>CM074865.1:40982500-42232500 GCA_037501455.1 Lantana camara
ATCATATAAACACATATCTATTATATAAATATAATAGAATAATCGCATGCAGGCTTGAAAACGAGCACAAAAGGTTGTAGGTCGCTTTAACTAAATAGAAATCCTAAAACCTCACCTTGCACCGACGAGAACGGAAACACAAGCCAAGAAGTCCCACTGGAACCCAAACAGCCAACAGACACTCCCTGGAAAAACCCTGATCAACTGAACACACAGAACACAAGACTCAGACTCAAATCACAACCACAAAGACGCACGGCCATGCTTACGAATACAAATGATGCAATATATAATCCATATCTATTGACTCAAGTCATTCAGGTCATATTTGATGAGACCCAAAATCACACTCGAATCAGAGTCGTCCACGTGTCAATGCCTCAAAGACCGAGATTCTGGACGCTCGCACCGATGGGCTCGCGGACCTTCCCAGCCCGCGGGCTTGCTTATCAGTACCGGTCAATGGGCCTCGGCCAGCTGCTCAGCTGGAGGCCTCAAGTTGACTGGTTTGACGCTCGCATTACGGCCCTCAGGAACACCTTCCTCTGGGAGGTGCCTATCCGAGGGTCGCTTCCCGATACTCGGGACTTTTGCGCTCAAGGGTCATTTACCGTGGGGAGGCCATCCTTACCTTCTTCGAGCGTCACCAACGCTCGTGCATGACCATGCCCAGTGGCGTTGGATCCGAACCTCGGCAAAGGAGATCCTACGCTTTTCCCTCTCACGCGACCCTCGTCAACAACCTCTGACACAAAGGTACTGCGCACTATGCACCTGACGCGCCGTCTCCTTTTCAGAGACGTCACTCTCACACCCTCACAGGCTGCCACGCGTTAGGGCAACACAGGTTTGGGACCACATGGTCAATTTACCCATTTACCCCCATCCCTAACATATAAATAAGGGGAAATCCATGCATTCTTCCCCAACTCATCGTCTGCATACAAAACGCACACCTGATTCTGGGCATTTTCCACTAATCTTCTCAGGCTTCTCATTCACCACAGTAACACTACCTCTGTAGCTTACACTCTTGGTGTTATCCTAGCGGGAAGAACCCACGCTTAAAAGGAAACCCAGATCCTGAGGCCCTCACGCCTGTGATGGTCTTCCCTTTCACAAACAAATATTAAAGTGATTGTTGCATTTAGGAAACTCACATTCCTGCACCATCATTTTTGGCGCCGTCTGTGGGAAACCATCACCACCATCTTCGTTATTACCAGTTTCTTCCTTTTAAAGCTAGTTGAAAAGTGACACCAAAGTCTTTCATCATGGTTACTGCCACAAGATCTGGAACTCTGGGGAACAGAGGAGGTCTTCCTCCCGCCAATGGAGAAAACGTTGAAAGCCCCGCCCTCGCCGGAGGTGCACCTCCTCTTGTTGCCGGAGACGTTAACGCCACTGCTGCTGCTCCTCCCCCAGCTGGAAATGAAGCGGGAGGATCGGGCTCCAATCCTCCCCCCCCCCCCCAGCTTTCGCCCCAAATATCCCTACCTCCCATCTTGGCATATACCCTATGGCCATGCCGCCGCCAGGATACACTCTCGCGCAGCCCGGGGTAATGTCTGGGACGAATCCTGGAATGGTACCTTTGGTCCAGCCGTATCAAGTGGGGACGTTGAACCTCCCCTTATCAATGCCAAGGGAAATACAGGGGGTAGAGATGCCCCAAATCACTACGCAACAACTTCAGGCGCTGTATGCGCAATGCGAGAGTCAAGCTGTGCAGAATGCATGGGAACACTTCACTATGGCTTACTTCCCTTCACACGCGGGCGCTCGGATAGCCCCACCCCTGGGAGGACTCCCAGCACACCCCCTGACGATGGCTCAAAATGCGTTAAGGGCCCAGCAACCTCACCCTCCCCCGCTTCAAGAAAATGAAGCCGCTCCAAGGGTCCAGCAAGGGCAACAGCCAGCGGGAAATGAGAGAGCCCCTCAAAATGAAGGGGCTGGAAACAACGACGAGGTCCAGTCGAGGGACACGGAGAGGGCAAACCGCAGAAATGTTGGTGACCCTCAACTTGCAGCAGTACAAGACCAAATTCGAGGGTTCCAGAACGTGGTGGAGCAGCTCTCTCGAGCACGGTCTCACGCCTCCCGCGATGGGGGCGAGAGGTCCAAGGCCAGAGACGCTCGCCGATCACGTAGCCCCATTTCTCGGCGAAGAAGGGAGGCCAGTTATGAAGATCCCGATGAGCGGGACTACAGAATCATGGCGGGTGATTCCCCCCTCGTAGAAGAGGTCCTGATGACCCGTGCGGGGAAGGGAAAAATTCCCTCGTCCGTCAACAGATACTACGGAACCACGGATCCAGCCGAGCATCTGGACCATTTTGTGCACTTGATGCACCTGTACGACCACCCGAACAACTACTGGGCCAAAGTGTTTGTCACTTCCCTCACGGGGATGGCCCAAGAATGGTACAAAAAGCTCCCCCCGTGCTCAATCCGTGGGCACTATGACCTGACGGATGCTTTTGTCAGTCACTTCAACTCCCTGAAAGCACCAGCTCCGGCTGCGACCGCTCTTTACAGCCTGGTCCAAGGGCCGAATGAGACTCTCAGATCCTTCATGGGGAGGTTCAATAAAGAGATTTTGTTAGTAGAAAAGCCCTCGATGGACTTTTTGAGGCACGTTCTGTTTGGGGCCATCAACATGAAGCATTACGTCAGCAAGGAATTTATGGAAGAAGTGGCCAAGAAGAAGCCACGCTCATTGATGGAAATTAGGGAGATTGCTGATTCTTTCTTTACCCTCGAGGATATGTACATAGCGAGGGATCAGAAGATGGCAAATGCCCCTCGCCTCAACAGAACCCCCGAGGACAAAGTGGAGCCCAACCGAAATCGCCGCCGCAGCCCAATACCCGCTCGCCGACATTCCTCACCTCCGCGGAGGCTCGAGCGTGTCCCCCTCAACCGCACGATTGCCGAAGTTTATTTCCAGGCGGACCAGAAGCTGTTTAAGAGACCGCCCAAGCTAAGAGAAACCGAGGCTCAGAAGCGCTCGGGGAAGTACTGTGCCTTCCATAAACAGAAGGGGCATGACACTAATGAGTGCCGCCACCTGGAGAAGGAAATTCAGCGGCTGATTGCTGGGGGGCACCTCAAAGAATTTGTGAAAGTACTGGAGGGGTACGATGAGCATTGCGCGGAACGAGCGCTGGGGAGAAGAAGAAGCCATTCACGATCCCGAAGCCCTCGCCGCCATCGGCCCGAGACCAGCGAGCGCGGCAAGGGGAAAGGGGCGGATGTGGAAAATCAGCCCTTCGCGGTCATTCACATGATCGCTGGAGGACCCTCGGGGGGCGATTCCAACGCTTCACGACGTCGCCATGTTCGGAGCTACAACCAAGGAGCATCTCTCTCTCGTCCAGTGCTCTCCCTCGACAGCTCTTCGCGCTCGAAGGAGGATGAAGTCATAGGGTTTACTGAGAAAGATCTTGAACACATTGTAACACCCCATGGGATAGGAAAAACCTCTGACTGTCCCATGGTGGTTAGTTTAGACGTTCATAACCACACTGTAAAGAGGGCTTTATTTGATAGTGGAAGCTCTGTGAACGTTCTCCCGTACTCAACGTTTCAACAAATGAACATAACAAACATTCCCCTCGAACCTCTCAATACTGCCCTCGTAGGGTTTGGGGGTTCCGAGATCGTCCCTCGCGGACAGATTCGCTTGGCCACCACTTTAGGTCGCGCCCCACAGTGAAAAACCTTGAGCGTCCTCTACACCGTCGTCGAAGTGAGTCTTCCCTACAATATCATCATTGGGCGTCCCGCCCTCGTGGATTTCAAGGCCGTAATTTCTACATATCACCAAAAGGTCAAGTTCCCAACCCACGAGGGCACGGGAGAAATTCTGTGTAATGTCAAAGAAGCTTGGGAGTGTTACATTCTTTCGCTTCGAAGCCACAAGCCCAAGCAATCCATTCAAGCTGGGTCTACAAAAAAGTCCGTCGACTTCCCCAAGTTAGATGAAGACGGCCCCGAGCGCAAAAGAGCCAAACTATACCGAAAGAAGAATAAAAAGAGAACCCCCGGAGATGTCCAGTGTTCCGAGAATAGACCACCGGGGGCCGTTGAGTGCTCTTCTTCGGAAAACGAGGGTGACGAGTCTGAGGGTAGGCTCGCTGGGAAGAAACGAGCGCTAGAGGCGACGAGGCCAGAGGTTCGAATTGAGCCCACCGAGGAGTTTTTAACCGTCGAATTGGAGCCAGGGAATCCGGATAAAACCACCCAGATTGGCTCGGGCCTAGATGGGCCCTCGCAAGTTTTGATGATCGACTTCCTGCGGGAGAACCTAGACTGTAGCGCCCCTTAACACTACAACCCCGCACCGTTGTACTTCCCGAGTGGATGTGAGGCCTAGCACTCGAGAAATACTTCGGCGAACGGACAAGACTATACAATACCAGAGTATAAAATTTAAATGCAACGGAGATAAACTTAAACAATAAAAAGGGGAACAATATATAACGAGACACATGATATTAAGTTGGATAAGTAATTACAACGATAGGTTTATATTCACGAAAGAGTGCTTATTGAAAGCTGTACATGCACTTGTGATTAATCTAAATGACTGGTAAGTGACACCTTAAAGCTTCAAGATACCTCTAAGGCGTCGCTGGAATGATTCCTGAAACCATGAATTAAAAGAGTAGGAGGGTTAGTCAAAATGACTAAGTGACGGGGGGTTTGGGATTTAGGATTTTAAGTAAGATTTTGAAAATGTTTTGACCAAGAAAGTCTTGGTTTGAAATGTATATATCATATAATAACAAATAAGTATATGGCAATAATATCCGGTTCATATTTGATTGAAATAGGAGTAGGGGGAATATAGGCTATACTTTAGAAACTTTATGAACCGTTTTGAAAATGATTTTATGCCCGCAAGTTAGGCGTCTCCAACCTTAACACCGTAAAATCCGAGAAAAATAGTAACGACACTGATCAAGGTGCCGGTACTTAATAAAACAGATACGAGAATACCATCCTTCTTCCTCCAGTGTCACGTAGGGTTGCAAGCCCTAGTGACGATGAACAAGATTGTGGGAGGGACGTACCTTTTCCCGTCACTTGGTGTGGAATAACTAACCTCCAGTTAGACCACCACCAAGATCTAGTTGGCGGCTGGTATAATAGTAGACCTCGGCCCGTGCCTCCCGGACTACTACTTCTACCAATACCACCGGGCCCATAGGAAAAACAATAATTTTACTTGCAAGACGAGAATATTTACCCGTAAAAAGGTACTAAGTACTTTTCGGGTAAATGTAGGTTTTCAATAATTAACAAGAATTACCTTCCCATAAAGGGAAGAATAACTTGAAAGGAAATTCAAGAAAATAAAGTAAAGTATTTTATCATGATTTCAGTTGAAAAGATTTAAAACCCTCACCGGTACCAAGACTTAAGTGGAAGTGTGAGGATTCCACTCTTCGATCCTATGTTCGCCTGAAAGTAATAGCTACTACTGACTCAGAACTAGGTTCTTGGTTCCTAACTAATCCAATTGCACACAACAATGTAGTAAATAATTATAGAAGGTACATATTATGTGTTGCGTTAAAGATTTCCCGGTAAACCATAAATTCACCCGTTTAATTAATAAATTCAGGGTTTATGGAATCTTTAACTAATCAAATATTTATTAACTATATTATAATTTTAATTGTAAGGTTTGAAATGAAATTCAAGGTTTAATTTGACAATGTAGGTTATCTTTTGAAAAACATTACATAGTTTATTGATTTTTGGAAAATTTGGGGAAATTATTTCTTTAAAAATTCCAAAACTTATTTTATAATTATTTTTGAAATAATTTCGAAATAAATGGGATTTTGGTTGACCAAAAAGTCAAAATTACTATTAAAAACATTTACTATTCAATTTCATATGAATTAAACACTTTATAACACAAAATCAAATTCACACACTTACACACACTAGTCACGGCACACACATGTACACACACTCATCCAAGAACATTATGAACATGTTCTTAAGCTCATTTGAATATTCAAAGAGGGTGTGTAACATGTTCTATCACATTCATATTCATAACATAAGATTAAAGCTTAATATAGCAAAATATATGAACTTTCTATGAAAAATAATTCTAAATAAATTACTATAGGCATGAATTTATTCAAACAAGATCATAAGCATTTAAATATATAAGAACATGATATCATATCATAATTCATGCATTTAATTGAATAAAATTTCATAATGTGCTCACATTATTATTTAAACTAACAATTATGCACATATTTCATAAAATAAATTCCTAAAGCATAATTTAATTAATCCTAGGCATGCTACTATTATTTCTATACTAAGAACATTATATAAAACATGAAATAATAGAAGAAAACATACCTTGTAGAGAGAGAGAGGGTTGTGGCGTGAGAATGGAGAGGGAGAGAGTGAATTTTGTGTGTTGAATTGTGAGGTATAAATGAGGCTCAAGGGGGGTATTTATAGGTAGTCATGAGGGGTTTCTAAGCAATAAATGAAAGTTTATGGGAGATGTGGTTGCCTAAGATTTGAACAAATGCTTGGTAATTAAGTTGGAGATGTGGTTAAATTATTTCATGAACAAATGCTAGGTAATTAACTAGGAAATGTGGAAAAATTATGCCCATTTGTTTAATCCTTCTAGAAGGCCATGAGGTCATGGATGATGTCATTTTGATTAAAAATAAATGTAAAAATAATATAAAATTTATTCAAGAGTCGAGAGATAAAATTTTGATGTAGTGAATTAATAATAGAATGAGTGAAAAACGAGCTTCGTTTTGATTGTAAATGTAGAATATTTAGAGTTTTTATTTATAAATTATGAATTCTAAAGATGATGAAAATCATAAGAAAAATCATATAAACGAAGCTATGATAAAGTTTAGAGTTTGGAAAAATCATTATAGTGTAGAGGAAAATTCAAGGATCGTTTTAAGTATAATTTCGACTATTGATTAAAAGCTAATTGTTTTAAAATAAAATGATGATTTTTAAATAGGAAAATATTTATAAATATGCTATGGGTGAAATCGAGTTTTTGGTAAATGCATGAAAATTCATAAAATAATTTGAGGGTCGTTTTGGTTATAATTTTGAATATCAAAAGGTAGATGAATAAGGATTTATTGATGATCGAATCATAAGCTAGGGTTTTTGCCGGTTTTTGATACTACGGGAGTTAGGATGGGAATTGTGGTTCACGGAGAGTATCACGATCCTCGAAATAATGTGAGGATTCTTTTGGTTAAAATATTGGGTAGTGGAAGTGTTTCGGGAAATGTAGGAATATTTTTGAACTGTAGGGGTATTTTTGTAATTTCCAACTTAAAACTGTAGGAATGGGTTTTGAAATATATGAAGGGGTTTTAGGTGCTGGAAAGGAATGAATACTAGAATTCTAGGATTTTATGCAAAGAGTTTCAAAGTATAAATTAAATAGAGAAAAGAATTAAATCTACGAACATTTATTTAAATTATATCATATAAAAGCATATAGGTCACATAAAATGCAATGCATGAAGAGGATTAATAAGGATCGAGGTTATAAACGCTTCCTGAATTACCCTTTACTTACCTTTCTCAACTTGGCCCTGAGTCGGGCTGTTACAATCTTCCCCCCTTTAAAAGAATCTGTCCTCAGATTCTATTATTGTCCTTGAACAGTCCTGGATAATGTTTCAACATCTTTTCCTCTGTTTCCCAAGTCTGTTCTTCTGTATCATTTCTTTTCCATAAGATTCTAACGAGGGGAATTCTTTTGTTTCTCAACTCTTGGAATTTCCTATCCAAGATTCTGACTGGTTTTACTTCATAAGTAAGGTCGGGTTCTAGTGGTACTTCTTCCACAGGTAGGATATGTGAATCATCAGCAAAGTATTTTCGAAGTTGGGACACATGGAATACGTTATGTATCCCAGTAAGACTTGCTGGTATGTCTAGGCGATAGGCTGTTGGACCGATACGTTCCAGTATCTCAAAAGGTCCAATATATCGAGGGTTTAGCTTTCCTCCTTTCCCAATTCGTGTAAACCCTTTTCTTGGAGATGCTTTCAAGAATACCTTTTCGCCTACTGCGAATTCTATGTCCCTTCTTCGATTATCAGCATAACTTTTCTGCCGATCTTGGGCAGCTTTCATTTTCTGCTTGATGATTTCAATTTTCTCTGTTGCTTCTTCTACCCATCTCTTAGCAATATTCCCTCGGGGTTTTCTTTTAATTTCCTTGGTTTCATCCATATCCCAGTATAATGGAGATCTACATTTTCTTCCATATAAAGCTTCGTAAGGTGCAGCTTGGATAGAAGCTTAATAGCTGTTGTTGTATGCAAACTCCACAAGGGGTAGGCAATCCTTCCAATTATCTTGGAAATCTAAGGCACAAGCCCTTAACATATCTTCCAGGTATCGGATGGTTCTTTCAGATTGCCCGTCGGTCTGAGGATGTGCTGCGGTGCTGAAGTTTAACTTGGTACCCATCATTTCTTGAATGTTTTGCCAAAGTTGTGAAGTGAACTTTGGGTCCCTGTCTGAAACTATTCCAAGAGGTACTCCATGCAACCGAATAATTTCCTTTTGATAGAGTTTTGCTAGCGAGTTAACTTTATCAGTTGCTTTGACAGGTAAGAAATGTGCGGATTTTGTTAATCTATCGATGATAACCCAAATACCATCAAATCCTCCTTTAACCTTGGGTAATCCATAAACAAAATCCATTGTTACCTGATCCCATTTCCAAGTAGGGATAGATAATGGTTGCAACAATCCTCCAGGTCTCTGATGTTCTGCTTTAACTTGTTGACAAGTTAGACATTTCTTGATGTAATTGGCTATGTCTATTTTCATGCCGTTCCACCAGAAATGTTTCTTGAGGTCTTGATACATCTTAGTTCCTCCGGGATGTATCGAGTAACGAGTTTTGTGTGCCTCGTCCAATATTTCCTTTCGAATGACATTAGCACGCAGACCCGATCCTTGTATCTCAAAATCCCTTGATTATCGGTTTTGAATTTTTCTTCAAGATCCTTTTCCTTGGATTTGAGACATTTCTGAATCCATTCATCCTGAGCCTGAGCTTCTTTTATCTTTTCCTTTAGTGGCGACAATACCACTAAATTTGCTAATCGAGCTCGTGAGATTACCTTCACCGCTTTTCGTGGGTTACTTGAAGGCTTTCTTGAGAGTGATGCTAAGCTTGATTTCCGACTTAAAGCATCAGCCACTACGTTAGCTTTTCCTGGATGGTATTGGATTACACAGTCGTAATCTTCCAGAAATTCCATCCATCTCCTTTGCCTCATGTTCAACTCCTTTTGAGTAAAAAGATACCGTAGGCTCTTGTGATCAGTGAAAACTTCAAAGGTAACCCCGTAAAGATAATGTCTCCACTTGACAAGAGCAAACACAATTGCTGCTAATTCCAAGTCATGAGTAGGGTAGTTTTCCTCATGAGGTTTGAGCTTTCTTGAGGCATAGGCTATAACTTTTCCGTACTGCATCAATACACAACCTAGCCCTTCTTTAGAGGCATCGGTATAAACCGTATAACCTTCCTTCCCTTCAGGTAAGGTTAGTACTGGTGCAGATGTCAATCGTTGCTTTAATTCTTGAAAACTTTGTTCGCATTGTTCAGTCCATTCAAACTTTCTTTCCTTCTTCGTTAACTTTGTAAGAGGTGCGGCTATCTTAGAGAAGTCCTTTACAAACCTGCGGTAATAGCCTGCAAGTCCTAGGAAACTTCTCACCTCTGAGGGATTCCTTGGTACTTTCCAATTTGTAATTGCTTCAATCTTTGAAGGATCTACCTCAACACCTGATCCCGAGATTATATGTCCGAGGAATGCGACTTTTTCTATCCAAAACTCACATTTACTGAACTTAGCATATAGCTTATGATCTCGCAAAGTTCTTAACACTATGCGAAGATGTTCAGCATGTTCCTCAGGTGTTTTGGAAAATACCAGTATGTCATCGATGAAAATGACCACAAATTTATCCAAACATGGTCGGAATATCCGGTGCATCATGTCCATGAATGCAGCAGGTGCATTGGTCAATCCGAAAGGCATTACTATGAATTCAAAGTGTCCGTAGCGGGTATTGAAAGCTGTTTTAGGGATATCTTCCTCCCTAATCTTTAATTGATAATACCCTTGCCTTAAGTCTAACTTGGAATAGACTCGAGATCCTTGAAGGACATCAAATAACTCCTCTATATGGGGTAGAGGGTATTTGTTCTTTATGGTCATTCGATTAAGTTCTCGGTAATCGATGCACATCCGTAATGTCCCATCTTTCTTCTTTACAAACAACACTGGTGCTCCCCAAGGTGATGTACTGGGACGGATGTATCCTGATTCAATCAAATCATCAAGTTGTTTTCTCAACTCTTGAAGTTCGGCTGGGGCCATCCGATAAGGGGTTTTAGAGAAAGGCTCTGCCCCAGGAATCGTATCGATTACAAATTCTAACTCGCGATCTGGTGGTAGTGAGTTTAGATGTTCTGGGAAAACGTCGAGAAACTCATTTACCACTTCTACCTCCTCAACTTTAAGTTGGTCTTTTGGCCTATTTAAGAGATAGGCAATGAATCCTGTAGCTCCCTTCTGAATCAACTTCTTAGCTTCTGTCATAGAAATGATTGCCACTGATTTCTTGTCTTCAAGAATCCAACTTTCATCTTGTCCTAAGATGATTTCTTTCTTGAAACAATCCAACTTAGCATGGTATTTGTAGAGCCAATCCATTCCCAGAATAATTCCATATCTCGTTATCGGAAGTTCGATAAGATCCATTGGGTAGTAACGATCACCAATTTGTATAGGGCAGCGTTTATATACTCGATCCGTTATTAAACAAGCTCCCAAAGGGGAACTTATCTCGAAATTATATAATGAGCATTCAAGTGGAAAATTTAAACGCGCACATAAATTGGATGCAATGAATGAATGCGTGGCACCAGGGTCATATAAGACCTTAACTGGCGTGTTTAAGATGTGTACCGTACCTTCCACAACATCCGAAGGGTCTGGATCCTCGTTTCCTTCCAACGCGTAAGCTTTTCCTTTGACAAGTGGCTTTCCAGATTTTCCCACAGTCTTCTCCTTTTCCTTAAATCCCGGTCTCTTTGGGCATGTATTAAACTGGTGATTAGGGTCTCCACACCACAAACATGTGCCAGCTTTCTTTCGACAGTCTTGTTCAGTATGTCCTGGTTTGTGACAATATTCACAAGTGATCTCCTCTTGTGAATTAGACGGAACTGACTTAGGCTTTTGCTGGGCTGGTGTGGGTTTCTTCCCAAATTTCTGGCTGGATGGTCCAGCGGGTCGTTTCATTCCTTGAGAGGGCTTATTTTGAGGGGGACCAGGGCGATTAGCTGCCAGACGAATATTCTTGTGAGCTGCTTCGGTCTTTAGGGCTTTATCGACTGCTTTGTTATAAGTTTCAATATCTAATGAAGCTAAAGCCCATCGAAGGTCTGGCTTCAATCCATCAATGAATCGCTTGGTCTTCCTTCGTTCATCATTCAAAATATGTGGAGCATACTGAATTAGCCTCACAAACCTTGCCTCGTATTCTGCTACTGACATATAACCTTGTGTTAAAGTCATGAATTCAGCTTCTCGAGTGTCCCTTATCACTTGAGGAATATACTTATTCTGAAATTCCTTCACAAACTCCGCCCAACTGTAATCAGTGTGGTCTTCTATCCAGGTTAACTTGACGTGCTTCCACCAACTCAAAGCGGGTCCTTCTAAGAGAAAGGCTGCATACTGCACTCGTTCCCGTTCCTCGGGAAATATATCCATAGCCTCATAAATCTTTTCCAAACTAGCTATCCAGTTTTCAGCCTTCAGGTCGTTAGGTTCTCCAAAGAATTTTGGGGGATTCATTCGGAGAAACCTTTCTAAAGATCGCTCGTTGGTAGGGTTATTTCCAGGTGTACAAGTTCGAACGAACTGCCTTAAGGCTTCTACGAGTTCGGGGTGTCCTGGTGGATCTTGTGGCGAAGGAGAATTGTTTCGTAGTGTCTTTCGTAGAGGCATGATGAATGCTGAAATCACAATTACATAGGAAATATAATGCATGTGGGGTAAGAATGTCTCAAAGATTATTTCAAAACAATAACCACCAAATAACATCAATCATCAAGCATAAAGTGCAGAAAGAAATTAATACTCACGGTCCTGCTGGTATCTTGAAGCGACTCTAAGACTCATGATGCAGAAATGTAAAATAACATGAAATAACAGTGTAAAATGATCAAAATGCATCATATATATATGCATCAAGGTTAGTATGCTTCAAGAGCTACAAAAGTAAAAGCAAAAGAAAAGGGGGGTGGACCCGATCTACCTCGAGTTACACCCTACAAGTACTGTCACTCCTAGTAGGTCAAAGCTGCTACTGTCCGCTGCTGCTACTATGTACTGCTGCAAAAAATGGGGAGTGTCTCCACTGACTGCTATATACATACCCCCGGATAGCTATCCTATATACTGTACCTCGTATCTCATGGTCAGAACTCAATCCTCTGTAGCACTACCTGCCTCGAGGTCGACTGTATCATCTGAATCTGGAACCCTAATAGGACTCCACTCCTCGCTGGGCTCAACACTATCCTCCTCCTCCGGAACAACGTGTAGTCCATCAACATCCTCGCCAAGCTCATCGTCCTGCTGGGGCTCCTCCTCGTCCTCATCAGAATGGGCTATAGCATCTGAAGCCTCACTGTCTCCAGAATGGGCTACTGCGGGTCCGGGCTGCATCTCCAGAACCTGCTCCATAACCTGAGTATCGTTCAGGTGAAGTGCGTCCTCCAAGCGGCTCCTCATCTGGGCTCGGTACTGGTCATGAATCACTATAGAAGCCTCACGATCCAGAGTCAAACTAAGCACGTCCTCCTCGAGCTCGGCTACTCGTGATGCTAACTGGGAGATAGCAATCTGAGATGCGGCTAGCTGGTCCCGAGCATGGTCACGATCCACTGCTGTCTGTCTAGCCATCTCTCGGTTCCTCTCAGCCTCCAGTCGATACTCACCGGTCCTCTGATACTCATAAAAGTAGGCATCTCTCTCGGCCTCTAATAAGTGAACTGCTCTGTTCGGGTAGGCATACCCGGGAAAGGCCTCCTGATGTGAATCCTGACTATGCTGCCTAATCCTCTGCCAAGGATAGTATCTAGGACCTCCACTACGAGTAACTACTAAGGTCCTAGGAGGCTCATACTGATCCAGCCACTCAATGCTATCAGAATGTAGAAGCTCACCGAAGCCAGCCATTTTACTCTAGAAAAACACTTTACAAATTATTAGGGCAAAGAAATTATAGTGAAATACATTCTCTATCTAGTTGTTTAGATTAAGTTCTCTCTGTCTAAACCTGATGCTCTGATACCACCTTAGTTGTAGCGCCCCTTAACACTACAACCCCGCACCGTTGTACTTCCCGAGTGGATGTGAGGCCTAGCACTCGAGAAATACTTCGGCGAACGGACAAGACTATACAATACCAGAGTATAAAATTTAAATGCAACGGAGATAAACTTAAACAATAAAAAGGGGAACAATATATAACGAGACACATGATATTAAGTTGGATAAGTAATTACAACGATAGGTTTATATTCACGAAAGAGTGCTTATTGAAAGCTGTACATGCACTTGTGATTAATCTAAATGACTGGTAAGTGACACCTTAAAGCTTCAAGATACCTCTAAGGCGTCGCTGGAATGATTCCTGAAACCATGAATTAAAAGAGTAGGAGGGTTAGTCAAAATGACTAAGTGACGGGGGGTTTGGGATTTAGGATTTTAAGTAAGATTTTGAAAATGTTTTGACCAAGAAAGTCTTGGTTTGAAATGTATATATCATATAATAACAAATAAGTATATGGCAATAATATCCGGTTCATATTTGATTGAAATAGGAGTAGGGGGAATATAGGCTATACTTTAGAAACTTTATGAACCGTTTTGAAAATGATTTTATGCCCGCAAGTTAGGCGTCTCCAACCTTAACACCGTAAAATCCGAGAAAAATAGTAACGACACTGATCAAGGTGCCGGTACTTAATAAAACAGATACGAGAATACCATCCTTCTTCCTCCAGTGTCACGTAGGGTTGCAAGCCCTAGTGACGATGAACAAGATTGTGGGAGGGACGTACCTTTTCCCGTCACTTGGTGTGGAATAACTAACCTCCAGTTAGACCACCACCAAGATCTAGTTGGCGGCTGGTATAATAGTAGACCTCGGCCCGTGCCTCCCGGACTACTACTTCTACCAATACCACCGGGCCCATAGGAAAAACAATAATTTTACTTGCAAGACGAGAATATTTACCCGTAAAAAGGTACTAAGTACTTTTCGGGTAAATGTAGGTTTTCAATAATTAACAAGAATTACCTTCCCATAAAGGGAAGAATAACTTGAAAGGAAATTCAAGAAAATAAAGTAAAGTATTTTATCATGATTTCAGTTGAAAAGATTTAAAACCCTCACCGGTACCAAGACTTAAGTGGAAGTGTGAGGATTCCACTCTTCGATCCTATGTTCGCCTGAAAGTAATAGCTACTACTGACTCAGAACTAGGTTCTTGGTTCCTAACTAATCCAATTGCACACAACAATGTAGTAAATAATTATAGAAGGTACATATTATGTGTTGCGTTAAAGATTTCCCGGTAAACCATAAATTCACCCGTTTAATTAATAAATTCAGGGTTTATGGAATCTTTAACTAATCAAATATTTATTAACTATATTATAATTTTAATTGTAAGGTTTGAAATGAAATTCAAGGTTTAATTTGACAATGTAGGTTATCTTTTGAAAAACATTACATAGTTTATTGATTTTTGGAAAATTTGGGGAAATTATTTCTTTAAAAATTCCAAAACTTATTTTATAATTATTTTTGAAATAATTTCGAAATAAATGGGATTTTGGTTGACCAAAAAGTCAAAATTACTATTAAAAACATTTACTATTCAATTTCATATGAATTAAACACTTTATAACACAAAATCAAATTCACACACTTACACACACTAGTCACGGCACACACATGTACACACACTCATCCAAGAACATTATGAACATGTTCTTAAGCTCATTTGAATATTCAAAGAGGGTGTGTAACATGTTCTATCACATTCATATTCATAACATAAGATTAAAGCTTAATATAGCAAAATATATGAACTTTCTATGAAAAATAATTCTAAATAAATTACTATAGGCATGAATTTATTCAAACAAGATCATAAGCATTTAAATATATAAGAACATTATATCATATCATAATTCATGCATTTAATTGAATAAAATTTCATAATGTGCTCACATTATTATTTAAACTAACAATTATGCACATATTTCATAAAATAAATTCCTAAAGCATAATTTAATTAATCCTAGGCATGCTACTATTATTTCTATACTAAGAACATTATATAAAACATGAAATAATAGAAGAAAACATACCTTGTAGAGAGAGAGAGGGTTGTGGCGTGAGAATGGAGAGGGAGAGAGTGAATTTTGTGTGTTGAATTGTGAGGTATAAATGAGGCTCAAGGGGGGTATTTATAGGTAGTCATGAGGGGTTTCTAAGCAATAAATGAAAGTTTATGGGAGATGTGGTTGCCTAAGATTTGAACAAATGCTTGGTAATTAAGTTGGAGATGTGGTTAAATTATTTCATGAACAAATGCTAGGTAATTAACTAGGAAATGTGGAAAAATTATGCCCATTTGTTTAATCCTTCTAGAAGGCCATGAGGTCATGGATGATGTCATTTTGATTAAAAATAAATGTAAAAATAATATAAAATTTATTCAAGAGTCGAGAGATAAAATTTTGATGTAGTGAATTAATAATAGAATGAGTGAAAAACGAGCTTCGTTTTGATTGTAAATGTAGAATATTTAGAGTTTTTATTTATAAATTATGAATTCTAAAGATGATGAAAATCATAAGAAAAATCATATAAACGAAGCTATGATAAAGTTTAGAGTTTGGAAAAATCATTATAGTGTAGAGGAAAATTCAAGGATCGTTTTAAGTATAATTTCGACTATTGATTAAAAGCTAATTGTTTTAAAATAAAATGATGATTTTTAAATAGGAAAATATTTATAAATATGCTATGGGTGAAATCGAGTTTTTGGTAAATGCATGAAAATTCATAAAATAATTTGAGGGTCGTTTTGGTTATAATTTTGAATATCAAAAGGTAGATGAATAAGGATTTATTGATGATCGAATCATAAGCTAGGGTTTTTGCCGGTTTTTGATACTACGGGAGTTAGGATGGGAATTGTGGTTCACGGAGAGTATCACGATCCTCGAAATAATGTGAGGATTCTTTTGGTTAAAATATTGGGTAGTGGAAGTGTTTCGGGAAATGTAGGAATATTTTTGAACTGTAGGGGTATTTTTGTAATTTCCAACTTAAAACTGTAGGAATGGGTTTTGAAATATATGAAGGGGTTTTAGGTGCTGGAAAGGAATGAATACTAGAATTCTAGGATTTTATGCAAAGAGTTTCAAAGTATAAATTAAATAGAGAAAAGAATTAAATCTACGAACATTTAATTAAATTATATCATATAAAAGCATATAGGTCACATAAAATGCAATGCATGAAGAGGATTAATAAGGATCGAGGTTATAAACGCTTCCTGAATTACCCTTTACTTACCTTTCTCAACTTGGCCCTGAGTCGGGCTGTTACATAGACGTTTTTGCTTGGAAAGCTTCTGATCTCACCGGGATAGATCCGAGTGTTATTGTCCACAGGCTGAACGTGGACCCAACCTTTAAGCCCATCAAACAGAAGAAGAGGGACGTTCATGGCTTCAGAAAGCGGGTCATCGAAGAAGAGGTTGGTAAATTGCTTGACGCTCAATATATCGAGGAAATCTTGTATCCAGAATGGCTCTGCAATGTGGTGCTCGTTCCAAAGAGCGCCAATAAATGGCGTATGTGCAACGACTTCACAGATCTCAACAAGGCGTGCCCCAAAGACCATTATCCGTTGCCGAGGATTGATCAGTTGGTAGATTCCACAGCCGGGTGTGAACTCATGAGTATGATGGACGCCTTTCAGGGGTATTATCAGATATTCATTGCTCCTGAGGATCGTCCTAAAACTTCGTTCATTGTGCATTTGGGCGTTTACTGTTTCAAAGTAATGCCATTTGGGCTCAAAAACGCGGGAACAACCTATCAACGCCTCGTCAATAGAATGTTCGAGCGCGAAATTGGAAAATCTATGGAGGTATATGTGGACGACATGATAGTCAAGAGTGAGCGCCAGCGCTCCCATCTAGAAGACCTCAAGCAGACTTTTGATATCCTTCGTCGCTACGGAATGAAGTTGAACCCTTCAAAATGCACCTTTGGCGTTCGAGGTGGTAAATTCCTGGGATACATGGTTAGTCAACATGGCATAGAGGCAAACCCAGAGAAGATTAAAGCGATCCTGGACATACCCTCCCCTCGTAATCTGAGAGAGGTCCAAGTGCTTGTGGGTAAAATCATCTCGCTAAACAGGTTCATCTCCCGCTCGGCGGACAGGAACTTACCTTTTTTCAAAATCTTGCGGAACGCTCGTAACTTCTCTTGGAACGAAGACTGTGAGAAAGCTTTGCAGGACATGAAGCAATACCTGGCGAGCGCTCCCCTATTGGCCAAACCAATTCCCGGAGAAGGACTGATTGTTTACCTCTCGGTTTCCGCGGAGGCTATGAGCGCTGTCCTAGTAGCAGTCCGCGAGTGTAAGCACCTGCCTGTCTACTACCTGAGCAAAACATTGCAGGGAGCTGAGAAGAGGTACATGGAAATAGAGAAATTTGCCTTTGCGCTCGTGAATGCGTCCCGAAGGCTGAGGCCTTATTTTCAGGTTCACTCCATCACAGTGCTTACAGATCAACCACTCAAGCAAGTGCTATCTAAGCCGGATGTTTCGGGAAGATTAATTAAGTGGGCGATTGAACTCAGTCAATTTGATATCTCCTTCGAGCCTCGTACAGCCATACAGGCTCAGGCAGTGGCCGATTTGTTGGTAGAGCGCTTCAATTTAGATACTGTGCCCTCAGCGGATGATGGTCTATGGCTTTTACACACGAATGGCTCCTCGGCCTCACAAGGGGGAGGAGCCGGGGTGACCCTCCGGGATCCCCTCGGGGCAGAAGTTGACTACGCAATCAAGCTGGCGTTTCAAGTCACCAACAACGAAGCTGAGTATGAGGCCCTCATCCAAGGGCTCAGGATTGCACTCCAAAACGGGGCCACTCGTGTTACGGCATACGTTGATTCGCAGTTGATCGCGAGTCAAATTGACGGTACTTATGAGGCTCGAGAAGCCACCATGGTACAGTACCTGTCGAGCGCCAAAGAGGTGATAGCCAAGTTTAAGGAATTCCATCTTTTGCAAGTTTCGAGAGCTGAAAACGAACGTGCTGACGCTCCCTCCAAATTTGCATCTGCCCTGGACGGCTCTAGCGAGCGTGCTGTGACATTTCTAAGGGCTGAAGAGCCATTGATAAGTAGAGGAGAACCTTCGAAAGAGGTGCATATGATTGACCCCTCCGAGCCTTGTTGGCTCGACGAGATTGTCAGATTCCTCCAGGATGGAACCTGCCCGAGTGACAAAGTTGAGGCTCGTAAGCTCAGGAGCAAGGCCCCTCGTTTCTCGTTGGATTCCGAGGGTCGATTATTCAAGCGATCCTTCCAGGGCCCACCGTTGAGATGCCTGAGACCCTCGCAGGCCAAGGAAGTTTTACAGCATGTGCACAGCGGAAGTTGTGGGAATCACTCGGGTGGTCGGATCTTGGCGAAGAAAATCTTGAGGAGTGGGTTTTACTGGCCCACGGTCTTGCAGGATGCCGTTAGCTACTCCAAGAAATGCCCTAAGTGCCAGTTTCACTCAAATACCCCCCAACTGCCGGCCGCTCAAATGATTCCTATTGATATTTCGTGGCCTTTTGATCAGTGGGGCATTGATATTGTGGGACCCCTCCCAATGGCGGTCGGACAGAAGAAATTCGTAATACTTGCTGTGGACTATTTCACTAAGTGGGCTGAGGCCGAGGCGGTTGCTAAGATAACGTTCAAAGTGGTGAGAGACTTCATTTGGAAAAACATCATATGCAGATATGGCATCCCGAGGGTGCTCATCTCAGATAACGGGTCCCAGTTTATTGCTACTGACACGCGGGATTGGTGCTATGAGCTAGGGATTGAGCAGCGATTCACTTCCGTGGGCCATCCTCAAGCCAATGGACAAGCAGAAGTAACCAATAGAACCATACTTCGGCACCTGAAGACGATGCTCGAAAGTAAGAAAGGAGAATGGGCTGAAGAACTTCAAGGAGCCCTGTGGGCATATCGTACTACTCCACGAGCGGCCACAGGGGAAACCCCCTATTCCCTTGTTTATGGCTCCGAGGCTATGATACCTGCGGAAATTGCCCAAGAATCCGCGCGCGTTGCCTATTTCGAGCATGCTGACAATGAAGCCAATAGGGCGCTCGAGATAGATTTGCTGGATGAGAAGAGAAATGCTGCTTGGGCACGTATCCACAAATACAAAGCAACCGTGGCTCGCCAATACAACAAACGCGTCAAAGAAAGGACTTTCCAGCTGGGGGACTTGGTCCTTAAAAAAGTTGAAGTTTCCAAACATGTGGGTAAGTTGGACCCCAATTGGGAGGGCCCCTTCAAAGTTATCCAGGTACGAGCAAACAATACCTACCTATTGGAAACTTTGCAAGGCGAGCGACTCCCGAGACCGTGGAATGCATGCAACCTTAGACGGTTCTACGTATAAATATCTACCTAGGTATTCGCCCGCTCGCGGCACTTTGTACTTCCCTTTGACGGAGGGAACGACTGTAATCATTTCAAGCATTCTAAGCGTAATGGTAAGTATGTTGTATGTTGTTATATCATTCAAACTGCCCTTTCATTTGGTTAATAATCTGGTTGATAAAAAAGCTTACTCCGTGTCGAGCGTACTCCACGTCGAACGGCTTAATTAAAACCCGGATTGATTTCAAATCGACGCTACATATGCGGTAAAAATGATATACATTGAACAATCTAACGCCCACAAGAGTGTAAACCCTAAGAATGAGCGTGTCGAAAGGCGGGATGCTAAACGCTTAATTTACGCCAACTAAGTGCTCATCACACTAGTTCGCGCTCGTAAACCCCCTGTGACCCTCATCTACTTGGGTAAGAGTACGCCCGTAAATAGTGGATGCCTCTAACACTACGGCTACGCTCGTTTTAATCCCTACTTAGCAAATCCTACAGGTGATTTCTGAGTACGGTCAATTTTCTGGAATGAACAAGATAAAGATGCACGCCAAATGTCAAAGGCCAATACTTAGCTAAATCCTTAGGGATTCCCTAAGTTCGAATTCGAGCCTCATTGAGGATCCTAGGATTCCAGACATAGGCCAATTCTTGGCTAAAGCTTTTCTAAATCTAGATTCGAAACTTCATTTCGAACGTGGCCAGGGAACCCTCCTAAGGGTCCCCCTCGCGCCTGTATTTCCTCAAAGGTTTTCTAAGTCCGGATTCAAGGTTCATTCCTACTATGGCCAGGGAACCCTCCCAAGGGTCACCCTCGCGCCTATATTTGCAAACATGTCAATTGCCTAAACATCGAGGACTTCTAAGCTTAACATGCCCGGCGATGAGTGTCAGGGGACCATCGAAGAAAACCCATCAGCGTACACGCTTATAGCAAACATTCAAACGAAGGATATTAATATAGGAACGGCGAGCGTAACAAGGCAACATCAATCACCGTTCAAAAGTAAGAAAGAAAGCATTCATACATTCAAACAAAAGGAAAGGAGTTCAAATTTATGGAAAAGCAACATAGAAGGGCCCGAAGTGTTCAACACATATTTGAAAGATTAAATACAGACATAGATTGTTTATGAATATGGAAAGAAACTTAAACCATCAAAGAAAGAGAGCGGCAGTGGAGATAGGCATCACTGGGCTTGGTTTTCAGGCTCGGGAGGAGCAGTTGCAATAGGAACGGGGGCCAGCACGTTGGCATCGGAAGTTTGGGCCTCACAGGGTTCCTCGACATCTGCTGCATCCATGACAGTACCCTCGTCCTCGATTTGGATGGGACCAGGACCAATAGTATTAGCAGCAATGAACTCCCGTTGGAGTGTTTCCACCAGCTCTTGATATTCTGGCTCTGCCAAGCCTTCGTTAGGATCCTCATCCTGGAGCACCGGCTCGCAGTTTTCGCCCAGATCCATCCGTAGGCGAGCGTCAGTCCGAGCGCTATCAGGGGCCAAACCCAGATGCACCATTTGTCCGATGGCTTTCCGGAAGAAACGCCGCGCGTTGTCAAAGCAGTGCATGTTGGCCGCAAATACAAAGGCCTTGGAACGCACGAACTTCATCACCGCGTCCCAGGACACCCTCGCTTCTAAGCCCTGCACTTTGGCCTGCAAGTCAGCAAGGGCCTTGTTGGCTGCCTCGTTCTGGCGAGTGCTCTCCGCCAGCTGCTCCCCCAGCTCCCTATTTTGCACCCTCAACTGGTCCCGCTCATCCTTCAATTTCCTGTGACGCTCATTCAGGACCAGAAAGGCGTCGTCAGACTTCTTCAGGTTTTCCTTCAGCTGAACGTTCTCGCGGTTGGCAGCGGACAGTTGAGCATGGACGTTGTTGTAATCCTCTTGCAGTTGAACAGGGTCTGAAATGCGCAGCAACTTTTGGTACTTAGCTTTATGCTCAGAATAAGCTTGCGCTCGCCCTTGCAAAATTTTCAGCCTCGGGATTACCTCCTGGGAAGCCATAAACGAGGGTCACAATCCGAACATGGAAGGAAGAAGAGGAGAATTTTTGTAAAGGGGAGTATAGACTTACCGTCAGAAGGGCATGGCAGGCATCATCAGCAACGCGAGCGGCGTCATGCTCGTTCAGCTTGTCATGATCGCCGAAAAATTGGAGTTTCCCAACGATGTCGGAGACAAGGTTGACGGAGTAGGCACTCTTTTTTAGGAGCACCGGGCCTTCAGTCCGCTGGCGCTTATAGCGGGAGTCGCCCTTGCAGCCTATCTTCCAAAAATCTTCATCCTCTGATGAAGAAGTATCGCTGCCTTCGCCCCTGTGCCCTACGACCACTTCTTTCCCCTTGCCAGAAATGGGGATAGCGTCCGGCATCCTCTTCCTTTTCCCCTGACGGTCGGCCCGGAGAATTTCGTGAATACGGATAGGCTCCCCCGAGCGGTTCCACGACCCGTTTGAACTCAATGAAATGGGACCCTCGGGGGCCGCCGGCGGAGGGGTGGCCCCACGGGCTCCGTCAACCGTCAAATCTTCAATAGGGCCCCTTCGGGCCTCGTTCGCGGCACCACCGCGGGCGCCATTATGTCCCCGACAGGCCGCTCGCCTGACCCCTCTCCCCCTCGGAGCGTTGGGTGGACGGTTTTGTTGTTGTTGTGAGGGTTGAGGGTCAGCGGCGGGTCCCTGAACGCCCAACATACGGGAAAGAGCTTCAGCATTCATTCCTCGAGATAGTATTTGAACACCTGCAAAATAAAGAGGAAACGAGCATCAGAAGTTGGTTGCTTGAGTTGCATATGCGAAAAACACAGCAATCACACCAAGTTAGAAGGTTATTATAGGAGTCAGAGCAGTTAGTTCCTAGGATCTAACCATCGAGGGCCATGATGTCGGCTGGAGGGTTGAGAATCATATCTGGGGGGCAAGACAGGCCATAACGAAACAGTATTCCCTCATTCTTCACCAGATTTTCAGCCTTAATCCATTTTTTCTCACTCCTCATCATGAAGGCTAATCCCTGTGCCAAATCCTCAAAAGCCTTATTCCTTGTTCTCTCCCTAACCAGAGGACGCTCGCCGTGAATCATCCACTGACGGTGAACCCCGAAGATCCCCCCAGGTGCCCCCACGAAGAAATACTTCTCCTTCCAATGTTCGCCGTAAGAAGAGGATGGAGAGTCTATCATTTTAAAGCCTGATTTGGCCTGAGCGTAATAAAACCCATCCGTAGGCGACGAGCGTGGCGAGCGGGCAACTTGTATCAAACTGTCAAAGTTGACAATCGAAGGAGCATGGCCTAGCGCTCCCATCGCTATTATGAAGGTGTTGATTAGAGCTATGCCGTTGGGCAGAATCTGTGAAGGGCAAAGCGCTAGATGGTGGTAAATGGTAGCGGCGGAGTGAGCGATAGGGAACCTTAAGCCCCCAGCCAAGACTGCATCCCAATAGACCGTCATCATTCCCAGTGGTGGTTGATTTGCCCTCTCTCCCTCCTCAGGAAGTCGCATGGGAAATACTGCTTCGTCCCAGTAAGCTTTCGCCCTCAAATCCTCCAAATCTTCGAGCGTCAGAATACTCTCAATCTCATCCGGAGATCTGTCAGTTTGATGGCGGTTATCCTGCCTCACACGAGTGGCAGGCTCCCTTCCTCTCCTCTGGCGCCTTCTGGAAGGTTCAGCCTCAAATGGGCGCCCGGATGGCCCTGCTTCACCCTCGGGAGCCATCACGGCCACCGTGATCCTGTGATCCTGGGGTCGCACGGCACTATTCAGTACTGGGAATACCCTCTCCCCCTGCCTTTGCATCTCCATCACATTGTGCATCCCTTCGAAGAAGTCATTCAACCCTCCGGGGGCACGCTCGTTCATCCCTTGAACAGCGGCTTCCACCTCTTCTTCCCCAGCATCTGCCGGAGCCCGCGCCACCGGAATAGCCACGGGAACCCCCTCACCTGGTGACGTCCTAGCCAGGGGGACAGCTGTGGGAACGTTGCCGTGAGGGGAAGAGCTCCCCACGGACATCTCCTCAATCTCCCTTACGTAATCGTCAGCAGGGTGTCCGGCCATGGTTGCTTTACGATTTTCGAAGATGGGGTTTTTCTCAGAAAATTCAATTGAGAAGGGGAAGAATTTCTGGAGCAAATTCAGTAGCGGAAAGTGGATCTTCACTCAAGGATTTCACCCACTCAACCTAAATCTAAGAGTTAGTACCAGAATATCAAAATTTGTGGAGCTTTACCTAGAGTTTGAAGAACAGAAGCTCGCCGGAGTCTATAAAGGTTGCAGGAAATCCTTTGCTGCTTAAAGGCTGGAAGAGATCAGAGTGCGTGAAAGAGACTCCAAAGCTCTATCGGACTCTATTTAAAGGGGATAATTTACATGATTTAGGGCTGGAAATTCAAAACGCAATCATTTCCCGCCTAGGAAACCCCCCACTTTTGGTAACCGCTTCACGTCTCCCGGAGTGCACGCGCCCACGTTCCCACTCAGCATTAAATGCGGACTTGACAGCATTTAATGCGGTGTCAGTTTGTGTACGTTACAGAAGGCCAGCAGTCTCCTCGCTGGTAATGGCCTGGCCCTCGGATATTCAAAATTCAGGGCTCCTTCTTTATAAATTCTACAGTACGCTCGAAGCGATACTACAGAATTTGGGGGGCAAAATGATGAGACCCAAAATCACACTAGAATCAGAGTCGTCCACGTGTCAATGCCTCAAAGACCGAGATTCTGGACGCTCGCACCGATGGGCTCGCGGACCTTCCCAGCCCGCGGGCTTGCTTATCAGTACCGGTCAATGGGCCTCGGCCAGCTGCTCAGCTGGAGGCCTCAAGTTGACTGGTTTGACGCTCGCATTACGGCCCTCAGGAACACCATCCTCAGGGAGGTGCCTATCCGAGGGTCCCTTCCCGATGCTCGGGACTTTTGCGCTCAAGGGTCATTTACCGTGGGAAGGCCATCCTTACCTTCTTCGAGCGTCACCAACGCTCGTGCATGACCATGCCCAGTGGCGTTGGATCCGAACCTCGGCAAAGGAGATCCTAGGCTTTTCCCTCTCACGCGACCCTCGTCAACAACCTCTGACACAAAGGTACTGCGCACTATGCACCTGATGCGCCGTCTCCTTTTCAGAGACGTCACTCTCACACCCTCACAGGCTGCCACGCGTTAGGGCAACACAGGTTTGGGACCACATGGTCAATTTACCCATTTACCCCCATCCCTAACATATAAATAAGGGGAAATCCATGTATTCTTCCCCAACTCATTGTCTGCATACAAAACGCACACCTGATTCTGGGCATTTTCCACTAATCTTCTCAGGCTTCTCATTCACCACAGTAACACTACCTCTGTAGCTTACACTCTTGGTGTTATCCTAGCTGGAAGAACCCACGCTTAAAAGGAAACCCAGATCCTGAGGCCCTCACGCCTGTGATGGTCTTCCCTTTCACAAACAAATATTAAAGTGATTGTTGCATTTAGGAAACTCACATTCCTGCACCATCAATATTATAATTCATATTACATATCAAGAGATGCATAGCTTATAAAATTCATAACATTAATTACATAAAATAAATCAAAGCATTAGAAATTTAATTCTTATCAAGTAATAGGTCCCGAGACAAATAAACACAAATTGCATTCCAATTTTATTCATCAATCCACAATTGCCTAATTTATAATATACTAACAATTAACATACTTAAGTAATTCATTTAAATTAAATACGACGTATCTTTTCATAATTTATTTCTCAAGTTTCATGTAATCCCATTATCAAATTAGTTTTCAAATATTACACTAACACCCCTTAAATAAAATATTCTCAAGTAATTAGGCATAAAACGGGATAATTAAATTCAATAAATCACGAATAAAATTTCCATACATTATAACATATTTCCAAGTATCATACAACTCATAATTTCAATTTATAATTCATACAAGATCGAAATTTACAATTAAAACAATTAACGAAAATAAATACAACAACTTCAAAAAATTCATAGAAAATCTACCGGACATCCGATTGACGAACGAAAAGTGGCGATGGACTCACCACGACGAAAGGAACTTGCTGTCCGAAGGGCATCGGAATGCCGCCACCAAAACCAATCGAACCGCCACGTACAGCCGCCGGACCACCACCTCCGGTGGTCGGAAAAATCCCCGGAAGGACAGAAACGTACGCCTCGGCCTGCTTGACAAAAGCCCTCAACCAATTTCAGAAAATACCAAACACAGCGGACTTCGTTGACGAAAAACCGAACTAAATTCCAAGGACGAAAACTGAAATTAAATACAAATCGCAAAACGAAAATGAAATCCGAATATACCGTTGGAAAGCCCGTAACGAGCCCTACGAAAGCCCCATAGCCAAACCCCGGAAAAATCATCGAAAAACCAGACCGCCGGTCCAACCCCGGTCCGCCACCGGTTCGTCTCCGCCGGCCGGTTCTTGAGCCGCCACTACCTCGACTGGCTCGGACTTGACGTGAGGAACAATTTCTCAAAAGGAACCGTTGCTAAAAGATCGCCGGAAAAGCTTCAAACCGCCGCCCAAAAACCTGCCGCTGCGCCACTCGCCTGTTCAGCCATCTCCAGCGCGATTTGCTCCGATCTGAGGCCGGAAATGAGTCTAGGAGGATAAAAAACGCTAGGAACCGTTGAAGTCCGTCGGAAAAGGTCGCCGGAACAACGAGTTCCGTCGTGCTACAGTAGCACCGCCGCCGCTGCGCGACTTTCAGGCGGCGTGTGACGCTCCGTCGCCGCCCTGTTTGCCGCGCCACCAACGGAAAATGGAACGCCGGGAAGTCTCCTGTCAGGTCTTGGGGCGCGTGTCGAAAAATGGCTGCCAGAAACCGTCGCAAGAGGCGGCGAAGTCACGGTGGTCCGCCTCCCTTCTGCCGCGACTGAAAATCAGCGAAAAGGCCCGTCTCTGGTTGTCGTCGGGCCACGATCTTGGTACGGTTGTGACCGCGTCGTCGAGCTCTTCGAAATGGACTATTCACTCTTCGAAATGGACTATTCACTCGTCGAAATCCGTCGAGAAATGGCCGCCCTCCAATTTGTGCTTGTTTTGTGTGTGTGTATGTGTGGTGTTTCGCTGGAGAGGAACGGGAGAGAGAGAGAGAAAGCTGCTGATTGGTTTGGCACGTAAAACAAGGATCCGGGTATTTTATCCCGGGTTCTTACGCACGAGAACGACCGAGAGAGAGAGTTAACGACGTCAGAGTTGGGTAAACTTAGAGTCTACGGACTCGTTTCGCTGCCCCAAACACGCTGAAGGGGTCACAGAGATCGAAATCTCGTTCGAATGAGAAATGACCGAAAAACCCCTTAAAAGAGAAAAATACAAACAGACCCCTAAACTCTAAAAGAGTTCAAAATAGGGTCATGCAAAACACAAAATCACATAATTAATCACATAAAAAGGTTGGAACGCGACGTACCTTATACGTCGGAC
This sequence comes from Lantana camara, assembly GCA_037501455.1. Classification (NCBI taxonomy): domain Eukaryota; kingdom Viridiplantae; phylum Streptophyta; class Magnoliopsida; order Lamiales; family Verbenaceae; genus Lantana; species Lantana camara. The sequence continues at coordinate 41,009,838 of CM074865.1, forward strand.
AAGCGGGGTGTCACACTTCTTCATTCCATGTTAGGATGATTTGGGACTCAATTCACAGAGGCACAACACATGTGTCCCAATTTGCTTTCAAACTGGTACCATTTAATTGGACCCCGAAGAAATAGAAATAAGAGCCCACTTGCATACACTATTAATTTGAAATTGGGTTGACACGCCATTCCCCACCGGCCAATTTTTTTTTTCTCTTTCGGTACATGTGGAACTCTCATCTCGACAGAAGAACAGCGAACAATACCGCCTTCCTTCTTCTCCATTTTTCCTTTTTTTTTTCTTTTTTGTTTTTTTTTTTTTGTTTTTCTGAACATGATATCGCCCCAATTAAGAGGCAGCAAATCAATGTTCTAACTTTCCTTCATTTCGTGACGAGATAGGCGCTACAAATTACCTATTCTGTCTTCAATTTTGGTTGGGATTGATTTTTTTATCTTCTTCGGGCATCAACGCCAAGAGTCAATTGCAGTGAGCTGCAAATTTCAAGCTTAATTCCTGGGCAATCTTTGATATGGTCGCACGTCAATTCTTATTGGAGGCTCTATAAGAGTGGCCACAAACCCTCTACTTCTATCATTCATGGACTGGATAGAGGTGGCTTTAGCACGCCCTAGAAATTCCTCCGCCGTTGCCGCATCCCCGCCGTCGAAGCCTTACTGGACAAGGAACAATTTGCTGGCGCCGTCACACTCCGCTGTTGGAATCATACTGGAAAAGCAATTCGCATCCCCGCCGTCGGAACCATACCGGAAAAAGGAACATTTGGCCGCAGTCGGAACCATACTGGAAAAGGAAACATTTCGCCGCCGCCGTTGCACCCCTACCGGAACTCCGATCGAGACACAACATGGTGAGGGCATCGTTAACTCTTCTTTCTGGAATTGGATCTCGTCGCAGTGAAGGAAACTTTTTTCGGAATTGGACCTTATACTGAATTGAAGGAAGCTTTTTTGGAAGAAACTTTTATGGAACAGGGTCTCTCCATTTACGGATGAACATTCTGTTGAACCATTTTTTATAACTGGTTTTTTTTTTGTTTTTTAAATAATCATCCTTCCAGATTTTTGGAAAATTTTGAGCTGCATCAACCTTATCCTGCTTCATGCTCCATCAATCCCTGGGCGAGAGGCTGCTGCAATGAATTTGGCATCACAAACTTGGAATCTTGGCATCTAAATTCATTGAAGGAATCGAATCTGCATTGACATTTTTCTGGAACATGGCACCATCATCTTTCTTGAAGGAATTGACGGCTGCAGTGTTGCTGCATGTTTGCATGTTTGCAGTTTTTTTTTTTAATTTTATAATATAGATTTTGACAATGGGCACTGCGAATACGGCCATCCATCCCACCCATATAGGAAAATTTACATTTGGAATAATCTCGAGATCAATCCACGTCTTGTCATTGGGAAAACATAAGCTGAATGCCCGATTGCGATATGACTCCTTAATTGCTCATTCACAGCTTCCACCACCAATGGATCTTTCCGGTTCTCAATTTGCTCTGTTACTTCGAGAAAAAAGAAGGCTCATCATTAATGGTCATCGCTTGAAGTTTTCATCTCAGGAAACAAAACAAACCTCTGCACACCTTGTTTGCGATTATCATCTACACCATTGAGATTCTTGCCGTTGCAGATAAGTGGTATTCATCAAGCTAAATTGTTGGATGTTGCTGATGGTCATCGATCTCTCACATCACGGAATCGTATGTCAAAAGCTTTATTAGTGGCCATCAATCCTTCGTGTCATGGAGTTGAATCTTAAGCAGTAGTGGTGGTCAACAACTTCACATCATTTTGGATTCCATCATTCTCAGCGCGTCATTTACTTCCAAATGACTTTGTGCTGGAAAATGTGCCTTCAGTCAGTCATAGCTCAGAACATTGTTAAGAAATGTTGTTTCCATGTCCGGCTCATCTAAAAAGGCTTTATAGGCGAATGCTTATGGAGTACTCTCGGAGATAACCAACATGAATATGACGAAGTGGAAAGACAAATCATCACATTTGCTTTTAGGTTGGTTTTGGAGTATCTTCTCCTAATGAAATCTTTTCCCCTCTTTCTTTGTTTTCCCTTTTTATTTTTGCAGGTGAGGGACGAAAAGTGAGTTGAGGAACCAAATTATTAGAAGATCGAGGCCCCCCCTTGAAGTCCAAGACGTTTCTTTCTTTTCTTTTCTTTCTTCTTTGAATTCCAACATAGAATCAAAATGGATAATTACTCCAAGGAGAAAGATTTGTTGATTGTCCAGAAGATGTTGGCCTTGCTGGAAACTTTAACAAGAGAGTTAGGTGTTGAGTGGGCAGGAGACTGTTGGAAAACACGAATCAGAAAGCAGCGAAAATTTAAAAAATTTCCAACAAAAGGATCTAGGACTCGCAATCGTGTAACCAAATTCGTAGGGATTAGAAACTTTCTTTCTTAATTGTCTTTCTTGAAGCGTTTCAAGCCACCCAAGAACGCTCTTCTCGCGGCTTGATCCCCTTTCCTTGGTAAAGCTCGAATCTTCAAACTTCTAACTTGAAGCTCTCTAGAGATAGTCCACCAACTTGACTACAATCTAACTAGTAAGGATGCTAGTTCTCTAGTTAGTGTTTAGGCTTAACCTAGGGTTTCGTTTATCTTGGAGAAAGGATGGTGTTCAACACATGAACCAAAAGAATTGTCAATTAGCTCTAAGGGGAGCTCGAGCTCCCCTATTTATAATAAAGGGAGGACCGAAAGTCCTAGTCCTTATGGGCTAGGGTTTTAGTCTCTCTCTCCTATTACTTGATCATCAAGTAATTTTGACTTTGACTTTGAATTCAAATTCAAATCAACTTTCAAGAGTGCTAAAATATCCAAACTATCTTTGGATAATTTTATACTTTATTTATTTAAAATAAATAACTTATTTTATCTAATTAATTAATTCATAATTAATTAACTAAATTATTTTTCTCCAAAATAAGACTTTCTTTTTAATTCAAAATTAAACCAAAGTCTATTAAATAATTAACAACTTAATTATTTAATATTTAATTAAATAGTCACGTGTGGCACACTTGTCACAATGACACATGTCCAGTCACGTGACCCACACGTGTGGTTTCACACGTGTGGAACCCTCTAGGCCCGATTAACTCGTTTAATCATTTTTAAGCCTTAACTCATGTAACCAAGTTGTTGTGTGTGACCCTCTAGGTTCTCAATTCAATTAGCAGTGACCCTAATTAATTAATTCACTAATTAATTAATTAGTCCATAGATTAAACGACCATAGTCTAGCAACAGGTGTTTAACCCCTAGCTGAATTGGAATGTTCGGATTCGACAGAACCTTTAAGTCATTGATTCATGTGAGATACAATTCTCCTACTTACTATCTCTCAACCAAGATCTAGGGTGAGGGAATAATCAGAACCCTAATAATCCGGTCTTAAAGCTAAGTGCATTTCATATCCATTTGATCTCAATCCAAGAAACCCTTTTCTTGATGTCTTGATCTACTGCCTTGGCCAACGACTCCATATTGCATATGAATGACTTACACAATAAGAGATCACCTTGCAAATGCAAGTGTAGGTCCTTTCTTGATTCTCATTCACTTTCATGAATCACTTGTGTAGCCCCAGCATAAGCCTTGAATCAGTTGTCTAAGGCGACACCCTTTAAAGCTTATACCTAAGACTACGGAGTTAACTCATAAAGTGACATGGAACCTCAAGTCTAAGGATCAATTAATCACATCAATGACTCGTGAGATATTTCCTAATCTGGAAGTTTCCATTTCCTGAAATAGAAACTTCCTTTCCCATTTAGGAATGTTCTCACACGGGGCACCTCAGTGAACTTACTTATTAAAGTAAGCACCCTCATGTATCACGCACGTATCAACTGTACACTTTGCACCTCCATGAAACAAGGTGGTCCTTCTTAAGGGCGTGATCCCACAAGCAAGCCTTAGAGGAGTCAGGTTGACACTCCTACTGTCGGTAGGACTCATCGGCTTGGAGTATTTTACTAATCATGACTTATGTGATATAGGGCTCGTTTCATGAACCATTTCACCTAAATGCTAGAGTCCTAAAGTCATCAGGATTAGGGGAGTTCTTATACATGCACGGATAAAGTAAACTCATACCAAACAAGAGCATATAAAGAAATGTTGCCTCAATTCGTTATTTCATCCAAAGATTGTCTGTGATTACAATAAGGAAAAGCACAAAGCGGATATACAATCGGCTTTCTAGGATACTATTCCTAACAATCTCCCACTTGCCCGTCAAAGCCATTCTAAAGCTACTCTAAGTCCCATCTTCTGAAGATGACCTTGGAAAGCTTCTCGACTAAGGGGTTTAGTAAGTGGATCTGTCACGTTCTCTACTGATGTGACCCTCTCAATTTGCACATCTCCTCTTTTGATAGTATCACGGATTAGGTGATACTTCCTCATAATGTGCTTTGTCCGTTGGTGAGATCTTGGTTCTCTTGCTTCAGCAACCGCCCCAGTGTTGTCACAAAACACATAAATGGGGTCTTTCATGCTACGAACAACATTCAACTCTTTAATGAAGTTTCTAATCCAAAAACCTTCCTTAGCTGCATCATTTGCAGCCAAGTATTCGGCCTCAGTGGTCGAATCTGCTGTGGTAGTTTGCTTGGAAATCTTCCAACTCACTGCTCCGCCGTTTAGGCAGAAAATGTATCCTGACATTGTCTTAAAATCATCTAAGTCAGATGCAAAGCTTGCATCGCAGTATCCTTCGACAGTAAGATCTTTCTAACCTCCGTAAACTAAAAATAAATCTTTAGTACTTTTCAAGTACTTAAGAATATTCTTCACGGCAGCCCAGTGACCATCTCCAGGGTCAGATTGGAAACGACTTGTTACACTAAGTGCATAAGCCACATCCGGTCGAGTACATAACATTGCATACATTATGCTACCTAGTGCTGACGCATAAGGTGTATGAGTCATTCTTTCCTTCAAGGTTAGTCTTAGGACACATCTTCTTTGAAAGACATGTTCCTACACTCATAGGAAGGTTTTTAACCTTTGCTGACTCCATATTGAATCTCTTTAATACTTTGTCAATGTACATCGACTGTGATAGTCCTATTAACCTTCTAGATCTATCTCGATAGATTTTAATTCCAAGGATATAGGACGCATCACCAAGATCTTTCATCTCGAATTGGTTCGATAACCATAACTTAGTCACTTTCATGTCATCCTTCGAATTCCCAATAAGAAGGATGTCATCAACATAAAGTACTAAGAATTGCACTGAGGTCTCCAATTCCTTTCTATACACACATGATTCATTCAAAATTTGAATGAAGCCAAACGCTTTGACTGATTCATCAAATCGAATATTCCAATTCCTAGAAGCCTGTTTCAATCCATAGATTGATCTTTGGAGTTTGCAAACCTTTTGCTCACTCCCACTGAATGTGAAACCTATGGGTTGCTCCATATAAATGTCTTTATCAATGTCACCATTGAGAAAGGTAGTTTTCACATCCATTTGCCATATCTCATAGTCATAATATGCAACAATGGCAAGCATGATCCGAATAGACTTTTGCATTGCAACTGGTGAGAAGGTTTCATCAAAGTCCACGCCGGGTCTTTGAGTGAATCCTTTTGCAACCAGTCTTGCTTTGTAGGCGGCAATGCTTCCATCAACTCCAAGCTTTCTCTTAAAGATCCATTTGCAACCTATGGGTTTGACCCCATCAGGTAAATCTACCAAGGTCCAAACTTGGTTGGAGTTCATGGAGTCCATTTCGAATTTTATGGCTTCTATCCACTGTTCAGAATCAGAATCTGAAAGTGCCTCCTCATATGTCAAAGGATCATTATCCTTTTGAGAGATTTCATGGAAGAATCCATACCATCTCTCCAGTTGTCTAGGAGTGCGTTCAGAACGCCTTAGAGGAGGATTTTCGTGTGTATCGAAATTCGTGATTGGTTGTAGTTGATCAGAAGGGGACGTTTCTTCAGTGGGTGGTGTGGGATCACTTTGTACTTCTTCTAATTCTATGATCTTGCCTTTCTTTTCTTTAAGGAACGGTTCCTCCAGAAAAGTGGCGTTTCTGGAAACAAACACTTTTTGCTCAGATTGATCATAGAAGTAGTATCCTATGGATTCCTTAGGATAACCTACAAAGTAGCATAAGTTAGAACGAGATTCTAACTTATCTCCCACTGTTCTCTTCACGTAAGCAGGACAACCCCAAATTCTTAATTAAGAATAACTAGGGATTTTACCATGCCACATTTCATAGGGTGTTTTAGGGACTGACTTAGAGAGAACTAGATTCAAAATCTTTGCTGCACTTTCTAGGGCATAACCCCAGAAAGAAGGTGGTAAGTCAGTGAAACTCATCATGGAACGAACCATATCTAGTAGGGTTCGATTCCTTCTCTCAAAAACTTCATTAAGCTGAGGAGTTCCCAGAGGAGTCCACTGAGAGATAATCCCATTATCTTTGAGATGATTAAGGAATTCTTCACTAAGATACTCGCCTCCTCGATCAGATCGAAGTGCTTTGATCTTGTGACCAGTTTGGTTCTCAACCTCCATTTGAAATTCTAAGAATTTCTCAAAAGCTTCAGATTTATACTTCATTAAGTATACATAACCATATCGACTAAAGTCATCGGTAAAGGTTATGAAATACTGATGATTGTTTCTTGTGCTTACACTAAGCGGTCCACAAACATCAGTATGGATCAAATCCAAAACCTTAATGGCACGTTCCACAGTTCCTTTAAAGGGACTTTGGACATTTTTCCTTTGAGACAGGATTCGCAAGAAGTTAACTCCTTAAGATCATTTTCAGAGAATGATCCTAAAGTGTTTATCTTGCTGATTCTGTTCATGGAAATGTGTCCTAATCTAGCGTGCTATAAGAGAGCTGAAACTTTGTCATCTCTCTTACACTTCATTTCTCGTTGTATATTCATAATATTGATATTCTGAGTTAGATAAAGTCCATTACTTAGAGTACCGATGTGAACGGAAGAGTTGTTCCGTTTGATAAAGTATTTACCATTCTTAATATAAGTTTCATAACCTTCAATATCTATAATTGGAACATAAATTATATTACGAATAATGCTCCGTACATAAAAGACGTTATTTAAGACTAACTCAAAACTACCTAAATCTAATCTAATTGTGCCTAAAGCTCGAGCTTCAACATTTGAGCCATCGCCGATCTTCAAGACACATTCTCCTTCTTTGAGTTGTTGGACTTCACTTAGCATCTGTACTTCATTACAGATATGAGTTCCACAACCGGTATCAAGTACCCAAGAACTAGAATTAATAGAAAGATTTACTTCAACGAGAAAGATACCTTTCTTTAGAGTAGCCTTGTACTCTGGGCAGTTTCTCCTCAAATGTCCCGCTTTGCCACAATGGAAGCAAACACCCTCTTTCTGATCTCGCTTCTTCTTTTAGGCCTTCCCCTTCGACACGCCACCAGTGGGCCTAAGGGGTTTCTTCTTCTTCTTTTGGGCTTTCTTGCCCTTACCATTAGAAGGCCCAGAAGAGGAAGATGAAGCATTCACCATCAAAACCTTATTGTCCTTCTTGATCGTGCTTTCAGCAGTCACAAGTTGACTAATCAGCTCAGCTACAGTAGCACCAGCATGATTCATATTAAAGTTAAGGACAAATGGGTTGAATGATGGTGGGAGTGAAGCTAGCAACAAATCCACTGAAAGCTCATCTTTCGGTGGCATGTCCATGGAGCCAAGTTTCTCAGTAAGGGCAAGAAACTTGAGTCCATATTCATGGACACTTGAACCTTCCCTCATTCTTAAGTGGAACAATCCCTTTGAAGTGTTATACCTTGTAACAAATTCTTGAGGGCGGTAAAGTTGCTCTAAGTGGTCGTAAATCTCCTAAGCGAATTCCATGGCCTCATGTTGCCTTTGCAAGTTCGGAGACATGTTAGCCAACATAAGGCAACGGGCTTGGAAATTATCATCCTTCCACTTCTGAATTGCGTCCCGCTCGGCCCGAGTGGGAGCCTCCCCTTCGGGACTAGGCTCCCCTTCGAAGAGAACATAAGTTCTCTTCTCAGAATCTAAAATGATTTTTAGATTCCTCAGCCAATCAGAATAGTTGGGACCAGTCAACTTGTTTTACTGGAGGATCGATACAAGAGGGTTTTTGGTTGCCATTTCAAAACACGTAGAGAATCACAGAATCTACGACCTAAATGGTAAAACAGAGAACTGGTGAGCATGCTGAATTATAACGATATACAAAAGATAAGGTCTTTAATCTAATGTAGCTCCCACTGTTTTTCAAAGATCTGTAATTCCCAAAGATCTAAGAGGAACACATTTCCCAATGGGTACTAAGATCTTAGGCATTTTACCTCGAACCCACGACTCGCGGACATTCTAAGTAAAACCCTAGGTAGGTACAACTTACCAATTCTAACACCTTTAGAACTCTTAGTAATTGTTTTTGCATCACCTATCTTTCAATATGGACCCACGACTCGTGCGACATCCGTATTTACTTAGGCGTTAAGCTAGACCCATCAATTATAAGATCATGATCAAAACTTAGTTCGAATGACCGACGACTCGCGGACATTGCCCTTGCTAAAATTGATCATGAAATATTGATCATTTAAAATGATCAATTAGGTAACTAAGAACTAATAAGCTCCACTAGCTATCCCACGACTCACGGACAATAACTAGCTTCACTTACTAAACTTAAAACCTATTGATGGAATGCTAGGAATTTAACTCAAAATTTGCATCTCGAATTAAATACCTATTTGTTCGAAATTAGCTTAATATTTAATGGGAATTTTCGAATCAACCGGAGAGTTGTCCGGTTCGACCTCACCAACATATATGTTATCCAATTTTATTAGTCTTGATTAATGCAAGTACACTTAAATGTATTTCAAACAAGCACAAAAACAGATAACATGTCATAGCATGATACTAACATGTAATGATCATGGGTTCTACCTATCTTATGCGTGATATGTGGGAGCCACTCCACAATCACAAGTTCTAACATACATGCCACATAAACAGTTTAAATCACATAAGGGAAAGCGGTAACAAAATACCAGCCCTATCTCTATTACATTTCTACAATTGAGATTTCCCTCCCTAACATTTTGAGGGGTCTCCACTTATGGCCTCCTTGTTACTTGAATGTGGTCCATCTTACTCCTTGGGTGCATTGTCTCCAAAATGAAAATAAAACCTCACCACCTATCTCTACTCTCAAATTACAATAAAAGGAAAAAGACATAAAGTAATAAGGCTCAATCTTCATATTGGCCTTAGACAATTACACGGGGCATACCCCGGCCTTAAAAACAGTAATATGGAAAGCCACACAATAAGTCACATAACAGTACGCACATAAGTGAGGCTCCAACCTCAATTGAAAAACGCAACTATAGGGCTCCAACCCCAATTTAAACCATCCATGTGCATAAATTAAAACCATACATAAGTCTAAACCCATGATCACCTAACATGCTTTTGCAAGAATTTAAATTTAACCAATAAATTAAAATTCTCGCTTTAAGCTCTAATAGCTTAAACCACGACTTAGATGCAATTCTTGTTCAAGAGCCTTTTCAATAAAACCCGAATAACTATAACACAATAAAATTCTAATTAATTTCTGAAAAATTAATAATTTTATTCTTTCAATATTTTCATAAAATCAAGTTTGTAATTTTTCCAAAATTTAAATCGCTTAAAATTTTCAAAATCCCAATTTAAACAATTATTTCAAAAATAATTCAAATTTAATAAAACAAAATTTTTACAGAAAAATTAAATCGGGATTTCAAGGACCGAAAACACGAAAACACGAAAACGCGAAAAACGGGACCCGGAACTGCCCGGAACGAGCAGCTGCTCGCCGCGCAGCGTTGCGCGCTAGGCGCGCGCCCTGCGCGCAACGCACGCAGATTGCTGCAGCTCGCTCTCGGGCGATCCCGGGCGGGTGCTCCCGCGCGGTTAAGGGAGAATGCGGGCGGCTGTCCCGCGCGGTTGCGGGAGGGTTGGGCGGCGGCGACGGGCCTGGGCGTACGACGTGCTAGCACGCCGCGCCCTGCGCGCGACGCTGCGCGGCGAGCAGCTGCTCGCTTGCGGGCGATCCCGGGCGGGTGCTCCCGCGCGGTTACGGGAGAATGCGGGCGGCTGTCCCGCCCGGTTGCGGGAGGGTTGGGCGGCGGCGACGGGCCTGGGCGTACGACGTGCTAGCACGCCTAGGCTCGTCCTTTTTCGTGTTCCGTTTCGTATTTTAGGTTTCTCCAAAACCCAGTTCAATCCAAATAAAAAAATACGATTTCAACATATTTCAATCAAAACGGTATTCAAATACACAATTTAAGAAAACAGTTTCAGAAATTCAAGAAAAATTACAGTTTCGTAAGTCAGGCTTTCTAAAAGAACTCATGAATACCTAATTCACATCTAAGCCCAAGAATTTCTACGAAATTCAGAATAATTGAGATGAATCAGAAACACGATTTACGAGGTGGCTCTGATACCACTTGTTGAAAAACACGAATCAGAAAGCAGTGGAAATTTAAAAAATTTCCAACAAAAGGATCTAGGACTCGCAATCGTGTAACCAAATTCGTAGGGATTGGAAACTTTCTTTCTTAATTGTCTTTCTTGAAGCGTTTCAAGCCACCCAAGAACGCTCTTCTCGCGGCTTGATCCCCTCTCCTTGGTAAAGCTCGAATCTTCAAACTTCTAACTTGAAGCTCTCTAGAGATAGTCCACCAACTTGACTACAATCTAACTAGTAAGGATGCTAGTTCTCTAGTTAGTGTTTAGGCTTAACCTAGGGTTTCGTTTATCTTGGAGAAAGGATGGTGTTCAACACATGAACCAAAAGAATTGTCAATTAGCTCTAAGAGGAGCTCGAGCTCCCCTATTTATAATAAAAGGAGGACCGAAAGTCCTAGTCCTTATGGGCTAGGGTTTTGGTCTCTCGCCTCTATTACTTGATCATCAAGTAATTTTGACTTTGACTTTGAATTCAAACTCAAATCAACTTTCAAGAGAGCTAAAATATCCAAACTATTTTTGGATAATTTTATACTTTATTTATTTAAAATAAATAACTTATTTTATCTAATTAATTAATTCATAATTAATTAACTAGATTATTTTTCTCCAAAATAAGACTTTCTTTTTAATTCAAAATTAAACTAAAGTCTATTAAATAATTAACAACTTAATTATTTAATATTTAATTAAATAGTCACGTGTGGCACACGTGTCACAATGACACGTGTCCAGTCACGTGACCCACACGTGTGGTTTCACACGTGTGGAACCCTCTAGGCCCGATTAACTCGTTTAATCATTTTTAAGCCCTAACTCATGTAACCAAGTTGTTGTGTGTAACCCTCTACGTTCTCAATTCAATTAGCAGTGACCCTAATTAATTAATTCACTGATTAATTAATCAGTCCACAGATTAAACGACCATAGTCTAGCAACATGTGTTTAACCCCTAGCTGAATTGGAATGTTCGGATTCAACAGAACCTTTAAGTCATTGATTCATGTGAGATACAATCCTCCTACTTACTATCTCTCAACCAAGATCTAGGGTAAGGGAATAATCAGAACCCTAATAATCCGGTCTTAAAGCTAAGTGCATTTCATATCCATTTGATCACAATCCAAGAAACCCTTTTCTTGATGTGTTGATCTACTGCCTTGGCCAAGGACTCCATATGGCATATGAATGACTTACACAATAAGAGATCACCTTGTAAATGCAAGTGTAGGTCCTTTCTTGATTCTCATTCACTTTCATGAATCACTTGTGCAGCCCCAGCATAAGCCTTGAATCAGTTGTCTAAGGCGATACCCTTTAAAGCTTATAGCTAAGACTACAGAGTTAACTCATAAAGTGACATGGAACCTCAAGTCTAAGGATTAATTAATCACATCAATGACTCGTGAGATATTTCCTAATCTGGAAGTTTCCATTTCCTGAAATAGAAACTTCCTTTCCCATTTAGGAATGTTCTCACACGGGGCACCTCAGTGAACTTACTTATTAAAGTAAGCACCCTCATGTATCACGCACGTATCAACTATACACTTTGCACCTCCATGAAACAAGGTGATCCTTCTTAAGGGCGTGATCCCACAAACAAGCCTTAGAGGAGTCAGGTTGACACTTCCACTGTCGGTAGGACTCATCAGCTTGGAGTATTTTACTAATCATGACTTATGTGATATAGGGCTCGTTTCATGAACCATTTCACCTAAATGGTAGAGTCCTAAAGTCATCAGGATTAGGGGAGTTCTTATACATGCACAGATAAAGTAAACGCATACCAAACAAGAGAATATAAAGAAGTGTTGCCTCAATTCGTTATTTCATTCAAAGATTGTCTGTGATTACAATAAGGAAAAACACAAAGCGGATATACAATCGGCTTTCTAGGGTACTATTCCTAACAGAGACACCATATGAAGAATTTAGATAAAATGTAACAACTTTATCTTTTTTCTCATGTACTTCTTTTGATCACTTTGATGTATAAGAACACCTTTTGTGAAATAAAGTTATTCCTTCTCGTATTTTTTTCATGTCCATTTCGTTTTGTGCATTTATTCGTCATTCTTTGTTTTGATTTTGGTTCCGAATGACTGCAATGTATGCCCGCAGTGTTGAAATTTCCTGAACTTGTTGAAACTCACGAACAATTTAGCTTGTTTTGGGAACACCAAATTTGTTTGAAGACATGACTGAGATTGGAAATTTAGTATCCAAGTTGCCTACGTACCCTTGAAAAGAGGATCAAGTCATTGTGTAGTTCAAAGTGTTTCTTTTTTTTTTTCTTTTTTTCTTTTTTTGGTCACAGTTTATACTCGTGCGAACTAGGAGTAACATGCAGTTTAGGCTCTTGCGTCAAGGAGCAGACTTCTTCATTTTGAACAGCTTTTGTTGGAATTTGACTTTCGGAGGCTAATGCGAAACTTAGCTTTGTCCATCGATTTGCCGGTGTTATTTGGGAACATATTGGCCTCTCCAAGAAACGTAGGTGGAAAGAAATCTCCGAGTGTTGCATGATTTGATTTGAAAATATCTTTTGATTCCTTCTGACATGGTCGAAATTCCTTTGAAGCTTTTGGTGGATTTTGTCTACGGATCCTGGTTTGCTTCGGCTTTTCCTTCGACATAGGTGGATGAACTTGGCCAACCCGCTGCTTTGGACTTTTTCGGCGAGTCACAAGAATCCATCTATCGTCATCAACAATTTTATTGCAAGGACTTGCTTCTTGTTTGGTTCCTCTATCAGCAAGTAGTGTCTTAACCAGAGTTGGGTCTAGACTCCCAAACTGAAGCGTTGTCGATGCCCCCGAGGGTTCAAATAGAGGAAAGATCACCTTCTTGCTCGGAGGAATACTCAAGTGGTTCTTGGTTGCAATAAGGCTAGCGTGATTAACCTCTACAACATCTTCATCACCATCTTCATCTTCATCGTCAAGAATGACTTTTCCTTCACTAACCAACGACATTATCTTTTCCTTGACCACAAAGCACTTTTCTATCGGATGACCGATAATCTGATGATATTTGCAGTATTTGGGATGAGTCACCCTACCATTTTCTTCAGGGCGTTTTGGCTCCGGTAGTTTGATTAATCTTCTTTCGACTAGTTCATCGAAAATGTGAGGGACATCAGAGTCAGCAAAAGGATATTTTTTTTCTTGCCTTTCTCTTAGTGTAGGTTGATGATTGTCCCTTGAGTTGTATTGGTCTCCGATTTTCTTAATGGTTGGAGGCATTCTCATGGAAGATGAAATGACCATGGACACTTCGGTTGAGGCTTTGACAAACTTCTCATTTCTCCGATGATCTTTTTCTTCTCTTCCTTGTTCTCCTAGTGGGAATGAAGATCGGTGATTTGCAATACTCAATTCCATATCGTGGGCACGAGTGGCTAAGTCCTCAAAAGTTCGAGGTTTGATTCCGTGGAGAATGTATTGAAGTCCCCAATGCATTCCTTGTGTGCACATCTCTATTGCTGACGTTTCTGACAATTTGTCCTTGCAACTAAAACTTAGTGTTCGCCAACGGTTGATGTAATCGATGGATTGTGGCTCTAGATCAACGTACCAATCGAAGGCATTTCCTTGGAGTGATCTTACGAATTATTTGATGAGAAGATCATCATAGGTCCCCGCATTATTGCATGTTTCGATGAAATGTGTAATATGCTGTTTTGGGTTGCCTTTTTCATCGAAATGTGGAAGCTAGGTGGTTGGTATCCAAGTGGCATCTTCAATGAGTCAATTCTCTTGGTATACGCCTTCGAGTATGAATGTGAGTTTTGGACAGGTCCGCCAATTGGAGCTCTGACCGCGTTTGTAATCATATCCTGCAGTTGTTGAATGGATAGTGATGCAACAGAGGTTGCAGAAGGAGTGAAATTTCCGACAGAGTTCTGCTTGTGAGGCACTTCATCATCTCGTGTTTCCTTAGTGGCATGATTTGGAGAAGAAGCAAGGTTATGGCCAGATCTTCCAACATCGGGGTGTTCATCCTTACTAATCAGTTGTACAAGTTGAAGATCTTTTTCTCCCATGAGCTTTTGCAGATCTGCAATTGCTTGAGCCATTTGAGCGAGTTGTTCATCCACGTTGGTCACACAGGTAGTCATTGCCAGCAAGTTGGCAAAGGTGGTGGAATTGGCTCTTTTTGGAGTAACAGGATGGGATTTATCCGATTCGGATGAGGTTGAACCGTTGTGCTTGCCCCCGATAGAGGATTGAGCAATGTTGGCAACGATTTCAGCCGCGTTCATCTTGTTTGATATGAGTTGATCCTTTTTAGACGCCATGGAAATATTTATGATGATGGATTTGAGATTTTCCGTAGGGTGAAGAGATGAGAGGTAGAGATTGTCCCACTGGGCGTGCCAAAATTTGTTTACACAAATTTTCGTTGACTCTGCAATAAATGATTACAAGAAATACGAAAATAGGGAAAATAAAGGATCTAACAATTTAATTATAAATGAAAGTGTTCCAATCTCTGAAATTCCTCTGATTCTTCGGAGTAGATTTATCCGAGGGCTTGATGCTTATTCCCGGATTGAGTGTAGAGTTTGGTTGAATCGACGGTGGAATGGCAAGGCTCGAACTTGAGAGCTTGAATACTTGAATTCCTTCGATTCTTTAGTGCTTGATAACTTGAGAATTTTGTCCTTTGAATCTTCTTGTTGCTTGTTTGTCCTTTTCGCTTATGTTTGTGCTTGTGCCTTTTGCTTATGCTTGATTTTCCGAACCCCCCGATTTGTGAGCTCGAGTGCTTTATTTATAGGCGAATGTTGGGCTTTCTTGATTTCATGGGCCAAGACTTGGACTTGGACTTAAATTTAAAAGCCCATTTAATTAACTCAAAATAATAACGAATTTATATTATTATTTTGAATCAGAGTATATTAAAGCCCAAATTTTATATGGGCTTATAATTGAAATTAATAATTAATAGCCATTTTATTTGGGCCATAATTAATTATTAATTACCGATTTTTCGGTGCCAACAATCATAACATAAAAATAATCATAAAATAAGTTCTAACCTTCTTCCTCCGGGTGGTGGAAGGGTTAGCAAGACCCGACCACCTCATGCACAATGGCTAGTGAGGTACATGAATCCTCAAAAGCCCGACTAGCATTTTCTTGTCAAAACTCCTAACGAGATCCGTTTTGTCGTTAAATATAAATGGAATCAGTACATGGGATCACCGTCGGCCCTTGCCTCCCCGGATAGCCACATGTACTAAATTCCTAGGCCCGTGAACATAACATACATGCAATCTCGCCAAAACATTTCACTTCATAAGAAACATAACATATTTCATAATTTTGGAGAAAATGTTACTCGATAATAATTTACTCGATGACTCCACTTTGAAAATAACATATATATATACATACATAAGGTTTTGGCCAAAACTTGTCATATAAGGGTTGTAGGGTTTAGTATGTAACTAGAACGAAAACACCCTTACCTGGTACCAGACAAAGCCAAACCCAAAGCAAATGGTCCACCCCGGAACCTGCACGACCACAAGTCACCACCCCGGGTGCACCTGTACCAACTGAACACACAAAACACAATACAGAACTCAGACTCAGACTCAGACAACCATATAAAGACGCATGGCACATGCTCAAGTAATTATAGAAATGCAATCACATAAGCAAAGTTCACATTCATACTAATTCCTTGCAAAATAAAATATCACATAACTCAACATATTCATAAAACACATTAAGAGGTGTTCTTATGCACAATTAATTTAAACAAACAAAATGGAAAGGTAATGCATGTCACATTATTTCATATAAATTCATATATCAAATAACCAATTCATATTCGTACGAATAACTTATTTCTTACGTACAAAAGTTTCTAATTTAATCATATAAGTTTCATACAATTCATATATCGCATAATAGGATTATTTTAAATTAAATAATTGAACCTAAATTACAAAGTTTCAAATTAAATCATCCAAGACATACTAATTCAATTCTTACTAAATCATAAATTGCATAACAAATTCCTATATCAAATAATAAATTCCAATACAATTTAAGTGATTAGACTAATTAAAAGCTTCAAGCTTAGGCGTAATAATTTCTCTTAATCGAAATCATAATTAGCATATTTGTTTTATCAATCCACAAGGATTAATTAATTGAAATCATACAATTTATATGTATAGTGAAATTACACATACACCCCTTCAAACTTAAACAAATAGCATGAATTCACCACATCAGGGTCCAATTCGCGAATCAAGATATTCATACATATCACATTTCACTTAATACATGATTTTATATCCGTTGACATACATATTGATCGACAATTACAACAATACACAATTTATTGCAATTAAACAATTAATTCCAAATATTTCAAAATACATAAAATAAATCACAACAAATCAACCAGACATCCAATTGACGAACGGAAAGTGGCGTTGAACTTACCACGACGAGAGGAACTTGTTGTCCAAAGGGCGTCGGAACGCCGCCACCTGAACCAACCGAACTGCCACATACAGCCGTCGGACCACCACCTTCGGTGGTCGAAAAATTCCCCGGAAGGATAGAAACATGCGCCTCGGCCGTTGGAAAGCCCGTAGCGAGGCCTTGGAAAGCCTCTAGCCGATTTGCCAGAAAAATCACCGAAAAAGAGAGCCGTCGGTCCACGGCCGGTCCGCCACCGGTTCACCGCCAACCACCGGTTCTGGAGCCGGGGCCAACGCCATTAGCTAAGTTTCATCATTCTAAGCAACTTCCGTGAAGGAGCCACCACCAAAACCGGTCGGAAAAAGGTCCCAAACCGCCGTCGAAGGTCCGCCGCTGCACCACTCGCCGGTTCAGCCACCTCCGGCCTTCGTTTTCTCAAACAGACCCCGGAATCAGACTCAGGAGGCCAAAATACATTGGAAACCACCAAGGGCCGGCCGCGAATCTCACCGGAACGCGGCGGAGAGAGGTGCTACAGTGCACTCGCCAACGCCGCCGATCTTCAGTCGGCGCGTGCACCGCCGTCCGGTCACCGTTAGCCACGCCGCTTGAACTGGAGTTGCGCTGGAAGGTCCTCTAACAGGTGGGGTAGCGGGTGTCATCGTATGGTCGCCGAAAATCGCCGCGAAGAGGCGGCGAAATGGCGGGTGTCCGTTCTGCCATCACAGCTTTGCCGTAGCGCCACCACCGCTGAGTTTCAGGCTATGATTCTTGTACCATCGTGTCGGGCTCGTCGAGTTGATAAATTTCCACTACTCAAACGTCGAATTCCATCGAGAAACGAATGAAAACGGACATGTGTGTGTTTTCACACCTCCACTACGTCAATAGTGCCGGATCGCGGGAAGAAGACGGCTGAAGCTGGAGCTGAAATTCTGGCACACAAAACGAGGATCCGGGGTATATATCTGGGTCCTCGTACACAAAAACGGTCGGAAGAACGGGCTAACGAAGTCAGAATGGGGCAAACTTAGAGTCTACGGATTCGTTTCGATGCCCCGAACGCAAAGCAGGGGTCAAAAGGTCAAACTCTCGACCGAACGAGAAATGACCGAAAAACCCCTTAAAAGAGAAAATTGCAAACAAGCCCGTAAACTCTTAAAGAGTTCAAAATAGGGCCACATAAAGCACAAAATCACGTAATTAAACACATAGAAAGGTTGAAAAGTGACGTACCTTATTTGTAAGACGAGCGGGGTGTTACAGTTTGTATACGTATGTAAGCTCTATTTCGATTTTCGTTTGAAAAGGCTTTGATATGTGTGAGTGTGTAGCGAGCTTTGAGCTTTGAAAGATAAGCTTATGAAATTATGATTTTGAATTATGAAATGGGCCCCGGAGAGTGGTATGGCATCTCAAGACGGCCGTGAGGTCACCTAGCTCCCCCATCAACACTTTCCTTTGAGAGTTTCACCTAACCTTAGGAGTTTTGAGGAAGGGTGGTGCTCTTGAGCCGGTGGTATCCCCGCCGAAGGTGCAAGGAAGTAATTAATCCTTGTCTCATTTTTTAATTAGGATCGATAGCTAAGGTTTGCTACCCTTCTATCACCCGGAGTAAGGAAGCTTTATGATTTTAGTTTTAACTATGCACTATGATTTAGACATGGGGAGTTTGGATGGAGAACTCGTACTCGCCGAGTTAGTGTGAATATGTATGAATCTATGAGACGGGAATGGACTCTTAAATACTTAAAATTTGTTATTTTGGACTTTGGCCTTTAATCTCTTTTACATATATATATATATATATATATATATATATATATATATATATATATATATATATCACGAGAAATGATTTAGCTTGCAAAAACCATCCTCGGTTCATGGATTCTTTTCGAATCGTTATATGCTTTGCTCTATACGTATATATGGGTGTGTGTGTTAGCCCCCTCACTAGTCTTTAGGACTGACCCTCGTTTTGTTTTCCCTTTTCCCCTTTCTTTTGAGTTGCAGGTGACTTTTGGAAGTTTGAGCTAGGCGGTTGTCATTGGGTCGTTGGTTGAGGATAGCTTGAGTTTCATGCAATGTACTTAATTTATTTATGAACTTTGATAATTTTGAAATATGTATAATTTGATGTTTAGAATTTGGCCTGGGATTAGCTTTGTATATTTGTCTTGTATATAAATTGTATAAGTTCTATTTGATGGTTATGTTATGAGAATTGCTAGCATGTTATGATTTGAAATTTGTCGCTTCCGTGATTTATGTTTAATGCGCACTTCAATTTGAGGGTCTAGACCGCCTTGCTAGGGTGTGTTTTTGTTTGTCACCCGTTCGCCATGGCTTGGTACGTGTCCGGAGTTCCCATTTCGTTACACGTGTTGGGCTATGGTGCGGGGGATGTGGTGCCCATTGCTCGGGGTGCTACATCTAACATCAGAGCTCCAGGTTGCAAAACTGGAGCTCTAGTGTCGTGTCGGGTTCATCTAGGTCGTTCGGTTTTGGATTATGTGATTGCTTGCAGTTACTATCATCTTTATGTGGCTTATTTGATTTTATTTGTATTAATTATTTACACGAACATGCACTCAACCTCCCATTCATCGATATTTTCTTGAATTGTGTTTCTTATTCAGGATAACATTTCAACACATATCCGTGGGAGAAGACCGATTACCATTGATCTACCTAGGGTTTCGAAGCTGCAACCCTCCAGTGTGGTTTGGAGGTCATGATGTAAAATCCGAACAATGGATTACCGAAATTTCATAGATATGGGATACTCTATCGGGGACATCACAAGATAGGGTGATTTGCACCTCCCGGTTAATTCAAGGCCAAGCTTTAATTTGGGTCAAGGAAGTGAGATTGGAGTTAGCAAGGTCCGGAGAAGAGCTCACGTGGGAGAACTTTGTCCAGGAATTCCACAATGGGTACATTTCTTCAAGTGCAAGAGTGAGAAGACTTCAAGAATATTTCGATCTCTAACAAGATTTGAAGATGGCAGAAAACTATATGGAGGAACTTGAAAGATCGGGCCCTTATGTTACACAAGTTGTTGATAACTATCGACTTAAGGCCCAGAATTTTTTGCAAGAACTCAAGAATGATATCCAACAAACTCTCTATGCTTCAACGGTGAATTTTTGGTCCGAAGCGATGAAAAAGGTGGTTCGAATCGAGATGGAGAAGCAACGAATGAAGTCACATACCCTTCGAGAGGAATAAGCAACCAGTACAAGTTCGAATTTGGGTAAGAGACCCATGTCACAAGAGAAACCTCCAAGCTTCCAAGAAGTTAATCCATCGAAGAAGAAAAAGAAGAAGCTCTGACTGCCGAAATCGATTCCTGAGCCTATTTTGACGACTCCAATCAGATGCGCTTATTGTGAAGGTCCGAATCACACGGACCAGAAATGTCGGAATAAGTTCGGTGGTTGTTATAGGTGTAGTGAGATTGGGCATATGATGAATGGTTGCCCCTAAAAATTAATTCCAAAGCTTATGAAGAATCGTGACTCCGAGATCTTGACTCAAGCTCAAGTGCATACCGAGTTTGATCGAGCCACTTCGGTGAAAGGGACATGAAGCATCCATAGCATCTCATCTCATGCATATATTATTTTTGTGGAAATATGTGTGATTGTTGCTTTATTCTTTGTTCTTTGGTATTTCTTGGTCTCACTTGTTGTGTGATTGCTTTCCTTCTTAGTTTTCTTGTTATGTGCTTTCTTCTCCCTTTTGTGTTAACTCTCTTTTGGAGAGAGTTTGGTGGTGCGGAGTGTTCGTGAGTGTTGGGTGAGTTGTGAGGGCCGAGCTGCTTCCGGTGGGTTTGTTTGGAGGTGTTTTGCTCTCGTTGAGGTTGGTGGTTACTTTTAGAAGGTTCGTTCGGGGCTCAACGGTGTTATCGGGTATTAGATAGAAGGCTAAACCATTGATATTCCGCGTAGAAGAACCAAGAATTGCCTTAGAGTAAGTAGTCTATCATGTTAGCAGGGAGCACTAGGCAATCTTTCTTTAAGAATGCTAACCCATTGACATGTAGGACGAATAAGAGATACGGTTTTGAGTGGGAAGAGGCGGTTGAAGAGAGATGCCCTTGGTATCGTGTTTTGCCTAACCGATGGTACGAAGGCTACTTTGCTTCCAACTGAGGCACAAAGAAAGGCCTTTGTTGTGTGTTGCTTGCAGAAGAATGGTAGCCTACGCCTTAAGAAGTGCAAGGATACGAGTCTATCCCGTTTATAGTTTGAAGTTGCTCGAAGTTTTGGGAGACCGGTTGCAGTGGCATAACAAAGACGTTAGGACTTTGTGTAATAATGTCTATATGCCAACGGTTGAGGATTCTCCAACTACTCCTGAATCTTTATTTGGGAATTGGGGGAAACGACTAGGACTTTGTGTCCGGTTTGCTAATTAAGGAGGTAATATCATGAGAAGTCTGTCGTTCTCTGAGAACAGAGTGGCGCCGTGGAAGTGTGGAGTTTGGTTGTCTTCGGACCCGTTCAAGACTCTTCTTAGGACCTGAGGACAGATCCTTTTGAAGGAGGGGAGTTTGTAATATCCCGCTCGTTCGGCTGTATAGGTATGTTGTAACGAGAATGCTAATTGCACTTTTAAATTATTTAATTATGCAAATATGTGTTATTTTCTTGAATATGTGATTATTTGAAATTAATTGTAACTATTTGTTTAACTTATAACTTGAGTTTTAACGTTTATGAGTACGTGCCTCAGAATTTGCTTTCTACATGTCCGGATTTGACTCTGATTTTTGTGAAATCTTGGTATGCATGAAATTTGTGAGTTATGAATGTGCTTGCTTGCTCGTTACATGTTTTAGAGTTCGTTTATTTTGGTTCTTGGCTAGTTTTGTAAAACCGGATTTGTGAGGGACTCGAGGGCCTAACTAGTTTTAGCGCACCTTGGGTTCCGAACGCCATAACTTGAGCTCGGGAATTCGGATTTAAATTCTGAAAGAAGCGTGATACTTTTAACAAATAAAGGAAACTAAAGAATCCAAATTTGTATTTTTCTAAGACCGTTTGGCACTCCGAATTTTGCCCGAACCGAGCCTCACGTGCAAATTAGACCCTTCTTGACTATTTTGGCCATATCTTGATCAATTTTTGACCTAATTGAATGATTCTTGGGCCCACATATCCAATACTTAATCCCTTATTCCCCTCTCAGCCATTCATTTCGTGTCATATTGGAGAAAAGGGGGTTTGGCAGCTGCAAAACCGAGATTGAAGAGAAGAGGAAAAGAGCACTATTCCAATTTCATCTCTAGAGCTCAATACTTCACCAAATCACTCCAAATTTGAAAGGCAAGTCCATGAGTGTTTTCTCCAGCTCCTCCTCCTTAATTTGACACCTTATTTGTTGATTTCAATGGAGAAATGAGTGATATATTGAATATTTGGTGAATAGTGAGGGGTTGGACCTTCTTGATGAATTTGTATGATTCCTTGCATTTCCTTTGGATTTGATGCATCATATATGAACTTAAGACAACCATTTTCACTTCTATGAACTTATATTGCATGATAGTTTAGAAATTTTGAGGTTTCATTTGAAGAAACTTGAAGGTTATGCATGAAGAAGAAAGGGAATTTTTCATCCTTCATTCATCTCTTGATTTGTGGCTTGTTTAATCATGTTCTTGAGCTTTTCTTCCATGAATTATGTATCCTATGCTTGCCTTAACATGTTATCTTGAAGATGGCTTGAATTGGATGATGTTTTGTGGGGTTTTTGGCATGAAAATCGCGTTTTACCCTGCTGCCACTAGTGGTTGCGGCCTCGATTGCGACCAGTTCACTTTTGGTCGTGGTTGCGACCTATTTTTCCTCTTGTCTCGACCTCGCGACCATTTTCAGGTCATTTTTTGTCGTGGCGGCGACCTTACTTTGCCCTAGTTTCGACTTTTTAACTTCTTATGCATTATATACTTGATGAATCATGTGTTATATGATTTTTATGAATTTATGATTGATTTTGGATGCTCGTTATTGATTTATGCTCTCATGTGCATGAATGAGTTAGAACTTTGTTTTTTTGCATAATGTGCTAATCTCTCATTTCTTTTATGACTTAAGTATAATGATAGCATGTGAAATTATCTGCTACCTTCATAGTATTGCATTTATGGATCCGTTTAATATGAAATACGTGATATATGAACGCATATGCCTTAAGTGTTGCATTTCTTATGCAATTTATGCAACACATGCATTCGCCGAGCGTCAATTTGGTACATTTTGAGTCTAAGAACATCCTTTGTTGTTTCCTTTGTTCAGAGCTTGGTCCCGTGGGTAACGAAGAGGCCCCGTAAGCGTCCGTTTACGTTTGTTTTTTATCATTTTGAACCACTACATTGGAAAGGTGAGGTTTTTCTTCCTTTTAGATAATATGACCTACAACCCTATATGTTTTGAAGCTCGCATGCGAATTACGTATAATATAAGATAAATACGAGTATGATATGTAATTTGAGGGCTCGTCCCATTTTGTTCTAAGACTTTGAAAAATGGTTTGTATACATATATAAGCTCTATTTTGATTTTCATTTGAAAAGGCTTTGATATGTGTGAGTGGGTAGCGAGGTTTGTGCTTTGAAAGATAAGCTTATGAAATTATGATTTTGAATTATGAAATAGGCCCTGAAGAGTAGTATGGCATCTCGGGACGGCTATAGGGTCGCCAAGCTCCCCCACCAACACTTTCGTTTAAGAGTTTCACCTAACCTTAGGTGTTTTGAGGAAAGGTGGTGCTCTTGAGCCGGTGGTATTCTCGTCGAAGGTTCAAGGAAGTAATTAATCCTTGACTCGATTTTGAATTATGATCGATAACTAAGGCTTGCTACCCTTCTATCATCCGGAGTAAGGAAGGTTTATGGTTTTAGCTTTAACTGTAGCGCCCCTTAACACTACAACCCCGCACCGTAGTACTCCCCGAGTGGATGTGAGACCTAGCACTCGAGAAATACTCCGGCGAACGGACAAGACTATGCAATACCAGAGTATGAAATTTAAATGCAACGGAAATAAACTTGAGCAAATAAAAGGGGACAATACATAACAAAGCACATATTATTAAGTTGGATAAGTGTTTACAGCAAAAGTTCTGACTTTAGAGAAGAGTGCTTATTGTAAGATGTACATGCACTCGTGATTACTCTAATTGACTGGAATGTGACACCTTAAAGCTTCAAGATACCTCTAAGGCGTCGCTGTATAGATTCCTGAAATCATGAATTGAAAGAACAGGAGGGTTAGTCAAAATGACTAAGTGACGGGGGGTTTGGGATTTAGGATTATAAGTAAGATTTTTGAAATGTTTTAACCAAGAAAGACTTGGTTTGAAATGTATATACTATATAGTAACAAATAAATATATGACAATAATATCCGGTTCATATTGTTTTGAAACAATAGGAGTAGGGGGAATATAGGCTATACTTTTTGGAAAACTTATGAACCGTTTTGAAAATGATTTTGATGCCCGCAAGCTAGGCGTCTCCAACCTTAACTCCTTAAAAACCAAGAATATTCGTAACGACATTGATCAAGATGTCGTTACTCAGTAAAAAGAAATACAACAATACAATACCATCCTTCTTCCTCCGGTGTCACCTCAGGGAGCTACCCCTAGTGACGATATACATGAATTTGGGAGGGACGTACCTTTTCCCGTCACTTGGTGTGGAATAACTAACCTCCAGTTAGACCACCACCAAGATCTAGTTGGCGGCTGGTATAATAGTAGACCTCGGCCCGTGCCTCCCGGACTACTACTTCTACCAAGACCACCGGACCCATAGGAAAAACAATAACTTTGCTTGCAAGACGAGAATATTTACCCGTAAGAAAGTACTAAGTACTTTTCGGGTAAATGTATGTTTTCAATATTTAACAAGAATTATTTTCCCATAAAGGGAAGAATAACTTGAAAGGAAATTCAAGAAAATAAAGTAAAGTATTTTATCATGATTTCAGTTGAAAAGATTTAAACCCTCACCGATACCGAGACTTAAGTGGAAGTGTGAGGATTCCACTCTTCGATGCTATGTTCGCCTGAAAGTAATAACTACTATGGACTTAGAACTAGGTTCTTAGTTCCTAACTAACTAATTGCACATAACATCATAATGAAATAATTAGGAAAGATACACGTTGTGTAATGCGTTAAAGATTTCCCGGTAAACCCTAAATTTACCCGTTTAATTAATAAATCCAGGGTTTATGGGATCTTTAACTAATCAAATATTTATTAACTATATTATAATTCTAATTGTAAGGTTTGAAATGAAATTCAAGGTTTAATTTGACAATGTAGGTTATCTTTTGAAAAATATTTCATAGTTTACCGATTTTGGAAAATTTGGGAAAAATATTTCTTTAAAAATTCCAAAACTTATTTTATAATTATTTTTGTAATAATTTCGAAATTAATGACATTTTGGTTGACCAAAAGTCAAAATTACTATTAAAAACATTTACTATTCAATTTCATATGAATTAAACACTTTATAACACAAAATCAAATTCACACACACACACACATGTGGATCACGGCACACACATGCACACACACACATCCAAGAACATTATGAACATGTTCTTGAGCTTATTTGAATATTCAAAGAGGGTGTGTAACATGTTCTATCACATTCATATTCATAACATAAGATTAAAGTATAATATAGCAAAATATATGAACTTTCTATGAAAAATAATTCTAAATAAATTATTCTTGGCATGAACAAGATCATAAACATTTAAATACATAATCACATTATATCATATCATAATTCATGCACATAATTAAATAAAATTCCATAATGTGCTCACATTATATTTAAACTATCAACTATGCACATATTTCATAAAATAAATTCCTAAAGCATAATTTAATTAATCCTAGGCATGCTACTATTATTTCTATACTAAGAACATTATATAAAACATGAGATAATAGAAGAAAACATACCTTAGAGAGAGAATAGGGAGAGTGGCGTGAGGTTTGGGGAGAGGGAGAGAGTGATTTTTGTGTGTTGAATGTGAGGTATAAATGAGGCTTAAGGGGGGTATTTATAGGTAGTCATGAGGGGTTTCTAAGCAATAAATGAGAGTTTATGGGAGATGTGGTTGCCTAGGGTTTCAACAAATGCTTGGTAATTAAATTGGAGATGTGGTTTAATTATAATTTGAACAAATGCTAGGTTAATAACTAAGAAATGTGGAGAAATTATGCTCATTTGTTCATTTCTTCTAGAAGAGCATGAGGTCATGGATGATGTCATTTGGAATAAAAATAAATGTAAAAATAATATAAAATTTATTCAAGAGTCGAGAGGTAAAATTTTGATGTAGTGAATTAATGAAAGAATGAGTGAAAAATGAGTTTCGTTTTAGTTATAAACATGAAATATTTGGAGTTTTTGTTTATAAATTATGAACATTGAAGATGATGAAAATCATGAGAAAATTATATAATCGAGGCTAGGATGAAGTTTAAAGTTTGGAAAAATCACTATATTGTAGAGAAAAATTCAAGGATCGTTATAAGTATAATTTCGACTATTGCATAAAAGCTAATTATTTGAAAATAAAATGATGATTTTTAGATAGGAAAATATTTATAAATATGCTATAGGTGAAATCGAGTTTTTGGTAAATGCATGAAAATTCGTGAAATAATTTGAGGGTCGTTTTGGTTATAATTTTGAATATCAAAAGGTAGATGAATAAGGTTTTATTGATGATCGAATCATAAGCTAGGGTTTTTGCCGGTTTTTGGTACTACGAGAGTTAGGATAGGAATTATGGTGTAAAGAGAGTATCACGATCCTCGAAATAATGTGAGGATTATTTTGGTTAAAATATTGGGTAGTGAAAGTGTTTCGGGAGATGTAGGAATATTTTTGGGCTGTAGGGGTATTTTCGTAATTTCCAACCTAAACTGTAGGAATGGGTTTTGAAGCATATGAAGGGTTTTTAGGTGCTAGAAAGGAATGAATACTAGAATTCTAGGATTTTATGAAAAGAGTTTCAAGGCACGAGTTAAAAGAACATTTAATTAAACTATAACATATAAAAGAACACATAAGTCACATAAAATGCAATGCATGAAGTGAGTTAATAGGGATCGAGGTTATAAACGCTTCCTGAGTTGCCCTTTACTTACCTTTCTCAACTTGGCCCTGAGTAGGGCTGTTACAATCTTCCCCCCTTTAAAAGAATCTGTCCTCAGATTCTATTACTGTCCTTGAACAGTCCTGGGTAATGTTTCAACATCTTTTCCTCTGTTTCCCAAGTCTGTTTTTCTGTACCATTTCTTTTTCACAAGATTCTAACGAAGGGAATTCTTCGGTTTCTCAACTCTTGGAATTTCCTATCCAAGATTCTGACTGGCTTCACTTCATAAGTAAGGTCGGGTTCTAGTGGTATTTCTTCAACAGGTAGGATATGTGAATCATCAGCAAAGTACTTGCGGAGTTGGGACACATGGAATACGTTATGTATTCCAGTAAGACTTGCTGGTAGGTCTAGGCGATAGGCTGTTGGACCGATACGTTCTAGTATCTCAAATGGTCTAATATATCGAGGGTTTAGTTTTCCTCCTTTCCCAATTTGTATAAACCTTTTTCTTGGAGATGCTTTCAAGAATACCTTTTCGCCTATTGCAAATTCTATGTCCCTTCTTCGATTATCAGTATAACTTTTCTGTCGATCTTGGGCAGCTTTCATTCTTTGTTTGATGATTTCAACTTTCTCTGTTGCTTTTTCTACCCAACTCTTAGCAATATTCCCTTGGGATTTCCTTTTAATTTCCTTGGTTTCATCCATATCCCAGTATAATGGAGGTCTGCATTTTCTTCCATATAGGGCCTCATAAGGTGTAGCTTGGATTGAGGCCTGATAACTGTTGTTGTATGCAAACTCTACAAGGGGTAGGCAATCCTTTCCAATTATCTTGGAAATCTAAGGCACAAGCCCTTAACATATCTTCCAGGTATCGGATGGTTCTTTCAGATTGTCCATCAGTTTGGGGATGTACTGCTGTGGTGAAATTCAGTTGGGGCCATCCGATAAGGGGTTTTAGAGAAAGGCTCTGCCACAGGGATTGTATTGATTACAAATTCCAATTCGCGGTCTGGAGGTAACGAGTTTAAATGTTCTGGGAAAACGTCGAGAAACTCATTTACCACTTCTACCCCCTCAACCTTAAGTTGGTCCTTTGGCCTATTTAAAAGATAGGCAACTAATCGTGTGGCTCCCTTCTGAATCAACTTCTTAGCCTCTGTTATAGAAATCATTGCTACTGATTTTTTTTTTTTATCTTCAGGAATCCAACTTTTATCTTGTCCTAAGATGATTTCTTTCTTGAAACAATCCAACTTAGCATGGTATTTGTAGAGCCAATCCATTCCCATAATGATTCCATATCTTGTTATCGGAAGTTCGATGAGGTCCATTGAGTAGTAACGGTCACCGATTTGTATAGGGCAGCGTTTATATACTCGATCCGTTATTAAACAAGCTCCCAAAGGGGAACTTATCTCGAAATTATATGATAACATTCAAGTGGAAAATTTAAACGCGCACATAAATTTGATGCAATGAATGAATGCATGGCACCAGGGTCATATAGGACCTTAACTGGCGTGTTTAGAATGTGTACCGTACTTTCAACAACATCTGAAGGGTCTGGATCCTCGTTTCCTTCCAACGCGTAAGCTTTTCCCTTGACAAGTGGTTTTCCGGACTTTCCCACGGTTTTCTCCTTTTCCTTAAATCCCAGTCTCTTTGGGCATGTGTTAAACTGATGGTTAGGGTCTCCACACCACAAACAAGTGCCAGCTTTCCTTCGACAATCTTGTTCAGTATGTTCCGGTTTGTGACAATATTCACAAGTGATCTCTTCTTGTGAATTAGACGGGACTGACTTAGGCTTTTGCTGGGCTGGTGTGGGTTTCTTTCCAAATTTCTGGTTAGATGGTCCAGCGGGACGTTTCATTCCTTGAGAGGGCTTATTTTGAGGGGGAACAGGGCGATTAGCTGCCTGGCGAATATTCTTGTGAGCTGCTTCGGTCTTCAGGGCTTTATCGACCGCCTTATTATAAGTTTCAATGTCCAATGAGGCTAAAGCCCATCGAAGGTCTGGTTTTAATCCATCAATGAATCGCTTAGTCTTTCTCCGTTCATCATTCAGAATGTGTGGAGCATACTAAATAAGTCTCACGAACTTTGCCTCGTACTCAGCCACTGATATATAACCCTGAGTTAAAGTCATAAACTCAGCCTCTCGAGTATCTCTTACCACTTGAGGAATATATTTATTCTGAAATTCCTTCACAAACTCCACCCAACTGTAATCAGTTCGATCTTCTATCCAGGTCAACTTAACGTGCTTCCACCAACTCAAAGCAGGTCCTTCTAGGAGAAAGGCTGCATACTGCACTCGTTCCCGTTCCTCGGGAAATATATCCATAGCCTCATAAATCTTTTCCAAGCTGGCTATCCAATTTTCAGCTTTCAGGTCGTTAGGTTCTCCAAAGAATTTTGGAGGATTCATTCGGAGAAATCTTTCTAAGGATCGCTCGTTGGTAGGGTTATTCCCAGGTGTGCAAGTTCGAACGAACTGCCTTAAGGCTTCTACAAGTTCGGGGTGTCCGGGCGGATCTTGTGGCGATGGGGAGTTATTTCGTGGTGTTCTTCGTAGAGGCATGATGAATGCTGAAATCACAATCACATAGGAAATATAATGCATGTGGGGTTAAGAATGTTTCAACGATCATCACAGAACAACAATCACCAAATAACATCAATCATCAGACATAGAGTGCAGAAAGAAATAACATTAATACTCACGGTCCTGCTGGTATCTTGAAGCGACTCTAAGACTCATGATGCAAAAATGTAAAGCAACATGAAATAACAATATAAGATGATCAAAATGTGTCATATATATATATGCATCATGGTTAGTATGCTTCAAGAGCTACAAAAGTAAAAGCAAAAAGAGGGGGGTGGACCCGATCTACCTCGAGTTACACCCTACAAATACTGTCACTCCTAGTAAGTCAAAGCTGCTACTGCCCGCTGCTGCTACTATGTACTGCTGCAAAAATGGGGAGTGTCTCCACTGGTCGCTATATACATACCCCCGGATAACTATCCTATATACTGTACCTCGTATCTCATGGTCTGAACTCAATCCTCTGTAGCACTACCTGCCTCGAGGTCAACTATATCGTCTGAATCTGGAACCCTAATAGGACTCCACTCCTCACTGGGCTCAACACTGTCCTCCTCCTCAGGAACAACCTGTAGTCCATCAACATCCCCGCCAATCTCATCGTCCTGCTGGGGCTCCTCCTCCTCGCCCTCATCAGAATGGGCTACAGCCTCTGAAGCCTCACTGTCTCTGGAATGGGCTGCTGTGGGTCCGGGCTGCATCTCCAGAACCTACTCCATCACCTGAGTATCATTCAGGTGAAGTGCATCCTCCAAACGGCTCCTCATCTGGGCTCGGTACTGGTCATGGATCACTATAGAAGCCTCACGGTCCAGAGTCAAACTAACCACGTCCTCCTCGAGCTCGGCCACTCGTGATTCTAACTGAGAAATAGCGATCTGAGATGCGGCTAACTGGTCCCGAGCATGATCACGATCTACTGCTGTCTGTCTAGCCATCTCTCGGTTCCTCTCAGCCTCCAATCGATACTCACCAGTCCTCTGATACTCATAAAAGTAGGCATCCCTCTCGGTCTCTAATAGATGAACTGCTCTGTTTGGGTAGGCATACCCGGGAAAGGCCTCCTGACGTGAATCCTGACTATGCTGCCTAATCCTCTGCCAAGGATAGTATCTAGGACCCCCACTACGAGTAACAACTAAGGTCCTAGGAGGCTCATACTGATCAAGCCACTCGATGCTATCAGAATGTGGAAGCTTACCGTAGCCAGCCATTTTTACTCTAGAAAAACACTTTACAAATTGTTAGAGCAAGGAAATTATAGTAAAATACTTTCTCTATCTAATGTTAAAGTTAAGTTCTCTCTATCTAAACCTGATGCTCTGATACCACCTTAGCTGTAGCGCCCCTTAACACTACAACCCCGCACCGTAGTACTCCCCGAGTGGATGTGAGACCTAGCACTCGAGAAATACTCCGGCGAACGGACAAGACTATGCAATACCAGAGTATGAAATTTAAATGCAACGGAAATAAACTTGAGCAAATAAAAGGGGACAATACATAACAAAGCACATATTATTAAGTTGGATAAGTGTTTACAGCAAAAGTTCTGACTTTAGAGAAGAGTGCTTATTGTAAGATGTACATGCACTCGTGATTACTCTAATTGACTGGAATGTGACACCTTAAAGCTTCAAGATACCTCTAAGGCGTCGCTGTATAGATTCCTGAAATCATGAATTGAAAGAACAGGAGGGTTAGTCAAAATGACTAAGTGACGGGGGGTTTGGGATTTAGGATTATAAGTAAGATTTTTGAAATGTTTTAACCAAGAAAGACTTGGTTTGAAATGTATATACTATATAGTAACAAATAAATATATGACAATAATATCCGGTTCATATTGTTTTGAAACAATAGGAGTAGGGGGAATATAGGCTATACTTTTTGGAAAACTTATGAACCGTTTTGAAAATGATTTTGATGCCCGCAAGCTAGGCGTCTCCAACCTTAACTCCTTAAAAACCAAGAATATTCGTAACGACATTGATCAAGATGTCGTTACTCAGTAAAAAGAAATACAACAATACAATACCATCCTTCTTCCTCCGGTGTCACCTCAGGGAGCTACCCCTAGTGACGATATACATGAATTTGGGAGGGACGTACCTTTTCCCGTCACTTGGTGTGGAATAACTAACCTCCAGTTAGACCACCACCAAGATCTAGTTGGCGGCTGGTATAATAGTAGACCTCGGCCCGTGCCTCCCGGACTACTACTTCTACCAAGACCACCGGGCCCATAGGAAAAACAATAACTTTGCTTGCAAGACGAGAATATTTACCCGTAAGAAAGTACTAAGTACTTTTCGGGTAAATGTATGTTTTCAATATTTAACAAGAATTATTTTCCCATAAAGGGAAGAATAACTTGAAAGGAAATTCAAGAAAATAAAGTAAAGTATTTTATCATGATTTCAGTTGAAAAGATTTAAACCCTCACCGATACCGAGACTTAAGTGGAAGTGTGAGGATTCCACTCTTCGATGCTATGTTCGCCTGAAAGTAATAACTACTATGGACTTAGAACTAGGTTCTTAGTTCCTAACTAACTAATTGCACATAACATCATAATGAAATAATTAGGAAAGATACACGTTGTGTAATGCGTTAAAGATTTCCCGGTAAACCCTAAATTTACCCGTTTAATTAATAAATCCAGGGTTTATGGGATCTTTAACTAATCAAATATTTATTAACTATATTATAATTCTAATTGTAAGGTTTGAAATGAAATTCAAGGTTTAATTTGACAATGTAGGTTATCTTTTGAAAAATATTTCATAGTTTACCGATTTTGGAAAATTTGGGAAAAATATTTCTTTAAAAATTCCAAAACTTATTTTATAATTATTTTTGTAATAATTTCGAAATTAATGACATTTTGGTTGACCAAAAGTCAAAATTACTATTAAAAACATTTACTATTCAATTTCATATGAATTAAACACTTTATAACACAAAATCAAATTCACACACACACACACATGTGGATCACGGCACACACATGCACACACACACATCCAAGAACATTATGAACATGTTCTTGAGCTTATTTGAATATTCAAAGAGGGTGTGTAACATGTTCTATCACATTCATATTCATAACATAAGATTAAAGTATAATATAGCAAAATATATGAACTTTCTATGAAAAATAATTCTAAATAAATTATTCTTGGCATGAACAAGATCATAAACATTTAAATACATAATCACATTATATCATATCATAATTCATGCACATAATTAAATAAAATTCCATAATGTGCTCACATTATATTTAAACTATCAACTATGCACATATTTCATAAAATAAATTCCTAAAGCATAATTTAATTAATCCTAGGCATGCTACTATTATTTCTATACTAAGAACATTATATAAAACATGAGATAATAGAAGAAAACATACCTTAGAGAGAGAATAGGGAGAGTGGCGTGAGGTTTGGGGAGAGGGAGAGAGTGATTTTTGTGTGTTGAATGTGAGGTATAAATGAGGCTTAAGGGGGGTATTTATAGGTAGTCATGAGGGGTTTCTAAGCAATAAATGAGAGTTTATGGGAGATGTGGTTGCCTAGGGTTTCAACAAATGCTTGGTAATTAAATTGGAGATGTGGTTTAATTATAATTTGAACAAATGCTAGGTTAATAACTAAGAAATGTGGAGAAATTATGCTCATTTGTTCATTTCTTCTAGAAGAGCATGAGGTCATGGATGATGTCATTTGGAATAAAAATAAATGTAAAAATAATATAAAATTTATTCAAGAGTCGAGAGGTAAAATTTTGATGTAGTGAATTAATGAAAGAATGAGTGAAAAATGAGTTTCGTTTTAGTTATAAACATGAAATATTTGGAGTTTTTGTTTATAAATTATGAACATTGAAGATGATGAAAATCATGAGAAAATTATATAATCGAGGCTAGGATGAAGTTTAAAGTTTGGAAAAATCACTATATTGTAGAGAAAAATTCAAGGATCGTTATAAGTATAATTTCGACTATTGCATAAAAGCTAATTATTTGAAAATAAAATGATGATTTTTAGATAGGAAAATATTTATAAATATGCTATAGGTGAAATCGAGTTTTTGGTAAATGCATGAAAATTCGTGAAATAATTTGAGGGTCGTTTTGGTTATAATTTTGAATATCAAAAGGTAGATGAATAAGGTTTTATTGATGATCGAATCATAAGCTAGGGTTTTTGCCGGTTTTTGGTACTACGAGAGTTAGGATAGGAATTATGGTGTAAAGAGAGTATCACGATCCTCGAAATAATGTGAGGATTATTTTGGTTAAAATATTGGGTAGTGAAAGTGTTTCGGGAGATGTAGGAATATTTTTGGGCTGTAGGGGTATTTTCGTAATTTCCAACCTAAACTGTAGGAATGGGTTTTGAAGCATATGAAGGGTTTTTAGGTGCTAGAAAGGAATGAATACTAGAATTCTAGGATTTTATGAAAAGAGTTTCAAGGCACGAGTTAAAAGAACATTTAATTAAACTATAACATATAAAAGAACACATAAGTCACATAAAATGCAATGCATGAAGTGAGTTAATAGGGATCGAGGTTATAAACGCTTCCTGAGTTGCCCTTTACTTACCTTTCTCAACTTGGCCCTGAGTAGGGCTGTTACATTAACTATGCACTATGATTTAGATTTGGGGAGTTTGGATGGAGAACTAGTACTCGTACTCGTACTCGCCGAGTTAATGTGAATATGTATGAATCTATGAGATGGGAATGGACTCTTAAATACTTAAAATTGATTGTTTTGGCCTTTGGCCTTTAACCTCTTTTACATATATGTATATGTAATATCACGGGAAATGATTTAGCTTGCAAAAACCATCCTCGGTTCATGGATTCTTTTCGAATCGTTATGTGCTTTGCTCTATACGTATATATGGGTATGTGTGTTAGCCCCCTCACCAGTCTTTAGGACTGACCCTCATTTTGTTTCCCCTTTCTTTTGAGTTGCAGGTGACTTTTGGAGGTTTGAGCTAGGCGGTTGTCTTTGGGTCGTTGGTTGAGGATAGCTCGAGTCTTATGCATTGTACTTAATTTATTTATGAACTTTGATAATTTTGAAATATGTATAATTTGATGCTTAGAATTTGACCTGGGATTAGCTTTGTATATTTGTCTTGTATATAAATTGTATAAGTTGTATTTGATGGTTATGATTTGAGAATTGCTAGCATGTTATGATTTGAAATTTGTCGCTTCCGTGATTTATGTTTAATGCGCACTCCGATTTGAGGGTCTAGACCGCTTAGCTAGGTTGTGTTTTTGTTTGTCACCCGTTCTCCATGGCTTGTTGCGTGTGTGGAGTTCCAATTTCGTTAGACGTGTTGGGCTATGGTGCGGGCGATGTGGTACCCTTTGCTGGGGGTGCTACAGTAGCGGCCGCGACCACCTTTTCAAAGGAAAAAGGTAGCAGCCGTGACCACCACCACACAGCTCCAGCTTTACCAGGTCACGGCTATGACTCCAAAATTAAAGGAAGTAGGTGGCTTCCATGACCCCAACTCGAAACAAGGGCAAAAACCGGTCTCGGCCACTACTAAGTTTGCACTTGGTGCGATTGCGGTCGCGACCCTGCGCGTACCTGCGAAGAAAAGGGTTGAAAAGGGGAAAACGAAGGGGAAAGAACAAGGCATCAACACAACACTTAAGCAACACATATATCATGAAGAAGCTATCCTAATTCATGCCATATATGTTGCCAAAACAGTATGTAACAAAAATGAATGTAAGAGATCAAATTTTCCTTCTTCTTCCTCAAGTTTCATGAAAGTGTAGTAATTGTGGAATGATATGCAACAACTTATCCCAAAATTCTAGTTCATATTTGCATGGAAGAAGGTCTAGAGACCATATATCATGCATTAATTCAAGAAATAAAGCAAGTATGGCGTGAATTCTTCCAAAATTGGCATATAACCTAACTATTCATGTAAATGATCATAGCATACCTAATCTCCATGAAAATCAACCAAGTAAGACTTAAAAGAATGGTAAGGAGATTGAGGATCAAATTCTGATCCTACCTTTCAAATTTGACGAAGAACGGAGGTAGAACAAGCTTGAAATTGCACTTGGTGAATAGTGGCAGCCCTTTCTCTTTTGATCCCTTCTTTCTATTGGTTGCTGCTTTTTTTTTTCCTTCTCTTGCCTGAAAATTTAGAAATGAGGGAAGGAGAGAGTGAAAGGGGGTTGAAAGAGGGTTAACCGGGTTAAAAAACTGGTCGATTTGGTTAAGAAACAGGTCAGATATAAGCAAAACGGGAGGAGTGGCGAATCTATCACACCGGGCTCGGTTCGGGCAAAATACAAGGAATTAAACGGGGCTTAGAAAAATTTGAGGCTAAGTTTTAAAGCTTTCAATCTTCATTGTGAGTCCAACGCCACTTCCGGAATTTAAGTCCGAATTCCCGAGCTCCAGTTATGCCTTCCGGAACCCAAGGTACGTTAAAGCAAGTTAGGCCCTAGAGTCACTAACAAATAAAACGGTTCGAAAACCGTATCAAACAAACTCAAAAACATGTAACGAGCACATAAACACATTCGTAATATATATAATTCATTCATATCACATAATAAAAAAAAATAAAAAATGAAAACGAGTTAAAACAGATCAAAAACAAAGTAAAAAGACAAAAACATTCAAATATAGCATATAAGGTTCAAATATAATTCAAATAATAATCATATAATTCAAATATATCCCATAAACAATATATTAAGCATATAATTCACGTAATTAAATAATTTAAATGTGCACGTAGCTCTCCCGTGATGGCGTACCTGTACGGCCGAACGAGCGGGATGTTACAAACTCCGCTCCTTCAAAAGGACCTGTCCTCAGGTCCTAAAGCAGGGTCTTGATCAAATCTAGAACGAAGTTCAACTCCAACTTCCATTACACTACTCTGATCGGTCTTGAAGTGGCCTCTCGGATTTCAAATCTCACCACAAGACTCGGTGGAAGTCTTCGACTCTAGGGGCCTCGTCTTCCAAACCACAAAGCTCTCGAAACTCTCGCTGAACAATCGTCCTAAGAGAAAATAGGTCAACTCGTTAAAATCAGCAACCCCTCAAATCTCATGAGATCTTCTTAATGTTAGCAAACTGGACACGAAGTCCTTAGTTGTCTGCCCCTACTTCCAAATAGAATTCATAAGTAGTTGGAGAATCCTGCCGGTTCTTGATGCTCGGTCTTCAACCAATGGCACATTAAACATTGCTACATAGAGTCTGCAACATCTCTACTCGTGCCACTACAACAAACCGGTTCTTCAAGTACTCGAACAAACTCGAACCAAGAGTGGGATAATTCTTGTGACCTTGCACTTCTCGAGGCGTAGGCCACATTCTCCCTCTAGCAACCCACAACCAAAGCCTTCCTTAAAGCCTCGATTTTAAACGAAGTAGCCTTGAGTACCCAAAGTTAGGCAAAAGCCGGTACCGAAGGCAACTCACTTCAACTGCCTCTTCCCACTCAAAATCGTGCATCTTCCTTGTCGTTCATGTCACGGGATGGCCGCCTATAGAAAGACGAATCTCCTGTTGAATCCCAATAACACTAGAGACTTTACTCTGAGGCAATTCTCGGTTCTTCTACCCGAACACATAGTCGACAATACCCTTGTAGAAACCACAACTAGAGCCACCCACGAAACTCTGAAAGAGAACGAACCACCAACTCCTCAAAATGAGCAAAGGGTATTTTCTCCACAGTTAACCTGTGTAGCTCACGGCATCTTATACTCATCTTAAAGTCCCATCTTCTCCTCAGATAGGACTAAACACTCTACGGAGAAGTACTCAAACGGATGAAACTACCTTCTAAGAGCTCATCAACTGCGTGTTAAACTCCTACACCCACGCTAGAGTCATTCGGTAGGGAATCTTCAAAGAAGGTCTAATTCTGGGATAAAGACCACGACAACCTCAATGTCCCTATCGGATGGTAACGAATTCCAACCTTCAAGGAAACATCATGGAAATCTTACTACGATCTTTATCTCCCTCAAGGTTGGCTCGATCCTCGGTTAACCTAAAGGTGAGCCACATAGCTTGTCGCACCCGAGAATATCGGTGAGCCCCAGACTGGCCTCCTAACAACAACCACCAACACCACACGACGCTCGAACAACCCCACCCACGCCTAAGGTAGTTATGTACGTCAGCAAGGTGTATTCAAGAAGAACCACCGGGCAAGCTCGGCCCTCACAACTCACCAACAATCGAACACTCTACGTTACCAAACTCTCTCCATGAAGAGAGTTTACATAAAAGGGGAGAAAACCACAAGCAAGCAACAAGCAAGCACAAAAAAACAACGAAGAAAGAGGAGTAACACATAAGTGGGTTTCTCCGAAATTAAAGATGCATGTATGAAATTCCATGAATGCTTTAGCGTACCTTTCACCATTGCGGTAGTGTTGAGCTCGTTGTCAAATTCTTTACCTTCGCTTGCACCAATTCGGACATGACTCGGAGTCTTGGAACTACAACTCTTCGTAGGTCCGCGTTCTTGTTCTTCGGGTAACTATTCACTAAATGTCCCGATTATCCGAACTTGAAGCATCTACCAAACTTCATCCTACAAACTTCTTCCGTATGATTCGGGCCTCGGCAATAGGAGCATTGAATTGTTTCTGGTGGAGGAGGCATCGAATCCATCTTTGGTAGTTGAAGCTTCTTCTTCTTCTTCTTATTGTCGTTACTCACTTGAAATCCTTAAGATTTCTCTTGTGATACGGGTCTTTTGCTCGAACTCGAGCTCAGTTCTTGTCCCATACAAAAAGTGTGAGACTCCATCCATTGGTTACTCATCTCATCTTGAACTAGTCTTCTAAATTCCTCAGACCATGCATGTACAGGAGAAGCTTGGAAAATTCGTTGAACGTCCGCCCTTGTATATAACTCCGAACCTTAGAGCAATCTTTACCGGCTCCCGAACTTTCAAGCTCCAATATAAGGTCGTCCCTCATTGTCAATTCTTGTTCGATATCTAAAAATTTTCAAAGTCCTTTTACCATCACA
The DNA here is from genome assembly GCA_037501455.1 of Lantana camara. Classification (NCBI taxonomy): domain Eukaryota; kingdom Viridiplantae; phylum Streptophyta; class Magnoliopsida; order Lamiales; family Verbenaceae; genus Lantana; species Lantana camara. The sequence continues at coordinate 41,048,714 of CM074865.1, forward strand.
CTTGGACGAATATATTTGTAGCAAAATTCCCAGGTGAATTTCTCCTAAGTGAATTATTCTCCGGATTCTCCCAATCTTGATCTTATTTCCCATAGCCACTTTCAAGCTCGGCCTTGAAACAAACAGGAAGTACACTTCACTTTCTCTTGCGATGTTCCCGGATAATTTTCTCAAATCCTTAGTATCTCGGAGAACCATTCTTCGGCCTTGACATGTTCACCTCCAAACCACTTCGGCGGATTGAACTCTTGAAACTTCTTATATACCGAAGACACCTGTTCTCTTGTCCTTCTTCGATGATACAGGTTGATGTGAAGAAACCATCCTGAAATAAGAAACCAATTCCCAGATATATCGATGCATGAGGGGTTTAGTGCATGTTCATGTGAACAATTAATACAAATAATACAAATAATTCACATAAAAGTGAAAGTGAAGGCAAACAAACACATAATCCTAAGCCAAACGACCTAGACAGACCCGACACGACACTACAGGTCCGGTTTTGAAACCAAGAGCTCTGATACCACTTTAGGATGTAGCACCCCGGAGTGCAGAGCACTACATCCCCCGTACTATAGCCCGACACGTGTAACAAAATGGAGTTCGCACCAAGCTACAGCGAACGGGAGATAACCAAAATCTCACCTAGGCTAGGCGGTCTAGACCCTAATTTAGAGTGTGCAAAATAAAAGAATATATCAAATGCGGAAGCACTAGGATTCAAATATACCAAAATACGTGCATACATACCAGGAATGTACCGAGTCAAATTATACAAGCACTCAGAAATTCGAATTATAGTCATATACATAAGTCTAAAAGTTCCAAAAGTACAAAAGTAAGCTACAAAAGATGCATGAGACTCGCTAAAAGAACCAAAGACTCAAAAGACGACCGCCGCCTACCACAACCTCCCAACGAGCACCTGCAACTTAAAGGAAACAAAGGGAAAAAAAAACAACGACGAGGGGTCAGTCCTAAAGACTAGTGAGGGGGCTACACACTCACACGTACATATACATAAGAGCATAGCATATTCAATATTAAAGAGTTCATGAACTAGGGCGTGGTTTTTTCATTCTAAAACATTTTGGCCCGTGATATTATATATAAAGAAAAAGGTTTAAGCCCGAAGGCCAAAATCAACCAAGTTTTAGAAATTAGAGTCCACTCCCGTTTCATGAACTATATTTGAAATCAAAGTCACACTAACTCGGCGGGTACGAGTTTCCAACCAACCTACTTCATATTCATAATCAATATCAAAGACAAAACTAAATTCAAAATCAATCCCAACCTTCTCCGTATGGGAATGAGGAAGCGCTCCCTCAACCTCTGTTCTCTCGTCATAAATTTGAGTCGGGGGATCCTACGCGCTTCTTTGATGTAGTACCGCCGGCTCAAGAAACCCGCCTTTCCCTCGACCTCCCGAGGCTAGGCAAATCTCTCAAAGTTGAAGTCGTGTTGATGGGAGAGCTTGGCGGCCCCACGGCCGACCTGAGTTGCCAAACTGCACGAGGCAAACCAAAAGACTTCTAAAGCACCACCTCCTTACACACGGGGACGAGCCTCTAAACAAAACAAAGGATAAGAGACAACTTAGACTCAAAATGCACCAAGTAGATGCTCGGCGAATGCTTATGAATGCAAATGATATGTAAGAAATGCAACAAGGTTGCACTTAGGTCAAATGAAACCATATCAATTCATATTGAATCATAATTCACATATTCCACGTTAAACAAATCCATAAACGTCACGTAGCGAGCATGGCACATCATTTAACATGTTAAACATGCATACATATAATAAAAGGAATAAGAAAATGTCATACGAAGCAAATATACAACAGATTTATGCATGCAAGTATGTTGAAGCACATATAGTGCATGTTAGGTCATATATTACGTATAAAATCATCGAAATTACCAAATAAATTCATAACATAGCATGTAATACATAACATAGCAAGTTAACAAAGCATAAAAGATGTAAAAGAAGCAAGAAAAATAAACAACACATGAACAAAGCCGTAACACAACACATGAGGCCGTGGCATGGTCCAGGCCCCGACCACCTTTTCAAAGAAAAAAGGTAGCGGCCGTGACCACCACCACGTAGCTCCAGCTCCACCAGGTCACGGCCGTGACTCGAAAATCAAAGGAAATGGGTCACGGCCACGACCCCAACTCAAAAAAAGGGCAAAAAACGGTCTCGGCCCTACCAAGTTTGCACTTGGTGCGATCGTGGTCGCGACCCTGCGTGTACCTGCGAAGAAAAGGGCTGAAAGAAGGGAAAACGAAGGGAAAAGAGCAAGGCATCAACGCAACACTTAAGCAACACATAGACCATGCAAAAGCTATCCTAGTTCAAGCCAAATATGATGCCAAAACTAGATGCAACAAAGATGAATGCAAGAGATCAAATTTTCCTTCTTCTTCCTCAAGTTTCATGAAAGTTTAATTTCATTTCATTTCATATTTTCATGGAAGAAGGTCTAGAGATCATATATCATGCATCAATTCAAGAAATAAAGCAAGTATGGCATGAATTCTTCCAAAATTGGCATATAACCTAACTTTTCATGTAAATGATCATAGTATACCCTAATCTCCATCAAAACCAGCCAAATAAGACTTAAAAGAAAGGTAAGGAGATGGAGGATCAAATTCTGATCTTACCTTTTGAATTTGACGAAGAACAGAGGTCTAACAAGCTTGAAATTGCACTTGGTGAATAGTGGCAACCCTTTCTCTTTTTCTCCTTTCTTTCTCTCGGTTGCTACTTCTTTTTCCTTCTCTTGGCTGAAAATTTTGAAATGAGGGAAGAAGTGACTGAAAGAGGGTTAAATGGGTTAAAAAGTGGGTCGATTTTGTTGAGAAACGGGTCGGATATAAGCAAAACGGGCAGGGGTGGCAAATCTGTCACACGGGGCTCGGTTCGGGTGAAATTCGGGGAATCAAATGGGCTTGGAAAAATATGATGCCGACTTTTAAAGCTTCCAATCTTCTTTATGAGCCCAATGCCACTTCCAGAATTCAAATCCGAATTCCCGAGCTCAAGTTATACCTTCCGGAACCCATGGTACGCTAAAGCGAGTTAAGGCCGTCGAGTCCCTAACAAATAAAACGGTTTGAAAACCATATCAAACAATCTCAAAAACATGCAACGAGTACATAAACACATTTGTAACACATATAATTCATGCATATAAAATAATTACAAAAATAAAAAACCAAAACGAGTTCAACGAATCTAAAACGAAGTAAAAAGGTAAAAATGTTCAAATATAGCATATAAGGTTTAAATATAATTTGAATGATAATTCGTATAATTGAAATATATCACATAAACAATATAATAATGTCGCACCCCGGGTCCGCAGGCCCGTTGGATGCGAGCGTAAGTCTCCAAGTCCACCGAGTATAACTTGAAATTGGACCTAAACCACTGCCCAAAAGGGATATCCATAGGTTATACTTGTACTCTTAACTTATATACTGAACTTAATTCTCATATTTTCCTGATGTGGGTAATTTAAATGCGTACGTAGCTCTCCCGTGACGGCGTACCTATACGGCCGGATGAGCGGGATGTTACAAAAGCCTGTCCCGAATTCAATACACAAATTAAATAATGCATACTTATTCATACGTATGATCATGTCATATATAAACTTAATCGAAATACAAATGCGAATGCAAAGAACCCAACTTATACAAAGACTCGACTTGAAACAAACTCCAAGACTGACTCACGCCACCTAGCTTGAACTCCAAAGCAAAACCTGCGAAGCTAAAAACATGGGGAGGGGAAGGGTCAGTCCAAAGACTGAGTGAGGGGCTACCTATGCACACCTACATATACATAAGAGCACAACACGTTCAAAAGTAGATGTTCGTGAATCCGGGATCAGTTTTTGCACGCTAAAACATTTGTCTGTAATAGTATATATATAGGGGTGACTTAAAAAATAGGCAAAACTTAACTTAACTTAACTTATACATATATGAAGACGTACGTTCAAATTCAAGCAGACTTAGCAAACATATCAAAGTATGTTTTATTAGGTTAATAATATTCTAAATTTTATTTTAATTCATGAATCTACCCCGTTTCATAAACTTACACAAACATAATAAGACTCGAAGGGCACGAGTTCAAACCACCTTACTCCCAAGACAAATCGTATCAAAACAGACGCAACAAAACAAACAAGCATATCATGTCATATCATATATACCATCCTCTTCTCCGGTGATGGAAGGGTTGTGCAACCTTAACCATCCAAACAGACTAGGAGAGTGCTCAATGCTTCTCCAACCCTCAGGAATCCATCCCCAACCAACCTCCTAGTGGGTTCCGATACATCCTTTCAAATAGATGAAGACCCGACGGCCTGACACCGTCCCGGGGCTCCCACCGCACAAATTCCGGGCCCAGCAAATAGAGAAATTCATATTCAAAGCATATTCATATCCTAAGCCTACTACAAACGTGTATACCTTGTCATATCGTGTGTATCACATACATACTTATCATATATACACACATACGTACTTACCACAGGCATGCATATAATACATGCATACATACGTACTTACCACATGCATACGAATCATATGCAAAAACGAGCATACATAGGCTCATACATAGCATTCATACTTTCAAACGTATAACCAAAACATTGAAATACGTACCTCGCACATATTTACATATACATAAGGCTTCTAGGTCGCATGCATAGAAAACGAGCACATTGCATTAAGGTATAACTATATCCTAACCTCATCTTACACTAAACGAAGTCGAAGACACACGATTGATTCACCCCAGAATCAACTTAGCTGACAAAACACCACCCCGGGTGCATCTAAGCAAACTGAACACAAATCCAAAGACTTACACTCGAAAATGAACCACATAGACGCACGGCGTATGTTCATGCACATAAGAGATGCAATCACGTAGGCATAGTTCATATTTATTTCAATTACATGCAAGAAAAGGCATCTCATAGCTTAACATATTCATTTAATATCATAAAATAAATTAAGAAGTTCATGTGCACAATTAATGTATATCACCACGAAAAGATACATAACAAGGTGCACATGTGCTTTTGGACAAACAATTCACATTATTCGAGCAATATAAAATGCATATAAAAACAAGTGCGTACATATAAACATGATATAATAAGTTAGAAACAAGTTCGAAGGTGGAAAGGTACGAGAAAAACGGAATAAAAACAAGAAAAGGGGTTCCGAGTGAAATTAGGCCAAAGCTAACAGTTTTTTCGAAATGTACAAGCTGTAGTAAAACAGGAATATCTTGAGTTTGAGAAATGGGAATTGAGTGTTGTTCCTTGGAAATGAGACTAGACAACGGTGTATGTCTCAAATCATGGTTCAAAGCGATCCGAAAATGGCGTAGGTTTGAAGTTGAACAAAAGCAGAATTTAGGCGAAGTGGCGACACAAATTTAAAACGGTTATATCTGACAAGCCACAAAATTTTTTAAGGTGATTCCAATCGGAGAATACTGCAAACACAAATAGGTTTCTATAGTTAAAATTTTGAGGCCAAATGTAACGCCCCCACCCGTACCAGAACAAGAGGAGAGCGGCGTCTCAACCCCCGCACTGAAGCACCTCTCAAGTAATGGTGTGAGCCATCACTCAAGAAATACTCCAGCGAACGGCTGTCTATCAGAACTATACATGTACAACGATGTGGCTATGCAGCGGAAAATCAGAGTATTTTAAAACTTTTCAAAACATGTGCGTGATGGCATGTAACAAGCAAGAACATATTGATCGTGTAAGAGAGACTCGGCATATCAGAACATATAACAGATTCACATATAAGTACCGATACAGCAGAGTTCAAAATATCGGTAACAGAGTAGCAGAAAGAGTATAACAAAGATACTCAAGTATTCAGAAACATATACAGAAGTATAAAGTGATGCAGCCATAAAACATATGCAGGACACAAAAGGAAGTAATACTAAGTCCTGACTGAAACAAAAATGACAATCTAGAGCTTCAAGATACCTCTAGACTGCGGCTGCAAGACCTGAAACCACGAGGCAAGAAAACGGGAGAGGTATTAGTCAAAAGGACTAAGTGAGGGAATACTTTAAAGAAAGTACCGAATTAAAGAACTTGGAAGTAAAGTTCGAAACTGTTAAATGCAATGCTTTAAAGAAGAACTCGAAACAAGTTCGGTTGATAAAACTCTTTGAATGCGATGCTGTAAAAGAATGCACGTTAAAAACATTTTCATGAATGCTATCACACGCGCACACATATGCTGTTGATGGTTCATAGTTCTTTCATAAAACGGGATAAGGGTAAAGTGAACTTTTCCAGATATGAATCATCCTTTATGAAACAGAATTTTGCCCGCAAGCTAGGCTCCTCCGTCCTTACTCCAGAAAACATGATTTGGTTGAGCATTAGACCAGGATCAACAATAATTCCACGTATAGTAGAGTATCGGACCAAGATCAACAATAACCCCACATAAAGTAGAGCATTGGACCAAGGTCAACAACACCTCCGCACACAGTAGACTATTGGACCAAGGTCAACAACAACTCATACCAACACATACAAACATGCACCATCCTCCACCGGTTGTCACTTCGGGTAGCTAGCCCTAGGCGACCTGTAAACATGTAATGGGAACAGATTTGTTGTCCATTCCCAGACAGATTGTCCTGACTTAACAAACCTCCTGTTAAAAGTCGGTGTCAATTGTCTAAGTGTGGCGGCCGGTATTGGTGATGTCGTTGGCGCTCACCTCTCGAGCATCACCTCCACACATAACCGCCGGGCCCAAACTGTAAACTGTATGCTTGCATTTAAGATTAGCAGTGACCAGAGTATCACTCCAGTATGCTAACTATAACATGTGAAACTGTAACTGTAACATATGATGCTGTCTGTAAAACATATGATTCTGTCTGAAAACATGTGAAACTGTCTGAAAACATGTGATTCTGTCTGTAAACTGTACTTTGAAAACATATGCAAAACATGTAATTGTCTTTGAACAAGAATGCAGAACTTTGGAAAACATGTGCTGTAGATCAAGGTATACTATTAAAGTATGAATGATCCTTTCAAGAGAATGTCCCGACAAAAGGGATACTTCAAAACAAGGTTTAGCTTTGAATTTCAAAACATATGATACGATAGTATAATCGTGGTTCCAGTTGGAAAACATTTATAACTTCACCTCACCTAACAGTAACAAAGGTAGGTAGACAGATTAAGCGGTGCCCTGGGGATCCCAGTGCTCAACTTTAACTCCTGTAGGTGGTGTACTAGAGTGAGCTTAAGAACTAAGACCCACTACTAACCAAGATGCATATGAAATGCATGAAACAATGAACAAGGAACATGTAAAGAACATGTAACACAAGAGAGTAATACCATTTAAGGTATTCAAGAAAGGTAACACACAAAGGAATACGTCAAAGTGAGTTACTCTTAACGTTAGACTATGATCTTACTATAACCGAGTAAGCTTTAGTCAAATTATGAATCCTATCGCAAACCTTAAGTTATGAAATAAGTCCACGAAAGAAAACACATTTTGAAAACACATTTTAGACCCTGGATATGGAAACCCTATGTGCAAATGTCTATAGAGAAAGCACAAGTTTTAATTCATTTTTACTATTCAAAAGTACTATTCCAGATTACTATTCACAGGTTACTATTCACATGTCGGGTCAAAGGGTCGGGTCAAACCCTTACTATACACACACCCACACACATCATGCACGAACACACACACACACACGGCATGCACACACACACACACCCTAATTAAATTATGATCTTGATTATAACCTATAGTTTCAAGTTCATGTTAATATAATCAAGTGTGATCTAGGTTAAAGGTATAACCTATAGTTAAGAGATCCAATTAAGGCATAAGATCAAGTTATGAAACACTATTCTATCTTAGGTTATAACATGTGACACTATTAAAGTGTATAACATGATCAAGGCACTAATCCATTAATCCAAATCATATCATAAGCTCAATTCATAATTCAAGAGTCATATAACAATGTGACAACATGTCACAACATATCTCATATCATATCATATCATATATCATGAACCTTTAGGCATGTAACATGTAACAATTTAATTCCAAATCAACATGTAACAAGTTGTGACATAATAAATTGTAAATCACTATTCCATTAGCTAACATGCATGAACATAATTCAAATTCCATAATCATGCATCAATTCTCATAATATAACAATCATATCACATGATCATAGCATATACTAGAGCAATTCATAACATATTCAAGCATATACTAAACAATTAAAACATATAAACATCTATACATACATATCATAAAAACTATATAATAAATGCATAAAATAAAATCCTATATGGCTTAGGGAAGACCCTAAGACCCAACCTAAACATAATATAAACATACCACAACATAAAAACATAAACTAAACTAACATAACATAAAAACAAAACAAACTAACCTAGCTCTAGTGGGGGGTGCCGACGGCAATGAGGGGGAGAGGGAGAGAAGAAAGGGTGTTGTTAACACAACTTTGAGCAAGGAATGAAATGCCATGGGAGGGGTATTTATAGGTGTGAAGAAGCCCCTCACCTTGCAAATAGAAATGGCTTAAGGGTAGGAGAGCAAAACAAGAGTTCATCCACTTGTATCTTCTAGAAGCTTTAGGGATGTTGAAGCTAAAAAATGGGCTGCTGGGGGTATTTCTGTAATTTCGTCCCCCAAGACTCAAGGATAAGTGGCTGGAAGTTTAACCATTCCGACGGCAAGAAAATTAGCTTCGAAACGCATATTCATTCGTCGAAATCGGATTTACCGTTTGAAAGATACATTAGTTTTAGTGAATAAAAGTTTTGAGCTCGAAACTCGACATGAGTGAAAAACGACTTTCTAGAATGATTTTCAAGTCCGGATTGCTTCCAAAATTCAAGAAATAAATCGAGAAGCGTTTTGAGTCCAAAATCGACTATAAAACGTTTTACCGTTAAAAAGTTGAAAACGTAGGATGAATAGTGAATCCTCACGTACGAACGTACGCTTCAAATTTTCAAGCTAGGACTTGAATCAAGAGTTGTAAAACATTTCAAAAATCTTGAAATAGCTCAAGTAGTGCAAATCCGAAGAGAAAACATTTTCCGAATGAAATCCGTTCGTAAAAGGAATAGTAAACTAGGGTTTTCAAAAACGTTTTCAATAAAACAAAGTTTCGGAATGGATTTCCAAGCCAAGAATGATTTCAAAAGACTCGTCTCGACTCAAGGATCGATTCGACTGTAACTTGGGTAGAAAAAGGTGTCAAAATCAAAAGCTCATTTTCTGATGAATAGTAACTTTGGTTGGTAAGTTCCAAAAATACCCTTATGGCTCAAGAAAGACTTTCTGAGTTCGGGAAACAAGTTCAAACGATTGGGAAACATGTGTGATGAACCTCTAGGGTTCGAGTAGCAATATGAACAAGGTAGGCTCGGGTTATGAATAGTAAACTGTATCAAAGGTCAAGAATTCCCCCTTAAAGCATGTCAGAACATATACGAGCACAAAGTTCATGTAAGAATGCAATACATGATGATTCAAAAAGTTGGATCACGGTCTATAAACGCTTTACCACTGCCTTAACTTACTGTTTTCATCCAGGCCCTGTTTTGGGCTGTTACACCAAACGTGGCATAAACAAAATCTGCACGACCGTGCAAAAATTGGCCTGAGATGTTGTACGGCCGTGCGTAAGCAAAATTTTCCACCTCGACAGTTATGCACGGCCATGCGAGGAATGAACTAAGGTTCTGCATGGCCTTGCGGAGTCGTCTGCTCCAAAAATACGCAGCAACACAGTAAGGGGTCGACGAGGAAGGTTCCCAAATCTCCCCCAAGTTCGATTTCAAACCAAAATGTAGCACCCGAGCGTAAGGTACCACATCCCCCGCACCGAGACCCGACCCGTATATGAAATGGAAGTCCATACACGTGCCAAATCCACGGCGAACGGGGACACAACACACACGCTATGCTAGGCGGGACTAACCCTTGAACCAATCAACTCAAGAATCGTGAAATCAGAGTTAAATAAAATTCGCGGAAGCAAGAATAACATATCATATACAATGAGCCACCAAGCTCCAAAAATAGATATACAAAAGCATTACATAATCAACGGCGCTCACGGCCTACAAAAATCATAACGCTCCAACATAAACTATGATCATATACAAAATATCAACGAGAGTATGAATATGAGTAAAAAGGAAGTGCTAAACATAAATGCAAGACCTAGACGACTTGTATTCCCGCCTAGCACTCCTATACCTGCACAAAATAACTGAAAACAACCGGGTTCAGTCTAAAAGAGACTGGTGGGTATAAAAACGGGGCATAAATATATAATATCGCATAATTTAAACACATACATGCATGCCCTAATCCCGTGTGAAGTTTAGTAAGATTTTACCAAGTGGTTAAAACAGAAAGGAACATCAACGGGATTACGACGTTCATATTCATTCATAATTGCTCATAAATATTCATAAGGGTTTATGGCCCGGCGAGTGGGCGTGCACATTCTCCAACCTACTCCTCGTGTAATCATAATTAATTAATTAATAATCCATTATCATACATAAGTCTTTTGTGCTCATAAATACATGATCATAATCATTCATATATCCCTTTTTCCTCCGGGTGGTGGACGGGCTTGCAAGACCCGGCCACCGGTTCATACATGGGCCAATGGGGGTACATGAATCCCCCAAGGGCACTCAGCTCCCATTCCCCGCTAAAACTCCTAGCGAGGGCCGGTATCACCGTAGTTTGGTTGGAACTAGTATATGGGATCCCCGTCAGCCCTTGCTTCCTCGGTTAGCCACATATACTAAGTCCCGGGGCCCGTGCAATCATAAATCATAAATATCTCGCCAAATGTAAGGTAGGGTTCATAAATAAAAGAAAGGGGTCATACGTTTGAAATGATTTACCCGAAATGACTCAATATAAATATATATACGATTTTGGCTTAAAACTTTGCACATAAGGAATATATAAGGTTGTTTTAACTAATAGAAGAAAAACCCACCTTTACCAAAGTAGAAATAAAGGCACAAGCGTCTCAAGGCTCGCCCTCGTCTCCGACCAAACCCGAATCTGTGCAAAAGAAAAGGTATGAGACTCAAGACCACATATGACGCTCGGCAATGACGTGAATATGACATGAATGCATAAATGATCATGTTATATCATAAAAATGTTCATGTGCACGATTAATAAATTTAAAACATATAATCATGCATTCGTTCATATATTTCATTCAATTTCATAAATTCATAAATTCATATAAATTTCATAAATTCATAAATTCATAATTCATAATGCATATTAATTAATTTAACATTCAATTAATAAACATAACACATATAATATTCATATTCACATATAGGGATAAAATAAATAAAACGTTCAATCAAAAGTCAGTCGAATAAATACGCGAAATAGAATTCAATTAATTTCAATAATTAAATTAAATCAAACATTAATTAAAATGTATAATAAATATATATATATAATATATATAAATAATATCTATATACTCATATGTATAATATACAATATATATAATATACATTATATATAATATATACATATATACACGTACAACACACACACACATGCATGCATATATATTTTTCATGCAATATATATATATACTATATCTATTACACATGCATGCAACACATGCATTCACACACAAATATATATATACAGGTATACACAGCCATGCAAGCAAAACAGCACTTCTAACCATTCTGCAAGAATTGGAAGCAGCAACAGTAGCAGCAATGCAACAAGGAAGACGCAGGAATAAATCAAGAAAAACGGGGTGACACGGGGGTGTCACCCACAAAGCTTGGACCGAGACACCCCCGTGTCTCGGTACAGCAAGTTCAGGCCTTGCAGCACCCCCGTGACTCGCTGGAATGAGGAGAAACGACACGCCCGTGACAGCAGCAGCAACAGACTCTAAACGCAGCAGAAAAAACGCAGAAACAGAGCATGGAAAAGGCAGGCATGTACGAGCAAGATAGGCCACATTACAAGGCACAAATTGCTGCAACAATTCAACCATAATACATGCAAAAAGACCACTAAAAAGAACAGCAACAACATGAAAGAATCTCAGCAAATTGACAGCAAACCCGCGTGAAAGAAAACAGGGCAAAGCTGCGAGAAAACAGGGCATGCTTGACCTCGTTCAATCCGATTCATTCAAGTCCAAAAGTCCATCAAATATGCAGCAAAATATCATATATTCAACAAGGAAATCAGTTCCAAAAGTGATCAATCAAGACATGAAGGTATACGTGACATTTACGTGGGATTTTCTCAAAATTTCATAAATGGTACATCATAAATACCTCAACAACCATGTAATCAATGATCATAAATGAGATAAGGATGTCAAAACAATCATTCTCATGCTTGGAATCGATCAAAACCGTTAAGAATCAAAGAAGATCATAAATTTGTCCAAAACCTTCATTTCGGAAATTGCCCAGAAAATCGAGAAATCATGCTTAAAAATCATGAATGAAAAGATGAAAATGCTCAGAATTAATCATATTACACAACCCTAAGCTTACCTTGATGATTGGTTGAAGTTTGGATGAGATTTGAGCTCCAAAATCTCCAAGGTTGGAGGGTTACGGGACTGGAATTCAGAACAGAAACTTTTGCTGAGATTTGGGGCTTGTGAGAGGATTATCTTGGTTAGGGCTTGTTATGTCATGGTAAAGGGTTGAGTTAGGGTTTCAAAGAATCAAACTATAGTTAATTTGGTTATGGTTTAGCCAAGATATAGCTGAATTAGTGTAACAAGGTCATGTTGGTCGCCGATTCGTTTTTCGGTTGAAATTCGGAGGTTCAAACGACTTAGGAAAAATGTAAGGCTAGGTTTACTAAACTCGAATCTTCGTTACGAGTTCAGCGGATTTGACGAAACTCGAATCCGAGTTCCCGAGCTCAAGATATTAAATTCGGAACCAAGGGTACGCTAAGTGCTCGTTAGCTCCCGTTTTGGTTCCTCAAATGAAATTAAATTCGTTAACCTATCAAATGAATTCGAAAACATAAATTGAGCATAAAATCATGTTCATAACACATATATGTACAACATATTACAAAATCGTGGCAATTTGATATCATATCATAAGAGAACGAAGCACAAAATAAACGAATAAACTCAATCATGCAATCCATGCATAAAATTGAAATTCATGCATATATTAAACTCCCATGCATAATATGATTTCATGCATATTTAATAACTCCATGCATGCATATATTAACCTCACGTATAAAACATATATATAAATAAGTAATTAATTAAAACATGATTAATTAATATAACATATAATTTGTATAATCATTAAATTAATAATATAATAATTAAACATATATATATATATATATATATATTTATACATAATACGAAATATATATATATATATAATTAATAATATTAAAATAAAATATTATAATATAATATAATAAAATAATAACAATTATAATAAAATTAAATATAAAACACGTAAAAACAATTAATTCGCGCAATTTGGTAAACACATACGTCGTACCTTTACGTCCGAGAAATCGGGGCGTTACAATCTCTCCCCCTTAAAAGAATCCGTCCTCGGATTCACTGCTCGCTCGGAAACAACTCGGGGTGAAACCTTTTCATCTTATCCTCCGTCTCCCACGTAGCCTCTTCGGTTTTATCACTTCTCCAAAGAACCTTGACTAGTGGAATACGCCGATTTCGAAGTTCCTGAAACTTCCGATCCAATATCTTAATCGGCTTCTGAACGAAGGTGAGATCCGGTTCTAATTCCACTTCTTCAACCGGTAGAACCTCGGACTCATCTCGATAATACTTTCGGAGCTGTGAGACGTGAAATACGTTATGAATTCCAGTCAAACTCGGAGGCAAATCTAAACGATAAGCCGTATCCCCAATCTTCTCCAAAATCTCATACGGTCCCATATACCGAGGGTTTAACTTTCCTCCCCGTCCAATCCTTGAGAATCCTTTTCGTGGGGAAGCCTTTAAGAAAACCCTATCTCCAATCTCAAACTCCAAATTCTTCCTCCGAAGATCTGCATAACTCTTTTGTCGATCCTGAGCAGCCTTCATCCGTTGTCTAATCATCTGGACCTTATCAATAGCCTCTTGTACAGTCTTAGAGGGTTTTTCTTTCTTTTCCCCTCTTTTAATCCCTTCTTGCTTGGTCCAATTCCATTCCTCCAAATCAAAGAACAACGGTGATCGACACTTACGTCCATACAGAGCTTCATAAGGGGCCATTTCAATCGAGGCTTGATAGCTATTGTTGTAAGCAAACTCGATTAACGGCAACTGTTCATTCCACGAGCTTTGAAAGTCCAATGCACATGCTCTCAACAAATCCTCCAGATACTTAATTAACCTTTCTGATTGTCCGTCGGTCTGAGGATGGAAAGTTGTGCTGAATTGAAGCCTTGTTCCCAAACACTTCTGTAATTCTTGCCATAGCCTTGAAGTAAATCTGGGATCCCGATCCGAGACAATGCTAACAGGTACACCATGAAGTCTAACAATCTCATCATTGTACCTCTTGGCCAACTTACTCACCTTATCGGACATTCTGATAGCTAGAAAATGAGCTGACTTCGTCAATCTGTCCACAATAACCCAAATTCCATCGAAACCTCCTCTCACTTTTGGTAATCCCGAAACGAAATCCATAGCTATTTGTTCCCATTTCCATTCCGGGATAGGTAATGGTCGAAGTAATCCCGATGGCTTTTGATGTTCTGCCTTTACCACTTGACAAGTCATGCAGTGTTTCACGAAGTCGATCACATCCCGTTTCAATCCATTCCACTAATAAAATTGCTTAAGATCCTTATACATTTTGTTCCCTCCGGGATGTATCGAATAACCTGACCGATGGGCTTCCTCAAGAATAATCCTTTTTAACTCTTCCGGGACAACAACTCTATTCTTGAATCTTAGAAGTCCCGTATCATCAAACCCAAACGGACACTCTGAATCAGCTCGAGCTTTTTCAGCTAATTTCTGAACTTCGGGATCAATCCTCTGAGCATCAAATAATCTCTGTTTAAGATCTGGTTGAACCGTGATATTCCGAACACTAGCCCTCAGTCTGAACAACTCATTCTCATCTGCAACTTCCACTTTCACATTGGACACGCTAGCTTTCCGACTAAGCGCATCCGCAACCAAGTTGGTTTTGCCGGGATGGTATCGGATTGTACACTCATAATCCGCCAAAAGTTCCATCCAACGCCGTTGTCTCTTATTCAATTCCTTTTGCGAGAATAAGTATTGGAGACTCTTGTGATCGGAAAAGACTTCGAACGAAATTCCATAAAGATAGTGTCTCCACTTACCCAAAGCAAAGATCACTGCCGCTAATTCCAAATCGTGAGTGGGGTAGTTCTGTTCATGCTCTTTTAATTTCCTTGAGGCATAGGCGATCACTTTTCCATTTTGCATCAACACACATCCCAAACCTTCCTTTGAGGCGTCCGTATAAACTGTATATCCTTCTGTACCTTCAGGAAGTGCTAATACAGGAGCGGTGGTCAACTTCTCCTTTAGAAGTTGGAAACTAGCCTCACATGCCTCGTCCCACTCAAACTTAACCGCTTTCTTAGTCAATCGGGTTAAAGGAGCCGCAATCTTTGAGAAGTCCTGAACGAATCTTCGATAGTAGCCTGCCAAACCCAAGAAACTCCTTATTTCTGAAGCATTTTTCGGGCTTTGCCATTGAATAACCGTCTCAATCTTAGAAGGGTCTACTTCCAAACCTTTCCTCGAAATGATATGGCCCAGAAATGCTACCCGATCAATCCAGAACTCACATTTGCTAAACTTAGCATACAACCGATGTT
Organism: Lantana camara; assembly: GCA_037501455.1. Taxonomy (NCBI): domain Eukaryota; kingdom Viridiplantae; phylum Streptophyta; class Magnoliopsida; order Lamiales; family Verbenaceae; genus Lantana; species Lantana camara. The sequence continues at coordinate 41,064,730 of CM074865.1, forward strand.
CCCTTAAGGTTTCCAACACAATTCTGAGGTGCCTTGCATGATCCTCGGGAGTTCTCGAATAAACCAAGATGTCATCGATGAAAATTACCACAAACTTATCCAAATAGGGCCGGAAAATTCGATGCATCATATCCATAAAAGCAGCCGGAGCATTAGTCAATCCAAAAGGCATCACTACGAACTCGTAGTGTCCATACCGGGTGTTAAATCCCGTCTTTGGAATATCCTCTTCCCGGATCTTCAATTGATAATATCCTTGTCTCAAGTCCAACTTTGAGTAAACCCCCGATCCTTGTAACATGTCAAATAAATCCTCAATATGGGGCAAAGGATACTTATTCTTTACAGTCATCCGATTAAGCTCCCGGTAATCTATACACATTCTTAAGGTTCCATCCTTTTTCTTAACAAAGAGAACCGGAGCACCCCAAGGTGACGAACTTGGCTGAATATATCCAACTTTGAGCAATTCCTCCAATTGGATCTTTAATTCTTTCAATTCGGCCGGTGCCATCCGATACGGAGTCTTAGAATACGGTGCGGATCCTGGATGTAAGTCAATAACGAACTCGATCTCACGGTCAGGTGGTAGAGAACTCAAATTCTCCGGAAACACATCGGAGAAATCCTTAACAACCTCGGTATCCTCCAACTTAACCTGATCTTTTGGCCTATTAAGAAGGTAAGCAATAAATCCCGTTGCTCCTTCTCTCATCAACTTGTGAGCTTCCATATAAGACAAGAGAGATACCGTTCTTGATCCATTACCAATCACCAATTCTTTCCCCAAAATCACCTTCTTCGCAAAACAATCAACATTGGCCCGATGCCTGAACAACCAGTCCATACCCAAGATAACTCCATACCTCTTCATGGGCATAACAATTAAATCAGCCGGATACTCTCTCCCTTCAATCAAAACCGAACACTCCCTAACCAACTGATCTGTCTGAAGACTCCCTCCAAGTGGCGAACTCACCAAATAATAAGAAGAAAGACAGATAACAGGCAAGCACAGAGTGGCAACTATATCACAAGAAATAAAGGAATGCGTGGCACCCGGATCAAAGAGTGCATGAATGCTCATGTTATGTATGCATAGGGTACCTTCTACCACGGCTGTGGGATCAATCTCTGCATCTTGCTCCTCACCCTCGAGGGCGTAAGCACGAGCTTGGATCATTGGCCTTTGAGCTCCTTTCTGAAATCCGGGGTTCTTGTAGGGACATGTCTCCGCCATATGATCACCTTTTCCACAAATGAGGCACAAGTTCAACCTTCTCCGACAATTATTGTAGGTATGGGTCGGTCCCCCGCAATGCATACACGGAGGTACATCCGGGCGTGAATTTGTAGGTGCCGGTGCCATAGGTAGAGCCTTTGGTCGAGTCAGTACGGCCTGAGAACCTTGCCCTCCAAACCTAGGCTTCTTAAACGGACCCTTAAGAGGTGGACTAGCTTGAATCATCGGCCTCTTTCCCGAATTCGATCCGGATCCTCTTCCCATAGGAGCTCTAAACATCGGATCCTTCTTCTTGAATTCCTCCTCTTGAACCAGAGCCCTTTGCACGGTGTCGGCAAATGACTCGAAGTTGTGCCCCGCTTGCCCATGCCTCAAATCCTGTCTCAATCCCGCTATGAACTTCCTTGCTTTCCTCTTCTCATCCCGGGTGACATGAGGAGCATATTTCCCAAGTTTATTGAATACGGCAAGGTATTGAGTCACCGTACGAGTACCTTGCTTTAATTCCATGAATTCTTGCTCCTTCCTTTCCCTTACCACTTCCGGTACGAAGCATTCCCGGAATTCTCTCTTGAAAACTTCCCAAGTGACTTCCTCTTCATCGACTTCAAGCTTCTCCCTTGTTCGTTCCCACCATTCATATGCATCTCCATCGAGTTGGAAGACAGCAAATTGAGCCTTCTCTTGCGTACTGAACTGTCGAACCCCAAATATCCTCTCCAATCTAATTAACCAACCCTCCGAGAGCGCATCGTCAATAGAACCAGAAAACCGAGGGGGGTTGTAACTCAGAAATACCCCATGAGGATCTCTATTATTATTATGATTTGGTAGAGGAGCTTGTTGTTCTGCCTGTTGTGGTGGGGGAGCTTGAGCTCTCCGATGCTCCACATAGTTGAAAACCGCTTCCATAAAATTTCCCATATCCACCGGTGCTGCTTGTGGTTGGGGTGGAGGCGTAGGAGATCGATCATGATGACGACGGTGTCCGGGAGATCTCTCACGGTGTCTACGCGGAGGCATTCTGTTCAAGAAACACTGAAATGCATGCTATTTTTAGTCCATGCATGCAAGTGCAAGTAATTCGATCAAAATTCAGGATTTAAAACACACAAGCACATAAACAATGCATATGCAACACATTGACAAGTTATTCCTAAAGCCGAACGACCTAACTGACTCAACACGACACTAGAGCCCGGGTTTTGCAACCCTAGGCTCTGATACCACTTAAGGATGTAGCACCCGAGCGTAAGGTACCACATCCCCCGCACCGAGACCCGACCCGTATATGAAATGGAAGTCCATACACGTGCCAAATCCACGGCGAACGGGGACACAACACACACGCTATGCTAGGCGGGACTAACCCTTGAACCAATCAACTCAAGAATCGTGAAATCAGAGTTAAATAAAATTCGCGGAAGCAAGAATAACATATCATATACAATGAGCCACCAAGCTCCAAAAATAGATATACAAAAGCATTACATAATCAACGGCGCTCACGGCCTACAAAAATCATAACGCTCCAACATAAACTATGATCATATACAAAATATCAACGAGAGTATGAATATGAGTAAAAAGGAAGTGCTAAACATAAATGCAAGACCTAGACGACTTGTATTCCCGCCTAGCACTCCTATACCTGCACAAAATAACTGAAAACAACCGGGTTCAGTCTAAAAGAGACTGGTGGGTATAAAAAAGGGGCATAAATATATAATATCGCATAATTTAAACACATACATGCATGCCCTAATCCCGTGTGAAGTTTAGTAAGATTTTACCAAGTGGTTAAAACAGAAAGGAACATCAACGGGATTACGACGTTCATATTCATTCATAATTGCTCATAAATATTCATAAGGGTTTATGGCCCGGCGAGTGGGCGTGCACATTCTCCAACCTACTCCTCGTGTAATCATAATTAATTATTTAATAATCCATTATCATACATAAGTCTTTTGTGCTCATAAATACATGATCATAATCATTCATATATCCCTTTTTCCTCCGGGTGGTGGACGGGCTTGCAAGACCCGGCCACCGGTTCATACATGGGCCAATGGGGGTACATGAATCCCCCAAGGGCACTCAGCTCCCATTCCCCGCTAAAACTCCTAGCGAGGGCCGGTATCACCGTAGTTTGGTTGGAACTAGTATATGGGATCCCCGTCAGCCCTTGCTTCCTCGGTTAGCCACATATACTAAGTCCCGGGGCCCGTGCAATCATAAATCATAAATATCTCGCCAAATGTAAGGTAGGGTTCATAAATAAAAGAAAGGGGTCATACGTTTGAAATGATTTACCCGAAATGACTCAATATAAATATATATACGATTTTGGCTTAAAACTCTGCACATAAGGAATATATAAGGTTGTTTTAACTAATAGAAGAAAAACCCACCTTTACCAAAGTAGAAATAAAGGCACAAGCGTCTCAAGGCTCGCCCTCGTCTCCGACCAAACCCGAATCTGTCCAAAAGAAAAGGTACGAGACTCAAGACCACATATGACGCTCGGCAATGACGTGAATATGACATGAATGCATAAATGATCATGTTATATCATAAAAATGTTCATGTGCACGATTAATAAATTTAAAACATATAATCATGCATTCGTTCATATATTTCATTCAATTTCATAAATTCATAAATTCATATAAATTTCATAAATTCATAAATTCATAATTCATAATGCATATTAATTAATTTAACATTCAATTAATAAACATAACACATATAATATTCATATTCACATATAGGGATAAAATAAATAAAACGTTCAATCAAAAGTCAGTCGAATAAATACGCGAAATAGAATTCAATTAATTTCAATAATTAAATTAAATCAAACATTAATTAAAATATATAATAAATATATATATAATATATATAAATAATATCTATATACTCATATGTATAATATACAATATATATAATATACATTATATATAATATATACATATATACACGTACAACACACACACACATGCATGCATATATATTTTTCATGCAATATATATATATACTATATCTATTACACATGCATGCAACACATGCATTCACACATAAATATATATATACAGGTATACACAGCCATGCAAGCAAAACAGCACTTCTAACCATTCTGCAAGAATTGGAAGCAGCAACAGTAGCAGCAATGCAACAAGGAAGACGCAGGAATAAATCAAGAAAAACGGGGTGACACGGGGGTGTCACCCACAAAGCTTGGACCGAGACACCCCCGTGTCTCGGTACAGCAAGTTCAGGCCTTGCAGCACCCCCGTGACTCGCTGGAATGAGGAGAAACGACACGCCCGTGACAGCAGCAGCAGCAGACTCTAAACGCAGCAGAAAAAACGCAGAAACAGAGCATGGAAAAGGCAGGCATGTACGAGCAAGATAGGCCACATTACAAGGCACAAATTGCTGCAACAATTCAACCATAATACATGCAAAAAGACCACTAAAAAGAACAGCAACAACATGAAAGAATCTCAGCAAATTGACAGCAAACCCGCGTGAAAGAAAACAGGGCAAAGCTGCGAGAAAATAGGGCATGCTTGCGCTCGTTCAATCCGATTCATTCAAGTCCAAAAGTCCATCAAATATGCAGCAAAATATCATATATTCAACAAGGAAATCAGTTCCAAAAGTGATCAATCAAGACATGAAGGTATACGTGACATTTACGTGGGATTTTCTCAAAATTTCATAAATGGTACATCATAAATACCTCAACAACCATGTAATCAATGATCATAAATGAGATAAGGATGTCAAAACAATCATTCTCATGCTTGGAATCGATCAAAACCGTTAAGAATCAAAGAAGATCATAAATTTGTCCAAAACCTTCATTTCGGAAATTGCCCAGAAAATCGAGAAATCATGCTTAAAAATCATGAATGAAAAGATGAAAATGCTCAGAATTAATCATATTACACAACCCTAAGCTTACCTTGATGATTGGTTGAAGTTTGGATGAGATTTGAGCTCCAAAATCTCCAAGGTTGGAGGGTTACGGGACTGGAATTCAGAACAGAAACTTTTGCTGAGATTTGGGGCTTGTGAGAGGATTATCTTGGTTAGGGCTTGTTATGTCATGGTAAAGGGTTGAGTTAGGGTTTCAAAGAATCAAACTATAGTTAATTTGGTTATGGTTTAGCCAAGATATAGCTGAATTAGTGTAACAAGGTCATGTTGGTCGCCGATTCGTTTTTCGGTTGAAATTCGGAGGTTCAAACGACTTAGGAAAAATGTAAGGCTAGGTTTACTAAACTCGAATCTTCGTTACAAGTTCATCGGATTTGACGATACTCGAATCCGAGTTCCCGAGCTCAAGATATTAAATTCGGAACCAAGGGTACGCTAAGTGCTCGTTAGCTCCCGTTTTGGTTCCTCAAATGAAATTAAATTCGTTAACCTATCAAATGAATTCGAAAACATAAATTGAGCATAAAATCATGTTCATAACACATATATGTACAACATATTACAAAATCGTGGCAATTTGATATCATATCATAAGAGAACGAAGCACAAAATAAACGAATAAACTCAATCATGCAATCCATGCATAAAATTGAAATTCATGCATATATTAAACTCCCATGCATAATATGATTTCATGCATATTTAATAACTCCATGCATGCATATATTAACCTCACGTATAAAACATATATATAAATAAGTAATTAATTAAAACATGATTAATTAATATAACATATAATTAGTATAATCATTAAATTAATAATATAATAATTAAACATATATATATATATATATATTTATACATAATACGAAATATATATATATATATAATTAATAATATTAAAATAAAATATTATAATATAACATAATAAAATAATAACAATTATAATAAAATTAAATATAAAACACGTAAAAACAATTAATTCGCGCAATTTGGTAAACACATACGTCGTACCTTTACGTCCGAGAAATCGGGGCGTTACACAAAAACTCCTCAAGAACACCTTAAAACATAGTATATCACATGTATATCACATTGGTGGTAATTTAAATCCATGAATCATGCTAAAACAAAAGATTCCGTGGAAGCTCAAGCAAGGTCCATTAATGGTGGTTCGAGAAATAGACAAGTATCGAATAAAATTTCAACGAATAAACGATGAGGGAACCAACAGGAACAACATACTTCAATCTTAGCTCAATTAATTCACATATGAAAACATTAGAAGCAAATTTTCATATTTTCACACTATTCAACATCTTCAGCAAAGGCATGGATTTAAGTAAGAAAAACGAGATTTAATCGGATAGAAACGACGCACTCGAAGCAAGGAATTCAATGCTTACCTTGGATTGTTGATCGGGCGAGACACGGAGTCGAAACTTGAGCTCAAAGGTTGAGTTGAATAGTGGCCATTCTCTTCTTTTCTTCTTTCCCTTGAAACCATGCAACACCAAATAAGAGAAAGAGGGAAGGGTTCGGTCCTCGTAAGGCCAAGAAACTGGTTTGGTTCGTTTCAAGATGGGTTCGATTCAATAAGTTAGGATTTAAATCGGTAGGGAGTTCAAACGAATTCAGAAAAAGGTGAGGCTTGTTCCGTTGGACTTGGATTGTCGGAAAATGTCCAATTGCAAAGTCGAAATTGAAATCCAAATCCTCGAGCTCAAGTTAGCCAAAAAACGGCTCAAAAATCCTAATTCGCAATTAGGTCCCTAATCTTTCAAATATTGGACATTTAAGCCCAAACATTTAATTAATTTCTAAAGCGCACATTACTTAAAATAAATTCCAAGTTGACACTTAAGGCATGCGATAGCTCATAATTCACGAAAATACGGAATTAAACTCTCTAGTGACGCCTTACCTGGATTACCGAAGAGACGGGGCGTCACACCATCTCAGCCCGAGAATTACCAACAATAGAGATTGGAGGATGCGCTTCAATGATTCATGAAGAAAGATGCTGAATTGGAAAAGAATAAGAGGATTGAGGCTATGATCGAAAATTCACCATTGCAATAACAGTTGGAAAGCACAGAGTTTGCATAGCAAAATTTTAAAATTTTTTCCAAAAGAAAATCAGAAATCTTACAATGTTCGTTTTGAATCTGAGAAGGGTTTCAAGAAACTTAGGAAGATTGATGTAGCACCCTGTAAGGTGGGTCACCACATCCCCCGCACCAAGGCCAAGTCCACATACGAAATGTAAGTCCGTACATGAAACTAACCATGGTGAACGGGAGAAAAACAAACACACACCTAAGCTAGGTGGAACGTAGACCCTGAATGTAACACCCCAATTTCCAGACGTTCAGGTATGCACGTCACACGTGTGATTTTTGAGAGTTAGGATTTATTTTAATTCTTTTGCCAATTAAATTCCTACATTTTATGATAAATGATATGAATTATATTTTAATGTGTCTACGTGAAAATATGTGAAATACTTGTTAACATAAGAATTATTTTACATATTGAATTCATTTGTTACATGAATTAAGTGCCCAACTTGTTCTAATTGCTTAATTGTCCTTAATTGACATTTATTTAAATTAGTGGACCAAATTGCATGAAAACATTCGTGGACTAAAGTGATCATTTTCCAAACATGTTATACCCAATTGCATAACTTACAAACATGGAGGATTTAATTACAATTTCATATATTTCACCAAAATCAATGAGATGAGTTACGTTATATTTCTTCCAACATGTATGATCATTTCATTTCATGCCAAAAATACACCTTTAGCTTCCTTGCTCCACCGAACCCAAACCTCCATGGAAGGGAGAGGGATTTCATCATCTTAAGCTAGTATTTTGGGAGAAATTAGGAACTTGGAAGCTCAATCATCATGTCACTCCATCTTTTGTCTTCCTTCTTTGATTCAAGGTATATGTGTGGATATATATATATGAATTCTTGAATTTATTATTTGAAGCTAGGGTTATGATTCTTATGGAATAACTTGTTTATGTGATGCTAGAAGCATGATTCTAAGATTTAGACTTGAATTTGATGCATAAATCTTGAGAAGTAAGGAATTATATGATGAATTCATAGTTGCGAAGATGATGATGATTCTTGATGGTTGATGAATAATATAAGTGTTTATATTGGTTTTATTGCATCTCAAGTATATATACATGTTTCATTTCATGAATTATAGCATTTGGGAGTGGATTATGGGTGTTTGGTGAAGACTTGTTGATGGTTCGTGCATCCCCTGTTTCTGCTGCCCTGTTCTGTATCTTCTACGTAACGGGAACGGCCCTTCCCGTTCCCATGTTTTGAAATATGTGAATGCCGCCGAGAACGGGAACGATCGTTCCCACTTTGGCTTATAGCCGGGAACGGTGGTTCCCATTTTTGGGGAGCCACTTCGGGGAGCTGGGAACGACCCTTCCCATTTTGAACTAAGGGCCGGAACGGCCGTTCCTAGGTCGCTAGAGAGGCAGAAACATTCTGCATAAATATGAGATTTCCAATTCCATTCCTTTACCTTAATTTGATCCCAATATGCTATTATATGATCAATTACATGTCATAACATGATATTTATGTTCTACATAGTTCATTGTACGTTATCTTGTTATGTGATTATGCCGTGCGTCATATTTGGTACCATTATCGAGTCATGTCTCACGAGTACACAAATGTTTCCATTTCTTGTCCAGTTCTTCTCCAGGGCGGAGATTATTGATCAATGAGCACATTCATGCATCCCTGAGTCGTCGTGTCGCCTGTCAGGTGAGGTTTAATTTCTAGTTACATAGAACCTATACAACCCTTACGTGAGATTTCGGCCAAAAGGTATTTATATCTACAATTTTCCTCGAAATTAACCATGATTTCAAGCAAGCCAAGTTTATTGAAAGCAAGTCATGTTCATTGCAAGCAAGCCATGTTATTGTCATGAATTAAGCATGTTTGGCGAGTAATCATGTACACTTTGGGCCCGAGGGATAGTGTATGAGCCACCCGGGAAAGCATAGGGCTGACGGGTAACTCTGCACTCCCCTCATCATGTGGGATCACCCCTGAATCCACCAGGAGGTTTGGTGGAGGAAGGAGTTTCGTGCGTGGGACTCATGTTCCTGACGTACACCATGTCGTAGATGGTGAAGGCTAGCTACCTTCCCATCATTGGAGGGTGAAGGAAACTGGGTTCGGGTCCAGCACCACGGGCTGTCCTCGGGTTACTGCATTGATTTCATTTATTGATTGTATTGATTGAATACACTACTGCACTACCGCACTGTAACTGAATTACGTAATACCTGTTAAATAATAAAGCAAACATGTATTGTTTACTATTGGTGTAAGATTGGAGATTTGCCCTCACTCGCCGGGCCACGTATTGCATGACACTGAATGAAATAAAGTGTTAAATTGAATAGTTGTACTCTCGGGCGAAGGATATTATATTCTTGAACTTATATTATTTTCCTTTCTAAAACTTTACCCGAGAATATAACTTGCATGTTATGTGTGCTAATATTGATTTATACTGTAACACCCGAGCGCAAGGCGTCACATCCCCCGCACCGAGACCTGACCCGAATATGAAATGGACAATCCATACCCGAGCCAAATTGTAGCGCCCCCACTTTGCTGGTAGAGAGCGGCGCCCTAACCCCCGCACTGAAGCACCCCTCGAGTAATGGTGTGAGCCATCACTCAAGAAATACCCCAACGAACGGCATATCCATTAACGATTAACAAATAGTGTTTAACTATGTGGCTTATGCAGCGGAAAATCAAAGTATTTTAAAACTTTTCAAAACATGTGCGTGATGGCATATAAACAAGCAAGTACTGATCGTTAAGCAGAAGAGACTATTAACATTACTGTATCAATTGAACGTTGTCACAGGAGCATAAGATAGCAATTGCAGCAGTATCCAAGTAGCAGAAGGATTATTACAAAAGCATAAGGTAAAGTATCAATGCAGCCATATAACATATGCAGGACACAAAATAGATTAATAAAGTAAAGTCCTGACTCAAACAAAATGAACACTCTAGAGCTTCAAGATACCTCTAGACTGCGGCTGCAAGACCTGAAACCATGAGGCCAGAAAACAGGTAGAGGTATTAGTCAAAGTGACTAAGTGAGGGATATCTTTAAAAGAAAGTACTTAAAGTAAACGTTTGAAGTGAAGTTCATAAGGTAAAACCTTTAATGCAAAGCTTTGAAGAAGAACTTAAGAATAATTTCAAGTGATAAAACCCTTTGATGCAATGCTATAAGTAATGAGAGTTTTCAAAACACTTTCATGAATGTTGTCACACGCGCACACATATGCTATGATTTGGTTCATATGATTTTCATAAAACGGGATAAGGGTAGGGAACAACTTTGCAAGATATGAACCAACTTTATGAAAACATTGTTGACCGCAAGCTAGGCTTCTCCATCCTTACTCCAGAAAACATGACCATTAATAGAGTGTCGGACCGAGATCAACAACACCCTAACACATACACACATGCACCATCCTCCACCAAGTTTCACTTCGGGGAGCGACCCCTAGGTGACCCTTAACCATTGATTTGGGAATAGATTTGCGGTCCATTCCCGACAAATGTCCTGACTTACCCAAACCTCCTGATTAAAGTCGGTGTCAATCGCCTAGTGTGGCGGCCGGTATTAGTGATGTCGTTGGCGCTCACCTCCCGAGCATCACCTCTACACATAACCGCCGGGCCCATACCATTAACCATTGATTTGCTTGCACCATTGATGACATCCAGAATAAATCCGAATGTATGAACCATTGAACATATGCATTAAACCATTGAACCATTGATGCAATACTTTGAAAACATTGAACCATTGATGCATTACTTTGAAAACATGAACCATTGATGCATTAGTTTGAAAACATTGAACCATTGATGCATTACTTTGAAAACATGAACCATTGATGATGTACTTTGTAAACATGTGCCCTTGATCAATGAATATGGATAGGTCTGGGTTCTTTGAAGAATCATCCCTTATAAAGGATATTTCAAAACAAGAATGTAAAGCACTAGGCTTTGAGTTTCAAAACAATTGAATCCTTAAGTATTCATGGTTCCAGTTGAAAACATTTATAACCTCACCTCACCTATTAGTAACAGTAGGTAGGATAGATTATGCAGTGCCCTGGGGATTCCAGTGCTCAACCTTAACTCCTGTAAGTGTGTACTAAGGTGAGCTAAGACACACTTCTATCACGATGCACATAAACATATAAAACAAGTACAGAACATGTAATGACAAGAGAGTAATACCATTTAAGGTATTAGAGAAGGATAACACACAAAGGAATCCTTAAAGTGAGTTATCATTAACGTGGGACTATCATCTTACTATAATCGATTAGGAATTAATCAAATTATGAATCCTAAACGTATACCTTAAGGTTATAAAACCAGTCCTCGAAAGAAAACACATTTTAAAATCACATTTTAGACCCCGGATTTGAAAACCCTAAGTGCAAATGTCTATTAAGAAAGCACAAGTTTTAATTCACTTTTACTATTCAAAAGTACTATTCACAGTTACTATTCCAGATTACTATTCACGGATTACTATTCACAGGTTACTATTCACATGTCCGGTCAAAGGGTCGGGTCAAACCCACACACTAAACACACACTCATGCACACACACGAACACACTCATACACAAACGACATGCACACACACACACACCCTAATTCAATTATGATCTCGATTATAACCTATAGTTTCAAGTTCATGTTATTATAAGCAAGTGTGATCTAGGTTAAAGGCATAACCTATGGTTAAGAGGTCTAATTAAAGCATAACATCAAGTTATGAAACACTATTCTATCTTAGGTTATAACATGTGACACTATCAAAGTGTATAACATATGATCAAGTACTATTCGATTAATCCATATCATATCATAAGCTCAAGTCATAATATATGAGTCATGTAACGTTGTAACAATGTAATAACATATCATAGACATAAGTCATAGCACATCAAGACCATTAATCATGTAACATTTATCAATTGAGACCATATAGTAACATGTAACAAGTTATAATATAATTGATCATATGTTACTATTCCATTGCATAACATGCTTGAACCTAAATTAAATATCATAATCATGCATCAATTATCATCATATAATAGCTCCATAACATCATCATACCATATACTAAAGCAATTCATAACATTTCATAGCATATATTAAACAATTAAATCATAATTCACTACTAGCAAACATATCATAAAAACTATATAATAAATGCATAAAATAAAATCCTATATGTCTTAGGGAAGACCCTAAGACCCAACCTAAACACAATATAAACATACCATAACATAAAAACATAAACTAAACTAAAACATAACATAAAAACATAACATAAAATAAAACTACAAACCTAAAGGGGGGGGGGGGGGGGGAGGCTTTGGATCGGCAAAGAGTGGGAAGAGGAAGAAAGAAAGGGAGTTGTTAACACCACAAATGAGCAAGGATTCAAATGGCATGAGGGGATTATTTATAGGTGTTGGGAAGCCCCTCACCTTGGAAATAAAGTGTAAGGAAGGGTAGGAGAGCAAAATGGTAAAACTTCTCTTGGAAGCTAACTTTGTTCTTGAAGCTAAAATGGGACTGTTGGGGGGTATTTCGGTAATTTCAGCTCCAAAACGTGAAGGTGAGTGTCTGGAAATATAACCATTCCGTCCGGGAAAAAATTAGCTTCGAAACGCATATTCATACGTCGAAATCGGATTTACCGTTTGAAAGATACATTAGTTTTAATGAATAAAAGTTTTGAGCCCGAAACTCAACACGAGTGAAAAACGACTTTCGAGAATGATTTTCGAGTCCGGATTGTTTCCAAAATTCAAGAAATAAATTTAGAAGCGTTTTGAATCCAATATCGACTATAAAACGTTTTATCGATAGAAAGTTGAAAACGTAGAATGAATAGTGAATTCTTACGTACAAGCGTACGCTTCAAAATTTCGAGCTAGGGTTTGAATCAAGAGTTGTAAAACATTTTAAAAATCTTGAAATAGCTCGAGTAATGCAAATCCAGAGAGAGAACATTTTCCAAATGAAAACCGTTCGTAATAAAAATAGTGAACTAGGGTTTTCGTAAACCTTTTCAAATAAAACAAAGCTCGGAATAGATTTTCAAGTCAAGAATGATTTCAATAGACTCGTCTCGACTCAAGGATCGATTTGACTGTAAACTTGGGTAGGAAAGATATCAGAATCAAAAGCTCATTTTTAGATGAATAGTAACTTTGGTCGGTAAGTTCCCAAAATGCCCTTATGGTTCAAGGAAGGTTTCCCGGAGCTTGGAAAACAAGTTCAAAGGATAGGAAAACATGTGATATGAACCTATAGGGTTCCATTGAAGCATTGGGTATTATAGGCTTGGGAAATGAATAGTAAACTGTATCGAAGGTCAAGAATTCCCCCTTAAAACATGTCAGATCACATATGAGCACAAAGTTCATGTAAGAATGCAATGCATGAGGGTTTATAAAGTTGGATCACGGTCTATAAACGCTTTACCAATGCCCTTAGTTTACCGTTTTCATCCAGGCCCTGTTTTGGGCTCTTACAATCACCCCTCCTTAAAGAGAATCTGTCCTCAGATTCTTCTGCAAACAGTTCGGGGTAATGTTTCTGCATCTTATCCTCTGTTTCCCACATTGCCTGTTCTGTACCATGTCCCTTCCAAAGGACTTTTACCAAAGGAATCTTCCTATTCCTTAACTCCTGGAACTTTCTATCGAAGATCTTTACCGGTTTTAACTCATAAGTCAAGTTTGGTTCTGTCGGTAATTCTTCCACTGGTACTATCTCTTTTTCATCCAAAACCACTTGCGAATCTGAGATATATAGGATGCATTGTGGATCGTTGTATGACTTGCAGGTAAATCCAATCTATAAGTAGTTTCTCCAACTCGTTCCATTATCTTGAAGGATTCAACATATCTTGGGTTTAATTTACCACCTTTCTCAATTCGAGTAAACCCTTTCTGCGGTGTCTTTCACTCCATCACTGCTTCGACTTTGATGGATCTACTTTAACTCCGGTTCTGAAAATGATGTGTCCGAGAAATGTAACTCTTTCTAGCCAAAACTCGCATTTGCTGAACTTGGCATATAGCTTGTGATCCAGCAAAGTGCTCAGCACAATTCGGATATGCTCGGCGTGCTCCTCTGGTGTCTTTAAGAACACCAAAATGTGGTCCAATTGTTTTCTCAACTCTTCCAAGATGACTTCCTTCTTGTAACAATCCAGATTAACATGGTACTTAAACAACCAATCCATTCCAAGGATAATTCCATATCTCGTCATAGGTAACTCAATGAGATTTGATGGGTAGTAGCAATTACCAATGCATATAGGGCAGCGTTTATATACTTGATCCGTAACGAGGTAAGTCCCCAAAGGAGAACTTACTTCAAATTTCATATGACAATTATTCAAGTGGAAATTATAATTGCGCACATAAATTAGATGCAATTAATAAATGCATGGCACCAGGGTCATATATGACCTTAACTGGCGTGTTAAGAATGTGCACAGTACCTTCCACATCAGACGAAGGATCAACCTCCTCATTACCATCCATTGCATATGCTCTGCCTTTAACCACTGGTGTGCTCGTCGTACCCACCACCACTTTACCCTTATCTTGAACCCCAAATCTTTTAATCCTGGTAGGATAGTGTTCCCTTATATGCTCAGGGGAACCACACCAATAGCACTGACCATTCTTCTTACGACAATTTTCCTCAGTGTGTCCTTTACGGCTACAGTAGTCACAAACTATCTCTTCTTGGGTGGGCTGAGGTGCTTCATACTGTTGGGGTGCCCTTTGTTGTTGTTGCGGTGCCATAATTGGTTTCTTCCTGGTTCCTTGAAAGGAGGATCCAGCAGGTCGCTTTGTTCCTTGAAAAGTCTTAGGGCTAGAAGGCTCTTGACGACTAACGGTCATCCGGATATCCTTATGGGTTGCCTCGACCTTCAATGCTCTATCAACTGCTCTAGTGTAGGTCTCGTCATCCAAAGAAGCTAGTGCCCAACGGAGCTCAGGTTTCAGACCATCAATGAACCTTTTAGTCTTACGACGTTCATCACTCAGAATGTGGGGTGCATACTTGATCAGCCTAACAAACTTAGCATCGTACTCCATCACGTTCATAGATCCTTGGACCAAATTCATAAATTCAGCTTCTCTTGCATCACGTGTTACCTGAGGAGTGTATTTCTGCTGAAACTCCTTCACAAACTCTGTCCAATTTCCATCACCGTTGTTCTCTGTCCACATGTGTTGAGTATGCCTCCACCAGTTAAACGCCGCTCCTTCCATGAGAAATGCAGCATACTGAACTCGTTCACGATCTTCAGGGTTGATATCCATAGCTTCAAAGATCTTTTCGAGACTAGTTAACCAATTTTCAGCCTTCAAGTCATTGGCTTCGCCATAAAACTTAGGCGGGTTCATTCTTAGAAACTTTTCTAGTGTTTTCCCATTAGGAGAATTACAAGCCCTCACGAATTGTCGCAACACATCAGCTAAATCTGGAACTTTCTCCCTTCTAGGAGATGGTGGCGTAACATCCCTTGGTGGTGTAAGATCCCGTTGTGGCGTGACTTCTCTTTGGGGTGGCGATGGTGGTACGTGATTACGTGGTGCTCTTCTTGGTGGCATGATGATACTGAAGTTTCAAGCATTTAGACATGTGTATAATGCATGACGGTAAGGGTGATTCACATAATTGGTAACCACGTATTCACATTTCCACGTAGTCACATATAATCATGAGAAAAACACATTCCCACAACAAAATATCAACGATAATCCATTATCACACTACCACATAGGCAAGACCAACTTATAAGCATGAACAGCATATCAACATTGATCCATTATTCCATTATCCATTATCTATTACCATTGATAACTCATGAACATGTATAACATATCAAGTATGATAACAATAAATGAAATGGCATGATCCTATAACGGCCCTAATGGTATCTTGAAGCAACTCTAAGACTCATGCAATGACAGTTATGGAAAGCAGTAAATGGATATCCAACATAAAGCCGAATGTGTCATAAACGTGTAAGGTTTGGAAAATTTTTCTACATTAGGCCACATTTTTAAACAAAATTTAAAATAAGGAAGACCCGATACCATCGAGTTGACTCCCATTCAGGCCTTACCATTCATCCAAACCAAGTGCAAAATACCTCTTGTGGTTCCATGTTGTCTGAAATCCATCATCTGTGGTGCCAAAATTCGGGGATCTTCTACCAAAGCTATACATCCCCTTCGCCAAACAATCATGTCCATGCCCTGCTAGATCAGCCTCATCATTATCAGATCCATCATTACCTCCATTAGGCTGCTCCTAGTCCTGCCTCTGTTCTTTGGTTGACGCCAAGTGTAGAAGTGAGTACCTCCTCAGTTAGAAACAGGCATAGTACGTGGAGCCTCGAACTGCTTGAAAAAGGCCTCGTCTATCTACTGCTGGTTAGGATCGAGATGTGGCTAAACTGCCATGGCTATACAGAGAACCACGGATATGAATGCCAGAAGATAGAACCATGCAACGTCAAACAAGCTTCCATGATGTGAGCAATCCAGGTCAAGTCTCTTCTTACTTAACCTAGCGCTCTGATACCACTTCAGGCTGTAGCGCCCCCACTTTGCTGGTAGAGAACGGCGCCCCAACCCCCGCATTGAAGCACCCCTCGAGTAATGGTGTGAGCCATCACTCAAGAAATACCCCAGCGAACGACATATCCATTAACGATTAACAAATAGTGTTTAACTATGTGGCTTATGCAGCGGAAAATCAGAGTATTTTAAAACTTTTCAAAACATGTGCGTGATGGCATATAAACAAGCAAGTACTGATCGTTAAGCAGAAGAGACTATTAACATTACTGTATCAATTGAACGTTGTCACAGGAGCATAAGATAGCAATTGCAGCAGTATCCAAGTAGCAGAAGGATTATTACAAAAGCATAAGGTAAAGTATCAATGCAGCCATATAACATATGCAGGACACAAAATAGATTAATAAAGTAAAGTCCTGACTCAAACAAAACGAACACTCTAGAGCTTCAAGATACCTCTAGACTGCGGCTGCAAGACCTGAAACCATGAGGCCAGAAAACAGGTAGAGGTATTAGTCAAAGTGACTAAGTGAGGGATATCTTTAAAAGAAAGTACTTAAAGTAAACGTTTGAAGTGAAGTTCATAAGGTAAAACCTTTAATTCAAAGCTTTCAAGAAGAACTTAAGAATAATTGCAAGTGATAAAACCCTTTGATGCAATGCTATAAGTAATGAGAGTTTTCAAAACACTTTCATGAATGCTGTCACACGCGCACACATATGCTATGATTTGGTTCATATGATTTTCATAAAACGGGATAAGGGTAGGGAACAACTTTGCAAGATATGAACCAACTTTATGAAAACATTGATGCCCGCAAGCTAGGCTTCTCCATCCTTACTCCAGAAAACATGACCATTAATAGAGTGTCGGACCGAGATCAACAACACCCTAACACATACACACATGCACCATCCTCCACCAAGTTTCACTTCGGGGAGCGACCCCTAGGTGACCGTTAACCATTGATTTGGGAATAGATTTGCGGTCCATTCCCGACAATTGTCCTGACTTAACCAAACCTACTGATTAAAGTCGGTGTCAATCGCCTAGTGTGGCGGCCGGTATTAGTGATGTCGTTGGCGCTCACCTCCCGAGCATCACCTCTACACATAACCGCCGGGCCCATACCATTAACCATTGATTTGCTTGCACCATTGATGACATCCAGAATAAATCCGAATGTATGAACCATTGAACATATGCATTGAACCATTGAACCATTGATGCAATACTTTGAAAACATTGAACCATTGATGCATTACTTTGAAAACATGAACCATTGATGCATTAGTTTGAAAACATTGAACCATTGATGCATTACTTTGAAAACATGAACCATTGATGTTGTACTTTGTAAACATGTGCCCTTGATCAATGAATATGGAAAGGTCTGGGTTCTTTGAAGAATCATCCCTTATAAAGGATATTTCAAAACAAGAATGTAAAGCACTAGGCTTTGAGTTTCAAAACAATTGAATCCTTAAGTATTCATGGTTCCAGTTGAAAACATTTATAACCTCACCTCACCTATTAGTAACAGTAGGTAGGATAGATTATGCAGTGCCCTGGGGATTCCAGTGCTCAACCTTAACTCCTGTAAGTGTGTACTAAGGTGAGCTAAGACACACTTTTATCACGATGCACATAAACATATAAAACAAGTACAGAACATGTAATGACAAGAGAGTAATACCATTTAAGGTATTAGAGAAGGATAACACACAAAGGAATCCTTAAAGTGAGTTATCATTAACGTGGGACTATCATCTTACTATAATCGATTAGGAATTAATCAAATTATGAATCCTAAACGTATACCTTAAGGTTATAAAACCAGTCCTCGAAAGAAAACACATTTTGAAATCACATTTTAGACCCCGGATTTGAAAACCGTAAGTGCAAATGTCTATTAAGAAAGCACAAGTTTTAATTCACTTTTACTATTCAAAAGTACTATTCACCGTTACTATTCCAAATTACTATTCACGGATTACTATTCACAGGTTACTATTCACATGTCCGGTCAAAGGGTCGGGTCAAACCCGCACACTAAACATACACTCATGCACACACACGAACACACTCATACACACACGATATGCACACACACACACACACCCTAATTCAATTATGATCTCGATTATAACCTATAGTTTCAAGTTCATGTTATTATAAGCAAGTGTGATCTAGGTTAAAGGCATAACCTATGGTTAAGAGGTCTAATTAAAGCATAACATCAAGTTATGAAACACTATTCTATCTTAGGTTATAACACGTGACACTATCAAAGTGTATAACATATGATCAAGTACTATTCCATTGATCCATATCATATCATAAGCTCAAGTCATAATATATGAGTCATGTAACATTGTAACAATGTAATAACATATCATAGACATAAGTCATAGCACATCAAGACCATTAATCATGTAACATTTATCAATTGAGACCATATAGTAACATGTAACAAGTTATAATATAATTGATCATATGTTACTATTCCATTGCATAACATGCTTGAACATAAATTAAATATCATAATCATGCATCAATTATCATCATATAATAGCTCCATAACATCATCATACCATATACTAAAGCAATTCATAACATTTCACTGCACATACTAAACAATTAAATCATAATTCACTACTAACAAACATATCATAAAAACTATATAATAAATGCATAAAATAAAATCCTATATGTCTTAGGGAAGACCCTAAGACCCAACCTAAACACAATATAAACATACCATAACATAAAAACATAAACTAAACTAAAACATAACATAAAAACATAACATAAAATAAAACTACAAACCTAGAGGGGGGGAGGCCTTGGATCGGCAAAGAGGGGGAGGAGGAAGAAAGAAAGGGAGTTGTTAACACAACAAATGAGCAAGGATTCAAATGGCATGAGGGGGGTATTTATAGGTGTTGGGAAGCCCGTCACCTTGGAAATAAAGTGTAAGGAAGGGTAGGAGAGCAAAATGGTAAAACTTCTCTTGGAAGCTAACTTTGTTCTTGAAGCTAAAATGGGACTGCTGGGGGGTATTTCGGTAATTTCAGCTCCAAAACGTGAAGGTGAGTGTCTGGAAATATAACCATTCCGTCCGGGAAAAAATTAGCTTCGAAACGCATATTCATACGTCGAAATCGGATTTACCGTTTGAAAGATACATTAGTTTTAATGAATAAAAGTTTTGAGCCCGAAACTCAACACAAGTGAAAAACGACTTTCGAGAATGATTTTCGAGTTCGGATTGTTTCCAAAATTCAAGAAATAAATTGAGAAGCGTTTTGAATCCAATATCGACTATAAAACATTTTATCGATAGAAAGTTGAAAACGTAGAATGAATAGTGAATTCTTACGTACAAGCGTACGCTTCAAAATTTCGAGCTAGGGTTTGAATCAAGAGTTGTAAAACATTTTAAAAATCTTGAAATAGCTCGAGTAATGCAAATCCAGAGAGAGAACATTTTCCGAATGAAAACCGTTCGTAATAAAAATAGTGAACTAGGGTTTTCGTAAACCTTTTCAAATAAAACAAAGCTCGGAATAGATTTTCAAGTCAATAATGATTTCAATAGACTCGTCTCGACTCAAGGATCGATTTGACTGTAAACTTGGGTAGGAAAGATATCAGAATCAAAAGCTCATTTTTAGATGAATAGTAACTTTGGTCGGTAAGTTCCCAAAATGCCCTTATGGTTCAAGGAAGGTTTCCCGGAGCTTGGAAAACAAGTTCAAAGGATAGGAAAACATGTGATATGAACCTATAGGGTTCCATTGAAGCATTGGGTATTATAGGCTTGGGAAATGAATAGTAAACTGTATCGAAGGTCAAGAATTCCCCCTTAAAACATGTCAGATCACATATGAGCACAAAGTTCATGTAAGAATGCAATGCATGAGGGTTTATAAAGTTGGATCACGGTCTATAAACGCTTTACCAATGCCCTTAGTTTACCGTTTTCATCCAGGCCCTGTTTTGGGCTGTTACACAAATCACGGCTAACGGGGACAAACACACACTCTAAGCTAGGCGGGACTAACCCTTGAACCATAACATCAGCGTAAAACATTAAAGCGGAAGCAATAAGCCAACATACATCAAATATATACATAATGAGCATCACAGCTCCAAAAATATGTCATACACATCAACAATTGCCATCACGGCTTAACAAGTACGCTCCAATATAACATCCATATACAATCAAAAATAAGAGTACTCAT
This sequence comes from Lantana camara, assembly GCA_037501455.1. Lineage (NCBI taxonomy): Eukaryota > Viridiplantae > Streptophyta > Magnoliopsida > Lamiales > Verbenaceae > Lantana > Lantana camara. The sequence goes on from CM074865.1 coordinate 41,085,922, forward strand.
AAACCAAATCATAATTAGTGTATGAAAGTGTGGACTCAAAATTCAGAGCTAGAGACGAATGTAAGACCTAGGACTCGTATTCCCGCCTAGCTCCCTCAACACCTGCACAAAACAACTGAAAACCAAACGGGTTCAGTCCAAAAGGGACTGGTGGGTATAAAACAGGGCATAAATATAATATACAACGGTAATTAAACAATCACATGCAAGTCATAATCCCAAGTGAGGTTTTAAGGAATTTCCCAAGTGGGCGAAAAGAAATCATCAAACGGGATTATAACGATTCATTAACGTTAGGTCATTATTGGCCCGGCGAGTGGGCGTGCATTATCTCCAACCAACACCTTGTGTAATTCATTAAACATTCGTTCATTCATTCTTTTCATGCAAATCATTCTTTTGTACACATTCGTTAACATTTACACCTTCTTCGTCCGGGTTGGTGGTGGGTTTGCAAGGCCCGACCACCCATTCATTGACCAAAAGGGGTTACATGACTCCCCAGATGGCGCTCAGCGTCCATTCCTCGCTAACTCCTAACGAGGTCCGGTTACGCCGTTAATTGGTGGAACTAGTGTGAGGGATCACCGTCGGCCCATGCCTCCCCGGATAGCCACTCACACTAAGTCCCTGGGCCCCATTCGTGCATTCAATCATTTCTCGCCAAAACATTAGGTAGGATTGATAAAATAAGGCTTTACGTTGAAAACATTTACTCTTTAAAACGACTCTCTATATATATATTAATTTTGGTCGAAAACTTTCACATTGAAGGTATATATAGTGTCTTATATCTACATAGAAGAAAAACCCACCTTAAACCGTCAAAAGAAGAAAGCACGAGCCTCACTGACCGGCCTCGTCTCCAACTGGATCAAGATCTGTGCAAGAAAGTGAAGTGAGACTCAATATGACCAAATAAGACGCTCGACAATGCAAATATCATGATGTGAATATGTAAAAGATAAGATTATGCTCATGTGCACTATTAAGGGATTAAATCATACATTCAAGTCATTCATTCAATCACTCAATTCATTCGAACTCTTAATTCCACAATTTCAATCAAATAAATCCAAATAATGTTAAATATTCACTAATCATATATAAATGTGCAAATATGTTACATTATATAAAACATATACATACATCATACATGCACACGTACAACCATGCATGCAAAACAAATTGCATGAAAAACAGAGGGTGACACGCCCGTGTCACCTCTACAAAGCAAACCGTGACACCCCCGTGTCACGGTACAGCGGACTGTACGCATGAAAACAGAAGGTGACACGCCCGTGTCACTACTACAAAGCAAACCGTGACACCCCCGTGTCACGGTACAGAAAACCCAGACCAACATGCACCCCCGTGTCACGCTGTAAGAGGAAAATGTGACACGCCCGTGTCACGTACGTAGAAAAACAGGGCAGTGCTCGGACAACATCAAAACCAACCAAAACACCAAACCTTGAAGCACCGTAAATCTAACATATATACTCGTATCATGCATTGATCATCAAGATTTAACAATATCAAACCCATATACAAGTTCATCAACCAAGTCCATAAATTCCAAGACTTCAAGCATAAACTCAAGCTAAAAGCATGTATTCATGTCTCCAACAACAATTAAGTAAATTATCCAATCCAAACCACAACCCTAGCTTCACATATTCAATCCAAGAATTCATCAAATCTCCAAAATTACCTTAAATGAAAGAAATGGAAGAAGAGATGAAGAGATGATGTTGATGATGCTTCAATGATCACAAATCCCACAAATACTTGCTTGAAAGGATGAAATCTCCCTCTTTTCCAAGAAGGGTTGGCTCGGTTGACAAGGGAAGCAAGAGCAAGTGTGTATGAAATGTGTTGCTATGAAATGGGAGAAAATGGTACGTGATATGCTGCTATGAAACAAGAAGAATTGCTCAAATTGCTATTAAGTCCCTTCACTTAGTAAGTTATGCAATTAAATCCTAAATCTCATGGAAAAAGATCAATTAAGTCCAAGACTATTTCATGCAGTTAGCCACAATTCCAAGACAAGTGAACAATTAAGTCTTCAAGGTTCATGAAATGATCAAATAAGGTCATAACGAAATTAAGTCAAGTTCGGGAAATTAATTCACGTTGCAATCAGGTTCGATTTAGGCAATAAATATCAATTGTAACGAATTCACAAAATACTAAATATTAAGAACATAGGATTTAATAATTAACTTATATACACATTTAATATATTTAAAATAAAAATTAAGCATGTAAATCACATATGCATAATTATTTCGCGCAATTAGGTAAACAATTACGTCATACCTGTAACGCCCCGATTTTCAATTATTCAGGTACGCACGACACGTGTGAAATTCCGGGAATTATTTTATAAATTGAATACATTTGTTACATGAATTAATTGCCAAACATGATTTAATTATTTAATTGTTCTTAAGTGACATTTACTTAAATGTGAGGACTCAATTGCATGAAAATCTTTTGGACCTAATTGATCATTTTCCAAACTTGATATACTCAATTACATGACTTATGAAGTTGGAGGATTTAATCATAAATATTACAATTTTTCCCCAAATATAACGATGTATGTATCTCTTCCTTGCTCCTCGTTTTTTATTTCATCAAGAATCATCATCCATTCTTTCTCTCTGCCTTACCGAGCCAAAACCATGAAAGAGGAAGGAGAGAATCTCTTCATCTTCAAGCCATTTTTCCAAGGAAATTAGGGAATTCAAGCTCAAGCATCCATATTCATCATCTTCTTCCATCTATTTCCACTTTAAGGTATATATGAGCATATATGGGAATTCTTGAACTTACATGTGAAGCTAGGGTTAGGATTCCTTTTCATTCCATGAGCTTATATGATGCATATATTATGATATTGGGAGTGATTTATGTATTTACCACTTGAAATCATGAAGATGAGAGCTTGATTGCTTATGGGATGCTTATAGGTTGATTGATGAATTTTGCATATTCAAGCATGATTTATGTGTTTTGATTCCATATTAATGTATATTGAACATGTATACATACTTCTCTGCATGAATTATAGTTGTTAGAATTGAATTACGAGTGTTTGGGAGCTTTGGAAGCTTGGTTCGTAGCTCCCCTGTTCTTCTCCCGTGCTTCTGCATCTTCTGTAAAACGGGAACGACCCTTCCCGTTCCCTTTGTGTTTGGGGAACGACCGTTCCCATTAATTTGAATAATGTGCAGGCGGCGGGGTTCCCACTTTATCACACAGACGGTAACGGCCATTCGCATCTTCGGGAGCAGCTTCGGGAGCGGGGAACGGCCCTTCCCATTTTGAACTACTGGCCGGAACGGCCGTTCCCAGACCCCTGGAGAGACAGAAAGTTTCTGCATAAACTTGGCCTTTCCAATTCTTTCTTTAATCATCTAAATGATCCAAACATGATCTTATATGATCAATTACATGCAATAAAATAATTAGATTATGCTACATTGTTCTTTCCATGATTTCTCGTCATGTGAAGTTTAGGCCAGATAGGTATGTATATACCTATTTATCACTAATCATTTCCAAGCTCTCAAGTATGTAGCAAACAGGTCTTGTTCAAGCAAAGCAATGCGCGTACCGTGATTAAATTGTTCAACTGATAGCAAGCAAATCAGGATCATGCAAAGCAATGTGTGTAGTTTGATTGGCATCATGTTCATGCAAAGCAATGCGTGAAATGTGATTAATGCCATGACTGGGATGACCCCTGAATCCATCAGGAAATTGGTGGAGGAAGGAATCCCGCACGTAGGATTCATAAATCCTGACGTGCGTAGCATGTATGAACGGGATGACCCCTGAATCCATCAGGAAACTGGTGGCAGAAGGAATCCCGCACGTGGGATTCATAAATCCTATACGTGCGTAGCATGAATGTGTATCGTGTTGTCGTGGATGGTGAAGGTTCACCACCTTCCCATTATCATATACCCGTGTTCTCCTGGCCAGGTCCTCCTTAGTGAGGGCGATGGGCTGGTCTTCGGGCTGGTGGTTGTCCGTCCAGCCACAGGAAGAACAAAGCCCTATCGTGTTCCCGCGTTCTCCTGGCCAGGTTCTCCTTAGTCAGGGCGCTGGGCTAGTTTCAGAGCTAGTGGTTGTCCGTCCAACCGCAGGAGGAACAAACCCTATCGTGTTACAAACAAGCCATGTATCGTGTTATAGTGATGGAGTTATTCATGAAATTGATATACATGCAGTGTTCTTGCAGGTACATTCTAGGCGAGAATGGAGCTGAGTCGAGTCCTTGCATTCGAGCCCGTAAGGTGTATTTATTTATTTTTTATCCTTTCCAAGGAATTTTTGTCAAAACTACTTGTTATGTATTTAGGAGATGATACTGTATTGATATGTAAAATCCAAATATGAATTACTTGATAAATGATAGATAATGTCGCATGCTTTAATTTATTTATTATGTGTTATGGTTATTGATTACAAGTTAGTCCTACCTTGATTTATCTTATTGTCACCCGTTCGCTATAGGTTGATTTATGTACGGACATTTCATTTCGTATGTGGATCGACCTATGGTGCGGGGGTGTGGTACCCCTACATGTCAGGGTTCTACATCTAAAGTGGTATCAGAGCCCGGTTGCAAAACCGAGGGTCTAGGGTCGTGCATTGATATCTTAACCGGTATGCACAATTCAGTGTTTGTTGTTAGTGATCATTAATCCAGTTTTGCCAAATTGAGGAATGATTGAACAATTGAACGTCCGATTCCGACGTCACAAGGAGTAAGAAAGAAAATTTTCATTTTCTTTCTTAAGGGGGAGAGTGAATCCGAGGACGGATTCTCTTAAGGGGGAGAGAATTGTAACGCCCCGCTTTTCAATTATTCAGGTACGCACGACACGTGTGAAATTCCGGGAATTATTTTATAAATCGAATACATTTGTTACATGAATTAATTGCCAAACATGATTTAATTATTTAATTGTTCTTAAGTGACATTTATTTAAATGTGAGGACTCAATTGCATGAAAATCTTTTGGACCTAATTGATCATTTTCCAAACTTGATATACTCAATTGCATTACTTATGAAGTTGGAGGATTTAATCATAAATAATACAATTTTTTCCCAAATATAACGATGTATGCATCTCTTCCTTGCTCCTCATTTTTTATTTCATCAAGAATCATCATCCATTCTTTCTGTCTGCCTTACCGAGCCAAAACCATGAAAGAGGAAGGAGAGAATCTCTTCATCTTCAAGCTATTTTCTCAAGGAAATTAGGGAATTCAAGCTCAAGCATCCATATTCATCATCTTCTTCCATCTATTTCCACTTTAAGGTATATATGAGCATATATGGGAATTCTTGAACTTACATGTGAAGCTAGGGTTAGGATTCCTTTTCATTCCATGAGCTTATATGATGCATATATTATAATATTGGGAGTGATTTATGTATTTACCACTTGAAATCATGAAGATGAGAGCTTGATTGCTTATGGGATGCTTATAGGTTGATTGATGAATTTGGCATATTCAAGCATGATTTATGTGTTTTGATTACATATTAATGTATATTGAACATGTATACATACTTCTCTGCATGAATTATAGTTGTTAGAATTGAATTATGAGTGTTTGGGAGCTTTGGAAGCTTGGTCCGTAGCTCCCCTGTTCTTCTCCCCTGCTTCTGCATCTTCTGTAAAACGGGAACGACACTTCCCGTTCCCTTTGTGTTTGGGGAACGACCGTTCCCATTAATTTGAATAATGTGCAGGTGGCGGGAACGGGAACGACCATTCCCACTTTGTCACACAGACAGGAACGGCCCTTCCCATCTTCGGGAGCAGCTTCGGGAGTGGGGAACGGCCCTTGCCATTTTGAACTACGGGCCGGAACGGGGAGAGACAGAAAGTTTCTACATAAACTTGGCCTTTCCAATTCTTTCTTTAATCATCTAAATGACCCAAAGATGATCTTATATGATCAATTACATGCAATAAAATAATTAGATCATGCTACATTGTTCTTTCCATGATTTCTCGTCATGTGAAGTTTAGGCCAGATTGGTATGTATATACCTATTTATCACTAATCATTTCCAAGCTCTCAAGTATGTAGCAAGCAGGTCTTGTTCATGCAAAGCAATGCGCGTACCGTGATTGAATCGTTCAACTGATAGCAAGCAAATCAGGATCATGCAAAGCAATGTGTGTAGTTTGATTGGCATCATGTTCATGCAAAGCAAAGCGTGAAATGTGATTAATGCCATGACCGGGATGACCCCTGAATCCTTCAGGAAACTGGTGGAGGAAGGAATCCCGCACGTAGGATTCATAAATCCTGACGTGCGTAGCATGTATGAACGGGATGACCCCTGAATCCATCAGGAAACTGGTGGCAGAAGGAATCCCGCACGTGGGATTCATAAATCCTATACGTGCGTAGCATGAATGCGTATCGTATTATCGTGGATGGTGAAGGCTAGCTACCTTCCCATTACCATATACCCGTGTTCTCCTGGCCAGGTCCTCCTTAGTGAGGGCGATGGGCTGGTCTTCGGGCTGGTGGTTGTCTGTCCAACCACAGGAAGAACAAAGCCCTATCGTGTACCCGCGTTCTCCTGGCCAGGTTCTCCTTAGTGAGGGCGCTGGGCTAGTTTCAGAGCTAGTGGTTGTCCGTCCAACCGCAGGAGGAACAAACCCTATCGTGTTACAAGTAAGCCATGTATCGTGTTATAGTGATGGAGTTATTCATGAAATTGATATACATGCAGTGTTCTTGCAGGTACATTCTAGGCAAGAATCGAGCTGAGTCGAGTCCTTGCATTCGAGCCCGTAAGGTGTATTTATTTATTTTTTATCCTTTCCAAGGAATTTTTGTCAAAACTACTTGTTATGTATTTAGGAGATGATACTGTATTGATATGTAAAATCTAAATATGAATTACTTGATAAATGATAGATAATGTCGCATGCTTTAATTTATTTGTTATGCGTTATGGTTATTGATTACAAGTTAGTCCTACCTTGATTTATCTTATTGTCACCCGTTCGCTATAGGTTGATTTATGTACAGACATTTCATTTCGTATGTGGATCGACCTATGGTGCGGGGGTGTGGTACCCCTACATGTCGGGGTGCTACATCTAAAGTGGTATCAAAGCCCGGTTGCAAAACCGAGGGTCTAGGGTCGTGCATTGATATCTTAACCGACATGCATAATTCAGTGTTTGTTGTTAGTGATCATTAATCCAGTTTTGCCAAATTGAGGAATGATTGAACAATTGAACATCCGATTCCGACGTCACAAGGAGTAAGAAAGAAAATTTTCATTTTCTTTCTTAAGGGGGAGAGTGAATCCGAGGACGGATTCTCTTAAGGGGGAGAGAATTGCGACGCCCCGATTTTCAATTATTCAGGTACGCACGACACGTGTGAAATTCTTGGAATTATTTTATAAATCGAATACATTTGTTACATGAATTAATTGCCAAACATGATTCAATTATTTAATTGTTCTTAAGTGACATTTATTTAAATGTGAGGACTCAATTGCATGAAAATCTTTTGGACCTAATTGATCATTTTCCAAACTTGATATACTCAATCGCATTACTTATGAAGTTGGAGGATTTAATCATAAATATTACAATTTTTTCCCCTAATATAACTATGTATACATGTCTTCCTTGCTTCTTATTTTTTATTTCATCAAGAATCATCATCCATTCTTTCTCTCTGCCGTACCGAGCCAAAACCATGAAAGAGGAAGGAGAGAATCTCTTCATCTTCAAGCTATTTTTCCAAGGAAATTAGGGAATTCAAGCTCAAGCATCCATATTCATCATCTTCTTCCATCTATTTCCACTTTAAGGTATATATGAGCATATATGGGAATTCTTGTACTTACATGTGAAGCTAGGGTTAGGATTCCTTTTCATTCCATGAGCTTATATGATGCATATATTATGATATTGGGTGTGATTTATGTATTTACCACTTGAAATCATGAAGATGAGAGCTTGATTGCTTATGGGATGCTTATAGGTTGATTGATGAATTTGGCATATTCAAGCATGATTTATGTGTTTTGAATGCATATTAATGTATATTGAACATGTATACATACTTCTCTGCATGAATTATAGTTGTTAGAATTGAATTATGAGTGTTTGGGAGCTTTGGAAGCTTGGTCTGTAGCTCCCCTGTTCTTCTACCCTGCTTCTGCATCTTCTGTAAAACGGGAACGGCCCTTCCCGTTCCCTTTGTGTTTGGGGAACGGCCGTTCCCATTAAGTTGAATAATGTGCAGGCGGCGGGAACGGCAACGACCGTTCCCACTTTGTCACACAGACGGGAACGACCGTTCCCATCTTCGGGAGCAGCTTCGGGAGTGGGGAACGGCCCTTCCCATTTTGAACTACGGGCCGGAAAGGCCGTTCCTAGACCCTTGGAGAGACAGAAAGTTTCTGCATAAACTTGGCCTTTCCAATTCTTTCTTTAATCATCTAAATCCCAAACATGATCTTATATGATCAATTACATGCAATAAAATAATTGGATTATGCTACATTGTTCTTTCCATGATTTCTCATCATGTGAAGTTTAGGCCAGATAGGTATGTATATACCTATTTATCACTAATCATTTCCAAGCTCTCAAGTATGTAGCAAGCAGGTCTTGTTCATGCAAAGCAATGCGCGTACCGTGATTGAATCGTTCAACTGATAGCAAGCAAATCAGGCTCATGCAAAGCAATGCATGTAGTTTGATTGGTATCATGTTCATGCAAAGCAATGCCTGAAATGTGATTAATGCCATGACCGGGATGACCCCTGAGTCCATCAGGAAACTGGTGGAGGAAGGAATCCCGCACGTAGGATTCATAAATCCTGACGTGCGTAGCATGTATGAACCGGATGACCCCTGAATCCATCAGGAAACTGGTGGCGGAAGGAATCCCGCACGTGGGATTCATAAATCCTATACGTGCGTATCATGAATGTGTATCGTGTTATCGTGGATGGTGAAGGCTAGCTACCTTCCCATTATCATGTACCCGTGTTCTCCTGGCCAGGTCCTCCTTAGTGAGGGCGTTGGGCTGGTCTTCGTCTGGTGGTTGTCCGTCCAACCACAGGAAGAACAAAGCCCTATCGTGTACCCGCGTTCTCCTGGACAGGTTCTCATTAGTGAGAGCGCTGGGCGAGTTTCAGAGCTAGTGGTTGTCCGTCCAACCGCAGGAGGAACAGACCCTATCGTGTTACAAGCAAGCCATGTATCGTGTTATAGTGATGGAGTTATTCATGAAATTGATATACATGCAGTGTTCTTGCAGGTACATTCTAGGCGAGAATCGAGCTGAGTCGAGTCCTTGCATTCGAGCCCGTAAGGTGTATTTATTTATTTTTTATCCTTTCCAAGGAATTTTTGTCAAAACTACTTGTTATGTATTTAGGAGATGATACTGTATTGATATGTAAAATCCAAATATGAATTACTTGATAAATGATAGATAATATCCCATGCTTTAATTTATTTATTATGCGTTATGGTTATTGATTACAAGTTAGTCCTACCTTGATTTATCTTATTGTCACCCGTTCGCTATAGGTTGATTTATGTACGGACATTTCATTTCGTATATGGATCGACCTATGGTGCGGGGGTGTCGTACCCCTACATGTCGGGGTACTACAATACCCCACTACAACAATAATGGCTTGTTACTACAAATTTTTTAACTACGCTCATTTAATCGTAGTAACAGGTAGTTATTTACTACAATTTATTGATCGTAGTAAATAATTAAGAAATATGATAATTATTTACTACGACATTACTAGCATAGTAAATAATATATCAAAACTACGTAGTTTTGATATATTTTGCTACAAAACACAATTAAATTCTTAAATACAATCTTATAAAGATTTGACACCAATATTTTTAATTTCCCACCAAATATTTAATATAGTACCAAACATTATATAGATATTTTTTACATCCCAAACTCGTACAAAGGGGTAAACCCTTTCTTTTTTCCCCAAATGAAACCGACAAAGTAAAAAAACTTCCCTCAAAGAACAAGTAAAGAAATTTAGCTGGAGCTAGTCATCGTTTCTACCCGGGAAAGCTTCTACTTCGATCCTTAATCTCCAAACCTCCGGCATCGATAGAGGAGCAGGCGAACCCTCCGAACACCGAAGGGAATGTTTCTGCTGCAAATCCTCGCCTGACTGACTCCCATCATATAGCCCTAGCCCTCGCCATCTTATCGTGTAAAACTAATATACGCCCAAAGAGAGGAGGGGGTAAGTCGTACCGGATTTTTCTGCTGCAAAATTGAGGATTTAGCTATCAAATTATTTAATTTCTGGATCGATTGGGATCTTGGGCATTGTAGAGTGGTGTTTTTTGAAGCTGAAGCGGCTTTCCTTCTACATAGATTCAAGTTACTGGTATTTTTTTTTTTTTTTGATGTCTCATAAGTATTGATTTGGGTTTCATGTTTTTATATGCGTGTTCTGCCTTATATTATGTTTCCGGTTTCCGTAGTTCCTGGCTGTGGTATACAATAGACAAACCAATGAATAACTTTCAGGGGGGACTTCTGGTATTGGTCTTTGTTATTAGGGTGGTTTGCTAATTGCAGGTTTACATTAATGATACTCTAGTCTTTTCTATTCTTTCCTTACTGTTTGGACAGATATGGGAAGTAAATCTTTGAATTTTTAGATTTCTAAGATAAATAAACCTGAGTTTATCGACAGTTTTGTCAGTAAATGCTTGATGAGTAAATGCTTGATGAGTTTTTACTTATGATTATTGTATTTGTCAGAAAGTCCTTGATATAGTTATTTATTACTCAACTTTTAATGCTGGAATGCCTTATGATGCTCAGTGTTTTGAATCTTGGCAATGTGTAATGACCTGCCTTTTTTTGGGCAGAACTGGCTGGAGCAACATTGTTTAATCGACAGCAAATATATTGATCAGTGGATTGCATGCATAAATGCATGAGAATATGGTAAGTGCAGATTTTCTTAGTTCCTCAACTCTTTAGGGCTTGCTGGTTTTCTATCTTTGAATAATATTGTTTGATTTGTGCAAATCGAAAGTTAAAAGACCCCAGTGTTCTTCCCGTGATATACATCCAGATGGTATATTTCTACTCTGTGTTTTTTCGTGCTATTTTTTTTTAAAAATGGATGATACTTGCTTTACTTTCCGGATGTCATTGTTTAAGAGTATCTGTGTTTGAGTTCAATGTTCTAATTCTAATTTGTCTATAGTTATAGTACACTTGCAATGGCATCAGAACATTGACTGAAGAACTTCAAAATTTTATGTTGAAATACATAGTATGTAACAATCGGTTATGAAATACTTTAGAATGAAATACTTTAGAACTTTAGTTTATCAGAATTTGTAATGCCTCTATTTGTTGCTCATTTGAAATTTCCTCATCTGCGTGCTTGGGATTGTGGTGTTGTCTTTGTGGTTTTTAAACTCTTTGTTCAGGAATTAGTGCAATGGCTTTTCATGAACGTCTATGATGATAGATCTGTATTTTTGGCCTCTACGATATGCTTAAAGTATTTATGCTTGTGCTAGTAGTTACTAGATAGTGTAAAAGACTCTATTAATGATGGTGTATGTTCCAATTTTAAATTTAAGAATTTGTACTATTTAATATTTATTTTGTTGAAATGACATTCTAATCTATAAAAAGAGAAATTGAATTTTAGCATATGTATATTTAATGTTCATAAATGAGCTAAACCATTCTAATCTAATGGTTAAGCATCTGTACTATTTAATGTTCATAAATGAGCTAAAGCTCATGGCTGGAGATCGAGGAACATATAAAAATTTCAGATTGAAGACATTAATTAATATTTTTATAGTAATATATTAAACAATAGATCTTTAGGATAACTGACAACCATTGTTGGTTTCTTGTAATCTTGCGCATATTCAGTGTTGATATTTTATTGGTTTCGCTGGTCATAAGCGAATAGACTTGTAGCATAACATAGATATTTCATTTGATTAGGATCATATGAAGGGTATCTTATTATTTTAAATCAAACTAATTTGATGAATTACCCCTAAAGGTTCACATCAAACTAGTGCTAGTTGATGAGAGTTCCTTCGGAAACAACAAATTTTTGTCACTTACTCTGTAGTATGCCAGGATTGTTTGTCATAATATATTGGTAGCCTAACTAATGAAACCTGGAGTAAGCATCAATTGCAAACTTAAGGATTCTATTCATATTGATTTGGTGGATGAGCTGGAATTAGTCCAGTTTTTCTAAAATGAACTTCATAAATTTTTTTATATTACAGACTTACAGTTTCGGTATATGGAGCAGTTCTAATTTTTGAAAATTGACCAACCAGCTGATTCATAAAAGATTATATTTTAAATATTTAAAATTTTCATGCAGTTGCATAGCTTTTAAGAGGTCAATGCAAGTGGCCATTGATATGCAGAAAGATTTTAAATAATGTTATAGCCTCAAATCTGTTAAAAGTTAAGATCACATGCATTAATTGTTAGAATCTTCAAACATTACCACCATATTGTTAGTAAAATTATTTTGTATCACATGAATGTGTACTGCTTATCCTATTTTCTTTGAGAATGTATCTATTTGGCAGAGTCTAACTATGTGCATTTCTCTTTTGCATTTATCCTTAATACTTTTTTCGAGTAACATTTTTTTTTCATCTAGGTTTCAGCTTCTAGCTTCCAGCTTAAATTTATTAACTGGGACTTGTGGCTTCTGACCATTTCTTCAGATTCTTGAGGTAATTTTCCCATTTCTTCAGATTCTGGAGGTAATTTTCGATCTTAATGTATCTTGTGTAATGAAACCGTCAGTTATATGGTTGCGTTTTTCTGTTTTTTTTTTAATGTAAGGAAATGGATTTTTTAAGTATAGTTTTTACTTTATTGGTAATCTCATCTTTATTAATTTGCAGAATATTGCTTTTAGAAATGGACAAAAATTGGCTTTCTTTATCTGATCGACTATGTGATGAGTATGTTTCTGGAGTTGAAAGTTTCTTGAATTTTGCATTTTTGGAAAAACAAATTGGAGCTAGAATTTGTTGTCCCTGTGTCAAATGTAAAAATCGCTTTTTCAAGTCTCGTGAAGATGTGATCCTACATTGTTTGCGGGATGGTTTTGATAGTACATATAGAAACTGGACATGTCATGGTGAAATTTATATCCCACGTGACACAAACGATGTTGAATCGACCTCACATACAAATTTGAGAGATGATATAACTGGTATGTTGCATGAGGCAATGGGAATTCCTCGCACAGATGGTAATGTCGGCAGTGATGAGCAAACTGGCTTAGGAGCTAATGTAGAAATGAAAAAGTTCTTGGAACTATTAGCAGATGCAGAGACCGAGTTATTCCCGGGATGTGAAAAACAAACAAAGCTTAGTTTTTTAGCTCGATTGTTGCACATAAAAACACTTTCAGGTTGGTCTAACAAATCATTTAACTTACTCCTTGAGTTACTGAGAGACTCATTCCCAGATGGTGTAAATCTACCAAGAAGCTACTACGAAGCGAACAAAATAACAACTGAATTGGGTTTTACCTACGAGACCATAGATCTTTGTGTTAATAGTTGTATGTTATTTCGGGGAGAACACGGTAAATTGGATAAATGTGAAATTTGTGGTGAACCAAGATATACGAATGATGCTAAAAGCAAGGCACGTAATCGGATGAGATACTTCCCGTTAAAGCCACGATTGCAAAAGTTGTTTATGTCATCAGAAACTAGTTCCCATATGAGATGGCATGCGGAGAAACGAATAGATGATGGAGTACTTAGGCATCCTGCTGATAGCTTAGCTTGGAAAAATTTTGATCAAAGATTTCCCTCATTTAAGTCTGATATCAGGAATGTCAGACTTGGGTTGGCAACAGATGGGTTCAATCCATTTGGAAACATGAATGTAAGTTACAGTATTTGGCCTGTTGTTTTGATACCGTATAATCTACCTCCTTGGTTGTGCATGAAGCAGCATTCTTTCATACTATCAACTGTGATAGATGGCCCTAAAGGGCCTGGAAATAATATTGATGTGTGTTTTCAACGACTAATTGAAGAGTTAAAAGAGTTATGGGATGTTGGAGTTGAAACATATGATGCATCTAACAATCAAATGTTTCAATTGCATGCTGCACTATTGTGGACTATCAGTGACTTCCCTGGATACGCTATAATTTCTGGCTGGAGTACAAAAGGGGAGTATGCTTGTCCTAATTGTGGAAGGAGAACTAGATCAGAATATCTGTATAATGGTCATAAGTTTTGTTATTGTGGCCATCGTCGTTTCTTACCAATTGGCCATTGTCTACGTAGAGATAAAAAATCATTTGATGGGACAATTGAATTTGAGCACAAGCCTACTCCACTTTCAGAAATGGAGTTGCTACAAGAAGTAGAGGGTATACTAACGGTGTACAAGAAAGAAGATCTGAAAGTAAGAATGGTCAATGGAGAAAACCATTCCAAAAAGAGAAAATTTGGTGAAACTGTAGATACTATATGGAAGAAGAAAAGCATATTTTTTGAACTTCTGTATTGGGCTGGAAATCTTATCCGTCATAATCTTGACGTCATGCATATAGAGAAGAACATTTGTGATAATATAATTTTCACATTGTTGGGAACTAAGGGAAAAACGAAGGATAACTTGAATGCTAGGAAGGATCTACAAAAGATGAATATTAGAAAACCACTACATCCAATTCCACGAGCTTCAGGAGGTTTTTATCTACCAGCTACATCTGCTACTATGAGCAACATTGAAAAAACCATATTTTGTAGGGTGTTGAAGAGTTTAAGACCTCCAGACCGGTATGCATCTAATATATCTCGCCATGTTAGTGTTGAAAAGCACACCATCTGGGGTTTAAAGAGCCATGATAACCATGTTCTTATGCAAAATATACTTCCAATTGCTCTACGTAGAGCATTGCCGAAGGATGTCGTTATGGTGTTTATTGAACTGAGTAACTTTTTCCGGACAATATGCTCTAAAGTGAATACTACATCCGATCTTGAAAAATCCAAGATCGTATTGCCTTAACACTTTGTCACTTAGAGAAGATTTTTCCTCCAGCGTTCTTTGACATAATGGAGCACTTGCCCATACATTTAGTCGAAGAAGCATTATTAGCTGGACCAGTTCAATTCAGGTGGATGTATCCTGTGGAAAGGTAACATTTAAAATTTCAATCCTTAAAATCGCAAAGTATCTTAATATATTGTTAACCAATTCTTTTGATAATAGGTATTTAGGTACCCTGAAGAAGTATGTACGTAATCGAGCACATCCAGAAGGGTCAATTGCTAAAGGGTATGTAATGGAGGAGTGCATGAATTTTTGTACGAGATATCTCAAAAATGTTGAAACCAAGGCGAATAGGCAACCTCGCAACTATGAAGGAGATGATGACATGGGTCATGGTTTATACGAAGGCAATAGATTTATCATTGATCGAGTTACACTGCTTAAGATTCACCGATATGTTTTAGAAAATTCTGATATAGTTTCACCATATCATGAGTAAGTACTTCTTCCAACATTGTTTTATATATTTCATATTTATTAAGTAAATGCATTCCATTGAATATTTTCCTTTTAGGAAACATAAACTTCTAATTCGAAGTGAAAATCCACGATCAACTCCAATGGAAATTCAACGTATTCATAGCGAAACTTTCCATCAGTGGTTCAAATCTCATGTAAGTTCCTTTGATTGCAATACATACTTAAATGTATATATTTTTAATTAACTGAAAATCTAATAGTTGTGGATGGAAATAGGTCAAGAGTTTGAGAGTAGCTTCTGATACCGAGCTTCCCACAGAATTAATTGCACTAGCTAATGGTCCAATAGAACATGTGACGAGTTACAAAGCATGTATTGTTAGAGGATGTCGATACCGAGTGAAAACTTTTGATGCAAACAAGAAAACTCAATGCAGTGGAGTAGTTGTACATGCTGATACTTTAAGTTTTGCTAGTTCAAAGGATTTAAGGCTACGCTCTGGAAAGGTTTCATACTATGGAATTCTGAAAAATATCATAGAGATCGAATACACAAGAGAGATTAAGTTTTTGATGTTCCAATGTGATTGGGTTGACAATGAGAAAGGAGTGAAAGAGGATGAGCTCAAGCTTACACTTGTAAATTTCAATCGTTTAATGTATGATCGAAATTTACCTACAGATGAGCCTTTTGTTCTAGCAAGCCAAGTACAACAAGTTTGGTACATTCCAGATCCAGTAGATCCAGATTGGAATGTCGTAGTACCAATGTCAAGAAGAGATAACTATGATGTGTATTCAACTGCTGAAGTAGAACCTCATAGTAGTATACAATTGGATGATAGCATTTCAAATTCAAATGAGGATTCTTATTGGGTGAGAGATGGGATTGAAGGGATTTTTGTTGATGAGGCATATACAACCATGGATGGAGTTGAAACATAGGATGAATCAATGCACATTGTCTGATATATTACATCTTAGAGTTATGCTTCTATTGCTTTTCCTAGTTCTTTTTTGTTTTTTAATTATTTATTATACTCTGCTTGTTAACTTACCTAATTTTTTGCACATTTTTTGTTTGGCAGTGAAGATTTTTATCAATTCAAGTGTTGTTTAGCAGAGTACAACCTTTCAAATGGAGGCAGTCAGGTTATTTACTTCTATTGCGTCTCTAATTTGTTGGAATTAAATTACTACTTCTGAAAATGGACAAAAATTGGATTTTTTTTATTAGGTTGACTATGCGATGAGTACGTTTCTGGATGTTGAAAATATGACGCAAGGTTGATGATTATTCTGTTCTTTTATAAGTTATCTGTTTCGTATAGTATAACAGAATTTGGTATTTGTTGAAGAAATGTTTCTTTAAGAACTAAACTGTGAATCTTTGTTGGTGTTTGTGTGTGTATGTTTTATTCTTTCCTGCTATCAGTTTTTCTTTTTTATTTAAGTTGAACATACTAATTTCATATTTTTTTCTTTTCAGTTTGAGATATGTGATTTTTGTATCGTGTTTAACAGGTGGTTGAAATGTAGATAAAGCTTCTCCTTGTTGGGATTTTAGGGGGAATTCAAGCTATCATCGGGCAAGTCTATTTTGTTTGGACTAAAAAACAAATTTAAAGTGTGTAAGTTAGATACTTTCGAGTGTGGTCGCTCCTTTCGTTGTGGGAAACAATGATTTTTGTATTATACATTATGATTGTGCATGGTAGATAGTTTCTTGTGTGCTGGCTCCTTTTGATGTAGGAAATAATGATTTTCTATATTATACATATTTTGTTTGGTATAAATATATATTGTTGCTTTGTTGACCATACTTAAGCTTATTAATTAGCACAACTATTATGGTGAATATGAAATATTTAATATTTATAAATTGTAAATATAAAAAGAATATTTATTATCAACATTAACTACTTTAAAACTATCGTAGTAACAGGTTAAAATTATTAATTTTACTTATGAAAAGTAATTGCTACGAACTATTAATCGTATCAAATGGTCTCTACATATAGTAAAAACATTTTTACTACGGACACTAAATCGTAGCAAATGTTACTTTTCGCTACGAAAAAGCATATCATAACAAAAAGTAACTTTATGTTGTTATTATTCGCTACGAAAATATAGCCGTAGCAAAAGGTTATATTTTTCGTAGTAAAAAGTATTTGCTACGATATATATCGTGGCAAAAACATTTGTTACGGTCACATCAACTACGGTCTCAAAAACGTAGTAAATGCGTAGCAAAAAGCCTTTCGCTACGAATTTTGGCTGTTTGCTACGATATTTCGGCCGTAGTAAAAACCATATTTTCTTGTAGTGCCTGTACGGTCGAATTATCGGGGCGTCACATATACCCCTCACTCAGTCTTCATAGACTGACGCCACCAGCTTTCAGGTTCGTGCAGGTACACACTAGGTGGGAAGTGAGTCAAGTCCAGTCCTTGCATTCGAGTCGTACACGGTTCATTTATTTATTATTGCATATGAAATTATTGTTACTGTTATCATTACGGATATGAATTATAAAGCTGATAATGTATTGATATGTGAGACATAGTTGGAAATAACATATTTTGATAATTGGTATTTAATATTGGATTTATTATGCTTCCGCTTTATTTCTGTTGCATTTATGAGTTAGTCCCACCTAGCTTGTCGTTTTAATTTTATTGTCACCCGTTCTATAGCACCCCGCATGTGAGGCACCACATCCCCCGCACTTTGGCTCAACACGAGTAACGAAATGAGAAATCCGTACCCGTATCAAACCATAGCGAACGGGAGACAAACAAAAAACGCTCCTAAGCTAGGCGGAACTTTGACCCTTCCAATATAACTAATCAACAAGACATAATGCAACGGAGATCTAAATCCAAACACATGCATTGGCCGCGGGCCTGCAGAAAATTAAACACTCGAACCACAGGCAGACTTGGGCTCCTCAGGCCTCTTTAATTCATATCGAAGCCCGACAAGGCAATACAATAACAATTACATAAATATTCAAGTTTATAATATTACAGAATCGAATCATGCATACTTTAAATACATATGCGAGTGCAGAGACTCTCCTAACTTAACTTGACCAACTCAAAGACTCCACACAACTCCGCCTAGCTCGAAACTCCAAAGCCAAACCTGCGCACTAAAAGGTTGGGGAGGGAGAGGGTCAGTCTCTAGAAGACTGAGTGAGCAGGAGCGATATACGTATATATAAAACATGCACATGCAAGTCATAAATCCAGAGCAAGGTTTTATTTAAAATTAGTTCCCAAAAAGGGCAAGAATAAGGCTAAGCAATGCTCGAACTTTACAACTAATCATATTAAATTTATTAAGTTTATAATTCATACATAACATAAGGGCTCGGCGAGTGAGCGTGCATTATCTCCAATCAAACTCCGATCGTGTACGACAAATATCATTAATACTTTAAATAGGTGATCATGCAATATATCATAATACACATAGATCATATATCATATCATAAGACATATTCGTTTGGGCAATCCGTGTCCCGGCCTTCCCGCACGGTGCATATCAATCATATCATAATCATAATTATAAAATAAGTTACAACCTTCTTCCTCCGGGTGGTGGACGGGTTTGCAAGGCCCGACCACCTAAACATATCAATGTGGCTATGAGGTTCATGATTCCTCAAAGCCCGATTAGCGTTTCCTCGTGAAAAACTCCTTAACGAGGTCCGTTTCGCCGTTAAACATAGTTGGAATTAGCACACGGGATCCCCGTCGGCCCGATGCCTCCCCTGATAACCACGTGTACTAAATTCCTGGGCCCGTGAACATAACATACATGCATAATCTCGCCAAACTATTTCAATTCATAAGGAACATAACATAATCCATAATTCATTTGAAAAGGGTTTACTCGATCAACATTTACTCGATGACTCTACTTTAAAAGTAACATATATATGTATATAAGGTTTTGGCCAAACTTGTCACATAAGGTTGTAGGGTTTAGTACATAACTGGAATGAAAACACCCTCACTTGGAACATAGCGATACAAGGATACAGTTTACCGAGGGCCTAGCTGACCAAGACTTCTCCACCCTGGAGATAAACTGTACAAAAGCCAACGTAACGTGTTCGTGAGACTCAAGACTTCAAATGAACCATATAAGACGCACGACATGCAATGAACATGATATAAATGCATAAAAGATGATATTAAATCATGAAAATGTTCATGTGCACTATTAAGGAAATTAAGACATAAAAATAAGCCACTCGTTCATTCATTTCATTCAAATTCATAAATTCACGATTCATATCAATTTAATCTAAGGATTTTACATAATAACCATAGCACATTATTTCAGGCTTACAATTAGAAATTAGCAGTAAACATATTCAAATAATAATTGGTAATTTAAATACGTGAATTAGAATTCAATTAAATTCTAAAATTGAAATAAATCGAATAATACTTAAAATAAATAATAAATACATGATAATTATGTAATAGATATATAATAAATATATATACCTATATATACATTCAAATCACTTAACAAAAATCACATGCATGCATTTCATGCACACACAAACTTCATGCATGCAATAACTATACATATATATATATACACGACAACACATGCATGCAAACACTCCCATGCACACACAGTATATATATATATATATATATATTGCAGCTACCCGCCCGGGTAGCCAATTCAGTTACAAACTCCCCGACCGGGTAGAGGGTACAGAAAGCTTCTGCAGCAGGAGTACCCGACCGGGTACTCTCCAAGAACAAACTCTCCCCGCCCGGGGAGAGTGTTACAGAAGCAGTCCAACAGCAACAGCAGGCGGCAACGAAACAGGGGAAGGAAAGAATGAGAAAGAACAGGCCAATTCAAGTACAACTTACAACCAAATACATGCCAACATACTAAGGTAATAACACAGCAGTAATACAAGCCTTAACTCCCACAAATAAGTGGAAAACGAACAGCAGTTGTAGCAAGAAATTGAGCAGCAGTTTACGTGAAAAAACAGGGGGTAATGAGTTCATAACAGGGCAAGAATTTAAATGATCAATCAACCATTTCTTCTTTAGCAAATAAGGTAAAAAGAGGCAGCAAATGACATCAAAATAAGTCACTAAAGCTGGCAGCAGTTCAATACGTGAAGGGGGGAGGAAATCAGTTTGAAGTTCATTCCACATATAACCATTTCATTAATGATATCTCAACTAACTCTTAACCACCAACTAAAACAAGCATACTCAGTCATAAATGACAGAAAAGGATCATACACACAACACCAAAACAAGTCATAGATCAAAGAATTCAAGGAATCCACAAAACACCTTAAAACCTAACTATTCATTCAAATTATCAAAACTCTATGAAATCTGACTCAAAATTAGGGATGAAAGGATCAAAATAACCAGAGATGAATGTGTAACATAATCCTAACTCACCTTGTTGATTGTATGAAAGTTGATAGAGATTTGAGGTCCAAAATCTCAATGATTTGCACAGTGATGGGAAAACTGGAGTGTTGGGACTTTTGGCTGAATTTCTTACTTTTGTGAGGATTGGTTCAAGATGGGGCGGTTAAGGGATGATAGAGGGTTGAACAAGGGTTAAAAGGACACCAACCATAGTTAATTTGGTTAAGTTTTGAACAATTTATGGCCATTTTAGTGGAATGTGGTTGTTTTGATGTCGTTTCGTTTTTCGGTTGGATTTCGGAGGTTCAAATAATTTCAGAAAAATATAAGGCTAAGTTTATTAAACTCAAATCTTCGATACGAGTTCAAAGAAGTTGACGGAACTCGAATCCGAGTTCCCGAGCTCAAGGTATCACGTACGGAACCAAGGGTGCGCTAATTGCCCGTTAGCCCCCGATTTGGTTCCATAAGTCAAATTAAATTCGTTAACACGTCAAACGAGTTCGAAAACATAAACCGAGTATATAAACATGTTCATAACTCATAAATTTACGACATACTAAATTTCCACGACATTTCGATATCATTTCATATAAGAACGAAGCACAAATAGAACACTCATGCGCAAAATATTCATGAATTCATAACATTATAAATTAATTACTAAAATTTAAATTCAATTTTAAATAAATTTAAAGTCAACGAATAACATGTTGAAATTAATTAAACCTTAATTTATTTAAATTAATTAACAGAATTACGGATATAGTTAATTAACATTAACCTTAATTAAGAATTTAAACTATTAAGTAACAAATTAAAATAAAATTAATTAAATTAAAATAATAACAGTTTATAATTTAAATTAAATATAAACATTTATAAACAATTAATCATATAATTAAATAATTTAATTGTGCAATTTATAAACAAATACGACACATTAGAATAAATGAAAAACCGGGGCGTTACAATCTCTCCCCCTTAAAAAGAATTCGTCCTCGGATTCACGGCACGCCTAAAAACAAACAATGAGAGATTCCCCGTCTCTCAAAAACAACAAGGAGAGAGCCCCGTCTCTCAAGCACCAATGAGAGAACCCCATCTCTCCAACAACAATGAGAGAACCCCGTCTCTCGCAAGTAAAGAGAGCACCCCGTCTCTCGAACAAAAATAAGAGAATCCCCGTCTCTTACAAACAATGTAACACCCCAAACGGAGGATGCCACATCCCCCGCACTAGGACCCCGACACGGTCACGAAATAGAAAGTCCATGCCCGAATCCGAATGATAGCGAACGGGAGACCAACTCACACACTAGGCTAGGCGGATCTAACTTGACAAACTCAAAGTGCAGAAACAATTAAAACCAATAACAATAGATAGCGGAAGCATTTAAAACAAAACATGCAAAGCAGGTGACGGGTTCAACTAGCATAAATACCTAGTCCCGAATATCAATTCATAATCCAACATAATAAACAGCATAAATATCATCAATATCTAATAACATCCAAACACTAGCTTACTAACCCACACGGGTTTATGTAGCGCCTCCCCAACACTACAACCCCGCACCGTAATACTCCCTGAGCGGAGGTTAGACCCAACACCCAGGAAATACTACGGCGAACGGTCAGGATAATATGAATGGAGTATGTGACACAGTGCAGCGGAAGATAAAGAGATTCAACTTTACCAATGAACGGGGAGGATAACGTACAATGAGCAAGGATTATCATTATTGAGCAAAGTAGTTTGCAGAAGAGTACAACAGGTTGACATGCAAGGACAAAGTATGAGATGGTTTATTTCTACAGAGAGTAGGTTCAAGACAGTATACTCGTAGGATCGGATCCAACCTACGGTTGTAGTGCTTCAAGATACCTCTAGTTGTCGTTCATTCATTCCTGAAATCATGCATTTTAAAAATAGGCGAGAGGGTTAGTCAAAGTGACTAAGTGAAGGGGGGTATAATAACTTATTGATATATATATATATATATATGTATATGATCAAGAAGATCTTGATCTGAAATATTAACAATAGGATATAACAAATAGGAAACGGTTCATAATAATTGTAAAAAAAAAGGATAGGGGTAATTGGGAATCTTTGTAGAAATATGAACCGTTTGTAACAAGAACATTAATGCCCGCAAGCTAGGCCTTTCCATCCATAACTCCTTGAATAATTGGTAAAACAGTATCGGGCTGATCAGGCTCCGATACTTCAATAAAACCAAGAATATTAACTCCACTACTCCTTGATGTCAATAGGGAATTAAACCCTAGAGACCACGAACTAGATTCGGGAGGCAGCTATCTCTCCCTCATCCCTTGGCGTGGAGTAACTAACCTCCAGTTAAACCACTACCAAGAGGTGGTGGCAGTCCGCAGCACCAACAATACCCTCGGCCCGATACCTTCCGGGTAATTGCTCGCTACGGCTACAGCCGGGGCCCATAACAGGAATCAATAACAATATTTTGCTTGCATAACCCGGAATCAATGTTTTGATAAAATGGACTTGAAATATATATAATGTTCTAGTTAAACGTTGATTCCGGCATGAAAGTATTTTTCCCTTAAGAGGGACATTGTAGTACAATAATATGTATATAGGGTAGTAAATCAAAATGATAGGTAGGCTTGAAAATAGTTTTTATATAGATACATATGTATGACATGATTCCAGTTGAAAACATTTTAACCCTCACCTATACCGGTAGTCAGACATTGTAACGTGGATTCCAGTGCGCCTGAAAGTATTAACTAGTATAGACTTAGAACTAGGTTCCTTATATTAATCAAATAAGCACATAAAACACATAATGTTCATGCATAAAAGGGTTACATCAAGTAAACACATAAATTATATCATGTTAAAGAATTCCCGGTAAACTCTAATTTTAACCGTTTAAGGGAAATTAAGTAATTAATCAGGTTTCATGAATTCTTTAACCACTTAAATATTTATTAATCATATTATAATCTTAATTATAACATTAGAAATGGAACTTAGAATTTAATTTGACAATGTAGGTTATATTTTGAAAATAATTCATAATTTACCGATTTTTGGAAAATTCGGATAAAATCTTTATTTAAAAATTCCAAAACTAATTTTATAATTATTTTAATATTATTTTCAAAATTATCAACTTATGGGTTGACCAAAAAGTCAAAATTACTATTGAAAACATTTACTATTCAATTTCTTATGAATTAAACACTTTATAACACAAAATCTAACACACATACTCACACACTATCACACGTGCACTTAAAATTGTTCAAGAACAACATGAACATGTTCTTGAGCCTATTTGAATATTCAAAGAGGGTGTGTAACATGTTCTATCACATTCATATTCATAACATAAGATTAAAGCATAATATAGCAAAATATATGAATTCTCTATGAGAATAATTCTAAATAAATTATTCTAGGCATGAATTTAATCAAACAAGATCATAATTATTTAAACATATATTCATATCATATCATATCATAACTCATGCATTTAATTAAATAAAATGCATATATCTTATCACATTTTTCCTAAACTAGCATAAATAGCATATATTCCATAAAATAAATTCCTAAAGCATAATTTAATTAAATCTAAGTATGCTATGACTATATTATACTAAGAACATAATATAAAGCATGAAATAATAAAAGAAAAACATACCTTAGAGAGAGAGAGGGAGAATGGCGTGAGAAATGGAGAGAAGAGAGTGATTTTGTGTGTTGATTTGTGAGGTATAAATGAGACTTAAGGGGGGTATTTATAGGTAGTCATGAGGGGTTTCTAAGCAATAAATGAGAGTTTATGGGAGATGTGGTTGCTTATGATTTCAACAAATGCTTGGTAATAAATTAGGAGATGTGGTTAAATTACATTATGAACAAATGCTTGGTAATTAACTAGGTAATGTGGAGAAATTATGCTCATTTGTTTAATCCTTCTAGAAGATCATGTGGTCATGGATGATGTCATTTTGAATAAAAATAAATGTAAAAATAATATAAAATTTATTCAGGAGTCGAGAGGTAAAAGATTGAAGTAGTGAATTAATGAAAGAATAGGTGAAAAACGAGCTTTGTTTTGATTATAAATGTGAAATATTTAGAGCTTTTGTTTATAAATTATAAATATTAAAGATGATGAAAATCATAGGGAAATTATATAAACGAAGCTATGATAGAGTTTAAAGTTGGAAAAAAAATCACTATAATGTAGAGAAAACTTCAAGGATCGTTTCAAGTATAATTTCGACTATTGAATAAAAGCTAATTTGTTCAAAATAGAATGATGATTTTTAGAAAGGAAAATATTTATAAAATATGTTATGGTGAGATCGACTTTTTGGCAAATGCATGAAAATTCATAAAATAATTTAAGGATCGTTTTAGTTATAATTTTGGATATCAAAAGGTAGATGAGTAGGGATTTATTGATGATCGAATAATAAGCTAGGGTTTTTGCCGCTTTTTGATACTACGGGAGTTAGGATGGGAATTATGGTTTACGGAGAGTATCACAATCCTCGAAATAATGTGAGGATTCTTTTGGTTAAAATATTGGGTAGTGAAAGTGTTTTGGGAAATGTAGGAATATTTTGGAGCTATAGGGGTATTTTCGTAATTTCCAACATGCCCCTGGTTTGGGCTGTTACAGTTTAGGTCTAAGTAGAACATAACATAATCTGCAAGTGTGAAACATAAATACATAACATAAGTAAAGTATGCGACAGATGCATCCTAACACCTACTAGACTGACAAGTGTGACTCCGAAGACTCACTTCCGGCTAGCTCAAGCCAAAAAGGAATCCTGCAAACTAAAAGATAAAATGAGGTGTCGTCAACTGACTGAGTGAGGGGGCTAACGCACACCCACCATATATATACATAAAGAGCACAACACATATCAAAAGGGTGGACTCATGAACCGGAGATAGGTGTTGCATACCAAAGCGTTTCGAAGCAAAACCCAGATATATATATATATATATATATATATATATATATATATATATATATATATATCTTAGAAAACATTTTCAGAAACTCTATTCCGATTCATGATTCCCATAACATATCATACCATATGCTCGGCGAGTACGAGCTTCCAACCTCAACTCCTCATATCATAACAAAACAGAAATAACATAACAACCTCAACTCCGGCTGATGGTAGGGTTGCGCAACCCTAACCATCCATACAATCGAGGGGAGTGCCAATGCTACTCAAACCCTCAGGACTCCATTTCCCAACCAAACCTCCTGGTGGGTCCCGGTACATCCTCATCATACAGATGGAGACTACACACAGGTATATCCCCGACGGCCCGATATTGTCCCGTGGGCTCCTTACCCGTAGCTCCTAGGCCCCATAACAGAACAAAACATAACATAACATATGCCAACTTTCATGGCAATCTCGCTACAGAATCAGAACACAACTGGGTTTTTCCAAAATAGCTTACATATGCCTCAAAAACTGGTTTTATATTTACACCCTTCCTACGCGATGGAACTTTAAGCCTCATGACCTCCATCCACGCAGGACTCGCACAAGATCATCAACATATCATATTCAACACATATTTAATCGTATATATAGTATATAATCGCATGCGGGGATTGAAATCATCATCTTGTAGTCATAGGTCGTTTAACTATACAAAATCCTAAACCTCACCTCGTGGTAGTAGAGTCTGAGAGTGTGAAGGGCCAAACACTCTAAACGTTGGGCTCACCGGCACCACCAAACTCTGTGACAAGACATACAAAAGCCCAAACTTAGACACTACATGAACCAAGTAGGACGCACGGCGTACAAAGCATGAATGATATGTGAAATGGAATGATGCTTATCAAATTGGTCACAAGGGATAATTAAAATATTCAAGTAAATCATGCAAGTAATAAAGTATTAAGATCCAGAGATGCATTCCAAGTCATACCGGATAGATCACAAGAATGCTAGGCAAGTGTTCATATGCACACTTATTGTCCTATGTTGCAAGTAGACACATAGTTAATCTCAAATAATCCACATAGACAAGCAAACTAATTAAACGAATACAAGTTCTTTAACCCTTTTATACTCCATATAGTTCAGGCCCTAAATACACAGATGAGGTATTTAATCCTAGTACGCACATTAACGACACTAAAGAACAAGACTTCAATTTAATTACAAGAGAGTTGATTCATTTTAATATTCTATATTTAATCATAAGTAAGCGAAAATCATTGTCATAGTAAGACAATTACAACCCCAAACCACACAAAACATGCTGACCCACAGACCAACAATGTAATTCTTAACCACTTTACCATCATTAGTGTCAATTACATTCAATATATTCACATTTCATAACAATTAAATTTGAGGATGGCGTATAATTATTTTCATGAAGGAAATAGAAAATCCATTTTAATCTCTAAAACTAATTTAGTTCGAGCAATACACATTAACAAAGTTACAGACCCTGAGTTTCACCTTTAATCAATTAATCGCATTTAGATTAATAAATACAAGTTACACATAAATTGAAACGTTTATTCCAAATCAACATAAACCTTATAGTACCATGTTCCTTCAATCAATTGAGTTGTCAGCACCTAATTCACTTCAATTCATAAACAGATACTTTCATTTCTTACATAGGCAACATCTACAACAC
Organism: Lantana camara; assembly: GCA_037501455.1. NCBI lineage: Eukaryota > Viridiplantae > Streptophyta > Magnoliopsida > Lamiales > Verbenaceae > Lantana > Lantana camara. The sequence goes on from CM074865.1 coordinate 41,113,668, forward strand.
AGTCTCAAATTAAACCATTTCATATCACTTAAAGAAAGTTTTAAGACAGGATATACATACACCAACACTCACGCAGAACACACGACATCACACACAATATGTATATACACCCCAAAGAATTACACAGAACACACAACATCACACACAATATGTATATACATCCCAAAGAATTACACATGAGGTAAGCCAATTCACACCCATTTGTATTCTTGAAACCAATTTCTCAATGTCTGCAATCATAGACCCCAATTCAAATTATAATGAAATGATATTAAGCATCCACAAATACGAACCCAAGTCATTATAGATTCAAATATAACACATGCACTCATAACATTATCTCTATGAACAAAATTGCAACTCTATGATGAATCGGATTTACTATACTGAATTTACGTGATAACAACATATTCACACCATATTCTCATGATAACATTACACAACCAAATTCAGGATACGTAGATACTCATTTCATTAGAGTTTCCAAGAATCAACATACAAATATACAGCTGGGTTATAATTGGAATACATCTAAATAAAAAGTAAAAGATTGGTAGCTCACACTCGCAGGAAAAAAAAGAAGAGTAATCAGCTGGGATTGGGGCACCGGCAGTCGCGTGGTGAACATATGCCACTGTTATTGTTTCGTACCTTAGCTGCGGAAAGGAGAGAACGATATCTGAAGTCGGACGGTGCTTATCAGAGATGTAGTCAGAACCGGCGATGATGGAAGCAGATCTGCGGTGGCGGCAGAAAGGTCACGGCGGTGTCTGAACGGTGGCGTGATGGCGCTTGGCGACAGAGATGCTGCTGCTTGCCCTATTTTTGTCACCGTGTTCATAGGGGTGGCTCGTAGTGGCGGAGGATGGAGAGAAAGAGAGATTGGCTGATGGTTGAGTTCGCCGGTAGAAGTGGTGGCGCGCGGACTGGCCTCATACCTCGCAACAGGCGACGAGAGGCGGAGACGGAGAGAAGATGATGGTAATGGGTAGCGGCGTGAAGAGAACTCGCCGGATCCGGAGGGATCGAAGCCGCGGTGTGCTTGTGGTGGTTCGCTAGCGATGATGGCGGCGCGGTGGAGTTGTTGAGCTTGTAGGGCTGAGATTTCACTGCCAAGAAGAATGCTGGCTGATTCAGATTTTTGACATGGGAGGGAGTGGTTCAGGCAAGGAAGGCGGAAGGTTGGGACGACGGAGACGACACAGCGGCGGTGGTTCGATGGGAGAAGACTGTTGCGCCTATACTTGAAATCGAGAGGGGAAGGCGTCGCTGGAGGTGCTGCTCTCTGTAGCTTCACTTTTCGGATGAGGCAAAAGCGAGGTGGTAGTCAGCGGCGGCGCTCGCCGATGAAAGATGGTGGTGAGGAGAATGCAGCATCGCTGCTTGACGAGAGAGGGAGAGAGAGCAGTGAGGAAGAAGAGCTGAAATGAATGAGAGCCTGCTAGGGTTTTGGTGTGATAAGAGGGGGTTTATTCCAGATTTACAATCAAGCCCCTTAAAAGTTCGGGTAAAGCAATTGAGTTCTCCAATTCCGAATAAGATCATTTAAGTCCAATTAACGTTTCTGAAATTATAAAAGCACCCCCTGAGATTTTAAAGAAAGTATTAGTAAGTCCAATTAAATTTCTCATAATTAGAAATTGATACCCAATTTTAGCTAATTTCAAATCAGCCCACATAATTTAAATTAAAGAGCAAATAAGTACTAAACGCATATTTCAATCAAGGCCACATATTTTCATAAGGTTGCAATCGAGTCAATTAAACTATTAAAACATGAATAAGGCAATTCAAATACGTGCAAGGTTGAATAAATAACGTTCTAATCATACGAAAACGACGTCGTATCTTGCTCCGAAAATGCGGGGTGTTACAAATAACGAGAGCACCCCGTCTCTCGACCAAAAATAAAGCAACGAAGTCTCCAATACTCCTAAGCAACACACGCAAAACCATAATTAAAAACACGTAAGGCACCCAAAACAGGTAATAGATATCAGCCACGTTGATTATCAATTACTCCTAGTAATTTAAGATGATAAGGAATCAAAGCACTTAATAAAAAAAATATTCAAGTTAAATTCGCATGGATGCATGTGTCATGGATGTTCCATGTACCGTTCACCGTAGTTTCATAATTTAGAGCTGTGCGTTTTGTTGTCCAATGCATGATCTATCCCGAAAATGATTTCAGTAATCGACTTGTCTTTAAGATCTTCAGGATACCCTTGCAAAACAATTACTAGCTCTTCTAAGGATTTTATTCTTTATTCCCTTCTGACTTGTACTGCTTCCAGTCTTCTTCGATCCTTCACCATTTCCCATAATCTTCATTCGACCAACCAACTCCTTTTAATTAACCGAGCCTGACCTCCCCGAATACCCTTAAATCATTCGTCCCAAAATCAGATCCATAGTTACTACCTTTACCCATATCGAAGTCTAACATATCCTCGAAGATAGCTACTCCTGCCAACACTGACGGTTCAGTACCGATCCTGAGATATTTGTTATTATGATTTCTCTCTCAACAACAATTCTTTTCTATCTTCTACTCATGTTATCCGTTTATTCTCTTTAACCCCTTTAAAGTTATATTCAGTAATTGGCCCCTTCTTACTCTCTTTAACCGTTAGGGTGAAATTTGGTATTCTGCTCCTGCAATTCTTTAATTGGAGATAGGATGTTCTTGATGATTCTTGAGATTTGATTTAGGTTTTCCAATGTCCCTCCTTGCCGGTTTTGTCTCTTCTCGAATCTCTTTCCAAACTTACTGAACCAACTTTATTGACAGTATCCCTTCCTATGATAACTTAAATCGGTTCCCTCTTGACAACTCGACTAAGGAGTTTCCTTAACTCCCTCATAACTCCCTTATTTCCAAGTCAAGCTGACCTACATAGAAATATTCGACAACTATCTTCTCTAGACCTTATGATAATCTTCAACCCGAATTTGGTGGCTCAATCCTCACTTTAAGATTTAAGCTTTATAATCGTCTTATTTGCTCACCACCATTAGGATTTCCAGGTCTTCCTTAATTTTGCATCCCCGTTGTCGCTACTAACATATTTCTTCGATCCCCACTTCCATCTTCCAATTTATCTCTCGGTCATGCTCTCCCTCTTACAATTTATGCCCTTACCTGTCACTCCCTTAATCCTTCTTTCATCGAAATTCTTAATGAATAATTTTCATTATGGAGGGTTCTAATCAAAATGGCAGCCCAAAGGTTTTGCCTTTTAACTTCGCTTCCAATTCTCTTGGTGTCCAGAACCCCTTTCCTACTCTTGTCCAATCCGAAGACCCCGAAGCCAACTCTAGTCTCGCTTCTCCTTCTGAATTCTCGTTTCCATCGACCTATCCATTACTTGAAATTCTTTATTTTCCTGACGTCACCTTCCTTGTAACGTACCATCCCATTATTTTTTTATTTTTTTTTATTTTATTTTTTTTACTCCGAGGTGACCCGATCGAAGAGATATTTGATAAGTGACATGAAAGAATTTCCTATCAATTAAACACTAGAATGCATGTCGGGTTAAAATTACGATGCATGTGGCACACTTACGACACTTACATATGCAGCACATCGGGGCAACGAAATCACTTAGAAATGCACGCACGAATATAAGTAAAGAAAATAAATAATCGATGTGAAGTATGATGCACGTGCTATGAATGTTTTGGAACCTGTAACCAATGTGGTAAGTTATTAGGTCGGTAGCTTTTCCTCGTTCTTCCAAATCCCGAGGTGATTTTGACTTGGTGATTATTCCTTGCCTTTCCCACGGTCTTCGAGATTTCCATGAATCTTTATAAATCAACTTGTATCTTCCACTATCTGAGATTGCAATTTCTTGATCCCTAATTCTTCCACGTCCAAACAGTTAGCATTCAAACTTCTCCTCGAAATTCGACCTCTACTTCTAGTCGTCACCTCGATCAAGAATCCCGTGCATGTAACATCCCGACTGATCAGACTTTTCAGGTAACCTCTTATGTGCGCTATTTAACTAGTTCTTTAAGTGATTATGTGATATTAACTGTCAACGTGGATCATTTGAAGTTATTTGAACTTATTTGCTTTAATATGAATTTGGTTACCCTTGAACGTTTAACTTTTCTTGTTTGGTATTTTATTCGTTTCGGGTTCGTATTTAATTCTAATTTTTGTGAATTCGTGATATTTGTTAATTATATGTTTTATGTGCTCGTTATATGTTTTGGTATTTGTTTTGATTGCCTTTTTGGGTTCGTTTTGGAGACGGGACCTAAAGGAGGCTAAAGAGCACTTAGCGCACCTTGGGTTCCGAGACGCGTATCTTGAGCTCGGGAATTCGGATTCCAATTCCGTCACCTCCATTGAACTCGTTTCGACGATTCGGGTTCAATGGGATAAGCCTCACATTTTTCTAAGCTCGTTAAGACCTCCGTATTTCACCCGTAACGAGCCCCTTACGCTTGAGAGCCACCCTTTTGACCTAGCTTTGAGTGTGGACCCCACCTTAACCTTATCTAGACCTTAACCATGTATTAGAACTTGAGTTAAACCCCACTTTCAGCCCCTAAACCCCTTGAAACCGAGCCAATCCTTCTCTCTCTCTCCCAAAACTGATCGGTACAAGGAAGCAAGGAAGAAGAAGAAAACCTTTGTCCAACCTTGTGATTTTTTAGCTCAAAACTTCATCAAGGCTTCTCCAAATTTGAAGGTAAGTCCATGGTTGTCTTCTTCACTCTCTCTTCTCTCTTTTATGTGTTCTTTAGTTCAATTCCATGATTGGTTGTTGAGTTTGAGTAAGCTTGTGAATAGTAGTAGTTGGGAGATTGGTTTGATTCTTGCTCCTTACTTGTTTCCTTGAGTTTTGTTGTTGTTTTTATGCTTCTATGACTTGTTTCCTAGCATTTATTGCTTTTCCTTGCATGGTAGTTGGAGCATGAGTGTTTGGTTTTGGTTTTGGAGTTGCTAAGTTATTGTAGTGCCGTCTGTGTGTTTTCTGTACCGTGACACGGGGGTGTCACGGTTTGCCTTTTTTTGGTGACACGGGCGTGTCACCTTTAATTTTCGTTTTCGTTTTTCTGTACCGTGACACGGGGGTGTCACGGTTTGCCTTGTTTCGGTGACACGGGCGTGTCACCTCCTAGTGTCCGTTGTTTAGTTCTGTACTGAGACACGGGGGTGTCTCAGCCTGCCTTTCCCGGGGGACACGGGCGTGTCTCCTAGGAACTCTAGTTTCGTTCGTTTGTTTCCTTCCGTTGTTCTTGTTGATTATTCTTGCCTCGTTTATGATATATGCTCTTATATGAATTATTTGCTTGTAATTGGCCTTAATGTGAATTCATTTCATATCATTGGCATCATAAGCATACATACGCATGTACCGAGCGCCAATATGGTTCATATTGAGTCTAAGAGTGTTCCTTTGTTGTTTGTCTTGTTCAGAGGATCTTCCTGTAGAGGACGAGCTTGCTCCGTAGGTGTCTGGTTTCCTCTTTTGACTCCACTTCGTTCGTTGCTAAGGTGAGGTTTTGTTCTTTTAGTTATTCGACCTATAACCCTACTTGATTTGAAACCTCGCATGTGGATATGTATAATATATGGTAAATAAGTGTATGATACTTATGTTGCGGGATTTATCCCATTTGTTATAAGAGTTTGAAAACGTTTGTATAAGTATATAAGCTATTTTGCTTTCGTTTACAAAGGTTTAGTTTTGAGCAAGTGTGTGTGTAAGCGAGATGTGGCTTTGAAAGATAAGCTTTGAGGTATATTTGTGTGACTTTCGTGATATGTTTGGGCCCCGGAGTGTGGTATGGTAATCTCGGGACGGCCGGGGGGTCGCCGAGCTCTTCCATCAACACCTTCATTTGAGAGTCTCGCCCAACCTTAGGAGGTTGAGGAAGGGTGTTTCTCTTGAGCCGGCGGAGGCAACCGCCGAAGGTTTCAAGGAAGTAATTAAACCTTGTCTCGTCTGTGTATGTGGATAGTTAGGGCCGATCAACCCTTCTATCAACCGGTGTTGGGGATGGATTCTGATTTGTTTTGCTTTGCTTTGTTCGTCGTATTCGGAAGTTGGAATGTGTGTGACTCGTACTCGCCGAGTTGGTTTAACTTTGTATGATCTGTGAAACGAGAGTGGATTTCTAAGTACTTAAATTTGGCAATTTCTCCTTTTGACTTCTTTTACTTTATGTATATATATATATATATCACGGGAATTAATTTGGCTTGCAAAACCCACTCTCGGTTCAAGGGTTCTTCAGTTTTGATTAAATGCTTTGCTCTATATATATATCGGGTGTGTGAGTTAGCCCCTCACTAGTCGCTAGGACTAACCCTCGTTGTTGTTTTTTTTTTCTTTCTTTTGAGTTTGCAGGTTCTTCCGAGTCAAGCTAGGCGGCAAGTGTCTTTTGGAGTTTACTTGTGGTTTAGCTTGAGTCTCCATGCATTCGTAGTGGATTACTTCTACTCTTACTGTTGTATTTTGGATTACGTATTTATGATTACACTTTTGCTTTTGGGCCTTGATGGCATTGTATATTCTGTATATGAATGGTTGACCTTTCCCCATTTTTTGAAATGTATACGTGATCTTGGGAGATATGTTTAGCTTGAGAATTGCTTTAATTGCTTCCGCTACTCTGATTTTAATTCTTGCAGTTCTTGAGGGTCTAGGCCGCCTAGCGAGGGTGTGAGTTTTGTGTGTCTCCCGTTCGCTATGGTCTAATGCGGGTGCGGACTTCCATTTCGCTACTCGTGTTGGACCCTAGTGCGGGGGATGTGGCACCCTTCGCTCTGGGGGTGTTACAGTGCATGTCCTTTATGAGTTTAATTCACCACCAATAGCTTATACTTGAGCGCATGATTTCCTTGCAAAGAATCTTTGCCTTTCTTTACCGTTTCCATTTGTTGCTCTATATATATCCCAAGTCGACCTCACAACATGCCAATTCAGCTTGGATTTGGAGAATGAACTCTAATCCTGTCCGTAGTATTATCACCCTCCATGAATTGTATTTATCATATTACTTATCTTTCTTTAACCCCTTCTCGACTTGCTTCCCATCTTAGTTAAAATCCCGAGCAGCCTAATCCAACTTCGTCCCGATCTTGACTTCTAAAACTCGATTTCTAATTATCAGGTTTATTAGAAGCCCTTGACAATCCTTGGCCTTAATTCTCACCAGATCCATTTTACCTGAACCCTGAACTAAAATGCCTTCAAGGTTCATATACTCCATTCCTTAAGTTGAGCAATCCCATGAATCCCATTAAAGCACCCTAAGTAGTGGATTCACATTGATTGATCTTTTGAGTCACAACCATCCCGCGATTAACTCCTATTTCACCAAATATCACGCTACCCTCGCATTTTCAAAGTCCAACCTCCCATTCTGAATCCTAACCATTAATTCTAACTCTATCCATGAAGCCACATATCTAGCATTCTCCACATTCCTCCCCGGTGCAGCCTTCCTATCCTCTATACCTCAAAAAGAGCTCGCAATAGGGCGATGTTAGCGTTATACTTGGCCGTGGTTTGATATCCTCTTCATAACCTAGAAATCATAACTCATTTTGAAAATATATGCATGCGATTAGTGCATGCTCATGGCACATATTCAACACTAAAGGCAAGGATCCATATAATAATGCAGCATATAGTTCAACAAAATTCAAAAGGACAGCCAAATTTCATGTTCAAGATCAATGCAATGAACACATTGTCACATAGTTCCTATGTCGTACGACCTAGACTAACTCAAACACGACTCGAGAACACCGGTTTTACAACCGGGCTCTGATACCACTTAAGGATGTAGCACCCCGCACGTGAGGTACTACATCCCCCGCACTATGGCTCAACACAAGTAACGAAATGGGAAATCCGCACCCATATCAAACCATAGCGGACGGGAGACAAACAGAAAACCCTCCTAAGTTAGGCAGAACTTAGACCCTGCCAATATAACTAATCAACAAGACATAATGCAATGGAGATCTAAATCCAAACACATGCATTGGCCGCGGGCCTGCAGAAATTAAACACTCGAACCACAGGCAGACTTGGGCTCCTCAGGCATCTTTAATTCATATCAAAGCCCGACAAGGTAATACAATAACAATTACATAAAGATTCAAGTTCATAATATTACAGAATCGAATCATGCATAATTTAAATACATATGCGAGTGCAGAGACTCTCCTAAGTTAACTTGACCAACTCAAAGACTCCACACAACTCCGCCTAGCTCGAAACTCCAAAGCCAAACCTGCGCACTAAAAGGTTGGGGAGGGAGAGGGTCAGTCTCTAGAAGACTGAGTGAGCAGGAGCGATATACGTATATATAAAACATGCACATGCAAGTCATAAATCCCGAGTAGGGTTTTATTTAAAATTAGTTCCCAAAAAGGGCAAGAATAACGCTAAGCAATGCTCGAACTTTACAACTAATCATATTAAATTTATTAAGTTTATAATTCATACATAACATAAAGGCTCGGCGAGTGAGCGTGCATTATCTCCAACCAAACTCCGACCGTGTACGACAAATATCATTAATACTTTAAATAGGTGATCATGCAATATATCATAATACACACTGATCATATATCATATCATAAGACATATTCGTTTGGGCAATCCATGTCCCGGCCTTCCCGCACGGTGCATATCAATCATATCATAATCATAATTATAAAATAAGTTCCAACCTTTTTCCTCCGGGTGGTGGACGGGTTTGCAAGGCCCGACCACCTAAACATATCAATGTGGCTATGAGGTTCATGAGTCCTCAAAGCTCGGTTAGCATTTCCTCGTCAAAAACTCCTTAACGAGGTCCGTTTCGTCGTTAAACATAGTTGGAATTAGCACACGGGATCCCCGTCGGCCCGATGCCTCCCCAGATAGCCACGTGTACTAAATTCCTGGGCCGTGAACATAACATACATGCATAATCTCGCTAAAACATTTCAATTCATAAGGAACATAACATAATTCATAATTCATTTGAAAAAGGGTTTACTCGATCAACATTTACTCGATAACTCTACTTTAAAAGTAACATATATATGTATATAAGGTTTTGGCCAAACTTGTCACATAAGGTTGTAGGGTTTAGTACGTAACTGGAACGAAAACACCCTCACCTGGAACATAGCGATACAAGGATACGAGTTACCGAGGGCCTAGCTGACCAAGACTTCAAGCCCCTGGAGATAAACTGTACAAAAGCCAACGTAACGTGTTCGTGAGACTCAAGACTCCAAATCAACCATATAAGACGCACGACATGCAATGAACATGATATAAATGCATAAAAGATGATATTAAATCATGAAAATGTTTATGTGCACTATTAAGGAAATTAAGACATAAAAATAAGCCACTCGTTCATTCATTATATTCAAATTCATAAATTCACGATTCATATCAATTTAATCTAAGGATTTCACATAATAACCATAGCACATATTATTTCACGCTTACAATTAGAAATTAGCAGTAAACATATTTAAATAATTATTGGTAATTTAAATACGTGAATTAGAATTCAATTAAATTTTAAAATTGAAATAAATCGAATAATACTTAAAATAAATAATAAATACATAATAATTATATAATAGATATATAATAAATATATATACCCATATATACATGCAAATCACTTAACAAAAATCACATGCATGCATTTGATGCACACACAAACTTCATGCATGCAATAACTATACATATATATATATACACGATAACACATGCATGCAAACACTCCCATGCACACACAGTATATATATATATATATATATATATATATATATATATATTACATTCCATGCTAACCATGCACACACACAACCATCTCTGCATATATATATATATATATATACACGCACCCACTCTGAATCAAATGACGAACAGCAGCAGCACATTCAAGTTCCTTCAAAGCATACAACCAAACTATATATCTATATATACACACAGCTAAACAATTGAGAAAAAGAGCAGCAACGCAGCAAAGAAAGGAAAGAAAAAGAAGAAGAAAGAAGCAGCAGAAGGAAAAGGGAAGAAACAGGGGCAACACGCAGCAGCTACCCGCCCGGGTAGCCAATGCAGTTACAAAATCCCCGGCCGGGTAGAGGGTACAGAAGGCTTACGCAGCAGGAGTACCCGGCCGGGTACTCTCCAAGAACAAACTCTGCCCGCCCGGGGAGAGTGTTACAGAAGCAGTCCAACAGCAACAGCGGGCGGCAACGAAACAGGGGAAGGAAAGAATGAGAAAGAACAGGCCAATTCAAACACAACTTACAACCAAATACATGCCAACATACTAAGGTAATAACATAGTAGTAATACAAGCCTTAACTCCCACTAATAAGTGGAAAACGAACAGCAGTTGTAGCAAGCAATTGAGCAGCAGTTTACGTGAGAAAACAGGGGGGTAATGAGTTCATAACAGGGCAAGAATTTAAATGATCAATCAACCATTTATTCTTCAGTAAATAAGGTAAAAAGAGGCAGCAAATGACATCAAAATAAGTCACTAAAGCTGGCAGCAGTTCAATATGTGAAGGGGGGAGGAAATCAGTTTGAAGTTCATTCAATATATAACCATTTCATTAATGATATCTCAACCAACTCTTAACCACCAACTAAAACAAGCATACTTAGTCATAAATGAGGGAAAAGGATCATATGCACTTATTTTCTAAAGCCGTTCGATAGCCTTACCGTTTTAAAATCCGATCCATTTGGATCGGATCTGTAGCCCGACCCGTTTCCTCTCAAGACCGACCCGTTTTAGCCCTTAAAGGGCTGAAAATATGAGCCCTTAAAGGGCTTTCCTCCACTTTTCATCACGTTAGCTCAGCTAAGGGAGAAGGGAAGAGAAGGAAGCCAAACCCTAGACCTTTGAGCTCAAGATTTCAACTTCGTGCCTCGCCCGATCAACGATAGAAGGTAAGATTTGAATTTCTCTCTTCGAGTGCATTGTTTTTTCCCGATTGGATTCCTTTTTCTTGGCTTGAATTCTTGGACTTGGAAGAGATGATGAATAGTGACTTTTATATGAAAATTTTGATCTATGCATTCATTCTTGAACTACTGGATCTAAGACTAAGATATGATGTTTCCTGGAGCTCTTTTGGTTTTTATTTGATGGAATTTTGGTTGTTGGGTGAGAATTACATATAACTCCATTAATGGAGCTTGAAGAAGATGAAATGGCAACTCATTCAATTCTTGATTTCATGCCTTGAATTTAAGATATGTGTTAGAGCATGTTTCCATGAACTTGTGCCTTGATTTTCATTGCATTTGGCTGAGTTTTGAGGTGGTTTTGATCATTTTTGGTTTCCTCCATGTTTAGCCCCTGTTTTTGCTTCTTTTTCTCGTCCAGAAGGACTACCCGGGCGGTTAGTTTTGTGTGTTAAAAGTACCCGGGCGGGTACATTTAGTGCAGAAAGTTTCTGCACTGTTTTTACCAGGACGGGTAGATTTCTGCATTGTTTTTCCCCGGCCGGGTACCCCCATATATGACCTTGGATTGAGCTGTAAACATATTATTTCACGCTTACAATTAGAAATTAGCAGTAAACATATCTTTTGATATGTTCAACCTTATTGAGTATAGAACAATCTCCACTTGGAATCACCCTAAAATTCGTTCTAGATTGTGAGTTATATTCCTTTTAATTTGGTGTCGCCACTTCGCCGAGATTCTGCATTCGTTCAACTTCACACCTACGCCATGTTCGCCCCGCTTTGAACCATGATTCGAGCCACCTACCATTTTAAAGATATATGTGTCTAGTTTCATTTCCAAGAAACAAAACTCAATTCCCATTCCTTAATCTCAAGATATTACTGTCTTCGTAAATCTTGTCCGTTTCGGAAATCTGTCAGCTTTGGCATATTTTCACTCGGAACCCCTTTCTGTGTTCTTATTCCGTTTTTCTTGTATCTTTCCACCTCCGAACTTATTCCTAACTTTTTTTAGCATGTTTAAGTGTAGGTATTTTCTCTTTTTATTCATTTTATGTTTCTTAAGTAATGTGAGTTGTTTGCACTAATCGCTTATGCGCCTTGTTATGTTTTTAGATGCTTCATTATGCATTAATTATGCACATGAACATGCTTTAATGCATATTATGAATTTTTTAAGCTATGATATGCGTGTTTTTGCACGTCTTGTATGGATTTGATACATGTATGAGCTTTTGACTAAGTATTTGCATCTCTTACGTGACTAAGCATATGCCGTGCGTCTATATGGTTTGTCCTCGAGTCTAAATTTTGCATATTGTCTTCAGTTTGTCCAGGTGCACCCGGGGTGGTGTTTCGTGATTCGACTTGATTCCGGGGTGAATCATTTGTCTCATTCTTGGCCACGTCGGTGTAAGGTGAGGTTTAAGTTTGTTTTCATTTAGTTAAAGCGACCTACGACCCTATATGCTCGTTTTCAAGCCCGCATGCGATTATACTACTATATGTATATTAAATATATGCGTTATAATAAGTTATGAATCTTGTCAATTCGATTTAATACGAATCCTTCTGAAATTATACGTATGGGCATATATAAGCTTAAAAATGGTTTTGCAACGAGGCTATGCTCCAAACCGTGTAGTGTCAAACGAACTATGGATCTCCCGCAACTTATTATGAATTTGGAAGACACGAAGAGGTAAGTGTATAGCATATGCCGAGTTGCACGGTAAGGTATGTTTCCTATGGTATGTTTGTTAAGTTATGAATCTTACTTTTTTATGTTACGCGAATTAGGTATGCTTCCTATGAATCTATTTGAATCCCCGGGTTTCGGAGGTGTGGGTTAGGGAGACCCGGTGCGGCTGTTGGGGTCGCCTGTTATCACCCCTGTGCACTTGCTCCTTTGAAGTACGTACGCGCGACTCTGAGGGAGATGGAGAAGGCGTGGTGCTTTGAGCCTTCGGCTAAGGCCGGAGAAGGTACGTTGTGGGTTCGCGACCCCACGTATATTGAGTTGCACGATGTGGGCCCGTAACCCGCATGCAGACTTCCGAAGAAGGTTGGAATACGGGAATATGAATCTTATGAATTTATGAGTTTATGCTTCTTTATGAATCTTTTGAGTCTTTTGATTAAGGAGTAAGGTTGGAGACCCGTACTCGCCGGGTATTTGAATTCTTTTGTTACGTTGATTATGAAACGGGATAGGAGAGTTTGTTTTCAATACGAGATTTCTACGCTATGTCATGAATCGATCTGAATATAAGAATCCTTATGAGTTACAATATGAATCCCTATGGGTTTTTAATATGAATCCATATGCGTACTTGAATCTATGAATCCTTACGAGTTTTCAAACTTAAGAATATACGAATATATGAATAAGTATGAGTACTTTTGGAAAATGGCTTTGGTATGTAAAACCCTATTCCCGGTTCATAGTCTTTTGTTTAATACGTGCTTTGCTCTATATGTAGATACGTGTTGGGTGTGCGTTAGCCCCCCTCACTCAGTCGAGTTGTAGACTGACCCTTCTCTTTCCCCCCTCAGTTGCAGGTGCTAGGTTTGGGTTCGTGCTAGGCGGCGGTCTTCTTTTGAGTCGTTCAGGTCGAGTCTTTACATTTTGCATCTTCATTACTTTTGCCTTTTCATTCTGAGGTTATGTATAAGTTTGTAATTTGATTTAAATCTGATATGTATGTGATTAGAATTGCCCTTGCTGGGCCTTACCTTATGTCCTAAAAGTTGGCTTGTGTGCCCAAGTTTGCATGTGGCGCGTATGCTTTAATTTCTGCTGGCCCGTAGCCTTGCATGTGTGTATGTTGATCCTGTGCTTCCGCTTTTGGTTTTCGATTTATTGTGCACTCTGTTTCAGGGTCTAGACCACGTAGCTTAGGTGTGTTTTATTTGTCACCCGTTCGCCATAGCTCGGTGCGTGACCGGAGCTCCCATTTGGTCACACGTGTCGGACTATGGTGCGGGGGATGTGGTGCTCCTCGCTCGGGGTGCTACATCTAAAAGTGGTATCAGAGCTCCGTGTTGCAAAACCGGAGTTCTAGTGTCGTGTTGTGTCAAGTATAGGTCGTACGGCATAGGAACAACATGCTATTGTGCGCATTGCATCAAGATACGTGAATTTTCTTACATCTGGTGTTCTAAATTGTTACCTTCTTTTCATTAATTGTTGCTTTTTCATACTTTAACTATGCATATTACTTGTATACGTGCCATACTCACTACTAACCGCATGCATCGTATTTTTAAATTAGTTTGTGTATTGTAGGTTAAGATCTTTCCACGGTCGACCACTCATCTCAACGACCATGGCCCTAAGTTGGAATTGGGATAAAGTAGAGATAAAGACTCTCCATAACCGTGTAGTTCTCACAAAGATAACCAATCCACCAAGGTGAAAGGTAAGATAGCTCGATTTGAAGGAAGAGATCTTATGTTCGTGTTGAAACGCATCATTTTCGAAGAGCAAATCCCATGCACCCATTGTGGAGAACCTAATCCTAGTAATAAGAAGTGTTGGAAAAGGAATTGAAGACGTCCAAGGAATTAGTTCAATTCTTGAAGGGAATTTGAGAAGATCTTAAAGAAAAGAGCCGAGTAAAAAGAATGGAAACGGGAGCTTGCAATTGAGAGAAGTCTTCCTTCGTGATGGTGAAAACCGGGGTAAAAAGAAGGTGAAAGTGGAAATTCAAGGGATTTAAAAGATTAATAGCAAGGGAGCTAAGAATGCTATGGAAAGAGATGGATGCATTAATGATGATTAATCAAGAGAGTGTTAAGGGGAAGCGTTGAAACTATGATCCGGGGACAGGTATTCTATTCGGACTCAATTCCTAGAAGGTTCGAATATCATAGAGTTAGGGGATGATGAGCACTACGGACCATCAAGGAAGTGTTTCAATCAAACCAATCCATTGGAAATAGAGCTCGGGCAATAGGAAGAAGCAGAAAGAGTTGACACACCTTGGATATTAATTGTAGGAAGTTCTATGTTCGGGACGGATTGAAGTTTACTTTCCAGATCCAAGCTGAAGTATCGTGTTATGAAGATGAATTGGAAGATAAAGCTACAAATGAAAACGATAAAGAAAGGAAAAGTAATTTCGGAAAGGAGATTCGTGGAAATAAGCATAAGGCCGGGAGTCCTTCAAAAATTAAGAAAAGGGCCTACAACATGTGCTGGGATAGGCTGAAAAAGTTCTATGCGTATGGATCAAAGGAACATATGGTTTCCTACTGAGATCAATCAAAGGCTAACAAACAATGGATACATGAACAAAGGCTTCAATTTGGAACCCAACATGAATATGAGGATGGAGTTATTTGCATTCATGGCACGTGCATTCACGACATCTTTAAAATTTCTGTACTTATTTACCTATCGTGTTATAATTGCTATTTCTAACATTCTTGTGCCTTGAGTGGAAATTATGTGATGCATAGCATCGGCATTATAACCCAACATGCATATTCAATGTTTACTTGACAGAATTTCACTTCTTTTGACCTTCAAGTTTTGAATGCAATGAAGTTGGAAGAAATAGTTAGAGTAAAGGTCGAATTTGAGATTCCCCTTTTGGGATCGGGTTGAAGATTGTAGAATGATACGAAGATAGTGTTGGAAAAAAAAAATTGGTTTGGAAAGCCGAAATGAGGTTGGAGATTAGGAGAACGGAGTACACTTTGATGGAAGGTCAAGTTTGAAGGAGGATTATTCTACCTGAGCATAAGGCGTGATTTATTGAGAATTCGGGTGTAAGGAGTAACAGAGATACCCGAGCTAATCCGTGATAAACATTAGGGGGAAGAAGTATTGAGGAGTTCCTCTAACGTCGTAGTCTAAACAAACTCAACCAAGAATAGAACGAGGGTTTAACTCGGGACTCGGAGACAAAATCTGATCAATCAAGATTCCGAGAGCATGGGGATTACCTTCCTATTTAACCATGCTTTTGGAAAAGAGAATTGAAGAAGACTGATAGGAGGCCTTGTTTGGGTTTCCGGGACTCCAGAATTTGTTAGGAATAGTGTCCTAGAAAGCCGATTGTATATCCGCTTTATGCTTTTCCTTATTGTAATCACAGACAATCTTTGAATGAAATAACAAATTGAGGCAACACTTCTTTATATGCTCATGTTTGGTGTGCGTTTACTTTAGCTATGCATGTATGAGAACTCCCCTAATCCTGATGACTTTAGGACTCTACCATTTAGGTGAAATGGTTCATGAAACGAGCCCTATATCACATAAGTCATGATTAGTAAAATACTCCAAGCCGATGAGTCCTACAGACAGTGGGAGTGTCAACCTGACTCATCTAAGGCTTGCTTGTGGGATCACGCCCTTAAGAAGGACCACCTTGTTTCATGGAGGTGCAAAGTGTATAGTTGACACGTGCGTGATACATGAGGGTGCTTACTTTAATAAGTAAGTTCACTGAGGTGCCCCATGTGAGAACATTCCTAAATGGGAAAGGAAGCTTCTGTGTCAGGAAATAGAAACTTCCAGATTAGGAAATATCTCACGAGTCATTGATGTGATTAATTGATCCATAGACTTGAGGTTCCTTGTCACTTTATGAGTTAACTCTGCAGTCTTAGGTATAAGCTTTAAAGGGTGTCGCCTTAGACAACTGATTCAAGGCTTATGCTGGGGCTGCACAAGTGATTCATGAAAGTGAATGAGAATCAAGAAAGGACCTACACTTGCATTTGCAAGGTGATCTCTTATTGTGTAAGTCATTCATATGCCATATGGAGTCCTTGGCCAAGGCAGTAGATCAAGACATCAAGAAAAGGGTTTCTTGGATTGAGACCAAATGGATATGAAATGCACTTAGCTTTAAGACCGGATTATTAGGGTTCTGATTATTCCGTTGCCCTAGATCTTGGTTGAGAGATAGTAAGTAGGAGGATTGTATCTCACATGAATCAATGACTTAAAGGTTCTATCGAATCCGAACATTCCAATTCAGCTAGGGGTTAAACACCTGTTGCTAGACTATGGTCGTTTAATCTGTGGACTGATTAATTAATTAGTGAATTAATTAATTAGGGTCACTGCTAATTGAATTGAGAACCTAGAGGGTCACACACAACAACTTGGTAACATGAGTTGAGGCTTTAAAATGATTAAACGAGTTAATCGGGCCAATAGGGTTCCACACGTGTGAAGCCACACGTGAATATATATATATATATATATATATATATATATATATATATATATATATATATATATATTATATTAAATAATTAATTTGTTAATTATTTAATAGACTTTGGTTTAATTTTGAATTAAAAGGAGAGTCTTATTTTGGAGAAAAATAATCTAGTTAATTAATTACGAATTAATTAATTAGATAAAAAATAAGTTATTTATTTTATAATAAATAAAGCATAAAATTATCCAAAAATAGTTTGGATATTTTTAGCTCTCTTGAAAGTTGATTTGAATTAGAATTCAAAGTCAAAGTCAAAATTACTTGATGACCAAGTAATAGGAGAGTGAGAGACCAAAATCCTAGCCCATTAAGGACTAGGAATTTTGGCACTCCCCCTCTTATAAATAGGGGAGCTCGAGCTCCTCTAGGCACTAATTGACAATTCTTTTGGTTCATATGTTGAACACCTTCCTTTTTCCAAGATAAACTGAAACCCTAGGTTAAGCCTAAACACTAACTAGAGAACTAGCATCCTTACTAGTTAGATTGTGATCAAGTTGGTGGACTATCTCTAGAGAGCTTCAAGTTAGAAGTTTGAAGATTCGAGCTTTACCAAGGAGAGGGGATCAAGCCGCGAGAAGAGCGTTCTTGGGTGGCTTGAAACGCTTCAAGAAAGAAAAAAAGAAAAGTAAGTTTCTTAATTCCTTCGAATTTGGTTACACGATTGCGAGTCCAAGATCCTTTTGTTGGGAAAATTTTTTAAATTCCGCTGCTTTCTGATTCGTGTTTTCCAACAAGTGGTATCAGAGCCACCTCGTTAATCGTGTTTCTGATTCGCCTCAATTATACTGAATTTGGTGGAAATTCTTAGGCTTGATGCGATTGAGTATTTGTAATTGTTTTAGAAAGCCTGAATTACGAAACTGTATTTTTTTCCTGAAAGTTTCTGAAAATTGGTTTTTGCAAAATTTAATTTTTGAAAACTATTTTAGATTTGAAACTGTATAAACTGTTTTTGGATTTGAAATTGGTTTTGCTTTTGAACGAAAACACGAAAGGAAAACCCGGATTACGACGAACACGCGAAACCCCGCGCGCAACCGCCCGCCCGCCCAGGCGCGTGCTTGGGCGATGCCGCCCAGCACCCTCCCGCAACCGCGCGGATGGCCTTCCGGCGTGCCCGCCCGCACTCGGTATGGAGGAGCCGCGCACAGCGAGCGCGCGCACGCGCGCCTCGCGTACGGGCCCCGTTTTTTCGTAATCCGTGTTTTTCGTGTTTCGTGCAATCCAGTCCCAATTTTTATTTTAATTTTTAAAATTTTAATTTTTGAATATTTATTTTAATTTTTGAATAAAACTTAAAATTGGGATTTTTGAGAAATTGAAACTGTTTATATTTTGGGAAAATACAATCTATAATAAAATTATTAATTTTCAGAAATTAATTGGAATTTTATTTGTTTTGGTAATTTATGATTTATTGAAAACTTTTATAAATAAGACTCGCATCAAGTCATGTTTTAAGTCATTAGGACTTGAAACGAGAATTTTAATTTATTGGCTAAATTTAAATTCTCGCCAAAGCATGTTAGGTGATCATGGGTTTAGATCTATGTATGGTTTTAATTTATGCACATGGATGGTTTAAATTGGGGTTGGAGCCCTATAGTTGCGTTTTTCAATTGAGGTTGGAGCCTCACTTATGTGCGTACTGTTATGTGATTTATTATGTGGCTTTCCATATTACTGTTTTTGAGGCCGGGGTATGCCCCGTGTAATTGTCTAAGGCCAATATGAAGATTGAGCCTTATTACTTTATGTCTTTTTCTTTTTATTGTAATTTGAGAGTAGAGATAGGTGGTGAGGTTTTATTTTCATTTTGGAGACAATGCACCCATGGAGTAAGATGGACCACATTCAAGTAATAAGGAGGCCATAAGTGAAGACCCCTCAAAATGTTAGGGAGGGGAATCTCAATTGTAAAATGTAATATAGACAGGTCTCGTATTTTGTTACCGCTTTCCCTTATGTGATTTGAACTGTTTATGTGGCATGTATGTTAGAACTTGTGATTGTGGAGTGGCTCCCACATATCACGCATAAGATAGGTAGAACCCATGATCATTACGTGTTAGTATCATGCTAGGACATGTTATCTGTTTATGTGCTTGTTTGAAATGCATTTAAGTGTACTTGCATTAATCAAGACTAATAAAATTGGATAACATATATGTTGGTGAGGTCGAACCGGACAACTCTCCGGTTGATTCGAAAATTCCCATTAAATATTAAGCTAATTTCGAACAAATAGGTGTTTAATTCGAGATGCAAATTTTGAATTAAATTCCTAGCATTCCATCAATAGGTTTTAAGTTTAGTAAGTGAAGCTAGTTATTGTCCGCGAGTCGTGGGATAGCTAGTGGAGCTTATTAGTTCTTACCTAATTGATCATTTTAAACGATTAATATTTCATGGTCAATTTTAGCAAGGGCGATGTCCGCGAGTCGTGGGTCGTTCGAACTAAGTTTTGATCATGATCTTATGATTGATGGGTCTAGCTTAACGCCTAAGTAAATATGGATGTCGCACGAGTCGTGGGTCCATATTGAAAGATAGGTGATGCAAAAAACAATTACTAAGAGTTCTAAAGGTGTTAGAATTGGTAAGTTGTACCTGCCTAGGGTTCTTACTTAGAATGTCCGCGAGTCGTGGGTTCGAGGTAAAATGCCTAGGATCTTAGTACCCATTGGGAAACGTGTTCCTCTTATATCTTTGGGAATTATAGATCTTTGAAAAACAGTAGGAGCTACATTAGATTAAAGACATTATCTTTTGTATATCGTTATAATTCAGCATGCTCACTAGTTCTCTGTTTTACCAGTTAGGTCGTAGATTCTGTGATTCTCCACGTGTTTTGAAATGGCAACCAAAAACCCTCTTGTATCGATCCTCGAGTCAAACAAGTTGACTGGTCCCAACTATTCTGATTGGCCTAGGAATCTAAAAATCATTTTAGATTCTGAGAAGAGAACTTATGTTCTCTTCGAAGGGGAGCCTAGTCCCGAAGGGGAGGCTCCCAATCGGGCCGAGTGGGATGCGATTCAGAAGTGGAAGGATAATAATCTCCAAGCCCGTGGCCTTATGTTGGCTAATATGTCTCCGGACTTGCAAAGGCAACATCAGGCCATGGAGTTCGCTTGGGAGATTTACGACCACTTAGAGCAACTTTACCGCCCTCATGAACGTGTTACAAAGTATAACACTTTAAAGGAATTGTTCCATTTGAGAATGAGGGAAGGTTCAAGTGTCCATGAATATGGACTCAAGTTTCTCGCCCTTACTGAGAAACTTGCTTCCATGGATATGCCACAGAAAGATGAGCTTTCAGTGGATTTGTTGCTAGCTTCGCTCCCACCATCATTCAACCCATTTGTCCTTAACTTCAATATGAATCATGCTGGTGCTACTGTAGCTGAGCTGATTAGTCAGCTTGTGACTGCTGAAAGCACGATCAAGAAGGACAATAAGGTTTTGATGGTGAATGCTCCATCTTCCTCTTCTGGGCCTTCTAAAGGTAAGGGCAAGAAAGCCCAAAAGAAGAAGAAGAAACCCTTTAGGCCCACTGGTCGCATTTCGAACGGGAAGGCCCAAAAGAAGAAGCGAGATCAGAAAGAGGATGTTTGCTTCATTGTGGCAAAGCGGGACATTGGAGGAGAAACTGCCCAGAGTACAAAGCTACTCTAAAGAAAGGTATCTTTCTCGTTGAAGTAAATCTTTCTATTAATTCTAGTTCTTGGGTCCTTGATACCGGTTGTGGAACTCATATCTGTAATGATGTACAGATGCTAAGTGAAGTCCAACAACTCAAAGAAGGAGAATGTGTCTCGAAGATCGGCGATGGCTCAAACGTTGAAGCTCGAGCTTTAGGCACAATTAGATTAGAATTGGGTAGTTTTGAGTTAGTCTTAAATAAAGTCCTTTATGTACCGAGCATTATTCGTAATATAATTTCAGTTCCAATATTAGATTGTGAAAGTTATGAAACTTATATTAAGAATGGTAAATACTTTATCAAACATCGGTACTACTCTTCCGTTCACATCGGTACTCTAAGTAATGGACTTTATCTAACTCAGAATATCAATATTATGAATATACAACGAGAAACAAAGCGTAAGAGAGATGACAAAGTTTCAGCTCCCTTATGGCACGCTAGATTAGGACACATTTCCAAGAACAGAATTAGCAAGATAAACACTTTAGGATCATTCTCTGAAAATGATCTTAAGGAATTAACTTCTTGCGAATCCTGTCTCAAAGGAAAAATATCCAAAGTTCCTTTTAAAGGAACTGTGGAACGTGCCACTAAGGTTTTGGATTTGATCCATACTGATGTTTGTGGACCGCTTAGTGTAAGCACTAGAAACAATCATCAGTATTTCATAACCTTTACTGATGACTTTAGTCGGTATGGTTATGTATACTTAATGAAGTATAAATCTGAAGCTTTTGAGAAATTCTTAGAATTTCAAAAGGAGGTTGAGAACCAAACTGGTCACAAGATCAAAGCACTTCGATCTGATCGAGGAGGCGAGTATCTTAGTGAAGAATTCCTTAATCATCTCAAAGATAATGGGATTATCTCTCAGTGGACTCCTCCGGGAACTCCTCATCTTAATGGAGTTTCTGAGAGAAGGAATCGAACCTTACTTGATATGGTTCGTTCCATGATGAGTTTCACTGACTTACCACCTTCTTTCTGGGGTTATGCCCTAGAAAGTGCAGCAAAGATTTTGAATCTAGTTCCCTCTAACTCAGTCCCTAAAACGCCCTATGAAACGTGGCATGGTAAAATCCCTAGTTATTCTTACTTAAGAATTTGGGGTTGTCCTACTTACGTGAAGAGGACAGTGGGAGATAAGTTAGAATCTCGTTCTAACTTATGCTACTTTGTAGGTTACCCTAAGGAATCCATAGGATACTACTTCTATGATCAATCTGAGCAAAAGGTGTTTGTTTCCAGAAATGCCACTTTTCTTGAGGACCCGTTCCTTAAAGAAAAGAAAGGCAAGATCATAGAATTAGAAGAAGTACAAAGTAACCCCACGCCACCCACTGAAAAACGTCCCCTACTGATCAACCATAGCCAATCACGAATTTCGATACACATGTAAATCCTCCTCTAAGGCGTTCTAAACGCGCTCCTAGACAGCCGGAGAGATGGTATGGATACTTCCATGAAATCTCTCAAAAGGATAATGATCCTTTAACATATGAGGAGGCGCTTTCAGATTCTGACTCTGAACAGTGGATAGAAGCCATGAAATCCGAAATGGATTCTATGAACTCCAATCAAGTTTGGACCTTGGTAGATTTGCCTGATGGGGTCACACCCATAGGTTGCAAATGGATCTTTAAGAGAAAGCTTGGAGTTGATGGAAGCATTGCAGCCTACAAGGCAAGACTGGTTGCAAAAGGATTCACTCAAAGACCCGGTGTGGACTTTCATGAAACTTTTTCGCCAGTTGCAATGCAAAAGTCTATTCGGATCAAGCTTGCCATTGCTGCGTATTATGACTACGAGATAAGGCAAATGGATGTGAAAACTGCCTTTCTCAATCGTGACATTGATAAAGACATTTATATGGAGCAACCCATAGGTTTCAGATTCAGTGGGAGTATCTATGGATTGAAACAGGCTTCTAGGAATTGGAACACTCGATTTGATGAATCAGTCAAAGCGTTTGGCTTCATTCAAATTTCGAATAAGTCTTGTGTGTATAGAAAGGAATTGGAGACCTCAGTGCAATTCTTAGTGCTTTATGTTGATGACATCCTTCTTATTGGGAATTCGAAGGATGACATGAAAGTAACTAATGTAGCGCCCCTTAACACTACAACCCCGCACCGTTGTACTTCCCGAGTGGATGTGAGACCTAGCACTCGAGAAATACTTCGGCGAACGGACAAGACTATACAATACCAGAGTATAAAATTTAAATGCAACGGAGATAAACTTAAACAATAAAAAGGGGAACAATATATAACGAGACACATGATATTAAGTTGGATAAGTAATTACAACGATAGGTTTATATTCACGAAAGAGTGCTTATTGAAAGCTGTACATGCACTTGTGTTTAATCTAAATGACTGGTAAGTGACACCTTAAAGCTTCAAGATACCTCTAAGGCGTCGCTGGAATGATTCCTGAAACCATGAATTAAAAGAGTAGGGGGGTTAGTCAAAATGACTAAGTGACGGGGGGTTTGAGATTTAGGATTTTAAGTAAGATTTTGAAAATGTTTTGACCAAGCAAGTCTTGATTTGAAATGTATATATCATATAATAACAAATAAGTATATGACAATAATATCCGGTTCATATTTGGTTGAAATAGGAGTAGGGGGAATATAGGCTATACTTTAGAAACTTTATGAACCGTTTTGAAAATGATTTTATGCCCGCAAGTTAGGCGTCTCCAACCTTAACACCGTAAAATCCGAGAAAAATAGTAACGACACTGATCAAGGTGCCGGTACTTAATAAAACAAATACGAGAATACCATCCTTCTTCCTCCGGTGTCACGTAGGGTTGCAAGCCCTAGTGACGATGAACAAGATTGTGGGAGGGACGTACCTTTTCCCGTCACTTGGTGTGGAATAACTAACCTCCAGTTAGACCACCACCAAGATCTAGTTGGCGGCTGGTATAATAGTAGACCTCGGCCCGTGCCTCCCGGACTACTACTTCTACCAATACCACCGGGCCCATAGGAAAAAAACAATAATTTTTACTTGCAAGACGAGAATATTTACCCGTAAGAAAGTACTAAGTACTTTTCGGGTAAATGTATGTTTTCAGTAATTAACAAGAATTATTTTCCCATAAAGGGAAGAATAACTTGAAAGGAAATTTAAGAAAATAAAGTAAAGTATTTTATCATGATTTCAGTTGAAAAGATTTAAACCCTCACCGGTACCAAGACTTAAGTGGAAGTGTGAGGATTCCACTCTTCGATCCTATGTTCGCCTGAAAGTAATAGCTACTACTGACTCAGAACTAGGTTCTTGGTTCCTAACTAATCCAATTGCACACAACAATGTAGTAAATAATTATAGAAGGTACATATTATGTGTTGCGTTAAAGATTTCCCGGTAAACCATAAATTCACCCGTTTAATTAATAAATTCAGGGTTTATGGAATCTTTAACTAATCAAATATTTATTAACTATATTATAATTTTAATTGTAAGGTTTGAAATGAAATTCAAGGTTTAATTTGACAATGTAGGTTATCTTTTGAAAAACATTACATAGTTTATTGATTTTTGGAAAATTTTGGGAAATTATTTCTTTAAAAATTCCAAAACTTATTTTATAATTATTTTTGAAATAATTTCGAAATAAAGGGTATTTTAGTTGACCAAAAAGTCAAAATTACTATTAAAACAGTTACTATTCAATTTCATATGAATTAGACACTTTATAACACAAAATTAATTTCACACACACACACACATAACTCACGGCACACACATGCACACACACACATCCAAGAACATTATGAACATGTTCTTGAACTCATTTGAATATTCAAAGAGGGTGTGTAACATGTTCTATCACATTCATATTCATAACATAAGATTAAAGCTTAACATAGCAAAATATATGAACTTTCTATGAAAAATAATTCTAAATAAATTACTATAGGCATGAATTTATTCAAACAAGATCATAAGCATTTAAATATATAAGAACATTATATCATATCATAATTCATGCATTTAATTGAATAAAATTTCATAATGTGCTCACATTATTATTTAAACTAACAATTATGCACATATTTCATAAAATAAATTCCTAAAGCATAATTTAATTAATCCTAGGCATGCTACTATTATTTCTATACTAAGAACATTATATAAAACATGAAATAATAGAAGAAAACATACCTTGTAGAGAGAGAGAGGGTTGTGGCGTGAGAATGGAGAGGGAGAGAGTGAATTTTGTGTGTTGAATTGTGAGGTATAAATGAGGCTCAAGGGGGGTATTTATAGGTAGTCATGAGGGGTTTCTAAGCAATAAATGAAAGTTTATGGGAGATGTGGTTGCCTAAGATTTGAACAAATGCTTGGTAATTAAGTTGGAGATGTGGTTAAATTATTTCATGAACAAATGCTAGGTAATTAACTAGGAAATGTGGAAAAATTATGCCCATTTGTTTAATCCTTCTAGAAGGCCATGAGGTCATGGATGATGTCATTTTGATTAAAAATAAATGTAAAAATAATATAAAATTTATTCAAGAGTCGAGAGATAAAATTTTGATGTAGTGAATTAATAATAGAATGAGTGAAAAACGAGCTTCGTTTTGATTGTAAATGTAGAATATTTAGAGTTTTTATTTATAAATTATGAATTCTAAAGATGATGAAAATCATAAGAAAAATCATATAAACGAAGCTATGATAAAGTTTAGAGTTTGGAAAAATCATTATAGTGTAGAGGAAAATTCAAGGATCGTTTTAGGTATAATTTCGACTATTGATTAAAAGCTAATTGTTTTAAAATAAAATGATGATTTTTAAATAGGAAAATATTTATAAATATGCTATGGGTGAAATCGAGTTTTTTGGTAAATGCATGAAAATTCATAAAATAATTTGAGGGTCGTTTTGGTTATAATTTTGAATATCAAAAGGTAGATGAATAAGGATTTATTGATGATCGAATCATAAGCTAGGGTTTTTGCCGGTTTTTGATACTACGGGAGTTAGGATGGAAATTGTGGTTCACGGAGAGTATCACGATCCTCGAAATAATGTGAGGATTCTTTTGGTTAAAATATTGGGTAGTGGAAGTGTTTCGGGAAATGTAGGAATATTTTTGAACTGTAGGGGTATTTTTGTAATTTCCAACTTAAAACTGTAGGAATGGGTTTTGAAATATATGAAGGGGTTTTAGGTGCTGGAAAGGAATGAATACTAGAATTCTAGGATTTTATGCAAAGAGTTTCAAAGTATAAATTAAATAGAGAAAAGAATTAAATCTACGAACATTTAATTAAATTATATCATATAAAAGCATATAGGTCACATAAAATGCAATGCATGAAGAGGATTAATAAGGATCGAGGTTATAAACGCTTCTTGAATTACCCTTTACTTACCTTTCTCAACTTGGCCCTGAGTCGGGCTGTTACAATCTTCCCCCCTTTAAAAGAATCTGTCCTCAGATTCTATTATTGTCCTTGAACAGTCCTGGATAATGTTTCAACATCTTTTCCTCTGTTTCCCAAGTCTGTTCTTCTGTACCATTTCTTTTCCATAAGATTCTAACGAGGGGAATTCTTTTGTTTCTCAACTCTTGGAATTTCCTATCCAAGATTCTGACTGGTTTTACTTCATAAGTAAGGTCGGGTTCTAGTGGTACTTCTTCCACAGGTAGGATATGTGAATCATCAGCAAAGTATTTTCGAAGTTGGGACACATGGAATACGTTATGTATCCCAGTAAGACTTGCTGGTAAGTCTAGGCGATAGGCTGTTGGACCGATACGTTCCAGTATCTCAAAAGGTCCAATATATCGAGGGTTTAGCTTTCCTCCTTTCCCAATTCGTGTAAACCCTTTTCTTGGAGATGCTTTCAAGAATACCTTTTCGCCTACTGCGAATTCTATGTCCCTTCTTCGATTATCAGCATAACTTTTCTGCCGATCTTGGGCAGCTTTCATTTTCTGCTTGATGATTTCAATTTTCTCTGTTGCTTCTTCTACCCATCTCTTAGCAATATTCCCTCGGGGTTTTCTTTTAATTTCCTTGGTTTCATCCATATCCCAGTATAATGGAGATCTACATTTTCTTCCATATAAAGCTTCGTAAGGTGCAGCTTGGATAGAAGCTTGATAGCTGTTGTTGTATGCAAACTCCACAAGGGGTAGGCAATCCTTCCAATTATCTTGGAAATCTAAGGCACAAGCCCTTAACATATCTTCCAGGTATCGGATGGTTCTTTCAGATTGCCCGTCGGTCTGAGGATGTGCTGCGGTGCTGAAGTTTAACTTGGTACCCATCATTTCTTGAATGTTTTGCCAAAGTTGTGAAGTGAACTTTGGGTCCCTGTCTGAAACTATTCCAAGAGGTACTCCATGCAACCGAATAATTTCCTTTTGATAGAGTTTTGCTAGCGAGTTAACTTTATCAGTTGCTTTGACAGGTAAGAAATGTGCGGATTTTGTTAATCTATCGATGATAACCCAAATACCATCAAATCCTCCTTTAACCTTGGGTAATCCATAAACAAAATCCATTGTTACCTGATCCCATTTCCAAGTAGGGATAGATAATGGTTGCAACAATCCTCCAGGTCTCTGATGTTCTGCTTTAACTTGTTGACAAGTTAGACATTTCTTGATGTAATTGGCTATGTCTATTTTCATGCCGTTCCACCAGAAATGTTTCTTGAGGTCTTGATACATCTTAGTTCCTCCGGGATGTATCGAGTAACGAGTTTTGTGTGCCTCGTCCAATATTTCCTTTCGAATGACATTAGGCACGCAGACCCGATCCTTGTATCTCAAAATCCCTTGATCATCGGTTTTGAATTTTTCTTCAAGATCCTTTTCTTTGGATTTGAGACATTTCTGAATCCATTCATCCTGAGCCTGAGCTTCTTTTATCTTTTCCTTTAGTGGCGACAATACCACTAAATTTGCTAATCGAGCTCGTGAGATTACCTTCACCGCTTTTCGTGGGTTACTTGAAGGCTTTCTTGAGAGTGATGCTAAGCTTGATTTCCGACTTAAAGCATCAGCCACTACGTTAGCTTTTCCTGGATGGTATTGGATTACACAGTCGTAATCTTCCAGAAATTCCATCCATCTCCTTTGCCTCATGTTCAACTCCTTTTGAGTAAAAAGATACCGTAGGCTCTTGTGATCAGTGAAAACTTCAAAGGTAACCCCGTAAAGATAATGTCTCCACTTGACAAGAGCAAACACAATTGCTGCTAATTCCAAGTCATGAGTAGGGTAGTTTTCCTCATGAGGTTTGAGCTTTCTTGAGGCATAGGCTATAACTTTTCCGTACTGCATCAATACACAACCTAGCCCTTCTTTAGAGGCATCGGTATAAACCGTATAACCTTCCTTCCCTTCAGGTAAGGTTAGTACTGGTGCAGATGTCAATCGTTGCTTTAATTCTTGAAAACTTTGTTCGCATTGTTCAGTCCATTCAAACTTTCTTTCCTTCTTCGTTAACTTTGTAAGAGGTGCGGCTATCTTAGAGAAGTCCTTTACAAACCTGCGGTAATAGCCTGCAAGTCCTAGGAAACTTCTCACCTCTGAGGGATTCCTTGGTACTTTCCAATTTGTAATTGCTTCAATCTTTGAAGGATCTACCTCAACACCTGATCCCGAGATTATATGTCCGAGGAATGCGACTTTTTCTATCCAAAACTCACATTTACTGAACTTAGCATATAGCTTATGATCTCGCAAAGTTCTTAACACTATGCGAAGATGTTCAGCATGTTCCTCAGGTGTTTTGGAAAATACCAGTATGTCATCGATGAAAATGACCACAAATTTATCCAAACATGGTCGGAATATCCGGTGCATCATGTCCATGAATGCAGCAGGTGCATTGGTCAATCCGAAAGGCATTACTATGAATTCAAAGTGTCCGTAGCGGGTATTGAAAGCTGTTTTAGGGATATCTTCCTCCCTAATCTTTAATTGATAATACCCTTGCCTTAAGTCTAACTTGGAATAGACTCGAGATCCTTGAAGGACATCAAATAACTCCTCTATATGGGGTAGAGGGTATTTGTTCTTTATGGTCATTCGATTAACTTCTCGGTAATCGATGCACATCCGTAATGTCCCATCTTTCTTCTTTACAAACAACACTGGTGCTCTCCAAGGTGATGTACTGGGACGGATGTATCCTGATTCAATCAAATCATCAAGTTGTTTTCTCAACTCTTGAAGTTCGGCTGGGGCCATCCGATAAGGGGTTTTAGAGAAAGGCTCTGCCCCAGGAATCGTATCGATTACAAATTCTAACTCGCGATCTGGTGGTAGTGAGTTTAGATGTTCTGGGAAAACGTCGAGAAACTCATTTACCACTTCTACCTCCTCAACTTTAAGTTGGTCTTTTGGCCTATTTAAGAGATAGGCAATGAATCCTGTAGCTCCCTTCTGAATCAACTTCTTAGCTTCTGTCATAGAAATGATTGCCACTGATTTCTTGTCTTCAAGAATCCAACTTTCATCTTGTCCTAAGATGATTTCTTTCTTGAAACAATCCAAGTTAGCATGGTATTTGTAGAGCCAATCCATTCCCAGAATAATTCCATATCTCGTTATCGGAAGTTCAATAAGATCCATTGGGTAGTAACGATCACCAATTTGTATAGGGCAGCGTTTATATACTCGATCCGTTATTAAACAAGCTCCCAAAGGGGAACTTATCTCGAAATTATATGATGAGCATTCAAGTGGAAAATTTAAACGCGCACATAAATTGGATGCAATGAATGAATGCGTGGCACCAGGGTCATATAAGACCTTAACTGGCGTGTTTAAGATGTGTACCGTACCTTCCACAATATCCGAAGGGTCTGGATCCTCGTTTCCTTCCAACGCGTAAGCTTTTCCTTTGACAAGTGGCTTTCCAGATTTTCCCACCGTCTTCTCCTTTTCCTTAAATCCCGGTTTCTTTGGGCATGTATTAAACTGGTGATTAGGGTCTCCACACCACAAACATGTGCCAGCTTTCTTTCGACAGTCTTGTTCAGTATGTCCCGGTTTGTGACAATATTCACAAGTGATCTCCTCTTGTGAATTAGACGGAACTGACTTAGGCTTTTGCTGGGCTGGTGTGGGTTTCTTCCCAAATTTCTGGCTGGATGGTCCAGCGGGTCGTTTCATTCCTTGAGAGGGCTTATTTTGAGGGGGACCAGGGCGATTAGCTGCCAGACGAATATTCTTGTGAGCTGCTTCGGTCTTTAGGGCTTTATCGACTGCTTTGTTATAAGTTTCAATATCTAATGAAGCTAAAGCCCATCGAAGGTCTGGCTTCAATCCATCAATGAATCGCTTGGTCTTCCTTCGTTCATCATTCAAAATATGTGGAGCATACTGAATTAGCCTCACAAACCTTGCCTCGTATTCTGCTACTGACATATAACCTTGTGTTAAAGTCATGAATTCAGCTTCCCGAGTGTCCCTTATCACTTGAGGAATATACTTATTCTGAAATTCCTTCACAAACTCCGCCCAACTGTAATCAGTGTGGTCTTCTATCCAGGTTAACTTGACGTGCTTCCACCAACTCAAAGCGGGTCCTTCTAAGAGAAAGGCTGCATACTGCACTCGTTCCCGTTCCTCGGGAAATATATCCATAGCCTCATAAATCTTTTCCAAACTAGCTATCCAGTTTTCAGCCTTCAGGTCGTTAGGTTCTCCAAAGAATTTTGGGGGATTCATTCGGAGAAACCTTTCTAAAGATCGCTCGTTGGTAGGGTTATTTCCAGGTGTACAAGTTCGAACGAACTGCCTTAAGGCTTCTACGAGTTCGGGGTGTCCTGGTGGATCTTGTGGCGAAGGAGAATTGTTTCGTAGTGTCTTTCGTAGAGGCATGATGAATGCTGAAATCACAATTACATAGGAAATATAATGCATGTGGGGTAAGAATGTCTCAAAGATCATTTCAAAACAATAACCACCAAATAACATCAATCATCAAGCATAAAGTGCAGAAAGAAATAACATTAGTTCTCACGGTCCTGCTGGTATCTTGAAGCAACTCTAAGACTCATGATGCAGAAATGTAAAGTAACATGAAATAACAGTGTAAAATGATCAAAATGCGTCATATATATATGCATCAAGGTTAGTATGCTTCAAGAGCTACAAAAGTAAAAGCAAAAAGAAAAGGGGGGTGGACCCGATCTACCTCGAGTTACACCCTACAAGTACTGTCACTCCTACTAGGTCAAAGCTGCTACTGTCCGCTGCTGCTACTATGTACTGCTGCAAAAAATGGGGAGTGTCTCCACTGACTGCTATATACATACCCCCGGATAGCTATCCTATATACTGTACCTCGTATCTCATGGTCAGAACTCAATCCTCTGTAGCACTACCTGCCTCGAGGTCGACTGTATCATCTGAATCTGGAACCCTAATAGGACTCCATTCCTCGCTGGGCTCAACACTATCCTCCTCCTCCGGAACAACGTGTAGTCCATCAACATCCTCGCCAAGCTCATCGTCCTGCTGGGGCTCCTCCTCGTCCTCATCAGAATGGGCTATAGCATCTGAAGCCTCACTGTCTCCAGAATGGGCTACTGCGGGTCCGGGCTGCATCTCCAGAACCTGCTCCATAACCTGAGTATCGTTCAGGTGAAGTGCGTCCTCCAAGCGGCTCCTCATCTGGGCTCGGTACTGGTCATGAATCACTATAGAAGCCTCACGATCCAGAGTCAAACTAAGCACGTCCTCCTCGAGCTCGGCTACTCGTGATGCTAACTTGTTCCATTTGAGAATGAGGGAAGGTTCAAGTGTCCATGAATATGGACTCAAGTTTCTCGCCCTTACTGAGAAACTTGCTTCCATGGATATGCCACAGAAAGATGAGCTTTCAGTGGATTTGTTGCTAGCTTCGCTCCCACCATCATTCAACCCATTTGTCCTTAACTTCAATATGAATCATGCTGGTGCTACTGTAGCTGAGCTGATTAGTCAGCTTGTGACTGCTGAAAGCACGATCAAGAAGGACAATAAGGTTTTGATGGTGAATGCTCCATCTTCCTCTTCTGGGCCTTCTAAAGGTAAGGGCAAGAAAGCCCAAAAGAAGAAGAAGAAACCCTTTAGGCCCACTGGTCGCATTTCGAACGGGAAGGCCCAAAAGAAGAAGCGAGATCAGAAAGAGGATGTTTGCTTCATTGTGGCAAAGCGGGACATTGGAGGAGAAACTGCCCAGAGTACAAAGCTACTCTAAAGAAAGGTATCTTTCTCGTTGAAGTAAATCTTTCTATTAATTCTAGTTCTTGGGTCCTTGATACCGGTTGTGGAACTCATATC
Source organism: Lantana camara (assembly GCA_037501455.1). Taxonomy (NCBI): domain Eukaryota; kingdom Viridiplantae; phylum Streptophyta; class Magnoliopsida; order Lamiales; family Verbenaceae; genus Lantana; species Lantana camara. The sequence goes on from CM074865.1 coordinate 41,145,932, forward strand.
TGTAATGATGTACAGATGCTAAGTGAAGTCCAACAACTCAAAGAAGGAGAATGTATCTCGAAGATCGGCGATGGCTCAAACGTTGAAGCTCGAGCTTTAGGCACAATTAGATTAGAATTGGGTAGTTTTGAGTTAGTCTTAAATAAAGTCCTTTATGTACCGAGCATTATTCGTAATATAATTTCAGTTCCAATATTAGATTGTGAAAGTTATGAAACTTATATTAAGAATGGTAAATACTTTATCAAACATCGGTACTACTCTTCCGTTCACATCGGTACTCTAAGTAATGGACTTTATCTAACTCAGAATATCAATATTATGAATATACAACGAGAAACAAAGCGTAAGAGAGATGACAAAGTTTCAGCTCCCTTATGGCACGCTAGATTAGGACACATTTCCAAGAACAGAATTAGCAAGATAAACACTTTAGGATCATTCTCTGAAAATGATCTTAAGGAATTAACTTCTTGCGAATCCTGTCTCAAAGGAAAAATATCCAAAGTTCCTTTTAAAGGAACTGTGGAACGTGCCACTAAGGTTTTGGATTTGATCCATACTGATGTTTGTGGACCGCTTAGTGTAAGCACTAGAAACAATCATCAGTATTTCATAACCTTTACTGATGACTTTAGTCGGTATGGTTATGTATACTTAATGAAGTATAAATCTGAAGCTTTTCAGAAATTCTTAGAATTTCAAAAGGAGGTTGAGAACCAAACTGGTCACAAGATCAAAGCACTTCGATCTGATCGAGGAGGCGAGTATCTTAGTGAAGAATTCCTTAATCATCTCAAAGATAATGGGATTATCTCTCAGTGGACTCCTCCGGGAACTCCTCATCTTAATGGAGTTTCTGAGAGAAGGAATCGAACCTTACTTGATATGGTTCGTTCCATGATGAGTTTCACTGACTTACCACCTTCTTTCTGGGGTTATGCCCTAGAAAGTGCAGCAAAGATTTTGAATCTAGTTCCCTCTAACTCAGTCCCTAAAACGCCCTATGAAACGTGGCATGGTAAAATCCCTAGTTATTCTTACTTAAGAATTTGGGGTTGTCCTACTTACGTGAAGAGGACAGTGGGAGATAAGTTAGAATCTCGTTCTAACTTATGCTACTTTGTAGGTTACCCTAAGGAATCCATAGGATACTACTTCTATGATCAATCTGAGCAAAAGGTGTTTGTTTCCAGAAATGCCACTTTTCTTGAGGACCCGTTCCTTAAAGAAAAGAAAGGCAAGATCATAGAATTAGAAGAAGTACAAAGTAACCCCACGCCACCCACTGAAAAACGTCCCCTACTGATCAACCATAGCCAATCACGAATTTCGATACACATGTAAATCCTCCTCTAAGGCGTTCTAAACGCGCTCCTAGACAGCCGGAGAGATGGTATGGATACTTCCATGAAATCTCTCAAAAGGATAATGATCCTTTAACATATGAGGAGGCGCTTTCAGATTCTGACTCTGAACAGTGGATAGAAGCCATGAAATCCGAAATGGATTCTATGAACTCCAATCAAGTTTGGACCTTGGTAGATTTGCCTGATGGGGTCACACCCATAGGTTGCAAATGGATCTTTAAGAGAAAGCTTGGAGTTGATGGAAGCATTGCAGCCTACAAGGCAAGACTGGTTGCAAAAGGATTCACTCAAAGACCCGGTGTGGACTTTCATGAAACTTTTTCGCCAGTTGCAATGCAAAAGTCTATTCGGATCAAGCTTGCCATTGCTGCGTATTATGACTACGAGATAAGGCAAATGGATGTGAAAACTGCCTTTCTCAATCGTGACATTGATAAAGACATTTATATGGAGCAACCCATAGGTTTCAGATTCAGTGGGAGTATCTATGGATTGAAACAGGCTTCTAGGAATTGGAACACTCGATTTGATGAATCAGTCAAAGCGTTTGGCTTCATTCAAATTTCGAATAAGTCTTGTGTGTATAGAAAGGAATTGGAGACCTCAGTGCAATTCTTAGTGCTTTATGTTGATGACATCCTTCTTATTGGGAATTCGAAGGATGACATGAAAGTAACTAATGTAGCGCCCCTTAACACTACAACCCCGCACCGTTGTACTTCCCGAGTGGATGTGAGACCTAGCACTCGAGAAATACTTCGGCGAACGGACAAGACTATACAATACCAGAGTATAAAATTTAAATGCAACGGAGATAAACTTAAACAATAAAAAGGGGAACAATATATAACGAGACACATGATATTAAGTTGGATAAGTAATTACAACGATAGGTTTATATTCACGAAAGAGTGCTTATTGAAAGCTGTACATGCACTTGTGTTTAATCTAAATGACTGGTAAGTGACACCTTAAAGCTTCAAGATACCTCTAAGGCGTCGCTGGAATGATTCCTGAAACCATGAATTAAAAGAGTAGGGGGGTTAGTCAAAATGACTAAGTGACGGGGGGTTTGAGATTTAGGATTTTAAGTAAGATTTTGAAAATGTTTTGACCAAGCAAGTCTTGATTTGAAATGTATATATCATATAATAACAAATAAGTATATGACAATAATATCCGGTTCATATTTGGTTGAAATAGGAGTAGGGGGAATATAGGCTATACTTTAGAAACTTTATGAACCGTTTTGAAAATGATTTTATGCCCGCAAGTTAGGCGTCTCCAACCTTAACACCGTAAAATCCGAGAAAAATAGTAACGACACTGATCAAGGTGCCGGTACTTAATAAAACAAATACGAGAATACCATCCTTCTTCCTCCGGTGTCACGTAGGGTTGCAAGCCCTAGTGACGATGAAAAAGATTGTGGGAGGGACGTACCTTTTCCCGTCACTTGGTGTGGAATAACTAACCTCCAGTTAGACCACCACCAAGATCTAGTTGGCGGCTGGTATAATAGTAGACCTCGGCCCGTGCCTCCCGGACTACTACTTCTACCAATACCACCGGGCCCATAGGAAAAAAACAATAATTTTTACTTGCAAGACGAGAATATTTACCCGTAAGAAAGTACTAAGTACTTTTCGGGTAAATGTATGTTTTCAGTAATTAACAAGAATTATTTTCCCATAAAGGGAAGAATAACTTGAAAGGAAATTTAAGAAAATAAAGTAAAGTATTTTATCATGATTTCAGTTGAAAAGATTTAAACCCTCACCGGTACCAAGACTTAAGTGGAAGTGTGAGGATTCCACTCTTCGATCCTATGTTCGCCTGAAAGTAATAGCTACTACTGACTCAGAACTAGGTTCTTGGTTCCTAACTAATCCAATTGCACACAACAATGTAGTAAATAATTATAGAAGGTACATATTATGTGTTGCGTTAAAGATTTCCCGGTAAACCATAAATTCACCCGTTTAATTAATAAATTCAGGGTTTATGGAATCTTTAACTAATCAAATATTTATTAACTATATTATAATTTTAATTGTAAGGTTTGAAATGAAATTCAAGGTTTAATTTGACAATGTAGGTTATCTTTTGAAAAACATTACATAGTTTATTGATTTTTGGAAAATTTTGGGAAATTATTTCTTTAAAAATTCCAAAACTTATTGTATAATTATTTTTGAAATAATTTCGAAATAAAGGGTATTTTAGTTGACCAAAAAGTCAAAATTACTATTAAAACAGTTACTATTCAATTTCATATGAATTAGACACTTTATAACACAAAATTAATTTCACACACACACACACATAACTCACGGCACACACATGCACACACACACATCCAAGAACATTATGAACATGTTCTTGAACTCATTTGAATATTCAAAGAGGGTGTGTAACATGTTCTATCACATTCATATTCATAACATAAGATTAAAGCTTAACATAGCAAAATATATGAACTTTCTATGAAAAATAATTCTAAATAAATTACTATAGGCATGAATTTATTCAAACAAGATCATAAGCATTTAAATATATAAGAACATTATATCATATCATAATTCATGCATTTAATTGAATAAAATTTCATAATGTGCTCACATTATTATTTAAACTAACAATTATGCACATATTTCATAAAATAAATTCCTAAAGCATAATTTAATTAATCCTAGGCATGCTACTATTATTTCTATACTAAGAACATTATATAAAACATGAAATAATAGAAGAAAACATACCTTGTAGAGAGAGAGAGGGTTGTGGCGTGAGAATGGAGAGGGAGAGAGTGAATTTTGTGTGTTGAATTGTGAGGTATAAATGAGGCTCAAGGGGGGTATTTATAGGTAGTCATGAGGGGTTTCTAAGCAATAAATGAAAGTTTATGGGAGATGTGGTTGCCTAAGATTTGAACAAATGCTTGGTAATTAAGTTGGAGATGTGGTTAAATTATTTCATGAACAAATGCTAGGTAATTAACTAGGAAATGTGGAAAAATTATGCCCATTTGTTTAATCCTTCTAGAAGGCCATGAGGTCATGGATGATGTCATTTTGATTAAAAATAAATGTAAAAATAATATAAAATTTATTCAAGAGTCGAGAGATAAAATTTTGATGTAGTGAATTAATAATAGAATGAGTGAAAAACGAGCTTCGTTTTGATTGTAAATGTAGAATATTTAGAGTTTTTATTTATAAATTATGAATTCTAAAGATGATGAAAATCATAAGAAAAATCATATAAACGAAGCTATGATAAAGTTTAGAGTTTGGAAAAATCATTATAGTGTAGAGGAAAATTCAAGGATCGTTTTAGGTATAATTTCGACTATTGATTAAAAGCTAATTGTTTTAAAATAAAATGATGATTTTTAAATAGGAAAATATTTATAAATATGCTATGGGTGAAATCGAGTTTTTTGGTAAATGCATGAAAATTCATAAAATAATTTGAGGGTCGTTTTGGTTATAATTTTGAATATCAAAAGGTAGATGAATAAGGATTTATTGATGATCGAATCATAAGCTAGGGTTTTTGCCGGTTTTTGATACTACGGGAGTTAGGATGGAAATTGTGGTTCACGGAGAGTATCACGATCCTCGAAATAATGTGAGGATTCTTTTGGTTAAAATATTGGGTAGTGGAAGTGTTTCGGGAAATGTAGGAATATTTTTGAACTGTAGGGGTATTTTTGTAATTTCCAACTTAAAACTGTAGGAATGGGTTTTGAAATATATGAAGGGGTTTTAGGTGCTGGAAAGGAATGAATACTAGAATTCTAGGATTTTATGCAAAGAGTTTCAAAGTATAAATTAAATAGAGAAAAGAATTAAATCTACGAACATTTAATTAAATTATATCATATAAAAGCATATAGGTCACATAAAATGCAATGCATGAAGAGGATTAATAAGGATCGAGGTTATAAACGCTTCTTGAATTACCCTTTACTTACCTTTCTCAACTTGGCCCTGAGTCGGGCTGTTACAATCTTCCCCCCTTTAAAAGAATCTGTCCTCAGATTCTATTATTGTCCTTGAACAGTCCTGGATAATGTTTCAACATCTTTTCCTCTGTTTCCCAAGTCTGTTCTTCTGTACCATTTCTTTTCCATAAGATTCTAACGAGGGGAATTCTTTTGTTTCTCAACTCTTGGAATTTCCTATCCAAGATTCTGACTGGTTTTACTTCATAAGTAAGGTCGGGTTCTAGTGGTACTTCTTCCACAGGTAGGATATGTGAATCATCAGCAAAGTATTTTCGAAGTTGGGACACATGGAATACGTTATGTATCCCAGTAAGACTTGCTGGTAAGTCTAGGCGATAGGCTGTTGGACCGATACGTTCCAATATCTCAAAAGGTCCAATATATCGAGGGTTTAGCTTTCCTCCTTTCCCAATTCGTGTAAACCCTTTTCTTGGAGATGCTTTCAAGAATACCTTTTCGCCTACTGCGAATTCTATGTCCCTTCTTCGATTATCAGCATAACTTTTCTGCCGATCTTGGGCAGCTTTCATTTTCTGCTTGATGATTTCAATTTTCTCTGTTGCTTCTTCTACCCATCTCTTAGCAATATTCCCTCGGGGTTTTCTTTTAATTTCCTTGGTTTCATCCATATCCCAGTATAATGGAGATCTACATTTTCTTCCATATAAAGCTTCGTAAGGTGCAGCTTGGATAGAAGCTTGATAGCTGTTGTTGTATGCAAACTCCACAAGGGGTAGGCAATCCTTCCAATTATCTTGGAAATCTAAGGCACAAGCCCTTAACATATCTTCCAGGTATCGGATGGTTCTTTCAGATTGCCCGTCGGTCTGAGGATGTGCTGCGGTGCTGAAGTTTAACTTGGTACCCATCATTTCTTGAATGTTTTGCCAAAGTTGTGAAGTGAACTTTGGGTCCCTGTCTGAAACTATTCCAAGAGGTACTCCATGCAACCGAATAATTTCCTTTTGATAGAGTTTTGCTAGCGAGTTAACTTTATCAGTTGCTTTGACAGGTAAGAAATGTGCGGATTTTGTTAATCTATCGATGATAACCCAAATACCATCAAATCCTCCTTTAACCTTGGGTAATCCATAAACAAAATCCATTGTTACCTGATCCCATTTCCAAGTAGGGATAGATAATGGTTGCAACAATCCTCCAGGTCTCTGATGTTCTGCTTTAACTTGTTGACAAGTTAGACATTTCTTGATGTAATTGGCTATGTCTATTTTCATGCCGTTCCACCAGAAATGTTTCTTGAGGTCTTGATACATCTTAGTTCCTCCGGGATGTATCGAGTAACGAGTTTTGTGTGCCTCGTCCAATATTTCCTTTCGAATGACATTAGGCACGCAGACCCGATCCTTGTATCTCAAAATCCCTTGATCATCGGTTTTGAATTTTTCTTCAAGATCCTTTTCTTTGGATTTGAGACATTTCTGAATCCATTCATCCTGAGCCTGAGCTTCTTTTATCTTTTCCTTTAGTGGCGACAATACCACTAAATTTGCTAATCGAGCTCGTGAGATTACCTTCACCGCTTTTCGTGGGTTACTTGAAGGCTTTCTTGAGAGTGATGCTAAGCTTGATTTCCGACTTAAAGCATCAGCCACTACGTTAGCTTTTCCTGGATGGTATTGGATTACACAGTCGTAATCTTCCAGAAATTCCATCCATCTCCTTTGCCTCATGTTCAACTCCTTTTGAGTAAAAAGATACCGTAGGCTCTTGTGATCAGTGAAAACTTCAAAGGTAACCCCGTAAAGATAATGTCTCCACTTGACAAGAGCAAACACAATTGCTGCTAATTCCAAGTCATGAGTAGGGTAGTTTTCCTCATGAGGTTTGAGCTTTCTTGAGGCATAGGCTATAACTTTTCCGTACTGCATCAATACACAACCTAGCCCTTCTTTAGAGGCATCGGTATAAACCGTATAACCTTCCTTCCCTTCAGGTAAGGTTAGTACTGGTGCAGATGTCAATCGTTGCTTTAATTCTTGAAAACTTTGTTCGCATTGTTCAGTCCAGTCAAACTTTCTTTCCTTCTTCGTTAACTTTGTAAGAGGTGCGGCTATCTTAGAGAAGTCCTTTACAAACCTGCGGTAATAGCCTGCAAGTCCTAGGAAACTTCTCACCTCTGAGGGATTCCTTGGTACTTTCCAATTTGTAATTGCTTCAATCTTTGAAGGATCTACCTCAACACCTGATCCCGAGATTATATGTCCGAGGAATGCGACTTTTTCTATCCAAAACTCACATTTACTGAACTTAGCATATAGCTTATGATCTCGCAAAGTTCTTAACACTATGCGAAGATGTTCAGCATGTTCCTCAGGTGTTTTGGAAAATACCAGTATGTCATCGATGAAAATGACCACAAATTTATCCAAACATGGTCGGAATATCCGGTGCATCATGTCCATGAATGCAGCAGGTGCATTGGTCAATCCGAAAGGCATTACTATGAATTCAAAGTGTCCGTAGCGGGTATTGAAAGCTGTTTTAGGGATATCTTCCTCCCTAATCTTTAATTGATAATACCCTTGCCTTAAGTCTAACTTGGAATAGACTCGAGATCCTTGAAGGACATCAAATAACTCCTCTATATGGGGTAGAGGGTATTTGTTCTTTATGGTCATTCGATTAACTTCTCGGTAATCGATGCACATCCGTAATGTCCCATCTTTCTTCTTTACAAACAACACTGGTGCTCCCCAAGGTGATGTACTGGGACGGATGTATCCTGATTCAATCAAATCATCAAGTTGTTTTCTCAACTCTTGAAGTTCGGCTGGGGCCATCCGATAAGGGGTTTTAGAGAAAGGCTCTGCCCCAAGAATCGTATCGATTACAAATTCTAACTCGCGATCTGGTGGTAGTGAGTTTAGATGTTCTGGGAAAACGTCGAGAAACTCATTTACCACTTCTACCTCCTCAACTTTAAGTTGGTCTTTTGGCCTATTTAAGAGATAGGCAATGAATCCTGTAGCTCCCTTCTGAATCAACTTCTTAGCTTCTGTCATAGAAATGATTGCCACTGATTTCTTGTCTTCAAGAATCCAACTTTCATCTTGTCCTAAGATGATTTCTTTCTTGAAACAATCCAAGTTAGCATGGTATTTGTAGAGCCAATCCATTCCCAGAATAATTCCATATCTCGTTATCGGAAGTTCAATAAGATCCATTGGGTAGTAACGATCACCAATTTGTATAGGGCAGCGTTTATATACTCGATCCGTTATTAAACAAGCTCCCAAAGGGGAACTTATCTCGAAATTATATGATGAGCATTCAAGTGGAAAATTTAAACGCGCACATAAATTGGATGCAATGAATGAATGCGTGGCACCAGGGTCATATAAGACCTTAACTGGCGTGTTTAAGATGTGTACCGTACCTTCCACAATATCCGAAGGGTCTGGATCCTCGTTTCCTTCCAACGCGTAAGCTTTTCCTTTGACAAGTGGCTTTCCAGATTTTCCCACCGTCTTCTCCTTTTCCTTAAATCCCGGTTTCTTTGGGCATGTATTAAACTGGTGATTAGGGTCTCCACACACACATCCAAGAACATTATGAACATGTTCTTGAACTCATTTGAATATTCAAAGAGGGTGTGTAACATGTTCTATCACATTCATATTCATAACATAAGATTAAAGCTTAACATAGCAAAATATATGAACTTTCTATGAAAAATAATTCTAAATAAATTACTATAGGCATGAATTTATTCAAACAAGATCATAAGCATTTAAATATATAAGAACATTATATCATATCATAATTCATGCATTTAATTGAATAAAATTTCATAATGTGCTCACATTATTATTTAAACTAACAATTATGCACATATTTCATAAAATAAATTCCTAAAGCATAATTTAATTAATCCTAGGCATGCTACTATTATTTCTATACTAAGAACATTATATAAAACATGAAATAATAGAAGAAAACATACCTTGTAGAGAGAGAGAGGGTTGTGGCGTGAGAATGGAGAGGGAGAGAGTGAATTTTGTGTGTTGAATTGTGAGGTATAAATGAGGCTCAAGGGGGGTATTTATAGGTAGTCATGAGGGGTTTCTAAGCAATAAATGAAAGTTTATGGGAGATGTGGTTGCCTAAGATTTGAACAAATGCTTGGTAATTAAGTTGGAGATGTGGTTAAATTATTTCATGAACAAATGCTAGGTAATTAACTAGGAAATGTGGAAAAATTATGCCCATTTGTTTAATCCTTCTAGAAGGCCATGAGGTCATGGATGATGTCATTTTGATTAAAAATAAATGTAAAAATAATATAAAATTTATTCAAGAGTCGAGAGATAAAATTTTGATGTAGTGAATTAATAATAGAATGAGTGAAAAACGAGCTTCGTTTTGATTGTAAATGTAGAATATTTAGAGTTTTTATTTATAAATTATGAATTCTAAAGATGATGAAAATCATAAGAAAAATCATATAAACGAAGCTATGATAAAGTTTAGAGTTTGGAAAAATCATTATAGTGTAGAGGAAAATTCAAGGATCGTTTTAGGTATAATTTCGACTATTGATTAAAAGCTAATTGTTTTAAAATAAAATGATGATTTTTAAATAGGAAAATATTTATAAATATGCTATGGGTGAAATCGAGTTTTTTGGTAAATGCATGAAAATTCATAAAATAATTTGAGGGTCGTTTTGGTTATAATTTTGAATATCAAAAGGTAGATGAATAAGGATTTATTGATGATCGAATCATAAGCTAGGGTTTTTGCCGGTTTTTGATACTACGGGAGTTAGGATGGAAATTGTGGTTCACGGAGAGTATCACGATCCTCGAAATAATGTGAGGATTCTTTTGGTTAAAATATTGGGTAGTGGAAGTGTTTCGGGAAATGTAGGAATATTTTTGAACTGTAGGGGTATTTTTGTAATTTCCAACTTAAAACTGTAGGAATGGGTTTTGAAATATATGAAGGGGTTTTAGGTGCTGGAAAGGAATGAATACTAGAATTCTAGGATTTTATGCAAAGAGTTTCAAAGTATAAATTAAATAGAGAAAAGAATTAAATCTACGAACATTTAATTAAATTATATCATATAAAAGCATATAGGTCACATAAAATGCAATGCATGAAGAGGATTAATAAGGATCGAGGTTATAAACGCTTCTTGAATTACCCTTTACTTACCTTTCTCAACTTGGCCCTGAGTCGGGCTGTTACAACTAAGTTATGGTTATCAAACCAATTCGAGAAGAAAGATCTTGGTGATGCGTCCTATATCCTTGGAATTAAAATCTATAGAGATAGATCTAGAAGGTTAATAGGACTATCACAGTCGATGTACATTGACAAAGTATTGAAGAGATTCAATATGGAGTCAGCGAAGGTTAAGAACCTTCCTATGAGTGTAGGAACATGTCTTTCAAAGAAGATGTGTCCTAAGACTAACCTTGAGAAGGAAAGAATTACTCATACACCTTATGCATCAGCAATAGGTAGCATAATGTATGCAATGTTATGTACTCGACCGGATGTGGCTTACGCACTTAGTGTGACGAGTCGTTTCCAATCTGACCCTGGAGATGGTCACTAGGCTGCCGTGAAGAATATTCTTAAGTACTTGAAAAGTACTAAAGATTTATTCTTAGTTTACGGAGGTCAGAAAGATCTTACTGTCGAAGGATACTGCGATGCAAGCTTTGCATCTGACTTAGATGATTTTAAGTCAATGTCAGGATACATTTTCTGCCTAAACGGCGGAGCAGTGAGTTGGAAGAGTTCCAAGCAAACAACCACTGCAGATTCGACCACTGAGGCCGAATACTTAGCTGTAAATGATGCAGCTAAGGAAGGTGTTTGGATTAGAAACTTCATTCAAGAGTTGAATGTTGTTCCTAGCATGAAAGACCCCATTACTGTGTTTTGTGACAACATTGGGGCGGTTGCTCAAGCAAGAGAACCAAGATCTCACCAACGGACCAAGCACATTATTAGAAAGTATCACCTAATACGTGATATTATCAAAAGACGAGATGTGCAAATTGAGAGGGTCACATCAGCAGAGAACGTGGCAGATCCACTTACTAAACCCCTTAGTCGAGAAGCTTTCCAAGGTCATCTTCAGAAGATGGGACTTAGAGTAGCTTTAGAATGGCTTTGACGGGCAAGTGGGAGATTGTTAGGAATAGTGCCCTAGAAAGCCGATTGTATATTCCCTTTATGCTTTTCCTTATTGTAATGACAGACAATCTTTGAATGAAATAACGAATTGAGGCAACACTTCTTTATATGCTCTTGTTTGGTATGCGTTTACTTTAGCTGTGCATGTATGAGAACTCCCCTAATCCTGATGACTTTAGGACTCTACCATTTAGGTGAAATGGTTCATGAAACGAGCCCTATATCACATAAGTCATGATTAGTAAAATACTCCAAGCCGATGAGTCCTACAGACAGTGGGAGTGTCAACCTGACTCCTCTAAGGCTTGCTTGTGGGATCACGCCCTTAAGAAGGACCACCTTGTTTCATGGAGGTGCAAAGCGTATAGTTGATACGTGCATGATACATGAGGGTGCTTACTTTAATAAGTAAGTTCACTGAGGTGCCCCGTGTGAGAACATTCCTAAATGGGAAAGGAAGTTTCTGTTTTAGGAAAGAGAAACTTCCAGATTAGGAAATATCTCACGAGTTATTGATGTGATTAATTGATCCTTAGACTTGGGTTCCTTGTCACTTTATGAGTTAACTCTGCAGTCTTAAGTAGAAGCTTTAAAGGGTGTCGCCTTAGACAACTGATTCAAGGCTTATGCTGGGGCTACACAAGTGATTCATGAAAGTGAATGAGAATCAAGAAAGGACCTACACTTGCATTTGCAAGGTGATCTCTTATTGTGTAAGTGATTCATATGCCATATGGAGTCCTTGGCCAAGGGAGTAGATCAAGACATCAAGAAAAGGGTTTCTTGGATTGAGATCAAATGGATATGAAATGCACTTAGCTTTAAGACCGGATTATTAGGGTTCTGATTATTCCCTTGCCCTAGATCTTGGTTGAGAGATAGTAAGTAGGAGGATTGTATCTCACATGAATCAATGACTTAAAGGTTCTGTCGAATCCGAACATTCCAATTCAGCTAGGGGTTAAACACCTGTTGCTAGACTATGGTCGTTTAATCTGTGGACTGATTAATTAATTAGTGAATTAATTAATTAGGGTCACTGCTAATTGAATTGAGAACGTAGAGGGTCACACACAACAACTTGGTTACATGAGTTGAGGCTTTAAAATGATTAAACGAGTTAATCGGGCCAAGAGGGTTCCACACGTGTGAAGCTACACGTGAGTGACACGTGTCCTTGTGACATGTTTCACACACGTGAATATATATATATATATATATATATATATATATATATATATATATTATATATTAAATAATTAATTTGTTAATTATTTAATAGACTTTGGTTTAATTTTGAATTAAAAAGAAAGTCTTATTTTAGAGAAAAATAATCTAGTTAATTAATTACGAATTAATTAATTAGATAAAAAATAAGTTATTTATTTTATAATAAATAAAGTATAAAATTATCCAAAAATAGTTTGGATATTTTTAGCTCTCTTGAAAGTTGATTTGAATTAGAATTCAAAGTCAAAGTCAAAATTACTTGATGATCAAGTAATAGGAGAGAGAGAGACCAAAATCCTAGCCCATTAAGGACTAGGAATTTCGGCACTCCCCCTCTTATAAATAGGGGAGCTCGAGCTCCTCTAGGAGCTAATTGGCAATTCTTTTGGTTCATGTGTTGAACACCTTCCTTTCTCCAAGATAAACTGAAACCCTAGGTTAAGCCTAAACACTAACTAGAGAACTAGCATCCTTACTAGTTAGATTGTGATCAAGTTGGTGGACTATCTCTAGAGAGCTTCAAGTTAGAAGTTTGAAGATTCGAGCTTTACCAAGGAGAGGGGATCAAGCCACGAGAAGAGTGTTCTTGGGTGGCTTGAAACGCTTCAAGAAAGAATAAAAGAAAAGTAAGTTTCTTAATTCCTTTGAATTTGGTTACACGATTGCGTGTCCAAGATCCTTTTGTTGGGAAAATTTTTTAAATTCCGCTGATTCATGTTTTCCAACAGAATTTCCAAGAAGAAGGGTGCCAACCGTGGGGAAATAGTTCCAAGCCCGAAGGAACTTTTGCATGGGATAGTTATAATTATGGAGCGAGGCAAATTCTTAAAATTCCTATAAGATGAGCGAAAGAATTAGGACTATGAGAATGAAGATGAGGTATCAGACTCATATATCATATGAAGATTATAATGAGTAACCAAATTCTGATAAATTCAAGTTTTACGGGAATATATTCAAGACTAAGAGAACACTTAAGAAGTTATGGGTGGAATTCAAGGGATTTTTAAAGATAGGCAACAGCTATGAATGGAGACCTGGATGATGCTGTCGCACAAGGTGTATTAGGAATTTCGAGACATGTTTGTGGGCTAAGAGACCTCAACTTTGATCACATCATCATAAAATCAAATTCCCCACATCGGTGAAAGGTACCTTGAACACCCATATCACGTGCATCATGCATCTTTAGTTTTATTTTGTGTTTTAAGTGTTCGAGATTGTTGCTACGGTGAGATGAGGGTCGGGCTTTGCAACGAGATCAACAACCTCTTGAAGATTTTGGCGGTGTAAGAAAAGGGTTTGCAAGTTAGACACTTCGGACCTCAGATCGTGCACAAGAAGGATGTTCGGTTTGAGCTTGGTCGTGTAAGCAATGTGACTGACCTCGAGAGTTGAGTCAAATGAACTCAAACGCTGAGAGTTAAATCTGCTTTAGACCCTCTTTATCGTGCGAGTCGAGCTAGCAATTCAAATAACCGGATCGATTTGGAGATTCAAACCCCTTATACTTGAAGACCTTTCTCAGGCTAACCCTCATCGGGACGTCGTGAACCTCGAACTTGGATGAATACGGAAAGTTGTTCGAGCTTGAAACTCAAGCAGATGAACCTGGGGACCAGGTTCTCTTAAGGGGGGGAGTTTGTAACACCCCGTCTTCTCGGCAATCCAGGTACGATGTCTCGGGAGAGTTTAATTCAGTAATTATGTGATTAACATGCCTTACTTTTCAATTTGCAATTTCTTTTAGTTATGTACGCATTAGAATTAATTAATGTACGTGGACTCAATCGTCCAATATTTGCAAAATAAGGACGTAATTCTAATTAGGCTGTTTGAGCCTTCGTGGCTACCTTGATCTCGAGAATTCGAATTCGAATTCCGACCTTGTCATTAAGTTCGTTTCGGTGATTCGGACTCGATGAATTAACCCTTTTTATTTTCTAAAGCCGTTTGATAGCCTTGTTTCCTCTCAAGACCGACCCATTTTAGCCCTAAAAGGGCTGAAAATAATAGCCCTTTCCTCCACTTTTCATCACGTTATTTCAGCCAAGGGAGAAGGGAAGAGAAGGAAGCCAAACCCTACACCTTTGAGCTCAAGATTTTAACTTCGTGTCTCGCCCGATCAACGATAGAAGGTAATATTTGAATTTGTCTCTTCGAGTGCATTGTTTTTTCCCGATTGGATTCCTTTTTCTTGGCTTGAATTCTTGGACTTGGAAGAGATGATGAATAGTGACTTTTATATGAAAAATTTGATCCATGCTTTCATTCTTGAAGTACTTGATCTAAGACTAAGATATGATGTTTCCTTGAGCTCATTTGGTTTTTATTTGATGGAATTTTGGTTGTTGGGTGAGAATTACATATAACTCCATTAATGGAGCTTGAAGAAGATGAAATGGAAACTCATTCAATTCTTGATTTCATGCCTTGAATTTAAGATATGTGTTAGAGCTTGTTTCCATGAACTTGTGCCTTGATTTTCATTGTATTTGGTTGAGTTTTGAGGTGGTTTTGATCTTTTTTTGTTTCCTCCATGTTTAGTTTTGTGTGTTAAAAGTACCCGGGCGGGTACATTTAGTGCAGAAAGTTTCTGCACTGTTTTTACCGGGCCGGGTAGATTTCTGCCTTGTTTTTCCCTGGCTGTGTACCCCCTTATATGACCTCGGATTGAGCTGATTTTTTGATATGTTCAACCTTATTGAGTCTAGAACCATCTCCAATTGTAATCACCGCAAAATTCGTTCTAGATTGTGATTTATATTCGTTTTAATGTGGTGTCGCCACTTCGACGAGATTATGCATTCGTTCAACTTCACACCTACGCCATTTTCGTCCCGCTTTGAACCATGTGACGCCCCGTATTCTCGAAAGGCATCCTGATGACATTTACAAGTAAGTCTCTACGCTTGTGCGTGTTTAATTTAAGAGTTCTTGAATTATGTGATTTAATGTAAATCCAATTTAATATGAGTTCATTCGAATTATTCTAAGATTAATTGCCAACCTGATTAATTAGGTGCATATTTAACCCTAACCTTCTAATTTGATTTAATTCAAATTTATTCCATGAAATAATTGTCAAGTTGATTTTAAATTCATCATATTACTTAACTTGTTTAATTTCGGTTTACTTGAATTCCTTGAGATTAATTGTCAATTATGTGTTTACGAAGTGTCGTTAAATTGTACGAAAGGTTTTCAAAATTAAATTGAAATAAACTCAAATTGGTAAATCTCTATTTCATTTTAATTTATAAATTTATGCGGAGCTTGAATGTTTAGTCGTAACTTTACCGATTTTATCTACGATTATTTGTACGCGATATTTCTCCTTGCTACGCGATAAGGATACCCGGTGGTATTTAGCTTGTGCACAAGACACATTTCTCTTAATCCCTTTTTTCTCTCTCCCTCTCCTCTCCCACTCTCTCTCCCGCGAGTACTATGCGCGGCTTTGGTTACGAGCCCATAACTCGATCGTTTCTCGAAGGAATTCAACAAACGAATAGTTCATTTCGATTATCTCGGCGAGACGTACGCAAGAGTACCAATTTCACAGCCTAACGACGAACGGTGACAGAGTTATGGCCGGACTTCAATAGCAGCGGCGGAGCTGTCAGACCGCCGCCACTTCGCCGGCGTTTCACGGCGGTTTCCGGCCCTCCTCTTGAGACACGCGCCACATGCTCAGAAAGAGGAATTCCCGGCGTAGTGGGTGACGTCGACGTGCGGCCATCGGAGCAGAGACGACGCCGCACTCGCCGCCCAAATCTCGTGGCGGCGGCGGCCGTTACTGTAGCGACGGGTTTCGCCGCTTTCCGGTGGGGTTTTTCGACGGGGCTTGATGGTTCCCAAGGTTTTTCGACCTCCTGAGTCCATTTCCGGCATCAATTTTACCAGATCTTGGCCGTAGGTGGTGGTTCCGGCGACGTGGGCGGCGGCAGAAACTTCGGCGGCCAACGGGGCCTTTTTCGGCCATCTTTTGGCCTCGGGCTCTTCACGAAAGTTGTTCGGAATGACGAGAACCAGTGGTATGTGATCAGGCGACTCCAGATTCGGTGGTTTGGCGGCGGATCCCGGCGGCAAAGTGGCGGTGCAACGGCGGCACTAGCTCCGAGGATTTTTCCGGCGAGCTACCTTAGGGCTTTCGAAGAGCTCGTCATGGGTAAGACAATGGCTTTTACGGATCGCATTTTGGTTCACCGGTTTGGAAGTAATTTGAGTTTGAAGATTTAGGGTTTTCGTGTTCTTAGATTTCAAATCTAGGACAATCGGCTTGGAATTTTCAGAAATTGATCGAGGATTCGGAACGGGCACGAAGACTTCATTCAGGAATGATTTTTTGGGATTTTTCTGGCGACCTTCGGCGGCGGCCCGGCCAAATTCCGGCAGCTACAGTGGTGGCATTCCGGCGGCGTCTGGTCAGAATGTTCGTCTCGTTGTGGTGAGTTCAACGCCACTTTCCGTTCGTTAATCGGACACTCGATCTATTTATTACGAATTATTTTTCGTAATTGTGATTATTTGAATTAATTGTTTTAAGTGCAAATAAATTGGTTATTGTTGGTTTGTTGATGGAGATGTATTCCAATCGTATATGAGAACATGTATTGAATGGATTGTGATATGCATGGATGTTTTAATTTACAATTTAAATCCCGATGTGATGAATTTATACTATGTGTTTAGATATGAAGGGGTGTTAGTGTAATATCTAGAAACTAATCTTTTATGAGACTAAATGAACTTGAATGATATTTTAGAAGAACGAACATGTTGTGATTTCTCTATATGGATTTGAGACGTTCTCAATGTTATGTTGTTGTAAATTGTGTTTCCCATATTAAATTGAGATACATGAAAAATGCTTGAACAACTTGAGACTTTATGCATGATAGGAGTTAGAATTGTAATATCTTGATTTACTCTTACTACATGAAAATGGTATATTATGAATTACTATAAATTGATAATTGTCATGCTTGTAAGTAATTAATTCCTAGTTGAATAATTATATAAACACTTTAAACGAACAACTATGCTTAGTAATCAACTAAGGGGATGTATGTGTAATAATTCTAAACTTTTATAAATAACTTAGGGGATGTAAGTGTAATATTTATGAAACTATGAAAGTGACTTGAACTTATGTGCCAAACGTGTTGTGAAGTTGTAAAGTATGATCTTAAGTGAATTAAATGCACTCTTTATTTGTATCAAGTATGCCATCTACGTACAACAACCTTGTATGTTTCTATGATCAAGATGCTCTTACTTATCCACTTTATAACTCGTCATGAACTTGATGCTTAAATTCTAATATTATAATTGAACCCTGTGACATTGGATGATTTAATATGCATTTTGTGAATACATTGATTTTCTAAATTGATCTTGCATCTTTGGATATGGAATTGCATGATGGTTGCTTGTAAATATGTTCTTTGTTGAGCATTGATATGCCTTGAATGACTACGACACCTTATCCAGGCACAACATGAACACTTATGCATAACCACGATCATGTTGAGCAACGCCGTGCGTCTTGTTTGGTTCATATAGAGTCTAAGTATGGGCTTCTGTATGTCTTGTCACAGAGTTTGGTGGTGCCGATGGGCCAGAGGTTTAGAGTGTTTGGCCCTTCACACTCTCAGTCTCTACTTTCACGAGCTGAGGTTTAGTATTTTGTGTAGTTATGCGACCTATGGCCTTTACATGTTGATTTCTACCCTTGCATGCGAGTATACTCTATTATAGATATGAAGCTGCTGAATATGATATGTTGATGATCTTGTGTGAGTCCTGCGTGGATGGAGGTCATGAGGCTTAAAGCTCCATCGCGTAGGAAGGGTGTAAATATAAAACCAGTTTTTGAGGCATATGTAAGCTATTTTGGAAAACAGTTGTGTTCTAATTCTGTAGCGAGATTGCCATGAAAGATTGGCGTATGTTATGTTATGATCTGTTCTGTTGTGGATCCTAGGAGCTGCGGGTAATGGGTCCCCCGGAACGGTTAGGGCCGTCGGGTTATTTACCCATTGCGTAGTTCCATTTGAGATATCATTGCGCGACCTTAGGGTGATGAGGGAGGCGTGATATCTTGAGCCTTCGGCTAAGGCCGGGGATGACTCTTGTGGGTTCGCTACCCTCTTGAGATCGAGTCTATTTTAGACAGTGTTATTATAGATGGTTTTGGGGACTGTACATCCCCTCCATCATTGGTGTAGCGGTTGGATTGATTGTGATTTATGTTCTGAGGAGTAAAGGTGGGAAGCTCGTACTCGTCGAGCAGTTGATTATGTTATGTTATGGAATTATGAATCGGGATAGAGTCTTTCCGAAAAATGGTTTCTAAACTTATATCTATACCATATTCGGGTTCTTTCAAAACGTTTTGATATGTAACACCTATCCCCGATTCATGAGCCCATCCTTTTTATTCTGTGCTATGCTCCTTATATATATCTATTGTGGGTGTGCGTTAGCCCCCTCACTCGGTCAAGTTGACTGACCCCTCATTTACACTTTTAGTTGCAGGATTGTTGGCGTTTGCTAGGCGGAAGTGAGTCCTTTGAGTTGCACTTCGTCGGTCTAGTCTTTCTATTTGCATTTGTCTTTTCATACACTTTACTTATGCTTTGTCTTGTAGACTTGAGATTATATTTTACTATTAGGTAGCCCTGCGTGGCACTCTCATTCGGCCCCTTGTGGCACTTGATGATTATTACTTTATGTTGATATTCGGGACTAGGGATTTATGCTAGGTGAACCCGTCACCTGCTTTGCATGTTTTGTTTTAATTGCTTCCGCACTCTGAGGTTGGTCAAGTTAGATCCGCCCAGCCTAGTGTGTGAGTTGGTCTCCCGTTCGCTCTGATTCGGATTCGGGCATGGACTTTCTATTCATGCTCCGGGTCTGGGTCATAGTGCGGGGGATGTGGCATCCTCCGTTTGGGGTGTTACATCCTTAAGTGGTATCAGAGCTCTAGGTTGCAAAACCGAGCTCTTGAGTCGTGTTGAGTCTGTCTAGGTCGTACGGCATAGGAATAATTGCGCATTGCATTTGTTTGACTTGATATTTTGACCCTTCGACGTGAATTATTTCGTGATTTTATGATTGTGTGCACATTATGACTTTGATTACGCAACATCTTATTTCATGTGCTTTATAAATTGCAACTAATTGTTGCATATACGTGATATACGTGTTATATTTCATTTGCATCTTTAACCTGCATGCATCCAATTTAGTGTTTGAATTTCAGGGTGCCCTATGAGTCAACACTAAGATTTCCCTCCGTCAACACTACCTATTGGTACTACAACGGAAACACGCCATAATTCGAAGATGAAAGGATTCTTTACTAAGATCAATGGTCATGAAAAGGTTCAGAGTTGAAGGAATGAGATTTGCTATGTTGACTTACTATCTTAAAGTTAATTGAAAGATGGAGTTTGATGAATTTTCACCTTGATGGTTCGTTTATTTGGAAGAAGTCACCTTACTGAGGAAATGAGTCAATGGAGAAGAATCTGACCAAGTAGAAACGTTTTGAAGGAGTTTGATGAGCTTTCGCCTTGCTGGTTCGTTTATTTGGAAGTAGTCACCTTGTTGATGGAAACGAGTTAATGTAGAAGAATCCGATCAAATAAGATCCGAGCAAGTTCAAGGAACGTGGATAGGTAACCATGTTACTTAAACAACGAGCTACAAACCATCGGTGAGTGTTGAAGGTTTTGGTGCTGTTTAGAGTTAACGAACGACAAGACAAGATTGATTGTTAGCTCTTTGGGTGTTTCTTCAAGATGAGATGGAAGACATTGTTGATGTGGGAATGGAATACCTAAATGAAGAAAGACTTTATCCAAGTTTCAGAATTATATACCATGGATTGCTTTGGGAAGTACTTAGCACCACGATCATCCAACGAAACTCTGAGGTAAATATCTAATTGACAAACGAATCATGAACAACTCCTTGAAGATGAGCAGACTAAGATTTAACACATGAATGAGAATGCTTGGGAGAAACTGAAGATGATTCTAGTTGAGCAAGGATTACGGTCTAGTAAGGGCTTTGGTGATAAACGAGCTTTGCTGAGTTACCACTTTATGAAAAGACTCAAGACAAGAGGCTCAGATGACAAGGGTTGCATTATTGTCGGCTTAAACAACTCCTACTGCTTCATCTCGACTTTCTTGTCAAGATTTTTACACTTTGGTTAACGGTACGCCAAGCATTCATGGCATTTGCATACATGCATCGTTTAAATACTCTTACCTTGTTTTGCTTAATGTGGGTGATGACTATTATTGTTTTAATTGGGATAACTTGGATACCTGATCTAGCAGTTGTAACTTGAAATTTCTACTTGTTTTGAGTTGTTGCTGAAATGAATGAGTTATGTGCTTATGTGAACTATTCATGCTTATGTGATTTAAAATTCTTTTGATTGCTCACTAACTTCTCATATAACATACATACATACTGTAACCCTGTTTTATAGGGATTCCATCGCGATATCCCCCTTGAGTTGAGGTATGAGCGTTGAATCTATACTCAAGGGACACCGATATCGGTTGTATAAGGTACACCAAAAATGCATCGCATACTTTTCGTCAAGTGTTACTGATGTGTGAATGTATGAATAACTAATCAGTGGATTTATGTGTAAGAAAGACCTTAGGTTCCCTCTTTTTACGTGTTGGAGAGATGTAGGATTCTCTCTGTTGATGTGGTAGAAAAATGTTGGAATCTTTCTAAGTTTTGTGCGCGAGAGATGTTGGATTCTTTTGTACTTAGATATTCAGGGATGCTGGATTCTCTTGAATCTAGGGGTTTGAGGAATGTTGGATTTTCTCAAACTAGAATGTTGGGAGATGTTGGAATCTGCCCGACTTAGGTTGAGAGACGGGGTTCTCTCAATTATGTGCTTGAGAGACGGGGTTCTCTCTTTTATATGTGTTCGAGGGACGGGGTTCTCTCTCTTGTGGGTGCTGAGGGACGGGGCTCTCTCACTTACGTGTTGAGAGATAGGATTCTCTCTTGTTTGTTGTGGTTGCGTTACGCGCTGATCTGACTACGGGTAGCAAGTGGTGCATCTGAGACGACATCGAGGTTGGGTGCAGTTGCAGCTATCTGATCATGGGAATGACGGATCGAGTTCGAACAACTAGCGGAGCAAGTACTCGTACGGACCTCGACGATAACAAGACATCCTAAAGGAGGTTCAGTGTAGAGGACCGGAGTAAGCCTCACCATTAGAGCTATGATTTTACGTGAGTTCCGGGGAAGGGTTGGAGCACTACTACTCGAGGATCTACATTTTTGCAGTGGAACCTGGGGACCAGGTTCTCTTAAGGGGGGAAGGTTGTGACGCCCCGTATTCTCGAAAGGCATCCTGATGACATTTACAAGTAAGTCTCTACACTTGTGCGTGTTTAATTTAAGAGTTCTTGAATTATGTGATTTAATGTAAATCCAATTTAATATGTGTTCATTCGAATTATTGTAAGATTAATTGCCAACTTGATTAATTACGAGCATATTTAACCCTAACCTTCTAATTTGATTTAATTCAAATTTATTCCATGAAATAATTGTCAAGTTGATTTTAAATTCATCATGTTACTTAACTTGTTTAATTTCGGTTTACTTGAATTCCTTGAGATTAATTGTCAATTATGTGTATACGAAGTGTCGTTAAATTGTACGAAAGGTTTTCAAAATTAAATTGAATTAAACTCAAATTGGTAAATCTCTATTTCATTTTAATTTATAAATTTATGCAGAGCTTGAATGTTTAGTCGTAACTTTACCGATTTTATCTACGATTATTTGTACGCAATATCTCTCCTTGCTACGCGATAAGGATACCCGGTGGTATTTAGCTTGTGCACAAGACACATTTCTCTCAATCCCTTTTCTCTCTCTCTCTCTCTCCTCTCCCACTCTCTCTCCCGCGGGTACTATGCGCGGCTTTGGTTACGAGACCATAACTCGATCGTTTCTCGACGAAATTCAACAAACGAATAGTTCATTTCGATTATCTCGGCGAGATGTACGCAAGAGTACCAATTTCACAGCCTAACGATGAACGGTGGCAGATTTATGGCCGGATTTCAGTAGCAGCAGCGGAGTTATCAGACCGCCGCCACTTCGCCGGCGTTTCGCGGCGGTTTCCGGCCCTCCTCTTGAGACATGCACCACATGCCCAGAAAGAGGACTTCCCGGCGCAGTGGGTGACATCGACGGCGCGGCCATCGGAGCAGAGACGACGCCGCACGCGCCGCCCAAATCTCGCGGCGTCGGCGGAGTTACTGTAGCGGCGGGGTTTTTCGATGGGGCTTAATGGTTCCCAAGGTTTTTCGACCTCCTGAGTCCATTTCCGGCATCAATTTTACCAGATCTTGGCCGTAGGTGGTGGTTCCGGCGATGTGGGCGGCGGCAGACACTTTGGCGGCCAACGGGGGCCTTTTCCGGCCATCTTTTGGCCTCGGGCTCTGCACGAAAGTTGTTCGGAACGATGAGAACTAGTGGCCTGTGATCAGGTGACTCTAGATTTGGTAGTTTGGCGGAGGATCGCGGCAGCAATGTGGCGGTGCAACGGCGGCACTAGCTCCGAGGATTTTTCCGGCGAGCTACCTTAGGGCTTTCGAAGAGCTCGTCATGGATAAGATAATGGCTTTTACGGATCGCATTTTGGTTCACCGGTTTGGAAGTAATTTGAGTTTGAAGATTTAGGGTTTTCGTGTTCTTAGATTTCAAATCTAGGACAATCGGCTTGGAATTTTCAGAAATTGATCGAGGATTCGGAACGGGCACGAAGACTTCATTCAGGAATGATTTTTTGGGATTTTTCTGGCGACCTTCGGCGGCAGCCCGGCCAAATTCCGGCAGCTACAGTGGTGGCATTCCGGCGGAGTCTGGTCAGAATGTTCGTCTCGTTGTGGTGAGTTCAACGCCACTTTCCGTTCGTTAATCGGACACTCGATCTATTTATTACGAATTATTTTGCGTAATTGTGATTATTTGAATTAATTGTTTTAAGTGCAAATAAATTGGTTATTGTTGGTTTGTTGATGGAGATGTATTCCAATCGTATATGAAAACATGTATTGAATGGATTGTGATATGCATGGATGTTTTAATTTACAATTTAAATCCCGATGTGATGAATTTATACTATGTGTTTAGATATGAAGGGGTGTTAGTGTAATATCTAGAAACTAATCTTTTATGAGACTAAATGAACTTGAATGATATTTTAGAAGAACGAACATGTTGTGATTTCTCTATATGGATTTGAGACGTTCTCAATGTTATGTTGTTGTAAATTGTGTTTCCCATATTAAATTGAGATACATGAAAAATGCTTGAACAACTTGAGACTTTATGCATGATAGGAGTTAGAATTGTAATATCTTGATTTACTCTTACTACATGAAAATGGTATATTATGAATTACTATAAATTGATAATTGTCATGCTTGTAAGTAATTAATTCCTAGTTGAATAATTATATAAACACTTTAAACGAACAACTATGCTTAGTAATCAACTAAGGGGATGTATGTGTAATAATTCTAAACTTTTATAAATAACTTAGGGGATGTAAGTGTAATATTTATGAAACTATGAAAGTGACTTGAGCTTATGTGCCAAACGTGTTGTGAAGTTGTAAAGTATGATCTTAAGTGAATTAAATGCACTCTTTATTTGTATCAAGTATGCCATCTACGTACAACAACCTTGTATGTTTCTATGATCAAGATGCTCTTACTTATCCACTTTATAACTCGTCATGAACTTGATGCTTAAATTCTAATATTATAATTGAATCCTGTGACATTGGATGATTTAATATGCATTTTGTGAATACATTGATTTCCTAAATTGATCTTGCATCTTTGGATATGGAATTGCATGATAGTTGCTTGTAAATATGATCTCTTGTTGAGCATTGATATGCCTTGAATGACCACGACACCTTATCCAAGCACAACATGAACACTTATGCATAACCACGATCATGTTGAGCAACGCCGTGCGTCTTGTTTGGTTCATATATAGTCTAAGTCTGGGCTTCTGTATGTCTTGTCACAGAGTTTGGTGGTGCCGGTGGGCTAGAGGTTTAGAGTGTTTGGCCCTTCACACTCTCAGACTCTACTTTCACGAGGTGAGGTTTAGGATTTTGTATAGTTATGCGACCTAGGGCCTTTACATGTTGATTTCTACCCTTGCATGCGAGTATACTCTATTATAGATATGTATGTGCTGAATATGATATGTTGATGATCTTGTGTGAGTCCTGCGTGGATGGAGGTCATGAGGCTTGAAGTTCCATCGCGTAGGAAGGGTGTAAATATAAAACCAGTTTTTGAGGCATATGTAAGCTATTTTGGAAAACAGTTGTGTTCTAATTCTATAGCGAGATTGTCATGAAAGATTGGCGTATGTTATGTTATGATCTGTTCTGTTGTGGATCCTAGGAGCTGCGGGTAATGGGTCCCCCGGGACGGTTAGGGCCGTCGGGTTATTTACCCATTGCGTAGTTCCATTTGAGATATCATTGCGCGACCTTAGGGTGATGAGGGAGGCGTGATATCTTGAGCCTTCGACTAAGGCCGGGGATGACTCTTGTGGGTTCGCTACCCTCTTGAGATCGAGTCTATTTTAGACAGTGTTATTATAGATGGTTTTGGGGACTGTACATCCCCTCCATCATTGGTGTAGCGGTTGGATTGATTGTGATTTATGTTCTGAGGAGTAAAGGTGGGAAGCTCGTACTCGCCGAGCAGTTGATTATGTTATGTTATGGAATTATGAATCGGGATAGAGTCTTTCCGGAAAATGGTTTCTAAACTTATATCTATATCTTATTCGGGTTCTTTCAAAACGTTTTGGTATGTAACACCTATCCCCGATTCATGAGCCCATCCTTTTTATTCTGTGATATGCTCCTTATATATATCTATTGTGGGTGTGCGTTAGCTCCCTCACTCGGTCAAGTTGACTGGCCCCTCATTTACACTTTTAGTTGCAGGATTGTTGGCGTTTGCTAGGCGGAAGTGAGTCCTTTGAGTTGCACTTCGTCGGTCTAGTCTTTCTATTTGCATTTGTCTTTTCATACACTTTACTTATGCTTTGTCTTGTAGACTTGAGATTATATTTTACTATTCGGTAGCACTGCGTGGCACTCTCATTCGGCCCCTTGTGGCACTTGATGATTATTACTTTATGTTGATATTCGGGACTAGGGATTTATGCTAGTTGAACCCGTCACCTGCTTTGCATGTTTTGTTTTAATTGCTTCCGCACTCTGAGTTTGGTCAAGTTAGATCCGCCTAGCATAGTGTGTGAGTTGGTCTCCCGTTCCCTCTGATTCGGATTCGGGCATGGACTTTCTATTCATGCTCCGGGTCTGGGTCATAGTGCGGGGGATGTGGTGTAGCGCCCCTATACACTACAACCTCGCACCAAAGTATCTCCCGAGTGGATGTGAGGCCTAGCACCCGAGAAACACTCCGACAAACGGACAGTGCTATACAATATCAGAGTATTAACGCACTGCAGGGGAAATTTTATAATTTAAAAAAACTTACAAAACTATGATAGGGGAATGCAATAAATAGGCCAGTAATGGCATAGTATAGATATCAAAAGTAGTGACCATGCCGTAATAGATAATTACAAGCTCAGAAGCATAACTTATTCTAAATAACCTTGACTATTATGCTAACGAGAAGACATACTAGGCTTCAAGATACCTTCTAGTAAGCGTCCGTTAAACCTGAAACCATGAGTTGCAAAGTGCGAGGATTAGTCAAAGTGACTAAGTGAGGGGGTAGTTGGGACTACATATATAGGTATAGGTATATTTGAAAAGGGTTTGACTATAAAAGTTGGAGTTTGATACTATTAATAAAATAATATATTAATAGTACTATACCGGAAATCAATAAAATAATAATCAACACAAATATTTGGTTCATATTTATTTTGAGACAAAGGGAATAAGGGGACTGGGTATCAGATTCTTGAAAATATGAACCATACGACAATAA
The DNA here is from genome assembly GCA_037501455.1 of Lantana camara. Classification (NCBI taxonomy): domain Eukaryota; kingdom Viridiplantae; phylum Streptophyta; class Magnoliopsida; order Lamiales; family Verbenaceae; genus Lantana; species Lantana camara. Next base: position 41,172,790 of record CM074865.1, read on the forward strand.
AGTATTAATGCCCTGCAAGTAGGCGTTCTCCATCCTTTACTCCTTAAACCGAATAAAATCAGAAATAACAGAATCAATCCAGCCTTCTTCCTCCATGATCTGTCGGGAACAACCCCTCGAGAACCAGATACAGACAAAGGGAGGGACGTACCTTTCCCGTCACTTAATGTGGAATAACTAACCTCCAGTTAAACCAACATTAAGATCAGATTTGGCGGCAGGTATAGTAATAGACGATGGCCCTTGCCACCCGGCTATTAGTTCTACCGTACCACCGGGCCCAACAGATACAGATACAGATACAGATCTTGCATTTTAAATACAGAATAGAGTTACATTATATCAATACTCGCCAAAACGGACTTGAGTATGATATGTTTGTAACTTATACTTAAAACAAGGATTTTATTTTATATAATAGGATAATAGATATCCTTATATCAAATATTTTCCCAGGAAGGGGATAATACTATAATTAGGGAAAAATAAGACTGATCCCTTATTGGGATAAATAATAAAATATTTTTATGTAGATTCATGATCCCAGTTGAAAATATTTTAACCTCACCTGCTACGATACGGAATCAAGTAAAGTATTCGGGGTTCCACTGTCCGGACCTAGTTCCTTAGAGAGAGAGGGAGAGGAAATGGCGTGAGGTTGGGGAGAGAAGAGAGTGATTTTGTGTGTTGATTTGTGAGTTATAAATGAGGCTTGAGGGGGGTATTTATAGGTAGTCATGAGGGGTCTCTAAGCAATAAATGAAAGTTTATGGAAGATGTGGATGTCTCCTAATTCATACAAATGCTTGGTGATTAATTTGGAGATGTGGTTAAATTACATTATGAACAAATGCTAGGTAATTAGTTAGGAAATGTGGAGAAATTATGCTCATTTGTTTAATCCTTCTAGAAGACCATGTGGTCATGGATGATGTCATTTTGATTAAAAATAAATGTAAAAATAATATAAAATTTATTCAAGAGTCGAGAGGTGAAACGTTGAAGTAGTAAATTAATGGAAGAATGAGTGAAAAACGAGCTTCGTTTTGATTATAAATGTGGAATATTTAGACTTTTTGTTTATAAATTATGAACACTAAAGTTGATGAAAATCATGAGAAAATTATATAAACGAAGCTATAATAAAGTTTAGAGTTTGGAAAAATCACTATAATGTAGAGAAAAATTTAAGAATCGTTTTAAGTATAATTTCGACTTTTGAATAAAAGCTAATTGTTTAAAATAAAATGATGATTTTTAAAAGGAAAATATTTATAAAAGATGCTATGGTGAAATCGAATTTTTGGTAAATGCATGAAAATTCATAAAATAATTTAAGGGTCGTTTTGGTTATAATATTGAATATCAAAAAGTAGAGGAGTAAGGATTCATTGATGATCGAATCATAAGCTAGGGTTTTCGCCGGTTTTTGATACTACGGAAGTTAGGATGGGAATTATGGTTCACGGAGAGTATCACGATCCTCGAAATAATGTGAGGATTCTTTTGGTTACAATATTGGGTAGTGAAAGTGTTTCGGGGAACGTAGAAATATTTTTGAACTGTAGGGGTATTTTCGTAATTTCTACCCTAAAACTGTAGGAATGGGTTTTGAAGAATATGAAAGGGTCTTAGGTGCTAAAAGGGAATGAATACTAGAATTCTAGGATTTTATGAGACGAGTTTCAAGGTACGAGTTAAATAAAGGAAATAATTAAATCTACGATCATTTAATTAAAGTGTAACACATAAAAGCACATAAGTCGCATAGAATGTAATGCATGAAGAGAATAAATAAGGACCGACATTATAAGTGCTTCTTGAATAACCCCTTTACTTTTCCTTTTCCAACTCGGCCCAGGTTAGGGCTGTTACAATCCACCCCCCTTAAAAAGAATCTGTCCTCAGATTCTCAATTTGTCATAAAATAATTTTGATAGTATTTTTCATCCTTTCTAGGATGATCTCATATTTTTTCATTAATAACTTCATAAACTAGGGGGTAGGAATGATTACTAGCCCATAAGAGAAGTGTTTATATATATATATCATAATGACCTAAATCCCTAGAAAAGGCACTCAGAAAATAAATAAGCACATAATTGTAATGCAATGAATGAATGCATGACGCCAGGGTCATAGGACCTTAACTGGCGTGTGAAGAACATGTATCGTACCCTTCACATTACTTGAAGGTTTGGGATGCACATCTCCATCCACAGCATAGGCCCTGCCTTTTCCTAATGGATTTCTTGAAGTTCCGACAATAGTTTTTCCTTTCCTTGGTTGCCCTTGTTTGGCTTTCTTTGGGCATTCACAGATCTGGTGTTCATCACTACCACATCGTAAACATAAGCCGGCCTTTTTCCAGCAATTCTCTTTAGTATGTCGCGGCCCATGACAGAAGTCACAAATGGTTTCATCTTGGACCTTTAGGGGTACTTGCGAGGATTGTTGTTGGGTATGCTTAGGTTTCTTCTTTTGTATATGAGCAATTTGGCTGGCAACTCATTTTTCTCCTTGTGGTAATTTATCGTTAGTTGGGTCTTGATGTTTTGAATTCAGGCGAATACTCTTGTGTGTTGCCTCAGTGTTTAGGGCTTTATCCACAGCCCAGGTATATCCCTCAATATCAAAAGGAGCTAATGCCCATCGTAGATCCGGTTTCAATCCATCAACAAATCTCTTTGTTTTGCGACGCTCGTCGCTCAAGAAGTGTGGTGCATATTGTATTAACCTAACAAACTTGGCCTCGTATTCGGCTACTGACATATACCCTTGTACTAAATTCATGAACTCGGCCTCTTGAGCATCCCTGGTTACTTGAGAAATGTACTTATGCTGAAATTCCCTTACAAACTCAATCCAATTATTTTGAACTCCGGTATCCGACCATCTCTGCTTGACATGCTTCCACCAACTTAATGCTGCCTCTTCCAATAAGAAGGTTGTATATTGTACTCGTTTTGGATCCTCGGGGTAAATATCCATTGCCTCATATATCTTTTCAAGGCTTGCAATCCAATTTTCTGCCTTAAGGTCATTGGGTTCCCCGAAGAACTTTGGTGGATTCAACTGAAGGAACTTTTCCAAAGTTCTTTCATTTCCATGATTAGGTACTGGCACATACGGTTGCATAAACTGTCTAAAGGCCTCCGCTCTATCTAGTGCTCCTGGGGAAGTTGTTGTGGCTGATGGTGTCTGATTGTGTGGAGTCCTTGGTGGTGACATTATGATGCTAGAATCACAATCGCATTGGAAAATATAATGCATGGAGGTTAAATAATGATTCAAAGATTGACATAAAGTAATAAATTCAAATATAACATTGAAGTTATGAACACATAATATGTACAAGGAATAAGCATGATGCACTAACGGCCCTACGGGTATCTTGAAGCAATTCCTAGGACTCGAGATATGAACATGCAGAAGAGTAATAATAAAGTATTTTAAAGTGTCGTATTTTTGAAAAACTTAAATTTTTCAAGAAAGAGCACCTAGGGTACTAGAGTAACCCGGTTGCTCTGATACCACTTTAGTTGTAGCGCCCCTATACACTACAACCCCGCACCAAAGTATCTCCCGAGTGGATGTGAGGCCTAGCACCCGAGAAACACTCCGGCGAACGGACAATGCTATACAATATCAGAGTATTAACACACTGCAGCGGAAATTTTATAATTTAAAAAAACTTACAAAACTATGATAGGGGAATGCAATAAATAAGCCAGTAATGGCATAGTATAGATATCAAAAGTAGTGACCATGCCGTAATAGATAATTACAAGCTCAGAAGCATAACTTATTCTAAATAACCTTGACTATTATGCTAACGAGAAGACACACTAGGCTTCAAGATACCTTCTAGTAAGCGTCCGTTAAACCTGAAACCATGAGTTGTAAAGTGCGAGGATTAGTCAAAGTGACTAAGTGAGGGGGTAGTTGGGACTACATATATAGGTATAGGTATATTTGAAAAGTGTTTGACTATAAAAGTTGGAGTTTGATACTATTAATAAAATAATATATTAATAGTACTATACCGGAAATCAATAAAATAATAATCAATACAAATATTTGGTTCATATTTATTTTGAGAAAAAGGGAATAAGGGGACTGGGTATCAGATTCTTGAAAATATGAACCATACGACAATAAAGTATTAATGCCCTGCAAGTAGGTGTTCTCCATCCTTTACTCCTTAAACAGAATAAAATCAGAAATAACAGAATCAATCCAGCCTTCTTCCTCCATGATCTATCGGGAGCAACCCCTCGAGATCCAGATACAGACAGAGGGAGGGACGTACCTTTCCCATCACTTAATATGGAATAACTAACCTCCAGTTAAACCAACATTAAGATCAGATTTGGCGGCAGGTATAGTAATAGACGATGGCCCTTGCCACCCGGCTATTAGTTCTACCGTACCACCGGGCCCAACAGATACAGATACAGATACAGATCTTGCATTTTAAATACAGAATAGAGTTACATTATATCAATACTCGCCAAAACGGACTTGAGTATGATATGTTTGTAACTTATACTTAAAACAAGGATTTTATTTTATATAATAGGATAATAGATATCCTTATATCAAATATTTTCCCAGGAAGGGGATAATACTATAATTAGGGAAAAATAAGACTGATCCCTTATTGGGATAAATAATAAAATATTTTTATGTAGATTCATGATCCCAGTTGAAAATATTTTAACCTCACCTGCTACGATACGGAATCAAGTAAAGTATTCGGGGTTCCACTGTCCGGACCTAGTTCCTTAGAGAGAGAGGGAGAGGAAATGGCGTGAGGTTGGGGAGAGAAGAGAGTGATTTTGTGTGTTGATTTGTGAGTTATAAATGAGGCTTGAGGGGGGTATTTATAGGTAGTCATGAGGGGTCTCTAAGCAATAAATGAAAGTTTATGGAAGATGTGGATGTCTCCTAATTCATACAAATGCTTGGTGATTCATTTGGAGATGTGGTTAAATTACATTATGAACAAATGCTAGGTAATTAGTTAGGAAATGTGGAGAAATTAAGCTCATTTGTTTAATCCTTCTAGAAGACCATGTGGTCATGGATGATGTCATTTTGATTAAAAATAAATGTAAAAATTGTTGGAAAACACGAATCAGAAAACAGCGGAATTTAAAAAATTTTCCCAACAAAAGGACCTTGGACTCGCAATCGTGTAACCAAATTCGTAAAGATAGAAAACTTACTTTTCTTTTGTTCTTTCTTGAAGCGTTTCAAGCCACCCAAGAACGCTCTTCTCGCGGCTTGATCCCCTCTCCTTTGGTAAAGCTCGAATCTTCAAACTTCTAACTTGAAGTCTCTAGAGAAAGTCCACCAACTTGATCACAATCTAACTAGTAAGGATGCTAGTTCTCTAGTTAGTGTTTAGGCTTAACCTAGGGTTTAATTTAATCTTGGGGAAAGGAAGGTGTTCAACACATGAACCAAAAGAATTGCCAATTAGCTCTAAAGGGGAGCATGAGCTCCCCTATATATAGGAAAGGGAGAGGGGCGCCGATCCTAATCCTTTTTGGGCAAGGATTCGGTTCCTCTCTCTCCTATTACTTGATCATCAAGTATTTTCCAACTTTGACTTTGAATTCTAATTAAAGTCAACTTTTAAGAGAGCTAAAAATATCCAAACTATTTTTGGATAAGTTTATACTTTATTTATTATAAAATAAATAACTTATTTTTATCCAATTAATTAATTCGTAATTAATTAACTAGATTATTTTCTCCAAAATAAGACTTTATTTTTAATTCAAAATTAAACCAAAGTCTATTTTCTCCACGTTCTCGGCTGATGTGACCCTCTCAATTAGCACATCTCCTCTTTTGATAGTATCACGGTTTAGGTGATACTTCCTCATAATGTGCTTGGTCCGTTGGTGAGATCTTGGTTCTCTTGCTTGAGCAACCGCCCCAGTGTTGTCACAAAACACAGTAATGGGGTCTTTCATGCTAGGAACAACATTCAACTCTTGAATGAAGTTTCTAATGCAAACACCTTCCTTAGCTGCATCATTTGCAGCTAAGTATTCGGCCTCAGTGGTCGAATCTGCAGTGGTAGTTTGCTTGGAACTCTTCCAACTCACTGCTCCGCCGTTTAGGTAGAAAATGTATCCTGACATTGACTTAAAATCATCTAAGTCAGATGCAAAGCTTGCATCGCAGTATCCTTCGACAGTAAGATCTTTCTGACCTCCGTAAACTAAGAATAAATCTTTAGTACTTTTGAAGTACTTAAGAATATTCTTCACGGCAGCCCAGTGACCATCTCCAGGGTCAGATTGGAAACGACTTGTCACACTAAGTGCATAAGCCACATCCGGTCGAGTACATAACATTGCATACATTATGCTACCTATTGGTGATGCGTAAGGTGTATGAGTCATTCTCTCCTTCTCAAGGTTAGTCTTAGGATACATCTTCTTTGAAAGACATGTTCCTACACTCATAGGAAGGTTCTTAACCTTTGTTGACTCCATATTGAATCTCTTCAATACTTTGTCAATGTATATCGACTGTGACAGTCCTATTAACCTTCTATATCTATCTCTATAGATTTTAATTCCAAGGATATAGGACGCATCACCAAGATCTTTCATCTCGAATTGGTTCGATAACCATAACTTAGTCACTTTCATATCATCCTTCGAATTCCCAATAAGAAGGATGTCATCAACATAAAGTACTAAGAATTGCACTGAGGTCTCCAATTCCTTTCTATACACACATGATTCATTCGAAATTTTCATGAAGCCAAACGCTTTGACTGATTCATCAAATCGAATGTTGCAATTCCTAGAAGCCTGTTTCAATCCATAGATTGATCTTTGGAGTTTACAAACCTTTTGCTCACTCCTACTGAATGTGAAACCTATGGGTTGCTCCATATAAATGTCTTTGTCAATGTCACCATTGAGAAAGGCAGTTTTCACATCCATTTGCCATATCTCATAGTCATAATATGCAGCAATGGCAAGCATGATTCGAATGGACTTTTGCATTGCAACTGGTGAAAAGGTTTCGTCAAAGTCCACGCCGGGTCTTTGAGTGAATCCTTTTGCAACCAGTCTTGCTTTGTAGGCTGCAATGCTTCCATCAACTCCAAGCTTTCTCTTAAAGATCCATTTGCAACCTATGGGTTTGACCCCATCAGGCAAATCTACCAAGGTCCAAACTTGGTTGGAGTTCATGGAGTCCATTTCGGATTTCATGGCTTCTATCCACTGTTCAGAGTCAGAATCTAAAAGTGCCTCCTCATATGTTGAAGGATCATTATCCTTTTGAGAGATTTCATGGAAGAATCCATACCATCTCTCCGGCTGTCTAGGAGTGCGTTCAGAACGCCTTAGAGGAGGATTTACATGTGTATCGAAATTCGTGATTGGTTGTGGTTGATCAGTAGGGGACGTTTCTTCAGCGGGTGGCGTGAGGTTACTTTGTACTTCTTCTAATTCTATGATCTTTCCTTTCTTTTCTTTAAGGAACGGTTCCTCAAGAAAAGTGGCATTTCTGGAAACAAACACCTTTTGCTCAGATTGATCATAGAAGTAGTATCCTATGGATTCCTTAGGATAACCGACAATGTAGCATAAGTTAGAACGAGATTCTAACTTATCTCCCACTGTCCTCTTCACGTAAGCAGGACAACCCCAAATTCTTAAGTAAGAATAACTAGGGATTTTACCATGCCACGTTTCATAGGGCGTTTTAGGGACTGAGTTAGAGGGAACTAGATTCAAAATCTTTGCTGCACTTTCTAGGGCATAACCCCAGAAAGAAGGTGGTAAGTCAGTAAAACTCATCATGGAACGAACCATATCAAGTAGGGTTCGATTCCTTCTCTCAGAAACTCCATTAAGCTGAGGAGTTCCCGGAGGAGTCCACTAAGAGATAATCCCATTATCTTTGAGATAATTAAGGAATTCTTCACTAAGATACTCGCCTCCTCGATCAGATCGAAGTGCTTTGATCTTGTGACCAGTTTGGTTCTCAACCTCCTTTTGAAATTCTAAGAATTTCTCAAAAGCTTCAGATTTATACTTCATTAAGTACACATAACCATACCGACTAAAGTCATCAGTAAAGGTTATGAAATACTGATGATTGCTTCTTGTGCTTACACTAAGCGGTCCACAAACATCAGTATGGATCAAATCCAAAACCTCAGTGGCACGTTCCACAGTTCCTCTAAAAGGGACTTTGGACATTTTTCCTTTGAGACAGGATTCGCAAGAAGTTAACTCTTTAAGATCATTTTCAGAGAATGATCCTAAAGTGTTTATCTTGCTAATTCTGTTCTTGGAAATGTGTCCTAATCTAGCGTGCCATAAGGGAGCTGAAACTTTGTCATCTCTCTTACGCTTTGTTTCTCGTTGTATATTTATAATATTGATATTTTGAGTTAGGTAAAGTCCATTACTTAGAGTACCGATATGAACGGAAGAGTTGTTCCGTTTGATAAAGTATTTACCATTCTTAATATAAGTTTCATAACCTTCACAATCTAATATTGGAACTGAAATTATATTACGAATAATGCTCGGTACATAAAGGACTTTATTTAATACTAACTCAAAACTACCTAAATCTAATCTAATTGTGCCTAAAGCTCGAGCTTCAACGTTTGAGCCATCGCCGATCTTCAAGACACATTCTTCTTCTTTGAGTTGTTGGACTTCACTTAGCATCTGTACATCATTACAGATGTGAGTTCCACAACGGGTATCAAGTACCCAAGAACTAGAATTAATAGAAAGATTTACTTCAACGAGAAAGATACCTTTCTTTAGAGTAGCCTTGTACTCTGGGCAGTTTCTCCTCCAATGTCCCGCTTTGCCACAATGGAAGCAAACATCCTATTTCTGATCACGCTTCTTCTTTTGGGCCTTCCCCTTCGAAATGCCACCAGTGGGCCTAAGGGGTTTCTTCTTCTTCTTTTGGGCTTTCTTGCCCTTACCTTTAGAAGGCCCAGAAGAGGAAGATGGAGCATTCACCATCAAAACCTTATTGTCCTTCTTGATCGTGCTTTCAGCAGTCACAAGCTGACAAATCAGCTCAGCTACAGTAGCACCAGCATGATTCATGTTGAAGTTAAGGACAAATGGGTTGAATGATGGTGGGAGCGAAGCTAGCAACAAATCCACTGAAAGCTCATCTTTCAGTGGCATGTCCATGGAAGCAAGTTTCTCAGTAAGGGCAAGAAACTTGAGTCCATATTCATGGACACTTGAACCTTCCCTCATTCTCAAGTGGAACATTTCCTTTGATGTGTTATACCTTGTAACACGTTCATGAGGGCGGTAAAGTTGCTCTAAGTGGTCGTAAATCTCCCAAGCAAATTCCATGGCCTCATGTTGTCTTTGCAAGTCCGGAGACATGTTAGCCAACATAAGGCAACGGGCTTGGAGATTATCATCCTTCCACTTCTGAATTGCGTCCCGCTCAGCCCGAGTGGGAGCCTTCCCTTCGGGACTGGGCTCCCCTTCGAAGAGAACATAAGTTCTCTTCTCAGAATCTAAAATGATTTTTAGATTCCTCAGCCAATCAGAATAGTTGGGACCAGTCAACTTGTTTGACTCGAGGATCGATACAAGAGGGTTTTTGGTTGCCATTTCAAAACACGTAGAGAATCACAGAATCTACGACCTAAATGGTAAAACAGAGAACTAGTGAGCATGCTGAATTATAACGATATACAAAAGATAAGGTCTTTAATCTATTGTAGCTCCCACTGTTTTTCGAAGATCTAGAATTCCCAAAGATCTAAGAGGAACACGTTTCCCTATGGTTACTAAGATCCTAGGCATTTTACCTCGAACCCACGACTCACGGACATTCTAAGTAAGAACCCTAGGTAGGTACAACTTACCAATTCTAACACCTTTAGAACTCTTAGTAATTGTTTTTGCATCACCTATCTTTCAATATGGACCCACGACTCGTGCGACATCCATATTTACTTAGGCGTTAAGTTAGACCCATCAATCATAAGATCATGACCAAAACTTAGTTCGAACGACCCACGACTCGCGGACATCGCCCTTGCTAAAATTGACCACGAAATATTGATCATTTAAAATGATTAATTAGGTAACTAAGAACTAATAAGCTCCACTAGCTATCCCACGACTCGCGGACAATAACTAGCTTTACTTACTAAACTTAAAACCTATTGATGGAATGCTAGGAATTTAATTCAAAATTTGCATCTCGAATTAAACACCTATTTGTTCGAAAGTAGCTTAATATTTAATGGGAATTTTCGAATCAACCGGAGAGTTGTCCGGTTCGACCTCACCAACATATATGTTATCCAATTTTATTAGTCTTGATTAATGCAAGTACACTTAAATGCATATCAAACAAGCACATAAACAGATAACATGTCCTAGCATGATACTAACATGTAATGATCATGGGTTCTACCTATCTTATGCGTGATATGTGGGAGCCACTCCACAATCACAAGTTCTAACATACATGCCACATAAACAGTTTAAATCACATAAGGGAAAGCGGTAACAAAATACGAGCCCTATCTCTATTACATTTAACAATTTAGATTCCCCTCCCTAACATTTGTTAGGAATAGTGCCCTAGAAAGCCGATTGTATATCCGCTTTGTGCTTTTCCTTATTGTAATCACAGACAATCTTTGAATGAAATAACGAATTAAGGCAACACTTCTTTATATGCTCTTGTTTGGTATGCGTTTACTTTAGCAGTGCATGTATGAGAACTCCCCTAATCCTGATGACTTTAGGACTCTACCATTTAGGGGAAATGGTTCATGAAACGAGCCCAATATCACATAAGTCATGATTAGTAAAATACTCCAAGCCGATGAGTCCTACAGACAGTGGGAGTGTCAACCTGACTCCTCTAAGGCTTGCTTGTGGGATCACGCCCTTAAGAAGGACCACCTTGTTTCATGGAGGTGGAAAGTGTATAGTTGATACATGCGTGATACATGAGGATGCTTACTTTAATAAGTAAGTTCACTGAGGTGCCCCGTGTGAGAACATTCCTAAATGGGAAAGGAAGTTTCTATTTCAGGAAATGGAAACTTCCAGATTAGGAAATATCTCACGAGTCATTGATGTGATTAATTGATCCTTAAACTTGAGGTTTCTTGTCACTTTATGAGTTAACTCTGTAGTCTTAGGTATAAGCTTTAAAGGGTGTCGCCTTAGACAACTGATTCAAGGCTTATGCTGGGGCTGCACAAGTGATTCATGAAAGTGAATGAGAATCAAGAAAGGACCTACACTTGCATTTGCAAGGTGATCTCTTATTGTGTAAGTCATTCATATGCCATATGGAGTCCTTGGCCAAGGCAGTAGATCAAGACATCAAGAAAAAGGTTTCTTGGATTGAGATCAATAGGATATGAAATGCACTTAGCTTTAAGACCGGATTATTAGGGTTCTAATTATTCCCTTACCCTAGATCTTGGTTGAGAGATAGTAAGTAGGAGGAGTGTATCTCACATGAATCAATGACTTAAAGGTTCTGTCGAATCCGAACATTCCAATTCAGCTAGGGGTTAAAAACCTGTTGCTAGACTATGGTCGTTTAATTTGTGGACTGATTAATTAATTAGTGAATTAATTAATTAGGGTCACTGCTAATTGAATTGAGAACCTAGAGGGTCACACACAACAACTTGGTTACATGAGTTAAGGCTTAAAAATGATTAAACGAGTTAATCGAGCCTAAGGGGTTCCACACGTGTGAAATCACACGTGTGGCTCACGTGATTGGACACGTGTCATTACGACACGTGTGCCACACGTGATTATCTGATGTTAAATAATTAATGTGTTAATTTTTTAATAGACTTTGGTTTAATTTTGAATTAAAAAGAAAGTCTAATTTTGGAGAAAATAATCTAGTTAATTAATTATGAATTAATTAATTAGATAAAATAAGTTATTTATTTTATAATAAATAAAGTATAATTATCCAAAAATAGTTTGGATATTTTTAGCTCTCTTAAAAGTTGACTTGAATTAGAATTCAAAGTCAAAGTTGGAAAATACTTGATGATCAAGTAAAAGGAGAGAGAGGAACCAAATCCTTGTCCAACAAGGATTTGGATCGGCACTCCCCTCTTATATATAGGGGAGCTCGAGCTCCCCTTTAGAGCTAATTGGCAATTCTTTTGGTTCATGTGTTGAACACCTTCCTTTCTCCAAGATTAAATTAAACCCTAGGTTAAGCCTAAACACTAACTAGAGAACTAGCATCCTTACTAGTTAGATTGTGATCAAGTTGGTGGACTTTCTCTAGAGACTTCAAGTTAGAAGTTTGAAGATTCGAGCTTTACCAAAGGAGAGGGGATCAAGCCGCGAGAAGAGCGTTCTTGGGTGGCTTGAAACGCTTCAAGAAAGAACACAAGAAAAGTAAGTTTTCTATCTTTACGAATTTGGTTACACGATTGCGAGTTCAAGGTCCTTTTGTTGGGAAAATTTTTTTTAAATTCCGCTGCTTTCTGATTCGTGTTTTCCAACAAGTGGTATCAGAGCCACCTCGTTAATCGTGTTTCTGATTCGTCTCAATTATTCTGAATTTGGTAGAAATTCTTAGGCTTAGATGTGAATTAGGTATTCATGGGTTCTTTTAGAAAGCCTGAAATACGAAACTGTAATTTTTCCTGAATTTCTGAAACTGTTTTCTTAAATTGTGATTTTGAAAACCGTTTTGATTGAAATATGTTTAAATCGAATTTTTAATTTTGGATTGAATTGGTTTTGAGAAACCTGGACACGAAACGGAACACGAAAAGGACGAGCCTAGGCGTGCTAGCACGTCGCATGCCCAGGCCCGCCGCTGCCGCCCAACTCCTCCCGCAACCGCGCGGGAGCCGTCCCGGGCGCGCCTAGACAGCCCGTCCCGCAACCGCGCGGGACGCCTGCCTAGGCCGCCTAGTCGCGGCGGGCGCTGCTGCGCGCTGCTGCGCGAAAGTGCCTCGCGCGGCTAGGCCCCTTTTCGGGCCCGTTTTCGTGTTTCGTGTTTTCGTGTTTTCGGTCCGTAAAATCCCGATTTAATTTAATTTTAATTTTATCTTTTAAAATCAGTTTTGTTAAAATAAAATTATTTTAAAATTTTGATTAAATTGGGATTTTTGAGAAATTGAAGCGATTTGGATTTTGGGAAAATTATGAATTTTATTTTCTGAAAATAATGAAAGAATAAAATTATTAATTTTGGAAATTAATTGGAATTTTATTGGTTTATTGTTTTTCGGGTTTTATAGAAAAAGCTCATGAACAAGAATTGCATCTAAGTCGTGTTTTAAGCTATTAGAGCTTAAAGCGAGAATTTTAATTTATTGGTTAAATTTAAATTCTTGCAAAAGCATGTTAGGTGATCATGGGTTTAGATCTATGTATGGTTTTAATTTATGCACATGGATGGTTTAAATTGGGGTTGGAGCCCTATAGTCGCGTTTTTCAATTGAGGTTGGAGCCTCACTTATGTGCGTACTGTTATGTGATTTATTATGTGGCTTTCCATATTACTGTTTTTGAGGCCGGGGTATGCCCCGTGTAATTGTCTAAGGCCAATATGAAGATTGAGCCTTATTACTTTATGTCTTTTTCTTTTTATTGTAATTTGAGAGTAGAGATAGGTGGTGAGGTTTTATTTTCATTTTGGAGACAATGCACCCATGGAGTAAGATGGACCACATTCAAGTAACAAGGAGGCCATAAGTGAAGACCCCTCAAAATATTAGGGCGGGGAATCTCAATTGTTAAATGTAATAGAGATAGGGCTCGTATTTTGTTACCGCTTTCCCTTATGTGATTTAAACTGTTTATGTGGCATGTATGTTAGAACTTGTGATTGTGGAGTGGCTCCCACATATCACGCATAAGATAGGTAGAACCCATGATCATTACATGTTAGTATCATGCTAGGACATGTTATCTGTTTATGTGCTTGTTTGATATGCATTTAAGTGTACTTGCATTAATCAAGACTAATAAATTTGGATAACATATATGTTGGTGAGGTCGAACCGGACAACTCTCCGGTTGATTCGAAAATTCCCATTAAATATTAAGCTAATTTCGAACAAATAGGTGTTTAATTCGAGATGCAAATTTTGAATTAAATTCCTAGCATTCCATCAATAGGTTTTAAGTTTAGTAAGTAAAGCTAGTTATTGTCCGCGAGTCGTGGGATAGCTAGTGGAGCTTATTAGTTCTTAGTTACCTAATTAATCATTTTAAATGATCAATATTTCGTGGTCAATTTTAGCAAGGGCGATGTCCGCGAGTCGTGGGTCGTTCGAACTAAGTTTTGGTCATGATCTTATGATTGATGGGTCTAGCTTAACGCCTAAGTAAATATGGATGTCGCACGAGTCGTGGGTCCATATTGAAAGATAGGTGATGCAAAAACAATTACTAAGAGCTCTAAAGGTGTTAGAATTGGTAAGTTGTACCTACCTAGGGTTCTTACTTAGAATGTCCGCGAGTCGTGGGTTCGAGGTAAAACGCCTAGGATCTTAGTACCCATTGGGAAACGTGTTCCTCTTAGATCTTTGGGAATTCTAGATCTTTGAAAAACAGTGGGAGCTACATTAGATTAAAGACCTTATCCTTTGTATATCGTTATAATTCAGCATGCTCACTAGTTCTCCGTTTTACCATTTAGGTCGTAGATTCTGTGATTCTCTACGTATTTTGAAATGGCAACCAAAAGCCCTCTTGTATCGATCCTCGAGTCAAACAAGTTGACTGGTCCCAACTATTCTGATTGGCTGAGGAATCTAAAAATCATTTTAGATTCTGAGAAGAGTACTTATGTTCTCTTCGAAGGGGAGCCCAGTCCCGAAGGGGAGGCTCCCACTCGGGCCGAGCGGGATGCGATTCAGAAGTGGAAGGATGATAATCTCCAAGCCCGTTGCCTTATGTTGGCTAACATGTCTCCGGACTTACAAAGACAACATGAGGCCATGGAATTTGCTTGGGAGATTTACGACCACTTAGAGCAACTTTACCGCCCTCATGAACGTGTTACAAGGTATAACACTTCAAAGGAATTGTTCCACTTGAGAATGAGGGAAGGTTCAAGTGTCCATGAATATGGACTCAAGTTTCTTGCCCTTACTGAGAAACTTGCTTCCATGGACATGCCACTGAAAGATGAGCTTTAAGTGGATTTGTTGCTAGCTTCGCTCCCACCATCATTCAACCCATTTGTCCTTAACTTCAACATGAATCATGCTGGTGCTACTGTAGCTGAGCTGATTAGTCAGCTTGTGACGGCTGAAAGCACGATCAAGAAGGACAATAAGGTTTTGATGGTGAATGCTCCATCTTCCTCTTCTGGGCCTTCTAAAGGTAAGGGCAAGAAAGCCCAAAAGAAGAAGAAGAAACCCCTTAGGCCCACTGGTGGCATTTCGAAGGGGAAGGCCCTAAAGAAGAAGCGTGATCAGAAAGAGGATGTTTGCTTCCATTGTGGCAAAGCGGGACATTGGAGGAGAAACTGCCCAGAGTACAAGGCTACTCTAAAGAAAGGTATCTTTCTCGTTGAAGTAAATCTTTCTATTAATTCTAGTTCTTGGGTACTTGATACCGGTTGTGGAACTCATATCTGTAATGATGTACAGATGCTAAGTGAAGTCCAACAACTCAAAGAAGGAGAATGTGTCTTGAAGATCGGCGATGGCTCAAACGTTGAAGCTCGAGCTTTAGGCACAATTAGATTAGATTTAGGTAGTTTTGAGTTAGTATTAAATAAAGTCCTTTATGTACCGAGCATTATTCGTAATATAATTTCAGTTCCAATATTAGATTGTGAAGGTTATGAAACTTATATTAAGAATGGTAAATATTTTATCAAACGGAACAACTCTTCCGTTCATATCGGTACTCTAAGTAATGGACTTTACCTAACTCAAAATATCAATATTATGAATATACAACGAGAAACAAAGCGTAAGAGAGATGACAAAGTTTCAGCTCCCTTATGACACGCTAGATTAGGACATATTTCCAAGAACAGAATTAGCAAGATAAACACTTTAGGATCATTCTCTGAAAATGATCTCAAAGAGTTAACTTCTTGCGAATCCTGTCTCAAAGGAAAAATGTCCAAAGTCCCTTTTAAAGGAACTGTGGAACGTGCCACTGAGGTTTTGGATTTGATCCATACTGATGTTTGTGGACCGCTTAGTGTAAGCACTAGAAACAATCATCAGTATTTCATAACCTTTACTGATGACTTTAGTCGGTATGGTTATGTATACTTAATGAAGTATAAATCTGAAGCTTTTGAGAAATTCTTGGAATTTCAAAAGGAGGTTGAGAACCAAACTGGTCACAAGATCAAAGCACTTCGATCTGATTGAGGAGGCGAGTATCTTAGTGAAGAATTCCTTAATCATCTCAAAGATAATGGGATTATCTCTCAGTGGACTCCTCCGGGAACTCCTCAACTTAATGGAGTTTATGAGAGAAGGAATAGAACCCTACTTGATATTGTTCGTTCCATGATGAGTTTCACTGACTTACCACCTTCTTTCTGGGGTTATGCCCTAGAAAGTGCAGCAAAGATTCTGAATCTAGTTCCCTCTAAGTCAGTCCCCAAAACGCCCTATGAAATGTGGCATGGTAAAATCACTAGTTATTCTTACTTAAGAATTTGGGGTTGTCCTGCTTACGTGAAGAGCACAGTGGGAGATAAGTTAGAATCTCGTTCTAACATATGCTACTTTGTAGGTTATCCTAAGGAATCCATAGGATACTATTTCTATGATCAATCTGAACAAAAGGTGTTTGTTTCCAGAAATGCTACTTTTCTGGAGGAACCGTTCCTTAAAGAAAAGAAAGGCAAGATCATAGAATTAGAAGAAATACAAGGTGACCCCACACCACCCACTGAAGAAACGTCCCACTCTGATCAACTACAACCAATCACGAATTTCGATACACACGAAAACCCTCCTCTAAGGCGTTCTGAACGCACTCCTAGACAGCCGGAGAGATGGTATGGATTCTTCCATGAAATCTCTCAAAAGGATAATGATCCTTCAACATATGAGGAGGCACTTTCAGATTCTGACTCTGAACAGTGGATAGAAGCCATGAAATCCGAAATGGACTCCATGAACTCCAACCAAGTTTGGACCTTGGTAGATTTGCCTGATGGGGTCAAACCCATAGGTTGCAAATGGATCTTTAAGAGAAAGCTTGGAGTTGATGGAAGCATTGCAGCCTACAAAGCAAGACTGGTTGCAAAAGGATTCACTCAAAGACCCGGCGTGGACTTTGACGAAACCTTTTCACCAGTTGCAATGCAAAAGTCCATTCGAATCATGCTTGCCATTGCTGCATATTATGACTATGAGATATGGCAAATGGATGTGAAAACTGCCTTTCTCAATGGTGACATTGACAAAGACATTTATATGGAGCAACCCATAGGTTTCACATTCAGTGGGAGTGAGCAAAAGGTTTGCAAACTCCAAAGATCAATCTATAGATTGAAACAGGCTTCTAGGAATTGGAACATTCGATTTGATGAATCAGTCAAAGCGTTTGGTTTCATCCAAATTTCGAATGAATCATGTGTGTATAGAAAGGAATTGGAGACCTCAGTGCAATTCTTAGTACTTTATGTTGATGACATCCTTCTTATTGGGAATTCGAAGGATGACATGAAAGTGACTAAGTTGTGGTTATCGAACCAATTCGAGATGAAAGATCTTGGTGATGCATCCTATATCCTTGGAATTAAAATCTATAGAGATAGATCTAGAAGGTTAATAGGACTATCACAGTTGATGTACATTGACAAAGTATTGAAGAGATTCAATATGGAGTCATGAAAGGTTAAGAACCTTCCTATGAGTGTAGGAACATGTCTTTCAAAGAAGATGCGTCCTAAGACTAACCTTGAGAAGGAAAGAATGACTCATACACCTTATGCATCAGCAATAGGTAGCATAATGTATGCAATGTTATGTACTCGACCGGATGTGGCTTATGCACTTAGTGTGACAAGTCGTTTCCAATCTGACCCTGGAGATGGTCACTGGGCTGCCGTGAAGAATATTCTTAAGTACTTGAAAAGTACTAAAGATTTATTCTTAGTTTACGGAGGTCAGAAAGATCTTACTGTCGAAGGATACTGCGATGCAAGCTTTGCATCTGACTTAGATGATTTTAAGTCAATGTCAGGATACATTTTCTACCTAAACGGCGGAGCAGTGAGTTGGAAGAGTTCCAAGCAAACTACCACTGCAGATTCGACCACTGAGGCCGAATACTTAGCTGCAAATGATGCAGCTAAGGAAGGTGTTTGCATTAGAAACTTCATTCAAGAGTTGAATGTTGTTCCTAGCATGAAAGACCCCATTACTGTGTTTTGTGACAACACTGGGGCGGTTGCTCAAGCAAGAGAACCAAGATCTCACCAACGGACCAAGCACATTATGAGGAAGTATCACCTAAACCGTGATACTATCAAAAGAGGAGATGTGCTAATTGAGAGGGTCACATCAGCAGAGAACGTGGCAGATCCACTTACTAAACCCCTTAGTCGAGAAGCTTTCCAAGGTCATCTTCAGAAGATGGGACTTAGAGTAGCTTTAGAATGGCTTTGACGGGCAAGTGGGAGATTGTTAGGAATAGTGCCCTAGAAAGCCGATTGTATATCCGCTTTGCGCTTTTCCTTATTGTAATCACAGACAATCTTTGAATGAAATAACGAATTAAGGCAACACTTCTTTATATGCTCTTGTTTGGTATGCGTTTACTTTAGCTGTGCATGTATGAGAACTCCCCTAATCCTGATGACTTTAGGACTCTACCATTTAGGTGAAATGGTTCACGAAACGAGCCCTATATCACATAAGTCATGATTAGTAAAATACTCCAAGCCGATGAGTCCTACAGACAGTGGGAGTGTCAACCTGACTCCTCTAAGGCTTGCTTGTGGGATCACGCCCTTAAGAAGGACCACCTTGTTTCATGGAGGTGGAAAGTGTATAGTTGATACGTGCGTGATACATGAGGGTGCTTACTTTAATAAGTAAGTTAACTGAGGTGCCCCGTGTGAGAACATTCCTAAATGGGAAAGGAAGTTTCTATTTCAGGAAATGGAAACTTCCAGATTAGGAAATATCTCACGAGTCATTGATGTGATTAATTGATCCTTAAGACTTGAGGTTCCTTGTCACTTTATGAGTTAACTCTGTAGTCTTAGGTATAAGCTTTAAAGGGTGTCGCCTTAGACAACTGATTCAAGGCTTATGCTGGGGCTGCACAAGTGATTCATGAAAGTGAATGAGAATCAAGAAAGGACCTACACTTGCATTTGCAAGGTGATCTCTTATTGTGTAAGTCATTCATATGCCATATGGAGTCCTTGGCCAACGCAGTAGATCAAGACATCAAGAAAAGGGTTTCTTGGATTGAGATCAAATGGATATGAAATGCACTTAGCTTTAAGACCGGATTATTAGGGTTCTAATTATTCCCTTACCCTAGATCTTGGTTGAGAGATAGTAAGTAGGAGGATTGTATCTCACATGAATCAATGACTTAAAGGTTCTGTCGAATCCGAACATTCCAATTCAGCTAGGGGTTAAACACCTGTTGCTAGACTATGGTCGTTTAATATGTGGACTGATTAATTAATTAGTGAATTAATTAATTAGGGTCACTGCTAATTGAATTGAGAACCTAGAGGGTCACACACAACAACTTGGTTACATGAGTTAAGGCTTAAAAATGATTAAACGAGTTAATCGAGCCTAAGGGGTTCCACACGTGTGAAATCACACGTGTGGCTCACGTGATTGGACACGTGTCATTACGACATGTGTGCCACACGTGATTATCTGATGTTAAATAATTAATGTGTTAATTTTTTAATAGACTTTGGTTTAATTTTGAATTTAAAAAGAAAGTCTAATTTTGGAGAAAATAATCTAGTTAATTAATTATGAATTAATTAATTAGATAAAATAAGTTATTTATTTTATAATAAATAAAGTATAATTATCCAAAAATAGTTTGGATATTTTTAGCTCTCTTAAAAGTTGACTTGAATTAGAATTCAAAGTCAAAGTTGGAAAATACTTGATGATCAAGTAATAGGAGAGAGAGGAACCAAATCCTTGTCCAACAAGGATTTGGATCGGCACTCCCCTCTTATATATAGGGGAGCTCGAGCTCCCCTTTAGAGCTAATTGGCAATTCTTTTGGTTCATGTGTTGAACACCTTCCTTTCTCCAAGATTAAATTAAACCCTAGGTTAAGCCTAAACACTAACTAGAGAACTAGCATCCTTACTAGTTAGATTGTGATCAAGTTGGTGGACTTTCTCTAGAGACTTCAAGTTAGAAGTTTGAAGATTCGAGCTTTACCAAAGGAGAGGGGATCAAGCCGCGAGAAGAGCGTTCTTGGGTGGCTTGAAACGCTTCAAGAAAGAACAAAAGAAAAGTAAGTTTTCTATCTTTACGAATTTGGTTACACGATTGCGAGTTTAAGGTCCTTTTGTTGGGAAATTTTTTTTTAAATTCCGCTGCTTTCTGATTCGTGTTTTCCAACAACATTTTGAGGGGTCTTCACTTATGGCCTCCTTGTTACTTGAATGTGGTCCATCTTACTCCATGGGTGCATTGTCTCCAAAATGAAAATAAAACCTCACCACCTATCTCTACTCTCAAATTACAATAAAAGGAAAAAGACATGAAGTCATAAGGCTCAATCTTCATATTGGCCTTAGACAATTACACGGGGCATACCCCGGCCTCAAAAACAGTAATATGGAAAGCCACATAATAAATCACATAACAGTACGCACATAAGTGAGGCTCCAACCTCAATCAAAAAACGCAACTATAGGGCTCCAACCCCAATTTAAACCATCCATGTGCATAAATTAAAACCATACATAGATCTAAACCCATGATCACCTAACATGCTTTTGCGAGATTTTAAATTTAGCCAATAAATTAAAATTCTCGTTTCAAGTCCTAATGACTTAAAACACGACTTAGATGCAATTCTTGTTCAAGAGCCTTTTAAAAAAAAAAAAACCCGAAAAACAATAAACCAATAAAATTCCAATTAATTTCCAAAATTAATAATTTTATTCTTTCATTATTTTCAGAAAATAAAATTCATAATTTTCTCAAAATCCAAATCGCTTTAATTTCTCAAAAATCCCAATTTAATCAAAATTTTAAAATAATTTTATTTTAACAAAACTGATTTTAAAAGATAAAATTAAAATAAAATTAAATCGGGATTTTTCGACCTAAAAACACGAAACACGAAACCACGAAAACACGGGCCCGGGACGACGCGGGATCGCCCGCCCGCCGCGCAGGAACGCACGCTAGGCGCGCGCCAGCGCCGCGCACAGCCATCAGCGATTGCCGCCAGCGTGCGCGCGCCAGGCGCGCCCTTGCGCGCAGACGTGCGGCGCGGGCAGGCAGTCCCGCCCATCCCTGGGCGGGCGCTCCCGCGCGGTTGCGGGAGGAGCAGGCGGCTATCCTGCACGGTTGCGGGACAGGCGAGCAAGGCGCCTAGGCGGGCGAGAGGCCTCCCGTGCGGATGCGGGAGGGCTGGGCGGCGGTGATGGGGCTTGGGCGTGCGACGTGCTAGCACGCCCAGGCCCGTTCTTTTCGTGTCCCGTTTCGTATTTTTGGGTTTCTCCAAAACCCGGTTCAATCCAAAATTAAAAATTCGATTTTGATAAATTTCAACTAAAACGATTTTCAAAAACATTTTTAGAAATTCAGGAAAAATTACAGTTTCGTATTTCAGGCTTTCTAAAAGAACTAATGAATACCTAATTCGCATCTAAGCCTAAGAATTTCTACCAAATTTAGAATAATTGAGACGAATCAGAAACACGATTAACGAGGAGGCTCTGATACCACTTGTTGGAAAACACGAATCAGAAAGCAGCGGAATTTAAAAAATTTTCCCAACAAAAGGACCTTGGACTCGCAATCGTGTAACCAAATTCGTAAAGATAGAAAACTTACTTTTCTTTTGTTCTTTCTTGAAGCATTTCAAGCCACCCAAGAACGCTCTTCTCGCGGCTTGATCCCCTCTCCTTTGGTAAAGCTCGAATCTTCAAACTTCTAACTTGAAGTCTCTAGAGAAAGTCCACCAACTTGATCACAAACTAACTAGTAAAGATGCTAGTTCTCTAGTTAGTGTTTAGGCTTAACCTAGGGTTTAATTTAATCTTGGAGAAAGGAAGGTGTTCAACACATGAACCAAAAGAATTGCCAATTAGCTCTAAAGGAGAGCATGAGCTACCCTATATATAGGAAAGGGAGAGGGGCGCCGATCCTAATCCTTGTTGGGCAAGGATTCGGTTCCTCTCTCTCCTATTACTTGATCATCAAGTATTTTCCAACTTTGACTTTGAATTCTAATTCAAGTCAACTTTTAAGAGAGCTAAAAATATCCAAACTATTTTTGGATAATTTTATACTTTATTTATTATAAAATAAATAACTTATTTTTATCCAATTAATTAATTCGTAATTAATTAACTAGATTATTTTCTCCAAAATAAGACTTTCTTTTTAATTGAAAATTAAACCAAAGTCTATTAAATAATTAACACCTTTAATTATTTAATACATATATATATATATATATATAATATATATATATTCACACGTGTGTGACACGTGTCACAGTGACACGCGTCACTCACGTGAGCCACACGTGTGATTTCACACGTGTGGAACCCTCTTGGCCCGATTAACTCGTTTAATCATTTTCAAGCCTCAACTCATGTAACCAAGTTGTTGTGTGTGACCCTCTAGGTTCTCAATTCAATTAGCAGTGACCCCAATTAATTAATTCACTAATTAATTAATCAGTCCACAGATTAAACGACCATAGTCTAGCAACAGGTGTTTAACCCCTAGCTGAATTGGAATGTTCGGATTCGACAGAACCTTTAAGTCATTGATTCATGTGAGATATAATCCTCCTACTTACTATCTCTCAACCAAGATCTAGGGGAAGGGAATAATCAGAACCCTAATAATCTGGTCTTAAAGCTAAGTGCATTTCATATCCATTTGATCTCAATCCAAGAAACCCTTTTCTTGATGTCTTGATCTACTGCCTTGGCCAAGGACTCCATATGGCATATGAATGACTTACACAATAAGAGATCACCTTGCAAATGCAAGTGTAGGTCCTATCTTGATTCTCATTCACTTTCATGAGTCACTTGTGCAGCCCCAGCATAAACCTTGAATCAGTTGTCTAAGGCGACACCCTTTAAAGCTTATACCTAAGACTACAGAGTTAACTCATAAAGTGACAAGGAACCTCAAGTCTAAGGATCAATTAATCACATCAATGACTCGTGAGATATTTCCTAATCTGGAAGTTTCCATTTCCTGAAATAGAAACTTCCTTTCCCATTTAGGAATGTTCTCACACGGGGCACCTCAGTGAACTTACTTATTAAAGTAAGCACCCTCATGTATCACGCACGTATCAACTAACGACTTTGCACCTCCATGAAACAAGGTGGTCCTTCTTAAGGGCGTGATCCCACAAGCAAGCCTTAGAGGAGTCAGGTTGACACTCCCACTGTCTGTAGGACTCATCGGCTTGGAATATTTTACTAATCATGACTTATGTGATATAGGGCTCGTTTCTTGAACCATTTCACCCAAATGGTAGAGTCCTAAAGTCATCAGGATTAGGGGAGTTCTCATACATGCACAGCTAAAGTAAACGCATACCAAACAAGAGCATATAAAGAAGTGTTGCCTTAATTCGTTATTTCATTCAAAGATTGTCTGTGATTACAATAAGGAAAAGCACAAAGTGGATATACAATCGGCTTTTTAGGGCACTATTCCTAACAAAAATAATGTAAAATTTATTCAAGAGTCGAGAGGTGAAACGTTGAAGTAGTAAATTAATGAAAGAATGAGTGAAAAACGAGCTTCGTTTTGATTATAAATGTGGAATATTTAGACTTTTTGTTTATAAATTATGAATATTAAAGTTGATGAAAATCATGAGAAAATTATATAAACGAAGCTATAATTAAGTTTAGAGTTTGGAAAAATCACTATAATGTAGAGAAAAATTCAAGAATCGTTTTAAGTATAATTTCGACTTTTGAATAAAAGCTAATTGTTTAAAATAAAATGATGATTTTTAAAAGGAAAATATTTATAAAAGATGCTATGGTGAAATCGAATTTTTGGTAAATGCATGAAAATTCATAAAATAATTTAAGGGTCGTTTTTGTTATAATATTGAATATCAAAAAGTAGAGGAGTAAGGATTTATTGATGATCGAATCATAAGCTGGGGTTTTCGCCGGTTTTTGATACTACGGAAGTTAGCATGGGAATTATGGTTCACGGAGAGTATCACGATCCTCGAAATAATGTGAGGATTCTTTTGGTTACAATATTGGGTAGTGAAAGTGTTTCGGGGAACGTAGGAATATTTTTGAACTGTAGGGGTATTTTCGTAATTTCCACCCTAAAACTGTAGGAATGGGTTTTGAAGCATATGAAAGGGTTTTAGGTGCTAAAAGGGAATGAATACTAGAATTCTAGGATTTTATGAGAAGAGTTTCAAGGTAAGAGTTAAATAAAGGAAATAATTAAATCTACGATCATTTAATTAAAGTGTAACACATAAAAGCACATAAGTCACGTAGAATGTAATGCATGAAGAGAATAAATAAGGACCGAGATTATAAGTGCTTCTTGAATAACCCCTTTACTTTTACTTTTCCAACTCGGCCCAGGTTAGGGCTGTTACATGTGGCATCCTCCGTTTGGGGTGTTACAAACCAGGATTCGAGCCACCTACCATTTTAAAGATCTATGTGTCTAGTTTCATTTCCAAGATACAAAACTCAATTCCCATTCCTTAATCTCAAGATATTCCTGTTTTCATACAGCTTGTCCGTTTCGGAAATCTGTCAGCTTTGGCCCAATTTCACTCGGAACCCCTTTTTGTGTTCTTATTCCGTTTTTCTTGTATCTTTCCACCTCCGAACTTATTCCTAACTTGTTTTAGCATGTTTAAGTGTAGGTATTTGCTCTTTTTATGCATTTTATGTTTCTTAAGTAATGTGAGTTGTTTGCACGAATCGCTTATGCGCCTTGTTATGTTTTTAGATGCTTCATTATGCATTAATTGTGCACATGAACATTCTTTAATGCATATTATGAATTTGTTAAGCTATGATATGCGTGTTTTTGCACGTCTTGTCTGGATTTGATACGTGTATGAGCTTTTGACTAAGTATTTGCATCTCTTATGTGACTAAGCATATGTCGTGCATCTGTATGGTTTGTCCTCTAGTCTAAATTTTGCATATTGTCTTCAGTTTGTCCAGGTGCACCCGGGGTGGTGTTTCGTGATTCGAGTTGATTCCGGGGTGAATCGTTTGTCTCATTCTTGGCCACGTCGGTGTAAGGTGAGGTTTAGGTTTGTTTTCTTTTAGTTAAAGTGACCTACGACCCTATATGCTCGTTTTCAAGCCCGCATGCGAATATACTACTATATGTATATTAAATATGTGCCTTATAATATGTTATGAATATTATCAATTCGATTTAATACGAATCCTTCTGAAATTATACGTATGGGCATATATAAGCTTAAAAATGGTTTTGCAACGAGGTTATGCTCCAAACCGTGTAGTGTCAAGCGAACTATGGATCTCCCGCAGCTTATTACGAATTTGGAAGACACGGAGAGGTACGTGTATAGCCTATGCCGAGTTGCACGGTAAGGTATGTTTCCTATGGTATGTTTCTTAAGTTATGAATCTTACGTTTTTATGTTTCGCGAGTTAGGTATACTTCCTATGAATCTATTTGAATCCCCGGGTTTCGGAGGTGTGGGTAAGGGAGACCCGGTGCGGCTGTTGGGGTCGCCGGTTATCACCCCTGTGCACATGCTCCTTTGAAGTACCTACGTGCGACTCTGAGGGAGATGGAGCAGGCGTGGTGCTTTGAGCCTTCGGCTGAGGCCGGAGAAGGTACGTTGTGGGTTCGCGACCCCACGTATATTGAGTTGCACGATGTGGGCCCGTAACCCGCGTGCAGACTTCCGGAGAAGGTTGGAATACGGGAATATGAATCTTTGAATTTATGAATCTTATGAATTTATGAGTTTATGCTTCTTTATGAATCTTTTGAGTCTTTTGATTAAGGAGTAAGGTTGGAGACCCGTACTCGCCGGGTATTTGAATTCTTTTGTTACGTTGATTATGAAACGGGATAGGAGAGTTTGTTTTCAATACGAGATTTCTACGCTATGTTATGAATCGATCTGAATATAAGAATCCATATGAGTTACAATACGAATCCCTATGAGTTTTTAATATGAATCCATATGTGTACTTGAATCTATGAATCCTTACGAGTTTTCAAACTTAAGAATATACGAATATATGAATAAGTATGAGTACTTTTGGAAAATAGCTTTGATAGAACTTGATGCATTTCTTCTCATTCTTTCTTTGTTTGCTTGCATATTTTGGAGCTGAAATTGTTGCTACTTGTATGGCATGAATTGTTGATGAATTGGTGTTATTTTGATGCATGTTGAATGTAATTTGGATAGAATAAGAGACTCCTAAGAGCCCCCAACCGATATACCCTGTTTTTGGCCTTCAAATTCGGAGTTACTGCGTTAAAATTTTCCCAGTCCGAACGCCTGACACGGCCGTGTCAGGTTACAACGGAAAATGGACACGGCCGTGTTGAGCTCTCGGAAATGTTTTTTTTTTCGAATTAATTCGCCAGACACGACCGTGTCCGTCCCCTTTGCATTTCTGACACGGTCGTGTCCAACAGGGTGGCATCCGAGGAGATTTCTTTCGCCTTTTCATTGCTTCTTGTTGATCCTTCTTGCCTCGTTTATGATGTGTATGCCTTATTAACTTGTTATATTATGTGTTAAGCCTTTTGTTATGGATTTGTGACTTGATTTACGTCCTCGTTTATGATATATGTCCTTGTATGCATTGAATACTCGTAAATGACCTAAATGTGAATTCATTTCACATCATTCGCATCATAATCATACATACGCATATACCGAGCATCAATGTGGTTCATATTGAGTCTAAGAGTGTTCCTTGTTGTTTGTCATGTTTAGAGGTTCTTCCTGTAGAGGACGAGCTTGCTCCGTAGGTGTCCGATTTCCCTTTTTGTCTCCACTATGCACGTTGACAAGGTGAGGTTTTTGTTCTTTTAGTTACTCGACCATAACCCTATTTGATTTGAAGCCTCACATGCGAATACCTATAATATATGGTAAATATGTGTATGATACATATGTTGAGGGATTATCCCATTTGTTATAAGAGTTGGAAAACACTTTGTATAAATATGTAAGCTATTTTGCCTTTGTTTGAAAAGTTTAGCTTTGTGCAAGTGTGTGTGTGTAAGCGAGATGTGGCTTTGAAAGATAAGCTTTGAGATATGTTTGTGTGATTTCTGTGATCTGTTTGGGCCCCGGAGTGTGGTATGGTAATCTAGGGACGGCCGAGGGGTCGCTGAGCTCTTCCATCAACACCTCCATTTGAGTGTCTCACCCAACCTTGGGAGGTTGAGGAAGGGTGTTTCTCTTGAGCCGACAGAGGCAACCGTCAAAGGTTTCAAGGTAGTAATTAAACCTTGTCTCGTCTGTGTTTGTGGATAGTTAGGGCCGATCAACCCTTCTATCAACTGGTGTTGGGGATGGGTTCTGATTTGTTTTGCTTAGCTTTGTTCTTCGTATATGGAAGTTTGGAGTGTGACTCGTACTCGCCGAGTTGGTTTAGTTTGTGCGTGATCTAGGAAATGAGAGTGGATTTCAAATATCTAAAATTGGGTTTTGTCTTTGGCCTTTTTCTCTTCTATTTAACCTATGTATATCTATATCACGGGAATTATTTTGGCTTGCAAAAACCACTCTCGGTTCAAGGATCTTTTCGTTTTTGATTAAATGTTTTGCTCTATATATATATCGGGTGTGTGAGTTAGCCCCCTCACTAGTCACTAGGACTAACCCTCGTTGTTGTTTTCCCCTTTTTCCTTTCTTTTGAGTTTGCAGGTACTTCCGAGTCATGCTAGGCGGCAAGTGTCTTTTGGGTTTACTTGTGGTGTAGCTTGAGTCCGCATGCATCGTAGTGGTTTTATTTCTGCACTTTGGAATTATGTATTACAGATACTTATGTTTTTGGCCGTGATGGCATTGTATATTTTTTATATGATCTAGCATGCAGCTTGAATACTTGACCCTCCCCCATTTTGATTAAGTATATATGTGATCTTGGGAATTATGTTGGATACGAATTGCTTCCGCTACTCTGATTTTAATTTGCGTAGTTTCTGAGGGTCTAGGCCGCCTAGCGAGGGTGTGGAGTTTTGTGTGTCTCCCGTTCGCTATGGTTTGATACCGGTGCGAACTCCCTATTTCGTTACTCGTGTTAGACCTTAGTGCGGGGGATGTGGCACCCTTCGCTCCGGGGGTGTTACACAAGCCCCTCAAGATCTTTAGTTAATTCAATTAAGTATAAGTCTTATGATATATGTTCAAATCAATCTAATGCAACTAAGTCCTTGAATTATGGAAACCAATCAATTAAGGCCAAGAATGGTTCATGCAATTAAGTCCTCTAATTTGAGTGAATAATCAATTAAAGACACATAGGCAATTAAGTCACGTTCGGCAATTATTTCACGTATCAATGAGAAATAAATCATATAATAATTCTCATGTTATGGAAAATGATCAATTAAAGACAATTAATCAAGTAAGACATCTTCGGAAATAATATAATTCACATAATATCACGTAATGCATAATTGAAAAACTAGGGCGTTACAACTCTCTCCCCCTTAAGAGGACCTGGTCCCCAGGTCCAAACTCGAGTCCTAAATCTTTAAAATAAGCGATGAGAGAGCCCCGTCTCTCAAACAAATAATACACAGCCTAAGCTCAAGTGAATAAACGTTCACACAACCCGTCACGTAAGGAACAAGTATAAGAGGCCAAGTATTCCAATTAGTCATACAAAACAATTAACGAATACCAAGAACCATATATGGTAATAATAAAGTGCATAATACACGTGATATTCATGTTTAGGTGTACTGTTCACCGATATGCATGTCGGATCCTTAACTGGCTCGATTCCTCAACATGCCTACTGTGTGTATTAAGTATCCCCTCAATCTTCATCCCACGATCGAATTCTTTATCCTTTCCCGATACAACAATCCAAAGTTTCAACTCTTGAATGTGCGCTTGATAGTAATACAACCCACTCATTCTTCCCACAAATTATAGTTAACCTCCTCCGATGCCCGGGTTAATTATTTGATAACTCGAAGTTCAGTTTCTACCCTTTTTTCATCAAATTTCTTTTAATTTCAGCTTGGCTTAAGATATGCCTCCTTATAACATTAGGAGTCTCCATTTTGAGAACTTTGGGTGCATGGAACTCAAAATATTGGAGACTTCGTTCACGTGGTTCTGATAGAAGGTTCTCGAAAGAACCATTTTTTCTTGAAGTTTCAACACTCCCAAGTGAGGTCCAACATCGACTTGAAGCTGTTTTCCCGGCCGGCTCTCCCCCTTAAAAAAAAAATTATTTTCCATCTAGCTTCTTGAACTTATTCTACCATTCTCAAATCAAAGATTCTCTTCTTTCTAATTCTCTTGAAGTACCTATGATTTTTGATCTTGTTCCCAAAATTCCTCCACTCCGGTTGGAAGTCGAAACAAGTACTAAACCTACCATCCTTTCTTGAATACTCTCCTCCAGTTCTTGAAGCACCTAGCCTTCTCAAAAATTATTCTCACATAATTTTTATCCGAATCTAGAAAGTCATCAATTGTCAAAATCTTCTAATTGCGTCCTTTTTCCATTTTCAAGAAATTCCGTTGTTGAGAACTCTTGCATTTTTGTTGCTTCTATTGAAAATAATTCATTTGAGCAAATTCATAAATTTGAAGTCATCCTCCGGTCGACTCTCCCCCTTAAGAATGCCTATTCTTATCCGTTAGCTCCTAGCATCGCTTCTTACTTTAAAGATTCTCGACTTCTTCAACTCGACTTCCTTAATATGAGCGGTTCCAAATCTCACCACTTGTTCCGACATTTTATCTCACGTTTACTTTTGAAGTGATTGGTAAGAATAGCGACCCACTTCCTCCATTCCAACTCCTAACTACTTTTCCCGGCCTTGTAATTGCTCTTTCCCTTTTTGATCCACACTTTGCAACCCAATTATTTCCTTATCATACTTCGGTTGTGTCTCGGTCGAAACAACGTTTGATAAATGAGGTGGGGAGAGTTCCTATCAAGAAAACACTTAAAATGCATGTTGGGTTAAGATGCCGATGCACGTATCACCCTTGTAAGCAATTCAGAGATGCAACATATTGTAGCAATTACATCAATTAAGGACACGCATACAAATAAAGGAATTTAAATAATTTCAAACAACGTATAATGCAGGTGCCATGAATGCATTGAACCTATCACCGTAGTTGCATCCTTTAGCTTAGCACTTGTTCCTTGTTTGTGGGATTACAAGCTTGCCTCGAATTTGTTGGTCATTTCTTGTTACCCACGGTCTTCCAATTCTTCAAAATCCTTAACATCAACTTGTGCATCTCTATCACTCGAGCCTTGGATATTCTTGAACCCAATTCCTTTCCAAAGTATTCTTTCCAAATTATTGATTCTAAGTGTTACTCAAACCTTCGCCTTAAACATCTTCTTGACCCATGCTTTCTTATATCGACCCGCCTAACTTTGTAATAACAATTATGATTCTTGAACTCCAATGGTTCTACTCCCATGAATTTGATACTTTGCTTCTTTTTTTTTTTTTTTTTTTTTTCACCTAGCCATCACGTCAATTGAAGTCCCCGGTTTATTCTTTACGAGTTCAAATAGCCGAAGGAATTCACCCTCCAATTGCTTACCCTGGAACACATAATTTGTTTCTAAATTCCTTGCCTTTCTTTAACAATTCCATTATTGCTCCATATCTTCTAATTCAACCACACAACACGACAATTTAACTGGGATATGGAAAATAGACTCAATCCAACTGAAGATAGAATCCTTAATACTTTAGTTACTATAAACTTGAAATCACCATATTAGTCGTTCTCTTTAACTCTTCCGATCCAAATTCTTTCTTAACCCGAAATCCCAAAATATTTCAATTCCTTGTAGATCTACGTCCATTACCTGTTTATTCAATCCTTCCAATTTGTCATTTCCATGAACCCAAAATCGCTCAATTTCTTAAATTTTCCAAGTTAATCCCAATCCTATTCCAAGGTCCAAAATGTCTCGATTCCTCCCAAACTTAATTCCAAATTTTTTCCTCAACCTGAATCGCTTGAGTTATTATCTTCTCACGGTTTAATTTTAGTTCCAACAAGCAGAAGATCCTCAACTAATTACAAATCCGAACCTTGAATCATTATTTTCACCTCTTCCTTGCATTGAATAAATCTCCTGAACCCGGTCGATCCACCTCTTTTCGTAATGTAAACCCTCGTGTCTATCTTGTAAATTGTAAGCATCACCTTCCTTAATTATCCCTTAGCCTCACTAGATCTTATAAGTTACTCCCACCATGGATCCTTCTATCCCGAATCTTATCACTTGAATTATAACCTAATTAGAGAAATCCATAGCTCTTGAATTTTTATATGAAGTTCCTCGGGACATTCCTTACAACTTCAAAGCGAGAGAAAAGAGCTTACGGTAGATTGAGGTTGTCGTAGAAATTGGCCGTGCTTTTATAGCCTATAATCACAACTTGTCTCAAATATAGATGCATGGGGTTAGTGATTGCATATGCCACATAATTAACATTTAAAGACACGTTGATGCAAAATGCCATAATTAATTTTACAAAGTTAAAGTAAAACAAGTTAATCATATAAAATTCAAGCAATGTGAGGTCAATCAATCAACAATTAGTGACAAGAATCAATGCAATGCACCAATTATCAAGTAATTCCTAAGCCGTACGACCTAGACTTGACACGACACAACACGACACGACACTAGAACCTCGGTTTTGCAACCGGGCTCTGATACCACCTTAGGATGTAGCACTCGGAACGCTAGGTAGCCACATCCCCCGCACTATAGTTCAATCCACATATGAAATGAGCACCCATACATGAATCAACCCTATAGCGAACGGAGACAATAAAAAAAAAAACGACACTCTAGCTAGGCGGGACTAACCCTCAATTAATTACAATAATGCGATACGAATAGAACAAAAGCATAATAGACATATCATCATTCAAGTCTCAATCTCCAATAACTATCCTTTACAATCTTCAAAATATCATAAGTCATAATAATACATATGCATCAATTATGGAAATGAAAGTGCTAGACCCGTAAGAAGATCGACTCAATCCCGCCTAGCACACAACCTGCAAGACCTAAAAATGTGAGGTGTCAGTCTATGAAGACTGAGTGAGGGGTTTATAACTTAAAAGCCCAATTACCATGAAAGCTATAATCTCAGGTAATTTTATAAAAGAAAGCAATATAAGTTCAATAATAAGATAGAACTCGCCCGAGATTACAACTAATCAATTTACAATTCAATCAATTCAGTACAATTTAGTTCAATCAATCAGTGGCCCGACGAGTGAGGGGAAATCTCCAACCTTTCTCCGACTGTGTACAATAATTCAGTTTTAAGTGATTAAGTGATCATGCAATCAGTTTCAGTGCACAATTAGTAATTTCGATAACTCCTTCTTCCTCCGGTTGATGGTGGGATTGCAATGCCCCGACCATCCAATCTCATTAAGCATAGGGTTCATGATTCCCTATGCCCAGAACTCCTTCCTCCACTAATCTCCTAGTGGATTCAGGGGTCATCCCAACAATGTGAGGGGAGTGCAGAGTTACCCGTCAGCCCATGCTTTCCCAGTTGGCTCATGCACTAACCCTCGGACCCACAGAGCAGTACAATATATTCGCCATAATAAAGTCAATCAATCAATCAATCGGTACAATTCGGTAATTCAATCAATCGATACAATTCGGTAATTCAATTGAAAATCAATGAGGTTTTGGAAAATAATAGATATATTGATACATTTTGGCCGAAAGATCACATAGGGTTGTAAGGGTTCTACATATCTAGAAATTAAACCTCACCTGATGAGCGACGAAACAAAACAAGGATACAAGAAAGTGCCCATACGACCAATGATCTCCGCCCTGGAGAAAACTTGAATGAATGAGAAGAAGGAAAAGATTGAGTGATGATGGTTGATTGAAGCTTGAAAGACCAAAATTTGCTCAAAATTAGCTTGAAGATGAAAATTCCTCTTTCTTCCTTCTTGAGGTTTTTGATCGAGAGAGGGATAGATGGAAAGCAAGAGTGTACGTATGTTTTTAATGAGGAAAAATGCCAAGTCTTGCATATAAGAGATGAAATGGCCACAATTTGCAATCAAGCCCCTCAAGATCTTTAGTTAATTCAATTAAGTATAAGTCTTATGGTATATGCTCAAATCAATCTAATGCAATTAAGTCCTTAAATTATGGAAACCAATCAATTAAGGCCAAGAATCGTTCATGCAATAAAGTCCTCTAATTTGAGTGGATAATCAATTAAAGACACATAGGCAATTAAGTCACGTTCGACAATTATTTCACGTATCAATGAGAAATGAATCATATAATAATTCTCATGTTAGGGAAAATGATCAATTAAAGATAATTAATCAAATAAGATATGTTTGGAAATTAATTCACTTGTCAATTAAATTCGAGTGATGCAATAATTCTCAAATTTACAATAATTTCACTTAAAGACTTAATAATATGATTCACATAATATCACGTAATGCATAACTGAAAAATTAGGGCCTTACAACTCTCTCCCCCTTAAGAGGACCTGGTCCCCAGGTCCATACTCGAGTTCTAAATCTTTAAAATAAGGGATGAGAGAGCCCCGTCTCTCAAACAAGCCACGAGAGAACCCCGTCTGTAACAGCCCAAAACAGGGCCTGGATGAAAACAGTAAGTTAAGGCAGTGGTAAAGCGTTTATAGACCGTGATCCAACTTTTTGAATCATCATGCATTGCATTCTTACATGAACTTTGTGCTCGTATATGATCTGACGTGCTTTAAGGGGGAATTCTTGACCTTTGATACAGTTTACTATTCATAACCCGAGCCTACCTTGTTCATATTGCTACTCGAACCCTAGAGGTTCATCACACATGTTTCCCAATCGTTTGAACTTGTTTCCCGAACTCAGAAAGTCTTTCTTGAGCCATAAGGGTATTTTTGGAACTTACCGACCAAAGTTACTATTCATCAGAAAATGAGCTTTTGATTCTGACACCTTTTTCTACCCAAGTTACAGTCGAATCGATCCTTGAGTCGAGACGAGTCTTTTGAAATCATTCTTGGCTTGGAAATCCATTCCGGAACTTTGTTTTATTGAAAACGTTTTTGAAAACCCTAGTTTACTATTCCTTTTACGAACGGATTTCATTCGGAAAATATTTTCTCTTCGGATTTGCACTACTTGAGCTATTTCAAGATTTTTGAAATGTTTTACAACTCTTGATTCAAGTCCTAGCTTGAAAATTTAAAGCGTACGTTCGTACGTGAGGATTCACTATTCATCCTACGTTTTCAACTTTTTAACGGTAAAACGTTTTATAGTCGATTTTGGACTCAAAACGCTTCTCGATTTATTTCTTGAATTTTGGAAGCAATCCGGACTTGAAAATCATTCTAGAAAGTCGTTTTTCACTCATGTCGAGTTTCGAGCTCAAAACTTCTATTCATTAAAACGAATGTATCTTTCAAACGGTAAATCCGATTTCGACGAATGAATATGCGTTTCGAAGCTAATTTTCTTGCCGTCGGAATGGTTGAACTTCCAGCCACTTATCCTTGAGTCTTGGGGGACGAAATTACAGAAATACCCCCAGCAGTCCCATTTTTAGCTTCAACATCCCTAAAGCTTCTAGAAGACACAAGTGGATGAACTCTTGTTTTGCTCTCCTACCCTTAAGCCATTTCTATTTGCAAGGTGAGGGGCTTCTCCACACCTATAAATACCCCTCCCATGGCATTTCATTCCTTGCTCAAAGTTGTGTTAACAACACCCTTTCTTCTCTCCCTCTCCCCCTCATTGCCGTCGGCACCCCCCCACTAGAGCTAGGTTAGTTTGTTTTGTTTTTATGTTATGTTAGTTTAGTTTATGTTTTTATGTTATGGTATGTTTATATTATATTTAGGTTGGGTCTTAGGGTCTTCCCTAAGCCATATAGGATTTTATTTTATGCATTTATTATATAGTTTTTATGATATGTATGTATAGATGTTTATATGTTTTAATTGTTTAGTATATGCTTTAATATGTTATGAATTGCTCTAGTATATGCTATGATCATGTGATATGATTGTTATATTATGAGAATTGATGCATGATTATGTAATTTGAATTATGTTCATGCATGTTAGCTAATGGAATAGTGATTTACAATTTATTATGTCACAACTTGTTACATGTTGATATTGGAATTAAATTGTTACATGTTACATGCGTAAAGGTTCATGATATATGATATGATATGATATGAGATATGTTGTGACATGTTGTCACATTGTTATATGACTCTTGAATTATGAATTGAGCTTATGATATGATTTGGATTATTGGATTAGTGCCTTGATCATGTTATACACTTTAATAGTGTCACATGTTATAACCTAAGATAGAATAGTGTTTCATAACTTGATCTTATGCCTTAATTGGATCTCTTAACTATAGGTTATACCTTTAACCTAGATCACACTTGATTATATTAACATGAACTTGAAACTATAGGTTATAATCAAGATCATAATTTAATTATGGTGTGTGTGTGTGTGCATGCCGTGTGTGTGTGTGCGTTCGTGCATGATGTGTGTGTGTACCGTGTGTGTGGGTGTGTGTATAGTAAGGGTTTGACCTGACCCTTTGACCCGACATGTGAATAGTAATCGTGAATAGTAATCTGGAATAGTACTTTTGAATAGTACTTTTGAATAGTAAAAATGAATTAAAACTTGTGTTTTCTTAATAGACATTTGCACCTAGGGTTTCCATATCCAGGGTCTAAAATGTGTTTTCAAAATGTGTTTTCTTTCGTGGACTTGTT
The DNA here is from genome assembly GCA_037501455.1 of Lantana camara. Lineage (NCBI taxonomy): Eukaryota > Viridiplantae > Streptophyta > Magnoliopsida > Lamiales > Verbenaceae > Lantana > Lantana camara. Next base: position 41,209,039 of record CM074865.1, read on the forward strand.
TCTTAACCTAAGGTTTGCGATAGGATTCATAATTTGACTAAAGCTTACTCGGTTATAGTAAGATCATAGTCTAACGTTAAGAGTAACTCACTTTGACGTATTCCTTTGTGTGTTACCTTTCTTGAATACCTTAAATGGTATTACTCTCTTGTGTTACATGTTCTTTACATGTTCCTTGTTCATTGTTTCATGCATTTCATATGCATCTTGGTTAGTAGTGGGTCTTAGTTCTTAAGCTCACTCTAGTACACCACCTACAGGAGTTAAAGTTGAGCACTGGGATCCCCAGGGCACCGCTTAATCTGTCTACCTACCTTTGTTACTGTTAGGTGAGGTGAAGTTATAAATGTTTTCCAACTGGAACCACGATTATACTATCGTATCATATGTTTTGAAATTCAAAGCTAAACCTTGTTTTGAAGTATCCCTTTTATCGGGACATTCTCTTGAAAGGATCATTCATACTTTAATAGTATACCTTGATCAACAGTACATGTTTTCCAAAGTTCTGCATTCTTGTTCAAAGACAGTTACATGTTTTGCATATGTTTTCAAAGTACAGTTGCACATGTTTTACAGACAGTTTCACATGTTTTCAGACAGAATCATATGTTTTACAGACAGCATCATATGTTACAGTTACAGTTTCACATGTTATAGTTAGCATACTGGAGTGATACTCTGGTCACTGCTAATCTTAAATGCAAGCATACAGTTTACAGTTTGGGCCCGGCGGTTATGTGTGGAGGTGATGCTCGGGAGGTGAGCGCCAACGACATCACCAATACCGGCCGCCACACTTAGACAATTGACACCGACTTTTAACAGGAGGTTTGTTAAGTCAGGACAATCTGTCTGGGAACGGACAACAAATCTGTTCCCATTACATGTTTACAGGTCGCCTAGGGCTAGCTACCCGAAGTGACAACCGGTGGAGGATGGTGCATGTTTGTATGTATTGGTATGAGTTGTTGTTGACCTTGGTCCAATAGTCTACTGTGTGCGGAGTTGTTGTTGACCTTGGTCCAATGCTCTACTTTATGTGGGGTTATTGTTGATCTTGGTCCGATACTCTACTATACGTGGAATTATTGTTGATCCTGGTCTGATGCTCAACCAAATCATGTTTTCTGGAGTAAGGATGGAGGAGCCTAGCTTGCGGGCAAAATTCTGTTTCATAAAGGATGGTTCATATCTGGAAAAGTTCACTTTACCCTTATCCCGTTTTATGAAAGAACTATGAACCATCAACAGCATATGTGTGCGCGTGTGATAGCATTCATGAAAATGTTTTTAACGTGCATTCTTTTACAGCATCGCATTCAAAGAGTTTTATCAACCGAACTTGTTTCGAGTTCTTCTTTAAAGCATTGCATTTAACAGTTTCGAACTTTACTTCCAAGTTCTTTAATTCAGTACTTTCTTTAAAGTATTCCCTCACTTAGTCCTTTTGACTAATACCTCTCCCGTTTTCTTGCCTCGTGGTTTCAGGTCTTGCAGCCGCAGTCTAGAGGTATCTTGAAGCTCTAGATTGTCATTTTTGTTTCTGTCAGGACTTAGTATTACTTCCTTTTGTGTCCTGCATATGTTTTATGGCTGCATCACTTTATACTTCTGTATATGTTTCTGAATACTTGAGTATCTTTGTTATACTCTTTCTGCTACTCTGTTACCGATATTTTGAACTCTGCTATATCGGTACTTATATGTGAATCTGTTATATGTTCTGATATGCCGAGTCTCTCTTACACGATCAATATGTTCTTGCTTGTTACATGCCATCACACACATGTTTTGAAAAGTTTTAAAATACTTTGATTTTCCGCTGCATAGCCACATCGTTGTTCATGTATAGTTCTGATAGACAGCCGTTCGCTGGAGTATTTCTTGAGTGATGGCTCACACCATTACTTGAGAGATGCTTCAGTGCGGGGGTTGAGACGCCGCTCTCCTCTTGTTCTGGTACGGGTGGGGGCGTTACAGCCCTGAGGTGGTATCAGAGCATCGGGTTAAGTAAGAAGAGACTTAACCTAGATTGCTCTCATGTTGCATCATGGATTGTTCACGCATTGCATCCAGGATCATTCTCATATTGCATCGAGACAGGATATTTGGGGATTGCATGGTTCTGTTATCTAGATTTCATATCTGTGGTATCTTCTGTATAGCTATGGCAGTTCAGCCACACCAGGATCCTAATCAGCAGATGGATGAGGCTTTCTTTGAGCAGTTTGAGGCCCCGCGTACTGTGGCAGTTTCTCACCGTGGAGGCACTCGTTTCTACACTTGGCGTAGGTCTAGGAACAGTGGCAGACCTGGGTATTCCTATCCTAACAGAGTTGTGCACTATCTCGAGTCTGAGAGAGATGGTTACTTTCAGGAGTATCAGAGGACCCGTGAGGTCAGGTTGGAGTCTCTGCGCTATCAGGATCAGTCACTGCAGTACCAGATTGACAGGGACATCGCTCGTGAGCATGCTGCAGAGATGACTCATATTGCTGATCAGAGGGCTGCTCGTATTGCTGAGCTGGAGGCAGATCTTATGCAGATGACTATTGATCGCGACACCTCTATGGAGCGTCACCAGCACTACCGTGCCCGTGTGAGAGCTCGCCTGTATGATACCTATCACTTATCCGATGAGCAGGCAGTTGAGGAGGTCGAGGGTCAGGATGTCAGTCAGGCCTCTCTGGAGCCCGAGCCTATGCAGGAGCAGTCTGATGGAGGCGATGGAGGGTCTGATGATGATGATGATGGTGGAGATGATCCAGCAGGACACGGACAGGGTGAGGTCGTTGCCGTTTCTGATGATACCACCAGGGGTTCTTCGGACCACAGTTATCAGGGTTGATTGCTGATGGGAGATTTCTGTATATAGTACTGATGCATATATATCTATCTATGGATGGCGGACGTATAGCCGGGACAGTTCAGGACTGACTTTTGGATGAGGGGATGTATAGCTCTGGTAGATGGTCCCCGACTTTTGGCACCACGGATGACGGTTCAGATGACTTGGTACCTACTAGGTTATTTTCAGCAGGGTTGGACGGATTGGTAAGGCCTGTAAGGGAGTCAACTCGATAGTATCGGGTCCTCCCCATTTTGAATTAATACTGTTAACATGTGGCCTGTAGTAAATTTTACCAAACCTTGCACAGTTATAACACTTTCGGCTTTATGTTGGATATCTGTTTACTGCTTTCCATAACTGTCATTGCATGAGTCTTAAAGTTGCTTCAAGATACCATTAGGACCGTTGATAGGATCATGCCATTTCATTTATTGTTAGCATGCTATTATTCTTGATATGTTGGATACGCTTCTGGATATGTTGATCATGCTTCTGATCATGTTACAGTTCTTGTTGATATGACAGTACACATTCTGCTCCCGTTTACATGATGATCATGTTTTGGGATATGTTATATATGTTTCTGATATGTTGATATGTTACCCGAGCTTCTGTTCTCGTTTACATGTTGTCTGACAATTGTTTCTGATTATATGATATGTTTGGAGATCTTGAATCTTTGCTGACATGTTGTTATGGGAACGTGTTGTTCTCATACTTATATGTGACTACGTGAGAATGTGAATACGTGGTTACGGATTCTGTGAATCATTATATGTCATGCATCGAATATATGTATCTGAATGCTTGTGAATTCAGTAACAACATGCCACCGAAAAGAGCACCCCGGAATCATGTACCACCACTGCCACCCCAAAGAGATGTCACGCCGCCCCAAAGAGATGTCACGCCAGCCCCTGACAGAGAAAGAACTCCGGAATTAAGGGATGTGCTACGACAATTTATGAGGGCTTGTGCACCGAGAGATAACCCTCCTAATGAAAGGTCATTGGAGAAGTTTCTGAGGATGAATCCGCCTAAGTTCTATGGAGAACCGAACGACATAAAGGCTGAGAATTGGATTACTAGTCTTGAGAAGATTTTCGAGGCTATGGAGATCTACCCAGAGGATCGTGAACGAGTTCGGTATGCTACTTTTCTTATGGAAGGAGCTGCATACAATTGGTGGAAGCACGTTCAGCATATGTGGATTGAGAACAACGTTGAAGGAAGTTAGGATGAGTTTATCAGAGAGTTTCAGCAGAAGTATACGCCTCAAGTGACTCGTGATGCACGAGAGGCTGAGTTTATGAGTCTGGTTCAGGGAACTATGAATGTGATGGAGTATGAGGCTAGGTTTGTGAGGCTGATCAAGTATGCGCCTCATATTCTGAATGATGAGCGTCGCAAGACAAAGAGGTTTATCGATGGACTGAAGCCCGAACTTCGATTGGCACTTGCTTCTTTGGTTATTGAGACCTACAACCAGGCTGTTGATAGAGCGCTAAGGGTTGAAGCTGCACACAAGGAGATCAAGATAACTACTGCCCGTCAAGGACCTTCTAACCCTAAGCCTTATCAAGGTAATAAGCGACCTTCCGGATCTTTTCCCCAAGGAACTGGAAAGAGGCCAATGGTAACACCACAGCGTCAGCAGCAGAATGCTCCACCGAAACAGCAAGCACAGAAGCAGAAAGCGCCACAGCAGTATCAGAAGGCGCCACAACAGCAGAGAGCACCTCAGCCAGGTCCAGAGGAAATCGTTTGCCGATACTGTCGCCGAACGGGACACACTGAGGAGAACTGTCGCAAGAAAGCTGGACAGTGTTTCGCGTGTGGTTCCCCTGAGCACCAGATGGATAGTTGCCCGCACAAGATCAGGAGATTTGAGGTCCAGGATAAAGGAAAAGGAGTGGTGGGTACAACGAACAAACCGGTGGTCAGAGGCAAAGCTTATGCTTTGGATGGTAAGGAGGAGGTTGATCCTTCGTCTGTTGTGGAAGGTATTGTGCACATTCTTAACACACCAGTTAAGGTCTTGTATGACCCTGGTGCTACACATTCATTTGTTGCTTCTGAATTATGTGCACATTTACAGTTTCCACTTGAATACTTGCCATATAAATTTGAAGTGAGTTCTCATTTGGGAACTTGCCTTGTTACGGATCAAGTATATAAACGCTGCCCTATATGTATTGGTACCCGTTGTTACCCGACGGATCTGATTGAGTTGCCGATGACGAGATACGAGGTTATACTTGGTATGGATTGGTTGTCTAAGTACCGAGCTAAGTTGGATTGTTACAAGAAAGAGATCATCTTGGAAGAAGATGAAAGTGGGACATCAGAAGGGAAAGTTGAGAAGTTATCAGTGATTTCTTCGATGGAAGCTAAGAAGTTGATTCAGAAAGGAGCTAGTGGATTTATGGCTTATCTTTTGAATAGACCGAAAGATCAACTTAAGATCGAAGAAGTGGAAGTGGTGAACGAGTTCCTATATGTGTTTCCTGAGCATTTAGATTCGTTACCCCCTGACCGAGAGTTGGAGTTTACGATCGAGACGATATCAGGAGCTGAGCCGTACTCAAAGACACCTTACAGAATGGCTCCAGCTGAATTAGATGAACTGAGAAAGCAATTGGATGAACTGATTGAGTCCGGATATGTTCGACCGAGCACATCGCCGTGGGGAGCGCCTGTGCTTTTCGTTAAGAAGAAGGATGGATCATTGCGTTTATGCATTGACTATCGGGAGCTGAACAGGATGACAATCAAGAATAAGTATCCTCTCCCTCATATCGAAGAGCTGTTCGACATACTACAAGGATCGAAGGTCTACTCCAAGTTAGATCTTAGACAAGGGTATTATCAATTGAAGATCAGGGAAGCAGATATTCCGAAGACTGCTTTCAACAGCCGATATGGACATTATGAGTTTGTAGTAATGCCGTTTGGTTTGACGAACGCACCAGCTGCATTCATGGATATGATGCACCGTATATTCAAGCCGTTTCTTGACAAGTTTGTAGTGATCTTCATCGACGATATATTGGTATTTTCGAAGACACCGGAGGAACATGCTGAACATCTTCGAATAGTGTTACGCACTTTGCTGGATCACAAGCTATATGCGAAGTTCAGTAAATGTGAGTTCTGGCTTGAGAGAGTTACATTTCTCAGACACATCATATCAGGATCTGGAATCGAAGTAGATCCCTCGAAGATCGAGACGATTATGGATTGGAAGTCACCGAAGAATCCTTCAGAAGTGAGGAGTTTTCTGGGATTAGCTGGTTACTACCGGAGGTTTGTCCAAGATTTCTCGAAGATAGCTACACCTCTCACTAAGTTGACAAAGAAAGAAGGGAAGTTTGAATGGACTGAGAAGTGTGAGCAAAGTTTTCAAAGATTGAAGGAGATGCTAACAACTGCACCCGTGTTAGCATTACCAGAAGGAAAAGAAGGATACACAGTCTACACCGATGCTTCGAAAGAAGGACTAGGAGGAGTTTTGATGCAGAATGGGAAGGTGATTGCGTATGCATCAAGGAAACTCAAAACGCATGAAGTCAACTACCCGACTCATGATTTGGAGTTAGCAGCGATAATTTTTGCTCTTGGGAAGTGGAGACATTACCTGTATGGAGTTGCGTTTGAGATCTTTACTGATCATAAGAGCCTGCGATATCTATTCACTCAGAAGGAGTTGAATATGCGACAGAGGAGATGGATGGAATTTCTAGAGGACTACGATTGCATTATTCAGTACCATCCAGGAAAGGCAAATGTTGTAGCAGATGCTCTAAGCAGGAAAGTTCGTTTGGCACAGATTTCTGCCAACCCCGAGGTTGATCAAAGAGAAAGAATGGAGGTGATAACTAAAGCTCGAATCGCGAACGTTGTGATGATATCACCTTTGAAAGAACAAGTGTTGGAAGCTCAGAAGAACGATGAGTGGATTAAGAAATGTCTCGAATCTAAGGAGAAAGATGATGAGACTAAGTTCAAGGTTGATGAACATGGAATATTGAGGTACAAAGGTCGAGTATGCGTACCAACTGTTTTGAGGAAAGAGATTCTCGACGAAGCGCACAAGACTAAGTACACGATACATCCCGGAGGCACTAAGATGTATCAAGATGTTAAGACGCATTTCTGGTGGAACGGAATGAAGAGAGACATAGCCAACTATGTCAAGAAGTGCTTAACTTGTCAGAAAGTTAAAGCTGAGCACCAGAAACCGAGTGGGAAGTTGCAACCATTACCGATTCCGACTTGGAAATGGGAGCAAATCACGATGGATTTTGTCACTGGATTACCCAAAGTCAGAGGAGGACAAGATAGTATCTGGGTGATCATTGATCGATTGACAAAGCCAGCGCACTTTTTGCCAGTTAAGACGACGGATAAGGTCAGCACTTTGGCAAAGTTGTATCAACAAGAGATTGTCAGATTACATGGAGTCCCGAACAGTATAGTCTCGGATAGAGATCCGAAATTCACGTCGCACTTATGGAAAGAAATTCAGACTTTGATGGGAACGAAGCTGAACTTCAGTACTGCAGCGCATCCTCAGACGGATGGACAATCAGAAAGGATGATCAAATACTTGGAAGATATGCTAAGAGCTTGCGCTTTGGATTTCCAGGAAAGTTGGAAAGAGTGTTTACCTCTTGTGGAGTTTGCATACAACAATAGTTATCAAGCTTCTATTAAAGCTGCTCCATATGAAGCTCTGTATGGAAGGAAATTTAGATCCCCGTTGTACTGGGATTTGGATGAAGCGAGATGTACTGAGGAAGGACCGATCAGAGTGAATTCAGCTAAGTGGATAAGAGAAGCGACGGAAAAGATTCAGATCATTCGCCAGAGAATGAAAGCTGCCCAGGACAGGCAGAAGAGTTATGCGGATCGACGAAGAAGGGATTTGGAATTCGCAGTGGGCGAAAAGGTATTTCTGAAGGCATCGCCAAGAAAAGGGTTTTCCCGAATTGGGAAAGGTGGAAAGTTAAACCCGAGATATGTTGGACCGTATGAGATACTAGAGAGAGTCCGACCGACTGCTTATAGATTGGATTTGCCTGTAGGTCTAACAGGAATCCACAACGTATTTCATGTATCTCAGCTTCGCAAGTGTTTCTCGGATGAGACAGAGGTTGTGCAGGTAGAGGAGATACCGTTAGAACCGGATCTGACTTATGCTTTGAAGCCCGCTAAGATTCTAGACAGGAAGTTTCAAGAGTTAAGGAATAGGAAGATTCCTTTGGTTAAAGTCCTTTGGAAGGGACATGGGACAGAAGAGGCAACCTGGGAGACAGAAGAGAAAATGCAGAAACATCACCCTGAGTTGTTTGCAGTTACAGCGGAAGAATCTGAGGACAGATTCTCTTTAAGGAGGGGTGATTGTAACAGCCCAAAACAGGGCCTGGATGAAAACAGTAAGTTAAGGCAGTGGTAAAGCGTTTATAGACCGTGATCCAACTTTTTGAATCATCATGCATTGCATTCTTACATGAACTTTGTGCTAGTATATGATCTGACATGCTTTAAGGGGGAATTCTTGACCTTTGATACAGTTTACTATTCATAACCCGAGCCTACCTTGTTCATATTGCTACTCGAACCCTAGAGGTTCATCACACATGTTTCCCAATCGTTTGAACTTGTTTCCCGAACTCAGAAAGTCTTTCTTGAGCCATAAGGGTATTTTTGGAACTTACCGACCAAAGTTACTATTCATCAGAAAATGAGCTTTTGATTCTGACACCTTTTTCTACCCAAGTTACAGTCGAATCGATCCTTGAGTCGAGACGAGTCTTTTGAAATCATTCTTGGCTTGGAAATCCATTCCGGAACTTTGTTTTATTGAAAACGTTTTTGAAAACCCTAGTTTACTATTCCTTTTACGAACGGATTTCATTCAGAAAATGTTTTCTCTTCGGATTTGCACTACTTGAGCAATTTCAAGCTTTTTGAAATGTTTTACAACTCTTGATTCAAGTCCTAGCTTGAAAATTTGAAGCGTACGTTCGTACGTGAGGATTCACTATTCATCCTACGTTTTCAACTTTTTAACGGTAAAACGTTTTATAGTCGATTTTGGACTCAAAACTCTTCTCGATTTATTTCTTGAATTTTGGAAGCAATCCGGACTTGAAAATCATTCTAGAAAGTCGTTTTTCACTCATGTCGAGTTTCGAGCTCAAAACTTCTATTCATTAAAACGAATGTATCTTTCAAACGGTAAATCCGATTTCGACGAATGAATATGCGTTTCGAAGCTAATTTTCTTGCCGTCGGAATGGTTAAACTTCCAGCCACTTATCCTTGAGTCTTGGGGGACGAAATTACAGAAATACCCCCAGCAGTCCCATTTTTAGCTTCAACATCCCTAAAGCTTCTAGAAGACACAAGTGGATGAACTCTTGTTTTGCTCTCCTACCCTTAAGCCATTTCTATTTGCAAGGTGAGGGGCTTCTTCACACCTATAAATACCCCTCCCATGGCATTTCATTCCTTGCTCAAAGTTGTGTTAACAACACCCTTTCTTCTCTCCCTCTCCCCCTCATTGCCGTCGGCACCCCCCACTAGAGCTAGGTTAGTTTGTTTTGTTTTTATGTTATGTTAGTTTAGTTTATGTTTTTATGTTATGGTATGTTTATATTATGTTTAGGTTGGGTCTTAGGGTCTTCCCTAAGCCATATAGGATTTTATTTTATGCATTTATTATATAGTTTTTATGATATGTATGTATAGATGTTTATATGTTTTAATTATTTAGTATATGCTTGAATATGTTATGAATTGCTCTAGTATATGCTATGATCATGTGATATGATTGTTATATTACGAGAATTGATGCATGATTATGGAATTTGAATTATGTTCATGCATGTTAGCTAATGGAATAGTGATTTACAATTTATTATGTCACAACTTGTTACATGTTGATATTGGAATTAAATTGTTACATGTTACATGCCTAAAGGTTCATGATATATGATATGATATGATATGAGATATGTTGTGGCATGTTGTCACATTGTTATATGACTCTTGAATTATGAATTGAGCTTATGATATGATTTGGATTATTGGATTAGTGCCTTGATCATGTTATACACTTTAATAGTGTCACATGTTATAACCTAAGATAGAATAGTGTTTCATAACTTGATCTTCTGCCTTAATTGGATCTCTTAACTATAGGTTATACCTTTAACCTAGATCACACTTGATTATATTAACATGAACTTGAAACTATAGGTTATAATCAAGATCATAATTTAATTAGGGTGTGTGTGTGTGTGCATGCCGTGTGTGTGTGTGTGTTCGTGCATGATGTGTGTGTGTACCGTGTGTGTGGGTGTGTGTATAGTAAGGGTTTGACCCGACCCTTTGACCCGACATGTGAATAGTAATCGTGAATAGTAATCTGGAATAGTACTTTTGAATAGTACTTTTGAATAGTAAAAATGAATTAAAACTTGTGCTTTCTTAATAGACATTTGCACCTAGGGTTTCCATATCCAGGGTCTAAAATGTGTTTTCTTTCGTGGACTTGTTTCTTAACCTAAGGTTTGCGATAGGATTCATAATTTGACTAAAGCTTACTCGGTTATAGTAAGATCATAGTCTAACGTTAAGAGTAACTCACTTTGACGTATTCCTTTGTGTGTTACCTTTCTTGAATACCTTAAATGGTATTACTCTCTTGTGTTACATGTTCTTTACATGTTCCTTGTTCATTGTTTCATGCATTTCATATGCATCTTGGTTAGTAGTGGGTCTTAGTTCTTAAGCTCACTCTAGTACACCACCTACAGGAGTTAAAGTTGAGCACTGGGATCCCCAGGGCACCGCTTAATCTGTCTACCTACCTTTGTTACTGTTAGGTGAGGTGAAGTTATAAATGTTTTCCAACTGGAACCACGATTATACTATCTATCATATGTTTTGAAATTCAAAGCTAAACCTTGTTTTGAAGTATCCCTTTTATCGGGACATTCTCTTGAAAGGATCATTCATACTTTAATAGTATACCTTGATCAACAGTACATGTTTTCCAAAGTTCTGCATTCTTGTTCAAAGACAGTTACATGTTTTGCATATGTTTTCTAAGTACAGTTGCACATGTTTTACAGACAGTTTCACTTGTTTTCAGACAGAATCATATGTTTTACAGACAGCATCATATGTTACAGTTACAGTTTCACATGTTATAGTTAGCATACTGGAGTGATACTTTAGTCACTGCTAATCTTAAATGCAAGCATACAGTTTACAGTTTGGGCCCGGCGGTTATGTGTGGAGGTGATGCTCGGGAGGTGAGCGCCAACGACATCACCAATACCGGCCGCCACACTTAGACAATTGACACCGACTTTTAACAGGAGGTTTGTTAAGTCAGGACAATCTGTCTGGGAACGGACAGCAAATCTGTTCCCATTACATGTTTACAGGTCGCCTAGGGCTAGCTACCCGAAGTGACAACCGGTGGAGGATGGTGCATGTTTGTATGTGTTGGTATGAGTTGTTGTTGACCTTGGTCCAATAGTCTACTGTGTGCGGAGTTGTTGTTGACCTTGGTCCAATGCTCTACTTTATGTGGGGTTATTGTTGATCTTGGTCCGATACTCTACTATACGTGGAATTATTGTTGATCCTGGTCTGATGCTCAACCAAATCATGTTTTCTGGAGTAAGGATGGAGGAGCCTAGCTTGCGGGCAAAATTCTGTTTCATAAAGGATGGTTCATATCTGGAAAAGTTCACTTTACCCTTATCCCGTTTTATGAAAGAACTATGAACCATCAACAGCATATGTGTGCACGTGTGATAGCTTTCATGAAAATGTTTTTAACGTGCATTCTTTTACAGCATCGCATTCAAAGAGTTGTATCAACCGAACTTGTTTCGAGTTCTTCTTTAAAGCATTGCATTTAACAGTTTCGAACTTTACTTCCAAGTTCTTTAATTCAGTACTTTCTTTAAAGTATTCCCTCACTTAGTCCTTTTGACTAATACCTCTCCCGTTTTCTTGCCTCGTGGTTTCAGGTCTTGCAGCCGCAGTCTAGAGGTATCTTGAAGCTCTAGATTGTCATTTTTGTTTCTGTCAGGACTTAGTATTACTTCCTTTTGTGTCCTGCATATGTTTTATGGCTGCATCACTTTATACTTCTGTATATGTTTCTGAATACTTGAGTATCTTTGTTATACTCTTTCTGCTACTCTGTTACCGATATTTTGAACTCTGCTATATCGGTACTTATATGTGAATCTGTTATATGTTCTGATATGCCGAGTCTCTCTTACACGATCAATATGTTCTTGGTTGTTACATGCCATCACGCACATGTTTTGAAAAGTTTTAAAATACTCTGATTTTCCGCTGCATAGCCACATCGTTGTTCATGTATAGTTCTGATAGACATCCGTTCGCTGGAGTATTTCTTGAGTGATGGCTCACACCATTACTTGAGAGGTGCTTGAGTGCGGGGGTTGAGACGCCGCTCTCCTCTTGTTCTGGTACGGGTGGGGGCGTTACAACCCTGAGGTGGTATCAGAGCATCGGGTTAAGTAAGAAGAGACTTAACCTAGATTGCTCTCATGTTGCATCATGGATTGTTCACGCATTGCATCCAGGATCATTCTCATATTGCATCGAGACAGGATATTTGGGGATTGCATGGTTCTGTTATCTGGATTTCATATCTGTGGTCTCTCAAACCAATAATGATCGAACCCCATCTCTCAAACAAATAATAGAGAACCTAAGCTCAAGTGAATAAACGTTCACATAAACCGTCACGTAAGGAACAAGGATAAGAGGTCAAGTATTCCAATTAGTCATACAAAACAATTAACGAATACCAAGAACCATATATGGTAATAATAAAGTGCATAATGCACGTGATATGCATGTTTAGATGTACCGTTCACCAATATAATGAACTTTGAAATTGATAACTTTCCGGTATCGTTACATAGTCGGATCCTTAACTGGCTCAATTCCTCAACATGCCTACTGTATGTATTAAATATCCCCTCAATCTTCATCCCGCGATCGAATTCTTTCTCCTTTCCAGATACAACAATCCGAAGTTTTAACTCTTGAATGTGCGCTTGATAGTAATACAACCCACTCATTCTTCCCACAAATTATAGTTAACCTCCTCCGATGCCCGAGTTAATTATTTGATAACTCGAACTTCAGTTTCTACCCTTTTTTCATCAAATTTCTTTTATTTTCAGCTTGGCTTAAGATATGCCTCCATATAACTTTAGGAGTCTCGATTTTGAGAACTTTGGGTCCATAAAACTTAAAATATTGGAGACTTCGTTCACATGGTTCGGATAGAAGGTTGCCGAAAGAACCATTTTTTTCTTCAAGTTTCAACTCTCCCAAGTGAGGTCCAACATCGGCTTTAAGTTGTTTTCCGGCCAGCTCTCCCCCTTAAGAAAATAAAATATTTTCCATCTAACTTCTTGAACTTGTTCTACCATTCTCAAATCAAACATTCTCTTCTTTCTAATTCTCTTGAAGTACCTATGATTTCCGATCTTGTTCCCAAAATTCCTCCACTCCGGTTGGAAGTCGAAACAAGTACTAAACCTACCATCCTTTCTTGAATACTCACTTCCGGTTCTCGAAGCACCTAGCCTTCTCCAAAATTATTCTCACACAATTTTCATCCGAATCTGGAAAGTCATCAATTGTCAAAATCTTCTAATTCCTTCCCTTTTCCATTTTCAAGAAATTCCGTTGTTGAGAACTCTTGCATTTTTGTTGCTTCTATTGAAAATAATTCATTTGAGCCAATTCATAAATTTGAAGTCATCCTCCGGTCGACTCTCCCCCTTAAGAATGCCTATTCTTATTCGTTGGCTCCTAACATCGCTTCTTACTTTAAAGATTCTTGACTTCTTCAACTCGACTTCCTTAATATGAACGGTTACAAATCTCGCCACTTGTTCCGACATTTTATCTGACGTTTACTTTTGAAGTGATTGGTAAGAATAGCGACCCACTTCCTCCATTCCAACTCCCAACTACTTTTCCCGGCCTTACAATTGCTCTTTCCTTTTTTGATCCACACTTTGCAATCCAATTATTTCCTTATCATACTTCGGTTGTGTCTCGGTTGAAACAATGTTTGATACATGAGGTGGGGAGAGTTCCTATCAAGAAAACACTTAAAATCGATGTTGGGTTAAGACGCCGATGCACGTATCACCCTTGTAAGCAATTCAGAGATGCAACATATTGTAGCAATTACATCAATTAAGGACACGCATATAAATGAAGGAATTTAAATAATTTCAAACAACGTATGATGCACGTGCCATGAATGTATTGAACCTGTCACCTTGGTTGCATCCTTTAGCTTAGCACTTGTTCCTTGTTTGTGGGATTACAAGCTTGCCTCAAATTTATTGGTCATTGCTTGTTACCCACGGTCTTCCAATTCTTCAAAATCCTTAACATCAACTTGTGCATCTCTATCACTTGAGCCTTGGAATTTCTTGAACTCGATTCGTTTCCCAAGTATTGCTTCCAAATTATTGATTCTAAGTGTTACTCAAACCTTCGCCTTAAACATCTTCTTGATCCACGCTTTCTTATATCAACCCGCCTAACTTTGTAATCACAATTATGATTCTTGAACTCCAATGTTTCTACTCCCATGAAGTTGATACTTTGCTTTTTTTTTTTTTTTTCACCTAGGCATCACTTCAATTGAAGTCCCCGGTTTATTCTTTACGAGTTCAAATAGCCGAAGGAATTCAACCTCCAATTGCTTACACTTGAACACATAATTTTTTTTCTAAATTCCTTGCCTTTCTTTTTCAATTCCATTATTGCTCCATATCTTCTAATTCAACCACACAACACGACAATTTAACTGGGATATGGAAAATAGACTCAATCCGACTGAAGATAGAATCCTTAATACTTTAGTTTACTATAAACTTGAAATCACCATATTAGTCGTTCTCTTTAACTCTTCCCATCCGACTTCTTTCTTAACCCGAAATCCCAAAATATTTCAATTCCTTGTAGATCTTCATCCATTACCTCGTTATTCAATCCTTCCAATTTGTCATTTCCTGTAACACCCGAGCGCAAGGTGCCACATCCCCCGCACCGAGACCCGACCCGAATATGAAATGGACGATCCATACCCGAGCCAGATCACGGCGAACGGGGATAAACACACACTCTAAGCTAGGCGGGCTAACCCTTAAAACCATATAACAACATAAGACATTAAAGCGGAAGCAATGAACGAACATATACCATATATACATGTACCATGAGCATCCAAGCTCCAAAAATCAACCATATACATCATCAATTGCCATCACGGCCCAAAACATGTACACTCCAAGATAATATTCATATACAATAATCAAAAGTGTAATATCCAAGTGTAAGACTCAAAATACAGAGCTAGAGACGAATGCAAGACCTAGGACTCGTATTCCCGCCTAGCTCCCTCAACACCTGCACAAAACAACTGAAAACCAAACGGGTTCAGTCCAAAGGGGACTGGTGGGTATAAAACAGGGCATAGATATAATATATGACGGTAATTAAACAATCACATGCAAGCTATAATCCCAAATGAGGTTTTAAAGTCTTTCCCAAGTGGGTGAAAAGAATCATTAAAAGGGATTATAACGAATCATTAACATTAGGTCATTATTGGCCCGGCGAGTGGGCGTGCATTATCTCCAACCAACACCTTGTGTAAACCATTTAAACATTCCTTCATTTATTCTTTTCATGCAATCAATCTTTTGTGCACATTCATTAACATTTACACCTTGTTCCTCCGGTTGGTGGTGGGTTTGCAAGGCCCGACCACCCATTCATTGACCAAAAGGGGTTACATGACTCCTTAGATGGCGCTCAGCGTCCATTCCTCGCTAACTCGTAACGAGGTCCGGTTACGCCTTTAATTGGTGGAACTAGTGTGAGGGATGACCGTCGGCCCGTGCCTCCCCGGATAGCCACTCACACTAAGTCCCTGGGCCCCATTCGTGCATTCGATCATTTCTCGCCAAAACATTAGGTAGGATTGATAAAATAAGGCTTTACGTTGAAAACATTTACTCTTTAAAACGACTCTCTATATATATATAATTTTTGTCGAAAGCTTTCACATTGATGGTATATATAGGGTCTTGTATCTACATAGAAGAAAAACCCACCTTGAACCGTCAAAAGAAGCAAACACGAGCCTCACTGACCGGCCTCGTCTCCCACTGGATCAAAATCTGTGCAAGAAAGGTGATGTGAGACTCAATATGACCAAATAAGACGCTCGGCAATGCAATGATCATGATATGAATATGTAAAAGGTAAAATTATGTTCATGTGCCCTATTAATACACTTAAATCATATATTCAAGTCATTCATTCAATCATTCAATTCATTCAAGCTCATAATGCCACAATTTCAAACTCATTGATTCAAGATCTTCATATAGAGTCGAAACACAAGTTAGATCACATTCAAATTGGAAACAAACAATTACATAGGTTCAATTAAATCAAATAACACTTAATACATATCCAAAATATACAAACACATGCATGTGCTGTAGCATGCAAACGAAATGCATGAGAAACAGAGGGTGACACGCGGGTGTCACCGAAATACACTAAGCCGTGACACCCCCGTGTCACGGTACAGCGGAAAAACATGCATGAAAATAAAGTGACACGCCCGTGTCACAAAAACAAAGCAAACCGTGACACCACCGTATCACGGTACAGAAAATCAGCCCAACCACGCATGCACCCCCGTGTCACGCCAAGCAAGGCAAAAGTGACACGCCCGTGTCACGGTGCGTAACAGAGAAAAACAGAGCAGTTTTTGGACAGCAACAAAACCAACCAAAACACCAAATTTTCAATCAACAAATGCAACCAAAACTTGAAGAAACATGTGACCATACTTAAAACACAATAAAATCTGGCATATATACTCATATCATGCATTGATCATCAAGAATCTATCAAATGAAACCCATATGTTCACTCATGCTTCCAAGTCCAAACTTCACAAGATAAATGCATACAACTTGAGCTCAAAGTTCCTCAACATATTTCCAATAACAATTACATACATTAACCAATTCATAGCCAAGCCCTATCAATTACATAAATCCAAGAAATCCATCAAAGTTCCGAAGATACCTCAATGAAGGAAATAGAAGAAGAAATGAAGAGATGATGTTGATGATGCTTGAATGATCCCAAAACTCACAATTATGAAGCTTGAAAGATGAAATCTCCCACTCCTCTAGGTAGGGTTTTGGCTATGGGGCATGAGCAAATGTGTATGTGATGTATGTATGAAAGAAAGGAAGAAAGGAACGTAATATGCTGCTAGGTAAGGAAAAAGAATTGGCCAATTTGCTATTAAATCCCTCCATTATTTAAGTCATGCAAGTGAGTCCTCAAACTTTTTGAAATGTAATCAATTAAGTTCATGCAATTAAGTACTCAAATTTCATGAATGCTCAATTAAGGTCATAACGAAATTAAGTCAAGTTCGGGAAATTAATTCACGTTGCAATCGAGTTCGAATGAAGCAAAAAATATCAATTTGTAAAGAATTCACAAAATACTTAACATTAAATACGTACACATTTAACATATATATATATATATATATATATATATATAAATGTAATAATAAAATAAAATAAAGGAGATAACATCTAATACATTTAAAATAGAATCAACTATATAAACACGTAAAATAATTATTTTGCGCAATTAGGTAAACAATTACGTCATACCTGTACGACCGAAAAGTCGGGGCGTCACATTTCCATGAACCCAAAATCGCTCAATTTCTTAAATTTTCCAAGTTAATCCCAATCCTATTCCAAGGTCCAAAATGTCTCGATTCCTCCCAAACTTAATTCCAAATTTTTTCCTCGACCTGAATCGCTTGAGTTATTGTCTTCTCACGCTTTAATTTTAGTTCCAACAAGCAGAAGATCCTCAACTAATTACAAATCCAAACCTTGAATCATTATTTTCATCTCTTCCTTGCGTTGAATAAATCTCCTGAACCCGGTCGATCCACCTCTTTTCGTAATGTAAACCCTCGTGTCTATCTTGTAAATTGTAAGCATCACCTTCCTTAATTATCCCTTAGCCTCACTAGATCTTGTAAGTTACTCCCACCATGGATCCTTCTATCCCGAATCTTATCACTTGAATTATAACCCAATTAAAGAAATCCATGGCTCTTGAATTCTTATATGAAGTTCCCCGGTACATTCCTTACAACTTCAAAGCGAGAGAAAGCAGCTTACGGTAGATTGAGGTTGTCGTAGAAATTGGCCGTGGTTTTATAGCCTATAATCACAACTTGTCTCAAATATAGATGCATGGGGTTAGTGATTGCATAGGCCACATAATTAACATTTAAACATACATTGATACAAAATGCCATAATTAATTTTACAAAGTTAAAGTAAAACAAGTTAATCATATAAAATTCAAGCAATGTGAGGTCAATCAGTCAACAATTAGTGACAAGAATCAATGCAATGCACCAATTAGCAAGTAATTCCTAAGCCGTACGACCTAGACTTGACACAACACGACACTAGAACCTCGGTATTGCAACCAGGATCTGATATCACCTTAGGATGTAGCACTCGGAAAGCTAGGTAGCCACATCCCCTACACTATAGTTCAATCCACATATGGAACGAGCACCCATACATGAATCAAGCCTATAGCGAACACTCTAGTTAGGCGGGACTCTCTAGTTAGGCGGGACTAACCCTCAATTAATTACAACAATGCAATACGAGTAGAACGGAAGCTGTGACGCCCCGATATTTCGGCCGTACAGGTATGACGTATGTGTTTACCAAATTACGCGAAATAATTATTTATACGTGTTTTATATATTTAATTTTATTTTAAATGTATTAAATGTTAATTATGTTAATTATTATATCTTAAGTTTTATTGATATTAATTTTATATGTTAATGAAAATTGTTATTAAATTAATGATGTAATTTAATTCTGTTGATTAGTATTCATGACATTTAATATAATTCGTTGACTTTATTTTCAAAATTTTATTTACGAATTCAATTTAAATTTTATAATTATTTGTAATGTTATGGTTTTCTTGTTGCATTGCTTATGAGTGACATTTACGTGCTTCATTTTTATATAAATTGATACCGAAATTTCGTGTAAATTTAATATGTTGGACTTATATGTGTCTTGTATATGAATATATGTTCGTTTCGTATTTTCGGGTTCATTTGCATGAGTTTCGAATTTATTTTAACTTTGGAATCCAAGTCGGGGGCTAACGAGCAATTAGCGAACCCTTGGTTCCGTAATTGATATCTTCAGCTCGGGAACTCGGAATCGAGTTGCATCAACTTCGTTGAACTCGTATCGAAAATTTGGATTTAATAAACTTGGCCTTATATTTTTCCAAAGTCATTTAAACCTCCGAAATCCAACCGAAAAACGGAACGACGACAAAACTGACCATGTTTTACTAAAATGACCATAACGCATCCAAACTTTAACCAAATTAACCATGGTTGGATCCTATGAAACCCTAACTCAACCACCTAACCTGTTATACCATCCCTTAACCGAACCAACCCTCCCACAAACCAGAAATATCAGCCAAAGCCACTGACTTCCAGGTATTCCCGTAACCTTGCCTTCCTTGGAGATTTTGGAGCTCAAATCTCTTCCAACCTTCATCCAATCAAAAAGGTAAGCTTAGGGTTGTAATATATGTTCATTCCTGGTCATTTTCATCCTTTCATCCCTGAATTTGAGTCAGTTTTCATGGAGTTTTGCTAGGTTGAATAAATAGTAAGGTTTAGAGCATTTTGATGATCTCCTTCGATTCTTGATAGATTTCAGTGATTCCAAGCTTGAATATGATTGTTTTGACATCCTCTTCTCATTTACGATCATCTATTACGTGGTAGTTGAAGTATTCATGAGATATCATTAAAGCCACTTTGAGAAAAATTTCATGAAATGAACATATATGCCTTCTTTTCACGTTGAGCTTTCTTGGGACTGATATATATGTCAAATTGGTGTTGTTTTGCTATGTATTGGATGGCCTAACTTGCCTGAGCATGATGGGATAAAGGAGATAAGTTGTTGCCCTGTTTTCGTCCAGTTGCTGCGCCATTTTGTTGGGTTTGATTGTTGTCTATTTCCTTGCTTTCCTGCTGTAATTTCAGAAGGGGGGGGGGGGGAGTTATTGGTGTCAGTTTGCTTCTTGATCTTCTGCCTTACCTGTGTGTTAGTTGCTGTTGCATTTTCATGGCCAAACAGGGGTTAAAGTTGTGCTGCTGCTGTGATTGCTTCTGTGTTGCATCTCCCCGGCCGGGGAGATTTTGAACATGAAAGTACCCGGCCGGGGAGCCTTTATGCAGAAACTCCACTGCGTGACAGTCCCCCGGCGGGGAGATGATCTGGGACGTTCCTGTGTCTGTTGCCTTTCCTTTCTTCCTGTGTAGTGGTGTGTGTTCATTTACATGCATATTCCTTTGGTGAGGTCTGCATGTGCATGCAAACCATATATGTATATTATAATGTAAATTGCATGCATGTTGTTGTTGGTACGTATATATATATATATATATACTTAAATAATTGTATGCATGGGATATATATATATATGTATATATATATATAATATACTATAATGTATGTATGTATATTGATATATATATGTAATTATATATATATTTATATATGTTCATTAAATATTAAATATTATTTGATTTAACTGAATTAGAGAATTTAATTGTACCTATTTCATGTTATTTAATTTCCGATTATGATTTGAATGTAATTAAATGTTTATTTTCTAAGTATTAACGTGTTATAGTACGTGATATGATCGTTATTTGAATTCTTGAGTTGAATTGTTATAAAATGTGAAATATATGATTTATGAATTATGGATTTAATTCATGGAATTCTTGACTTAAAGTACTAAGAAAATCGAGTTGAAAGAATGGGAAACCTTCGTTTATTGATTAAAAATTGATTGATTGACTCGACTTGGCATGATTCATGAAAGGATATGAAACAAATGAGTATGATACCTTCATTTCTTGAAAGTACTTGAATGAATGACTTGTTTATGTACCTTAAATGCATTAAGAGTGCACATGAACGTGTTCATGACATAATATCATCTTTTATGCATTCATATCATGTGCATAACCTGTCATGCGTCATATATGGTACATTTGGAGTCCTGAGTCTCACAAATTCGTTGCATTGTCCTTTGCACAGTTTGTCTCCAGGGCGGAGAAATCTTGATCAACTAGACGCTCGGTAACTCGTATCCTTGTATCGCTATGTTCCAGGTGAGGGTGTTTTCGTTTTAGTTAAATATTAAACCCTACAACCTTATGTGACAAGCTTTGGCCAAAACCTTATGCATATATATATGTTACTTTTAAAGTAGAGTCATCGAGTAAATATTGATCGAGTAAACCCTTTTCTAATGAATTATGAATATGTTATGCTTCTCATTAATCAAATGTTTTGGCGAGATAATGTATCTATGTTATGATTGCACGGGCCCAGGGACTTAGTGCAAGTGGCTATCCGGGGAGGCAAGGGTCGACGGTGATCCCTTGTACTAGTCCCACCACATTGTAACGGCGGTACCTACCCTCGCTAGGAGTTTTAGCGGGGAATGGGAGTTGAGTGCCAATTGGGGAATTCATGTAACCCCTTTTGGTCAATGACTAGGTAGACGCGTCCTCCTGGGTCGGTACACGACAGGGAGGAACAAAACATGTCCAGTGAGGACAATATCGTTGGGGCGGGAAGGTACACTTCAACCCTAAACGACGCTTCCACCACCCGGAGGAAGAAGGTTGGAACTTATTTTATGATTATGATTATCTTATGATTGATATGCACTGTGCGGGAAGGCCGGGACACGGATTGCCCAAACGAATATGTTTAGGACATGATATATGATTTGTGTGTATTATGATATATTGCATGATCACCTATTTAAGGTATCAATGATGTTTGTCATACACGGTCGGAGTTTGGTTGGAGATAATGCACGCTCACTCGCCGAGCCTTTATGTTTATGAATCAATTATAAACTTAATAAATTTAATATGATTAGTCGCAAAGTTCGAGCATTGCTTAATTATTCTCTTGCCTTTTTGGAACTAATTTTAAATAAAACCTTGCTCGGGATTTATGACTTGCATGTGCATGTTTTTTATATACGTATATCGTTCCTGCTCACTCAGTCTTCTAGAGACTGACCCTCTCCCTCCCCAACCTATTACTGAGCAGGTTTAGCATTGGAGTTCGAGCTAGGCGGAGTTGCGTGGAGTCTTTGAGTTGGTCAAGTTAAGTTAGGAGAGTCTCTACACTTGCATATGTATTTAAATTATGCATCATTCGATTCAGTAATATTATGAACTTGAATCTTTATGTAATTATTATTGAATTGCCTTGTCGGGCTTTGTTATGATTTAAAAGAGGCCTGAGGAGCCCAAGTCTGCCTGTGGTTCGAGTGTTTAATTTCTGCAGACCCGTGGCCAATGCATGTGTTTGGATTTAGTTCTCCGTTGCATTATGTCTTGTTGATTAGTTATATTTGCAGGGTCTAAGTTCCGCCTAGCTTAGGAAGGTTTTTCTGTTTGTCCCCCATTCGCTATGGTTTGATACGGGTGCGGATTTACCATTTCTTTACTCGTGTTGAGCCATGGCGCGGGGGATATGGTGCCTCACGTGCGGGGTGCTATAGAAGCATAATAGACATATCCTCATTCAAGTCTCAATCTCCAATAACTTTATTATTTACAATCTTCAAAATATCATAAATAAGTCATAATAATACATATGCATCAATTATGGAAATGAAAGTGCTAGACCCGTAAGAAAGACCGACTCAATCCCCGCCTACCACACAACCTGCAAGAACTGAAAATATAAGGTGTCAGTCTATGAAGACTAAGTGAGGGGTTTATAATTTAAAAGCGCAATTACCATGCAAGCTATAATCTCGGGTAAGATTTTATAAAAAAAAGCAATATAAGTTCAATAATAAGATAGAACTCGCCCGAGATTACAACTAATCAATTTACAATACAATCAGTTCAGTACAATTTAGTTCAATCAATCAGCGGCTCGGCTAGTGAGGGAAAATCTCCAACCTTTCTCCGACTGTGTACAATAATTCAGTTTTAAGTGATTAAGTGATCATGCAATCAGTTTCAGTGCACAATTAGTAATTTCGATAACTCCTTCTTCCTCCGGTTGATGGTGGGATTGCAAGGCCTCGGCTATCCAATCTCATTGAGTATAGTGTTCATGAGTCCCTATGCCCGGAACTCCTTCCTCCACTAATCTCCTAGTGGATTCAGGGGTCATCCCAACAATGTGAGGGGAGTGCAGAGTTACCCGTCAGCCCATGCTTTCCCGGTTGGCTCATACACTAACCCTCGGGCCCACAGTGCAGTACAATATACTCGCCAGAATAAAGTCAATCAATCAATCAATCTGTATAATTCGGTAATTCAATCAATCGATACAATTCGGTAATTCAATTGAAAATTAATGAGGTTTTGGAAAATAATAGATATATTGATACATTTTGGCCGAAAGATCACATAAGGTTGTAAGGGTTCTATATATCTAGAAATTAAACCTCACCTGATGAGCGACGAAACAAAACAAGGATACAAGAAAGTGCCCATACGATCAATGATCTCCGCCCTAGAGAAAACTTGAATGAATGAGAAGAAGGAAAAGATGGAGTGACGATGGTTGATTGAAGCTTGAAAGACCAAAATTTGCTCAAAATTAGCTTGAAGATGAAAGTTCCTCTTTCTTCCTTCTTGAGGTTTTTGATCCAGAGAAGGATAGATGGAAAGTAAGAGTTTATGTATGTTTTTAATGAGGAAAAATGCCAAGTCTTGCATATAAGTGATGAAATGGCCACAATTTGCAATCAAGCCCCTCAAGATCTTTAGTTAATTCAATTAAGTATAAGTCTTATGGTATATGTTCAAATCAATCTAATGCAATTAAGTCCTTAAATTATGGAAACCAATCAATTAAGGCCAAGAATTGTTCATGCAATGAAGTCCTCTAATTTGAGTGAATAATCAATTAAAGACACATACGCAATTAAGTCACGTTCGGCAATTACTTCACGTATCAATGAGAAATAAATCATATAATAATTCTCATGTTATGGAAAATGATCAATTAAAGACAATTAATCAAATAAGATATGTTCGGAAATTAATTTACATGTCAATTAAATTCGAATGATGCAATAATTCTCAAGTTTACAATAATTTCACTTAAACGCTTAATAATACGATTCATATAATATCACGTAATGCATAACTGAAAAACTAGGGCCTTACAACTCTCTCCCCCTTAAGAGGACTTGGTCCCGAGGTCCATACTCGAGTTCTAAATCTTTAAAATAAGCGATGAGAGAGCCCCGTCTCTCAAACAAGCCACGAGAGAACCCCGTTTCTCAAACCAATAATGAGAGAACCCCGTCTATCAAACAAATAATACACAATCCAAGCTCAAGTGAATAAACGTTCACACAACCCGTCACGTAAGGAACAAGTATAAGAGGTCAAGTATTCCAATTAGTCATACAAAACAATTAACGAATACCAAGAACCATATATGGTAATAATAAAGTGCATAATGCACGTGATATGCATGTTTAGGTGTACCGTTCACCGATATAATGAACTTTGAAATTGATAACTTTCCGGTATCGTTACATAGTCGGATCCTTAACTCGCTCGATTCCTCAACATACCTATTGTATGTATTAAATATCCCCTCAATCTTCATCCCGCGATCGAATTCTTTATCCTTTCCCGATACAACAATACGACGTTTTAACTCTTGAATGTGCGCTTGAAAGTAATACAACCCACTCATTCTTCCCAAAAATTATAGTTAACCTCCTCCGATGCCCGGGTTAATTATTTGATTACTCGAACTTCAGTTTCTACCCTTTTTTCATCAAATTTCTTTTAATTTCAGCTTGGCTTAAGATATGCCTTCTTATAACTTTAGGAGTCTCCATTTTGAGAACTTTGGGTGCATGAAACTTAAAATAGTGGAGACTTCGTTCACATGGTTCGGATAGAAGGTTGCCGAAAGAACCATTTTTTTGTTGAAGTTTCAACTCTCCTAAGTGAGGTCCAACATCGGCTTTAAGTTGTTTTCCGGCCGGCTCTCCCCCTTAGGAAAATAAAATATTTTCCATCTAACTTCTTGAACTTGTTCTACCATTCTCAAATCAAAGATTCTCTTCTTTCTAACTCTCTTGAAGTACCTATGATTTCCGATCTTGTTCACAAAATTCCTCCACTCCGGTTGGAAGTCGAAACAAGTACTAAACCTACCATCCTTTCTTGAATACTCACTTCCGGTTCTTGAAGCACCTAGCCTTCTCTAAAATTATTCTCACATAATTTTCATCCGAATCTAGAAAGTTATCAATTGTCAAAATCTTCTAATTCCTTCCCTTTTCCATTTTCAAGAAATTTCGTTGTTGAGAACTCTTGCATTTTTGTTGCTTCTATTGAAAATAATCCATTTGAGCCAATTCATAAATTTGAAGTTATCCTCCGTTCGACTCTCCCCCTTAAGAATGCCTATTCTTATCCGTTGGCTCCTAACATCGCTTCTTACTTTAAAGATTCTCGACTTCAACTCTACTTCCTTAATATGAAAGGTTGCAAATCTCGCCACTTGTTTCGACATTTTATCTCACGTTTACTTTTGAAGTGATTGGTAAGAATAACTGTATCACCCGAGCGCAAGGTGTCACATCCCCCGCACCGAGACCCGACCCGAATATGAAATGTACGATCCATACCCGAGCCAAATCACGGCGAACGGCGACATACTCACACTCTATGCTATGCGGGACTAACCCTTAACCATAAAACAACGTAAAACATTAAAGCGGAAGCAATAAACGAACATACATCATATATATAAACAATGAGCATCACAGCTCCAAAAATAAGGCATATACATCATCAATTGCCGTCACGGCTCAAAACCAATACGCTCCATATCAATATTCATATACAAGGATCAAAAGTAAAGTACTCATAAACCAAATCATAAATAGTATATGCAAGTGTAAAACCCAAAATACAGAGTTAGAGACGAATGCAAGACCTAGGACTCGTATTCCCGCCTAGCTCCCACGACACCTACATGACACAGCTGAAAACCAAACGGGTTCAGTCCAAAAGGGACTGGTGGGTAAAAAACATGGCGTAAATATAATATACGACGGTATTTAAATATTCACATGCAGGTTATAATCCCAAGTGACGTTTTAAAGAATTTTCCAAGTGGGTGAATAGAAATCATCAAAAGGGAGTATAACGATTCAATTACATTAGGTCATTATTGGCCCCACGAGTGGGGGTGCATTATCTCCAACCAACACCTTGTGTAAACCATTTAAACATTCATTAATTCGTTCTTTTCATGCATATCATTCTTTTGTGCACATTCATTAACATTTACACCTTCTTCCTCCGGGTTGGTGGCGGGTTTGCAAGGCCCGACCACCCATTCATTGACCAGAAGAGGTTACATGACTCCCCAGATGGCGCTCAGCGTCCATTCCTCGCTAACTCCTAACGAGGTCCGGTTACGCCGTTCATTGGTGGAACTAGTGTGAGGGATCACCGTCGGCCCATGCCTCCCCGGATAGTCACTCACACTAAGTCCCTGGGCCCCATTCGTGCATTCGTTCATTTCTCGCCAAAACATGAGGTAGGGTTCATAAAACAAGGCTTTACGTTAAAATCATTTACTCTTTAAAACGACTCTCTCTATATATATAATTTTGGTCGAAAACTTTCACATTGAAGGTATATATAGGGTCTTATATCTACATAGAAGAGAAACCCACCTTAACGTCAAAAAGAAGCAAACACGAGCCTCACTGACCGGCCTCGTTTCCAACGGGATCAAAATCTGTGCAAGAAAGGTGAAGTGAGACTCAATATGACCAAATAAGACTCTCGGCAATGTAATGATCATGATATGAATATGTAAAAGATAAGATTATGTTATGAAAATGTTCATGTGCACTATTAAGGAATTTAAATCATATAATCAAGTCATTCATTCACTTTTATTCGAATTCAAATAGGAGCATAGCACGTAGTAAATCACATTTAAAATTAGAAAATAAACAACTAAACACATTCAATTTAAAATTGGAAATTAAATCAAACATGAAATAGGTAACAATTAAATTCTATAATTCAATTAAATCAAATAACATGTAATATTTAATAAACATATATAAATATATAATAAATATATATATATATATATATATATATATTTATATATATATATATATATACACCACATGCATGCAACGTACACACATGCAAGAAATTTAGAAGGCGACACGTCCGTGTCACCAATATAAAGCTAACCGGGACACCCCCGTCTCTCGGTATAGCGAGCTGAGACAAACTTGCAGCCCCGTGTCATGCTGAAAAGGAAAAGTTGACACGCCCGTGTCACGCACACAGCAACAGAAAAAACACAGCACAAAAACAAAGCACAACCAAGGCACAACCTTCCCAACACTTTCAGCCATCAATTAATCACAACTATGCAGCAAAATAACTCCAAACCAACGTGCAACCATGCTCTCAAATAAACAAGACGTGAGGTGGGGTGTATGGTGATGATTTCATGCCAAAGCTTCAACAACTCATTAATGGTGGCTCATAAATGCCTCAACTAACAGCTAATACATCACCATAAATGTAAAGAGGAGATCAAAACAATCATTTTCATGCTTGGAATCATTCAAAAAGCTCAAGAATTGGAAGAGATCAACGAAAATGCTCAAAACTTAAAGATGTACTCAAGGCAGCCACATATCCATGAAATCATGATAAAAATTAGGGATGAATGACTGAAAATGACTCATATTGAATGTAAATAACATATCTAAGCTTACCTTGTGGATTAATGGAGGTTTGGAAGAAGATTTGAGCTTGAATCTCTTTGTAGGGCTTGAGCTATGGGAAAAACTGGGAAGCAAAAGATGTTTGGCCAATTTAATCCAAGTGGGAAGGGTTATCTCGGTTTGGGGGGTTAATGGCTGAATAAAGGGTTGAGTTAGGGTTCTATAAAGTCTAACCATGGTTAATTTGGTCAACAAATGAATGAGTTATGGCCATTTTAGTACAACATGGTCAGTTTCGTCGCCGTTTCGTTTTTCGGTTGGATTTCGGAGTTTCAAGACTTTGGAAAAATATAAGGCTAAGTTATTAAACCCGAATCTTCGATACAAATTCAACGAAGGTGACGAAACTCGAATCCGAGTTTCCTAGCTCAAGTTATCACATAAGGAACAAATGGTGCGCTAATTGCTCGTTAATGCCCGTTTTGAATTCCACAAACAAAATAAATTCGAAACTCAATCAAATGTAACCGAAAGCATGAAACGAACATATAATCATATTCATAACACATATAAGTCCAACATATTAAATTTGCATGAAATTTCGGTATCAATTAAAATAGAAACGAAGCACATAGATGTCACTCATACGCAATGTAACAATAAAATTGATAATATTACGAATAATATAACAATTTCAAATGCATATATAATTACATGCATGCATAATTAGTTACCATAAATTGCATGCACTAATTAACTCAATTAATGTAAATGGACAAAATTAATTAATCAAATACTTAATATTAAATAATTCGTATGCATTAAACATATATATATATATATATTTATATAAATATATATGATATTAATAACATTAAATAAAGTAATTAACAGTTAATATAATTAAAATAAAAATTAACTATGTAAATCACGTATAAATAATTATTATGCGCAATTTGGTGAACAATTACGTCATACCTATACGGCCGAATTATCGGGGCGTCACAACCTCTCCCCCTTAAAAGAATCCGTCCTCGGATTCATTGATCGTTCGGAAATAATTCGGGATGAAATCTTTTCATCTTATCCTCCGTCTCCCACGTAGCCTCTTCCATTTTATCACTCCTCCATAAGACTTTAACTAGTGGGATCTGCCGATTTCGAAGCTCCTGAAATTTACGATCCAATATCTTAATTAGCTTCTGAACGAAGGTGAGATTCGGTTCTAACTCCACTTCTTCAACGGGTATGATCTCGGATTCATCCGGATAATATTTCCGAAGCTGAGACGCATGAAATACATTATGAATTCCGGTCAAACTCGGGGGTAGGTCCAAACGGTAGGCCGTATCTCCAATTTTCTCCAAAATCTCATACGGTCCTAGATACCGAGGATTCAATTTCCCTCCTTTTCCAATCCTCGAAAATCCCTTACGAGGTGAGGCTTTCAAGAATACCCTATCTCCAATCTCAAACTTAAGATCTTTCCTTCGGTGATCGGCATAGCTTTTCTGTCGGTCCTGGGCTGCATTCATCCGTTGTCTGATTATTTGGACCTTATCAATTGCTTCTTGCACGGCCTTGGAGGGTTTTTCCTTATTCTCCCCTCGTTTCACACCCTCTTGCTTCGTCCAATTCCATTCTTCCAAATCAAAGAACAACGGTGACCTGCATTTACGTCCGTAGAGAGCCTCATAAGGAGCCATTTCTATCGATGCTTCGAAACTTTTGTTATAGGCGAATTCAATCAAAGGCAATTGCTCGTTCCACGAACTCGAAAAATCCAATGCACATGCTCTCAACATATCCTCTAAATATTTAATTAATCTTTCCGATTGCCCGTCCGTCTGAGGATGGAAAGCTGTGTTGAATTGAAGCCTTGTGCCCAGATTCCTTTGCAATTCTTGCCAAAATCTAGAAGTAAACCTTGGATCTCGAACTGATACAATGCTAACCGGTACCCCATGAAGTCGGATAATTTCATCCACATAGTTCTTAGCTAATTTACTCAACTTATCCGACATCCGAACAACAAGAAAATGTGCTGATTTCGTTAATCGATCCACTATTACCCAAATTCCATCCAAACCACCTTTCACTCGTGGAAGACCTGTAACGAATTCCATCGCCACTTGCTGCCATTTCCATGATGGGATAGGTAACGGTTGAAGTAGCCCCGATGGCTTCTGATACTCTGCTTTCACCACTTGGCAAGTCAAACAATGTCTCACGAAATTGATTACATCCCGCTTCAGTCTATTCCACCAATAAAATTTCTTTAAATCCTTATACATCTTATTCCCCCCCGGGATGTATCGAATACCCTGATCGATGAGCTTCTTCCAATATCAACCGTTTCAACTCTTCTGGAACCACCACTCTGTTCTTAAACCTTAGAACCCCGGTATCATCAAATCCGGACGGACTCTCTGAATCATTTCTAGGTTTCTGCCCTAATCTCTGAACCTCGGAATCCACTCTTTGAGCTTCAAACAATCTTTGCTGAAGATCCGGTTGAACGGTAATATTCCGAATACTATCTCTTAGCTTAAAAGACTCAGATTCATCCATAGTTTCCACTTTAACACCCGAGATGCTAGCCTTCCTACTAAGCGCATCCGCGACCACGTTGGCCTTTCCTGGATGGTATCGAATCATACACTCATAATCCGCCAACTTCTCCATCTGTCTCTTGTTTAATTCCTTCTGAGAAAACAAATACTGGAGACTCTTGTGGTCGGAAAAGATCTCGAAAGAAATTCCGCAAAGATAGTGTGTCCACTTTCCCAAAGTGAAAATCACTGCTGCAAGCTCGAGATCGTGAGTGGGATAATTCTGTTCATGATCCTTCACTTTCCTCGAGGCATAAGCTATCACCTTACCCTTCTACATCAAAACACATCCCAACCCTTCTTTCGAGGCGTCCGTATAAACCGTGTATCCTTCAGTACCCTCGGGAAGTGCTAATACTGGTGCAGTGGTTAATTTTTCCTTCAAGAGTTGAAAACTCGCTTCGCATGCCTCGTCCCACTCAAATTTAGCTTCCTTCTTAGTCAATCGTGTTAAAGAACCGGCTATCTTTGAAAAATCCTTCACAAACCGTCGATAATAACCTACCAATCCCAAGAAACTTCTAACCTCGGAAGCATTCTTGGGACTCTACCATTTAATAACTGTCTCGATCTTTGAAGGGTCAACTTCCAAACCCTTACTTGAAATAATATGGCCTAGAAAAGCAACCCGGTCGATCCAAAACTCACACTTACTAAACTTCGCATACAACCAGTGCCCTCTCAACGTCTCCAATACCAATTTGAGATGTCTAGCATGATCTTCCGGAGTCTTTGAATACACAAGAATGTCATAAATGAAGATTACTACGAATTTATCCAAATAAGGCCGAAAAATCCGATGCATTATATCCATGAATGCTGCAGGGGCATTTGTCAAACCAAAAGGCATCACTACGAACTCATAATGCCCGTACCGGGTATTAAATCCTGTCTTTGGTATTTCCTCTTCCCGGATTTTCAACTAGTAGTAGCCTTGCCTTAAATCCAATTTCGAATAAACCTTTGAACCTTGCAACATATCAAATAAATCCTCAATGTAGGGTAAGGGGTACTTATTCTTGATAGTCATCCGATTAAGCTCCTGGTAATCTATACACATTCTCAACGATCCATCTTTCTTTTTGACAAAGAGAACCGGAGCACCCCACGGAGATGAACTCGGTCGGATATATCCACTCTAAAGTAGTTCCTCGAGTTGAATCTTCAGCTCCTTCAACTCTACCGGAGCCATTCTATAAGGAGTCTTAGAATAAGGTTCTGATCCCGGATATAAATCAATAACAAACTCGATCTCCCGATCCGGTGGTAGAGAACCCAAATTTTCTGGAAATACATCGGGATATTCCTTTACCACAGCCGTCTCCTCAAAACTTGATTGATCCTTTGGTTTATTAAGGAGATAGGCAATAAATCCCATGGCTCTATCCTTCACCAACTTGCGAGCTTCCATAAACGATAATAGAGGTACATTCTTCGACCCAACTTCTCCAATCAACTCTTCACCCGACTTAATCTTTTTCTTAAAACAATCCACTTCGGCCCGGTGCCGATACAACCAATCCATCCCGAAGATTACCCCATACTTCTTCATAGGCATCACAATGAAATCTGCCGGATAATCTTTCCCTTCTATCAAAACGGAACAACCCCTGACAATCCGATCTATCTGCAAACTACCTCCAAGAGGCGAACTCACAAAATAACAGGAATTTGAGCAATTAACAGGTAGGCACAGAGAGGCACATAGATCAGAAGATATAAATGTATGCGTGGCACCTGGATCGAATAATGCATGAATTCTCGTGTTATGAATGTAAACGGTACCTTCCGTCACGGCGTTTGGATCAACCTCGACATTCTGCTCCTCGCTCTCTAGGGCATAAGCTCGTGCCTGAACCATCGGTTTCTGAGCCCCAGCTGGATATCCTGGAATCTAGTCCGGGCATGCAAAAGCCAAATGATCTCCTTTCCCGCAAATCAAACACAACTTCAATCTTTTCCGACAATTGTTATAAGAATGAGTCGGCCATCCACAATAAGTACACGGTGGTTGATCGTTGCGAGATCCCTTAGGAACAGGTGGAGCCTGAGGTGGTCGTAGAACGGGTGCAATCGGACCTCCAATTCTCGGCTTCTTGAAAGGCCCTTTTTGTGGTGGGCCTGGTGCATTCATGGGCCTCTTTCCTTTGTTGAATCCCGAGCCGAATCCTGATCCTTGTCCTTGGCGATAAAGTGGCCTCCTGGCATTCACAAAATCTTCAACCTTTAAGGCTTTCAAAGTAGCCTTCGCCCAAGTGCTCGTATTAACCGCCTCTAGAGCTATCTGGATATCCGGTCGAAGCCCCTGAACAAACTGCATAGCCTTATGGAAGTCATCGCCTACTACATTTGGTGCATAGCGGGATAACCTCTGATACTCTGAAATATACTCAGCCACAGACCTCGATCCTTGCTTCAATTCGATGAATTCTCTAAGCCTTCGAGTACGGGATGAGGGAGGGATGAACTTATTCTTGAACTCTCTTCTAAAGACTTCCCAATTGATCTCTTCTCCAGCTGCCTCTAATACAATCCGTGTGCTTGCCCACCAAGAGTAGGCTTCCCCTTGTATCAAAGTGATGGTGCATCGAGCCTTCTCTTGGGACTCACATGGAATGAGCTCCCATATCCTCTCGACTTCTTTCAGCCACATTTCCGCCTGCATATCATTTCCCTTGAAGAACTTGGGAGGTCTTTGATTCTGAAACTCCCTAAGTATAACAGAAATTGGTGCCTCGGGCGGTACAACAGGTGCAGGTGGTGCTGGAGGTGCCGGTGGTACATAATCTCGCAGCCTTTGATCTATGATGTTGATAACTGAATTAACAAAGGCCTCTGTCGACGGTGGTTGTGGTGGTGGAGGTGTAGGAGTACGATCACGATGGCGACGTCATCCTGGAGATCGATCTCGATGTCTACGTGGAGGCATCCTGTCAATAAACACTGAAAATGCATGCTATTTTTAGTTTATGCATGTTAATGCAATTAATTCACCCAAAATTCAAAATTTAAATCAACTAAGCACAAAAGAGATGCATATGAAACACATTGTCAAGTAATTCCTAAGCTGAACGACCTAGACTGACTCACACGACACGAGAGCCCGGGTTTTGCAACCCTAAGCTCTGATACCACTTAAGGATGTAACACCCGAGCGCAAGGTGTCACATCCCTCGCACCGAGACCCGACCCGAATATGAAATGGACGATCCATAGCCGAGCCAAATCACATCGAACGGGGACATACACACACTCTATGCTAGGCGGGACTAACCCTTAACCATAAAACAGCGTAAAACATTAAAGCGGAATCAATAAACGAACATACATCATATATATAAACAATGAGCATCACAGCTCCAAAAATAAGTCATATATATCATCAATTGTCGTCACGGCTCAAAACCAATACGCTTCATATCAATATTCATATACAAGGATCAAAAGTAAAGTACTCATAAACCAAATCAAAAATAGTGTATGCAAGTGTAAAACCCAAAATACAGAGCTAAAGACGAATGCAAGACCTAGGACTCGTATTCCCACCTAGCTCCCACGACACCTGCACGACACAGCTGAAACCCAAACGGGTTCAGTCCAAAAGGGACTGGTGGGTATAAAACAGGGCGTAAATATAATATACGACGATAATTAAACATTCACATGCAGGTTATAATCCCAAGTGAGGTTTTAAAGAATTTCCCAAGTGGGTGAATAGAAATCATCAAAGGGATTATAACAATTCAATTACATTAGGTCATTATTGGCCCGGCGAGTGGGGGTGCATTATCTCCAGCCAATTCCTTGTGTAAACCATTTAAACATTCATTAATTCGTTCTTTTCATGCATATCATTCTTTTGTGCACATTCATTAACATTTACACCTTCTTCCTCCGGGTTGGTGGCGGGTTTGCAAGGCCCGACCACCCATTCATTGACTAAAAGAGGTTACATGACTCCCCAGATGGCGCTTAGCGTCCATTCCTCGCTAACTCCTAACGAGGTCCGGCTACGCCGTTCATTGGTGGAACTAGTGTGAGGGATCACCGTCGGCCCATGCCTCCCCGGAAAGCCACTCACACTAAGTCCCTGGGCCCCATTCGTGCATTCGTTCATTTCTCGCAAAAACATGAGGTAGGGTTCATAAAACAAGGCTTTACGTTAAAAACATTTACTCTTTAAAATGACTCTCTATATATATATAATTTTGGTCGAAAACTTTCACATTGAAGGTATATATAGGGTCTTATATCTACATTGAAGAGAAACCCACCTTAACGTCAAAAAGAAACAAACACGAGCCTCACTGACCGGCCTCGTCTCCAACGGGATCAAAATCTGTGCAAGAAAGGTGAAGTGAGACTCAATATGACCAAATAAGACGCTCGGCAATGTAATGATCATGATATGAATATGTAAAAGATAAGATTATGTTATGAAAAGGTTCATGTGCACTATTAAGGAATTTAAATCATATAATCAAGTCATTCATTCACTTTCATTCGAATTCAAATAGGAGCATAGCACGTAGTAAATCACATTTAAAATTAGAAATTAAACAACTAAACACATTCAATTTAAAATTGGAAATTAAATCAAACATGAAATAGGTAACAATTAAATTCTATAATTCAATTAAATCAAATAACATGTAATATTTAATAAACATATATATATATATATATATATATATATATATATATATATATATATATATATACACCGCATGCATGCAACGTACACACATGCAAGAAATTCAGAAGGCGACACGCCCGTGTCACCAATATAAAGCAAACCGGGACACCCCCGTGTCTCGGTACAGCGAGATCAGACAAACTTGCTCCCCCGTGTCATGCTGAAAAGGAAAAGCTGACACGCCCGTGTCACGCACACAGCAACAGAAAAAACGCAACAGAAAAACAGAGCACAACTAAGGCACAACCTTCCCAACACTTTCAGCCATCGATTAATCACAAGTATGCAGCAAAACAACTCCAAACCAACGTGCAACCATGCTCTCAAACCAACAAGACGTGAGGTGGGGTGTATGGTGATGATTTCATGCCTAAGCTTCAACAACTCATTAATGGTGGCTCATAAATGCCTCAACTAACAGCTAATACATCACCATAAATGTAAAGAGGAGATCAAAACAATCATTTTCATGCTTGCAATCATTCAAAAAGCTCAAGAATTGGAAGAGATCAACCAAAATGCTCAAAACATAAAGATGTACTCAAGGCAGCCATATATCCATGAAATCATGATAAAAATTAGGGATGAATGACTAAAAATGACTCATATTGAATGTAAATAACATATCTAAGCTTACCTTGTGGATTAATGGAGGTTTGGAAGAAGATTTGAGCTTGAATCTCTTGGTAGGGCTTGAGCTACGGGAAAAACTGGGAAGCAGAAGATGTTTGGCCAATTTACTCTAAGTGGGAAGGGTTATCTCGGTTTGGGGGGCTAATGGCTGGAGAAAGGGTTGAGTTAGGGCTCTATAAAGTCTAAGCATGGTTAATTTGGTCGACAAATGAATGAGTTATGGCCATTTTAGTACAACATGGTCAGTTTCGTCGCCGTTTCATTTTTCGGTTGGATTTCGGAGTTTCAAATGACATTGGAAAAATATAAGGCTAAGTTTATTAAACCCGAATCTTCGATACGAGTTCAACGAAGGTGACAAAAGCGGAATCCGAGTTTCCTAGGTCAAGTTATCACATAACGAACCAATGGTGCGCTAATTGCTCGTTAATGCCAGTTTTGGATTCCACAAACAAAATAAATTCGAAACTCAATCAAATGTAACCGAAAGCATGAAAGGAACATATAATCATATTCATAACACATATAAGTCCAACATATTAAATTTGTATGAAATTTCGGTATCAATTTAAATAGAAACGAATCACATAGATGTCGCTCATACGCAATGCCACAATAAAATTCATAATATTACGAATAATATAACAATTTCAAATGCATATATAATTACATGCATGCATAATTAGTTACCATAAATTGCATGCACTAATTAACTCAATTAATGTAAATGGACAAAATTAATTAATCAAATACTTAATATTAAATAATTCGTACGCATTAAACATATATATATATATATATATATATATATATATATATATATGATATTAATAACATTAAATAAAGTAATTAACACTTAATATAATTAAAATAAAAATTAAATATGTAAATCACGAATAAATAATTATTATGCGCAAGTTGGTAAACAATTACGTCATACCTATATGGCCGAATTATCGGGGTGTCACAACCTCTCCCCCTTAAGAGAATCTGTCCTCGGATTCATTGATCGCTCGGAAACAATTCGGGATGAAATCTTTTCATCTTATCCTCCGTCTCCCACGTAGCCTCTTTCGTTTTATCACTCCTCCATAAGACTTTAACTAGTGGGATCTGCCGATTTCGAAGCTCCTGAAATTTACGATCCAATATCTTAATTGGCTTCTGAACGAAGGTGAGATTCGGTTCTAACTCCACTTCTTCAACGGGTATGATCTCGGATTCATCCGGATAATATTTTCGAAGCTGAGACACACGAAATACATTATGAATTCCGGTCAAACTCGGGGGTAGGTCCAAACGGTAGGCCGTATCTCCAATTTTCTCCAAAATCTCATACGGTCCTAGATACCGAGGATTCAATTTCCCTCCTTTTCCAATCCTCGAAAATCCCTTACGAGGTGAGGCTTTCAAGAATACCCTATCTCCAACCTCAAACTTAAGATCTTTCCTTCGGTGATCGACATATCTTTTCTGTCGGTCCTGGGCTGCTTTCATCCGTTGTCTGATTATTTGGACCTTATCAATTGCTTCTTGCACGGCCTTAGAGGGTTTTTCCTTATTCTCCCCTCGTTTCACACCCTCTTGCTTCGTCCAATTCCATTCTTCCAATTCCATTCTTCCAAATCAAAGAACAACGGTGACCTGCATTTACGTCGGTAGAGAGCCTCATAAGGAGCCTGTAGCACCCCGAAGGGGGCCACAACCCCGCACCGTCGTACCTCTCAAGTGGCTAGGAGACCTAACACCCAAGAAGCACGCCGGCGAACGGACAAGAACATTACAAGATCAGAGTACTAGAAGGGAACATTGCAGCGGAAATATGAGAAATTTAAAACTTTCAAAACATAAATCAGGAGACCCAAGAGGCTAAATAACCAAGTACAAGGACTATACAGGAATTAAATATAGAAAGAGATATTTCAGACTAGTGAAAACGAGTAACAAAGGACACTGGAGGCTAGACCGATAAGTACCTAACTGAACACTACATGATCATCCAGGGGGTGGTGTCCAAAATGGGTCAAAAGAACCTGACCACAAGAGCACAACAAAGGATTTCCTATACTTCAAGATACCAGCCAACAAGCGATCACAGAACCTGAAACCATGAGGTCAGAAAACAGGGTGGAGGTATTAGTCAAAAGGACTAAGTGAGGTAATTTCGTAGTAAGAAAGAATAGTTGCACTTGAGGGGTTTTGAAAGATATTCTTAGTAACTTTCCTCAAACCGGAAAGAAAACTCTTTTATCTTGAAACGGGATTTTTCACAAGCACGCGTATGCACACACATCAGAGGTTCTGGTTCATATGTACTTTATAAACGGGGAACAGGGTACAGGATATTTTCCAAAAGTATGAACCAGACTTTAAAACCAAAGTTGCCCGCAAGCTAGGCCATATCCATCCTTTACTCCTCAAAAACATTTACAAAGTTGGTATCGAGATCCACTAGGATCCCAACACCCATAATCACATGCACCACCCCTTCTCCCCTTATTGTCACGCCCAGGGAGCTACCCCGCGGTGACGTGCAAAACGGGAGGAATTTACCACCTCTCCCGACCTTCGATGTGGAGTAACCAACCTCCGATTAAACCATCATCAAGGTCATTACGGCGGCCAGTATCATAGTAGCCATTGGCGCACACCTCCCGGTCTACTACTAACCATACCGCCAGGGCCCAACATAACAAAGTTTCCAAAGCTTGCTTTCAGAATAACAAAGGTGCATAAGCACACAGAGTTCAGATGACTGAACCTTTAATTAAAGTAGTATAACAGTGAACAGAACGTATATCAGAGATTATTGACTTTAAACTCGAAGCATTGTCCCAAACGGGAAAACGTTTAACTTGAAAGATAAGAATCTTTGAACTCGGATGAGTTGATTTTGAAATCATTTGAATACGTAGGAATATTCATGGTTCCAGTGGAAATAGTTTAAACCTCACCTACAGAAACGGTATTATGCAATAATACCAGAGCCACAGTAAATCCGGACTTCACCTGTGAGTGGTGAATGATTAACTTTCTATCCAAAAACCATATAGTCACATAAGCAAGTAGGAACGACCTCAAGTCATTCAATGGCACATAACGATATCATATATGCAGGACGAAACATTATCAAAGTATATCATATCATGTGGCGAGATTTCATAATAATTATTCAATAATCATCAAAGCATGAAGGCATAATTGGATTCATGTAATGCAGCACATAGGAGAGTAATACCATTTAATGCAGAAGAATCATTTAACTAAGAATGAAACACAAGATTGGCAAGAGAGCAAAAAGCTTGAATAAGGAATACTCTTTTTGGAACAAAGGATTCAAGTAAGCGATTAGTTTCAGTTGAAAGCTCGTGTCAAGAACTCAAGGGTATATATTCTTAGGGTCTTAAAACAATCTCATTTAGGAAAGGAATGTGAGCTTTGAAACCTACTTTGATCCCCTGTTTTTGAGAATTTTCGAAAAAGGCTTTGACCGTTGAATTCGTCTCTTCAAAACGATCATTTAGGTTAAAAGTCAAAATTATTGGTCAAGGTCAAAGTCAACGGTCAAAGTCAACAGTCAAGGGTCAAAGGTCAAGGTCAATGGTCAAAGATCACTATTCAAGTATACGGTATATATACTGTATGTATACTGTACTTATACTGTATGTATACGTGTATTTATATAGTATGTATACGGTATTTATACTGTATGTATACGGTATTTATACGGGGATACCTACCGTATTTATACAGTATTTATACAAGGTACATACAGTATTTATACAAGAATACATGCGGTATTTATACTAGAATACCTACGGTATTTATACAAAAGTACATACGTATTTATTAGGGAAATACACATAGTATTTATACGAAAGTATACACGTATTTATACATATTGGAATCAAATACGTATACGTATTTTGTACATGTATACCATAACATATATCAATTGGTCAAGTAATTATGTAACAATTAATTAAACATGTAACATTTAAAACTATAGGTTATACTTTAATTATGTAACATTAAATAACATGTAACATTTAATTAAATCATGAAATAAATTAAATTACTTAAATATGATCATAAAATAATTAAAATGTAACATATAACATGCTAGCATAATTGTCACATAATTAATTTGTCACAAAATTAAATTATGTAACACATTTCATAATAAACTATACTATAAGAAATATAATTCATAAATTCATGAATATTTAAAAACATAAATTAAATCACATAATTCATGCATAAAATAAAACATAAATTAAATCCTAAACCTAGCATAATTAATAAATAAATTAAAACATAAAATAAAACATAAATTAAACTAATTAAAACATAAAAAAAATAAGAAAACTAACCTTAAAAGGGGGGGAGGAGTTCGGCCACTAGGGGGAGAGGAAGAGAATGGAGTGAGCACAAAATGAGACCCCAACACACTTATTTATAGTTGTTGGGAAGGACCAAAGTGCAAATAATATTTATTTTAGGGACTTAAGGTGGGGTACTTTATGAAATTTCCAAAAATAGGTTTCCTTCTTTACATAATTGTCACAGCAGGGGTATTCTGGTAATTCCACCTTTCTCCTGCATATTTTTGAAGTTTGAAAAGTGCCCAAGAGCTAGGAAATAAAATTAGCTTCGAAACGGTTACTCACGGGTCAAAATCGGACGTACGGTTTAAAAGTTATAAGCTTCGGAATGTTTGATTTTCTTGAATTTCGAAAATTAATTAAATTATGAAATAAATACTAGGATAAGATTTGAAGATCCGAAAGGCTTTCCAAAAATGTAGAAAAAATCGAGGAACGTTATGGTGATGATCTCAAGGGCTAAATCATTCTAACGAAGGAAATATTTCTTACCGACGGAAATTCTTATTTGAAAATAAATTCTTAAATTGCTCTGGACACATAAACGAAACCTCAAAGCATTGAAAAGAGAGTTGAAAAATTCCAAGAAAGTAGGTATAGGTTCTTTGAGGTCTCTTGAATAAAACGGTATAGTGCTGGTTCGGAATTAAGTAGTGCTTATTGTGTTTAAAGGTAGTTTCCCCCCCCTTTTGGTCACCTAATATCACATATGAGCACTCAATTCATGTAGGGATGCATGATATGATTTATTTAAAATACGGATCAAGTTCTATAAACGCCCTTACGTCGCCCTTAGTTTACCTTTATTGATCTGGTCCCGAACCGGGCTGTCACAATCTCCCCTCCTTAAGAAGAATCTGTCCTCAGATTCTCTTCGTGATCTCTAAACAATTTGGGATAGTGCTTTTGCATCTTTTCCTCAGTTTCCCAAGTAACCTCCTCAGTACCGTTCCTTTTCCATAAGATCTTAACCAATGGAATCTTTTTATTTCTTAATTCCTGGAATTTCTTATCTAGGATCTTAACCGCCTTCAACTCGTAGGTTAGATTAGGTTCTACGGAACTTCTTCTACTGGCACCACCTGTGCCTCATCAGCAAAGTATTTACGAAGTTGGGATACATGAAATACATTATGGATTCCTGTTAAGCTTGCTGGTAGATTCAGACGATACGCTGTTGGACCCACGCGTTCAAGTATCTCAAAAGGTCCTATGTTCCTAGGGTTCAATTTTTTCACCTTTTCCAATCCTTGTGAACCCTTTCCTTGGCGATGCTTTCAGAAACACTTTCTCACCCACATCAAACTCTAAATCCCTTCTTCTTTTGTCGGCATAGCTCTTCTGTCGGTCCTGGGCGGCTTTCATTCTTTGCCTGATTATCCGAATCTTTTCTGTAGCCCTTTCAATCCATTCGAGTACTTTGGCCCTGGGAGTTCCCTCAGAGGTATCCCTTGTCTCATCCATATCCCAATATAATGGAGATCTGCATTTTCTCCCATACAAGGCTTCATATGGGGCTGCTTGAATTGAAGCTTGATAACTGTTATTGTATGCAAATTCCACAAGGGGTAAACAATCTTTCCAACTGTCTGAAAAATCCAAAGCACACGCTCTCAACATATCCTCCAGATATTAATCAATCTTTCTGACTGTCCGTCTGTCTGCGGGTGCGCCGCTGTGCTGAAATGTAACTTACTTCCCATCAGACTTTGCACATTTTGCCATAGTTGTGATGTAACTTTGGGTCTCGGTCAGACACTATACTCACCGGCACTCCATGTAATCTCACAATTTCCTGCTGATACAGTTTTGCTAAGGATTTAACTTTATCTGTAGTCTTGACTGGTAGGAAGTGTGCTGATTTTGTCAATCTGTCAATTATGACCCATATACTGTCTTGTCCTCCTTTGACTTTAGGTAACCCAGTAACAAATCCATGGTTATTTGCTCCCACTTCCATGTAGGAATTGGTAGTGGTTGTAACTTCCCTGCTGGTTTTTGGTGTTCTGCTTTAACTTTCTGACAAGTTAAGCACTTCTTAACATATTCGGCAATCTCT
This sequence comes from Lantana camara, assembly GCA_037501455.1. Lineage (NCBI taxonomy): Eukaryota > Viridiplantae > Streptophyta > Magnoliopsida > Lamiales > Verbenaceae > Lantana > Lantana camara. The sequence goes on from CM074865.1 coordinate 41,251,304, forward strand.
CTCTTCATTCCGTTCCACCAAAACTGCTTCTTAAGATCTTGGTACATCTTCGTTCCTCCAGGGTGTACTGTATAACGTGTCTTGTGCTCTTCATCAAGTATTTCCTTTCGGATGGCTGAAGGCACACAAACTCTGTTCTTATATCTCAAGATTCCATCTTCACCTTTGCTGAATTTTTGTCTCAACATCCTTCTCCTTGGAATTGAGACACTTCTTTAATCCATTCGTCTATAGCTTGCGTCTTTATCAATCGATCCTTCAACGGTGACGAAATTATTAGATTTGCCAACTTAGCTCTAGGAATCGCTTGAGCTGGTTTTCTTCCACACTCCGTTGGGTGTCTTTCGACATGCTCTATACTAGCCTTTCGACTCAATGGATCAGCCACCACGTTAGCCCTTCTGGGATGGTATTGAATTGTACAATCGTAGTCTTCCAGAAATTCCATCCACCTTCTCTGTCTAATATTTAGCTCCTTTTGAGTGAACAAGTACCGCAAACTTTTATGATCCGTGAACACTTCAAAGGTTACCCCATACAAGTAATGTCTCCATTTTCCGAGGGCAAAGACGATCACTGCTAGCTCTAAATCATGGGTGGGGTAGTTGGCTTCATGTGGTTTGAGCTTTCTTGATGCATATGCTATCACCTTTCCATGCTGCATCAGAACGCATCCTAACCCTTCTTTCGAAGCATCAGTGTAAACGGTATAACCTTCCTTTCCTTCTGGTAATGTTAGTATAGGTGCGGTGGTTAATCTTTTCTTTAATTCCTGAAAACTCTGTTCGCGTTTCTCTGTCCATACGAACTTTCCTTCCTTCTGGGTTAATTGAGTAAGTGGTGCTGCTATCTCTGAAAAATCCTGTACGAATCTTCGATAGTATCCTGCGAGTCCCAAAAAGCTTCTTACCTCAGAAGGATTCCTTGGTTGTTTCCAGTCCAAAATCGTTTCAATTTTCGAGGGATCCACTTCAACTCCTGAACCAGATATGATATGTCCTAAGAACGAGATCTTTTCCAACCAAAACTCACATTTGCTGAATTTTGCATAAAGCTTGTGATCCAGCAAAGTGCTCAGCACTGACCGAAGATGTTTGGCATGATCCTCTGGTGTCTTGGAAAAGACCAAAATATCATCAATAAAGATCACCACGAACTTGTCAAGAAACGACCGAAAAATCCGATGCATCATATCCATAAATGCAGCTGGGGCGTTCGTTAGCCCAAAGGGCATTACTACGAACTCAAAATGCCCGTAACGACTATTGAACGCTGTCTTGGGAATATCCTCTTCTCTAATTTTTCAATTGATAGTACCCTTGCCTCAAATCTAGCTTGGAGTATATTTGAGATCCTTGAAGTACATCGAATAACTCCTCGATGTGAGGAAGAGGGTACTTATTTTTCACCGTCATCCTGTTGAGCTCTCGGTAGTCGATGCAAAGTCGTAACGACCCATCTTTCTTCTTAACAAATAACACAGGTGCTCCCCAAGGAGAAGTACTAGGGCGGATATAACCTGCCTCTAGCAATTCATCAAGTTGTTTCCTTAACTCCTGAAGTTCAGCCGGTGCCATCCGGTAGGGTGCCTTAGAGTATGGCTCGGCTCCTGGAACTGTCTCAATCCCAAATTCTAGTTCACGGTCTGGTGGTAAGGTGTTTAAGTGTTCGGGAAACACTTCTAGGAACTCGTTAACAACCTCCACTTCTTCTATTTTACTCTGATCCTTTGGTCTATTTAAGAGGTAAGCAACGAACCCTGTAGCTCCCTTCTGAATCATCCTTTTTGCTTCCATTGCCGAAATCATCCGTGTTTGTCCTCCTTGTTCACCTGATGTCGGACTTTCATCCCTTCCTAAGTTAACTTCCTTCTTGAAACAATCCAGCTTGACTCGGTACTTATGAAGCCAATTCATTCCCAAAATAATCCCATACTTTGTCATAGGTAGTGTAATAAGATCCAATGGGTAAAACTGACCGTTGATTCTTATAGAGCAGCATTTATATACTTGATCCATTTTAAGGCAAGTTCTTAAGCGAGAACTTACTTCGAAAAGATATGGCAATTGTTCAAGTGGAAAATGTAAACGCGCACATAATTTGGATGCAATGAATGAATGCGTGGCACCAGGGTCGTATAGGACCTTAACTGGCGTGTTAAGAGCGTGTACTGTACTTCTGGCCATATTACCGAAATTCGAGTTCCCTCTTCTTTCCAAAACAAGTACTTTTCGATGCCAGGAATAGCGGTTAATATATAATGCATGTGGGTCAGGAATGGTGCACAACATGTCATAGAGGTAATATTCATGAAACACATACACATGCCACAGAGCACTTATTTACAAATATCAAGCACATATCAATGTGGAGAACAAAAGCCAATCAGCATCCATTATTCAATCAACTATATTCAAGTAACAATTATATATCAGAGATCATCAATTATCAATTAGCTAGTACTTGACAACACAGGGAACAACAAGTCATCAATGTTCAGTATTCAAGTAATCAGTATCCAAGTAGCACATAAAACACATTATACAGTGGCCTTGTCGGTATCTTGAAGTGACTCTAGGACTTGAAGGACGATCGGGCTGGAAATATAAATAGGAAATTTCTACAAGTTGGAGATACAAGTAAGACAGTGAAGGAAGTAAAATTCTAAAAATCGTTGCCTCTAACGAGCGGATTGTTTTCCAAAAGTACTGAAAGACTCAATAGAACTCAAGAGTTTTGATGTTAATAAAACTAGACGGTTGACTCGATTGAAAAAGGGTTTTTTTTTTTAGTACTACAATTGTAACAAATCACATGCTGGTCGGCCGCCCCAAACAGTGATCAATCACAATTTAAGCACTAAAGACACGAGAATACTTGTGAGACTCTATGAACCCCAGATTTCCACAACCTGGGGCTCTGATACCACCTTAGCTGTAGCACCCCGAAGGGGGCCACAACCCCGCACCGTCGTACCTCTCAAGTGGCTAGGAGACCTAACACCCAAGAAGCACGCCGGCGAACGGACAAGAACATTACAAGATCAGAGTACTAGAAGGGAACATTGCAGCGGAAATATGAGAAATTTAAAACTTTCAAAACATAAATCAGGAGACCCAAGAGGCTAAATAACCAAGTACAAGGACTATACAGGAATTAAATATAGAAAGAGATATTTCAGACTAGTGAAAACGAGTAACAAAGGACACTGGAGGCTAGACCGATAAGTACCTAACTGAACACTACATGATCATCCAGGGGGTGGTGTCCAAAATGGGTCAAAAGAACCTGACCACAAGAGCACAACAAAGGATTTCCTATACTTCAAGATACCAGCCAACAAGCGATCACAGAACCTGAAACCATGAGGTCAGAAAACAGGGTGGAGGTATTAGTTAAAAGGACTAAGTGAGGTAATTTCGTAGTAAGAAAGAATAGTTGCACTTGAGGGGTTTTGAAAGATTTTCTTAGTAACTTTCCTCAAACCGGAAAGAAAACTCTTTTATCTTGAAACGGGATTTTTCACAAGCACACGCATGCACACACATCAGAGGTTCTGGTTCATATGTACTTTATAAACGGGGAACAGGGTACAGGATATTTTCCAAAAGTATGAACCAGACTTTAAAACCAAAGTTGCCCGCAAGCTAGGCCATATCCATCCTTTACTCCTCAAAAACATTTACAAAGTTGGTATCGAGATCCACTAGGATCCCAACACCCATAATCACATGCACCACCCCTTCTCCCCTTATTGTCGCGCCCAGGGAGCTACCCCGCGGTGACGTGCAAAACGGGAGGAATTTACCACCTCTCCCGACCTTCGATGTGGAGTAACCAACCTCCGATTAAACCATCATCAAGGTCATTACGGCGGCCAGTATCATAGTAGCCATTGGCGCACACCTCCCGGTCTACTACTAACCATACCGCCAGGGCCCAACATAACAAAGTTTCCAAAGCTTGCTTTCAGAATAACAAAGGTGCATAAGCACACAGAGTTCAGATGACTGAACCTTTAATTAAAGCAGTATAACAGTGAACAGAACGTATATCAGAGATTATTGACTTTAAACTCGGAGCATTGTCCCAAACGGGAAAACGTTTAACTTGAAAGATAAGAATCTTTGAACTCGGATGAGTTGATTTTGAAATCATTTGAATACGTAGGAATATTCATGGTTCCAGTTGAAATAGTTTAAACCTCACCTACAGAAACGGTATTATGCAATAATACCAGAGCCACAGTAAATCCGGACTTCACCTGTGAGTGGTGAATGATTAACTTTCTATCCAAAAACCATATAGTCACATAAGCAAGTAGGAACGACCTCAAGTCATTCAATGGCACATAACGATATCATATATGCAGGACGAAACATTATCAAAGTATATCATATCATGTGGCGAGATTTCATAATAATTATTCAATAATCATCAAAGCATGAAGGCATAATTGGATTCATGTAATGCAGCACATAGGAGAGTAATACCATTTAATGCAGAAGAATCATTTAACTAAGAATGAAACACAAGATTGGCAAGAGAGCAAAAAGCTTGAATAAGGAATACTCTTTTTGGAACAAAGGATTCAAGTAAGCGATTAGTTTCAGTTGAAAGCTCGTGTCAAGAACTCAAGGGTATATATTCTTAGGGTCTTAAAACAATCTCATTTAGGAAAGGAATGTGAGCTTTGAAACCTACTTTGATCCCCTGTTTTTGAGAATTTTCGAAAAAGGCTTTGACCGTTGAATTCGTCTCTTCAAAACGATCATTTAGGTTAAAAGTCAAAATTATTGGTCAAGGTCAAAGTCAACAGTCAAAGTCAACAGTCAAGGGTCAAAGGTCAAGGTCAATGGTCAAAGATCACTATTCAAGTATACGGTATATATACTGTATGTATACTGTACTTATACTGTATGTATACGTGTATTTATATAGTATGTATACGGTATTTATACTGTATGTATACGGTATTTATACGGGGATACCTACCGTATTTATACAGTATTTATACAAGGTACATACAGTATTTATACAAGAATACATGCGGTATTTATACTAGAATACCTACGGTATTTATACAAAAGTACATACGTATTTATTAGGGAAATACACATAGTATTTATACGAAAGTATACACGTATCTATACATATTGGAATCAAATACGTATACGTATTTTGTACATGTATACCATAACATATATCAATTGGTCAAGTAATTAGGTAACAATTAATTAAACATGTAACATTTAAAACTATAGGTTATACTTTAATTATGTAACATTAAATAACATGTAACATTTAATTAAATCATGAAATAAATTAAATTACTTAAATATGATCATAAAATAATTAAAATGTAACATATAACATGCTAGCATAATTGTCACATAATTAATTTGTCACAAAATTAAATTATGTAACACATTTCATAATAAACTATACTATAAGAAATATAATTCATAAATTCATGAATATTTAAAAACATAAATTAAATCACATAATTCATGCATAAAATAAAACATAAATTAAATCCTAAACCTAGCATAATTAATAAATAAATTAAAACATAAAATAAAACATAAATTAAAACATAAATTAAACTAATTAAAACATAAAAAAAATAAGAAAACTAACCTTAAAAGGGGGGAGGAGTTCGGCCACTAGGGGGAGCGGAAGAGAATGGAGTGAGCACAAAATGAGACCCCAACACACTTATTTATAGTTGTTGGGAAGGACCAAAGTGCAAATAATATTTATTTTAGGGACTTAAGGTGGGGTACTTTATGAAATTTCCAAAAATAGGTTTCCTTCTTTACATAATTGTCACAGCAGGGGTATTCTGGTAATTCCACCTTTCTCCTGCATATTTTTGAAGTTGGAAAAGTGCCCAAGAGCTAGGAAATAAAATTAGCTTCGAAACGGTTACTCACGGGTCAAAATCGGACGTACGGTTTAAAAGTTATAAGCTTCGGAAGGTTTGATTTTCTTGAATTTCGAAAATTAATTAAATTATGAAATAAATACTAGGATAAGATTTGAAGATCCGAAAGGCTTTCCAAAAATGTTGAAAAAATCGAGGAACGTTATGGTGATGATCTCAAGGGCTAAATCATTCTAACGAAGGAAATATTTCTTACCGACGGAAATTCTTATTTGAAAATAAATTCTTAAATTGCTCTGGACACATAAACGAAACCTCAAAGCATTGAAAAGAGAGTTGAAAAATTCCAAGAAAGTAGGTATAGGTTCTTTGAGGTCTCTTGAATAAAACGGTATAGTGCTGGTTCGGAATTAAGTAGTGCTTATTGGGTTTAAAGGTAGTTTCCCCCCCCCTTTTGGTCACTTAATATCACATATGAGCACTCAATTCATGTAGGGATGCATGATATGATTTATTTAAAATACGGATCAAGTTCTATAAACGCCCTTACGTCGCCCTTAGTTTACCTTTATTGATCTGGTCCCGAACCGGGCTGTCACAGAGCCATTTATATCGATGCTTGGAAACTGTTGTTATAGGCGAATTCAATCAAAGGCAATTGCTCGTTCCACGAACTCGAAAAATCCAATGCACATTTTCTCAACATATCCTCTAAATATTTAATTAATCTCTCCGATTACCCGTCCGTCTGAGGATGGAAAGCTGTGCTGAATTGAAGCCTTGTGCCCAGATTCCTTTGTAATTCTTGCCAAAATCTAGAAGTAAACCTCGGATCCCGATCGGATACAATGCTAACCGGTACCCCATGAAGTCGGATAATTTCATCCACGTACTTCTTAGCTAATTTGCTCACCTTATCCGACATCCGAACAACAAGAAAATGTGTCGATTTCGTTAATCGATCCACTATTATCCAAATTCCATCCAAACCACCTTTCACTCGTGGAAGACCTGTAACGAAATCCATCGCCACTTGCTGCCATTTCCATTCTGGGATAGGTAACAGTTGAAGTAGCCCCGATGGCTTCTAATGCTCTGTTTTCACCACTTCGCAAGTCAAACAATGTCTCACGAAATTGATTACATCCCGCTTCAGTCCATTCCACCAATAAAATTTCTTTAAATCCTTATACATCTTATTCCCCCAGGGATGTATCGAATACCCTAATCGATGAGCTTCTTCCAATATCAACCGTTTCAACTCTTCCGGAACCACCACTCTGTTGTTAAACCTTAGAAGCCCGGTGTCATCAAATCCGAACGGACTCTCTGAATCATTTCTAGCTTTCTGCCCTAATCTCTAAACCTCGGAATCCACTCTATGAGCTTCAAACAATCTCTGCTGAAGATCCGGTTGAACGGTAATATTCCGAATACTAGCTCTTAGCTTAAAAGACTAAGATCCATCCATAGTTTCCACTTTAACACCCGACACGCTAGCCTTCCTACTAAGCGCATCCGCGACCACGTTGGCCTTTCCTGGATGGTATCGAATCGTACACTCATAATCCGCCAACATCTCCATCCAACGCCTCTGTCTCTTGTTTAATTCCTTCTGAGAAAACAAATACTAGAGACTCTTGTGGTCGGAAAAGATCTAGAAAGAAATTCCGTAAAGATAGTGTCTCCACTTTCCCAAAGCGAAAATCACTGCTGCAAGATCGAGATCGTGAGTGGGATAATTCTATTCATGATCCTTCAATTTCCTCGAGGCATAAGCTATCACCTTACCATTCTGCATCAAAACACATCCTAACCCTTCTTTCGAGGCGTCCGTATAAACTATGTATCCTTCAGTACCCTCGGGAAGTGCTAATACCGGTGCAGTGGTTAATTTTTCCTTCAAGAGTTGAAAACTCGCTTCGCATGCCTCGTCCCACTCAAATTTAGCTTCCTTCTTAGTCAATCGTGTTAAAGAACCGGCTATCTTTGAAAAATCCTTCACAAACCGTCGATAATAAGCTGTCAATCCCAAGAAACTTCTAACCTCGGAAGCATTCTTGGGACTCAACCATTTAATAACTGTCTCGATCTTTGAAGGGTCAACTTCCAAACCCTTACTTGAAATAATATGGCCTAGAAAAGCAACCCGGTCGATCCAAAACTCACACTTACTAAACTTCGCATACAACTAGTGCTCTCTCAACGTCTCGAATACCAATTTGAGATGTCTAGCATGATCTTCCGGAGTCTTTGAATACATAAGAATGTCATCAATGAAGATTACTACGAATTTATCCAAATAAGGCCGAAAAATCCGATGCATCATATCCATGAATGCTGCAGGGGCATTTGTCAAACCAAAAGGCATCACTACGAACTCATAATGCCCATACCGGGTATTAAATCCTATCTTTGGTATATCCTCTTCCCAGATTTTCAACTGGTAGTAGCCTTGCCTTAAATCCAATTTCGAATAAACCTTTGAACCTTGCAACATATCAAATAAATCCTCAATGTAGGGCAAGGGATACTTATTCTTGATAGTCATCCAATTAAGCTCCTGGTAATCTATACACATTCTCAACGATCCATCTTTCTTTTTGACAAAGAGAACCGGAGCACCCCACGGAGATGAACTCGGTCGGATATATCCACTCTTAAGTAGTTCCTCGAGTTGAATCTTCAACTCCTTCAACTCTGCCAGAGCCATTCTATAAGGAGTCTTAGAATAAGGTTCTGATCCCGGATATAAATCTATAACAAACTCGATCTCTCGATCCGGTGGTAGAGAACCCAAATTTTCTGGAAATACATCGGGATATTCCTTTACCACAGCCGTCTCCTCAAAACTTGATTGATCCTTTGGTTTATTAAGGAGATAGGCAAAAAATCCCATGGCTCCATCCTTTACCAACTTGCGAGCTTCCATAAACGATAATAGAGGTACATTCTTTGACCCAACTTCTCCAATCAACTCTTTACCCAACTTAATCTTCTTCTTAAAACAATCCACTTCGGCCTGGTGCCGATACAACCAATCCATCCCGAAGATTACCCCGTACTTCTTCATAGGCATCACAATGAAATCTGTCGGATAATCTTTCCCTTCTATCAAAACTGAACAACCGCTGACAATCCGATCTGTCTGCAAACTACCTCCAAGACGCGAACTCAAAAAATAACAAGAATTTGAGCAATTAACGGGTAGGCACAGAGAGACACATAGATCAGAAGATATAAAAGTATGTGTGGCACCCGGATCAAATAATGCATGAACGCTCGTGTTATGAATGCAAACGGTACCTTCCACCATGGCTTTTGGATCAACCTCGACATTCTGCTCCTCGCTCTCTAGGGCATAAGCTCGTGCCTGAACCATTCGTTTCTGAGCCCCAGCTTGATATCCTGGAATCTTGTCCGGGCATACAAAAGCCATATGATCTCCTTTCCCGCAAATCAAACACAACTTCAATCTTTTCCGGCAATTGTTATAAGAATGAGTCGGCCATCCACAATAAGTACACGGTGGTTGATCGTTGCGAGATCCCTTAGAAACCGGTGGAGCCTGAGGTGGTCGTGGAAAGGGTGCAATCGGACCTCCAATTCTCAGCTTCTTGAAAGGCCCTTTTTGTGGTGGAGCTGGTGCATTCATGGGCCTCTTTCCTTTGTTGAATCCCGAGCCGATTCCTGATCCTTGTCCTTGGCGATAAACTAGCCTCCTCGCATTCACAGAATCTTCAACCTTTAAGGCTTTCGAAGTAGCTTTCGCCCAAGTGCTCGTATTAACCGCCTCTAGAGCTATCTGGATATCCGGTCGAAGCCCCTGAACAAACTGCATAGCCTTATGGAAGTCATCGCCTGCTACATTTGGTGCATAGCGGGATAACCTCTCATACTCTGAAATATACTCGGCCACAAACCTCGATCCTCGATTCAATTCGGTGAATTCCCTAAGCCTTCGAGTACGGGATGAGGGAGGGATGAACTTATTCTTGAACTCTCTTGTAAAGACTTCCCAATTGATCTCTTCTCCAGCTGCTTCAAATACAATCCGTGTGCTTTCCCACAAAGAGTAGGCTTCCCCTTGTATCAAAGGGATGGTGCATCGAGCCTTCTCTCGGGACTCACATGGAATGAGCTCCCATATCCTCTCGACTTCCTTCAGCCACATTTCTGCCTGCATATCATTTCCCTTGAAGAACTTGGGAGGTCTTTGATTCTGAAACTCCCTAATTATAACAAAAATTGGTGCCTCGGGCGGTACAACAGGTGCAGGTGGTACTGGAGGTGCCGGTGGTACATAATCTCGCAGCCTTTGATCTATGATGTTGATAACTGAATTAACAAAGGCCTCTGTCGACGGTGGTTGTGGTGGTGGAGGTGTAGGAGTACGATCACGATGGCGACGTCGTCCTGGAGATCGATCTCGATGTCTACGTGGAGGCATCCTGTCAATAAACACTAAAAATGCGTGCTATTTTTAGTTTATGCATGTTAATGCAATTAATTCACCCAAAATTCAAAATTTAAATCAACTAAGCACAAAAGAGATGCATTTGCAACACATTGTCAAGTAATTCCTAATCTGAACGACCTAGACTGACTCACACGTCACGAGAGCCCGGGTTTTGCAACCCTAAGCTCTGATACCACTTAAGGATGTAACACCCGAGCGCAAGGTGTCACATCCCCCGCACCGAGACCCGACCCGAATATGAAATGGACGATCCATACCCGAGCCAAATCACGGCGAACGGGGACATACACACACTCTATGCTAGGCGGGACTAACCCTTAACCATAAAACAGCGTAAAACGTTAAAGCGGAGTCAATAAACGAACATACATCATATATATAAACAATGAACATCACAACTCCAAAAATAAGTTATATATATCATCGATTGCCATCACGGCTCAAAACCAATACGCTCCATATCAATATTCAAGGATCAAAAGTAAAGTACTCATAAACCAAATCATAAATAGTGTATGCAAGTGTAAAACCCAAAATACAGAGCTAGAGACGAATGCAAGACCTAGGACTCGTATTCCCGCCTAGCTCCCACGACACCTGCACGACACAACCAAAAACCAAACGGGTTCAGTCCAAAAGGGACTGGTGGGTATAAAACAAGGTGTAAATATAATATACGACGGTAATTAAACATTCACATGCAGGTTATAATCCCAAGTGAGGTTTTAAAGAATTTCCCAAGTGGCTGAATAGAAATCATCAAAGGGATTATAACGATTCAATTACATTAGGTCATTATTGGCCCGGTGAGTGGGCGTGCATTATCTCCAACCAACACCCTGTGTAAACCATTTAAACATTCATTCATTCGTTCTTTTCATGCATATAATTCTTTTGTGCACATTCATTAACATTTACACCTTCTTCCTCCGGGTTGGTGGCGGGTTTGCAAGGCCCGACCACCCATTCATTGACCAAAAGGGGTTACATGACTCCCCAGATGGCGCTCAGCGTCCATTCCTCGCTAACTCCTAACGAGGTCCGGTTACGCCGTTCATTGGTGGAACTAGTGTGAGGGATCACCGTCGGCCCATGCCTCCCCGGATAGCCACTCACACTAAGTCCCTGGGCCCCATTCTTGCATTCGTTCATTTCACGCCAAAACATCAGGTAGGGTTCATAAACAAGGCTTTACGTTGAAAACATTTACTCTTTAAAATGACTCTCTACATATATATAATTTTGGTCGAAAATTTTCACATTGAAGGTATATATAGGGTCTTATATCTATATAGAAGAGAAACCCACCTTAACGGCAAAAAGAAGCAAACACGAGCCTCACTGACCGGCCTCGTCTCCAACGGGATCAAAATCTGTGCAAGAAAGGTGAAGTGAGACTCAATATGACCAAATAAGATGCTCGGCAATGTAATGATCATGATATGAATATGTAAAAGATAAGATTATGTTATGAAAATGTTCATGTGCACTATTAAGGAATTTAAATCCTATAATCAAGTCATTCATTCACTTTCATTCGAATTCAAATAGGAGCATAGCACGTAGTAAATCACATTTAAAATTAGAAAATAAACAACTAAACACATTCAATTTAAAATTGGAAATTAAATCAAACATGAAATAGGTAATAATTAAATTCTATAGTTCAATTAAATCAAATAACATGTAATATTTAATAAACATATATAAATATAATATATATATATATATATATATATATATATATATATATATATACACCACATACATGCAACGTACACACATGCAAGAAATTCAGAAGGTGACACGCCCGTGTCACCAATATAAAGCAAACCGGGACACCCCCGTGTCTCGGTACAGCGAGATCAGACAAACTTGCACCCCCGTGTCATGCTGAAAATGAAAAGTTGACAGGCCCGTGTGACGCACACAGCAACAGAAAAAACGCAGCAGAAAAACAGAGCACAACAAGGCACAACCTTTCCAACACTTTCAGCCATCAATTAATCACAAGTATGCAGCAAAATAACTCCAAAGCAACGTGCAACCATGCTCTCAAACCAACAAGACGTGAGGTGGGGTGTATGGTGATCATTTTATGCCAAAGCTTCAACAACTCATTAATGGTGGCTCATAAATGCCTCAACTAACCGCTAATACATCACCATAAATGTAAAGAGGAGATAAAAACAATCATTTTCATGCTTGAAATCATTCAAAAAGCTCAAGAATTGGAAGAGATCAACCAAAATGCTCAAAACTTAAGGATGTACTCAAGGCAGCCATATATCCATGAAATCATGATAAAAATTAGGGATGAATGGCTGAAAATGACTCATATTGAATGTGCATAACATATCTAAGCTTACCTTGTGGATTAATGGAGGTTTGGAAGAAGATTTGAGCTTGAATCTCTTGGTAGGGCTTGAGCTACGGGAAAAACTGGGAAGCAGAAGATGTTTGTCCAATTTACTCCAATTGGGAAGGGTTATCTTGGTTTGGGAGATTAATGTCTGAATAAAGGGTTGAGTTAGGGTTCTACAAAGTCTAACCATGGTTAATTTGGTCAACAAATGAATGAGTTATGGCCATTTTAGTACAACATGGTCAGTTTCGTTTTTCGGTTAGATTTCGGAGGTTCAAATGACTTTGGAAAAATATAAGATTAAGTTTATTAAATCTGAATCTTTGATACGAGTTCAACAAAGGTGACGAAGCTCGAATCCGAGTTTCCTAGCTCAAGTTATCACATAAGGAACCAATGGTGCGCTAATTGCTCGTTAACGCCCTTTTTGGATTCCACAAACAAAATAAATTCGAAACTCAATCAAATGTAACCGAAAGCATGAAATGAACATATAATCATATTCATAACACATATAAGTCCAACATATTAAATTTGCACGAAATTTCGGTATCAATTTAAATAGAAACGAAGCACATAGATGTCACTCATACGCAATGTAACAATAAAATTCATATTATTACGAATAATATAACAATTTCAAATGCATATATAATTACATGCATGCATAATTAGTTACCATAAATTGCATGAACTAATTAACTCAATTAATGTAAATGGACAAAATTAATTAATCAAATACTTAATATTAAATAATTTGTACGCATTAAACATATATATATATATATATATATATATGATATTATTAACATTAAATAAAGTAATTAACACTTAATATAATTAAAATAAAAATTAAATATTTAAATCACGTATAAATAATTATTATGCGCAATTTGGTAAACAATTACGTCGTACCTGTACGGCCGAATTATCGGGGCGTCACAATAGCGACCCACTTCCTCCATTCCAACTCCTAATTACTTTTCCCGGCCTTGCAATTGCTCTTTCCCTTTTTGATCCACACTTTGCAACCCAATTATTTCCTTATCATACTTCGGTTGTGTCTCGGTTGAAACAATGTTTGATACATGAGGTGGGGAGAGTTCCTATCAAGAGAACACTTAAAATGCATGTTGGGTTAAGACGCCGATGCACGTATCACCCTTGTAAGCAATTCAGAGATACAACATATTGTAGCAATTACATCAATTAAGGACACGCATACAAATAAAGGAATTTAAATAATTTTAAACAGCGTATGATGCACGTGCCATGAATGCATTGAACCTGTGATCGTAGTTGCATCCTTTAACTTAGCACTTGTTCCTTATTTGTGTGATTACAAGCTTGCCTCGAATTTGTTGGTCATTGCTTGTTACCCACGGTCTTCCAATTCTTCAAAATCCTTAACATCAACTTGTGCATCTCTATCACTCGAGCCTTGGAATTTCTTGAACTCGATTCCTTTCCTAAGTATTCCTTCCAAATTATTGATTCTAAGTGTTACTCAAACCTTCGCCTTAAACATCTTCTTGATCCATGCTTTCTTATATCAGCTCGCCTAACTTTGTAATCACAATTATGATTCTTGAACTCCAATGTTTCTACTCCCATGAAGTTGATACTTTGCTTTTTTTTTTTTTTTTTTTTTCACCTAGCCATCACGTCAATTGAAGTCCCCGGTTTATTCATTATGAGTTCAAATAGCGGAAGAAATTCAACCTTCAATTGCTTACACTTGAACACACAATTTTTTTTTAAATTGCTTACCTTTCTTTATCAATTCCATTATTGCTCCATATCTTCTAATTCAACCACACAACACAACAATTTAACTGGGATATGGAAAATAAACTCAATCCAACTGAAGATAGAATCCTTAATACTTTAGTTTACTATAAACTTGAAATCACCATATTAGTCGTTCTCTTTAACTCTTCCCATCCGACTTCTTTCTTAACCCAAAATCCCCAAATATTTCAATTCCTTGTAGATCTACATCCATTACCTCGTTATTCAATCCTTCCAATTTGTCATTTCCATGAACCCAAAATCGCTCAATTTCTTAAATTTTCTAAGTTAATCCCAATCCTATTCCAAGGTCCAAAATGTCTCGATTCCTCCCAAACTTAATTCCCAATTTTTTCCTCGACCTGAATCGCTTGAGTTATTGTCTTCTCACGCTTTAATTTTAATTCCAACAATAGAAGATCCTCAACTAATTACAAATCCAAACCTTGAATCATTATTTTCACCTCTTCCTTACGTTGAATAAATCTCCTGAACCCGGTCGGTCCACCTCTTTTCGTAATGTAAACCCTAGTGTCTATCTTGTAAATTGTAAGCATCGCCTTCCTTAATTATCCCTTAGCCTCACTAGATCTTGTAAGTTACTCCCACCATGGATCCTGCTATCCCGAATCTTATCACTTGAATTATAACCCAATTAGAGAAATCCATGGCTCTTGAATTCTTATATGAAGTTCCCCGGTACATTCCTTACAACTTCAAAGCGAGAGAAAGGAGCTTACGGTAGATTGAGGTTGTCATGGAAATTGGTCGTGGTTTTATAGCCTATAATCAAAACTTGTCTCAAATATAGATGCATGGGGTTAGTGATTGCATATGGCACATAATTAACATTTAAACACACATTGATGCAAAATGCCATAATTAATTTTACAAAGTTAAAGTAAAACAAGTTAATCATATAAAATTCAAGCAATGTGAGGTCAATCAGTCAACAATTAGTGACAAGAATCAATGCAATGCACCAATTATCAAGTAATTCCTGAGCCGTACGACCTAGACTTGACACAACAGGACACTAGAACCTCGGTTTTTCAACCGGGCTCTGATACCACCTTAGGATGTAGCACTCGGAACGCTAGGTAGCCACATCCCCTATACTATAGTTCAATCCACATATGGAACGAGAACCCATACATGAATCAAGCCTATAGCAAACACTCTAGTTAGGTGGGACTAACCCTCAATTAATTACAACAATGCAATACGAGTAGAACGGAAGCATAATAGACATATCATCATTCAAGTCTCAATCTCCAATAACTTTATCATTTACAATCTTCAAAATATCATAAGTAAGTCATAATAATACATATGCATCAATTATGGAAATGAAAGTCCTAGACCCGTAAGAAAGACCGACTCAATCCCGCCTAGCACACAACCTGCAAAATCTGAAAATATGAGGTGCCAGTCTATGAAGACTAAGTGAGAGGTTTATAATTTAAAAGCGCAATTACTATGCAAGCTATAACCTTGGGTAAGATTTTATAAAAGAAAGCAATATAAGTTCAATACTAAGATAGAACTCGCCCGAGATTACAACTAATCAATTTACAATTCAATCAATTCAGTACAATTTAGTTCAATCAATCAGTGGCCCGGCGAGTGAGGGGAAATCTCCAACCTTTCTCCGACTGTGTATAATAATTCAGTTTTAAGTGATTATGTGATCATGCAATCAGTTTCAATGCACAATTAGCAATCTCAATAACTCCTTCTTCTTCCGGTTGATGGTGGGATTGCAAGGCCCCGACCATCCAATCTCATTGAGCATAGAGTTCATGATTTCCTATGCCGGGAACTCCTTCCTCCACTAATCTCCTAGTGGATTCAGGGGTCATCCCAACAATGTGAGGGGAGTGCAGAGATACCCATCAGCCCGTAGTTTCCCGGTTGGCTCATACACTAACCCTCGGGCCCACAGTGTAGTACAATATACTCACCACAATACAGTCAATCAATCATTCAATTGGTATAATTCGGTAATTCAATCAATTGATACAATTCGGTAATTCAATTGAAAATCAATGAGGTTTTGGAAAATAATAGATATTGTAACACCCCGACGAGGGAGCCCACGCCTATCCCGCGCTACGGACCTAGCTTGTATATAGAATTTCTATCCATATACCCGCCGGGACCGAAGCAAGCGGTGACAAACGGACAACCTAGCTAGGCGGTACTAGACTCACAAAGCGAGTAAACAAACACAAGTATGTGGAAGCTTAAATCAAAACGCATTAATGAGTATCATAAGAACAATATATCCAACAACTAATGACCATAACGGTCCAACGCGAAATGCTCAAGGTACGGAATGTAAAAATCAACCAAGTGACCAACACGGTCGAAACTAGCATAACAAACATCTTACATAATAAATCCATAAATCCTGAAACATAACATAAGCCACAAGCTTAAACGAGTACAAACTAGACGACTAGACAAGACTCCAAAAGACCTCGCCTAGCTCGACTCCAAAACGCAACCTGCATGCTCAAAAGGGACCGGTGAGGAGAAGTTTACACAACTAAATAGTATAAGGGGTTCCATGCATGCTCAAAACACGACATCCATGATCCAACCCATTTCAAAGTAAATACAAGTTTTAGAAGATATGTTTCATAAACTACACAAAACTGGCTCGGCGAGAACGAGCACTTAGACCGATCTTCCCAAACCAAGAAATCAAATCAAGCCATCCATTACACCGTTGATGATGAGGGTGTATGGCCCCCAATCATCCATAACATAAAGAATTCAGTCCATGAAACCTAGGTCTCTCCAAGAAGACTTCAACCCTGAAAACCTCCTCGGAGTCTTAGTAAACTTGTCCATAGTGGGAACTTTGTATGAGGACATCCGTCGGCCTTTGCCTTCCCGAAATATCACTCACCTCCATCTCCGAGGTCACATGAGAATTCCCCAAGCAAGCGTCCTTCCAAGGTACATCATAACCTCGCTACACAACTCACACATACATAATATTCAAATGAAAGTTTCGGAAGCATTTTGGGTACGTATCCCATATACCAATTCAAGTTCTACTTGTAAACCGCTTTCCATAAACAAATATCCATAACACGAGCAAAGCTCACTAAACTCGGCTTATAAAGCCTATATATACGTTTTGAAAACGGGAGTTTAAATCATAAAATATGATAGGCCATATGTGTCCACAATTTTGAAAACATCTTATATATATATATAACTCCTCACCTTCACCAAGAACTTCGAAGGCCAACCACGAGCAACAAGCTACTCGACCGGAGACTCACCACCTAACAAGACAAACGTACTAACAAAGGTAAGACTCGACTCAACACCAAATAAGACGACACACGGCTTAAAAGAATGCAAATATGTCCATGATGTGCAATGAATGTCAAAGGATGGCATAACTTAGCAATTATAATCAAATGAAGTCATACGAGTCATATAACAAGCTTTTAAGCCATAAGAAATGCAAATTTCAACATGTGAATCATACTTAGCATATTCTTACACATAATCGAGGTATACAAGACATTAAAGTGCACATACACATGGTTCCAAGTCATATATATCATATTAGGGGTGTAAGAAGTGTAAAGGAACTGAAAATGAAGCAAAACGATCAAGATCACAAAAACTCAAAAATTAGACCTGAGAGCACCCAATCGGGCGTTTGGTGTTTGTGAAGGAAAAGTAAACGGGCGTTTGGCCCTGAAAATTTGTGAAAGTAGGTTCTCACACGGGGGTTTGGTGTTTAGATGCAATTTCCACACGGGCGTTTGGCATGCTAATATTACAAATCGGATTTACGAACATATGCTTGAAAATGGTGAATATTAAGCTCCAAATACTCCTAAATCATGCTCCAAAGCTAATGCAATATGTATAAACGAATTTAAACATCAAATATCATGTTATGAACATTTAGGAATGAATATGCATCAAAATTCCAACAAATTACAAACATGAACTTCATCTTCTTCACACATTCAAGCTTCAAGCTCAACAATGGGGAAATCTTCAATCATGCAAGAAACTTAAGGAATTTAATCACATTTTTCATGGAATTGCTCAAGGAAGAAGAATCTAACACGAAATCAAGCAATAACATAAAAGAACTTGAGCATGCAAGAATTCTCCAAAAAGCTTCAAAGGTCAACAATGGTGGATTTCACATAAGAGCGTAAAAGCAAGTAATTCTCATACCAAAATGTTCCCAACATCCAAATAAGCACATTTCCAACAAGAAATTCGAATTCAATCCAACACATAAGAACCCTAGTTCAAATTCAAGTTCAAATGCTTCAAGAACATCAACCCAACAAAGAAGCACATAAACTTTACCTTAAGAGCTGAAAATCGACGAGAAAGTCGAGTTCTTCAACCTTGAATCTCTAGATTCAATCTCCAATCTTGTCTCTTGAAAATGTTTGAAGGTGTTTGTAACATCCCGATCGTTCGGATTTCCAGGTACGCCGTAACGAGAGGGTTTTATGTGCTTTAAATTATTTAATTATGTATTTGAATGTTATTTTAATGCTTATATGATTATTTGAAGTAATATGAAATTAATTGTTTATATTCTTGAACTTTGATTTTAAACGTTTAAGTTTGCGTGCTCTGAGTAGGGTCTAGACCGCCTAGCTTAGGTTGTTTTTTTTGTTTGTCACTCGTTCGCCGTGGCTTGATACGTGGTCGGAGTTCCCATTTCGCTTCACGTGTTGGGTTACGGTGCGGGGGATGTGGCGCCCTTCGCTCCGGGGTGTTACAGTGTTCTTGAGAGAATATGAATAGGTTGGAGAGACGAGTGAGGGAGAGAGGGTTTGAATCTCTTGTTTTAACGTAAAATGAGTTTAGGGTGTTAAAATCTGATTTGGGTTATTAGGATCAGCTAATTGGTTCGCGAACCGGGTCAATTGGAGCGGGTTATAAGTGAAATTGGTTAAATTCGAAATTGGATCACTAGTCTTCTTAAATGGTTGAGTTTCGTAAAATGGCCATAACTTCTTCGTCCGAACTCCAAATTGAGCAATTCAAGAACCCACGAACTCGTAATCGAATTATCTACTCAATTCAATTAAGTTCTATCCAGTTCCAGGCTTATAAAATAAATTTACCATTTAGTCCCTAAATTATACTTCAATGTCCAAATAAGCACATAGTTTCGATTAATTGCGAAGTATGCTATCAAAGCTCAATAAGAATAATACGAGCGCATAATTAACACGTCAAATGATCATGTATTTCATAAAAATCATATATTTCACATAAACATGAAACGGTTATCATTTAAGGCATAATCTCACATAATTCATGCATAAAAAGGTAAATCGTTCATTCTCGTAACAAAACTTACCTTGATCAAGAAACGGGGCGTCACAACCTCCCCTCCTTAAAGAAATCTGGTCCCTAGATTCACCATCGGAAAACAACTCAAGGTGAAAACTCCGCATCTTGTCTTCCGTCTCCCAAGTTGCTTCTTCGGACTTAAGATCCTTCCAAAGTACCTTAACCAACAGAATTTGTCGATTCCTCAACTCTTAAACCTTCCTATCCAAGATCTTTACCGGTTGTTGCTTAATTATCAAGTCCGGATCCAATTGTGCCTTTTCAACTGGCATAGTTTCCATCTCATCCCGAAAATACTTCCTTAATTGTGACACATGAAACACGTTATGAATTCCCGTGAGATTCGGAGGCAAATCCAAGCGATAGGCAACTTCCCCAATACGGTCCACAATCTTTAACAGACCATTGAACCTCGGATTTAACTTACCACCCTTTCCAATTCGTGAGAAACCCTTTCTCGGTGTTGCCTTCAAGAAAATCCGATCACCCACTTCGAATTCCAAATCTTTCCTTCTCCGATCGGCATAACTCTTTTGCCGGTCTTGTGCCGCTTTCATATGTTGCTTAATCTTTTCCACTTTCTCAATTGCTCCCTTAACTAAATCGGGCTCGGTTCCTCCCTCCAAACCTTTTTCCTTGGTCTATTTCGATTCCTCAAGATCCCAATACAGAGGAGACTTACACTTACAGCCATACAAAGCTTCATACGGTGCCATCTTGATCAAAGATTTGTAACTATTGTTGTAGGCCAATTCGATCAAAGTCAATTCCTTATCCCACTCATTCGAAAAGTCCAATATACAAGCCCTTAATAAATCCTCAAGAAACTTAATTACCCGTTCGGATTATCCATCAATTTGCAGGTGAAATGCGGTACTAAAACTCAACTTCGTTCCCCAAAATCTGTTAAGAACCTTCCACAACTTAGAAGTGAAACGAGGATCTATATCCGAAATGATGCTAGCGGGTATCCCAAGCAATCTTACAATTTCTCGATGATACAACTCCGCTAATTTCTCCACTTTATCGGTTGATCGAATCGGTAGAAAGTGTGCAGATTTGGTGAGGTGATCCACGACAACTCAAGTTCCATCAAATCCCTATCGAACCCTCGGAAGCCCGATTACGAAATCCATGGTGACTTGTTCCCATTTCCACTGGGGGATCGGTATCGGTTGCAACTTGCCCGCCGGTAATTGATGTTCGGCCTTAACTTGTTGACAAACCCGACATCTCTTGACAAAGTTAGCCACATCTCATTTCATTCCATGCCACCAAAAGTACTTCTTAAGATCTCGGTACATCTTGTTGCCACCCGGATGCATCGGATAAACAGTCCTATGTGCTTCCTCAAGCACTACCCTTTGCAATCCATCCGTTATACATACTCGGCCCTTGTACCTAAAGATCCTCAAATCATCGAATCCAAACTTAGACTTCAGATTAGCTCTTGCCCGAACCACTTGTCTTTAAATCCACCCATCCTTTGATTGAGCATCTAGGATTCGTTGCTCAAATCTGGTTTTATAGTGATGTTAGCCAACCTCGATTGTGAAACAAGGATCTCGGCTTCATCTTTTCCGGAGACGACCTTAAGATTAGCAATCTTTGCTTTCCGACTCAAGGCATCCGCAACTACATTCGCCTTCCCCTGATGATATTGTATGACACAATCGTAGTCTTCCAAGAATTCCATCCACCGACGTTGTCTCATGTTTAAATCCTTTTGTGTGAACAAGTAACGGAGACTCTTGTGATCGGTGAACACCTCAAACTTAATTCCATAGAGATAGTGTCTCCATTTCACTAAGGCGAATATCAGCACGGCCAACTCAAGATCATGTGTCGGGTAATTCTGCTCGTGCTCCTTCAATTTCCTCGATGCATAAGCAATCACCCGACCATTTTGCATAAGCACACATCCCAATCCTTCCTTGGATGCATCGGTGTAAACTGAAAACCCGTCCGAACCTTCCGGTAAAGTCAACACCGGAGCCGTTGTCAATTTCTCCTTAAGCACACGGAAGCTCTCTTCACAAGCTTCATCCCACACAAACTTTATTTCGTTCTTAGTCAATCGTGTGAGAGGTGCAGCAATCTTAGAAAAATCCTTGATGAATCGGCGGTAATAACCTGCTAAGCCGAGAAAACTCCATAACTCCGACACATTCTTCGGTTGCTCCCAAAGAGAAACTGTTTCTATCTTAGAAGGATCCACTGAAATCCTATCACCGGAAATAATATGTCCCAAGAATGATACCCGATCAATCTAGAAATCACATTTGCTAAACTTGGCGTACAACTTGTGCTCACGAAGTTTCTCAAGTACCATACGAAGATCTAGAGCGTGTTCCTCAGCCGACTTAGAGAAAACTAGGATGTCATCAATGAATATAACAACGAACTTATCCAAGAACTCCTTGAAAACACGGTGCATTAAATCCATAAAAGCTGCGGGTGCGTTGATTAGTCCGAAGGGCATCACAACAAACTCATAGTGTCCGTATCTCGTGTTAAAGCCCGTCTTCGATATATCCGACTCCTTAATCCTTAGTTGATAGTATCCTTGTCGGAGATCGAGATTCGAATATACCTTCGAACCTTGCAATAGGTCGAACAACTCTTCGATGTGCGGGAGGGGATACTTGTTCTTCACCGTCATCCTATTCAACTCCCGATAGTCTATGCACATACGAAGTGTCCCATCTTTCTTCGTCACGAACAACACCGGAGCACCCCAAGGTGAAGTACTCGGCCGTACAAACCCTCACGCCAATAACTCGTCTAGTTGAGTTTTAAGTTCTTTGAGTTCGGTGGGAGCCATTCTATACGGCGTCTTCGAGAACGGCTCGATCTCTTGGAATAGATCAATAACAAATTCTATCTCTCTTTTCAGTGGCAAAGTCCCCAAACTTTCCGGAAAGACATCGGGGAACTCATTTGCCACTTTCGTCTCTTCGAGCTTAACTTGATCTTTAGGCCGGTTCAACACATATGCCACATACCCGGTAGCTCCATCACGAATAAGCTTCTTGGCTATCATAAAACAAACAAACGGACTCCCTCGAACACCTGAACCCGTAACAACACCGGTACCCAACTCAACCTTCTTTCCAAAATAGTCCATCTTCGCCCGATGCTCATAAAACCAATATGTACTGAGTATCACATCGTACTTCTTCATCGGAATAGCAATCAAAATCGTCGGGTAAACGCATCCGTCAATACTCACCGAATAATTACGGTACAAGCAATCAGTTCTAATCATGCCACCCAAAGGAGAACGCATAATATAAAGCATAGAATCACTCGCAAGAGGTAAATTTAACATAGTAGCCATAGTAGGAGTAACAAACGAATGAGATGCACCCGGATCATATAATGCATGTATGGGAATGTCATGTATGTGGAGTGTACCTTCCACCACGGCGGTAGGGTCGATCTCGGTATTCTCTTGCTCCCCATCCAAAGCATAAGCACGCGCATAGCCACGGGCCTTGTTCCATCACCCGGTCCTTTAGTCTTCGGCTTATCATAATTCTTGGCCAAGTGCTCGGTGCTACCACAATCGAAACATCTACCTTGTTTCCACCAACAATTATCCCCGGAGTGTGAAGTACCCCCACAACGAGTACATGGCTCCCACTTCTTAGTAGTTGGAGGAGTTTGCTTCCCCTTTCCTTTGTTGCCCAAAAAACGACCCTAGAAGATCGTTGTGGTGACTTAGAGAACGATTGTGGAGTTGTCCTCTTAAATCCCGAACCGGAACCCATAACACCCTTCTTAGTTCCAAGCCTTTGTTCTTCCGCTTCCACTTTCAAAGCTAACTCGGTAGCATCGGCCCAATTATCAATGTGCACCGGAGCTAATGATCTTGCAATCTCCCCACGAAGCCCTTCTACAAACTTCTCACACTTGCGGTCTTCCTCATCGGTGATATGAGATGCATATGGGGATAATCGGTTGAACTCAGCAATGTACTCGGTCACAGACATATTCCCTTGCTCCAAATTCATTAATTCCCTCTCACGGCGCTTCCTTGCTTGTTTCGGTATGTAGTGTGCCCGAAACTCTCTAGCGAACATCTCCCAATTAACATTGTCTTCACCAACCCCAAGGCGGGATATAGTGCTACGCCACCAATTATAAGCCTCATCGCATAGGAGATCAATAGTATACAAAGCCTTCTCCGTTTCGGTACAAGTAACAACCCGGAAAATCCTCTAAATGGTAGTGATCCAATACTCCGCTTTCAAATCATCCGTAGTGCCCGGAAATATAGGTGGACGGCGCCTACCAAATCGGTCATAAACCCTCTCAACCGGAACTGGTGGTGGAGGAGGTGCTGGAGGAGGTGCTTGCGCGGCTTGTTGAGCGGCTTGTTGTGCATTCACGGCTTACACAAACTGAGTCATAAGAGCCATAAGATCCGCTGTGTTAGGTAGAGGCGGCAGCGGAGGTGGATTTTGATTATTCCCTGGAGGATCTTGCTCATTTCCACGAGCCGGAGAACGGTCACGACGACGTGGAGGCATCCTAGATAATTCAATCATGTATGCATGTTGGTTAGTCATATGCTCATGTCACGTAATATCAAGTAAGAAATACGATTACATTTAAAGCAAGAATTAACAAGGTATAAGTAACATAGAGTCATATGCAAAAGCGGATTAAATAAACACTAAAGCACATTATCCCTATGCCGTACGACCTAGACGACTAGAGATGACTCAAGAGCCCGGTTTTGAACCTTTGGCTCTGATACCAACCAAATAGGGGTGTAACGCCCCGACGTGGGCATCCACGCCTATCCCGCGCTACGGACCTAGCTTGTATATAGAATTGCTATCCATATACCCGCCGGGACAAAAGCAAGCGGTGACAAACGGACAACCTAGCTAGGTGGTACTAGACTCACAAAGCGAGAAAACAAACACAAGTATGCGGAAGCTTAAATCAAAACGCATTCAAGAGTATCATAAGAACAATATATCCAACAAGTAAAGACCATCACGGTCCAGCACGAAATCCTCAAGGTACGGAATGTAAATTCAACCTAGTGACCAACACGGTGCAAACTAGTATAACAAACATCATACATTATCAATCCATAAATCCTGAAACATAACATAAGCCACAAGCGTAAACGAGTACAAACTAGACGACTAGACAAGACTCCAAAAGACCCCGCCTAGCTCGACTCCAAAATGCAACCTGCGGACAAGAAGGGTAAAGGGAGTCAGCTCAAAAGGAACCGGTGAAGAGAAGTTTACACAAATAAATATAATAAGGGGTTCCATGCATGCTCAAAACACGATGTCCATGATCCAACTCATTTTCAAAGTAAATGCAAGTTTTAGAAGATATGGATCATAAACCACACAAAACCGGTTGGGTGAGAACGAGCACTCCAACCGATCTTCCCAAACCAAGAAATCAAATCAAGCCATCCATTACACCGTTGATGATGAGGGTGTATGGCCACCAATCATCCATAACATAGAGAATTCGGTCCATGAAACCTAGCTCTCTCCAAGAAGACTTCAACCCCGAAAACCTTCTCGGAGTCTTAGTAAACTTGTCCATAGTGCGAACTTTGTATGAGGACATCCGTCGACCCTTGCCTTCCCGGAATATCACTCACCTCTATCCCCGAGGTCACATGAGAATTCCCCAAGAAAGCGTCCTTGCAAGGTACATGATAACCTTGCTACACAACTCACACATACATAATATTCAAATGAAAGTTTCGAAAGCATTTTGGGTACTTATCCCATATACCAATTCAAGTTGTACTTGTAAACCGCTTTCCATAAACAAATATCCATAACACGAGCAAAGCTCACAAAACTCGGCTTATAAAGCCTACATATTCATTTTGAAAACGGGAGTTTAAATCATAAAATATGATAGGCTATATGTGTCCACAGTTTTGAAAACATCTTATATATATATATAACTCCTCACCTTCACGAAGAACATCGAAGGCCAACCACGACGAACAAGCTACTCGACCGGAGACTCACCACCTAACAAGACAAACACACTAACAAAGGTAAGACTCGAATCAACACCAAATAAGACGACGCACGGCTTAAAAGAATGCAAATATGTCCATGATGTTCAATGAATGTCCAAGGATGGCATAACTTAGCAATTATAATCAAATGAAGTCATACGAGTCATATAACAAGCTTTCAAGCCATAAGACATGCAAATTTCAACATGTGAATCATACTTAGCATATTCTTACACATAATCGAGGTATACAAGACATTAAAGTGCACATAAACATGATTCCATGTCGTATATATCATATTAGGGGTGTAAGAAGTGTCAAGGAAGCAAAAACGAAGCAAAACGACCAAGATCACAAAAACTAAAAAATTAGACCCGAGAGCACCCAAACGGGCGTTTGGTGTTTGTGGAGGAAAAGCAAACGGGCGTTTGGCCCTGAAAATTCGTGACAGTAGGTTCTCACACGGGGGTTTGGCGTTTCAATGCAATTTCCACACGGGCATTTGGCATGCTACTGTTGCAAATCGGATTTATGAACATATGCTTGAAAATGGTGAAAATTAAGCTCCAAATACTCCTAAATCATGCTCCAAAGCTAATGCAATATGTATAAACGAATTTAAACATCAAATATCATGTTATGAACATTCAGGAATGAATATGCATCAAAATTCCAACAAATTACAAACATGAACTTCATCTTCTTCAGACATTCAAGCTTCAAGCTCAACAATGGTGAATTCTTCAATCATACAACAAACTTAAGGAATTTAATCACATTCTTCATGAAATTGCTCAAGGAACAAGAATCTAACACGAAATCAAGCGAAAACATAAAAGAACTTGAGCATGCAAGAATTCTCCAAAAAGCTTCAAAGGTCAACAATGGTGGATTTCACATAAGAGCATAAAATCAAGTGATTCTCATACCAAAATGTTCCCAACATCAAAATAAGCACATTTCCAATAAGAAATTCGAATTCAATCCTACACATAAGAACCCTAGTTCAAATGGTTCAAGAACATCAACCCAACAAAGAATCACATAAACTTTACCTTAAGAGCTGGAAATCGAAGAGAAAGTCGAGTTCTTCAGCCTTAATTCTGTAGATTCAATCTCCAATCTTGTCTCTTGAAAATGTTTAAAGGTGTTCTTGAGAGAATATGAATAGGTTGGAGAGAAGAGTGAGGGAGAGAGGGTTTGAATCTCTTGTTTTAACGTAAAATGAGTTTAGGGTGTTAAAATATGATTTGGGTTATTTGGGTTAGCTAATTGGTTCGTGAACCGGGTCAATTGGAGCTGTTTATAAGTGAAATTGGGTCTGAAATTGGGTCAAATTCGAAATTGGGTTACAAGTCTTCTTAAGTGGTTGACTTTCATAAAATGGCCATAACTTCTTCGTCCGAACTCCAAATCGAGCGATTCAAGAACCCACGAACTCGTAATCCAATTATCTACTCAATTCCATTACGTTCTATCCAGTTCCAGGCTTAGAAAATAAACTTACCAATTAGTCCCTAAATTATGCTTTATTGTCCAAATAAGTACATAGTTTCGATTAATCGCGAAGCATGCTATCAAAGCTCAATAAGAACAATACGAGCACATAATTAACACGCCAAATGATCATGTATTTCATACAAATCATATATTTCACATAAACATGAAACGGTTATCATTTAAGGCATAATCTCACATAATTCATGCATAAAAAGGTAAATCGTTCACTCTCGTAACAAAACTTACCTTGATCGAGAAATGGGGCGTCACAGATATATTGATACATTTTGGCCGAAAGATCACATAGGGTTGTAAGGGTTCTATATATCTAGAAATTAAACCTTACCTGATGAGCGACGAAACAAAACAAGGATACGAGAAAGTGCCCATACGATCAATGATCTCCGAACTGGAGAAAACTTGAATGAATGAGATGAAGGAAAAGATGGAGTGATGATGGTTGATTGAAGCTTGAAAGATCAAAATTTGCTCAAAATTAGCTTGAAGATGAAAATTCCTCTTTCTTCCTTCTTGACGTTTTTGGTCGAGAGAGGGATAGATGGAAAGCAAGAGTGTATGTATGTTTTTAATGAGGAAATGGCCACAATTTGCAATCAAGCCCCTCAAGATCTTTAGTTAATTCAATTAAGTATAAGTCCTATGATGTATGTTCAAATCAATTAAGGACACACAGGCAATTAAGTCACGTTCGACAATTATTTCATGTATTAATGAGAAATAAATCATATAATAATTCTCATGTTATGGAAAATGATCAATTAAAGACAATTAATCAAATAAGACACGTTGGGAAATTAATTCACGTGTCAATTAAATTCGACTGATGCAATAATTCTCAAGTTTACAATAATTTCACTTAAACACTTAATAATATAATTCACATCATATCATGTAATGCATAACTGAAAAACTGGGGCGTTACAGCTACGTTTTCTGATCGTGTTTTTCCCAACAAATGGTATCAGAGCCGCCTTGCAAGGTCTATTTCTAATCCGTCATTTGATATGAATTTGGTAGAAATTCTTAGATTTGGATGCAATTGAGTATTCTTGAATTTTTAAAAATCTGAGAAAACGAATCTGTAATTTTTCTTGAAATTTCTGAAAACTTTTAATTTAAAACTGTTTTGATCAAACTCATTAAATCGTGCTTTTTAATTTCATGGATTGAACTTGGTTTTAGAACTGAATTACGAAACACGAAACCACGTCGGAATGAAACACGAAGCTCGCGAAGTGATTGGGTGTCGCACGTTGCCGCCTCGCATGATCCGCTCGTCCGTCGGTACAGGTACGTCGTAACGAGAGTGTATGGTGCGTTTTAAATTATTTAATTATGTAACTGTGTGCTATTTTAATTAATTATGGGATTATTTGAAATTATGTGAAATTATTTGTTTAACCTATAACTTGAATTTTAAATGTTTATGTCTACGTGCTTTGGAATTTGCTTTCTACCTGTCCGGATTTAATTTGAATTTATGAAATCTTGGTATGCATGAAATATGTGAGTTATGAACGTGCTTACATGATCGTTAGGTGTTTTAGAATTCGTTTATTTTGGTTTTGGCTCGTTTTGTAAAAACGGGATTTGTGAGGGACTCGAGGGCGTAACTAGTTTTTGCGCACCTTGGGTTCCGAGCGCCATAACTTCAGGTCGGGAATTCGGATTTGAATTCCAAAAGAAGCCTTGGACTCTTAACGAAAAAAAGAAACCAAAGAATCCAATTTTGTATTTTTCTAAGCACGTATGTCCCTCCGAATTTTGCCCGAACAGACCTCACGTGCAATTTAGACACTTCTTGACTATTTTGGCCATGTCTTGATCAATTTTTGACAAAATTGAATGATTTTTGGGCCCACATCTCCAAGACTTAATCCCCTATACCCCTGTCAGCCATTCATTTCGTTTCACATTGGAGAAAAGAGGGTTTGGCAGCTGTAAAACCGAGATTGAAGAGAGGAGGAAAAGAACACTATTCCAATTTCAACTCTAGAGCTCAATACTTCACCAAATCACTCCAAATTGAAAGGTAAGTCCAATAATATTTTCTCCAGCTCCTCCTCTTTAATTTTACACCTTATTTTTTGAAATCCATGGAGAAATAAGTGAGATATGGATTTGGTGATTAGTGAGGGTTTGGACCTTCTTGATGAATTTGTTTAATTCCTTGTATTTCCTTTGGATTTGATGTATTATATATAAACTTAAGACATCCATTTTCACTTCTATGAACTTAGATTGCATGATAGTTTAGAAATTTTGAGGTTTCATTTGAAGAACTTGAAGGTTATGCATGAAGAAGAAAGGGAATTTTTCATCTCTCACTCATCTCTTGATGTGTAGCTTGTTTGATCATGTTCTTGAGCTTTTCTTGCATGAATTATGTATCTTATGCTTGCCTTAAAATGTTATCTTGAAGATGGCTTTAGTTGGATGTTGTTTTGTGGAGTTTTTGGCCTGAAAATCGCGTTTTGCTTTGTTGTCGCCAGTGGTCGCGGCTGCGACCCATTTTTCCTATTGTCTCGACCTTCCTAATCTTTTGTTTCTTTTATGCCTTAAGTGTTGCATAGCATATGCATTTTATGCATCATATGCATTCGCTGAGCGTCAATTTGGTACAATTTGAGTCTAAGAACTTCTTTTGTTGTTTGCTTTGTTCATAGTTTGGCCCCGTGGGTAACAAGGAGGTTCCATAGGCGTCTGTTTTATATCCTTTTTGCTCCCAACGTTGGAAAGGTGAGGTTTTCTTCCTTTTAGATAATATGACCTACAACCTTATATGTTTTGAAGCTCGCATGCGAATTACGTATAATATAAGATAAATACATGTATGATATGTAATTTGAGGGCTCGTCCCATTTTGTTCTAAGACTTTGAAAAATGATTTGTAAACGTATGTAAGCTCTATTTTGATTTTTTCTTGAAAAGGCTTTGATATGTGTGAGTGTGTAGCGAGCTTTCAACTTTGAAAGATAAATTTATGAAAATCATGATTTTTGAATTATGAATTGGACTCCGGAGGGTGGTATGGTAACTCGGGTCGAATGTGGGGTCACTGAGCTCTCCCATCTATACTTTCCTTTTGAGAGTAACCTTAGGAGGTTGAGGAAGGGATGGTTCTCTTGAGCAGCTGGTATCCCCGCCGAAGGTGAAAGGAAGTAATTAATCCTTGACTCATGAGAATTATGACCGATAGCTAGGGCTTGCTACCCTTCTATCACTCGGAGTAAGGATGGTTTATGATTTATGTTTTGATTATGATTATGTCTTTGAATATGAAAGATGTTTGGAAGGAGAACTCGTACTCGCCGAGTTACTGTGATTGTGTATAAATCTATGAAACGAGAATGGACTCTTAATTACTTATAATTGGTCGTTTTGGTCTTTGGCCTGTATCTTCTTTTAAGTATATATATCTATTATCACGGGAAATGTTTTAGCTTGCAAAAACTATCCCCGGTTCATGGATCATTTTGAATTTTCTAAGTGCTTTGCTCTATACGTATATGTGGGTGCGTGTGTTAGCCTCCTCACCAGTCTTTAGGACTGACCCTCCATTTTGTTTCTCTTTTTTCCCCATTTTGTTTAAGTTGTAGGTGCTTTTGGAGGTTCGAGCTAGGCGGTTGTCCTTGTGTCGTTGTTTAAGGATAGCTCGAGTCACATGCATTGTATTTCATTTGTTTATTGTATTTTGCTCAACTTGAAATATGTATAAATTTGATATTTAGACTCTGGCCTGGCATAAAATTTGTATACTTGTCTTATATTTGATTTGTATGAGTTACAGATAATGGGTATGATATGATAATTGCTAGCATGTTATGATTTGAAATTTATCGCTTCCGTTAATTATGTTTATTGCGCGCTCTGTATTAGGGTCTAGACCGCCTAGCTAGGGTGTGTATTTTGTTTGTCACCCTTTCGCCATGGCTTGGTGCATGTACGGAGTTACCATTTCGTTACACGTGTCAGCCTTTGGTGCCGGGGATGTGGTGCCCTCAGCTCCGGGGTGCTACAGTGCGCTTCTCGCAGGAAGCGTGCGTAGGCCGTCCGAGGCCTGCCGGCTATCATCGCAAGGTATCCCGCTCGTCAGCGCGGGAGAGCGTGCTGGCAACATCCGCTGCCTGTCGCCTCGTGTGCTCGCCTAGGCACCTACCTGCTGTTGGAAAACATGAAAGAGTTGAGCAATGGAAGTTTAAAATTTTCCAAAAGTTTAATCGTTATCTTGTAATTTTCGTACTATAACGTTGGGTGTTTTAGAAACTTACAAAGTTAGAAGCTTTCTAGTGATGTCGTTACCGCCTAAAGAACACCCTTCAAGCGAAATCCCTCGAACAACCTTCGAAATAGACTCCAAAGTAGAAACCCTCCAAAGCGTATCCACACCAGACCTAGAACACGATCAAGCGAGTGGGAATGCTATTTCTATGGCTTGTGTTAGGCTAGGATAATTTTTTGCTTTGAAAACTTTTCTTTTGGGTTTTCTCAAAAACTTAACACTTCGTGAGTGTTAATCTAAAGAATAAGAGAAGCACCACCACTAGTATAAATCCTAGGGGGTTCGAAAATCCTAGGGTTTCATAAACCTAGTGGACTTTGTTTTCCTGCTCACTAATTAAGTAATTTAATTATTAATTTAATTGGAGAAAATATGTTCCCAACTTGTTCTCAAAGTCTTGCAAGAATAACCTTCTCTCTCTTACAATAGAAAGTTAGACTTTTCAACTTTCCTAAAGTTAAAAGTCAATATTCAATATACAATTTAATTCCCAATAAATTATTTATTGGGTTAAGTTTATTTGAGAATAGTCTTAACAATTAATTCAAAATTAATTAAAAGACCAAAATTAAATAATTACAATTTAATTAATTAATTCTAGAAAAGAATTCGCGTGTGGAAAATTCCACACACATGAAGCCATGTACGAGCCACGTGTGTGTGACACATGGCAATCACCTGTGCTCGACAAGTGGTAGCTACCCACGCAATCCTTGCTCCATTTCGATCAATAATTTGATCCTTCGTTAATCATATTAACATCATACCATAACCCTTGCGTTCTGGCATTTGTGTGTGACCCTTTAGGTTCATTATTCGATTAGCAGTGACAACAATTAATTAATTCCCTAATTAATTAATCACTTCACAGATCAGACTACCGTAATCTAGCCGAATAACGAAATGAATCAAAGAACCATTCAGTCAATGACGATCAGTGAAATACGATCCTCCTACAACTCTATCTCTCAATCAAGAACTAAGGTATGGGAATATTCTCATAGCCCAAATATTCTTGATCTTCAAAGTTATGTTCATTTCATATCCATTTCAATGTCAATCCGAGAAAACCCCATTTTCTAGATGTCTTGATCTTTTATCCACCTTAGCCATGGGTTTAATGTTTAATGGACTATGAACAACTCAATTAGTAAGAGATTATTCTTGTTCTTAATAAGTGTAGGTCCTTTATTGATTCTACTAATTCTACATGTGCCACTTGTGTAATCCCAACATAGGCCGTGGTTCAGGTCTCTATATGGCGATACCCTTTTGAGGCTATATCAAAGATTACAGAGTTAGCTCATATGAGACATTACAAAATCTCAAGTCTAAGGATTAATGAATCACGTCATTGACCTATGAGATATTTCCTAATCTGGAAGCTTCAAGAAACTTCCTTTCCCATTTAGGAATGTTCTCACGCCGGACATCTCAGTGATGAAGCTCTTATAACAATCACCCTTATGAATTATGAACGGATCAACGCATGCACTTATCACTCCTTGAAACTGAGCGATCCTTCAAAAGGACATAATCACATAAGCAAGTCTCAGCAGAGTCAAGGTCGACACTCCCACTGTCTGTCGGACTCATTGACTTGGAGAAGTTTCTAATCCTTGCCTATGGAGTTAAGAACTTGTTTCATGTGTCGTTCCCATAACGATAAAGTTCTTAACGGCCTCATCGGATTAGGGGTGTTCAATACATGCAAAACACAGTTACCCCAAACAGACATAAATAAGCATATAAAGAAGTGATTACCTATGAACAAAATCATCGCGTTTATTATTCAAAGACTATTTGTGATTTTACAAGGAAATAGTAATGCAAACATCTGCTTTAGGGGTACTATTCCTAACAATCTCCCACTTGCCCGTCAAAGCCACTCAGGTGCTAATCTAAGACCCATCTTCTGAAGATGTCCTTCGAAAGCCTGTTGACTAAGGGCTTTAGTAAGTGGATCTGCCATGTTCTCTGCCGATGTGACCCTTTCAATTTGCACATCTCCTCTCTTGATTATATCACGGATTAAGTGACACTTCCTCAAAATGTGTTTGGTCCTTTTGTGAGATCTTGGTTCTCTTGCTTGAGCAACTGCCCCTGTGTTGTAAGAAAACACTGTAACGGGGTCTTTAATGTTAGGAACTACACTCAGCTCGTGGATGAAGTTTCTTACCCAAACACCTTCCTTAGCTGTATCGTTTACAGCTAAGTATTCGGCCTCAGTGGTCGAATCTGCAATGGTGGCTTACTTGGAACTTTTCCAACTCACTGCTCCGCTGTTCAGGCAGAATATATTTCGTGACATGGATTTAAAGTCATCCATGTCTGATGCAAAGCTTACATCACAGTATCCTCTAATGACAAGATCTTGCTGGCCTCCGTAAACTAAGAACAAATCTTAGTTCTTTTTAAGTACTTAAGGATGTTCTTTACAGTAGTCCAGTGACCTTCACTAGGGTCAGATTGGAATTGGCTTGTCACGCTATGTGCATAAGCCACATCCGGTCGATTACATAGCATCGCATACATTATGCTTCCTATAGCTGATGCATAAGGAATTTTTGACATCCTGGACTTTTCAAGTTCAGTCTTGGGACACAGCTTCTTCGAAAGAACAGTTCCCGGGCCCATTGGAAGTTTTCCACGTTTGGATTCTTCTATACTAAACCTCTTTAGTATTTTGTCTATGTAAACCGATTGTGATAATCCTAACAATCTCCTAGATCTATCCCGATAGATCTTTATACTGAGAATGTAGGATGCATCACGAAGAACCTTCATCTCAAATTGGTTCGATAACCAAGACTTTGTTACTTTCATGGCATCCTTCACATTCCCAATGAGAAGGATGTCATCTACATAAAGTATCAGAAATTGAACCGAGGTTTCCAATTCTTTCTTATACACGTAGGACTCATTCGGATTTTGAATAAAGCCAAATGATTTGATTGCTTCATCAAATCAAATGTTCCAATTCCTAGACGCTTATTTCAATCCAGGGATTGACGGTTGCAGCTTACAAACCTTTTGTTCGCTCCCACTGAATGTGACACACATGGGTTGCTCCATGTAAATGTCCTTGTCAATGTCTCTATTGAGAAAGGTAGTTTTCACATCCATTTGCCATATCTCATGGTCATAATATACTACAATGGCAATCAACATCCGAATGGATTTTTGCATTGCAACCGGGGAGAAGGTTTCATCAAAGTCTACACCTAGTCTTTGAGTGAAACCTTTAGTAACTAATCTTGCCTTAAAGGCTACCACGCTTCCATCTACTCCAACCTTGCGCTTATCTATCCATTTACACCCTATGGGCCTGATCCCATCAGGTGGATCAACCAAGGTCCAAACTTGGTTAGAGTACATGGAATCCATTTTGGATTTCATTACTTCTTTTCACTGTTCAGAGTCCGAATCTAATAGTGCCTCCTCATAAGTTAATGGATCATTATCCATTTGAGATGTTTGGTGGAGAAAGCCATACTATCTCTCTGGTTGTCTAGGAATGCGTTCAGAACGTCTTATTTGAGGAGGATTTTCGTGTGTATCACTCTCTGCGATTGGCTGAGGGACGTTGTTCTCCGAACATGGTGTGGGACCTCGGTTTCGAACCTCTTCGAGTTCTGCGATCTTGCCTTTCTCTTCTTTAAGGAACGACTTCTCAAGAAAAGTAGCATTTCTTGACACAAAGACCTTTTGTTCAAGAGGATCGTAGAAATAATATCCTATTGACTCTTTAGGATATCCTATGGAGTTGCATAAGCTTGATCTAGCTTCAAGCTTCTCTCCCACTATCCTCTTCACGTATGCAGGACAACCCCAAATTCGTAAGTAAGAATAGTTAGGGATTTTGCCAAACCACATCTCAAATGGGGTTTTGGGCACAGATTTGGAGGGAACAAGATTCAGAATCTTAACTGTTGGAAGCGGTCTATAATTTTGTTGAGCAGCGTAAGGCTCAAGCTCTACCACCACAACCGGTTGAGCAACTAACTCCTCCACCAAACAATAGGGATCCTCATGGCGTGTTTCTAAGCTATAACCCCCATTGGTTTTCTGGTTCTCTTGATGATGCAGTTTCGGAGGGATGGTTGACTGGATTGGAAAGGATTTTTGGCGTTCGGTAATTCACCAACCAGGAGAAAGCCCAATTCGCCATATTTCAACTTGATGGTGAAGCCTATGATTGGTGGGAAAGAAAAAGGGAAAAGTTGGAAGTTGATGGGGAGGAAGTAACTTGGGAGTCTTCAAGAAAGAATTTCGGGAGTGTTTTGTACCCGAAGTGGTAAGGGAACAGAAGGAGCAAGAATTCATGGAATTGAAGCAGGGCACCCGCACGGTGGCCCAATATCTTGCAACTTTTAACAGGCTTGGAAAGTACGCTCCTCACATCACTCGGGATAAGAAAAGGACGGCTAAGAAATTCATTGTCGGGCTAAGGCAGGATTTCAGACACGGGCATGCTAGTCATAATTTCGAGTGCTTTGCTGACGCGGTACAGAGGGCTTTGGTGCAAGAGGAGGAGTACAGGAAGATCCTGCTTTCAGGGCACCAATGGGACAAGGTTCCGGATTAAGTTCGGGAAAGAGTCCCATGATTCAAGCTGCTCCACCTAAGGGTCCTTTCAAGAAACTCCGGAACATTGGACTGGCCCCACAAACTCCGAAAGCTCTACCACCGGCACCAGCACCTACCACTTCACGACGTGATGTACCTCCATGTATTCATTATGGGGGACCTACCCATACTTACAACAATTACCGAAGGAGGTTGGGATTATGCCTCATATACGGGAAAGGTGACCATATGGCGGATGCTTGCCGTGATAAGGCTCCAGGTTTTCGAGGAGGAGCTCCAAGGCCATTGATTGAAGCCCGTGCCTGTGCCCTTGAGGGCGAGGAGCAAGATGCAGAGATTGATCCTACCGTCGTGGTGCAAGGTACCCTATGCATTCATGACATGAGCATTCATGCACTCTTTGATCTGGGTGCCAAGCATTACTTTATTTCCTGTGAACTTGTTGCTTCTATATGCTTGCCTGTTATCTGTTTATCTTCTTGTTATTTGGTGAGTTCTCCTCTCGGTGGAAGTCTTCGACAGATCAGATTGTTCGGGGTTCTTCCGTGATGTTGGAAGGAAAAGATTACCCGGTTGATTTGATTGTTATGCCCATGAAGAAGTATGGGGTTATTTTGGGTATGGATTGGTTGTTTCGGCATCGGACCAAGGTCGATTGTTTTTCGAAGAAGGTTATTTTGGGTGAAGAGTTGGTGGTTGGTAGTGGTTCGAAATCGGTACCTCTCTTATCTTTCATGGAAGCCCATAAGTTAATGAGAGAAGGAGCTACGATATTCATTGCCTACCTTCTTAATAAGCTGAAAGATCAAGCTAAGTTCGAGGATACAGCTGTTGTAAAGGATTTCCCCGATGTATTTCTGGAGAGTTTGGGTTCTCTGCCGCTGGATTGAGAGATCGAGTTTATTGTAGATCTATATCCGGGAGTAGGATCGTATTCTAAGACCCCTTACCGTAAGACACCGACGGAATTGAAGGAATTAAAGACTCAACTTGAAGAATTGCTTAAGATTGGATATATTCGGGCAAGTTCTTCACCTTGGGGTGCACCGATTCTCTTTGTCAAGAAGAAAGATGGAACTCTAAGAATGTGCATACATTATTGAGAACTGAACAGGATGACCATGAAGAATAAGTATCCTTTACCGCACATTGAGGATTTGTTCGATATGTTACAAGGTTCAGGGGTAGATTCCAAGCTAGAGTTGAGACAAGGATACTATCAGTTAAAAATCCAGGAAGATGATATTTCGAAGACGGGATTCAACACTCGGTACGGGCATTACGAGTTTGTAGCGATGCCATTTGTACTAACTAATGCCCCGGCAGCATTTATGGATATGAAACATCGGATTTTCCGGCCATATCTTGACAAGTTCGTGGTTATCTTCATAGATGACATACTCGTGTATTCCAGGACTCCGGAGGACCATGCTCGACATCTCAGAGTGGTGTTAGATACCTTGAGAGAGCATCGGTTGTATGCTACGTTTAGCAAATGTGAGTTTTGGGTCAATCGGGTAACTTTCTTAGGCCATATCGTCTCAAGAAGAGGTCTGGAAGTAGATCCTTCCAAAATAAAGGCGGTCTTACAGTGGCAAAGTTCGAAGAATGCCTCAGAAGTAAGAAGTTTCTTAGGTCTGGCTGGTTATTATAGGAGATTCGTACAGGACTTTTCGAAGATAGCTGCCCGGTTGACCCGATTGACTAAAGGAGGCTAAGTATGAGTGGGATGAGGCATGCGAGGCTAGTTTCCATCTCTTGAAAGAGAAGTTAACAACTGCACCGGTATTAGCACTTCCCGAAGGAACGGAAGGGTATACAGTGTACACCGACGCCTCAAAGGAAGGCTTGGGATGTGTGTTGATGCAGCATGGAAAGGTGATTACTTATGCCTCGAGAAAGTTGAAGAAGCATGAACAGAACTACCCCACTGGTGATCTTGAACTCGCAGTAGTGATCTTCGCTTTGGGACAGGGGAGACACTATCTCTATGGGATTTCATTCGAGATCTTTTCCGACCACAAAAGTCTCCAGTACTTATTCTCTCAGTAAGAGTTGAACAAGAGACAAAGGCGTTGGATGGAAATTCTTACGGATTTTGAGTGTGCGATCCGGTACCATCCCAGCAAAGCTAACATGGTCACGGATGCACTTAGTAGGAAGGCTAACATGTCCAGTGTGAATATGGAAATTGGAGATGAGGATGAATCCTTCAAGTTATGGGCGAGTGTTCGGAATATAACGGTTCAACCAGATTTGCAACAGAGGCTATTTGAGGCTCAGAGGATTAGTCCCGAGGTTCAAAAATTAGCAGAGAAAGCTCAAGCTGATCCAGAATGTCCGTTTGGGTTTGATGATGCAGGACTTCTAAGGTTTATGAACAGAATTGTTGTGCCTGGAGAATTAAAAATAATTATTCTTGAAGAAGCCCATCGGTTAGGGTATTCGATACATCCCGGAGGGAATAAGATGTACAAGGATTTGAAGTGATTCTATTGGTGGAATGGTTTGAAATGGGATGTGATCAACTTTGTTAAGCACTGCATGACTTGCCAAGTGGTGAAGGCGGGACACCAAAGCCATCCGGGCTACTTCAACTGTTACCGATCCCAGAGTAGAAGTGGCAAGAGATTGCCATGGATTTTGTGTCGGGTTTGCCAAGAGTAAAGGGTGGACTTGATGGGATTTGGGTTATAGTGGACTATTTGACGAAATATGCTCATTTTCTCGCCATCCGAATGTCCGACAAGGTTCACCTCGTAGTTTTGGCAAGAACTATACAATTGTTTGGGAACAAGGCTTCAATTCAGCACAGTTTTGCATCCTCAGACGGATGGATAATCAGGAAGGTTGATTAAGTATTTGGAGGATATTTTGAGAGCGTGTGCATTGGATTTTCAAAGCTCGTGGAACGAGCAACTGCCACTAATCGAGTTTACTTAAAACAATAGTTATCAAGCCTCGATAGAAATAACACTTTATGGAGCTCTCTACGGACGGAAGTGTAGGTCTCCGTTGTTCTTTGATTTGGAGGAGTGGAATTAGACAAAGCAAGAGGGCGTGAAAAGAGGCGAGAAGAATGAGAAACCCTCTAAAGTCATTCAGGATGCAATAGATAAGGTTCAATTAATTAAACAACGGATGAAAGCACCTCAAGATAGGCAGAAAAGTTATGTTGTTTATCGGAGGAAAAACCTTGAGTTCGAGGTTGGAGATAGAGTCTTTTTCAAGGCTTCTTCACGCAAAGGGTTTTCAAGGATCGGTAAAGGAGGAAAGTTAAATCCTCGATATTTGGGTCCGTTCGAAACTTTGGAAAATATGGGGGATACAGAATACCGTTTGGATTTACCTCCTAACTTGACCGAATTCACAATGTGTTCCACGTTTCACAAATCCGGAAGTATTACCGAGATGAATCCGAGGTGCTACCTGTTGAAGAGGTGGAAATAGAACCGAATCTCACCTTCGTTCAGAAGCCGATTAAGATTTTAGATTGGAAGTTTCAAGAACTCAGAAATCGGCGTATCCCACTTGTCGAGTTTCTTTGGAGAAGTGATAAGACCGAAGAGGCTACATGGGAGATGGAGGAGAAGATGAAGAAGTTCCACCCCGAATTATTTCTGGGCGAGCAGTGAATAGGAGGACGGATTCTTTTAAGGGGGGAGAGGTTGTAACGCCTCGACTTTTTGGCCGTACAGGTATGACGTATGTGTTTATTAATTACACGATTTAATTGTTTAATTGTTCTTAATTTCATTATTTATTTCATTTCTTGTCACACTTTGATTTATTCTTATTCGTTTTGAATTTATTTGAGTTATTTGAATTCTTGAACGTTTGAATGTATATGAATATGAATACGTGTCGTTTGCATTCGAATTGAATTCTGATTTTTCTGAAACCGTGGTATACTTGAGTTATTTGAGTTTTGATCATATTTTAATGCTCGGACTTGTTTGATTTGGTTTTGGATTTATTTTGCGTTTTGGAACCAAATTGGGCTAAAGAGCATTTAGCGCACCTTTGGTTCCGGTTGTTGTAACTTGAGCTCGGGAACTCGGAATCGAATTCTGTCACCTCCATTGAATCTATATCGACAACTTGGAGGCAATGGAACAATCCTCATAATTTTCTAAGATCATTTGGATCCCCAAATTTCGACCGAAACGAGCACCTTGCACCTAAAATAACAACTATTGACTTTTTCCTAAGTTTCGGATCTACCAAAGAAGCCAAGCCCTACCCCCATGACCTAGCCCACTTGCAACGCACCTCTCTCACCCCACTCAGCCTCCCCACCGAACCACCCCCTCTCCCATATCCAAAATTTCAGCAAAAAGGGAGAAAAGAAAGAAGAAGAAATGAAGAAGAAAGTACTATTCAAAACCTTGGAGATTTTGGCTCATCTCCTTGCCATTTCTCATCATTTCTTGAAGGTAAGCCCACTTTTGGTATGAGCATCTCTTTGTGGTCATTTTTATATTAGCTTTTGCATGATTTCACCAAGAATTGAATTAGGATTGAAATGCATGATGAATAGTGAAGGGTTGGATGAACTTTGGATATTATAGCTTGCTTCTTTGGAATTTCTTTGAGTTGCATGAGTGATAATTGATCCTAAAGTATGTATTTATGTTAGTATGGACTTATTTGGCTTGGTGGTTGAGTAGTGAATGCACGATCATTAATGAAGATTGGAGGAATGGATTTGATGATGAATTCTTGATGCATTCCTTGAACTCTTGAAGTGTAAATGTGAGATAGCATGTATGTATGAACTTATGGCTTGAATTGGTATGTTTTTGGTTGAGTTTTGAGTTGGTTGTATGCATTTTGGCTTACATTTCGAGCATGCCTTGTTTTTACTTCAAATTTTGTTTCTGGACTGAATCCAAGGTTGTGGATTTTTCTTCTAAAACGAATCCACCGGCGTGGATTTAGGGGCAGATTTTGTGGGATTTCAGGACTGATATCCACGGCCATGGATCTCAAATCCACGGCCATGGATTTTGTCAGCATTTCCCCGTTACTCGTTTTCCGTTTTCTAGTGTCTCTTTGCTTGTTTAATCTTTCCCGAACCCCTTTTTATGATTCTTAAGTTTTGTTAAGATGCAATTGTACGTGTAATGATTGTTATATGAGAATTATGACTTGATTTCATATGAAGTGTGAACGTTACGAACGTTTGAACGTGATATTTTCATGTATGGAATGGATTGCTTGATTATGTGACTTCATGATAACATTTTACTTCTTATGCATCTCATATCATGTGCATAACATTGTTGTGCGTCGTATGTGGTTATTTTGAGTCTCACTTCACCTTCTTTTGCACAGATATGGGTTTAGTTGGAGACGAGGACGATCCTTGAGGCTCCCGCTTTTCTTTTTGTGACTTTCAAGGTGGGTTTCTCTTCTAGTAGAATATGTTGACCCTATATATATCCTTTATGTGAAACGATTTAAGTCAAAATAGTATAAATATATAAAGAGTCTTTCTTGAGTAAATGATTGCAAACGTAAGCCTTTAGTTTATGAATCCTACCTATGATTTAGCGAGAACATGTTTACGAATGCACGGGCCCAGGGACTTAGTACATGTGGCTATCCGGGGAGGCAAGGGCCGACGGTGATCCTATGTACTAGTCCCAACCAACTATAGTGATACTAGACCTTTCTAGGAGATTAGCGGGGAATGGGAGCTGAGTGCCCTTGGGGGATTCATGTACCCCCATTGGCCTATGTATGGACCAATGGCCGTGTCTTGCAAGCCCGTCCACCACCCGGAGGGAAAAGGTGTATGTATGATTATGATCATGTATGAGCACGAAAGAATTATATGTGTGAGTATGAATAATTAATGATATGCTTACACAAGGCGTTGGTTGGAGATAATGCACGCCCACTCCCCGGGGCCATAACCTTATTATTGATTATGGATAAATATGATAGTCGTAATCCCATTGATGTCTTCTTTATTTTGCCCACTTGGGAAATTCTTGTTAAACTTCACAAGGGATTAGGCCTTGCATGAACGTGTTTAAATTCCGGGATATTATAGTATATGCCCTGTTTTATA
Source organism: Lantana camara (assembly GCA_037501455.1). NCBI lineage: Eukaryota > Viridiplantae > Streptophyta > Magnoliopsida > Lamiales > Verbenaceae > Lantana > Lantana camara. The sequence goes on from CM074865.1 coordinate 41,293,682, forward strand.
CCCGCCAGTCTCCTTTAGACTGAACCCGGTTTGTTTTCATTTGTTTTGTGCAGGTGATAGGAGGGGCTAGGTGGGAATTCGAGTTATGCTCTTGAGTCTTGTATTTGTGCCTAGCTCTTTTCTTTTGGGGTTGCATACACTCACTTTAATTATATTATGATGTTAGTTTTGGGCGTATTATGTTATGTTTAGGCCGGGATGGCCGTGGATACTCGATTATTGTATATATTTTGAATATTTGTATCTTGAAGGTTTTATTATGATGAATTGCTTCCGCTCATGATTTCTTTACTCTGATTTACTTATTCCTGCACTTGTATGGTTGAAGGGTTAGCTCCCACCTAGCCTAGCGTCTGTGTTGTGTCCCCGTTCACCGGGATTTGACACGTGTATGGACTTCCATTTCCTATACGGGTCGGATCTCGGTGCGGGGAATGTGGTGCCTTGCGCTCAGGTGCTACATTCTTAATCTTGTGACCGATTTGGTTCTCAACCTCCTTTTGAAATTTCAAGAATTTCTCAAAGGCTTCGGATTTATACTTCATTAAGTACACATAATAAAAATGACTAAAGTCGTCTATGAAGGTTATGGAATACTGATGATTGTTACTCGTACTTACATTAAGTGTGTGACGCCCCGATATTTCGGCCGTACAGGTATGACGTAAGTGTTTACCAATTTGCGCAAAATAATTAATTATATGTGTTTTATGTATTTAATTTGTATTTTAATTATATTAAATGTTAATTATTGTATTTAATGTTATTAATATTAAATATATTTATATAATATAAATATATATATAAATATATATATTATTGTGTACGTGTGCATGAAAATAATTATGCATGCATTTATATTTATAAATTACATATGCATGCATGTATTCATTATATATATATATACGTATGCATGCATGAATTCATTAAATACATATACGTATGCATGCATTATTATATATAATATATTATATATGAATTGTTTTGTTTATTAATGTTAATGTTATGAATTTTATTGTTTCATTGCGTATGAGTGACATTTACGTGCTTCGTTTCTATTTGAATTGATACCGGAATTTCGTGCGAATTTAATATGTTGAACTTATATGTGTCTTGTATATGGATATTTGTTCGTTTTCGGATTCATTTGCTTGTGTTTCGGATTTAATTTGATTTTTGGAATCCAAGTCGGGGGCTAACGAGCACTTAGCGCACCCTTGGTTCCGTATTTAATATCTTGAGCTCGGGAACTCGGATTCGAGTTCCGTCAACTTCGCTGAACTCGTAACGAAAATTCACGTTTAGTAAACTTAGCCTTATATTTTTCTAACGTCATTTGAACCTCCGAAATTCAACCGAAAAACGAAACGGCGACGAAATTGACCTTGTTGCACTAAAATGGCCATAACTTATTCATTTGTTGACCAAATTAACCATGGTTTGATGCTATAGAACCCTAACTCAACCACCTAACCTTCTGTACCATGCCCTAACCGAACCAACCCTCACACAATTCACAAATCTCAGCCAAAGTTACTGCTCTCCAGTTCTCTCCCGTAACCTTGCATTCCTTGGAGATTTTGGAGCTCAAATCTCATCCAATCTTCATCCAATCAACAAGGTAAGCTAGGGTTGTATTATATGTTCATTTCTGATCATTTTCATCCCTTCATCCCCAAATTTGGTCATGGTTTCATGCATTTTTGGCTGATCTTGCAATATAGTCGGTTTTGAGCATTTATGTCGATCTTCTTCGATTCTTGATGGATTTGAATGATTTCAAGCCTGAAAATGATTGTTTTGATATCTTCTTCTCATTTATGATCATTAATTTCATGGTAGTTGAAGTATTTATGAGATATCAATTATGGAACATTGAGAAAAACTTCATGAATGTCACGTATGACAGCTTTTCTTGGTTGAGCTTGTTTGGAACTGATTTATAGGTTGAATTTGTGGTGTTTTGCTGCACATTTGATAGCCTAACTTATATGAATGTGTTGGGATTAATGGAGATCATTTCATGCCCTGTTTTTCGCGATTTATACCCTGTTTTCGGGCCTGAAAGTTGCTGTCAAAACTGCTGCGTTTCCTCCTTGCTTTTGCTGTCAATTTTGTGCATTGTTAAGGCTGATTTGTTTCTGCTTTTCATGCTATTTTTTGCTGCTTTTCTTGGCCATATATTGCATCAGTTGTTGCTGCGTTTAAGCTAGAAAAACAAGGGTTGTTCTGCGTGTTGTTACTGCTGCTGAACGGGTTGACACGGGTTTGTCGCTCTTGTGTGTTCCAGCGTGAAACGGGGGTGTTCTTGTGGTCTGAATTTCTGTACCGAGACACGGGGGTGTCTCGGTTTGTTCTTTGAAGGTGACACCCCCGTGTCACCTTGTAATTTCCATGCCTCATCTGTGATGCCGTGAACTGCTGCAGCTGGTTTCCTTTTCCTTCTTGCATGAATGTTGATTGCGTGCATGTGTAATATTGCATGCATTTTAATTGTTTTGCATGCATTTTAATTGTTTTGCATGCATGTGTTTTAATTGCATGAAAATTTTATGAATTTATTTCTTGCATGCATGGTTGGTACGTACATGCCTATATATATATATATACATATATATAATATATTATAAGTATGTATATTTATTATGTATTTATATATGTTTATTAAATATTAATTGTTATTTGATGTAATTGAATTATAGAATTTAATTGTTACCTATTTCGTATTTTATTTAATTTTCGATATTTAATTGAATGTATTTAATTGTTTATTTTCTAATTGTAAATGCGATTGAACGTGTTTAATTGTTTATGTTCTAAATTTAAATGTGATTTAACTTGTACACTATTATTATATTTGAATTTCTTGAATTAATTTGATTTAAAATGTGGAATTATGAAAGTGAATGACTTGATTATATGATTTAAAGGTATTAATAGTGCACATGAACATTTTCATAACATAATTTTAACTTTTATATATTCATATCATGATCATTGCATTGCCGAGCGTCTTATTTGGTCATATTGAGTCTCACTTCACCTCTCTTGCATAGATTTTGATCCAGTTGGAGACGAGGCCGGTCAGTGAGGCTCGTGCTTTCTTCTTTTGACGGTTTAAGGTGGGTTTTTCTTCTATGTAGATAAAAGACCCTATATATACCTTCGATGTGAAAGCTTTCGACCAAAATTAATATATATATATAGAGTCGTTTTAAAGAGTAAATGTTTTCAACGTAAAGCCTTATTTTATGAACCCTACCTAATGTTTTGGCGAGAAATGATCGAATGCACGAACGGGGCCCAGGGACTTAGTGTGAGTGGCTATCCGGGGAGACACGGGCCGACGGTGATCCCTCACACTAGTTCCACCAATGAACGGCGTAACCGGACCTCGTTAGGAGTTAGCGAGGAATGGACGCTGAGCGCCATCTGGGGAGTCATGTAACCCCTTTTGGTCAATGAATGGGTGGTCGGGCCTTGCAAACCCACCACCAACCCGGAGGAAGAAGGTGTAAATGTTAATGATTGTGTACAAAAGAATGATTGCATGAAAAGAATGAATGAATGAATGTTTAAATGATTTACACAAGGTGTTGGTTGGAGATAATGCACGCCCACTAGCCGGGCCAATAATGACCTAATGTAATTGAATCGTTATAATCCCTTTTGATGATTTCTTTATTTCACCCACTTGGGAAATTCTTTAAAAACCTCATTTGGGATTATGCCTTGCATGTGATTGTTTAATTACCGTCGTATATTATATTTATGCCCTGTTTTATACCCACCAGTCCCTTTTGGACTGAACCCGTTTGGTTTTCAGTTGTTTTGTGCAGGTGTCGAGGGAGCCAGGCGGGAATACGAGTCCTAGGTCTTGCATTCGTCTCTAGCTCTTATATTTTGGTCTTACACTTGCATACTTTTATTTTGATCATTGTATATGTATAATGATGTGGAGCGTACATGTTTTTGGCCGTGATCACAATTGATGATGTATATGAATTATTTTTGGAGCTTGGATGCTCATGGTATATATATATATGGTATATGTTCGTTTATTGATTCCGCTTTAATGTTTTATGTTGTTTTATGGTTTTAAGGGTTAGCCCGCCTAGCTTAGAGTATGTGGTTGTCCCCGTTCGCTGTGATTTGGCTCGGGTATGGATCGTCCATTTCATAATCGGGTCGGATCTCGGTGCGGGGGATGTGACACCTTGCGCTCGGGTGTTACAAAGTGGTCCACAAACATCAGTATGGATTAAATCCAATACTTTAGTTGCACGTTCCACTTTACCATTAAAGGGAGTTTTGGCCATCTTTCCTTTAAGACATGATTCACAACGAGTTAACTCTTTAAGTTCATTATCATAGAATGATCCTAAATTAGTTACGTTAGCAATCCTATCTTTAAAAACGTGGCCTAAATGTGTGTGCCATAAAGAAGCCGAGAACTTGTCATCTCTTTTGCGTTTGTTTAATTGTTATATATTCAAAATATTAGTGTCTTTAGTTGTATAAAGTCCATTAGATAATGTACCAAGCAAAATAGAAGTTTTATTCTTCTTAAGATAAAAGTTTCCATTTCTAGAATAAGTCTAAAAACCTTCACAATCAAGTATTGGAATGGAAATGATATTACGAATAATAGAAGATACATAATGGACTTTGTTCCAAACTAAAGTAAAGACACCTAAATCTAATCTACACGTCCTGATGGCTTGAGCTTGAACTCTTGATCTATTCCCAACCTTCAAGACGCATTCTCCTTCTTCAAGCTATCGGACCTCATTTATCATCTGTACATCATTACATATATGAGCTCCACAACCAGTATTAAGTACCCAAGAATTATAATCAATAGATAGATTTATTTCACAATAAATACACCTTTCTTTAGAGTATCCTTGTACTCTTGGTAGTTCCTCTTCCAATGTCCTTTCTTGCCACAACGATGGCAAACGTCCTCTCTTTGATCTTTTCTGTTCCTGGCCTTTCTCTTTTTAACCCCTCCGACGGGTTTAAGAGATCTCTTCTTCTTGGGAACTTTCTTCCCTTTTCCTTTAGAAGGGCCAAAAGAGGAAGTGACATTCATTACTTTGTGATCCTTCTTAATCTTCTCTTCAGCAGTTACAAGTTGACTAATCAGCTCAGCTACAGTAGCATCAGGGTGATTCATTTTGAAGTTTAGCACGAAAGGATTGAATGATGGTGGAAGCGATGCGAGAAACAGATCCATAGCGAGTTCTTCACTCAGTGGCATTTCCATGGAGGTCAGTTTCTCGTTCAAAGCAACAAACTTGAGACCGTGCTCGTGGACTCTTGTACCGTCTCTCATTCTAAGATAAAAGAGCTCCTTAGAGGTGTTCTACCTTGGAACACGCTCTTTGGGGCAGTACAATTGCTTGAGATGGTCATAAATCTCCCAGGCGTTTTCCATAGACTCATGTTGCCTTTGCATATCCAGAGATATGGTGGCCAACATGAGGCAACGGGCTTGAAGATTATCTTCAGACCATTTCTCGATCGCCTCTCTTTTGGCCCGAGCCAGAGCCTCGCCTTCAGCGAGAGGCTCTCCCTCGAAGAGAACATATCTTCTCTTTTCAGAATCTAAAACTATCTTTAGATTCCGAAGCCAATCAAAGTAATTGGGCCCCGACAACTTGTTTGATTCGAGGATGGATACCAAAGGGTTTTTGGTTGCCATTTCAATTGTAGAGAATCACAGAACTACAACCTAAATGGAAAAAAAGAGAAATCATGAGCATGCTGAATAATAACGATTACATATTATCAAGGTCTTTAGAAATATGTTCTACCACTTTTTTTAGAAAGTCTAGAAATCCCAATGACTTTAGAACAAACTTATTTTCCCAATAGGTACTAGGATCCCAAACATTCTTAGTTTCGGACCCACGACTCGTGAGACATCCAAAGGTCTAAGAATCTTTAGGTAGGTACGAATTGCCAATTCCATCTCCATGGAATTCCTAGTAATATTTTTGCATCACTAATCTTTCAATCATGGACCCACGACTCGTGAGACATCCATATCTACTTTAGAGTTGAGCAGGACCCATCAATCATAAGATCTTAACCAAACTTAGTCCGGAACGACCCACGACTCGTGAGACATCGCCCATTCTAAAATGGTCAGGAAATATTAATTATTTTAAAATAATTAATCCGGAAACTAAGAGTTAATAAGCTACGCTAATTACCCCATGACTCGTGAGACTGCAATTTGTTTCACTTATTAAGTCCTAAATCCTATTGATGGAATGCTAGGAATTTTATTACCGTGATAAAATACATATTTCTTCAAATTTTGCTCAATATTTAAATGGGATTTTCGAATGACCTCACCAACATATAATGTTATCCAAATTTTAATTGTCTTGTTATTGCAGTTTCAAATAAAGTGCATTACAGAAGCAATTAGAAGATAACATGTCCTAGCATTATAATAATTATGAGATGATCATGGGTATCCTATCTTATATGTGATTTTGGGAGCCACTCCAAAATCACTATTTCGAACATTCATGCCACATAAGACAGTTCATATCACATAGGGGTATAGAATTTAATGGAAAAACGCCCTATCTATTAGTTTAATACAAACCCTCCTAAACCTTTTGAGGGGTCTTCTTATGGCCACCGTTCTTCAAGTGCTCCTTGTGGATCCTTCTTATTCCATGGGTGCTTCTCTCCAAAATGAAAATAAAAACCTCACTTCCTAAGTTCTACTCTCCTTACATCAAGTAATATGGCTCAATTTTTATATTGACTATAGACAAGTACGCGGGGCATACCCCGGCCCAAAAACAATAATAAGGAAAGCCACATAATAAACACATAACAGTACGCAAATAAGTAAGGCTCCAACCCCAATTGAAAACGCGTAACTATGGGGCTCCGACCCCAATTGAAATCATCCATGTGCAGAATTTAAAACCATACATAAGACTAACCTATGATCACCTAAACTAGCATAATTCTGCTTCAATTTAAATTTACCAATTAAATTTAAAGTTCCCTTGAGTTCAAGTTACAACTAACTGAAGCAATTTGAATATATTTCATTATTCAAGAATTTATTCAAAATCGAATCACCGGATCTAGACAAAACAACAATTAATTCAAAATTAAATTTTTGTCTAAGATATCATTCAAAGTGATATTTATTATTTTCTCGAAAAATAAGAACTTGACTTTAATTCACTAAAATCCCAAAATTTATAATTATTTCAAAAATAATTAATTTTAAAATTAAAATCAAATTTTTAAATAAAATCAGATTTTAGGGATTTTACGAAACTTGGAAAACACGAAACGAAAATAAGGTTCTGGAACAGCCCGGGAATCCCCGCACGGCTGCGTGCAGGCCGGCGCACATGGCCGCGCGCTAGCCTGCGCGCTGCTGGCGAGCAACACTAGGCGGTTCCGGGCGAGGCCAGCCATCTGGTAAGAGACGCCCAGGCACAGCGCTCGCGAACGTGTCGGGTCCTGGCGCTCTCAGCCGGTGACGCCCACAAGGGCTTGCAACTGCCGCCCCATGCGCTAGGCGCGCTTGGCCCCGCGCAAACGCCCGCGGTTTTGCAGTCCCGTCCTCGTTTCTCCATTTAGTAATTTCACAAATTCAAGATTCAATTTTCGAATTAAAACAATTCAAAACAAATCCGATTAAAACAGTTTAAAACCAGTTTTAAACAAAAATATTTTTTGTGAATTTTCAAGAAACAGTATTCATCCTGCCATTTCGTATTTCAAACAAAGAGCATGAATACACAACATATACTCAAATTCAAGAGGTTTCATCAAAATTTCAAAAGCAATAAAGATACAGTACGAACATTGCAAGGTGGCCCTAATACCACTTGTTGGAAAACACGAAAGAGTTGAGTAGTGGAAGTTTAAAATTTTCCAAAAGTTTAATCGTTGTCTTGCAATTTTCGTATTGTAACGTTGGGTGTTTTAGAAACTTACAAAGTTAGAAGCTTTCTAGTGATGTCATTACTGCCTAATGAACAACCTTCAAGCGAAATCCCTCGAACGGCCTTCGAAATAGACTCCAAAGTACAAGCCCTCTTGTAGCATCCCGATTCTCCGACATACGAGGTACGCCATGTGTTTGACTTTCTTGTGTGTTTAATTTTGTGATTTTGTGCTTTGTGTGGCCCTATTTTCAACTTTTCCCCTTGGTGGTGCCGCCATTAGGGCGGCGGTGGTGGCACACGCGCCGGCCAAAGCTCAGGCTGCGGCAGCACGTTACTGCAGCGGTGACGATTCCGCCGTTCCGTCTGTTTTTTTCTACGGAGGTTGGTGTTTCCTACCCTTTTCCGACCCCCGGTCTCATTTTTGGCCTCGGATTGACCCAATTCACGGTGTAGGTGGTGGTTCCGACGAGGCACAACGACGGTTCACGGTGGAGATCAATTTCGGTGACTTTTTTCGATGAATAGCTTATGGGTTTCGAAGAGCTCGTCAAGGGTAAGACAATGGCTGTAACGGATTCGATTTTCGTTCACCGATTTGGAAGTAATTGGATTTTGAAGATTTGGGGGTTTTCGTGTTCTTGGATTTTGAAGATTTGGAAGTAACTAGAATTTGAAGATTTGGGGGTAAGACATTGCAGACGATTGGCTTGGAATTTTCAGAAATTGATCGAGGAATTGGAACGAGCACGAGGAATTCTTGCACGGGTGTTTTTTAGGGATTTTTCCGGCACGTTCCGGTGGCTGCTGAGAAGCGACCGACCACTGTTCCGACGGCTCCAGTGGGGGCGTTCAGGTGGTCTTCTAGAAGTTTGTCCGCCTCGTTGTGGTGAGTCCAACGCCACTTTCCGTTCGTCAATCGGATGCCTGATTGATTTGTTGTGATTTTTTTTGTGTAATTTGAATATTTGAAATTAATTATTTTAATTGCTTGATTTGTCGATCAATATGAATTCGAATGTACACTAAATCACGTATTAAATGAATCATGAAATATATTGATGCTTTGATTTGCAATTTGAATTCCGATATGTCGTATTTGAGCTATTTGTCTATCTTGAAATGGGTGTTAGTGTAATTTTGAATAATATGGAATTTCATGACTTGAATTATTTAATCCTTGTTATTTTAAAAATGAATATGCTAATTTTGACTAAGTAAAATCGAATTAGTATGTCTTGGATGATTTAATTTGAAACTTTGTAATTTAGGTTTAATTACTTAATTTAATATGAACCTATTATGTGATATATGAAGTATATGAAACTTATATGATTAAATTAGAAACTTTTGCACGCAAGAAATAAGTTCTTCGTACAAGTATGAATTGTTTATGTGATGAATGAATTGATATGCAATAATGAGATCTGCATTGCCTTTCAATTTCTTTTAATTGCATTAATTATGCACATGAAAATGTCCTAATGTTTACTATGATTTCATTGGACTATATAATGTTTTCTTTTGCATGTAATTGATATGAATTTGAACCCTACTTTACTATTGCTTTTCTCAAGTGCTGAGCATTGTAGTGCGTCTCTGTGTTGTTGTCTGAGTCTGAGCCCTGTGTTGCGTTTTGTGTGCTCAGTTGGTACAGGTGCACTTGGGGTGGTGACAAGTGAGTCGTGCCGGTTTCGGGGTGGACCATTTGCTTTGGGCTTGGCTTTGTTTGGTGCCAGGTGAGGTTAGGTTATAGTTAAACGCTAAAGATATGTGACCGATATGTATGCATGTGACTATAAGCCTACGAATATGTGTATGTTTGATACGTGTGTATGTGATAAGTATGGATGAATGTGTGTGAGTATGTATGCATGTGAGTATACGCATGTGTGTGTGTATGTGTGTGTGTGTGTGTATGTGTATGTGTATGCAATGTGTACGCAGGTGGTGATACGTATGAGCGTGTACGTGTCACGGGGTTGTAAGTGGTAACTGGTTATACATATGAGCATGTACGTATGACCGGGATGTAAGTGATATGTTATGCTAAGTGTGTGTTCTGCTAGCGGACGGCTTATTATAGGTCGACGGACGTGTGTGTGTGTTCTGCTCTGGGACGTCTTATTTTAGGTCGACCGACGTGTGTATGTGTGGGCATGTTATGTTTGATGTCCGCAACATTGTGTGTGTATGTTTAGTATATTAGTTTGTTATATAATAATTCGTGAAACAGGAATGGATTTTTAATAAATAAAATATGGTTATTTTGTCCTTCGACCTAACCCCTTTTATTCCCTATATCTAGTATCACGTGTGAAAATGTTTTAGAGTTCCAAAACCACGCCCCGGTTCATGAACTTCCCTCTATGATATGTGTTGTGCTCTGTAGACGTATATATGTGTGCGTGTGTAGCCCCTCACTCAGTCTTTGGACTGACCCCTCCCTCTTTATGTTTTTAGTGTGCAGGTTTGGCTTTGGTTTTCGTTGGAGCTATAAGGTTGAGTCGAGTCTTTTGTCTTGTTCGAGTTGGTTCGGTCTTTGTATTTGTACATGTTTTGCATTCGTTTGAATTTGATTTAAGTTATTTAATGTATAAGTTTAATTTATTCGCTACGTTATGTCATTCTGAGCAGGTTTATGATTATGCCTTGAATGTATGAATTTAGGGACAGGTTAGGATAGGTCCGTGGATTAGTTGAACCCGTTTCTATTGTATGAATTTTGGGACAGGTAAAGACAGGTCCATGGATTAGTTGAACCCGTTTCTATTGTATGCTATTCGGGAAAGGTTAGGACAGGTTTCCTTTAGTAGTTGAACCCGTGTAGTTAAGGTTGGGCTACTTTCTAGAATATATTGAATATGCTTATTGTTTGTAGTTTTTGAAAGTTTGTATTTTGTATCGCTTCCACATTCAGATTTGGCATATTTTCACTTGTACTGTAACAGCCCTACTCAGGGCCAAGATGAGAAAGGTAAGTAAAGGGCAACTCAGGAAGCGTTTATAACCTCGATCCCTATTAACTCACTTCATGCATTGCATTTTATGTGACTTATGTGTTTTTATGTGTTACATTTTACTAAATGTTCATAGATTTAATTCTTTTAACTCATGCCTTGAAACTCTTCTCATAAAATCCTAGAATTCTAGTATTCATTCCTTTCTAGCACCTAAAAACCCCTCATATGCTTCAAAACCCATTCCTACAGTTTTAGGTTGGAAATTACGAAAATACCCCTACAGCCCAAAAATATTCCTACATCTCCCGAAACACTTTCACTACCCAATATTTTAACCAAAATAATCCTCACATTATTTCGAGGATCGTGATACTCTCCTTAAACCATAATTCCTATCCTAACTCCCGTAGTATCAAAAACCGGTGAAAACCCTAGCTTATGATCCGATCATCAATAAATCCTTATTCATCTACCTTTTGACATTCAAAATTATAACCAAAACGACCCTCAAATTATTTCATGAATTTCCACGCATTTACCAAAAACTCGATTTCACCCATAGCATATTTATAAATATATTCCTATTTAAAAATCATCATTTTATTTTAAAATAATTAGCTTTTATCCAATAGTCGAAATTATATTTATAACGATCCTTGAATTTTTCTCTACAACATAGTGATTTTTCCAAACTTTAAACTTCATCCTAGCTTCGATTATATAATTTTTCTTAGAATTTTCATCATCTTTAATGTTCATAATTTATAAACAAAAACTCCAAATATTTCATGTTTATAACTAAAACGAAGCTCATTTTTCACTCATTCTTCCATTAATTCACTACATCAAAATTTTACCTCTCGACTCTTGAATAAATTTTATATTATTTTTACATTTATTTTTATTCCAAATGACATCATCCATGACCTCATGCTCTTATAGAAGAATTAAACAAATGAGCATAATTTCTCCACATTTCTTAGTTAATTACCTAGCATTTGTTCAACATATTATTTAACCACATCTCCAATTTAATTACCAAGCATTTGTTGAAATCTTAGGCAACCACATCTCCCATAAATTTTCATTTATTGCTTAGAAACCCCTCATGACTACCTATAAATACCCCCCTTAAGCCTCATTTATACCTCACATTCAACACACAAAAATCACTCTCTCCCTCTCCCCAAAACCTCACGCCACTCTCCCTCTTCTCTCTCTAAGGTATGTTTTCTTCTATTATCTCATGTTTTATATAATGTTCTTAGTATAGAAATAATAGTAGCATGCCTAGGATTAATTAAATAATGCTTTAAGAATTTATTTTATGAAATATGTGCATAGTTGATAGTTTAAATATAATGTGAGCACATTACGGAATTTTATTTAATTATATGCATGAATTATGATATGATATAATGTGATTATGTATTTAAATGTTTATGATCTTGGTCATGCCAAGAATAATTTATTTAGAATTATTTTTCATAGAAAGTTCATATATTTTGCTATATTATGCTTTAATCTTATGTTATGAATATGAATGTGATAGAACATGTTACACACCCTCTTTGAATATTCAAATAAGCTCAAGAACATGTTCATAATGTTCTTGAATATGTGTGTGTGCATGTGTGTGCCGTGATCAATGTGTGTGTGTGTGTGTGTATTTGATTTTGTGTTATAAAGTGTTTAATTCACATGAAATTGAATAGTAAATGTTTTTAACAGTAATTTTGACTTTTTGGTCAACCAAAATACTTATAATTTCGAAATTATTACAAAAATAATCATAAAATAAGTTTTGGAATTTTTAAAGAAATATTTTTCCTAAATTTTTCCAAAAATCAAAAACTATGTAATATTTTTCAAAAGATAACCTACATTGTCAAATTAAACCTTGAATTTCATTTCAAATCTTACAATTAGAATTATAGTATGGTTAATAAATATTTGATTAGTTAAAGATCCCATAAACCCTGAATCTATTAATTAAACGGGTGAATTTAGGGTTTACCGGGAAATCTTTAACACAATACATAATGTGTACCTTCTATAATTATTTTGTTACAATATTGTGTGCAACTAGGTTAGTTAGGAACTCAGAACCTAGTTCTAAGTCTATAGTAGTTATTACTTTCAGGCGAACATAGCATCGAAGAGTGGAATCCTCACACTTCCACTCAAGTCTCGGTACCGGTGAGGGTTTTAAATCTTTTCAACTGAAATCATGATAAAATACTTTACTTTATTTTCTTGAATTTCCTTTCAAGTTATTCTTCCCTTTATGGGAAAATAATTCTTGTTAATTATTGAAAACATACATTTACCCGAAAAGTACTTAGTACTTTCTTACGGGTAAATATTCTCGTCTTGCAAGCAAAGTTATTGTTTTTCCTATGGGCCCGGTGGTCTTGGTAGAAGTAGTAGTCCGGGAGGCACGGGCCGAGGTCTACTATTATACCAGCCGCCAACTAGATCTTGGTGGTGGTCTAACTGGAGGTTAGTTATTCCACACCAAGTGACGGGAAAAGGTACGTCCCTCCCAAATTCATGTATATCGTCACTAGGGGTAGCTCCCTGAGGTGACACCGGAGGAAGAAGGATGGTATTGTTGTATTTCTTTTTACTGAGTAACGACATCTTGATCAATGTCGTTACGAATATTCTTGGTTTTAAGGAGTTAAGGTTGGAGACGCCTAGCTTGCGGGCATCAAAATCATTTTCAAAACGGTTCATAGATTTTCTAAAGTATAGCCTATATTCCCCCTACTCCTATTGTTTCAAAACAATATGAACCGGATATTATTGTCATATATTTATTTGTTATTATATATATATACATTCCAAACCAAGACTTTCTTGGTCAAAACATTTCAAAAATCTTACTTATAATCCTAAATCCCAAACCCCCGTCACTTAGTCATTTTGACTAACCCTCCTACTCTTTCCATTCATGATTTCAGGAATCTATACAGCGACGCCTTAGAGGTATCTTGAAGCTTTAAGGTGTCACATTCCAGTTATTCAGAGTGATCACGAGTGCATGTACATCTGACAATAAGCACTCTTCTGTGAAGTTAGACCTATCGTTGTAATTACTTGTTCAACTCAATAATATGCGTTCCGTTATGTATTGTCCCCTTTTATTGCTCAAGTTTATTTTCCGTTGCAATTAAATTTCATACTCTGGTATTGTATAGTCTTGTCCGTTCGCCGGAGTATTTCTCGAGTGCTAGGTCTCACATCCACTCGGGAAGTACAACGGTGCGGGGTTGTAGTGTTAAGGGGCGCTACATGTACAGGGTTTAGGTACCGCCTAGCTTAGGTTGGATTTTCGTTTGTCACCCATTCGCTGCGACTTGGGGGGTGTGGTGCCCCACCGTTTGGGGTGCTATACCTCAAAAGCGTATCCACACTAGACCTAGAATACGATCAAGCGAGTGAGAATGCTAGTTCTATGGCTTGTGTTAGGCTAGGATAATTTTTTGCTTTGAAAATTTTTTTTTGGGTTTTCTCAAAAACTTAACACTTCGTGAGTGTTGGTCTAAAGAGTAAGAGAAGCACCACCACTAGTATAAATAATAGGGGGTTCAAAAATCCTAGGGTTTCATAAACCTAGTGGACTTTGTTTTGTTGCTCACTAATTAACTAATTTAATTATTAATTTAATTGGAGAAAATAAGTTCCCAACTTGCTCTCCAAGTCTTGCAAGAATAACTTTCTCTCTCCTACAATAGGAAGTTAGACTTTTCAACTTTCCTAAAGTTAAAAGTCGATATTCAATAAATAATTTAATTCCCAATTAATTATTTATTGGGTTAAGTTTGTTTAAGAATAGTCTTAACAATTAATTCAAAATTAATTAAAAGACCAAAATTAATTAATTACAATTTAATTAATTAATTCTAGAAAAGAATTCGCATATGGAAAATTCCCCACGCATGAAGCCAAGTACGAGCCACGTGTGCGTGACAGGTGGCAGCTACGTGGACTGCGTGACACGTAGCAGCTACCCACGCAATCCTTGCTCCATTTCGATCAACAATTTGATCCTTCTTTAATCATATTAACATACTACCATAACCCTCGTGTTCTGGCATTTGTGTGTGACCCTTTAGGTTCATTATTCGATTAGCAGTGACAACAATTAATTAATTCCCTAATTAATTAATCAGTTCACAGATCACACCACCGTAATCTAACAATGGGTGTGTGACCCCTAGCCGAATAACGAAATGAATCGAAGAACCTTTCAGTCAATGACAATCAATGAAATACGATCCTCCTACAACTCCATCTCTGAATCATAAACTAAGGCATGGAAATGTTCTCAGAGCCCAAATATTCGTGATCTTTAAAGTTAAGTTGGTTCCATATCCATTTCGATCTGAATCCTAGAAAACCTCATTTTCTAGACGTCTTGATCTTTTATCCACCTTGGCCAAGGGTTTAATGTTTAATGGACTACGAACAACTCAATCAGTAAGAGATCACTCTTGTTCTCGACAAGTGTAGGTCCTTTATCGATTCTACTAATTCTACATATGCCACTTGTGTAATCCCAACATAGGCCATGGTTCAGGTGTCTATATGGCGACACCCTTTTGAGTCTATATCAAAGATTACAGATTTAGCTCAGATGAGACATTACAGAATCTCAAGTCTAAGGAATAGTGAATCACGTCATTGACCTGTGGGATATTTCCTAATCTGGAAGTTTCAGGAAACTTCCGT
Source organism: Lantana camara (assembly GCA_037501455.1). Lineage (NCBI taxonomy): Eukaryota > Viridiplantae > Streptophyta > Magnoliopsida > Lamiales > Verbenaceae > Lantana > Lantana camara. Next base: position 41,309,319 of record CM074865.1, read on the forward strand.
TCCCATTTAGGAATGTTCTCATGCGGGACATCTCAGTGATGAAGTTCTTGTAACAGTCACCCTTATATATTATAAATGCATCAACGCATGCACTTATCCCTCTATGAAACTGAGTGATCGTTCAAAAGGACATAATCACATAAGCAAGTCTCAGCAGAGTCAAGGTCGACACTCCCACTGTCTGTCGGACTCATTGACTTGGAGAAGTTTCTAATCCTCGCGTATGGAGTTAAGAACTTGTTTCATGTGTCGTTCCCATAACGATAATGTTCTTAATGGCCTTATCGGATTAGGGGAGTTCAATACATGCAAAACACAGTCAACCCTAACAGACATAAATAAGCACATAGAGAAGTTATTACCTATGAACAAAATCATCTCGTTTATTATTCAAAGACTGTTTGTGATTTTACAAGAAAATAGTAGTAAAGCAAACATCTGCTCTAAGGGCACAATTCCTAACACCTGCACCCGCCTACCTTGCTCACCTGCTGCGCGCGACATGACGTGGATACGCGGCGTGCGCACGCACGCTGGCGGCATTCGCTGCCGGCTGTCTGTGCACTGTGCGCGGGTCCTGAGCGCGACGATGCAAGGCGGCGTGCGGGCGAGTTCGGGCCTATCCAGGCTCGTTCGTGTTTAGTACAATTCAATCCCGATTTATTTTTTCCATAAAAATCTGTTTTATTAAAATTAATATTATTTCTGAAATAATTATTAAAATTGGGAATTTTTTTTTAATGAAATTAAAATGGATTCGATTTTGAGAAAAAATGCATAGTTATTTTTGAAATAATGAAGAGATAAAATTATTAATTTTTGGAAATTAATTGGAATCTATTGATTTAATTTTTCTTAGATCAGTTGAAAGACTTCATGAACAATAATTGCATCTAAGTCGTGTTTTTTTTTTAAGTTATTAGAAGTTAAAAGCGAGAATTTTAATTTATTGGTAAATTTAAATTCTTGTAATTTTAGAATATTAGGTGATCATGGGTTTAGTCTTGTGGATGGTTTAATTTATGCACATAAATGGTTTAAATTTGGGGATCGACCCGCATAGTTGCGTTTTTCAGTTGGGTTCGGTGCCTCACTTATGTACGTACTGTTATGTGTTTATTATGTGGCTTTCGATATCACTGTTTTTGGGCCGGGGTATGCCCCGTGTATTTGTCTATGGCCAATATGAAGATTGAGCCATATTAATTTTTGTAAAGAGGGTAGAACTTAGTAAGTGAGGTTTTTCTTTTTACTTTGGAGATTCTGCACCCATGGAGTAAGAAGGATCCACACAACAAGTAACAGAGGAGGTCATAACTGAAGACCACTCAAATTGTTAGGGAGGGTTTTCTATTATTGTAATAGATGGGGCATCGTTTTAATTTCCAATTCCCTTATGTGATTTACACTCTTTTATGTGGCATGTATGTTAGAACTTGTGGTTGTGGAGTGGCTCCCACATATCACGCATAAGATAGGAAAACCCATGATCATCTCATATTAGTATCATGCTAGGACATGTTATCTGCTAATTGCTTGTGTGTAATGCATTAATGTGAAACTGCATTAAACAAGACTAATTAAAATGGATAACTGTACATGTTGGTGAGGTCAAAACTGGACAATTCTCCAGTATTCGAAATTCTCATAAATATTAAGTAACTTCGAAAATAGGTATTTTGTATAAAGTGAAAACTTTAAATAAAATTCCTAGCATTCCATCAATAGGATTTAAGTTTAACTAGGGCGCTAGTTGTTGTCCATGAGTCGTGGGGTGGCTATGTGAAGCCTATTAGTTCTTAGTTTCCTAATTGATCACACTTACTGATCAATATTTCGTGAACAATTTTGGGGAGGGCGATGTCGGCGAGTCATGGGTCGTTCGAACCAAGTTTTGATCATGATCTTACGATTGATGGGTTCTACTTAACGCCTAAGTAAATATGGATGTCGCACCAGTCGTGGGTCCATATTGAAAGATGGGTGATGCAAAAATATTACTAACAGTTCCATAGTGAGGGAATTGGCAAGTCGCACCTACCTAAAGCTTTATTAAGGATGTCCGTGAGTCGTAGGCCCAAGATAAAGTGCTTGGGATCTTAGTACTCATTGGGAAAACTAGTCTCTTGCAAGATCGTTGGGATTTTAAGATCTTCTAAAAACAGTGGGAGCTACATATGAGAAAAGACCTAAATCCTACATATTACGTTATTATTCAACATGCTCACATTTTCTCTGCTTAGCATTTGGGTTGTAGTTCTGTGATTCTCTACAATATGAAATGCAAACCCATTCGTATCCATCCTTAAATCAAACAAGTTGACTAAGTCCTAACTAACTCTAATTGGCTCCAGACCCTAAAATTTGTTTTAGATTCCAAATAGGGAAAAGTGTTCTCTGTAGGGTGAGATTTTCAATTGTGAAAATTCGACCCGGGCCTAAAGAGAAGCAATCTAAAGTGGATGGATTTTCTCCAACCACTTAAGAGAAATTGTACCTCATTAACATGTTATAAGGTACAACATTATGAAATTGTTCCATATAACAATGGGGTACACGTATACTCGAATGAGAAAGATCCTTTTGAAGATCTTGCAATCTCGATTGACTGAGAAATGAGTTCTCGATGCACTAATTGTACACGGGTGAGCAATAGCATTTGAATTGACAAGGTGAGGAGTCGTAGGGCCACTCGATCGTAGCGAGAGGAGCGGGATGCCTGCTTCTATCAATTTCATTGGCGTAACCAACGGAAGGTTCTCACCCTGTCCCCGACATTGTTCTCCAACGATGTCCCCTGGGCGAAAGGAGCCACCATTCTCTTTCTTTCTTCAATCATTCCGATCAGGACACGTGGGTTGGTTCATTTTGTACTCCTACACTACACAATTTTCTGTCTTTGTTCGTGCTTTTGAGTTGTTCATCTGATATTGATTTTGTTGTAGACGATGAACCGATTGGTACGCAGCCGCTCCCCCCATTTCAACTACACTACGCCCCCCCCACTACGTCGCTCCATCCGTAAAGTCAAGTATCATGGTGCGCGCTAAGCAAGAATCCTTCTCTTGTTGGGTTGATGTTGAGCCTTTTGTCCCACTACCAGAGAAGGCTCTTTCATGCTAGGCGTCCAGACCTACTACGCCCAAGCCGCATCCCCAGCACACTTGCCCATGTGGACGGGGTAGCCCCGGCTTCCATAGGTCCTTGGTTCGACCTCCTAATGAGAATGGAGGTCCTTGCGCGGGCGTCTCATCCCTAAGACTTGCTTGCTCTGTATGGAGTGTCCTGTGGTTCCTCGAGTGCCAGCCGTAGAGAGGAATGCCATCCTATAGAGTATAGAGGGGATATGGAGAGACGTACAACTGTGCTTTCTTGCTTCGACAAGAAAAGCACTTCTTACTGGGTGAAGGGCGCGCTATAAGCCTAGGCCTATTCCTGCGCGAGCTTCCACCATCATTCAACCTCTTTATACTCAACTAGAATGATGCTGTTGTAGCATAGTTAATCAAATAGTTGATAATGGCTGAGATCATCCTTAAGAACGACTAAAGGGTAATGATGGTTAATTCTTCTTCTGAACCTACTGAGGCAAAGGCTTGGAGGTGTTAAAGAAGAAGAAACCCTTAAAACCCGATAAAGGGGCAACTAAAGAGGTACGCCCAAAAGAATAGAGATCAGATATGGACGTTTGTTTCTATAGTAGCGAATAAGGACCTTGAAAGAGAACTGTCAAGAGTATGGGTACTCTGATAGGTTATCTCGTTTAGTAATTCTACTAGGAATAGAATTCACAAGTCTCGAGTTAGTTCTGCATAATCCGTTGTACAAAACTCAACGTACGAATGTTGTGAACATACAACGAGATAACGAAAGTAAGTAAGATAACAAAGTTTCAAGAGAACTTTGACATGTGAAGATATAAAAGGATTAGCGAGTTAGGCATCTTAGGATCATTCTATGAAAATGAACCCACAGAGTTTACTTCCTGTGAATCATATCTTAAGGGAAAACGTTCCCAAAACCCCGTTTATGTGAAACATAAAAACGTGCTAAGCACAGTGGATCTCGATCCATACTGATATTTATCTATTGCTCACTGTAAACACTAGAAACAATCATCAGTTCAATCATTTTGGATGAGTGTACTTGATGAAGTACAAGCTCGAAACTTGTATGAAATTCTTAGAATTTGAAAAAAAGGTTAGGAACCGAAGTAGTCATAAGTTATGAATAACTCGATTTGATCAAGATGTTGAATTCCTTAGTGACTGTGGGATTATCTCTCAGTAAACTAGTTCGAGAACACCTAAGTGATTCTGAATGATGGAACAAAACCTTGTAGGATATGGTTCGTTCCATAGCAAGTTTTACTAACTTATAATCATTCTAGGAATAAACCCCTAGAATATGCAGTTAGAGATTTCGAATCTAGTACCTTTCAAAACCAGTTCGTTAATTGCACTATGAAATGTGGCATTTAATAGTTCCCCAATTATTCTTGTCCAAGAATTTTGGGAAATCCTCTTAAGTGAAGAGGATAGTCTGAGACAAGTTTGAAATGAGTTCAAATTTACACAACAATATAGAATATTGTTTCTGCAATACTCTTGAACAAAGGTTGTTTGTTTCAAGGAATGAACCTTTCTTAAGGAATTGTTCCTATGAGACAAGAAAGGCAAGTAGGCAAAACCTCGCAGAAATTTGAGGTTAAATACCCCACGCCACATATATAAGAAACAAGCCCATTTGATAAAACTTAGCCAAATTTTAGAGTAAGTGTTGGAAAACAGAATCAGAAAGCAGCGGAATTTAAAAAATTTTCCCAACAAAAGGACCTTGAACTCGTAATCGTGTAACCAAATTCGTAAAGATAGAAAACTTACTTTTCTTTTATTCTTTCTTGAAGCGTTTCAAGCCACCCAAGAACGCTCTTCTCGCGGCTTGATCCCCTCTCCTTGGTAAAGCTCGAATCTTCAAACTTCTAACTTGAAGTCTCTAGAGAAAGTCCACCAACTTGATCACAATCTAACTAGTAAGGATGCTAGTTCTCTAGTTAGTGTTTAGGCTTAACCTAGGGTTTAATTTAATCTTGGAGAAAGAAAGGTGTTCAACACATGAACCAAGAATTGTCTATTAGCTCTAAAGGGGAGCATGAGCTCCCCTATATATAGGAAGGGAGGGGCGGCCGAAACTAGTCCCTTTTGGACTAGGATTTGGTTCCTCTCTCTCCTATTACTTGATCATCAAGTATTTTCCAACTTTTACTTTGAATTCTATTTCTAGTCAACTTTTAAGAGAGCTTAAAAAATATCCAAACTATTTTTGGATAATTTTATACTTTATTTATTATAAAATAAATAACTTATTTTTATCTAATTAATTAATTCGTAATTAATTAACTAGATTATTTTCTCCAAAATTAGACTTTCTTTTTAATTCAAAATTAAACCAAAGTCTATTAAATAATTAACTAATTAATTATTTAATATATATATATAATATATATACACACACGTGTGTGACACGTGTCACAGTGACACGTGTCACTCACGCGAGCCACACGTGTGAATTCACACGTGTGGAACCCTCTTGGCCCGATTAACTCGTTTAATCATTTTTAAGCCTCAACTCATGTAACCAAGTTGTTGTGTGTGACCCTCTAGGTTCTCAATTCAATTAGCAGTGACCCTAATTAATTAATTCACTAATTAATTAATCAGTCCACAGATTAAACGACCATAGTCTAGCAACAGGTGTTTAACCCCTAGCTGAATTGGAATGTTCGGATTCGACAGAACCTTTAAGTCATTGATTCATGTGAGATACAATCCTCCTACTTACTATCTCTCAACCAAGATCTAGGGCAAGGGAATAATCAGAACCCTAATAATCCGGTCTTAAAGCTAAGTGCATTTCATATCCATTTGATCTCAATCCAAGAAACACTTTTCTTGATGTCTTGATCTACTGCCTTGGCCAAGGACTCCATATGGCATATGAATGACTTACACAATAAGAGATCACCTTGCAAATGCAAGTGTAGGTCCTTTCTTGATTCTCATTCACTTTCATGAATCACTTGTGCAGCCCCAGCATAAGCCTTGAATCAGTTGTCTAAGGCGACACCCTTTAAAGCTTATACCTAAGACTACAGAGTTAACTCATAAAGTGACAAGGAACCTCAAGTCTAAGGATCAATTAATCACATCAATGACTCGTGAGATATTTCCTAATCTGGAAGTTTCCATTTCCTGAAATAGAAACTTCCTTTCCCATTTAGGAATGTTCTCACACGGGGCACCTCAGTGAACTTACTTATTAAAGTAAGCACCCTCATGTATCACGCACGTATCAACTATACACTTTGCACCTCCATGAAACAAGGTGGTCCTTCTTAAGGGCGTGATCCCACAAGCAAGCCTTAGAGGAGTCAGGTTGACACTCCCACTGTCTGTAGGACTCATCGGCTTGGAGTATTTTACTAATCATGGCTCATGTGATATAGGGCTCGTTTCATGAACCATTTCACCTAAATGGTAGAGTCCTAAAGTCATCAGGATTAGGGGAGTTCTCATACATGCACAGCTAAAGTAAACGCATACCAAACAAGAGCATATAAAGAAGTGTTGCCTCAATTCGTTATTTTATTCAAAGATTGTCTGTGATTACAATAAGGAAAAGTACAAAGCGGATATACAATCGGCTTTCTAGGGCACTATTCCTAACAATCTCCCACTTGCCCGTCAAAGCCATTCTAAAGCTACTCTAAGTCCCATCTTCTGAAGATGACCTTGGAAAGCTTCTCGACTAAGGGGTTTAGTAAGTGGATCTGCCACGTTCTCTGCTGATGTGACCCTCTCAATTTGCACATCTCCTCTTTTGATAATATCACGGATTAGGTGATACTTCCTCATAATGTGCTTGGTCCGTTGGTGAGATCTTGGTTCTCTTGCTTGAGCAACCGCCCCAGTGTTGTCACAAAACACAGTAATGGGGTCTTTCATGCTAGGAACAACATTCAACTCTTGAATGAAGTTTCTAATCCAAACACCTTCCTTAGCTGCATCATTTGCAGCTAAGTATTCGGCCTCAGTGGTCGAATCTGCAGTGGTTGTTTGCTTGGAACTCTTCCAACTCACTGCTCCGCCGTTTAGGCAGAAAATGTATCCTGACATTGACTTAAAATCATCTAAGTCAGATGCAAAGCTTGCATCGCAGTATCCTTCGACAGTAAGATCTTTCTGACCTCCGTAAACTAAGAATAAATCTTTAGTACTCTTCAAGTACTTAAGAATATTCTTCACGGCAGCCCAGTGACCATCTCCAGGGTCAGATTGGAAACGACTTGTTACACTAAGTGCATAAGCCACATCCGGTCGAGTACATAACATTGCATACATTATGCTACCTATTGCTGATGCATAAGGTGTATGAGTCATTCTTTCCTTCTCAAGGTTAGTCTTAGGACACATCTTCTTTGAAAGACATGTTCCTACACTCATAGGAAGGTTCTTAACCTTTGCTGACTCCATATTGAATCTCTTCAATACTTTGTCAATGTACATCGACTGTGATAGTCCTATTAACCTTCTAGATCTATCTCTATAGATTTTAATTCCAAGGATATAGGACGCATCACCAAGATCTTTCATCTCGAATTGGTTCGATAACCATAACTTAGTCACTTTCATGTCATCTTTCGAATTCCCAATAAGAAGGATGTCATCAACATAAAGTACTAAGAATTGCACTGAGGTCTCCAATTCCTTTCTATACACACATGACTCATTCGAAATTTGCATGAAGCCAAACGCTTTGACTGATTCATCAAATCGAATGTTCCAATTCCTAGAAGCCTGTTTCAATCCAAAGATTGATCTTTGGAGTTTGCAAACCTTTTGCTCACTCCCACTGAATGTGAAACCTATGGGTTGTTCCATATAAATGTCTTTGTCAATGTCACCATTGAGAAAGGCAGTTTTCACATCCATTTGCCATATCTCATAGTCATAATATGCAGCAATGGCAAGCATGATCCGAATAGACTTTTGCATTGCAACTGGTGAAAAGGTTTCATCAAAATCCACGCCGGGTCTCTGAGTGAATCCTTTTGCAACCAGTCTTGCTTTGTAGGCTGCAATGCTTCCATCAACTCCAAGCTTTCTCTTAAAGATCCATTTGCAACCTATGGGTTTGACCCCATCAGGCAAATCTACCAAGGTCCAAACTTGGTTGGAGTTCATGGAGTCCATTTCGGATTTCATGGCTTCTATCCACTGTTCAGAGTCAGAATCTGAAAGTGCCTCCTCATATGTCGAAGGATCATTATCCTTTTGAGAGATTTCATGGAAGAATCCATACCATCTCTCCGGCTGTCTAGGAGTGCGTTCAGAACGCCTTAGAGGAGGATTTACATGTGTATCGAAATTCGTGATTGGTTGTAGTTGATCAGAGTGGGACGTTTCTTCAGTGGGTGGTATGGGGTCACTTTGTACTTCTTCTAATTCTATGATCTTGCCTTTCTTTTCTTTAAGGAACGGTTCCTCAAGAAAAGTGGCATTTCTGGAAACAAACACCTTTTGTTCAGATTGATCATAGAAGTAGTATCCTATGGATTCCTTAGGATAACCTACAAAGTAGCATAAGTTAGAACGAGATTCTAACTTATCTCCCACTGTCCTCTTCACTTAAGCAGGACAACCCCAAATTCTTAAGTAAGAATAACTAGGGATTTTACCATGCCACATTTCATAGGGCGTTTTAGGGACTGACTTAGAGGGAACTAGATTCAAAATCTTTGCTGCACTTTCTAGGGCATAACCCCAGAAAGAAGGTGGTAAGTCAGTAAAACTCATCATGGAACGAACCATATCAAGTAGGGTTCGATTCCTTCTCTCAAAAACTCCATTGAGTTGAGGAGTTCCCGGAGGAGTCCACTGAGAGATAATCCCATTATCTTTGAGATGATTAAGGAATTCTTCACTAAGATACTCGCCTCCTCGATCAGATCGAAGTGTTTTGATCTTGTGACCAGTTTGGTTCTCAACCTCCTTTTGAAATTCTAAGAATTTCTCAAAAGCTTCAGATTTATACTTCATTAAGTATACATAACCATACCGACTAAAGTCATCAGTAAAGGTTATGAAATACTGATGATTGCTTCTAGTGCTTACACTAAGCGGTCCACAAACATCAGTATGGATCAAATCCAGAACCTTAGTGGCACGTTCCACAGTTCCTTTAAAAGGAACTTTGGACATCTTTCCTTTGAGACAGGATTCGCAAGAAGTTAACTCTTTGAGATCATTTTCAGAGAATGATCCTAAAGTGTTTATCTTGCTAATTCTGTTCTTGGAAATGTGTCCTAATCTAGCGTGCCATAAGGGAGCTGAAACTTTGTCATCTCTCTTACGCTTTGTTTCTCGTTGTATATTCATAATATTGATATTTTGAGTTAGGTAAAGTCCATTACTTAGAGTACCGATGTGAACGGAAGAGTTGTTCCGTTTGATAAAATATTTACCATTCTTAATATAAGTTTCATAACCTTCACAATCTAATATTGGAACTGAAATTATATTACGAATAATGTTCGGTACATAAAGGACTTTGTTTAATACTAACTCAAAACTACCTAAATCTAATCTAATTGTGCCTAAAGCTCGAGCTTCAACGTTTGAGCCATCTCCGATCTTCAAGACACATTCTCCTTCTTTGAGTTGTTGGACTTCATTTAGCATCTGTACATCATTACAGATATGAGTCCCACAACCGGTATCAAGTACCCAAGAACTAGAATTAATAGAAAGATTTACTTCAACGAGAAAGATACCTTTCTTTAGAGTAGCCTTGTACTCTGGGCAGTTTCTCCTCCAATGTCCCGCTTTGCCACAATGGAAGCAAACATCCTCTTTCTGATCACGCTTCTTCTTTTGGGCCTTCCCCTTCGAAATGCCACCAGTGGGCCTAAGGGGTTTCTTCTTCTTCTTTTGGGCTTTCTTGCCCTTACCTTTAGAAGGCCCAGAAGAGGAAGATGGAGCATTCACCATCAAAACCTTATTGTCCTTCTTGATCGTGCTTTCAGCAGTCACAAGCTGACTAATCAGCTCAGCTACAGTAGCACCAGCATGATTCATGTTGAAGTTAAGGACAAATGGGTTAAATGATGGTGGGAGCGAAGCTAGCAACAAATCCACTGAAAGCTCATCTTTCAGCGGCATGTCCATGGAAGCAAGTTTCTCAGTAAGGGCAAGAAACTTGAGTCCATATTCATGGACACTAGAACCTTCCCTCATTCTCAAGTGGAATAATTCCTTTGAAGTGTTATACCTTGTAACACGTTCATGAGGGCGGTAAAGTTGCTCTAAGTGGTCGTAAATCTCCCAAGCAAATTCCATGGCCTCATGTTGTCTTTGCAAGTCCGGAGACATGTTAGCCAACATAAGGTAACGGGCTTGGAGATTATCATCCTTCCACTTCTGAATCGCATCCCGCTCGGCCCGAGTGGGAGCCTCCCCTTCAGGAGTAGGCTCCCCTTCGAAGAGAACATAAGTTCTCTTCTCAGAATCTAAAATGATTTTTAGATTCCTCAGCCAATCAGAATAGTTGGGACCAGTCAACTTGTTTGACTCGAGGATCGATACAAGAGGGTTTTTGGTTGCCATTTCAAAACACGTAGAGAATCACAGAATCTACGACCTAAATGGTAAAACAGAGAACTAGTGAGCATGCTGAATTATAACGATATACAAAAGATAAGGTCTTTAATCTATTGTAGCTCCCACTGTTTTTCAAAGATCTAGAATTCCCAAAGATCTAAGAGGAACACGTTTCCCAATGGGTACTGAGATCCTAGGCATTTTACCTCGAACCCACGACTCGCGGACATTCTAAGTAAGAACCCTAGGTAGGTACAACTTACCAATTCTAACACCTTTAGAACTCTTAGTAATTGTTTTTTGCATCACCTATCTTTCAATATGGACCCACGACTCGTGCGATATCCATATTTACTTAGGCGTTAAGCTAGACCCATCAATCATAAGATCATGACCAAAACTTAGTTTGAACGACCCACGACTCGCGGACATCGCCCTTGCTAAAATTGACCACGAAATATCGATCATTTAAAATGATTAATTAGGCAACTAAGAACTAATAAGCTCCACTAGCTATCCCACGACTCGCGGACAATAACTAGCTTTACTTACTAAACTTAAAACCTATTGATGGAATGCTAGGAATTTAATTCAAAATTTGCATCTCGAATTAAACACCTATTTGTTCGAAATTAGCTTAATATTTAATGGGAATTTTCGAATCAACCGGAGAGTTGTCCGGTTCGACCTCACCAACATATATGTTATCCAATTTTATTAGTCTTGATTAATGCAAGTACACTTAAATGCATTTCAAACAAGCACATAAACAGATAACATGTCCTAGCATGATACTAACATGTAATGATCATGGGTTCTACCTATCTTATGCGTGATATGTGGGAGCCACTCCACAATCACAAGTTCTAACATACATGCCACATAAACAGTTCAAATCACATAAGGGAAAGCGGTAACAAAATACGAGCCCTATCTCTATTACATTTAACAATTGAGATTCCCCTCCCTAACATTTTGAGGGGTCTTCACTTATGGCCTCCTTGTTACTTGAATGTGGTCCATCTTACTCCATGGGTGCATTGTCTCCAAAATGAAAATAAAACCTCACCACCTATCTCTACTCTCAAATTACAATAAAAAGAAAAAGACATAAAGTAATAAGGCTCAATCTTCATATTGGCCTTAGACAATTACACGGGGCATACCCCGGCCTCAAAAACAGTAATATGGAAAGCCACATAATAAATCACATAACAGTACGCACATAAGTGAGGCTCCAACCTCAATTGAAAAACGCAACTATAGGGCTCCAACCCCAATTTAAACCATCCAAGTGCATAAATTAAAACCATACATAGATCTAAACCCATGATCACCTAACATGCTTTTGCGAGAATTTAAATTTAGCCAATAAATTAAAATTCTCGTTTCAAGTCCTAATGACTCAAAACACGACTTAGATGCAATTCTTGTTCAAGAGCCTTTTCAATAAAACCCGAAAAACATTAAACTAATAAAATTCCAATTAATTTCCAAAATTAATAATTTTATTCTTTCATTATTTTCAGAAAATAATATTCATAATTTTCCCAAAAATCAAATCGCTTTAATTTTTCAAAAATCCCAATTTAATCAAAATTTTAAAATAATTTTATTTTATCAAAACTGATTTTAAAAGGATAAAATTAAAATAAAATTAAATCGGGATTTTATGGACCGAAAAGCACGAAACACGAAAACGAGCCCGGAAAAAGGGCCCAGCCGTGCGAGGCACCGCCGCGCAGCCGCGCGCGCAGACGCGCGCCAGCCGCGCGCACAACGGGCGGGATGAGCCGCTCGCGTGCGCACGCTGGGCGTGCATCATGCGCGCGCCTGCGCGCAGCAGCGCCCGGCACAGCCTGGGCAGGCGTCCCGCGCGGTTGCGGGACGGACTTGGCGGCGCGCCCGGGACGGCTCCCGCGCTGTTGCGGGAGGTGCTGGGCGGCGGCGACGGGCCTGGGCGTGCGACGTGCTAGCACGCCTAGGCTCGTTGCTTTTCGTGTTCGTTTCGTATTTCTGGGTTTCTCGAAAAACCAGTTCAATCCAAAATTTAAAAAATTCGATTTAAACAATTTTCAAAAACACGATTTGAGAAAACAGTTTTAGAAATTCAGGAAAAATTACAGTTTCGTAATTCAGGCTTTCTAAAAGAACTCACGAATACCTAATTCGCATCTAAGCCTAAGAATTTCTACCAAATTCAGAAATAATTGAGACGAATCAGAAACACGATTAACGAGGTGGCTCTGATACCACTTGTTGGAAAACAGAATCAGAAAGCAGCGGAATTTAAAAAATTTTCCCAACAAAAGGACCTTGAACTCGTAATCGTGTAACCAAATTCGTAAAGATAGAAAACTTACTTTTCTTTTATTCTTTCTTGAAGCGTTTCAAGCCACCCAAGAACGCTCTTCTCGCGGCTTGATCCCCTCTCCTTGGTAAAGCTCGAATCTTCAAACTTCTAACTTGAAGTCTCTAGAGAAAGTCCACCAACTTGATCACAATCTAACTAGTAAGGATGCTAGTTCTCTAGTTAGTGTTTAGGCTTAACCTAGGGTTTAATTTAATCTTGGAGAAAGAAAGGTGTTCAACACATGAACCAAGAATTGTCTATTAGCTCTAAAGGGGAGCATGAGCTCCCCTATATATAGGAAGGGAGGGGCGGCCGAAACTAGTCCCTTTTGGACTAGGATTTGGTTCCTCTCTCTCCTATTACTTGATCATCAAGTATTTTCCAACTTTTACTTTGAATTCTATTTCTAGTCAACTTTTAAGAGAGCTTAAAAAATATCCAAACTATTTTTGGATAATTTTATACTTTATTTATTATAAAATAAATAACTTATTTTTATCTAATTAATTAATTCGTAATTAATTAACTAGATTATTTTCTCCAAAATTAGACTTTCTTTTTAATTCAAAATTAAACCAAAGTCTATTAAATAATTAACTAATTAATTATTTAATATATATATATAATATATATACACACACGTGTGTGACACGTGTCACAGTGACACGTGTCACTCACGCGAGCCACACGTGTGAATTCACACGTGTGGAACCCTCTTGGCCCGATTAACTCGTTTAATCATTTTTAAGCCTCAACTCATGTAACCAAGTTGTTGTGTGTGACCCTCTAGGTTCTCAATTCAATTAGCAGTGACCCTAATTAATTAATTCACTAATTAATTAATCAGTCCACAGATTAAACGACCATAGTCTAGCAACAGGTGTTTAACCCCTAGCTGAATTGGAATGTTCGGATTCGACAGAACCTTTAAGTCATTGATTCATGTGAGATACAATACTCCTACTTACTATCTCTCAACCAAGATCTAGGGCAAGGGAATAATCAGAACCCTAATAATCCGGTCTTAAAGCTAAGTGCATTTCATATCCATTTGATCTCAATCCAAGAAACACTTTTCTTGATGTCTTGATCTACTGCCTTGGCCAAGGACTCCATATGGCATATGAATGACTTACACAATAAGAGATCACCTTGCAAATGCAAGTGTAGGTCCTTTCTTGATTCTCATTCACTTTCATGAATCACTTGTGCAGCCCCAGCATAAGCCTTGAATCAGTTGTCTAAGGCGACACCCTTTAAAGCTTATACCTAAGACTACAGAGTTAACTCATAAAGTGACAAGGAACCTCAAGTCTAAGGATCAATTAATCACATCAATGACTCGTGAGATATTTCCTAAACTGGAAGTTTCCATTTCCTGAAATAGAAACTTCCTTTCCCATTTAGGAATGTTCTCACACGGGGCACCTCAGTGAACTTACTTATTAAAGTAAGCACCCTCATGTATCACGCACGTATCAACTATACACTTTGCACCTCCATGAAACAAGGTGGTCCTTCTTAAGGGCGTGATCCCACAAGCAAGCCTTAGAGGAGTCAGGTTGACACTCCCACTGTCTGTAGGACTCATCGGCTTGGAGTATTTTACTAATCATGGCTCATGTGATATAGGGCTCGTTTCATGAACCATTTCACCTAAATGGTAGAGTCCTAAAGTCATCAGGATTAGGGGAGTTCTCATACATGCACAGCTAAAGTAAACGCATACCAAACAAGAGCATATAAAGAAGTGTTGCCTCAATTCGTTATTTTATTCAAAGATTGTCTGTGATTACAATAAGGAAAAGTACAAAGCTGATATACAATCGGCTTTCTAGGGCACTATTCCTAACAGTAAGTACACGTGTGAAACCCTCCTCTTAAGATGCGTTTAGAACGCGTTCCTAGATAGCCGAGGGATTACTTAAATAGGAGACATTATCAGATTTGGAATCTGAGTAGTGTAAGCAAGCCTTGAAATCCAATAAGGATTCCATATACTTAAACATAGTTTTGACCTTGGTTGATCCACCAAAATGGATCTACAAGCGAAAGCTTGGAGTAAATGGAAAGCATTACAACCTTCTTGACAGTTGAAATGCATAAGTTCGTTCTGTTTATCTTTTAGCATATCTGTATATTCTGACTATGAGATATGTTAAATGAATGTGAGAACCATCTTCCTCAATAGGAGATTGAAAGAGACTGAAATATGGTATTTCTATAAATATCATATTCAGTGGGAGTATTCATAGGGTATGCAAACCCTTAAGTTAGTCTATAGATTGATAAAGACTTCTAGGAGTTAAAAGATTCGATTCCATAGGTAGTCAAATCGTTTGACACAGATAGAACTTGAATAAAGTGTACTTGTGAAAGTTAGTGACATTAGCTTCAACTTTTGGTACTTTAGATATGACATCATTTTCATCAGGAATGCGAATGATAACATGAAAGTCACCAAAATATGTTTGGGAAACAGTTTGACATGAAAGATCTTTGTGATGAATCCTACATTCTCAACACAAGATCTATAGAGATTGATCTGAGAGATTGAATGATTATCAGAATCAAGTACATAACCATGATACTAAGTTAGTTTAGTATGAACAATGGAACGTCTCTTTTGAAGAGGATGTATCCTAAGATAACTTTAAGAAAGTTAGAATGTCCCAAAACCCCTTTAAGTGAAAGGGTGCATAATGTATGCAATGTTGTGTGCTAGACTTGATATGGCGCAACACTAAGCGTAGTAGGCCGAATATATGATCTTAGAGAAGCTCTGTGGACTGTTGTAAAATATACCCTCAAAATAATTTAGAAGAAATGGGGATATCTTTATAGAGCCCAAAAAGATCTTATTGTAAGAAGGATATTTTGACGTAATCGTTGCATCAAACATAGATGATTGTAAATCATTGAAAGGATACAACTTCTACCTAAATGGTAAAGCAACATGTTGGAAAGGTGTTCCAAACGTGGATGTTGCAAAATTCAGCTACTGTAGTTGAGAACTTGGTCGTATTAAATACCGGTAAGTTAACTATTTGGGTAAGAAACTCCATCTAACTAGTTAGATGAAGTTCCTAGCATGAAACAAGTCCATTATCATATTGTATGATTAATTGGGTGGTTGCTCAAGTAAGAGAACCTAGACCTCACCAAGAAACCGAACGTGTGATTGTGAATCACTTCATGAGGAAAATGATTTTCCTTAGAGATGTGTAAATAAGAAGGTCACATCAGCAGAGAACATAGCAGATCCACTTTGGAAACGCCAAAAGTCAATAGGCTTTCAATGTACATCTTCAGAAGATAGGACTTAGAGTACTTAAATGGCTTTTACGGGCAAGTGGGAGATTGTTGGGAATAGTACCCTAGAAAGCCGATTAGTCATAATCTGCTTTGGGACTTTCCTTATGTCACAGACAATCTTTAAATAATATACGATTGGTTATTATCATAGGCAAACACTTCTTTATGTGCAATACATGTTTTATGTGTTTCCATTATGTGCGCATGTATTAGAACTCCCCTAATCCATAAGGCTGTTAGGGACTTTGTCATTACGAGAATGGCACATGAAAACAAGCCCTAACTCAAGGCCCGATTAGAACCCACTCCAACTCGGTGAGTCCAACAAACAGTGGGAGTGTTGATTAGGCTCGATTGAGACTTGCTCGTGGGATTGCGTCCTTAAGAAGGAGCATCCTGTTTCATGGGGTGTAAAGTGCATTGTTGATGCGTACACAATACATGAGGGTGCTCGTTATTTAGAACGGGTACACTGAGGTGTCCAGTGTGAGAAGATTGCTAAATGGGAAAGGAAGTTTTCACTTCAGGAAGAGGAAACTTCCAGATTAGGAAATATCTTACAGGTCAATGGCATGAGTAAAGTAATCCTTTGACTTGAGATTACATTCATACTTTGTGGGCTAACTCTGTAGTCTTTGGTATAAGCTTTAAAGGATGTCTCCCGAGACAGCTGATTCAAGGTTTATGCTGGGGCTGCACAAGTGGCACATGGAAACACATGAGAATCAACAAAGAACCAACACTTGCCTTAATGGAAGAAGATCTCTTATTGCATAAGTCGTTCATATGCCATCCTAAACCCTCGGCCGAGGTAGTGGATCAAGACATCAAGAAAAGGGTTTCTTAGATTGAGATCAAATGGACATGAAACGAACTTAGCTTTATTATCGAGATAAGTAGGACTCTCATTATTCCCATGCTCTAGATCTTGATCGCGAGATGGGATGGAAGAAGGATCATACCTCATAAGTTTTCATTGACTGAAAGGTTTTCGAATACATAAATTCATTGTTCGGGTAGGGGTCACACACATGTGGCTAGACTATGGTCATGTGATCTGTGAACAAATAAAGCGTATTAGTCTCACTGCTAACTGAAAATGAACCTAGAGGGCACACACAAATGCCAGGTTCAAAGGGTACTGAAGGAAAGATCAAATAGTTGATAGAAACGAGACCACATATGTAAATGTACACGTGTGGCACGTGAGCTTGAGTTTGGGCGTGTGGTCCAATTTTATGTGTTGATTAATTGGAGAATTAATTATAAAGCGCAAATATAATTAATTAGAGAATTAATTACAAATCCCTAATATAATTAATTAAGAGAATTAATTATAAAGCCAAATAAAATTAATTAGAGAATTAATTTTAGCTCGTTAGAATTAATTAAAAGAATTAATTCTAAAACCCTTCATGGAATTAATTAGAGAATTAATTCTAAGTATTTAAGTATTTAATTATTTAGTTATTCTAATTTGATTAGAATAAATAAATAAATAAATATTAAATATCTTCTATTTATTATTCTAGTAAATATTAATTCTAATATGATTAGAATATATATTATTTGAATAAGATATTTAATTATTATTAGAATAATTAAATATTCCTAATTTAATTAGGAGCTTGTCTTATAGAAGAAATAGATATCTTATTTTGAATAAGATTCCTATACATGGAGAGAAAGAAAATAGAAGAAAAGTCTAAGTTGGAATCTGATTCCGATTAGACTGGGGGGTTCGAACCCTAGGCTATAAATAAGCCAAGGGGTTTGAAAATCAAGGCTTACGCGTGACTTGGGATTCACGCCCAATCTACATGGGTTCAAGAATTAGGGAGAATTCTCTTGCTCTCTTTCTACTCGTTTCTTGTTTCTTACTTTACACATGTTGTACCGCTAGCACTCTCTCTGGCATGATTTGAATCTAGGACTGGTGTGGATTATTACTCTAGAGGAAACCTACTATGGAATCTAGTAGAAAGAATCTTTCGAGGGACGGGGTCGCCATTACCGCATGAAACACGTTTGAGGGCGGCTCAAAACGTGTCAAGAAAGCGTCGATTCTTGTAAGTTCTTGAATCCATAACATTGGAAATAGAAATTGCAAGTCCGATCTTGCTTTTGGGAAAAAAAATTAAATTCCACTGCGTTTCCTGATCCTGTTTTTCGCAACACTTATGCGACCCTCTCTATTTGCACATCACCTTGTTATATCACGAATTAGGAGATACTTCCTCATAATGTGTTTGGTCCGTTAGTGAGATCTTGGTTCTCTTGCTTGAGCAACTACCCTAGTGTTTTAACAAAACACAGTAATGGGATCTTTCATGCTTGAAACGACATTGAATTCTAGAATGAAGTTTCTAATCCAAACACCTTCTTTAGCTACATCATTCGCAGCTAATTATTCGGCCTCAGTGGTTGAATCAACAGTGTTCGTTTGCTTAGAACATTTTCAAGTCACTGCTCCGCCATTAAGATGGAAAGTGTATCCTGACATTAACTTAAAATCATCTAAGTCAGATGCAAAGCTTGCACCGCAGAATCCTTCGATGATTAGACTTGCTTCCTTGCTTGCATGCATGCGTCGCGATTTCATTTATTTGCCTCTTATGACATGTCCTTGCCTCCATTATGACATTTATGTATTGTTAACATGCTAAATGATGTGTTATGTTCGTTGTATGAAATTTATGAATTTATTTGACTTGAAATGTGCAAGATATGAACTCATATGTGTTAAGTATGACCTTGTTGCATTTCATTCGCATCACTTACATTCATATGCCTATGCCGAGCATATATATGGTTCATTTTGTGTCTAAGTATGTATTCTAATATTTTTCTTGTTCAGAGGAGTATCTCATTGGTGACGAGGTAGCTCCGTAGGCGTCGGTTTGTTCTCTTTTGATCGGTTCGTTGGTGTAAGGTGAGGTTAGTTTATAGTTAAACCCTAATGAAATGTGCCCGTTATGTATGCATGTGAAATAAGCATTATGTATACATAACTACGTGTGATAAGTACGTGTGAGATATGTATGTGTGTGACAAAGACATACGTTTTGAAATATGAAACGCTATGTATGAGCATATATAAGCTTGTTTTTGGTTTTGCCTTATGTATAAGTAATGTGTGTGAGCTGAGAATATGTATGATATGTTAGATATATATAATATGTATGTGCGGTACGCCTGAGTATGATTCTGAATATGAATACGATATGAAAATGAATATGTTATGGTTAGAAATATGCTACGAATATGAATACGACGATGCTATAATATGGACCCAAGTTTGGCTACGAATTTGAATCTGGGTACGGTATGAATATGATTTTGAATATGATATGACTTTGGCACTGAATATGTTTGGGGCTCGGTAATTATGAGTAAGGGAGACTCAGGATGCTAGGCATTACTCCTATGCATAATTATCGTGATGTGGGATAGGGAATCCGGGACAGACATTACCCCTATGTATATTTCCCCTTTATGTGAAGGTTTGCTCATGTTTGATTCCGTTAAGTAAGTTTGTTAAGAATTATTCATGAAACGGGAGTGGATTCTCAATTATTAAAATTTGGTTGTTTTGGCCTTCTGCCTAACTTTTTTGCTCCCTATATTTAGTATCAGGTGACAAAATGTTTCAAAATGCAAAAACCACGCCCCGGTTTACGAACTCCCCACTATGATATGTGTTATGCTCTGTATATATATATGTACGCATGCGTGTGTAACTTCTCACTCAGTCAGTGTGACTGACCCCTCCCTCTTTATGTTTTTAGTTTGCAAGTACCGGTCTCTTGGTTCAAGCTAGGCGGTTTGCTGTCGTTTGAGTCTTTGGTAGGATAGTTCGAGTCTGCATCTCATCTTTAGCATGTAATGCATTTTGTACTTTGGAACATTTGAAATTTGTATTAGCTAGTTTTGGCTCGACGTGACAACTATGTATATATTTTGTTCTAAAAAATATGTAACTTTGTTCATAAGCTTTGTTTAAGTTTGTTTAATACATCCGCTCTTGTATATTTATTTTATGCACGATCTGTTTGAGGGTCTAGACCGCCTAGCTCAGGTGTGAATTTTGTTTGTCACCCGTTCGCTAGTGCTTGCTGCGTGTACGGACTTTCCATTTTGTTACAGTAGTCGGGCTCTAGTGCGGGGGATGTGGTGCCCACTGCTTGGGGTGCTACAGAAGTTGTGTAGCAAGGCTACCCATGTCTTGAGAATTACATGGCCACATTTCAAAGATGTCTCTATTTCCGAGAGCCACTCTTCAGCTCTTATATCATCTCCTTCCCGGAATTGAGGAGGATTAAAGTTCTTGAACTCCCATTACAACATTGTTATCTGATTCATGTGTGCTACTTCGGTTGAAGATTGCCCTTGGTTGTGTGGATGTTGATGAGAAGGTTAAGCGTAGTGTTGTTGACGAGGTAGCATCCTGAAAATCTCAATAACCACAATATAGATATATGCATGCCGATTAGTAAGTGTATATGTCAGATAATAAGCCAATCAAGAGCAATCAAGAAATGCAACGCATCACGTAATATAAAATCAACAAAATGATAAAATTTCAAATGCACAACATATCAGACCGTGATGTAAATGCACACATAACCAAATTGTCCTATGTCGTTCGACCTAGACAGACACAACAAGACTCTGAACCCTGATTTTGCAACCTGCGGCTCGGATACCATTTAGATGTAGTACACATCCCCCGTACCAAAGCCCAGTCCACATACGAAATGGAAGTCTGTACATGAACCCAACCGTGGCAAAAAGGAGACAAATAAACGCACAACTAAGCTAGGCTGAACGAAGACCCTGAACATTAAAAAATTCCAAACAAATGCAAGTGCGGAAGCGTAACATACCATACATGATTCAAACATATATAAACAGGTGACGGGTTCAACTAGTATAGATTCCTAATCCCGAATATCAAATCATAAACATAATTCATAAATGCAAACGGGGTTCGTCTAGTCCTAGAAGCCTCTCCCGAGTCATATCATAACATAACCAAAATATGCATACATCTGTACTTATATAAAAATTAAAAAACGTATGAAATGCAACAGACTCGGACCTAACAAAACTTGACAGACTCGACACACACACAGCCTAGCTCGAACTCCAAAGCTAAAAATTGCAAACTAAGAACGTGGGGAGGGAGAGGGTCATTCCAAAGACTGAGTAAGGGGCTACCCACTCAAACCTACATATATATAAGAACATACCATGTTCAAAGGTAAATGTTCAGGAATCCAGGATTGGTTTTGCACACCAAAACATTTGCCCGTGATAATATATATATATATAAGATGGCTTAGCAAATTCATAACAAAATAAACTTAACTACATATCCTAGCATTGTTGGGAAAACATGAAATAGTAACGCAGTGGAATTTTAAAAAAAATTCCCAAAAGAAGATCGAATCTTGCAATTCTTATTCCCAATTAGTAGGGTTCTAAGAAACTCACTTAGATTGACGCTTTCTTGAAACGTTTGAGCCGTCCACAAACGCTCTTCAAGCGGCAAGTCCACAAGCTCCTTCGAATCTTTCAAGACTCCACGAAAGCAGCCATCTAGAGAAATAGTCCACACCAACCTCGATCACGATCTAAACAGGGAGGATGCTAGTTCTATGTTTAGTGTTTAGGCTCTACGGTTTGTGTGATATAATATGGAGAAGGAGAATTTTGCTATCAACCATCAAGGTGTTCGAACCCCTTGTATATATAGCTATGGGGTTCGAACCCCTCTTCCTATTTGGAATAGGATTCTTATCCCACTAGCTAGTTGATTCTTGCTTGGAGAGAAAGACTCTCTACTTTGACCCAAAGTCTCCTTTTGACCAACTTGTTTAGCAAGAATCAATATCTAACTCTTTTAGATATTTTAATTAATTATTTATTCATAATAAATAGCTTGAAGCTAATAATAAATTAATTCATCATTATTATTCATATGCATTTGCTGAGCGTTTCCTTGGTTCATATTGAGTCTAAGTGTTGTTCCCTTGTTTAGATTGTTCGAGTGGAGTAGCTCGTTGGCGTGGAGCCGCTGCGTGGGTGTGTTTTGAACCTGTTCGTTCGGTTTGTTCATCGACGTGAGGTTTCTTTCTTTTAGTTAGTATGACCTACAACCCTAACTGTGTTTTAAGCCCGCATGTGACCTACGTATATATATACTTATATCTAGATACGTGTTTGTTATGTAGTTTGTGGGAATTGGCCCGTTTGTTATGAATCCTTTTGAAAACGCTTTGTATATATACGTAGATATGTTTTCGGTTATTTTCTTTGAAAACGAGTTGGTGTGTGTAATTTGAATTTGGATACGTAGCGAGGTTTGACTTTGAAAGATAAGTCTTTAATATGAATCCCTGTGTTTGAGTTTGAATCTGGGCCCCGGAGATGTGGGTAAGGGAGACCCGGGACGACTATGGGTTCGCCGGTTATGACCCCTGTGCACATTCTCCTGTTGGATAGGATCAACCCGGAACCCACTCGGAGGTTTGGTGGGGGATGGAATCCTCGGGCGTGAGCGTCATGAAACTCACGACCAATACATAAAGTTCGGATATTTAGGGTGTGCACAACACTTCTATCACCCGGTGTTGGGGAAGGTACGTTTGATTTGGTTTTCGTTTGAATTTGAATAAGTTTGAATCTATATGAAGGAGGTTGGTTTGAAAACTCGTACTCGCCGAGTTAGTTTGAATTTGATTATGAATTCGATTCGTGAAACGGGAGTGGACTTCTAATTATTAAAATTTTGTAGATTTTGGCATTTGGCCTAACTTTTCTTCTATATCTAGTATGACGGGATCAAAATGCTTTGGATTGCAAAAACCACGCCCCGGTTCATAAATAATATGACTTTTAATGTGCTTTGCTCTTATGTATATGTACGTGTGCGTGGGTTAGCCCCTCACCAGTCTTTAGGACTGACCCTCGATGTCGTTTTCCCTTTTTCCCTTTGTTTTTGAGTTGCAGGTGTAGGGTTCGGTTTGAGCTAGGCGGCGGTTTCTTTTGGGTCATTTGAGTCGAGTCACTCGAGTCTTGCATACCGCATCTTTATATATTTCTTTGGTATTTTGGAGATATGTATAAGATTATGTTTATGATTCAAATTTGGAATTTGTAAGTTTTTCTTTGGCCCTGGAGCGACATCTTATGTATATATTTTATTCTCTTGAGCATGTAGGACGTTAGTAATTGTTCATCCTGTTGCTTCCGCATATGTTTTATTTTGTTGCGTACTCTGTTTTAGGGTCTAGACCGCCTAGCTTAGGTGAGAGTTTTTGCTTGTCTTCCGTTCGCTATAGTTTGGTGCGTGTGCGGATTTTCCATTTCGTTACACGTGTCGGGCTATGGTGTGGGGGATGTGGTGCCCTTCGCTCCGGGGTGCTACATTATTTATTTATTAGACTTAAATTATCCAAATTAGAACTTTAATATTAATTTATAATTAAATTAAAGTCCATTAAATAATTAATCAAATTAATCATTTAACTATCAGAATAAAGTGACACGTGGCCCATACGCGTGCCACACGTGTGGCTCCTAACTAATCTCTTATTGGTTCGATTAACTCGTTTAATTGATTTAAACCTTAACCTTCGTAACCGGGCATTTGTGTGTGACCCTCTAACTTCTTAATTCAATTAGCAGTGACCCTAATTAATTAATTCCTAATTAATTAATCAGTCCACATATCACACTACCATAGTCTAGTAATAGGTGTGGGGCCCCTAGCTGAATAAGAATATCTCAATTTGAAAGAACCTTAAGTCATTGACATATGTGAGATAAAATCCTCCTACATCCCATCTCTCAATCGAGATCTAGGGCAAGGGAATAATCAGAATCCTTATAATCTCGATCCTAAAGTTAAGTGCATTTCATATCCATTTGATCTCGATCCAAGAAACCTATTTCTTGAACTCGATCCACTGCCTTGGCCAAGGAATCCATTATGGCATATGAATGGCTTACACAATAAGTGATCAACTTGCACTCACAAGTGTAGGTCTTTTATCGATTCTCATATACTTCCAGGTGCCACTTGCACAGACCTAGCATGAACTTTGAGTCGGTTGTCTAAGGCCACACCCTTTAAAGCTCATACTTAAGACTGTAGGTTAGCCCATAAAGCATCGATGGAATCTGAAGTCTAAGAACTACTTAATCACATCAATGACTTGTGAGATATTTCCTAATCTGGAAGTTTCTATTTCCAGAAATAGAAAGTTCCTTTCCCATTTAGGAATCTTCTCACACGGGACACCTCAGTGTGTCTACTTAGAATAAGTAAGCACCCCTATGTATCAGGCACGTATCAATCAATACACTTTGCACCCCATGAAACAAGATGGTCCTTCTTAAGGGCGTGATCACACAAGTAAACCTCGAACGACTCATATTGACACTCCCACTGTCTTTTGGACTCATTGGCTTGGAGTGATTTCTAATCATGACTTAAGTGATTTAGGGCTCGTCTCATGAACCACTTCACCTAAATGGTTGAGTCTTATAAGTCATATTGATTAGGAGAGTTCTTATACATGCACTCCTAAAGTAAACATACAATCAAACGAGAGCTTATAAACAAGTGAAGCCTTGGTTCGTTTATTATTCAAAGATTGTATATGAGTTACAAAACGAAAAGTACTAAGCAGACCATTACATTGGCTTTTAGGGTACTATTCCTAACAAGCATATGATCGTACCTTAGCATAAAAAATGTTTCAAATCAGAGCATAACTTATCAAAACATTTGAAAGCATATTTTATTGGGTTATTAATATGCCAAATTTTATCTTAATTTATGAATCTACCCCTATTTCACAAACTTAGACAAGTTGATAGAACGCTCGGTAGGTACGAGCTCAAACTCCCACCAACTCCTCAGATTCTTACCAAATTCAAAGCAAAGAAAACAAAATAAAATATACCATATCATATGAGACGTACCAACCTCTTCTCTGGGTGATAGAAGGGTTGCTCGACCCTAACCATCTAGATACGTGAGGGGAGTGCTCAATGCTTCTCTAACCCTCAGGACTTCATCCCCCAACCAAATCTCCTGGTGGGTCCGGTACATCCTTTCAGACAGATGGAGACTACACTCAGGGGTAGACCCGATAGCCTGACATAGATAGACAGACAGATTCATATTCATATTCCTTTGTACAAATCTCCAAGGCCCACAGATAGACAGACAAATTCATATTCATATTCCTAACCCGCTACAAACAGACATAACTCATGCATATCGTAGTTATCATATCGTACGTACATACCACATACATACTTACCTCAAAGTCAAAGCAAAACCAAAACCAAGCATACATAGGTTAATACATAGCGTTCATACTTTCAAACGTATGACGAAACCATCAAAATACGTACTTCGTACATATTTACTTTCACATAGATGCTTATAGGTCACATGCAATCGAAAACGAGCACATTACGTTAGGGTTTAACTATATCCTAACCTCACCTTACACCGAGGAAGCCAAAGACACACGATCGATTCACCCCAAAATCAACTTGGCCAACAAAAAATTATCCCGGGTGTACCTGAACAAACTGAAAACAAAATGCAAGACTTAGACTCAAGAATGTACCGCATAGATGCACGGCGTATGATTATGCACTTAAGAGATGCAATCACGTAGGCATAGTTCATTCTTATATCAATTTCATACAAAGAAAGACATCACTTAGCTCAACATATTCAATGATATTCATAAAACATGTTAAGGCACATTCATGTGCACAATTAATGCATAACACAACATCTAAACACCTAACAAGATGCATATGCGATTCGTGCAAACAATTCACATTACTCGAGCAACATAAAATGTATATAAGAACAAATACGTACACATTAATATGATATAATAAGTTAGGAACAATTTTAGAGGTGGAAAGATACAAGAAAAATGGAATAAAAACACAAAAAGGGGTTCCGAGTGAAATTGGGCCAAAGTTGACAGTTTTCCAAAATGTACAAGCTATACAAAAAGGGGGCATAACTTGTGTTTGAGAAGTTGGAATTAAGTCTTTTTTTTTTGGATAAGAACCTAGACAAATAGGTCTTTCCAATGATATATGGCTCGAAATATGATTCAAAGGGGTCCGAAAATGGCGTAGATAGCAAGTCTAGTGAAAGATGAAAATCGATAAAGTGGCGACACCAAAATAAAATGGTTATATCTCTCAAACCATGATAGATATGGACAAGCTGAAAAAAGGAAAGAGTTCTAGACTCAAAGAGGTTGATCGTGTCAAAATTTTAGGTCAATCGGAGCTCGGATGAAGGGTCCACGGACGGGGAGATTTAAAGCAAAATGTTCCCCGCCCGGGCAACTTGTCTTGGCCAGAAAAGAACTACAGCAGCGGGGGTACTCGCTAGAGGAACCAAAAATCATCAAAACCACCTCAAATCTCAACCAAATCAAGCAAGAATTAAAGTACAACACACAAACACATGCTCTATCACATATCTCAATAATAAGGCATGAAAAGAGCTACAAAATAAGTTGCCATTAAGACCCTACTCAAGCTTCAACAATGGCAAATCATGCAAACTAAAGGTAACAACAAAATTTCCTCCACGAATGCACCAAATAAGATCCAAAGAACAACCTATATATCAAGCTTAGATCATACGATTCAAGTATGGAAGCATGAGATCAAATTTTTACATAATTGTTGAGTGTAGAATTTGCATAGTTTTAAGCGTTAATTAGACTATATTTGTTGTGTCGTTTGATGCATTTATGTGTTTATTTTGCTCCATTTAGGTGTTTTTAGAGTTGGAGATGAGAAACGGCGTTCCAAAGCAAATTCACACATTGTTCGAGGATAAAGGAGTAACTCCCGTTACCCCTTAGGAGAACAGATTCAATAACCCCCTTTAATAGGCACAGGAGCATCACTTGAGGTGAAGAATGAGAGTAACGCCCGTTACTCCATGGCAGTACAACTCTGGTAATGCCTGTTACCAGAGGCATGAGGAGATGATTTTTGGTGTAGGAGGGGTAGGGCCCATTACCCCTGGGCAGAAGGAAAAGTGGTAACGCCCGTTACCACTTATAGAAGCGCAAACACGATTTAGACTTGTAACGAGCGTTAACATGAAATGCTCATGGTTGGGTAAAGCCCGTTACTAGTGTCGGCGAGAGAGGAGTTAGGGCTGATATTTAACTGCGTTTAGAAGTTTTGTTTTGGGACTTCTTCCGACAAGTTCATACCTAGCTGGGATAAGGGAGCTGCTGGATGTTTTCAAGAGTTTTTCAGAGAATACGGAAGGATCAATTCGAAATTATTTCATTTTTTCAGATTTTATTATTGCTTTAATCATTAAACTAATTCCTCTTAATATAGTTTCTTATGTTAGATTCGTTTTCAGATTTTACTGAATGTTTATGGTTTTGATTTTTAGAATTTGTTTAGATTTGATGAACATGAATTCAATTAATGCAATTTCCTTTAGTTTTATGAGTTTTGCTTTAATTATGAGTAGCTAATTCTGTAGGGCTAGGAGAGTGATGATGAATGCATGATAGGTGTTCGATATAATGCTTGAATGATTCATGTTAATTCTTAGTTTTGAAAGCGGGATTAATTTGAATTGCAACGGTGTGGCCAACCTTAGCATGACGTAGAATTGCCTACAGATCGAGAGATTGATGGTTATTTAGAATGTTTTAATAACTTATAATTTGTAGAATGCAAATAGATTTGGTTCTAGCTTATACAACAGTAATCTTATTTCATGCGAGCCGCTAGAATATTGAATTGAACTAGTCTTGTTCTTACAGTTTGATTAACTATCGGTGATTGCAAGAGCAACATCGAACACTAATTGAGCACTTGGTTACACCTTAAGAGAGGGTAAAACAAATATAACTGACTAGGTTGTAGAATTACACCTGTCAGGCGAGTGTTATGTTGACTCTTGAATGTATGATTCATTACTTTCCCCTGCCTGCTTAGTTTACTGATTTTTAATCCGCGTATTTAATTGTTATTTGTTGAATTCTAGTTAATTGTCTAATTTTAGTTTGGTAGATTAATAAATAACCATTTGATTTCGTTAGGTCTTTAGATTAGAAAGAAGTGTTGAGTAGTGATTGATTTCCCTTCCCTGTGGGTACGATCCTGTTGTACTACGCGTATGTTAGTGTACACTTGCACGATTGGTTTTGAACTTAAGTAAATCAAATAACAAGTTTTTGGCGCCGTTGCCGAGAAAGGCGTTTTAAATCAATATTATTTAAATACTTTAATCTAGTGCTTTAGACCATTAGTCTACCTTGTGGGTGTGATCTTCATTCATTGTTAAATTGAGTTAAGGATTTCTTTTGATCTTATGCAGATTCAATGGCTTAAGACCCTACCAATTCAAGAGGCGGAGGGGTGGAAGATCCACTTCCTGACCCACCTCCTACCGTGATTAGATAATACAATTTAACGAATGCATGGGTGATTCAAACTGCAACTCGTCCCCCTATTGCAGCAAATAATTTTGAGATTAAACCATCTATAATCAACTTGCTACAAAATAATCCATTTTCAGGATTACCACTTGAGGATCCAACCTCACATCTTCAGTACTTTCTTGAAGTGTGTGATACCTTCAAGATTCACAATGTCACATCTGATGCCATCCGAGTTAGACTTTTCCCATTCTCACTTGGGGAACGAGCCAAGGCATGGTTGAGTACTGTACAGGATGAATTCTTTCTATGTTGGGAGGCACTTTCTCAGGCTTTTCTAGCGAAATTTTTCCCTCTCAGCAAAACTACGAAGTACAGGAACGAGATTCAAGGTTTCCAACAGTTAGATGGAGAGCCTTTCTATGAGGCTTGGGAAAGATTTAAAGATTTGTAGAAGAAGTGTCAACACGATGGGATTCCTGGTTGGTTACTGATTCAGACATTTTACAATGGGATGTTCCCTACCTTTAGAGGAGTGATGGATGTCGCTGCTGGCGGAGCTTTGTTGTCAAAGTCCGAGACAGTTGATGCTGAACTATTAGAGAATATGTCATAGAATGATGTTTTTGTGGATGAAAGGAGCCATTCTCAATCGACTAAGGTTGCAGCATGAGTCATAGAGCTCGATGGCCTAACCACCATCAATGCTCAAATTGAAGCTCTCAATAACATATTAGACCAACTTTTCGTGAATGCAATTGGAACACAATTCCAACCAGTGCAGGTAACTTCTGATATTTGTAGTGGTCCACATGTGTTTAACATATGTCCTTATTCCAATGCAGGTGAGCAGGTGCAACAGCAAGTGAGTTATGCAACTAATGCAGACACCTACAAATCTAGTTAGGCGAACTATCCTCAACAACCAATACCGTAACTCAGACCGCCGTTTCAACCTAGGCCTCAAG
This sequence comes from Lantana camara, assembly GCA_037501455.1. Classification (NCBI taxonomy): domain Eukaryota; kingdom Viridiplantae; phylum Streptophyta; class Magnoliopsida; order Lamiales; family Verbenaceae; genus Lantana; species Lantana camara. The sequence goes on from CM074865.1 coordinate 41,339,089, forward strand.
GTCTACGTCGACCAGACCTAGTCCATACTCTCTACTGTATGGCACCGGCCGAGCTGAAGGAGTTGAAGATTCATCTTGAAGAGTTACTTAAGACTGGGTATATTCGACCGAGTTCTTCACATTGGGGTGCACCCGTTCTCTTGGTCAAGAAGAAGGATGGGACTTTGAGAATGTACATAGATTATCGAGGGTTGAATCGGATGACTGTGAAGAACAAGTATCCTTTGCCCCACATCGAGGATTTGTTTGATATGTTAGAAGGTTCAGGGGTGTATTCGAAATTGGATTTGAGACAAGGATACTATCAGCTGAAAATCCGGGAAGAGGATATTTCGAATATAGGATTTAACACCCGGTATGGGCAGTATGAGTTTGTAGTGATGTCATTTCGATTAACTAATGCCCCAGCAGCTTTCATGGATATGATGCATTGGATTTTCCGTCCTTACCTCCACAAGTTTGTGGTTATCTTCATCGATGATATACACGTGTATTCAAGGACTCCGGAAGATCATGCTCAACATCTCAAAGTGGTTTTGGACACCTTGAGGGAACACCGATTGTATGCTAAGTTCAATAAGCGCAAGTTTTGGATTGATCGGGTAACCTTTCTAGGCCACATTGGCTCGAGTAGTGGTCTAGAAGTAGATCCTTCGAAGATTGATACAGTTCTTCAGTGGTAAAGTTCGAAGAATGCCTCAGAGGTAAGAAGTTTCTTGGGTCCGACACGCTATTATCGGAGATTCGTGTAGGACTTTCCGAAGATAGCTGCTTCTTTAACTCGATTGACTAAGAAAGAGGCTAAATTTGAGTGGGATGAGGCGTGTGAGGCAAGCTTCCAGCTCTTAAAGGAGAAGTTGACAATGGCACCAGTGTTTGCACTTCCCGAAGGTACAGAAGGATATATACAGTGTATACGGACACCTCGAAAGAGGGTTTGGGATATGTATTAATGCAACATGGAAAAGTGATTATCTCTGCCTCGAGGAAGTTGAAAGAGCATAAACAGAACTACCCCACTTATGATCTCGAATTAGCAACTGTGATCTTTGCTTTGGGCAAGTGGAGACACTAGCTCCACGGGGTTTCCTTCGAGATCTTTTCCGACCACAAGAGTCTCGAGTATTTGTTCTCTTAAAAGGAGTTGAATAAGAGACAACGGCGTTGGATGGAATTCTTGAGGATTTTGAGTGTACAATTCGATACCATCCCGGCAAAGCTAACGTGGTCGCTGATGCACTTAGTAGGAAGTCTAGCGTGTCCAATGTGAAAGTGGAAATTGGGGATGAAGAAGAGCCATTCACTAGTGTTCAGAATATTTCGGTTCAGCCAGATCTTTAGCAGAGATTGTTTGACGCTCAGAGACTTGATCCCAATGTTCAGAAGTTAGCAGAGAAAGCTCGAGCTGATCCAGAGTGCCCATTTGGGTTTGATGCTATGGGACTTCTAAGGTTTAAGAACAGAGTTGTTGTGCCTGGAGAGTTGAAACGGATTATTCTTGAAGAGACTCATCGGTCAGCTTATTCGATACATCCCGGAGGGAATAAGATGTATAAGGATCTGCAGCAGTATTATTGGTGGAAATGGTCTGAAACGGGATGTGATCAACTTTGTGAAGCACTGCATGACCTGCTAGGTGGTGAAGGCAGAACATCAGAAGTCGTCAGGGCTACTTCAGCCATTGCCTATTCCGGAGTGGAAACGGCAACAGATAGTAATAGATTTTGTTTTGGGTTTTCCAAGAGTGAGGGTTGGACTTGATGGAATCTAGGTCATTGTAGATCGATTAAAGTTGCATGTATGTATATGCCATGAAAGATTTACTTCAACGAGAAACATACCTTTCTTTAGAGTAGCCTTGTACTCCGGGCAGTCTCTCCTCCAATGCCCTGGTTTGCCACAATGGAAGCAAACGTCCTCTTTCTGATCACGTTTCTTCTTCTGGGCTTTTCCCTTCGTGATGCCTCCATTGGGCCCAATGGACTTCTTCTTCTTTTGGGCTTTCATACCTTTGCCTTTATAAGGCTTAGAAGAAGATGGAGCAGTGACCATCATAACCTTATTGTCCTTCTTGATCATGCTTTCAGCAGTCACAAACTGAATAATCAGCTCAACTACAGTAGCATTTGCATGATTCATGTTGAAGTTAAGGACAAAGGAGTTGAATGATGGTGGGAGCGAGGCTAGCAACAAATTCACTGAAAGCTCATCTCTCAGTGGCATGTCCATGGAAGCAAGTTTCTCGGTGAGAGTAAGAAACTTGAGTCCATATTCATGGACACTTGTACCTTCCCTCATTCTCAAATGGAACAATTCTTTTGAGGTGTTATACCTTGTAACACGCTCATGGGGACGGTAAAGTTGCTCTAAGTGGTCGTAAATCTCCCAAGCGAATTCCATGGACTCATGCTATCTTTGTATGTCCGGAGACATGTTAGCAAGTATGAGACAACGGGCTTATAGATTATCATCCTTCCACTCCTGGATCGCATCCCGCTCAGCCCGAGTCAGAGCTTCCCCTTTGCGAACGGGCTCCACCTCGTAGAGAACATAAGTTCTCTTCTCGGAATATAGAACGATTTTTAGATTCCTAACCCAACCAGAATAGTTGGGAACAGTCAACTCGTTTCACTCGAGGATCGATACTAGAGGGTTTTTAGTTGCCATTTCAAAACACGTAGAGAATCACAGAATCTACGACCTAAATGGAAAAACAGAGAACTAAGTGAGCATGATGAATAATAACGATATACATGAGATTAGGTCTTTAATCTATGTTGTTCCCACTGTTTTTAGAAGATCTATAATTCCCAAAGATCTTAGAGGATACTTGTTATTCCAACGGGTACTAAGATCCTGAGAACTTTATCTTGAACCCACGACTCGCGGACATTCTTAATAAAGCCTAAGGTAGTTACAATTTACCAATTCCAACTCGGTGGAATTCTTGGTAATATTTTTGCATCACCTATCTTTCAATATGGACCCACGAGTCGTGCGACATCTATATTTACTTAGGCGTTAAGCAAGACCCATCAATCATAAGATCAAGATCAAAACTTAGTTCGAACGGCCCACGACTCGCGGATATTGCCCTCCATAAAATTGATCCCGAAATATTGATTATTAAAACGATCAATTAGGGAACTAAGAACTTATAGGTTTCACATAGTCACCCCATGACTCATGGACATCAACTAGCTTCCCCTATTAAACTTAAATCCTATTGATGGAATGCTAGGAATTTAATTCAAAGTTTGTACCTTGAATTAAACACCTATTTTCAAAATTAGCTTAATATTTTAAGGGAATTCTTTATTTAACCGGAGAGTTATCCGGTTCGACCTCACCAACATATATGTTATCCATTTTAATTAGTCTTGATTAATGTAAGTACAACTTAAATGCATTTCACACAAGCACATAGCAGATAACATGTCCCAGTATGATACTAACATGTGATGATCATGGGTTCTACCTATCTTATGCGTGATATGTGGGAGCCACTCCACAATCACAAGTTCTAACATACATGCCACAGAAAACAATTTAAATCACATAAGGGAATTGGAAATAAAACGATGTCTTATCTATTACAATAATAGCAATCCTCTCTAACACTTTGAGACGTTTTCACTTATGGCCTCCATCTTGTTACTTGTCATGTGGATCCATCTTACTTCATGGGTGCATTGTCTCCAAAATGAAAGAAAAAGACCTCACCACCTATCTCTGCTCTCAAATTACAATAAAAGAAAAAAGACATAAAGTAATAAGGCTCAATCTTGATATTGGCATTAGACAATTACACGGGGCATACCCCGGCCTCAAAAACAGTAATATGGAAAGCCACATAATAAACACATAACAATACGCACATAAGTGGGACACCGACCCCAATTGAAAAACACAACTATGGGGCTCCAACAATTTAAACCATCCATGTGCATAAATTAAAACCATTCATAAGACTAAACCCATGATCACCTAACATGCATAAATTGCAAGAATTTAAATTTACCCATAAATTAAAATTCTCGCTTCAAGTGCTAATAACTTGAAACATGACCTAGATGCAATTCTTGTTCATGAGCCTTTTCAAATAAACCAAGAAATATTAAATCAATAAAATTCCAATTAATTTCTGAAAATTAATAATTTTATTCTCCATTATTTCAAAAATAACAAGTGTCAACTTTTCCCAAAAATTAAATCCGTTTTAATTTCACAAAATCCAAATTAAAAAAAATATATATTTAAAAATAAAATTAATTTTAATAAAATAAAAAACATTACTAAAATTAAATTAGGGTCGGATTGGACTAAACACGAAAAATCACAAAAACTTATTGGCCCCGAGAACGCCTGCAAACCGCGAGGCATCGAGCCCCAGCGTCGGGCGCTGCCGGCAGCGTTAGCTGCTAGCGCAGGCGCGCACCATGTGCGCAAGCCGTGCAGTGAGTAGGCACTCGCTGAAGGCCTCCCACACAGTTGTCAGTGGGAGTAGGCAGGGCTCCCACGCTGTTGCGGGAGCAGTGAGCAGGCGCGCCTAGGCGCTGTTGGGTGGCGATGGCGGGCAGTCACGCGTGGTTGCGGGACTGCTGAGCGGCAGTGGCGCGCCGGCCTAGGCGGGCTATGCCTTAGCACGTATAGGCTCGCGTTTTCGTAAAGCGATTTCGTGTTTCGTACTTTAGTTTAAAAACCAAAACAATCCAGAAATTAAAAAAAAAAAACATGATTCAATCTAATTTTGATTTAAAAAATTCTTATCAAGATTTTCGAAAATGTTTTTCTGAAATATTTAGGAAAAACACAGATTCAATATTTCTCAGATTTCTAAAAAGCTCATGAATACTCAATCACATCTAAATCTAAGAATTTCTTCCAAATTCAGAATAAGGGAGACGAATCATAAATAGGCCTTGCAAGGTGGCTCTAATGCAACTTGTTGGGAAAATGAACCCGAAATGCAGCCGAAATTTAAAATTTTTCCCAATAAGTTAGAATCGAATCTTTCCCAGGTTCGTAAGGACCAAGAACTCACTTAGATAGAATCTTTCTTGACACGTTCTAGCCACCTAAGAACGCTCTTCACGCGGCTTGTCCCCAAAAGCTCCTTCAAATCTTTCAAGACTTCACGATAGTATCCCTCAATAGAATTAGTCCACCAACCTCTATCACGATCCGAATAGGGAGGGTGCTAGTTCTATATTCGGTGTTTAGTCTCTAGGGTTTAGTGTATAATATTTGGAGAAGGAGAATTTTTCTATCACCTATCAAGGTGTTCAAACCCCTTGTATTTAAAGCTATAGGGGTTCAAAGCCCACTCCATGTTGGAATAGGATTCCTTAACCTCAAGCTAAGGGATTTCTTACTTGGAGAGAAAGACTCTTACTTTGACCAAAAGTCTCCTTTTGACCAACTTGTCAAGCAAGACATAATATCCAACTAATTTAGGTATTTTATTTATTCGTAATAAATAATTAGAAGACTAATAATTAATTAATTCATAATTAATTATTTACTAGACTTTATTTCTCCAAATTAGAAATTTAATATTAATTCATAACTAAATTAAAGTCCATTAAATAATTAATCAAATTAATTATTTAATTAACACACTAATAACGTGACACGTGTCATGCAGGACACGTGTCCCTCACGTATGATTTACACGTGCAGCCCTTATCCAATTACGTATTGGTTCAATCAACTCGTTTAATCGATTCAAGCCTTAACCCACATGACCGGTTTGTTATGTGTGACCCTCTAGATTCTTAATTCAATTAGCAGTGACCCTAATTAATTAATCAATCCACAGATCATACGACCATAGTCTGGCAACAGGTGTATGACCCCTAGCTAAATAAGAATGTCTCAATTCGAAAAAACCTTTAAGTCATTAACATATGTGAGGTACAATCCTCCTACGTTCCATCTCTCAATCAATATCTAGGGCAAGGGAATAACTAGAACCTTAATAATCTCGATCCTAAAGTTAAGTGCATTTCATATCCATTTGATCTCAGTCCAAGAAACTCATTTCTTGATGTCTTGATCTACTGCCTTGGCCAAGGACTCCTCGATGGCATATGAATTTCTTACACAGTAAGAGATCAACTTACTAATGCAAGTGTAGGTCCTTTATCGATTCTCATATACTTTCATGTGCCACTTGTGCAGTCAGAGCATAAGCTTTGAATCAGTTGTCTAAGGTGACACCCTTTAAAGCTTACACCTAAGGCTACAGAGTTCGTGTTGGAAAAGACGAAAGAGTTGAGCAGCGAAAGGTTAAAATATTCCAAAAGTTTAATTGTTGTCTTACAATTTTTGTTTCTTATCGTAGGGTGTTTTACAAATTTACAAAGGTAGAAGCTTTCGAGTGATGTCGTTACCGCCTAACGAATACCTGTCAAGCGAAATCCCTCGAACAACCTTCGAATTAGACTCAAAATTAGAAGCCCTCCAAAGCATATCCACACCAGTCCTAGAACACGATCAAGCGAGTGAGAATGCTAGTTCTATGGCTTGTGTTAGGCTAGGATTTACTTTGAAAACTTTTCTTTTATTTTTCTCAAAAACTTAACGCTTCAAGAACGTTGGTTTAAAGAATAGGAGAAGCACCACCATTAGTATTTATACTAGGGGGTTCGAACCATTAGGGTTTCTTAAACCTAGTGGATTTGTTTTCTTGCGCACTAATTAACTCATTTAATCATTAATTTAATTGGAAGAATAAGTTCACAACTTGTTCTCGAAGTCTTGCAAGAATAGCCTTCTCTCCCCTACAATAGAGAGTTTGACTTTTCAACTTTCCTAAAGTTAAAAGTAAAGATTCAATAAATAATTTATTTTCCAATTAATTATTTATTGGGTTAAGTTTATTTGAGAATAGTCTTAACAATTAATTCAAAATTAATTAAAAGACTAAAATTAATTAATTACAATTTAATTAATTAATTATAGAAAAGAGTTCACATGTAATATAATTACCCAAATGGAATTACATACGTGCCACGTGTGCATGATACGTGGCAGCCATGCAGGCTACGCGTAACACATGGCAGTCAAGTGTCCTTGACATGTGGCAATGCCCACGTGTTCCAATCTCCATTTTCGATCAAAAATTTGATCCTTCGTTAATCATATTAACATCCTGCCATAACGCTTGTATTCTGGCATTTGTGTGTGACCCTTTAGGTTAATTATTCGATTAGCAGTGACAGTAATTAATTAATTCCCTAATCAATTAATCACTTCACAGATCACACTACCATAATCTAGCAATGGATGTGTGACCCCTAGCCGAACAACGAAATGAATCGAAGAACCTTTCAGTCAATGACAAACAGTAAATACGATCCTCCTACAACTCCATCTCTCAATGAAGAACTAAGGCATGGGAATATTCTCAGAGCCCAAATATTTTGGATCTTTAAAGTTAAGTTTATTTCATATCCATTTCGATCTCAATCCTAGAAAACCCCATTTTCTAGATGTCTTGATCTTTTTTCCACCTTGGGCAAGGGTTTAATGTTTAAGGACTACGAACAACTTAATCAGTAAGAGATCATTCTTGTTCTTAATAAGTGTAGGTCCTTTATCGATTCTACTAATTCTTCATATGTCACTTGTGTAATCCCATTATGTGAAAAGTTTTAAGCCAAAGTAGTATATTTATATATCGAGTCTCTTCAGAGTAAATGATTTCAAACGTAAAGCTTTTCTTATTGAATTCCTACCGAATGTTTTGGCGAATTGATTGAATACACTGAATGGGGGCTGTGGGACTTAGTGTACGTGGTGATCCGAGGAAGCTTGGGCTAGCGGTGACCCCCGTATACTAGTTCCACAAAAAATACGGTGATACCGGCCCTCGCTAGGAGATTAGCTTGGAATGGGAGCTAAGGCCTTTGGGGATTCATGTACCCTACTGGCTGTAATGAATGGGTGGTCGGGCCTTGCAAACCCGTCCACCACCACGAGGAAAAAGGTGTATCTGAACGATTATGAATGATCGATTGATTGTGCACAAAAGATTATGCGTGTCATAACCTAATGAAATGTTAATGATTACACAAGGTGTAGGTTGGAGACTTAGCCTTTCACCAGGCTCACGATTAACCTAATGAAAGAATGAATATGATAGTTGTAATCCCTTTGATGCTTTTTTTTATTTTGCCCACTTGGGAGATTGTTGTAAAACTTCATACAGGATTATGGCTTGCATGTATATGCTTAAATTCCGCAAAATTATATACTATGCCTTATTTCATACTCACCAGTCTTCTTTAGACTGAACCCGTGTTGTTTTCAGTTGTGTTGTGCAGGTTTTAGGAGTGCTAGGCGGGAATACGAGTCGTCTAAGTCTTGCATTTGTGTCTAACACTTTCTTTTAAACACATACACTCATATTATTATTATTTTCTATTATGATTATGAATTTTGGGCACATATTGTTATGTTGAGCCGTGTTGGCCTTTTGGATACTTATTTTGTAATTATATTTTGGGGCTTGAAGGCTCCTTATAAATGCTTCAGTTTATGACTTGCTTCCGCTTTAATGTCTTTGCTCTGATTTATTTATATCCCGTTCTTGAATGGTTTAAGGGTTAGTTCCCGCCTAGCATAGCGAGTGTGTTGTGTCCCCGTTCATCGTGATTTGGCACGTGTGTGGACTTTCCATTTCATATACGGGTCGGGTCTTTGTGTGGGGGATGTGGCATCTCGCGCTCGGGCGCTACATCCTTAAGTGGTATCAGAGCCTAGGGTTGCAAAACCGGGGCTCTCGTGTAGTGTTGAGTCAGTCTAAGTCATACGGCATTAGGAACTACTTGTCAACATGTTTCATATGCATTTTTTTTGTGCTTATGTGCTTTATTGCTTGATTTTGATTGAATTAATTGCACTCTCATGCATTAACTAAAAATAGCACGTATTTCAGTGTTTCTTTAACAGAATGCCTCCAAGAAGATATAGTGATCGATCTCCTGAGCGAATTCGCCGTGACCGTTCTCTGACACCCCAACCAAAACAACAACAACAGCCTCAGCAACCACAACCGCATCTGATGAACATGGAAAATGTTATGGATGCGATTTTCAATTATGTTGAACATCGTTGGGCTCAAGCTCCACCAACATAACAGCCAGCTGAGCAACCAACACCTCCACTAAATAATCGGGATCCTCATGGGGTATTTTTGAGTTACAATCCCCCTCCACTAGAAAATAGCCTGTTGTGACGCCCTAATATTACGCCTTTTGAAAGGCGTTGTAATAGACCACCCGTTGTGACACTTTTTGTAAATTCATCTTATTAGATAAAATTTATTTTATTTATTAAATTATTTATTAACTAAATTGACGATATTAAGACATTTTTATATGAGGCGTCACAACACAGTAAGCTTATCGTAACACTTTTAATAAAGTGTCTTAATATATTAACTTTATTATGATATTAAAAAAAACGTGTCACAATATATTATTACAATCATTGGTGCTGCTCCAAAAAAAAAAAAACGAGGGAATAATTTTTGGACACTAAAAACACTATAATTTTCTTATTCCAGACTTCCCACTTGGCCAGATTTGAGGACATTTGCTTTAAAGAAAGAAAACCCTATTCCTTCTTGAAACCCCTAACCTATACAGAACGAATTGATGACATTTGGTCAAATAGTCATCAGGCCTTGTTGCCAAGTACCGCAGCCTTCCGCCACAACTGCACCATTCCGACCCGGCCGCCCCCGTCTCCGCCTCCGCCTCCGCCTTCGCTTTTTCCGAAGGAAAAACCCAGCTTTGTATGGCCAAGTGATAACCCCTAGTTTACTCGTTCTACGGCTATACAATCAACAATGTTATGGAAATCAATCATCCCTGATACCACTCCTATACAGGTCCGTTCTGGTCTTCGAATTTTGATTATTTGGTAGGCTTTAGGAGAAAACAGATTGGCTGATTAGTGATTCTTTTAGTTTGATTTTGTTTATGTTTGTAGTGTTAAATAGCGGTATGCTAGTTTTTGTGGATAAATTTATCGCTATATATGTGGAATTTTATTTGAATTTGGTTGTTCTTTTCATCAATTTTAGTGTTAGTTATTCTTCCAAGTAGGTCTTTTTCATTTTTTTAGACTGAATTTGGATATTAGCTATTCGAATTTCTTAATTTTTCATCAATTTTAGTGTTAGTTCTTTTCAAAATTGTTATGGAATGAACAAACTTTAACCAATCAACTGAGAATATGATAGTTGGTTCTAAAACACATAACAAGGATTCTCTTGAATCAAAATTTTGCATCAACACAAGTGTAGTTCTGTTCTACAAACCTATCAAAATGCTTGAACACATTTTAGCATGATTTAGAAAATGGAAGTTTTTCTTCAGAAATGTCAGTTTTGGTGGCATCTTTATAAATAAGAATTTCAGAAAAGTATCTATAGATTTTTTGAGACTATGGCTAACAAGTCTCATTTCCTTCATCATGTCATCTTGTTTCTTATCGTTTTCCTGATCAAATGTTGTTATATTAGCACAATATTATTAAAGTAGAAAAAACTATGATGGGTTTATACTCTATACCGAATTACCATGTCTAATTCATCATCTATCAGACTGTTGTAATTGTAAACACTTTCCAACTCCAAACTCCAATTTTTTTTTGGCCGAAACTACTCCAAACGCTGATGTTACAATGATTGTATTTCCTCTAAATCATTAGGAGCCTCTCAAATTGGTTTCATAAGTTAACGGATGATTCTCATAGTAGGACATTTTCTGTAGCACCCGGAACGCTAGGTAGCCACATCCCCCGCAGCATAGTTTAATTCACATATGAGATGGACGACCCATACATGAATCAAGCTTATAGCGAACGGGAGACAATAAAAAAAATGACTCACTTGCTAGGCGGGACTAACCCCAAACCAAATAATCAACTTAGAGCAATAATAGCGGAAGTAATAATTCATTCATTACTTATAGGTACCATATTTACATATCAAGTATAAATACTAATAGGTATCAACACACATATCAATACAATACCATACCACTTATCAAGACCAAAGCAAAAAACATAAGTATCAACAAGGTACATGCCAAAGTAAAATGACAATGCTAGACCCAAAGCGATAAAACTTGACTCGACCCTGCCTAGCACACAACCCTGCAAACTGAAAATGGTGGGGTGTCAGTCTACACAAGACTGAGTGAGGGGTTTATAAATAAATATTAGCGCAATTATCATGCAAGCCCTAATCTCGGGTAATGTTTTATAAAATGAAACAATAAGTTCAAAAAAAACAATAGACTTGCCCGAGATTACAACTATTTCAATTTAACAATTCAATTCAATCAATCAGTGGCCCGACGAGTGAGGGCAATTCTCCAACCTGACTCCGATAGTTAACATTACCAATATTTAGATTATCAATGGTTAAGTGAGCAAGCAAGTTGTTACAGTGCACAATTAGCAGTTTCAATCCTTTTTTCCTCCGGGGATGGTGGGATTGCAAGGCCCCACCACCCAATCATGTTGTACGTCGGGAACATGATTCCCACGCACGGGATTTCTTCCTCGACCAAACCTCCTGGTGGATTCAGAGGTGATCCCAAATGGTGTGGATAGTGTAAAAGTTACCCGTCAGCCCTTGCTTCCCCGGTTGGCTCAATACACTATCCTCGGGCCCAAAGTGAACATGTTTTACTCGCCCAATCAATCAATCAATCAATTCTTTACGTGAAATCAGCCGGAAATCAATAAGGTTTGAAAAACTATAGATATATATATAGATTTTGGCCTAAAACGTCACATAAGGTTGTAGGGTTCTATATATCTAGAATTAAACCTCACCTTTACCAACCAAAAGAAGCAAGGAAGCACCCTACAGAGCGTGTTCCTCATCACCGGGATCGTGATCTGTGTGCAAGGACAAGTGTACATAAGACTCGACTCATATGAACTATTTAAGACGAACAACAAAGTCATGTGATGTCAATTATGCCTTTATAATCAATAAATATCATGAACATGTGTAAATTCCCAAATAAAGTATCAATAAGTGTCAAACAGGAGCATACCTATCAGTAGAGTAAGCATAGAATTCATATAAGTCACATACGGGAGCCAAGGAAGTGAAAGGAATGCGAGGAGAGAGGTTTTGGTGAAGTTTTGGAGTTTTCAGAAACGTACAGCCTGTAGGAAAATGGAATTATCTTGAGTTGTAGAAATTGGAATTGAGTTTTGTTTATTGGATATGAAACTAGACACAAAGACCTTTCCAATGGTATATGGCTTGTTTTCTATTTCAAAGTGAGGAGAAAATGGCATAAGCTTGAAGTTAGGCGAGTGCAGTTTTTCGGGAAAGTGGCGACACCTAAAAGAATTGATTATAACTAACAAACTAGACACGGTATTGAGGTTATTCCAATTTGAGTTGTTCTAGAGTTCAAGAGATTTCCGTGGGTTCAAAAATCAGGTCAAGCTCAAACGAAGTTGGCACGACCGTGTCAATATTGGCCTGAAAACTGACACGGCCGTGTCGGAAATAAAAATTCCAACTCGAACTTCCAACACGGCCGTGTTGAAAATGAACTAAATGTGGACACGGCCGTGTTCAAGCAAATTCTGGGCGAAAACATGGGAAAAACAGGGGAGGTCGCAGGAAATGGCTCCCAAACCATTCAATCACCAGACGTCATCAAATAAACACTTCCAAACTAACATATAACATGTATATGATCATATATATCAATTAGGCACCAAACAACCCATCACATATGCATCAATTATCAAGGAATCATCATTCAAAACCCCATATATTCTCATGATTTCCAACCTTCACATAACTCATGAATTCATGCAAGTTATCAAGTATAATGAGCCTAAGCATGCTTCTAATCATATATGCACAAGTTATTCTTCAAGGATCAAAACCCTAACTTCACATATAATCAAGATACTCATCACATATATATACATATTGTAACATCCCGTTCGTTCGATGTATAAGGTACGCCACGTTTTACCCGTTTTACGTGTTTAATTGTGTGATTTTGTGTCTTGCGTGGCCCTGTTTTGAACACTTTTAGAGTTTAGGGGCCCTTTGTAATTTTCTTTTTTTAGGGGTTTTTCTGTCATTTCTTGTTCGATCGAGTTATCGACCTTTTGGACCCCTTCAACGCGTTCGGGGCATCGAGACGAGTCCGTAGACTCTGAGTTTGCCCTATTCTGACGTCGTTTGCGTCTCCTATCGTTCGTTTTGCGCGCGAGGACCCGGGATAAAAGATCCGGATCCTTGTTTTTTGTACCATACATCAGACCTCAGCTCTCTCTCCTCCCTCTCCCACGATACACGACACCCACACACACTTGAGGTGCGATTTCATGCACTACCCGAAACTCACTCGTTTTCGACGAATTTCTACGAACCAATAGTCCATTTCGGAGAGCTCGACGACGCGGTCACAACCGTACCAAGATCTCGACCAACCGACAAGCAGAGGAGGCCCGTTTCAGTTATTTTCAATCGTGGCAGAGAAGGGGGCGGACCACCGCCACGCGGCGGTTTCCGGTGGGGTTTCGGCGACACTCGTCCCAGACACATGACGAGGACATCCCTGCGTTTCATCTGACGTTGGCGGCGCGGCCATCTGGGCCACGACGGCGCCGCACACGCCGCCTGAAGCTCACGGCGGCGGCACCCGTCACTGTAACGGCGACGATTCCACCGGTTCGGTGGTCTTTTTCGACGAAGGTTAGTGTTCTCCGAGGTTTTCCGACCTCCTGAGTTAATTTCCGGTATCGATTTCATCCAATTTTGGTCGTAGGTGGTGGTTCTAGTGACTGCGGCCAACGAGGGCCTTTTTCGGTGATCTTTTGGCCTCGGGCCCTTCACGAAAGTTGTTCAGAACGGCGAGAACTAGTAGCCTTTGATCACACGACTCTTGATTCAATCGGTTCGCGGTGGCGGAGGTCTCTGAGGATTTTTTCGGCGAGCTACGTTGGGGCTTTCGAAGAGCTCGTCACGGGTAAGACAATTCCTTTTACGGATCGTATTTTGGTTCACCGGTTTGGAAGTAATTTGAGTTTGAAGATTTTAGGGTTTTCGTGTTCATGGATTTGGAATTGGTGACGATTGGCCTGGATTTTCTAGAAATTGATCGAGGAATTGGAATGAGCACGAGGAATCCTTGCACGGGTGAATTTTAGGGATTTTTCCGGCCAAACGGCGGCCGGCCACTGTTCCGGCAGCTCCGACGGCGGCGCTCCGGCGACCTTCGGACAGCTTGTCCGCTTCGTCGTGGTGAGTCCAACATCACTTTCCATTCGTCAATCGGACACTCGGTTTATTTTCTACGATTTTATTTGTGTATTTCGGACATATTTGAATTAATTGTTTAAATGCGAATTAATTGCTATATGTTTGAATTGTCGATCGAAATGTACTACAATGTATACGAAATTATATATTTAATGAAATGTGATATGATTGATGCTTTGAATTGCAAATTGAATCCCGATATATTAAATTTGTACTAATTGTTTAATCTACAAGGGGTGTTTGTGTAATTTCGGGAACAATATGAATTTGTTTGATTTGAATTAATTAAACCTTGTTACTTGGTAAATAAGTATATGCTAATCACAGTTGTGTTAAAAGAAGTCGTTATGTCTAACCTTGAAACTTTGAATTAAGGTTTAATCACGTAAATTGGAATTTGATATGTAACTACGTGATCTTTAAATAGAATTTGTAGCATGTTATTATATGATTTGTTTGGCTTTGTGATACGTATAAATTTATGAAATATTTTATGTGAATTTGATTCTTTTGCTTTGTAAATGTACAATATATTGATATGAAAGAATGTGAATTCCATTGCCTTTCGAGTTCCCTTAATTGCATTAATTGTACACATGAACATGCCTTAATGTTTTGTTTGAATGTAATTAATATGACTTTGAACTCTGCTTATGTGATTGCATTCCTTGAGTGCTTGAGCATTGCCGTGCGTCTCTGTGTGGTTGTCTGAGTCTAAGTCTGAGCCATGAGCCAGTGTTGTGTTTTGTGTGTCCAGTTGTTCAGGTGCACCCGGGGTGGTGACAAGTGAGTCGTGCAGGTTCCGGGGTGAACCGGTTGCTTTGTCTGCAGCTTTGTTTGGTACCAGGTGAGGTTAGGATATAGTTATACCCTATTGCAATGTGCCCGTTTTCGAATGTGTGCGGTTTATAAGCCTTGTATATACATAGATATGTGTGAAATATGTACTTTGATGGTTTTGTCATCAGTTTGAAAGTAAGAAACGCTATGTACGAGCCTATGTATGCTTAGCTTTGATATGTTATGATTTTGAGGTCAGTCTGCGTGATATGTACGTACGATATGATAAGTACGATATGCATGAGATATGTCTGTCTGTCTGTGTGTGGCGGGTTAAGGTTCCGATGTATGTCTGTTTATCTATGTGATGGGCCCCGGAGTTGTGGGTAAGGGAGATCCGGGATGACCATGGGGTCGCCTGTTATGACCCCTGTGCACTTCTCCACAAAAGGGAAACTTAGCTCAACCTCGGGAGGTCGAGGGGAAAGCGGGTCTTCTTGAGCCGACGGCGTGCTACGTGACCCGTTGAAGGAGCGGGTGGATCCCCCGTCTCATTACATTTCTGTGTGGGGGTTGAGAGGGGTACCTCTCTTCCCCAAATGGTGTGAAGGAAGGTATGTTTGATTTGATTCTGTTTGTTTATGCCTGTGTGTGATCTGAGGAGTTTGGTTGGATTAAATTCGTACCCGTCGAGTGTTCTGTCTGTCCGTCCGTCATAAGTTCGTGAAATGGGGGTAGATTCTTAAATTAAGCTAAAAATTGCTATACTTTTATACTAATGAGTTACGTTCCGGTATGTGTGCTAAGTTTGCATGAATCTGAGTTGTGCCTTAAGAAACCTTTGATTTAAGATTTGTTTGGTCTGTTTGATAAGTCTCCCTATATGTATATTATCACGGGAAAATGTTTTGGCGCAAAAACTAACCCCGGGTTCACGAACATTGCTTCTTCTACGTGTTGTGCTCTATATATATAGGTGTGTGTGGGTGGCCCCTCGCTCAGTCTTTGGACCGACCCCTCCCCGTTTATATTTTTAGTGTGCAGGTTTCGGTTTGGGTTCACGTTGGAGTTCGTGCTAGGCGGCGGTGTGTCGTGTCTTTTGAGTCTGTGTCTTCACGTTTCAGTTTGTTAAGTATTTCGTTCTGATTTATAATTCGTAAATTTTGTATAAGATATGTTTTGAGCAGGTTGCACGTATGACTTGATTGATTGGAATTCGGGACAGGTTAGGACAGGTGCTCGGATTAGTTGAACCCGTCTTGCTGTGTAATTATTCGGGACAGGATAGGACAGGTTCGATAGATTAGTTGAACCCTTGTAGATAATTTTGATTTCTGTATTGCTCATTATGTTTAATGTATGAAAGTTTTTTGAAAGTTGCCATTTTGTATTGCCCCCGCTATCTTGTTTCGCTTATTTTCTTCTGTACAGGGTTAGGTACCGCCTAGCTGGTGGGCGCGTTTTCGTTAGTCACCCGTTCGCTGTGACTTTGTGCGTGTGCCGACTCTCCATTTCGTACACGTGTCGCGTCATAGTGCGGGGGTGTGATGCCCCACCGCTTGGGGTGTTACGCAAATACCTTGAAAGAAATGAAGAAGATGAGAAAGGATGATATGATCATGCTTCACCTATACAATTCCACTTGAATCCAAGCTTGGTGATGAGATAAAATCTTCTTCCTTCTTCTTGGTGTTAATACCGTGATTTAGTGTGTGTGTGTGTGTGTCAGGTTTTGATGAAATGAAATGAAATGTAATTGGGAGAGATAAATGTATATGATATATAATGTATGTGATGTATAGATATATACAAGAGTCTTCCACTAACTCCTATGACTCATCACATCTTGCAATTACGTCCCTCCCTTATATGAATGCATGCAATCAAGTCATTTAACTCCAATTTGTGTTATGCAATTAAGTCATCAAGTTTATGGAATGGCCAAATAAGGTCACATAATATCAATTAAACACGTTATCAATTAATTCATGTCAATTCCACATTAAGGATAATCCAGAGAATTACATATGAATATATTACATATAATGTTATGAAATTTAATATAATGTCACTTAATAAATGAATGAAAATCGGGGCGTTACAATTCTTCCCCCCTTAAAAGGACCTGGTCCCCAGGTCCACTATCGAGTTTTCAAAATGATACACAAGCAATAAGAGAACCCCGTCTCTTAAACAAGAAATGAGAGAACCCCGTCTCTCAAACAAGAAATGAGAGAACCCCATCTCTCAAACACACACACACGAAAGCAATTTAAGGGAACAGATTGTAGAAACATTTATGAATGTCACATAGGTAAGTAGAATCATACTAATCACATAAGTACCACTCATACACAGCCCATTTACAACTAACAAGAAATTAAATACGACAAAATAAGATCCGTGATGCATGTGATATGCTTGATTAGGTGTACCGTCCACCATTGAGTGTCTCATGCATATAATTGGTACCTTCTTCTACCAAGACCAGATCAACATTTGCATTTTGTACCTCTCTCTCAAGAGCATATGCCCGATCCCGAACAAACGGTCTCTCACCCCCGATAGGCTTCCCTCGTCGCTTTGGACATGTGTCTACTTGATGCTCATCGCTCCCACAATACAGACATAAACCCAACCGTCTTCTACAACCATCATAAGTATGGTTGTCACACCAACAATAATCGCAAACAAGCTTCCTCGAATGTGAGATCGAAGCCGGTGAATGTGGAGATTTTCGAACCGGTCCAGTCGATCAAGACTTCTTCTTTTGAGGTCCTTTCTGAAATGACGTTTTCCTTCATTTGAACTCAGTCCTAATTCTGAACATGAAGAATGTTCGGGTTGAGGATCGGACCTTCCCATATTCAACTGAGTGGTACATCGAACCTTCTCTTGAGGGTCACACGGAATAAGTTCCCAGACTCTTTTAGCTTTCTTAAGCCACGAATAGGATTGAATATCACTCCCTTCAGAGATCTATGGATTTTGCTGATTCTGAAACTCCTTAAATACAATAGAAATTTGAGGCGGTTGTGGTGTCGCTATAGGAACATATTCTCTTATCCTCTGATCCACAAGACGAACCAAGGAATCAAAAGAATCTTGAGGTTGAACCGGATGGGGCAGATGTGGGGGAACCCTAGGAGGACGATTACAATGAGGGCGACCTCAAGGCATCCTATAATGAAGACACCGAATATGCATGTTGAATTAATATGCCAATGCACGTAACACACTTGTAACTAATAAAATTCTACACATTGGAACAATTAAGCTCAATTAGAAATGCGCATATAAATAAAGAAATTTAAACAATTTAGAGTAGCGTATGGTGCACGTGCTTATGGATACATTGAACCTTCACCGTAGTTACATCCATTAGCTTTGACCCGACACTTATTCCTCATTGCTTCAATTATGGCTTGTCTTTAGTTGATTAATTGTTTCTTGTTTACCCATGGTCTTCGAATCTTCAAAGCTTCCCATGTATCCCCTTATACATTTCCATGGCTCAAGATTGAAATTTCTTGAACTCGATTCCTCTCCTCGAGTATTCCTTCCAAATTATTAATTCTAAATGTTGTTCGACCTTCACCTTAAACATCTTCTTGTTCGAAGTTTCCTTATCTCAACTCGTATAACTTGGTAATCAAAATTATGATTCTTGAACCCCAATACTTCTACTTCCATGAAATTGATAACTCACCTTCTTTAGAAAAATAATCTCTAATTGTTATCCGAAATCTTCATCTAGCTATCACCTCAATCGAAGTCCTCGATTTAATTTGTATAAGTTTAAATAATCGAACGAACTCACCCTCCAATTGCTTACTCTCAAGCACATAGTTTCCATCTATGAGCTCGTTACCTTCTCTTGCCGTTTCCATTTGTTGCTCCATATCTCCCAATTTAACCTCTCCACATAGTAATTCATCTTGGATCCAAAATCAAATCAATCGAACCGAAGACGGAATCATGAATATCTTGACTTTCCATGAACTTGAAACCACTATCTCTATCCTTCTCTTTAATTTCCACTTATCCGACTTCTTTCTTTACCCAAAATCCATAGTTTCTCGATTCCCGATAGAGCTACATTGGTTACCTCCATGTTCTATTCTTCTCTCTCTTGGGTTAAATGAACCTCTTGTCCCCGGTTAACCAACTTCTTTAATAATATAATCTCACGTGTTTATTTTGCAAGTTATAAACATCACTTCTTGGTGTTGGAACTCCCAACCTAAACGTCTTCGAGACTTTGTTCACTTTTCTCATGGGTGAAGGTTCCTACAAAATCCAGTTGAAAACTCTTCATAGCGTTGCATACATGTGGATCTTCTGAATAAAATCATTACACCCCAACTTTCCACCATATTGAGGTTCACCCTTGATACCATAGCTGGAGAACTTCCCTCTAACTTCCTGGAGCTTTTGAATCACTCCCACAATTACTTCTTCAATCCGGGCCTTATGACTTAAATCTTAACTTGATGAATGAAGACCATGGCTCTTGAATCATTGGATGAATTTTTCCCCGGTGCATTCGTTTACCCTTCTAGACTATAGAAAAGATCTTGTAATAAGCTGAGGTTGTCATAAAGATTGGCCGTGGTTTGATATTATCTTCAAAACCTGAACTCACAACCATCTCAAGAATAAATGCATGCGGTTAATACATGATCATGCCGCATAATTGATGCCAAGGACATAGATTTGATGCGAAATGCAACCAATAACTCAATAAGATTTAAAGTAAAACACGTTAAACACATAAATTCCAAGCCATAGAAGGTCAATTAATCATCAAGTAATAACGTGAATCAATGTCATGTACAAATGATCAGGTAGCTCAAAGATATTCAGATAAGTTCAAATGGATTCAAATAAGTTCAAATAGTTCAAAATAAGATGCAAGACTCAAAAATTATCAAATAACCCTATGCCATACGACTTAGACTCACAAGACACGACACGAGAACCTCGGTTTTGCAATCCGGCTCTGATACCACCTTACAATGTAGCACCTGGAACGCTAGGTAGCCACATCCCCCACACCATTGTTCAATTCACATATGAAATGGACGACCCATACATAAATCAAGCCTATATCGAACGGGAGACAATAAAAAAAATGACTCACTTGCTAGGCGGGACTAACCCCAAACCAAACAATCAACTTAGAGCAATAAAAGCAGAAGCAATAATTCATTCACTACTTATAGGTACCATATTTACATATCAAGTATAAATACTAATAGGTAACAACATACATATCAATACAATATCATACGACTTATCAAGACGAAAGCAAAAAACATAAGTATCAATAAGGTACATGCCAAAGTAAAATGACAATGCTAGACCCAAAACGATAAAACTTGACTCGACCCCGCCTAGCACACAACCCTGCAAACTGAAAATGGTGAGGTGTGAGTCTACACAAGACTGACTAAGGGGTTTATAAATAAATATCAGCGCAATTAGCATGCAAGCCCTAATCTAGGGTAAGGTTTTATAAAATGAAACAATAAGTTCAAGAAAAACAATAGACTTGCCCGAGATTACAAGTATTTCAATTTAACAATTTAATTCAATCAATCAGTGGCCCGACGAGTGAGGGCAATCCTTCAACCTAACCCCGATAGTGAACATTACCAATATTTAGATTATCAATGGTTAAGTGAGCATGCAAGTTGTTACAGTGCACAATTAGCAGTTTTAATACCTTTTTCCTCCGGTGATGGTGGGATTGCAAGGCCCCACCACCCAATCATGTTGTACGTCGGGAAAATGACTCCCACGCACGGGATTTCTTCCTCCACTAAACCTCCTGGTGGATTCAGAGGTGATCCCAAATGGTGAGGATAGTGCAAGAGTTACCCCGTCAGCCCTTGCTTCCCCGGTTGGCTCAATACACTATCCTCGGGCCCAAAGTGAACATGCTTTACTCGCCCAATCAATCAATCAATCAATTAATTCTTTTTGTGAAATCAGTTGGAAATCAATAAGGTTTGGAAAACTATAGATATATATATATACATTTTGGCCGAAAACGTCACATAAGGTTGTAGGGTTCTATATATCTAGAATTAAACCTCACCTTTACCAACCAAAAGAAGCAAGGAAGCACCTTACATGTTGGAAAACACGAATCAGAAAGCAGCGGAATTTAAAAAATTTTCCCAACAAAAGGACCTTGAACTCGCAATCGTGTAACCAAATTCGTAAAGATAGAAAACTTACTTTTCTTTTGTTCTTTCTTGAAGCGTTTCAAGCCACCCAAGAACGCTCTTCTCGCGGCTTGATCCCCTCTCCTTTGGTAAAGCTCGAATCTTCAAACTTCTAACTTGAAGTCTCTAGAGAAAGTCCACCAACTTGATCACAATCTAACTAGTAAGGATGCTAGTTCTCTAGTTAGTGTTTAGGCTTAACCTAGGGTTTAATTTAATCTTGGAGAAAGGAAGGTGTTCAACACATGAACCAAAAGAATTGTCTATTAGCTCTAAAGGGGAGCTCGAGCTCCCCTATATATAAGAGGGGAGTGCCGATCCAAATCCTTGTTGGACAAGGATTTGGTTCCTCTCTCTCCTATTACTTGATCATCAAGTATTTTCCAACTTTGACTTTGAATTCTAATTCAAGTCAACTTTTAAGAGAGCTAAAAATATCCAAACTATTTTTGGATAATTTTATACTTTATTTATTATAAAATAAATAACTTATTTTTATCTAATTAATTAATTCATAATTAATTAACTAGATTATTTTCTCCAAAATTAGACTTTCTTTTTAATTCAAAATTAAACCAAAGTCTATTAAATCATTAACTAAATTAATCATTTAATATATATATATATATATATATATATATATAAATTCACGTGTGTGACACGTGTCACAAGGACACGTGTCACTCACGTGACCCACACGTGTGGCTTCACACGTGTGGAACCCTCTAGGCTCGATTAACTCGTTTAATCATTTTCAAGCCTCAACTCATGTAACCAAGTTGTTGTGTGTGACCCTCTAGGTTCTCAATTCAATTAGCATTGACCCTAATTAATTAATTCACTAATTAATTAATCAGTCCACAGATTAAACGACCATAGTCTAGCAACAGGTGTTTAACCCCTAGCTGAATTGGAATGTTCGGATTCGACAGAACCTTTAAGTCATTGATTCATGTGAGATACAATCCTCCTACTTACTATCTCTCAACCAAGATCTAGGGTAAGGGAATAATTAGAACCCTAATAATCCGGTCTTAAAGCTAAGTGCATTTCATATCCATTTGATCTCAATCCAAGAAACCCTTTTCTTGATGTCTTGATCTACTGCCTTGGCCAAGGACTCCATATGGCATATGAATGACTTACACAATAAGAGATCACCTTGCAAATGCAAGTGTAGGTCCTATCTTGATTCTCATTCACTTTCATGAATCACTTGTGCAGCCCCAGCATAAGCCTTGAATCAGTTGTCTAAGGCGACACCCTTTAAAGCTTATACCTAAGACTACAGAGTTAACTCATAAAGTGACAAGGAACCTCAAGTCTAAGGATCAATTAATCACATCAATGACTCGTGAGATATTTCCTAATCTGGAAGTTTCCATTTCCTGAAATAGAAACTTCCTTTCCCATTTAGGAATGTTCTCACACGGGGCACCTCAGTGAACTTACTTATTAAAGTAAGCACCCTCATGTATCACGCACGTATCAACTATACACTTTGCACCTCCATGAAACAAGGTGGTCCTTCTTAAGGGTGTGATCCCACAAGCAAGCCTTAGAGGAGTCAGGTTGACACTCCCACTGTCTGTAGGACTCATCGGCTTGGAGTATTTTACTAATCATGACTTATGTGATATAGGGCTCGTTTCATGAACCATTTCACCTAAATGGTAGAGTCCTAAAGTCATCAGGATTAGGGGAGTTCTCATACATGCACAACTAAAGTAAACGCATACCAAACAAGAGCATATAAAGAAGTGTTGCCTCAATTCGTTATTTCATTCAAAGATTGTCTGTGATTACAATAAGGAAAAGCACAAAGCAGATATACAATCGGCTTTCTAGGGCACTATTCCTAACAATCTCCCACTTGCCCGTCAAAGCCATTCTAAAGCTATTCTAAGTCCCATCTTCTGAAGATGACCTTGGAAAGCTTCTCGACTAAGGGGTTTAGTAAGTGGATCTGCCACGTTCTCTGCTGATGTGACCCTCTCGATTAGCACATCTCCTCTTTTGATAATATCACGGATTAGGTGATACTTCCTCATAATGTGCTTGGTCCGTTGGTGAGATCTTGGTTCTCTTGCTTGAGCAACCGCCCCAGTGTTGTCACAAAACACAGTAATGGGGTCTTTCATGCTAGGAACAACGTTCAACTCTTGAATGAAGTTTCTAATCCAAACACCTTCCTTAGCTACATCATTTGCAGCTAAGTATTCGGCCTCAGTGTTCGAATATGCAGTGGTAGTTTGCTTGGAACTCTTCCAACTCACTGCACCGCCGTTTAGGCAGAAAATGTATCCTGACATTGACTTAAAATCATCTAAGTCAGATGCAAAGCTTGCATCGCAGTATCCTTCGACATTAAGATCTTTCTGACCTCCGTAAACTAAGAATAAATCTTTAGTACTTTTCAAGTACTTAAGAATATTCTTCACGGCCGCCCAGTGACCATCTCCAGGGTCAGATTGGAAACGACTCGTTACACTAAGTGCATAAGCCACATCCGGTCGAGTACATAACATTGCATACATTATGCTACCTATTGCTGATGCATAAGGTGTATGAGTCATTCTTTCCTTCTCAAGGTTAGTCTTAGGACACATCTTCTTTGAAATACATGTTCCTACACTCATAGGAAGGTTCTTGACCTTTGCTGACTCCATATTGAATCTCTTCAATACTTTGTCAATGTATATCGACTGTGATAGTCCTATTAACCTTCTAGATCTATCTCTATAGATTTTAATTCCAAGGATATAGGACGCATCACCAAGATCTTTCATCTCGAATTGGTTCGATAACCATAACTTAGTCACTTTCATGTCATCCTTCGAATTCCCAATAAGAAGGATGTCATCAACATAAAGTACTAAGAATTGCACTGAGGTCTCCAATTCCTTTCTATACACACATGATTCATTCGAAATTTGCATGAAGCCAAACGCTTCGACTGATTCATCAAATCGAATGTTCCAATTCCTAGAAGCCTGTTTCAATCCATAGATTGATCTTTGGAGTTTACAAACCTTTTGCTCACTCCCACTGAATGTGAAACCTATGGGTTGCTCCATATAAATATCTTTGTCAATGTCACCATTGAGAAAGGCAGTTCTCACATCCATTTGCCATATCTCATAGTCATAATATGCAGCAATGGCAAGCATGATTCGAATGGACTTTTGCATTGCAACTGGTGAAAAGGTTTCATCAAAGTCCACGCCGGGTCTTTGAGTGAATCCTTTTGCAACCAGTCTTGCTTTGTAGGCTGCAATGCTTCCATCAACTCCAAGCTTTCTCTTAAAGATCCATTTGCAACCTATGGGTTTGACCCCATCAGGCAAATCTACCAAGGTCCAAACTTGGTTGGAGTTCATGGAGTCCATTTCGGATTTCATGGCTTCTATCCACTGTTCAGAGTCAGAATCTGAAAGTGCCTCCTCATATGTTGAAGGATCATTATCCTTTTGAGAGATTTCATGGAAGAATCCACACCATCTCTCCGGCTATCTAGGAGTGCGTTCAGAACGCCTTAGAGGAAGGTTTTCGTGTGTATCGAAACTCGTGATTGGTTGTAGTTGATCAGAGTGGGACGTTTCTTCAGTGGGTGGTGTGGGGTCACCTTGTATTTCTTCTAATTCTATGATCTTGCCTTTCTTTTCTTTAAGGAACGGTTCCTCCAGAAAAGTAGCATTTCTGGAAACAAACACCTTTTGTTCAGATTGATCATAGAAATAGTATCCTATGGATTCCTTAGGATAACCTACAAAGTAGCATAAGTTAGAACGAGATTCTAACTTATCTCCCACTGTCCTCTTCACGTAAGCAGGACAACCCCAAATTCTTAAGTAAGAATAACTAGGGATTTTACCATGCCACATTTCATAGGGCGTTTTGGGGACTGACTTAGAGGGAACTAGATTCAGAATCTTTGCTGCACTTTCTAGGGCATAACCCCAGAAAGAAGGTGGTAAGTCAGTGAAACTCATCATGGAACGAACCATATCAAGTAGGGTTCTATTCCTTCTCTCATAAACTCCATTAAGCTGAGGAGTTCCCGGAGGAGTCCACTGAGAGATAATCCCATTATCTTTGAGATGATTAAGGAATTCTTCACTAAGATACTCGCCTCCTCGATCAGATCGAAGTGCTTTGATCTTGTGACCAGTTTGGTTCTCAACCTCCTTTTGAAATTCCAAGAATTTCTCAAAAGCTTCAGATTTATACTTTATTAAGTATACATAACCATACCGACTAAAGTCATCAGTAAAGGTTATGAAATACTGATGATTGTTTCTAGTGCTTACACTAAGCGGTCCACAAACATCAGTATGGATCAAATCCAAAACCTCAGTGGCACGTTCCACAGTTCCTTTAAAAGGGACTTTGGACTTTTTTTCCTTTGATACAGGATTCGCAAGAAGTTAACTCTTTGAGATCATTTTCAGAGAATGATCCTAAAGTGTTTATCTTGCTAATTCTGTTCTTGGAAATATGTCCTAATCTAGCGTGCCATAAGGGAGCTGAAACTTTGTCATCTCTCTTACGCTTTGTTTCTCGTTGTATATTCATAATATTGATATTTTGAGTTAGGTAAAGTCCATTACTTAGAGTACCGATATGAACGGAAGAGTTGTTCCGTTTGATAAAATATTTACCATTCTTAATATAAGTTTCATAACCTTCACAATCTAATATTGGAACTGAAATTATATTACGAATAATGCTCGGTACATAAAGGACTTTATTTAATACTAACTCAAAACTACCTAAATCTAATCTAATTGTGCCTAAAGCTCGAGCTTCAACGTTTGAGCCATCGCCGATCTTCAAGACACATTCTCCTTCTTTGAGTTGTTGGACTTCACTTAGCATCTGTACATCATTACAGATATGAGTTCCACAACCGGTATCAAGTACCCAAGAACTAGAATTAATAGAAAGATTTACTTCAACGAGAAAGATACCTTTCTTTAGAGTAGCCTTGTACTCTGGGCAGTTTCTCCTCCAATGTCCCGCTTTGCCACAATGGAAGCAAACATCCTCTTTCTGATCACGCTTCTTCTTTTGGGCCTTCCCCTTCGAAATGCCACCAGTGGGCCTAAGGGGTTTCTTCTTCTTCTTTTGGGCTTTCTTGCCCTTACCTTTAGAAGGCCCAGAAGAGGAAGATGGAGCATTCACCATCAAAACCTTATTGTCCTTCTTGATCGTGCTTTCAGCAGTCACAAGCTGACTAATCAGCTCAGCTACAGTAGCACCAGCATGATTCATGTTGAAGTTAAGGACAAATGGGTTGAACGATGGTGGGAGCGAAGCTAGCAACAAATCCACTGAAAGCTCATCTTTCAGTGGCATGTCCATGGAAGCAAGTTTCTCAATAAGGGCAAGAAACTTGAGTCCATATTCATGGACACTTGAACCTTCCCTCATTCTCAAGTGGAACAATTCCTTTGAAGTGTTATACCTTGTAACACGTTCATGAGGGCGGTAAAGTTGCTCTAAGTGGTCGTAAATCTCCCAAGCAAATTCCATGGCCTCATGTTGCCTTTGCAAGTCCGGAGACATGTTAGCCAACATAAGGCAACGGGCTTGGAGATTATCATCCTTCCACTTCTGAATCGCATCCCGCTCGGCCCGAGTGGGAGCCTCCCCTTCGGGACTAGGCTCCCCTTCGAAGAGAACATAAGTTCTCTTCTCAGAATCTAAAATGATTTTTAGATTCCTCAGCCAATCAGAATAGTTGGGACCAGTCAACTTGTTTGACTCGAGGATCGATACAAGAGGGTTTTTGGTTGCCATTTCAAAACACGTAGAGAATCACAGAATCTACGACCTAAATGGTAAAACAGAGAACTAGTGAGCATGCTGAATTATAACGATATACAAAAGATAAGGTCTTTAATCTAATGTAGCTCCCACTGTTTTTCAAAGATCTAGAATTCCCAAAGATCTAAGAGGAACACATTTCCCAATGGGTACTAAGATCCTAGGCATTTTACCTCGAACCCACGACTCGCGGACATTCTAAGTAAGAACCCTAGGTAGGTACAACTTACCAATTCTAACACCTTTAGAACTCTTAGTAATTGTTTTTGCATCACCTATCTTTCAATATGGACCCACGACTCGTGCGACATCCATATTTACTTAGGCGTTAAGCTAGACCCATCAATCATAAGATCATGACCAAAACTTAGTTCGAACGACCCACGACTCGCGGACATCGCCCTTGCTAAAATTGACCACAAAATATTGATCATTTAAAATGATTAATTAGATAACTAAGAACTAATAAGCTCCACTAGCTATCCCACGACTCGCGGACAATAACTAGCTTTACTTACTAAACTTAAAACCTATTGATGGAATGCTAGGAATTTAATTCAAAATTTGCATCTCGAATTAAACACCTATTTGTTCGAAATTAGCTTAATATTTAATGGGAATTTTCGAATCAACCGGAGAGTTGTCCGGTTCGACCTCACCAACATATATGTTATCCAATTTTATTAGTCTTGAATAATGCAAGTGCACTTAAATGCATATCAAACAAGCACATAAACAGATAACATGTCCTAGCATGATACTAACATGTAATGATCATGGGTTCTACCTATCTTATGCGTGATATGCGGGAGCCACTCCACAATCACAAGTTCTAACATACATGCCACATAAACAGTTTAAATCACATAAGGGAAAGCGGTAACAAAATACGAGCCCTATCTCTATTACATTTAACAATTGAGATTCCCCTCCCTAACATTTTGAGGGGTCTTCACTTATGGCCTCCTTGTTACTTGAATGTGGTCCATCTTACTCCATGGGTGCATTGTCTCCAAAATGAAAATAAAACCTCACCACCTATCTCTACTCTCAAATTACAATAAAAAGAAAAAAGACATAAAGTAATAAGGCTCAATCTTCATATTGGCCTTAGACAATTACACGGGGCATACCCCGGCCTCAAAACAGTAATATGGAAAGCCACATAATAAATCACATAACAGTACGCACATAAGTGAGGCTCCAACCTCAATTGAAAAACGCAACTATAGGGCTCCAACCCCAATTTAAACCATCCATGTACATAAATTAAAACCATACATAGATCTAAACCCATGATCACCTAACATGCTTTTGCGAGAATTCAAATTTAGCCAATAAATTAAAATTCTCGTTTCAAGTCCTAATGACTTAAAACACGACTTAGATGCAATTCTTGTTCAAGAGCCTTTTCTATAAAACCCGAAAAACAATAAACCAATAAAATTCCAATTAATTTCTGAAAATTAATAATTTTATTCTTTCAATATTTTCATAAAATATAGTTTGTAATTTTTCAAGATTCAAATCGCTCAAATTTTCAAAATCCCAATTTAAACAATTATTTCAAAAATAATTCAATTTTTTATAAAATTTTTCAGAAAAATTAAATCGGGATTGGATTGGACTAAACACGAAAATCAAGATCGCGAAACGAAGGCCCCGGGTTCGCCCGCGCGCCCAGCCCAGGCAGGAGCACAAATCGCGCGCGAGCGCGCGCACCGCGTCGCGCACGCCAGCAGCAGGGCTCACGGGGCCTGCTCCTCGTCACCAGAAAGCTGGTCTGTGCAAGAAAGACAAATGTCCGTGAAACACGACTCAAAGTGTACCAAATAGGACGAACGGCGAAATGCAACGAGACGACGGGAAAAATACAATGTACCATGAAAATATTGCGTTTCGACATGTAATCAGTCATATAATAGAAATTAGGGGTCAAAGAAGCCGTCGAAACGAGGTGCTAAAAATGCAATTTTATGCAGTGAATTTTGGGCACTTTCTGGACTATGGGAACGGCCGTTCCGGCTTCCCTTTGAAAATGGGAAGGGCAGTTCCCATGGCCTACAGAAACGCGCCAGCGTTTCTTAACAAGGGAAAACGTTTTAGCTGGGAACGGCCCTTCCGGCTTAAAGGCCAAAATGGGAACGGCCGTTCCCAGTCTCGCTGGCCAAACTGTCTCAGAATCATGGGAACGGCCGTTCCAACTGGGGTTGGGAAGGGCCGTTCCCAAAATACGTGAGCAGCTGTAAATGCAGAACAAAACAGAGCAGCAATGGAGGAACAACAAAAATGGCTTCAAGCCAAGGTTAAATGCATATAATGGATGCAATAAATATACTAGGTTACATATAAATCAATATCAATTCATAAAAACCCATATTTCCAAGGTAGATCAACAATACTCCATCAATCCAAACCCACAAACTCACTCATGCTCCAAGTCCATAAAACTCAAGATAAATGCATCAATCTCAAGCTCAAAGTTGACAATTAAATTTCCAACAACAAATACACAATTTATTCAAGCCAATACAAAGCCCTATCTATGCCATATTTTCAAGAAAATCATCCAATCTCCATAATTACCTCAAAAGAAAGAAATGGAAGAAGAGATGATGAGATGATGTTGATGATGCTTGCATGATCACAAATCCCACAAAACTAGCTTGAATGGATGAAATCTCCCTTTCTCCCAAGAAGGGTTTGTCACGGTTGAGCAAGGAAACAAGAGCAAGTGTGTATGTATGTTTGGTATGAAATAGGAGAAATGGTACGTGATATGCTGCTCAAGAAAGGGGAAAATTGTCCAATTTGCTATTTAGTCCTTCCATTATTTAAGTCATGCAATTAGGTCCAATTCCATAACAAATGATCAATCAAGTCCAATGCAATTAGATCCCTAATTCATGAAAATGATCAATTAAGGCCATAAAAGAATTAAATCACATTCGGGAAAAGAAATCACATAGCAATCATGTTCAATATATCCGATAAATATGATATGATATGAATTTTCAATAAAATGTCAAGAATATAATTTTATAAAATTATGTCATGCTATGGAAAATTAAAGAAATGAACAATTAATAATTAAAACCTAACCCTCAAACGCACACGTGTCGATCATACCTGAAATGCCGAAAGCTAGGGCGTTACAATCCTCCCTCCTTAAAAGAATCTGGTCCCCAGATTCACTGATCGGAAGGGAACAACTCTGGATGGAACCGTCTCATCTTATCTTCGGTCTCCCACGTGGCTTCTTCGGTCTTGTCACTTCTCCAAAGAACCTTAACCATGGGAATCTTCCGGTTTCTTAATTCTTGAAATTTCTTATCCAATACCTTAATCGGTTTCTGAACAAAGGTTAGATTCGGTTCCAATTCCACTTCTTCAACGGGAATGATCTCGGTCTCATCGGGGTAGTATTTCCTCAGCTGAGAGACGTGAAATACATTATGAATCCCCGTGAGGCTCGGTGGTAGGTCCAATCTGTAAGCAACTTCTCCAACTCTTTCCAAAATTTCGTAAGGACCTAAGTAACGAGGTTTAAGTTTACCTCCTTTCCCCATCCGAGCAAATCCTTTACGAGGAGACGCCTTCAAGAATACCTGGTCTCCAATTTCAAACTCGAGATCCCTTCTACGTCGATCGGCGTAGCTTTTCTGTCGGTCCTGAGTTGATTTCATCCGTTGTTTTATTAATTGGACTTTCTCAATCATAGCCTCAACGGCCTTGGAAGGTTTTTCCAATTTCTCACCTTTCTTAACACCTTCCTGCTTAGTCCATTTCCACTCTTCCAAGTCAAAGAACAACGGTGAACGACAGTTCCGACCATAAAGTAGCTCATACGGTGCCATTCCAATCGAAGCCTGAAAACTATTGTTGTACGCAAACTCAATCAAAGGTAGCTGATCATGCCAGGAAGACTGAAAATCCAAAGAACAAGCTCGAAGTAAATCCTCGAGATATCTTATTAATCTCTCGGACTGACCATCCGTCTGAGGATGAAAAGCTGTACTAAACTGGAGCTTGGTACCCAAAACCTCTTGCTATTCCCGCCACAACTTCGAAGTGAACCATGGTTCTCTGTCTGAAACTATACTAACTGGAATCCCATGAAGTCTAACAATCTTCCGGTTATAAAGCTCGGCTAGCTTGCGAATCTTATACGACATCCTAACCGGTAAAAAATGTGCAGACTTCGTCAAACGGTCCACAATCACCCAAATTCCATCGAATCCACCTTTCACTTTAGGTAATCCGGACACAAAATCCATCGTCACCTGTTCCCACTTCCACTCAGCAATAGGTAACGGCTGAAGAAGACCTCCCGGTTTCTGATGCTCGGCTTTCACTTTCTGACAAGTGAGACAATGCCTCACAAACTCGGCCACATCTTTCTTCAATCCCCGCCACCAATAATATTGCCTTAAATCCTTACACATCTTGTTTCCTCCGGGGTGGATAGAATAAGCCGATCTGTGAGCTTCCTCGAGCAATACCCGTTTCAACTCTTCGGGCACAACCACTCGGTTCTTGAAACGAAGAAGACCGGTTTCATCGAACCCGAATGGACACTAAGGATCAGCTCTTGCCTTAGCTACCAATCTCTGAACTTCCATATCCGTACTCTGAGCCTCAAACAACTTGTGTTTCAAATCGGGCTGAACCGAAATATTAGAAACTCGAGCCTTTAAAACAATTGGCTCGATTCCACTACTTTCACCCACTTCCAAGCTCGACACACTAGTCTTCCTACTAAGTGCATCGGCGACCATGTTGGCTTTACCGGGATGGTACTTAATTGTGCAATCATAATCTTCCAACCTTTCCATCCAACGCCGTTGCCTCATATTCAAATCCTTCTGAGTGAATAAATATTGGAGGCTTTTGTGGTCGGTGAAAATCTCGAATGACACCCCATACAAGTAATGTC
The DNA here is from genome assembly GCA_037501455.1 of Lantana camara. NCBI lineage: Eukaryota > Viridiplantae > Streptophyta > Magnoliopsida > Lamiales > Verbenaceae > Lantana > Lantana camara. The sequence continues at coordinate 41,371,196 of CM074865.1, forward strand.
TCCACTTTCCAAGTGCAAAGACCACGGCGGCGAGCTCAAGATCATGAGTCGGATAATTCTTCTCATGGTCTTTCAACTTCCGGGATACCTTACCCTTCTGAGTCAACACACATCCCAAGCCTTCCTTAGAAGCATCCGTATAAACAGCATATCCTTCTGAACCTTCCGGAAGGGCTAACACTGGAGCAGACACTAACTTTTCCTTCAAGAAAGTGAAACTCTTCTCACAATCTTCATTCCAATCAAATTTCACATTCTTCTTTGTCAATCGGGTTAAAGGAGCCGCTAACTTGGAGAAATCCTTAACAAACCTCCGGTAATAACCTGCCAAACCCAAGAAACTCTTGATCTCTGAGGCATTCCTAGGTTTCTCCCACATCAAAACTGATTCAATCTTAGAAGGGTCAACTTCCAAACCATTACCTGAAATCACATGACCCAAGAAAGACACCCTGTCAATCCAAAACTCACACTTGCTGAATTTGGCAAATAACTGATGCTCCTTCAAAGTCCTCAATACTAACCGAAGGTGTCTTGCATGTTCCTCGGCAGACTTCGAGAAAACCAGAATATCATTAATAAAGATGACCACGAACTTATCCAAAAAAGGCCTAAAGATCCTGTGCATCATATCCATAAAAGCTGCTGGGGCATTAGTCAAACCAAACGGCATCACAACGAACTCATAATGCCCGTACCGAGTGTCAAATCCTGTCTTAGAAATATCCTCTGCTCGGATTCGCAGCTGGTAGTACCCTTGTCTCAAATCCAACTTCGAGTAGACTTTTGATCCCTGAAGTATATCAAACAACTCCTCGATATGTGGAAGAGGATACTTGTTCTTGATCGTCATCCGGTTCAATTCCCTATAGTCTATACACATTCTCAAGGTTCCGTCCTTCTTCTTTAGAAACAAAACCGGTGCACCCCAGGGAGAAGAACTCGGTCTAATGTACCCAATCTCCAACAACGCATCAAGTTGAGTCATCAACTCTTTCAACTCGGCCGGAGCCATACGATACGGAGTCTTGGAGTACGGCTCTGCATTAGGGTACAAATCGATCACAAACTCAATTTCCCGTTCTGGAGGTAAAGAATCCAATTCCTCAGGAAAGACCTCGGGAAACTCCTTCACTACTTCCGTTTCTTCCAACTTACTTTGATCCCTAGGTTTGTTGAGAATATAAGCAATAAAACCCGTGGCTCCCTCTCGAACCAACTTATGAGCTTCTGAAAAAGAAAGTAGAGCCACCGTCTTGGAACTCCAACCCACTACCAAATCTGATCCCAACTGTACCCTCTTCGCCTTGCAATCAACTGTGGCCGAATGTCTGTACAACCAATCCATGCCCAAAATGGATCCATAGCAAGTCATCGGCAGCTCAATGAAGTCTGACAAGAAAACTCGGCCCTCGATACCCACCAGAACCTCTCTAAACACTCGATCAGATTCTAAACTACCACCAAACGGAGTACTAACCACATAACATGTAGAAGAGCGAGTAACAGGCAAAGGCAAAGAAACAGATATAGCACTCGAAAGAAAGGAGTGAGTAGCTCCCGGATCAAATAAGGTATGAATGTTCGTGCCATGTATGCAAATGGTACCTTCAACTACCGCGGCTAGATCAACATCAGCATCCTGCTGCTCACCCTCTAAAGCATAAGCACGAGCCCTGATCAGTGCTCTTGGTGCTCCCGGTGGTGGCATCCTGCGGTCTGGACATCCGTCTACCATATGCACATCACTCCCACAAAGCAAGCATAAACCCAGACGCCTCCTGCAGTTATCATAGATGTGTGTCCTCTGTCCACAGAAGGTACAAGCAGGCCTCTCGGGTGGTGGTGGCAAAGCTGGAGCAACTGGAGCTCGAATCACTGGTCCTGCTGGTCGGGGCATCTTCCCTGGGCCCTGTGGAGCTGGTGGTGGAGAAGAATAAACCATCGGCCTCTTGCCCGAAGCAGAACCCGAACCTGAACCCTTATACCCTGGTCCGGCACCTCTGAAACCCTATCCAGAACCCCTGAATCCCGATCCGGACCCTAAACCCGAACCTGAGCCTGAACGATAAGTAGACCGCCTCGCATTCACTGAATCCTCAACTAATAAGGCCTTCTTGGTAGCCTTCACCCACGTGCTCGTGTTGGCCACCTCGATCGCTGCCTGGATATCCGGTCTAAGGCCCTGAACAAACTGCATCGCCTTATGGAAATCGTCACTCGTTATATTAGGAGCATAGCGGGACAATCTCTCAAACTCGGCGATATACTCTGAGACCGACCTACTTCCCTGCTTAAGCTCTGTAAATTCCTTCAATCTTCTAGTGCGAGAAGATGGAGGAATGAACTTGTTTCTGAACTCTCTGACAAACACTTCCCAATTCACTTCCTCGCTTGCAGCCTCTAGCACGATCCGGGCACTCTCCCACCATGAATAGGCCTCACCCTGAATCAAGGAAATAGTACAACGGGCCCTCTCCTGGGACTCACAAGGAATGAGCTCCCATATCCTCTCAATCTCCCTGAGCCACTGCTCGGCCTGAATATCATTCCCTTTGTAAAACTTGGGAGGATGCTGGTTCTGGAACTCCCTAAAAACAGCTGAAATCTGTGCCCCTGGCTGTGGTGGTGGAACTGGCGGTGCTGGGGGAACATAATCCCGAACTCTCTGATCAATAAGACCCACCACGGCGTTCATAAAATCCTGTGGCTGAGCCTGAGGAGGTGGAGGAGGAGGTGGTGATCTCTCCCGGCGATGATGACGACGATGTCGATGTCTAGGAGAACGATCACGATGATGTCTATCCCGAGCCATCTTGAAAACAAGTCACTATTATGCATGTTCAATTAGTAGGTGCAAATGTGTGCAAATAATTCACAAATTGCACATAATTCAGAATTTGTACAATCTACCCACATTCAAATAAATTCAAAGAAGTCAAGTAGTTTCAACTATATCAAATAACGATGCAAGACTCTCAAGTTGACAATTAGTTCCTATGTCGTCCGACCTGGACTCACAAGACACGACACTAGAGACCCGGTTTTGCAACTGGGCTCTGATACCACCGTAGGATGTAGCACCCGGAACGCTAGGCGCCACATCCCCCGCACTATAGTCCCAATCCACATATGAAACGGATAATCCATACATGAATCAACACTATAGCGAACGGGAGACAAAAAAAAATGACACAAAGCTAGGCGGGTACCCTCAATTAAAACCAACCAACAGTTAAGTCAGAGTATTAAAAAGCGGAAGCAATATTATTCATTCGATACGTATAGGTACCATATTTATTTATTTACTAATAGGTACCAACATTCACACTATCAATACAATATCATCTCCAAAATAGACAACAAGACGAGACATGCTACAAAATATATAGAGTATCTGTACAAGCAAAATGTGCGAATGAAGTGTGCTAGATCCGAATTAAAGACCCTCTAGACTTTAATTCCCGCCTAGCACGCCCTGCAAAACAACTGAAAAGTCGAGGTGTCAGTCCAACACGGATTGAGCGAGGGGTATAAATAAATATAAGCGCACATACATGCAAGTTATAATCTCGTGTAATAACTTTTGGAAAAACAGTACAATTTAGTAAAATAAGAGATTGTATCGCCCGAGGTTACAACTAATTCAATTGCAATTTAACCAATTCAATACAATCAATTGTGGCCCGGCGAGTGGGGCAATTCTCCAACCTTACACCGACTGTGTACAATCAATCAATCAATTATTAGGTGATTAGGTGATCAAGCAACTTATTACTGTGCACAATTAGCAAGTTCAATAACGCCTTCTTCCTCCGGGTGATGGTGGGATTGCAAGGCCCCACCATCCAATCAATCTGGGCAGAGGGTACATGAATCCCTAAGCCCGGAACTCCTTCCTCCCCTAATCTCGTAGGGGGTTCAGGGGTCATCCCAATTTGGTGAGGATAGCTCTCGAGTTACCCGTCAGCCCATGCTTTCCCGGTTGGCTCGAGTCACTACCCTCGGGCCCACAGTGCAATACAATACTCGCCAAAATAATCAATCAATCAATCAATTCATTCAATAGTTCGGTAAAACATTTGAAAATCAATCTCATTTGAAAACTATAAATATATGGATAGGTTTTGGCTTAAAACTTCACATAGGGTTGTACGGGTCCTATGTATCTAAGATTAAACCTCACCTGAACGACCCAAAATAACCAAGGAGACAGCTCACGGGGCCTGCTCCTCGTCAACAGAAAGCTGGTCTGTGCAAGAAAGACAAATGTCCGTGAAACACGACTCAAAGTGTACCAAATAGGACGAACGGTGAAATGCAACGAGACGACGGGAAAAATACAATGTACCATGAAAATATTGCGTTTCGACATGTAATCAGTCATATAATAGCAATTAGGGGTCAAAGAAGCCGTCGAAACGAGGTGCTAAAAATGCAATTTTATGCAGTGAATTTTGGGCACTTTCTGGACTATGGGAACGGCCGTTCCGGCTTCCCTTTGAAAATGGGAAGGGCCGTTCCCATGGCCTACAGAAACGCGCCAGCGTTTCTTAACAAGGGAAAACGTTTTAGCTGGGAACGGCCCTTCCAGCTTAAAGGCCAAAATGGGAACGGCCGTTCCCAGTCTCGCTGGCCAAACTGTCTCAGAATCATGGGAACGGCCGTTCCAGTTTTGAACTGGGGTTGGGAAGGGCCGTTCCCAAAATACGTGAGCAGCTGTAAATGCAGAACAAAACAGAGCAGCAATGGAGGAACAACAAAAATGGCTTCAAGCCAAGATTAAATGCATATAATAGATGCAATAAATATACTAGCTTACATATAAATCAATATCAATTCATAAAAACACATATTTCCAAGGTAGATCAACAATACTCCATCAATCCAAACCCACAAACTCACTCATGCTCCAAGTCCATAAAACTCAAGATAAATGCATCAATCTCAAGCTCAAAGTTCACAATTAAATTTCCAACAACAAATACACAATTTATTCAAGCCAATACAAAGCCCTATCTATGCCATATTTTCAAGAAAATCATCCAATCTCCATAATTACCTCAAAAGAAAGAAATGGAAGAAGAGATGATGAGATGATGTTGATGATGCTTGTATGATCACAAATCCCACAAAACTAGCTTGAATGGATGAAATCTCCCTTTCTTCCAAGAAGGGTTTGTCACGGTTGAGCAAGGAAATAAGAGCAAGTGTGTATGTATGTTTGGTATGAAATGGGAGAAATGGTACGTGATATGCTGCTCAAGAAAGGGGAAAATTGTCCAATTTGCTATTTAGTCCTTCCATTATTTAAGTCATGCAATTAGGTCCAATTCCATAACAAATGATCAATCAAGTCCAATGCAATTAGATCCCTAATTCATGAAAATTATCAATTAAGGCCATAAAAGAATTAAATCACATTCGGGAAAAGAAATCACATAGCAATCACTTTCAATATATCCGATAAATATGATATGATATGAATTTTTAATAAAATGTCAAGAATATAGTTTTATAAAATTATGTCATGCTATGGAAAATTAAAGAAATGAACAATTAATAATTATAACCTAACCCGCAAACGCACACGTGTCGATCATACCTGAAATGCCGAAAGCTAGGGCGTTACAATCTGTGTACAAGGATAAGTGTACATAAGACTTGACTCATATGAACCATTTAAGACGAACGGCAAAGTCATGTGATGTCAATCATGCCTTTACAATCAATAAATATCATGAACATGTCTAAATACCCAAATAAGGTATCAATAAGTGTAAAATAGGAGCATACATATCAATAGAGTAAGCATAGAATTCATATAAGTCACATACAAGAGCCAAGGAAGTGAAAGGAATGTGAGGAGAGAGGTTTTGGTGAAGTTTGGTAGTTTTCAGAAATGTACAGGCTGTAGGAAAATGGAATTATCTTGAGTTGTAGTAGTTGGAATTAAGTTTTGTTTATTGGATATGAAACTAGGCACAAATACCTTTCCAATGGTATATGGCTCGTTTTCTAGTTCAAAGTGAGGAGAAAATGGCATAAGTTTGAAGTTAGGCGAGTGGGTTTGTCGGGAAAGTGGCGACACCTAAAAGAATTGATTATAACTTACAAACTAGAAATGATATGGAGGTGATTCTAATTGGAGGTTCTTTTAGACTTCATGATCTTTCTGTGGGTTCAAAAATCAGGTCAATCCGCGTTCAAACGAAGTCGGAACGGCTGTGTCAATATTGGCCTGAAAACTGACACGGCCGTGTTGAAAATGAACTAAATGTGGACACGGTCGTGTTGAAGCAAATTCTGGGCGAAAACAAGGGAAAAACAGGGGAGGTCGTGGAAAACGGCTCCCAAACCATTCAATCACCTAACTTCATCAAATAAACACTTCCAAACTAACATATAACATGTATATGATCATATATATCAATTAGGCACCAAACAACCCATCACATATGCATCAATTATCAAGGAATCATCATTCAAAACCCCATATATTCTCATGATTTCCAACCTTCACATAACTCGTGAATTTATGCAAGTTATCAAGTATAATGAGCCTAAGCATGCTTCTAATCGTATATGCACAAGTTATTCTTCAAGGATCAAAACCCTAACTTCTCATATGCTCAAGATACTCATCACATATATATACATATACCTTGAAAGAAATGAAGAAGATGAGAAAGGATGATATGATGATGCTTCACTTATGCAATTCCACTTGAATCCAATCTCGGTGATGAGATAAAATCTTCTTCCTTCTTCTTGGTGTTAATACCGTGATTTAGTGTGTGTGTATGTTAGGTTTTGATGAAATGAAATGAAATGTAATTGGGAGAGATAGATGTATATGATATATTATGTATGTGATGTATAGATATATACAAGAGTCTTCCACTAACTCCTATGACTCATCACATCTTGCAGTTAAGTCCGTCCCTTATATGAATGCATGCAATCAAGTTTTAATCCATGGAAAATGATCATTTAACTCCAATTCGTGTTATGCAATTAAGTCATCAAGTTTATGGAATGGCCAAATAAGGTCACATAATATCAATTAAACACGTTATCAACTAATTCACGTAAATTCCACATTAAGGATAATCCAGAGAATTACATATGAATATATTATATATAATGTTATGAAATTTAATATAATGTCACTTAATATATGAATGAAAATCGGGGCATTATATTTTCTAATCTGATAAGCTTATTTAAATCTTGGATCCCATGGTGGTCCTAGCTGGATCATGTTTCCAGGGATTTCTGGATGCCCGATGAGAATTGCAGAGTATGTTATGTGTCGTTAAACCAGATTCTAAGTAGTAAAATATGATGGTTAGGTTAACTTACTCATTTAGTTATGCTTGGAGTTGGTTAAAAGGAATGCTCATATTGATAACTTGGGTTCTCTTACAGATAATGCATATATATCCTAGTGAAAAAGTTGATTCTTGATTGGTCATTCAAAATTAAAATCAATTCAAGATTCAGAACAATAACCAAGAAAAAAGTTGATAATCTAGATTGAAAATTTTTTTAATAGCTCTTCTAACTTTTGCCTTTTAAATCTGCAATCTTAATTAATTACTAGAAGATCGGGCTGATTTTCGCAGGAGCTGCAGGAACTTAAAAACATAACCGTCAGAGTTGAGGAAAAGCTTTATACTGCCCTTACAAGTCAGGTACATTTGTCCTTTATATTTGCTATATGCAGACCACACTTTACATGTTTGTACGATTTGCACTTGGTGTTTGAAACTTTTCATTTTTCTGCATTATCTATTAAATGTGCTTGAATAAAACTTACATAAACAGGGGAAACAAGGGTGACATTAGTATGTAATTAATTAGTAATTATAGTAGGTAGAATACTATTAAAGGGAAAAAAAAAATAGAGGCACTGTAAGGAATAGCAATAATTAATTGTTGGCGTGAAACTTTTATTTTTTACAAACTAAATATGCAGAATTCATGGACATTATATGAACAATCATCATTATCGTATTGTTAGGCTGTGTAGCACCCGGGACGATAGGCACCACATCCCCCGCAATACAAGTGTAGTCCACGCATGAAATTGAAGATCCAGTATGAACCGGACTCATAGCGAATGGGTGACAAAATAAAAACAACTCCTGGCTAGGCGGAATCTAACCCTGAACCAATTAATGCAACAACCTGACGAGTGCAATGCGGAAACAATGATACCAGCAATAAAATTCAGTAATGGCAATAAGCCCAAACAATCCATAAATATAATTAAATCCAACAAGCGCCTAACAACGGGTTCAACTAAGCATGCAACCTGTCCCGAATCAATAATCAATAATACATAAATTGCACACCGGCCCATTCCATGAATAAATACAATTAAATGCGTAATAATGTAAAATATGACTCGAGTGTACAAGTGAGACTCGAAAGAAAGCTAAGACTTGACTCCTGCCTAGCTACACCTGCAAGAAAACTGAAAAGAGTGGAAAAGAGGGGTCAGTCTCTAGAAGACTGAGTGAGTAGGAGTGTAACACCCGAGCGCAAGTCGTCATATCCCCCGCACCGAGACCCGACCCGAATATGAAATGAACGATCCATAGCCGAGCCAAACCACGGCGAACGGGACAAACACACACTCTAAGCTAGGCGGGCTAACCCTTGAAACCATAAAACAACATAAAACATTAAAGCAGAAGCAATAAACGAACATATACCATATACATATATACCATGAGCATCCAAGCTCCAAAAATAATTCATATACATCATCAATTGCCATCACGGCCCAAAACATTTACGCTCCACATCATTATACATATACAAAGATCAAAATAAAAGTATGCAAGTGTAAGACTCAAAATACAGAGCTAGAGACGAATGCAACACCTGCACAAAACAACTGAAAACCAAACGGGTTCAGTCCAAAAGGGACTGGTGGGTATAAAAACAGGGCATAGATATAATATAAGACGATATTTAAACAATCACATGCAAGCTATAATCCCAAGTGAGCTTTTTAAAGAATTTCCCAAGTGGGTGAAATAGAGAAATCATCAAAAGGGATTATAACGATTCATTAACATTAGGTCATTATTGGCCCGGCGAGTGGGCGTGCATTGTCTCCAACCAACACCTTATGTAAATCATTTAAACATTCATTCATTCATTCTTTTCATGCAATCAATCTTTTGTGCACATTCATTAACATTTACATCTTCTTCCTCTGGGTTGGTGGTGGGTTTGCAAGGCCCGACCACCCATTCATTGACCAAAAGGGGTTACATGACTACCCAGATGGCGCTCAGCGTCCATTCCTCGCTAACTCCTAATGAGGTCCGGTTACGCCGTTCATTGGTGGAACTAGTGTGAGGGATCACCGTCGGCCCGTGCCTCCCCGGATAGCCACTCACACTAAGTCCCTGTGCCCCATTCGTGCATTCGATCATTTCTCGCCAAAACATTAGGTAGGGTTCATAAAATAAGGTTTTACGTTGAAAACATTTACTCTTTAAAACGACTCTATATATATATATATAATTTTGGTCGAAAGCTTTCACATTGAAGGTATATATAGGGTCTTATATCTACATAGAAGAAAAACCCACCTTAAACCGCAAAAAGAAGAAAGCAGGAGCCTCACTGACGGCCTCGTCTCCAGCTGGATCAAAATCTGTGCAAGAAAGATGAAGTGAGACTCAATATGACCAAATAAGACGCTCGGCAATGATATGATATATAAAAATAAGATTATGTTATGAAAATGTTCATGTGCACTATTAATACATTTAAATCATCTAATCAAGTCATTCACTTTCATTCACTTTCATAATTCCACATTTTTAATCAAATTAATTCAAGAAATTCAAATATAATCAAAGTACAAGTTAAATCACATTTAAATTTAGAACATAAACAATTAAACACATTCAATCGCATTTACAATTAGAAAATAAACAATTAAATACATTTAATTAAATTTAGGAAATTAAATAAAACTTAAAATAGGTAACAATTAAATTCTATAATTCAATTAAATCAAATAAAATTTAATATTAATAAATATATATAATATATATTAAATATATATACATACATATACATATAGGCATGCACGTACAAACCATGCATGCAAGAACAAATTTCATAAAAATTTTCATGCAATATTATAACACATGCATGCAATAGTTTAGGTTTATATATATACATATATACATGCAAACAATATGCATGCAAACTCATGCATAACAATCAACACTTCATGCAGGAAAGAAAAGAAAGGGAAACGTGAAGTAGTAGCAGCAACTCAATAGCAAAACATGCATGGAAAATTATAAGGTGACACCCCCGTGTCACCCCCAAAGAACAAACCGAGACACCCCCGTGTCTCGGTACAGAAATTCAGACCAAAAACACACCCCCGTTTCACGCTGGAACAAACAAGAACGACACACCCGTGTCACAGCATGTAGCAGCAACAACAAAACGCAGAACAGCCCCTGGTTTTCTAGCTTAAACGCAGCCACATCTCAAGCAACAAATAGGCAACATATGTAGCAATAAATGACATGAAATGCAGTAAGAATTCAACTCAAAACAACCCCTAAAACTGACAGCAACGAACAAGGAGATGCAGCAGCTTTGACAGCAACATTCAGGCCCAAAAACAGGGTATAAATCGCGAAAAACAGGGCATGAAATGATCTCCATTAATCCCAACAAGTTCATATAAGTTAGGCTATCCAAAATGCAGCAAAACAACACAAATTCAACCTATAAATCAGTTCCAAACAAGCTCAACCAAGAAAAGCTGTCATACGTGACATTCATGAAGTTTTTCTCAATGTTCCATAATTGATATCTCATAAATACTTCAACTACCATGCAATTAATGATCATAAATGGGAAGACGATGTTAAAACAATCATTTTCAAGCTTGGAATCAATCGAAACCATCAAGAATTGAATGAGATCAACAAATTTACTCTGAACCCCTTATTTTCGAATTCAGTCAAGAAACTCATGAAACCATGATCAAATTTGGGGATGAATGAATGAAAATGATAAGAAATGAACATATAATACAACCCTAAGCTTACCTTGTTGATTGGATGAAGATAGGATGAGATTTGAGCTCCAAAATCTCCAAGGAAAGCAAGGTTACGAGAGAGAACTGGAAAGCAGTAACTTTGGCTGAGATTTGTCAATCGTGTGAGGGTTGGTTCGGTTAGGGCATGGTACAGCAGGTTAGGTGGTTGAGTTAGGGTTCTATAGAATCAAACCATGGTTAATTTGGTCAACAAATGAATAAGTTTTGGCCATTTTAGTGCAACAAGGTCAGTTTCGTCGCCGTTTCGTTTTTCGGTTGAATTTCGGAGGTTCAAATGACGTTAGAAAAATATAAGGCTAAGTTTACTAAACTTGAATTTTCGTTATGAGTTCAGCGAAGTTGACAGAACTTGAATCCGAGTTCCCGAGCTCAAGATATTAAAAACGGAACCAAGGGTGCGCTAATTGCTCGTTAGCCCCCGACTTGGATTCCAAAATCAAATTAAATCCGAAACACATGGAAATGAATCCAAAAATACAAAACGAACAAATATTCATATACAAGACACATATAAGTTCAACATATTAAATTTGCACGAAATTCCGGTATCAATTTAAATAGAAACGAAGCACGTAAATGTCACTCATACACAATGAAACAATAAAATTTATAACATTTACAATAATAAACAATTAAATTCATATATAATACATTATAATAATAATGCATGCATACGTATATATATATTATAATACATGCATGCATAATAATTTATAAAACATAAAATGCATGCATAATTATTTTCATGCACACGTACACAATAATATATATATAAATTATATAAATATATTTAATATTAATAACATTAAATAAAATAATTAACATTTAATATAATTAAAATAAAAATTAAATACATAAAACACGTATAATTAATTATTTCGCGCAATTTGGTAAACACTTACGTCATACCTGTACGGCCGAATTATCGGGGCGTCACAAGGAGCTATACATATATATAGAACATGAACAGGCAAGCCATAAGTCCCGAGCAAGGTTTTATATGAAGTTAGTTCCCGCGAGGGGCAAGAAGATAGAAAGCAATGCTCGGACTTTACGACTAATTCACATTAAATCCTTTAAGTTCATAATTCATGATAATCATAATAGCTCGGCGAGTGAGCGTGCATAATTCTCCAACTCCGACCGTGTACAATGACCATGACTTAATACTTTTGAATACGTGATCATGCAATACATAACAATACATGCGAGCAATAAACATGAGACTTGATCGTTTGGGCAATCCATGTCTCGGCCTTCCCGCACGGTGCATAACAATAATAACATGAACATAATCATAATCATGAAAATAAGTTCCAACCTTCTCCCTCCATAATGGCCGGGCCTGCAGACCCGAGCCATTTAATAATAAGAATATTGAGACGGGGGCTCACGACTCCTACCCGCTCCTTCGATGGGTTAACCATCGGCTCAAGAATAACTCACCTTCCACACTACACGGTCGCGTGAGAGATTTTCAATGGGTACTCTCCCATCGGAATTCCGGGAATTTCTTGTAGTGGAAATGTGTGAATGGAGACCGGTTCGGCATCGGGCCGACGTATAGCTAAGCCATTGCACAAAACGGAAAACCGAGGGAATTCTGACAGGACACAATCCCTTCGAAAAACCCTTCTCGGAATTCAAAAACCGACGGAAAACCGAAGGAATTCCGAGGGAAAATAAAATTGAATTTTTTAAATAAAATAAAATATTTCCGACGGGATTCCAAGGGAAATCCCGTCGGATTTATTAAAAATAATCAAAATAAAAAAATTAAATTACACTATTTCGACGGGAATCCCTTCGGAATCCCATCGGATTTATTAAATTAAAAATATAAAATTAAACAATTCCGACGGGATTCCGATTTTATTAAAAAAAATAATAAAAAATTATTTTACAACAATTCAAAATTATTTATTCAAGATCAACTCAACAAATAACATTTCAAATACACACTCAACCATACAAAAAATTCTTGTCCCATAGCTGCCATATCAATTTAGTAGACACCATCACCTAAACAAAAAATTATTGCAATAATAAATATAAAAACCAATCCTATCTACGAATATAACAACAAATATAACTTAAAGAAATTAACATTTGAATGCCTGTTTTGTCTGTATCAGATCTTCAGTAGCTACTTTATCTCCAGTTAAGATGAACTCCACTTGAAGCAAGTATTCATAAATGGGAATAGAAGCTGCTTCTATTGTCCAATAGGATCTGCTATGAACATTGAGTGCATATACTACCTGTAAATCGAAATCCACCAGGTCAGATTTATATATTTGATTAAAACTTTGGCAATGTTAAATAGAGTCACCATCTCTGTTCATAAAAAAGGCAGCAGAGTAAAGAAACTAATTCATACCCTTTTCACTTCCAACAATGAATTCCATTGTTGTAGACAAACGTTTTTGTAGAGATCATACAAAGAGCTGAAGCCTTTTTCTATCTCAAATCTGAACCATCACACAGAAAATAACATAGAAATATGCCACTCCCTTTTATGTTCTTGACAGAATTGATTTGGAGAACATAGAATCCAAACTTCAAAGTTTCAAACACCTTTAAATGGTTAATTCTCTCAATTATGAGACGGATTTCATTTTCCACCCAAATAAATTTCAAACAAGACATGGCTCGAAAATTCCAAAAGCTTATGAAAAGAAGATGTGATAAGCAAAAGTCTTAGCAGACCATAATCAAAGACAGTTTGCTTTCAATCTCTTTTATTTGGTTTAGTAAGATTAACAAGCCTTAGCAGTTCCTAACACAATCAAAATTCACATACCATGGAAGAGATATATGAAACAGTCTGAATTTAAACAGAAAAGGGTAAAGCAAGCAGCAACACAAATTTGCAGATACCGACTGACATAACTTCTCATAATCATAATAATAAAGCATAACTATTAAATGCACACATTCCAGATTATTGGAAAGAAAATTAACAATCAGCATAGCATAACATTTATTAAATCACTAACACTAGAATAACCAAGAAGAGATAAAGCCTATCAACTCCATGCCAAATTCATAGTAGCAAATACCTAACTTCCAAATCACCTCCCTAGCTATTTGATTTCTTAGAACTACATTCCAAGAACATACAATACTAAATTAAGAAAAATAAATAACCAAAAGCACAAAAGATACTTATTTGTTCCACTTCACGAGCACATTTCGATTCATCAAATAAGATTTTCAAAAAAAAGGTGCTGATCTGTGAGATTAACAAGGTTGATTTAGCAAAAGACCAAATTTAGACAGACAAAGGCAAGATTTTCTTCAGAGGGACGAAACTGAAAAAGGGAACAACTTTAGCAGGTTGAGGAGGGCAAAATTACTAAATTCAATCTTTACCAGAAAAGGTGAATTATGCTAACTAACTAATTCAAGAACTTAATGTGATGGTTTTTATCTCCTAACTACAAATGGGACAAAACTGAAAACTTTGCCCAACAACAACAATTTTGTTAAAATTCATTTGTCCCCAATTTACAACATCGATACAAAGAGCTACCCAAATTGTTCTCTCTTCATTATCAATAGAAAGACGCCTAAATTCTTTCCTTTCTCAAGAAGGTGTTCTTCCCCAATCCCCATTGATGATTAAACAAACTACTCAAAACCTAAACAGACAGTTCTATTCAATTACAGATGCTATTAATCCATCTTTATAACCCAAATTCCTCTAATTATACAGCCAAAACCCTAATCTTTAATGCATAATCAACACATCAAAGTAAATCCAACAAGAAAATCAACTGAAATATTCACCTGGATCTCAAATTCCTCTCAGCAGAATTCCTGAAACTGAACTTGCAAGTAAACCTCACATCACGCGCTTTCCTTTCTTGTTCGGCGGGCGGCGCGTTTTATTACTTTTCCGGAAACCGCTGCAGATACCGCAGGCGGAGATCTTGGGCGACGACGGCTCAATCGCTGAGGCTGAGGCTGAGGCTGAGGCGGAGGCGGAGGCGGAGTCAGGCAAAAAGAGATGAATTTTTGGCGTGATCTGTGAAGTGAAATTCTGCCCTAGACTTATCTGAGTATTATTTGATTTTAAAGGTCATATAAAACATACTCTAAACCGCACACCCAATTCTGTTAGCCTAACCAGTATAGAGCCCTAATTGATTTCTATGGAGTCCTAGGTTCGAACCCCCTCCACAGCGCATTCCAAACTATTTTTTAACTTCAATTTATATATTTTTTAATTTAAATCATCGGAATCCCGTCAGAAATATTTATTTTTTATTTTTATTTAAAAATTCTCTATTTTAAAAAAACCGACGGAATTCCCGTCGGTATTCCGTCGGAATTATTTAATGTTATTTTAAAATTCAATATTTTAAAATACCGATGGGATTCCGAGCGAAATCCCCGTCGCTTTTATTTTTTTTTTATTATTATTTTTTTTAAATCAAAGCCCGTCGGAATTCCCTCGGATTTTCCGATAGAATTCCGACGGACCGTTTCCCTCGGAATTTTCCGTCGGGTTTTGCAGGTTTTCTTGTAGTGTTCCCCGGGGCCCAATAACATGTGCATGATCGTTGTGCATAATCTCGCCAAAACATTTCAAGTCATGAGAATCATAATGCATTTCATTTCATAAATCTTGAGAAAAGGTTTACTCGATAAAGATTTACACGATGACTTTACTTTGAAATCAATATATATATACTTTAGGTTTTTGGCCAAAACTTATCACATAAAGGTTGTAGGGTTTATTACTTATCTAGAACGAAAATACCCTCACCTGGAAGACCACCAGATAAGGAACATGCGTAATGTGGGTGCCTATTCGATCCGGAAGTCTCCACCCTGGAGATGAACTGTACAAGAGAAGGTAACAATGTGTACTCGTGAGAGGAGGCCCAATATGAAACCAAATAAGACGCATAGAAATATTCATGAAGTGGTGTATCATTTCATAACATGATTGAATATGAAATAAAGCATAAGAAGGTCATGGAATGGTGTGATCGTGTTCCTATGCTCAATCACTCAAACAAATTCAATTAATGTATCAAGCACGGATTCAAACAATCAAACTTAAGCAAGTAGAGACCAAGGAGTGTCAAATAAAAGTATAATTATCAATTAAGTAAGCATATAATTTATACAAGTCACATACGGGAGCCAAGGAAGTGAAAGGAATGCAATAAGAGGGGTTTTGGCGAAGTTTGGTAAAAGTTGACGATTTTCGGAAATGTACAAGCTGTAGGAAAATGGAGATATCTTGAGTTTTTGAAGTCAGAATTGGGTTTTGTTTGTTGGATATTAAAGTAGACATGTAGGCCTTTAAAATGATATATGGTTCGTATTCTAGTTCAAAACGAGGAGTAAATGGCGTAGGTCCGAAGTTGAAGGAATGCAGAATGTCGGTGAAGTGGCGACACCAAAAAGGATTGATTATATCTCACAAATGGAAAAATATATTGAGAATATTCAGATTGGAGTTGTTCTAGACTTCAAGAGGTTTCCGTTGGTTCAAAAATCAAATCAATCAGAGTTCGTATGAGGGAGAACAAAGCAA
The DNA here is from genome assembly GCA_037501455.1 of Lantana camara. Taxonomy (NCBI): domain Eukaryota; kingdom Viridiplantae; phylum Streptophyta; class Magnoliopsida; order Lamiales; family Verbenaceae; genus Lantana; species Lantana camara. The sequence goes on from CM074865.1 coordinate 41,387,866, forward strand.
AACAAACTCGGATAGAAAACAGAAGAGGATCCACGGCCGTGGGTCAAAAATCCACGCCCGTGGATCCTTATGCTAAAGTCCCAAAATTTTGGACTCAAATCCACGACCGTGGGTCCAAATCCACGCCCGTGGATCATCCCCAGTAGCTGAATACGAGGAAAAAACAGGGCAAGGCTCGAAAATATGGCTCCCAAGCCACTCCAACACCAAATCAATGCTAGAAATCAACTCAAAACTATTGTATAACATGCATATAACTCATAAATACCATTTAAGCATCAATTAACCCATCAAATATGCATCAATCATCAAGGAATCATCAATCAAAACCCATATAATATCATGTCTTCAAACTTCTCAATTAAACCAAGAATTCATGCAAGCTTTAATAGGTAATACTCCTAAACATACTTCTAATCACTTGTACGCAAGAAAACACATCATAATCATCAAACCATCCTTCACAGAAGCTCAAGAGATTCAATTAAATTCTCACTCTACCTTGAATGCAAGAAGAAAGAATGAAGATGATGAGGTGATGAAGATGGTCTTGATGATGCTAATGATTCTTGATGAATGGTCCAATTCATCCTTCTCTTGGAGATCCAATGTGTGTGAGTGATGAATAGAAAAAAGGGTTTAGTGTGTGTGTGTGTCTTGTATATGTAATGTAATGTATATACAATATATGTAATGCAAATATAGTTATATAATGTATATCTATAAAGTAATATATTATGTATGTAATATGTAAATAAATTCTTAGTGCTCAATTATATATTTATATAATGCATGTGTGAGTATTAGTGAAGGAAAATTAAGCATATATAAATATATAATTACATGTCTCATGAATGAATGTAGTATATAAATATACTCTTATGAAATTAATTAGGTTTAAGTAATTATATGTGTACATATGAAAACATGTTAAGAGATGAAATGTATAAATTATGCATATGTTAGAAAATGAATTGAAATGAATTAGCAATTAAAATGAACACTTAGGCAATTAGACAATTAATCACATAATCCACTTAGTCACATAATGCAATTAAGCACGCTTAACAAATCTAACTCCCAAACTCAAACGTGTGGCGCACGTACCTGAATTACTTGAACATGCGGGGCGTTACAGGCTGCCATGTAGATCAAAATGTACATTAGTTTGTATAGATCAAACTGACTTAATTTCGATATTAATATATAATTATCAATAGAAAGATTTAAGGACAAAAATATTCTTAGAAGTTAGAACTTCTCTTAGACCAATGCTATTGTAGCACCCCGCACGTGAGGCACCACATCCCCAGCACTATGGCTCAACACGAGTAACGAAATGGTAAATTCGCACCCGTATTAAACCATAGCGAATGGGAGACAAACAGAAAAACCCTCCTAAGCTAGGCGGAACTTAGACCCTGCAATTATAACTAACCAACAAGACATAATGCAACGGAGAACTAAATCCAAACACATGCATTGGCCACGGGCCTGCAGAAATTAAACACACGAACCACAGGTAGACTTGGCCTCCTCAGGCCTCTTTTAATTCATAACAAAACCCGACAAGGCAAATCAAGAACAATTACATAAGGATTCAAGTTCATAACATTATAGAATCGAATCAAGCATAACTTAAATACATATGCGAGTGCAGAGACTCTCCTAACTTAACTTGACCGACTCGAACTCAGCACAACCCCGCCTAGCTCGAACTCCAAAGCCAAACCTGTACACTAAAGTGTTGGGGAGGGAGAGGGTCAGTCTCTAGAAGACTGAGTGAGCAGGAGCGAAATACATAAATATAAAACATGCATATGCAAGCCATAAATCCCGAGCAAGGTTTTCTTTAAAGTTAGTTCCCAAGAGGGCAAGAGAATAACCAAGCAATGCTCGAACTTTACGACTGATCAAATTAAATTCCTTAAATTCATAATTCATACATAAACATAAAGGCTCGGCGAGTGAGCGTGCATCATCTCCAACCAAACTCCGACCGTGTACGACAAATATCATTAATATATTAATTAGGTGATCATGTAATATCTCATAATACACATAGATCATATATCATATCATAAAACATATTCGTTTGGGCTATCCATGTCCCGACCTTCCCGCACAATGCATATCAATCATAAACATAATCATAATCATAAAATAAGTTCCAACCTTCTTCCTCCGGGTGGTGGACGGGTTTGCAAGGCCCGACCACCTAAACATATCATTGTGGCTATGAGGTTCATGAGGCCTCAAAGCCCGGTTAGCGTTTCCTCATCAAAACCTCCTTGACGAGGTCCGTTTCGCCGTTAACATAATGGAATCAGCACATGGGATCACCGTCGGCCCTTGCCTCCCCGGATAGCCACATGTACTAATTCCTGGGCCCATGAACATAACATACATGCATAATCTCGCCAAAACATTTCAATTCATAAGAAACATAACATAATCCATAATTCATTAGAAAAGGGTTTACTCGATCAATATTTGCTCGAAAAATTTCACTTGAAAACCCTTTATATGAATATATTAGGTTTTTGGCGAAAATCGTCATATAAGGTTGTAGGGTTTAATATGTAACTAGAACGAAAACACCCTCACCTGAAACAAGTCGATATTAGGATACGAGTTATCGAGTGCCTAGTTGATCAAGACTTCTCCGCCCTGGAGATAAACTTTACAAAGGACAACGTAACGTGTTTGTGAGACTCAAGACTACTAATGAACCATATAAGACGCACGACATGCAATGAACATGATATGAATGCGTAAAAGATGATATTATATCATAAAATGTTCATGTGCACTATTAAGGAATTTAAGACATAAAATAAGCCACTCGTTCATTCATTTCATTCAAATTCATAAATTCATATTTCACAACTCATATCAATTTAATCTAAGAATTCATTTAATATTCATAACGCGTAATATACATGTTTACAAATAGAAATAGAATAAATAGAACGTTCAATCTATAATCGGTAAATTAAATACGTGAAATAGTTATCAATTAATTTCTAAAATTGAATTAATTCAAATAATACATAAATATATAATAATTACATATTTACTCATATATGCATGTAATTTAAATATGTTTAACATAAATATTACATATAATATATATACAATATATTTACGTAGATCAACATGCATGCATAACATAATTGTATATATTTACATGCATGCAAACTAACCTAAACTCATGCATAATATATAAGATACATATACGTATATCACGTAATACATATAATTTCCATGCATGCATTAATAATTAAGGACAACCATACATGCAATATTAGGTATATACATATATATATATATATAACACTTCCATGCACACACCTATTACATGCATGTAAAGGACATAAATACCTGCACACACAAACTGCTATATACATAAATATACATACACACGCACAGCAAGAAGAAAGGAACACAGCAACAGCAGATCTAGATAAACAAACACATGCACACCCTCTGCACTATAGAAGAACAGCAGCATAAAAGCAAAGAGAAGGAAGAGAAACAGTAGAGGAAGAAGGAGAACAGAATCGGCAGCGCCACAGCTACCCGCCCGGGTAGTTAATCCAGCTCCAAACTCCCCGGCCGGGTAGAAGGATGCAAAAGGTCTCTGGAGCAGGAGTACCCAGCCGGGTACTCTCACGCATAAACTCTCCCCGCCCGGGGAGAGTGTTACAGAAGCAGTAGATGGCAACAGCAACAAACAACGAAAACAGGGAAGGAAAAACGAAAGGGAAAAAAAACAGGCCAAACAATCACATACTATGCATCCAACTCATGCCAACATTTAAGGTAATAAAGGACTACAAATACTCAGCAAAACAAGCCTGAAAGCAACCTCACACACGCAGCAATCAACAGGAATTTATGTAGTAGTTCATGCAGAAAAACAGGGGCAAAAGTCGAATGAAACAGGGCATGAGTTCACATACACAAACAACCATCAGTATGGCTGCAAATAAGATAAAAAGGAGCATCATTCGACATTAAAATAAATCCCAAAGCTAGCAGCAATTCAATACGTGAGGGAGGGAAAGAAATAAGTTGGAGTTCAAGCATTACGTAACAGTTCATTAATGATATCTCACCAAACTCTTAACCATCAATCAATACAAGCATACTCTGATATATATGAATTAAAAGAATCATATATATATCATCAAAACAAGTCAGAGCTCAAAGAAATTCAAGGAATCAACAAAACACTTCAAAAACCTAACTATTCATTCCAATCTTTAAAACCACATGAAATCTGACTCAAAATTAGGGATGAAAGAATCAAAATAACCAAAGATGCATGTACAACATAATCCTAACTCACCTTGTTGATTGGATGAAAGTTGATAGAGATTTGAGCTCCAAAACCTCAAGGATTTGTACAGTGATGGGAAAACTAGAATGGAACGGTTTGTGGCTGAATTTCTATCTTGGGTCAGGATTGGTTCGAGATAGGGCAGTCAAGGGGTGATAGAGGGTTTAACTAGGGTTAAAAGGATACCAACCATAGTTAATTTGGTTAAGTTTTGAACAAGTTATGGCCAATTTGGTGAAATGTGGTTATTTTGATGCCGTTTTGTTTTTCGGTTGGATTTCGGAGGTTCAAATGATTTTGGAAAAATATAAGGCTAAGTTTATTAAACTCGAATCTTCGATAAGAGTTCAACGGAGTTGACGGAACTCGAATCCGAGTTCCCGAGCTCAAGATATCACGTACGGAACCTAGGGTGCGCTAATTGCTCGTTAGCCCCCGATTTGGTTCCACGATTCAAATTAAATTCATTAACATGTCAAACGAGTTCGAAAACATAACCCTAGTATATAGGCATGTTCATAACACATATATTTACGACATACTAAATTTCCACGACATTTCGATATCATTTCATATAAGAACGAAGTACAAATAAACATTCATGCACATATTCTTAATAATTCCATACATTATAAATTAAAACTAAAATCTAAATTCTATTTTAATTATAAATTGGGTCAACGGATTTGAATAAATTAATTACTATGATTGGAGCGTGATTAATTAATAAAACACCTAATTAACAATTTATAATAATTACTAAATTAACGAAATAATTATATTGGAATAAAATAAAAATAAAATAAGATAATACAATTTATAATAAAATTAAATATAAAACACTTATAAACAATTAATCACATAATTAAATAATTTAATTGCGCAATTTATAAACAAATACGACACATTAGTTTAAATGAAAAACCGGGGCGTTACAGCTATAAATTAGAAACTGTTGTCAAATGGATCTCACATGATTACTGGAATTGAAAAACCATGGTGATTACTATTTTCATCACGAGTCGTCTACTTTGGCAGCTTTAGAATTGTTTACATCCTAAGACTCTGTATTGTGCAAGGGTTGGTTAACACTAGCTAATTAGTGTTTGAGTAAGAGGAATGCTAAGGTGGTGAAGTGAATAATTGAATAGTATTGGTTGTACTTCTACTTATGAAGGCTGGACTATACTCTGATAGTTTGTTGAATAGAAATTTGATTATTCACTTCTTGCAGGGATTCGTAGAGATGTATTTTAGCGTAATTTGGGTTCTCTTAAATTAGAAATATAGGAATTAGCATGTGATGTTTTACCATAATAACTGAGTTTCAGTTATTGACTAATTTTTTATTACCAGAATTTCTTCCTCCATTTGATAATTAGATAGTTCATTTTAATTGGTCTGATAGAATACAAATTTACCTCTGATAATATTTAGGCAATAACAAACAATTAGTTCCTTTTAAGGTACCTAAAAAACAATAACAAACAATTATAGAAAGCATGCAGAAGAATTATAGAAAGCAAATACTTTTGATGTGACTTCATACATTCTAAATACACCCGGGGCTTGGAACTGTGGCGGTTTATTTATTAAAGTTTGGTTTTTTATTCTGTTTGTGGTCATCCTTTTTACTTATAAAATATTGTGCTAGTTTATTATTTATCTCAAGTGATTTGTCTTTGGTTTTTTTTTTTTTAACTTATTAATAGTTAAAACTTAGAGCTAGTAGAATTAGATTAAAATTATATTAATTGTCGTTGTTATTGACTGTGGGTTTGCTTATAGTTGTTATTGGGTGGTTGAAATTTAATCTGTTCTTGCTACCATAGTGTGATTCTTTGTTGGTATTCTTGAAATCTATTGTAAATTGATGATTCTGGCTAAAGAAAGTGTTTTTTGACCTGGGTTTGGCTTGGTTTTTGATTCCGGGAACTCGCCACTGACGTCTTGGGTAGGTGTTGGAAATTGGATCACTTCATTGTCTGTATTACTGGTGATGATGATAGTAGATGCAAATAGTTATTTGTTCTTTTATGCGTCATACGCAATTAATGTTCTATTTTTCTGATATTTGGGGGTTGCAATGTTATGCAAAAGTTGAAAATTTTCCTATAATGATGTCATTTGCAATATGTCACCGAAGTTTAGTTTATCCTGTTACAAGTTCAGTTTTATTTTGGAAGAAAGAGCTCAGTTGTTTGTTGTTGAGATTCAAAGCACCTACTTTTTAGGGATTCAGTGATGATGTAGTGCAAATTTTTGTTTTAGTTTGATGGCTTTTTCGTTTATTTTATTCCTATTCTTGGCTTTTTGACGAAGTGATGAGCTTCTTTACTTCAATAATTGAAAGCTTTGTATGTTTTCCAATGAGAAAATTAGGAGATTTTTGCCTTTCTGGGTCAATTTATCACTTATTGGCGTTGGAGTGCTGTCAATTTATTCTCACTACTTTTCTTAAAATTTGATAATGAATAGTTGTCTACGTTTGGAACCATTAATTTTAGCAATTTTGTTTCTGGAAATGTTATAGTTGTAGCCATATGGTTGACCTCTTGTACCTTGATAAGGCTTACCAACATTTCAACCTATAGTCCCTTCTCCCTATTGTGTTATCTTTTTGTTCTGTTTCCTGACCTTTGGGGGTTGCAATGTTATGTCAAAGTTGATTATTGTGTTATCTTCTTGTTCTGTTTTCTGACCTTTGGGGGTTGTAATGTTATGTCAAATTTGATCATTGTGTTAATAATAATTGTATGTTCTTTAGTGTAAGTTGGTGCAAAAGTCTTGTTGAAGAGTATGTTTGATTCGAGAAAAACTGTAGCAATTAGTCATCTTTAAAACATTGATCCATCGAAATGGATTGGACTAGTACAATTGGGAAATAATTGGTATGAAGTTGTTGTAAGTGTCGTTGTAGAATTTGAAGAGGATTTAGCTCGACATATGCTGAATACGAAGACTATTGGCGATTCCATTGGAGAGACGGTTGCATAGCCCAAAAACTTGGTAATTATCCCTATAAAATCTTCATAAAAAGTAATCTTAATTATTATTATATACTAAATAACTATTTTTTTTAATATAGTTGGTTGTAGATGGAGAGTGATAAGAAGTTTGAAAACCATCAGTTATGACTTATTTTGTGACACCCCGCTCGTCCGACGTGTAAGGTACGCCACGTTTCAACCTTTTAATGTGTTTAATTGTGTGATTTTATATTTTGCATGGCCCTATTTTGAACTCTTTTGGAGTTTAGGGGGGCTTGTTTGCAATTTTCTCTTTTAGGGGTTTTCCGGTCACTTCTCGTTCGGTTGAGATTTTGACCTCTTTGACCCCTTCAACGCGTCCGGGGCGGCGAAACGAGTCCGTAGACTCTAAGTTTGCCCAATTCGGATGTCGTTAGCTCGTTCGTTTGATCGTTTTTGCGTACGAGGACCCGAGATATATACCCCGGATCCTCGTTTTGCGTGCCAAAAGATCAGACCTCAGCCCAGCGTCGTCTTCTCCAGCGAATGGCACTGTTCACACGCACTCGAGGTGTGTTTTCACACACATGCTCGTTCTCCCTCGTTTCTCGACGGAATTCGACGAACCATTAGTGGAAATTTATCAGCTCGACGAGCCCGTCACGATGGTACAAGAATCTCGGCCAACCGACGACCGACGGCGACGGAATCGGCCAATTTCAGACACAGCGGCGGTTAGGCGGAACCCCCGCCACTTCGCCGCCCATTCGCGGCGGCTTCCGGCGACACCCCGACGACACGCGCCACCCCATGGCTTAGAGGACCTCCCGGCGCAACTTCAGTTCAAACGGCGCGGCCATCCGGGCCGTGGTTGGGCCGCACGCGCCGCCCGAAGTGGTGGTGGCGGACGCCCGGCACTGTAGCACGGCGGCTCCGCGGTGTTCCGGCGAGTTTCGCGGGCGGAGCTTGACCCTATCCGACCTCTTTCGACCTCCTGAGTCCATTTCCGACCTCAAATCAAGCAACCGGTGACCGTAGGTGGTGGTTCCGGCGATGACGCGGCGGCAGAAACTTCGGAGCTCAACGGGGGCCTTTTCCGGCCATCTTTTGGCCTCGGGCCCTTCACGAAAGTTGTTCGGAACGACGAGAACTAATGAATCCCATTTGCTCGACTCCAGATTTTACTGTTTGGCGGCGGCCGAACGGCGGCCGGTCACTATTCCGGCGGCTCCGGCAGCGGCGTTCCGGCGGGCTTCGGACAGAATGTCCGCCTCGTTGTGGTGAGTCCATCACCACTTTCCGTTCGTCAATCGGACACTCGGTTTATTTTCTATGAATTTATTTGTGTATTTGGGACATATTTGAATTAATTGTTTAAATGTGAACTAATTGCTATATGTTTGAATTGTTGATCGAAATGAATTCCATTGTGTATGAAATCATGTATGATATGAAATGTGATAAGTATGGACTTTGTATTTTGTAAATTGAACCCCCGACTTGTTGATTTTGCTACTCGGTTAGTCGAGAGGGGGTGTTTGCGTAATTTTTGAAAGTAAGAATTTGTTTAATTTGAATTAATAGACCTTAGTAATGAAATCTTAAATGTAATGTATGAATTGAATATGTAACGTATGAATTTAATGAACTTAGTTTAATTAGAATTTGACTTATATGATATATGAAACATGCTATTATGATTTATTTGATTTGTGAGCTACGTGAATTTGAATGAATTGTTTGTGTGAGGTATGAAAGGCGATATTAATTGTCTGAACTTTGTTAATTGAATTTGTTAGGTATTAAATGAATTGATATGAAATGATATGAAGTGTTTTGCCTTTAATTTTGTTAATTGCATTAATTATGCACATGGACGTGCCTTAATATTTTGTGTTGCATATAAGTTATATGAATTTGAACTTTGCTGATGTGATTGCATTTATTAAGTGTTTGAGCATATGCCGTGCGTCCCTATGTGGTTGTCTGCTTGAGTCTGAGTTCCGTGCTGTGTTGTGTGTTCAGTTGGTACAGGTACACCCGGGGTGGTGACTTGAGGTCGTGCAGGTTCCGGGGTGGACCTTCTGCTTTGTATTTGGCTCCGTTTGGTGTAAGGTGAGGTTTTAGGATTTTTGTTTTAGTTAAAGCGACCTACAACCCTATATGCTCGTTTTCAAGCTCGCATGCGAATATATACTATATGTATATTAAATATGTGTCTTACGATATGTTATGAATTTTGTTAATTCGATTTGATATGAATTCTTCTGAAATTATACGTATGGGCGTATATAAGCTTAAAATGTTTTGCAACGAGGCTATGCTCCAAACCGTGTGTCTTCATACCAGCTGCGGATTAGGATGACACGGAGAGGTACGTTTATAGCATATGCTAAGTTGCAAGGTATGGTATGCTCCGATAAGGTACGCAAGTATGATTTTGATACGATATGATAAGTTTGATATGTGGCGAGTTATGATATGATCTGTTCTGATATGCTCTGTTCTGTTGTGTTGGGCCCCGAGACGTGGGTAAGGGGGACCCGGGACGACCATGGGGTCGCCGGTTATTGACCCCGTGCACGTTCTCATTTGAGATATTCACGTGCGACCTATGGAGGTTGGGGAGGCGTGGTATCTTGAGCCCTCGGTGGATAACCGGGGAAGGCACAACGTGGATTAGCTACCCCGTGTGTTTTTGGTAATGGTAATGTGTAGTAAGGGTTTGATTCCCGAACTACTTCGCTGATGGGGAAGGATTGTTTTTGACTTATGCTTTCCATTTGGATTTATGTTAAGAATTGAGGAGTTAGGTGGGAGACCCGTACTCGCCGGGTATATGATTATGATATGATATGTTGATTATGAAACGGGATAGGAGCTTTCGCTTTTGATATGTTACGAGGTTGTTCAGTCTAATATGATTTGGTTAAGGATAAAATTTGGTATGAGTATGCTCAGTTTGTTAAGTTATGAATAAGATAAGATATGTATAGGTTTGGTTTGAAAATTGTGTAAGTTTGATTTGAAAATGGTTTTGGTATGCAAAACCCTATTCCCGGTTCATAATCTTTCTTTTGATACGTGCTTTGCTCTATATGTATATATGTGTTGGTGTGTGTTCAGCCCCCTCGCTCAGTCAGTGGACTGACCCTCGCCCCACCTTTGTTTCCAGTCTGCAGGTTCAGGTTCTTGGAGTTCGAGCTAGGCGGCTTTGAGTCTTGTCTGTTGAGTCCGTGTCTTTTGAGCCTGTATCCATTTGTTTAAGTTGAGAATCTCTGATCTGCATCCGTGTATAATTATGTACATAGCATGTTCTGTACAGGATTATGTTTATGCTTTGATTATATGCATTTTCGGGACAGGTTAGGACAGGGCTTGGATTAGTTGAACCCGTTTCGGTATTTTGTTGATTAAAGTTTTTGGTAGTTCATATTTTGATTCGCTTCCGCGTACAGGTTTTTGCATATTTGTCTTGTACAGGGTTTAGGAACCGCCTAGCTTAGGTTGGATTTTCGTTTGTCACCCGTTCGCTGTGACTTGGTGCGTGTGCGGACGTTCCATTTCGTACCACGTGTCGGGTCATAGTGCGGGGGTGTGGTGCCCCACCGCTTGGGGTGCTACATCTTAAGTGGTATCAGAGCTACCAGGTTCAGAACCGGTGCTCTGGAGTCGTGTCGTGTCAGTTTAGGTCGTACGGCATAGGAAAACTTGTGCATTGCATTTGGCAGACGTGAAAATTTGACTTCTCTGTATGAATTGTCTGAGCTTATTTGATTGTGTGCACACTATGATTACGATTTTTGCAAAATTAACGTTGTTATGCTTTAAATTTTAGTAAATTACTTGTTGCATTTGCATTAATTAGGTGCTCTTAGTTGCTTTCATTACTTGACATACCCACATACTAACCCTCATGCATAAATAAATGTCCATTTGTGAATTACAGGGTGTTGGCTCGATAACAAAATTGAAGTTGATTGTGACAACACTCCCCACTTGTACAAAATTATGAAGGAAGATTTGAAACTTCCGTTTTCTGACTACTTGGATGAAAAGCAAATGGACCTCTACAAGAATTTATAACAAGGAATCAATGCTACTGCTATAAAAACGGGTATTATGCATACATGGCACGTGCATCAGGCATTGGAGTAAATTTTAATTGTTTTGGATATTGTTCTACGTGCTTGACTGCTTTCTTTGCTGGATATGAGTGCACTCCATTCACATCCCTAACCCCACATGCATTAGCTTCGTGGTTGTACTTTAGGTGTTCTCCTACCTGATCCACTACTTGCAGTCTTGGTCGAAGCAACGTTTGAATTCGAACAGGGTTTGACCAGAAAATATACAGTCGAGCCAATAGCTTCAAGATAGGGTGAATGCATGTAAGATAGAATGTTGGGTTGTGGTCAATCTTTCTACACGATGCGATACTCATAGCCTCATAAATGATTTGATGAAAGTCGGGGTATTTCTAGATCCAAGCTGAATTGTCGTGATGTGGGATTACTTGAAAGACAGGAAATAACAAATGGGAATGATAAAGAAAAGTAAAGAAATTCTGGGTGGATTTCGGCCGATCTTGTATAAACAATTGGATGAAAAACAAAAAGGGGAGTTCATTTAATTCTACGAACTCCTAAAGAGTGAACTAAGGAAGTTTGATTAAAGTGACAACCATGAAGAAGACTCGGGAAACAATCGGAGAGTAATTACTAAAGAAAATACAGAATGCTAATTCCATGAGCGTAGAAGACTTCAGGTTCAAGAAATCGTACTTCCAAGCCGTGGAAATGTCCAAGTGATGCTAGATAATTCTGAGGATAAGAAGACCGTGGGGAAAAACAAGAAATCTTTTAACTATTAAGTTGCTTTCAGGATATGTACTTACTACTTGGAGGTGCTCGGGAGTAACATGGTTTATAAGAAAGTCAGCATTTCTAACTCTGGAAGGGGTAAGGTGACAATGAAGAGATCAAGACACTTGTATCATTCAGAGAATTCCAAGTACGAAATCGGGTTACTATTATAAAGACACTCACCAGAGTAGTTACACTTACACAAAGAAAAAAGGGGAAAATTGTGCAAGCAATGGAATTTTGTGCCGAGGTCATTAAAGATCAACTCCACCAAATATTGAGGGTAAGGTCATCTTTTACAACGACGGTGTACTAAGCAAGACGGTGTAAAGATTCTTCATTTATTTCTCCATGATTGTCCTGAGAGATTTCACATTTGAAAGAAATGGTAATTTCCGATTACCGAGGATCCTATTGGGATTTCAAGAGATTACACGGATTACTATACCCCGAGAATCAAGTGAGACGATCCAAGATCAGTTGAGTACCCGAGAATCTGTAGGAATAATAAAGAATGCAAGTTTGAACGGGAAGTTGGAACTATGGCCAGTTAAGGAGTTGATTAACCTTTCAAGTTAAAGAAATTGCCAACCTCGACTCTACTACTACGGTGAACGGTACACTGAGTATTCATGGCATTTGCACACATACAGTTCATAAGTAATTGTATTTTATTTTATTCTGCTTGACTATGTGACAACGTGTAATGTTTGATGTTACTCGATTGTAATAACGTGACTAACTGCTTTAAATTTCATAACTTAAAATTTGTTGTTGTTGTGAATTTTTGTAAACTGAATGGATTACCTGCTTGCTTGAACTATCTGTGCTTTGGTGCTTATAATTTCTTTGGTTACTTACTAACCTTCATGCACATACAAGCATATTGTGATTTTATTTATAGAAATTCCATCGCGATATCCCCCTTGAGTTGAGCATGGATGATGAGTCTATACTCTAGGGACACCGATATCAGTTGTGATCAGGTACACCAAACATGCATCACATGTTTTGCCTCCAGTGCTACTTTAATGTGTGTATGTATGAATGCTGTGTAAGTGAACTTGTGTGCTAGAGAGTTGTTGAGATCTCTCTCTATTTGCGTGTTAGGGAGATGTGGGATTCTCCCTATTTATGTGATAGAAAGATGTTGGATTCTTTCTAAATATGTGAGCAAGAGATGTTGGATTCTCTTGGAGTTAGATGTTTGGGAGATGTTGGATTCTCTCGAATCTAGGGTTTGAGAAATGCTGGATTTTCTCAAACTAGAATGTTTGGAAGATGTGGAAGTCTGCCAGACCTAGGTTGAGAGACGGGGCTCTGTCGATTACGTGGTTGAGAGACGGGGTTCTCTCAATTCTGTGCCTGAGAGACGGGGTTCTCTCCTTTGATGTGCTGGGAGACGGGGTTCTCTCTTTCTTGTGTGCTGAGAGATGTGATTCTCTCTTGTTTGTCGCGGCTGAGTTGAGTGTAGCCTGGTGTTGGTTTGCAATCGACGGGGAAGCGACGAGATCGGGCTTTGGGTGCAGTGGCCTAGTGGGGGATCGAACGAGTTTGAAGCGACTAACGGTCAAGTGTTCGAACAAACCTCTGCGACTACGGAACTCTGCAAGGAGTTGATGCAATCAGTGGGAGTAAGCTTCACAGCCAGGGCTATGACTCTACATGATTTCAGGAGTTGGATTGAAGTATTCCAGTTCGAAGCTTTACGACTCAGTAATAGGACCTGAGGACAGGTTCTTTTGAAGGAGGGGAGATTGTGACACCCCGCTCGTCCGACGTGTAAGGTACGCCACGTTTCAACCTTTTAATGTGTTTAATTGTGTGATTTTATATTTTGCATGGCCCTATTTTGAACTCTTTTGGAGTTTAGGGGGGGCTTGTTTGCAATTTTCTCTTTTAGGGGTTTTCCGGTCACTTCTCGTTCGGTTGAGATTTTGACCTCTTTGACCCCTTCAACGCGTCCGGGGCGGCGAAACGAGTCCGTAGACTCTAAGTTTGCCCAATTCGGATGTCGTTAGCTCGTTCGTTTGATCGTTTTTGCGTACGAGGACCCGAGATATATACCCCGGATCCTCGTTTTGCGTGCCAAAAGATCAGACCTCAGCCCAGCGTCGTCTTCTCCAGCGAATGGCACTGTTCACATGCACTCGAGGTGTGTTTTCACACACATGCTCGTTCTCCCTCGTTTCTCGACGGAATTCGACGAACCATTAGTGGAAATTTATCAGCTCGACGAGCCCGTCACGATGGTACAAGAATCTCGGCCAACCGACGACCGACGGCGACGGAATCGGCCAATTTCAGACACAGCGGCGGTTAGGCGGAACCCCCGCCACTTCGCCGCCCATTCGCGGCGGCTTCCGGCGACACCCCGACGACACGCGCCACCCCATGGCTTAGAGGACCTCCCGGCGCAACTTCAGTTCAAACGGCGCGGCCATCCGGGCCGTGGTTGGGCCGCACGCGCCGCCCGAAGTGGTGGTGGAGGACGCCCGGCACTGTAGCACGGCGGCTCCGCGGTGTTCCGGCGAGTTTCGCGGGCGGAGCTTGACCCTATCCGACCTCTTTCGACCTCCTGAGTCCATTTCCGACCTCAAATCAAGCAACCGGTGACCGTAGGTGGTGGTTCCGGCGATGACGCGGCGGCAGAAACTTCGGAGCTCAACGGGGGCCTTTTCCGGCCATCTTTTGGCCTCGGGCCCTTCACGAAAGTTGTTCGGAACGACGAGAACTAATGAATCCCATTTGCTCGACTCCAGATTTTACTGTTTGGCGGCGGCCGAACGGCGGCCGGTCACTATTCCGGCGGCTCCGGCAGCGGCGTTCCGGCGGGCTTCGGACAGAATGTCCGCCTCGTTGTGGTGAGTCCATCACCACTTTCCGTTCGTCAATCGGACACTCGGTTTATTTTCTATGAATTTATTTGTGTATTTGGGACATATTTGAATTAATTGTTTAAATGTGAACTAATTGCTATATGTTTGAATTGTTGATCGAAATGAATTCCATTGTGTATGAAATCATGTATGATATGAAATGTGATAAGTATGAACTTTGTATTTTGTAAATTGAACCCCCGACTTGTTGATTTTGCTACTCGGTTAGTCGAGAGGGGGTGTTTGCGTAATTTTTGAAAGTAAGAATTTGTTTAATTTGAATTAATAGACCTTAGTAATGAAATCTTAAATGTAATGTATGAATTGAATATGTAACGTATGAATTTAATGAACTTAGTTTAATTAGAATTTGACTTATATGATATATGAAACATGCTATTATGATTTATTTGATTTGTGAGCTACGTGAATTTGAATGAATTGTTTGTGTGAGGTATGAAAGGCGATATTAATTGTCTGAACTTTGTTAATTGAATTTGTTAGGTATTAAATGAATTGATATGAAATGATATGAAGTGCTTTGCCTTTAATTTTGTTAATTGCATTAATTATGCACATGGACGTGCCTTAATATTTTGTGTTGCATATAAGTTATATGAATTTGAACTTTGCTGATGTGATTGCATTTATTAAGTGTTTGAGCATATGCCGTGCGTCCCTATGTGGTTGTCTGCTTGAGTCTGAGTTCCGTGCTGTGTTGTGTGTTCAGTTGGTACAGGTACACCCGGGGTGGTGACTTGAGGTCGTGCAGGTTCCGGGGTGGACCTTCTGCTTTGTATTTGGCTCCGTTTGGTGTAAGGTGAGGTTTTAGGATTTTTGTTTTAGTTAAAGCGACCTACAACCCTATATGCTCGTTTTCAAGCTCGCATGCGAATATATACTATATGTATATTAAATATGTGTCTTACGATATGTTATGAATTTTGTTAATTCGATTTGATATGAATTCTTCTGAAATTATACGTATGGGCGTATATAAGCTTAAAATGTTTTGCAACGAGGCTATGCTCCAAACCGTGTGTCTTCATACCAGCTGCGGATTAGGATGACACGGAGAGGTACGTTTATAGCATATGCTAAGTTGCAAGGTATGGTATGCTCCGATAAGGTACGTAAGTATGATTTTGATACGATATGATAAGTTTGATATGTGGCGAGTTATGATATGATCTGTTCTGATATGCTCTGTTCTGTTGTGTTGGGCCCCGAGACGTGGGTAAGGGGGACCCGGGACGACCATGGGGTCGCCGGTTATTGACCCCGTGCACGTTCTCATTTGAGATATTCACGTGCGACCTATGGAGGTTGGGGAGGCGTGGTATCTTGAGCCCTCGGTGGATAACCGGGGAAGGCACAACGTGGATTAGCTACCCCGTGTGTTTTTGGTAATGGTAATGTGTAGTAAGGGTTTGATTCCCGAACTACTTCGCTGATGGGGAAGGATTGTTTTTGACTTATGCTTTCCATTTGGATTTATGTTAAGAATTGAGGAGTTAGGTGGGAGACCCGTACTCGCCGGGTATATGATTATGATATGATATGTTGATTATGAAACGGGATAGGAGCTTTCGCTTTTGATATGTTACGAGGTTGTTCAGTCTAATATGATTTGGTTAAGGATAAAATTTGGTATGAGTATGCTCAGTTTGTTAAGTTATGAATAAGATAAGATATGTATAGGTTTGGTTTGAAAATTGTGTAAGTTTGATTTGAAAATGGTTTTGGTATGCAAAACCCTATTCCCGGTTCATAATCTTTCTTTTGATACGTGCTTTGCTCTATATGTATATATGTGTTGGTGTGTGTTCAGCCCCCTCGCTCAGTCAGTGGACTGACCCTCGCCCCACCTTTGTTTCCAGTCTGCAGGTTCAGGTTCTTGGAGTTCGAGCTAGGCGGCTTTGAGTCTTGTCTGTTGAGTCCGTGTCTTTTGAGCCTGTATCCATTTGTTTAAGTTGAGAATCTCTGATCTGCATCCGTTTATAATTATGTACATAGCATGTTCTGTACAGGATTATGTTTATGCTTTGATTATATGCATTTTCGGGACAGGTTAGGACAGGGCTTGGATTAGTTGAACCCGTTTCGGTATTTTGTTGATTAAAGTTTTTGGTAGTTCATATTTTGATTCGCTTCCGCGTACAGGTTTTTGCATATTTGTCTTGTACAGGGTTTAGGAACCGCCTAGCTTAGGTTGGATTTTCGTTTGTCACCCGTTCGCTGTGACTTGGTGCGTGTGCGGACGTTCCATTTCGTACCACGTGTCGGGTCATAGTGCGGGGGTGTGGTGCCCCACCGCTTGGGGTGCTACATATTTCATCAGGTTATTATGTATTTTGGTTAGAATTCTAGAGAACACTATGACAATATTCATGTTTTTATATTTTGGGAATTTGACTCAAATAGATGAAAACTCGCTTGTTCTCATTTTAGTTATTGTGATTTGCTTGTGAAATTCAATGAATTTTATTGATAGCACCTTATGATATTGAAGAAGATTATTTCATTTCTTATGTTTCGATTTCTAATTTTTATTTATTGATGCTTGGGTGATCAATTTCATATCATAATTGTAACGCCCCGGTTTTTCATTTTACTAATCTGTTGTAATTGTTCATAAATTACGCAATTTAAATTATTTAATTATGTGATTAATTGTTTATAATTGTTTTAAATATTTAATTTTATTATAAATTATTATTATTATTCTATTCTATTTTAATTATAATATTCCATATCGTTAATTTAATATTTCAAATTGTTAATTTAGTGATTAATGTTAATTAAATTGTTAGTTAAGTGTTTAGTATTAATTAAATGATAACCCTAACTATATGAATTAAACTTATAAAATCCGTTGACTTTGAATTTTGTTTAATAATAGAATTTAAATGTTAGTTATAGTATATTATGTATGAATTATTAAGAATTTGTGCATGAATGTTTATTTGTGCTTCGTTCATATATGAAATGATATCGAAATGTCGTGAAAATTTAGTATGTCGTAAATATATGTGTTATGAACATGCCTATATGCTCGGTTATGTTTTCGAACTCGTTTGACGCGTTAACGAACTTAATTTGATTTGTGGAACCAAATCGGGGGCTAACGAGCAATTAGCGCACCCTTGGTTCCGTACGTGATATCTTGAGCTCGGGAACTCGGATTTGAGTTCCGTCAACTTCGTTGAACTTGTATCGAAGATTCGGGTTCAATAAACTTAACCATTCATTTTTCTTAAATCATTTGAGCCTCCGAAATTCAACCGAAAAACGAATCGGCGCCTAAACTGCCATGTTTTACTAACTGAGTCATAACTCTTGCAATTCTTGACCAAATTAACCTTGGTTGGAGGATATGAAACCCTAACTCAACCCACTAACACTCCATATCAGCCCCAAACCGAACCACACACCTCACACCAAGAAAAATCAGCCAAAAGCTTCTGCTCTCCAGAAAATCCCGTCACTATGCCCTACTTGGAGATTTCAAGCTCAAATCTCTTCCATCTTCCATCCAATTCACAAGGTGAACTTAGGGTTGTGATAAGTATTCAATATGTGTCATTTTAAGCTATGCGTCCCCAATTTTAAGCTTGTGTGCTTGGAGTTTTGAAGGCATGAGTGATTAGTTAGGTTTTAGCTTTAATTCTTGAATCCATGTTATGTGTTCGATTCTATGTGATTTGAGGCATGAAACATGATCAGTCTACCTTCATGTATACCTGATGGTACTTGAATTTGATTGATGTGTAAGTATATGAATCTCATCATGTTTGGAGTTTGGAATTGGGACTGAAAATATGGGATTTTGGGACTGAATCTTTCTCCATCACGTTGTGTTGCTACTGCTGTGTTTTGAGACTGAGATGGCTGTCATGTGCTGCTCCTCTTTGCCTTATTCGTTGCTTGTTGGTTGGTGGAAGTGTGCGTGAGAGGCTGCTCTGTTTTATGACATTTTTGCCCTGTTTTTGGGCTTGAATTTCTGCTGTCAACTGTTGCGTTGATTCTTGATTGTTGGTATCAGTTTTGTGAGTTGTAGGGCTGGATTCTTACTGCATTTCATGTCTTGTATTGCTGCATATCCAGCATGTTTATTGCTTGAGTTGTTGCTGCGTTTTAAGCGTGAGAACAGGGGAAGATCTGTGTTGTTGCTGCGGTTGTTTCTGGAATGCATCTCCCTGGCCGGGGAGATTTTGTACATGAAAGTACCCGGCCGGGGAGCCCCATTACAGAAGGCCCTCTATATGTCGTCCCCGGGGGGGTAATTTTCGTGAACAAAATCTCCCCGGGGGGGGAGATTGTTTCTGGAATGAGTTGCTGTTGTTTTACTGTTGAACTGCTGCTGATTGTTTTCCTTTTCCTTTCTTGCATGTTTGGTTGATTGTTGCATGTGATATAGGGTCCAAGCGTGCATGTGTTAATTCTTAATTTTGCATGCATGAAAAATTGTTGTGCTTTAAGGAATTACATGCATGATTTAGGGAATGCATGCATTTGGTACGTTATATATATATACATATACTATGTAATGCATGCATGTTTTATATATATAATTGGATATATTTTGCATGCATGTGGAATTGGTATTTGATACATGAAATAGAATGCACATTGGCACGTATGCATGCTTATATATATTGTATATATATATATATGTTTATTATATATATTTATTGTAACATCCCGCTCGTCCGATTTATAAGGTACGCTACGTTTTAACCTTTTTATGTGTTTAATTATGTGATTTTATATTTTTCGGGGCCCTATTTTGAACTCTTTTAGAGTTTAGGGGCTCCTTTGTAATTTTCTCTTTTAGGGGTTTTTCGGTCATTTATCGTTCGAACGAGATTTTGACCATTTTGACCCCTTCAACGTGTTGGGGGCATCGAGACCCTCACACACACCCCAAGGTGTATTTTCACACACTACTCAAACTCGCTCATTTCTCGATGGAATTCGATGATCAAATAGTCCATTTCGATGAGCTCGACGACGCGGTCACAACCGTGCCAAGAACTCGACCAACCGACGACCGACGGTGGAGTTATCGACGATTTTCAGTCGCGACTGGAGGAGGTGGCGGAGCTGCCACTTCGCCGCCCTTTCTCGGCGGCTTCCGACGATCCTCCGCTGACACGCGCCCCAGACCCATGGACAAGGCTTCCCGGCGTTTCTTCTGACGTAGGCGGCGCCGCCATCGGGGCGGCGGTTGGGCCGCAAACGCCAGCCGAAGCTCGAGGCGGCGGTGGCGCGGCACTGTATGGCTGGTTTCGCCGCCTTCTGGCGGCTTTATCGGGCCAAGGTTAGTGTTTTCAAAGGTTTTCGACTACCCCGAGTTCATTTCCGGCTTTGTTTTCACCACATTCTGGCCGTAGGTGGTGGTTCCGGGGAGGTATGCGGCGGCAGAAACTTCAACGGCCAACGGGGGCCTTTTCCGGCCATCTATTGGTGTCGGGCCCTTCACGAAAGTTGTTCGGAACGACGAGAACTAGTGGTCTTTGATCACGGGACTCCAGATTTGGCCGATTGGCGGTGGATCACGGCGACGCAGCGGCGGTTCAAGGGCGTCGCCACCTCCGGGGATTTTTCCGGCAAGAAAGCTGAAGGCATTCGTAAAGCTCGTCACGGAAATTGATCGAGGAGTTGGATTGAGCATGAGGAATCCTTGAACGGGTGATTTTTCGAGATTTTTCCGGCACGCTCCGGCGGCGGCCGAGTGGCGGCCTGCCACTGTTCTGGCGACTCCGGTGGCGGCGATCCGGCGGGCTTCGGACAGAATGTCTGTCTCGTTATGGTGAGTCCGTTGTCGCTTTCCGTTCGTTAATCGGATACTCGGTTTATTTTCTATGTATTTATTTGTGTATTTGGGATATATTAGAATTAATTGTTTAAATGCAAATTAATTGTCATATGTTTGAATTGTTGATCGAAATGTACTCCTATGTGTATGAAATCATGTATGATGTGAAATATGATAAATATGGACTTTGTAATTTGTAAATTGGATCCCGATTTATTGAATTTGTGCTAATTGATTAGATTAGAGGGGGTGTTTGTGTAATTTTGAAACAGGATGAATTTGTTTGATTTGATTAGTTCAACTTTGATAATTGAATCCATTATGTAACATATGATTTGGGCAGGCCACGTAGGAAATATATGAACTTAGTACGATTGGAATTTGATATGTAGCCTTGTGAGATTTATATAAAATTCGGAGCTTGCTATTACGATTTGTTTAGCTTTGTAATACGTTCAAATTTGTATGAAATGTGATATGTAAACTTGCGTGATTTGAATTAATTGAACTTTAATTGTCACTTGGTTAAATAAATATGTTAATCACGTAAATTGGAATTTGATATGTAACTTCGTGATCTTTAAATAGAATTTGTAGCATGTTATTATATGATTTGTTTGGCTTTGTAATATGTATAAATTTATGAAATGTTATATGTGAATTCCATTGCCTTTCGAGTCCCCTTAATTGCATTAATTGTGCTTATGGACATGCCTTAATGTTTTATTTTGCCTGAAATTAATATGAACTTGAATCCTGCTTATGTGATTCCATTTGTCGTGCGTCTCTGTGTGGTTGTCTGTCTGAGTCTGAGGTTTGTGGTCTGTTTTGTGTGCTCAGTGGATCAGGTGCACCCGGGGTGGTGTCAAGTGAGTCGTGCAGGTTCCGAGGTGGACCTTCGGCTTTGTGTTCGGCTGTGTTTGGTACCAGGTGAGGTTAGGATATAGTTATACCCTATTGCAACGTGCCCGTTTTCGAATGCATGCGCTTTATAAGCCTTATGTATATGTAGATATGTGCGCAGTACGTATATTGCTGGTTTTGTCATATGATTTGATTTGAAAAGTACGAATCGCTATGTATAAGCCTATGTATGCTTTGTCTCAGTTCTGTTATGATTTCGAGGTCAGTCATCGTGATATGTACTTACAATATGATAAGTGCGATATACATGAGATATGTCTGTCTGTTTGTGTGTGGCATGTTAAGTTTCCGATATATGTCTGTTTATCTGTGTGATGGGCCCCGGAGATTGTGGGTAAGGGAGACCCGGGAGACCATGGGGTCGCCGGTCACGACCCCTGTGCACTTCTCCACCAACTGGAGACTTAGTTCTCCTATGCCGACGGAGTGCATTTTGGCTGGCCGTCGAAGGAACCGGGCTGGATCCTCTGGTTCACATGTTTTGTTCTGTGGTGGGTTGAGAGGGGCACCTCTCTTCCCCAATGGTGTGCAGGTGGGATTGTTTTATGAGTTTTTTTTTAGTATGAGTAAGTGTGTTCTGTCTGTCGGTCTGTCATAAGTTCGTGAAACGGGGGTAGATTCTTAAATTAAGATAAAAATTGATATACTCTTAAGCTAATAAGATATGCTCCGATATGTGTGTTAAGTCTGCATGAATCTGAGTTGTGCGTTAAGAAACTTCTGATTTAAGATTTGTTTGGTCTGTTTGATAAGTCTCCCTATATGTATATTATCACGGGAAAATGTTTTTCCACGGACCCATATATATAGGAACAGAAACAGAATCACCTTGATACTAAACCAGATCGAGCCGGGGATCCTCTTGGAAATGGGAAGATCTAGGATAGGCGGCCAACCTCCTGGAGAGAGCGATGTGCATGGACCAGGTGAGTAGGGATGCAGCTCCGTGGACCGCTCGTCGGGCCTGATAGGTGGTGGTATCACACCCTTCTCAAAGAAACCGTACGTGACACTCTCGCGTCATACGGCTCCGTCCCGGAATCAGGACCTTACCTTTTCTTTGACCAACGGTCCTCAAACCAACCTGAAACGCACTCAGTCGTGCCAGGGTGCGTCGTCCCACGGTCTCCACTTCTTAACGTCGGCTTTGATTCGACGCCAAGTTTGACTTTACTGTTGAAATTCTCTATTTGGCGTCTCGCTAGAAAGTGGAGTTGTCTTTCTTCCGCTAAATCTTCGACTGCATCGCATCCGCCGGGGCTGAATCCCCTTTCCTGAGCGATCTGCTTCGCTCGTTGGCGGATCGCCTTGATGCGTTCGTCCAGTTTGTTGAGGTGACGCGCGTGCAAAAACTAACCCCGGGTTCACGAACGTCGCTTCTTCTTTGTGCTTTGCTCTATATATATGTATAGTGTGCGTGTGTCAGCCCCTCGCTCAGTCTTTGGACTCGCCCCTCCCCGTTTATGTTTTTAGTTGCAGGTTCAGGTCGTTGGAGTTCGTGCTAGGCGGCGATGTGTCGTGTTTGTCGAGTCTGTGTCTGTTCGTTTAAGTTTGTTAAGTATTTTATTCTGATTTATGATTCGTAAATTCTGTATAAGATATGTTCTGTGCAGGTTGGGAATCTATGGTTTGAATGTTTGGAATTCGGGACAGGTTAGGACAGGTGCTCGGATTAGTTGAACCCGTTTTGATTTGTAATTATTCGGGACAGGTTTGCTGAACTAGTTGAACCCGTATATTTGATTCTAATGTATGTACTGCGTTGTATGCTTGGTGTGAAAAAGTTTTTGTAAGTTGGCATTTCGTGCTACTTCCGCTCTCATGTTTTGCATATTTTCTTTTGTACAGGGTTAGATACCACTTAGCTAGTGCGTGTGTTCTTGTTTGTCACCCGTTCGCTATGACTTGGTGTGTGTACGGACTTTCCATTTCGTACACGTGTCGGGTCATAGTGCGAGGGATGTGGCGCCTCACGTGCGGGGTGTTACATTTATTATATATTTATTATATATATTAAGTATTATTTGATTTAATTCAATGTTAGAATTTAATTAATATTTGTTTCCCATTATTTAATTAGTGACCTTGGCTTGAATGTTTTCATTTGTTTAATTTCTAATTATGAACGTGAATTAATACATGCTATAACTGCTATATGAAATTCTTAAATTAAATTGATATGAATTATGAATTTATGAATTTGATTGAAATGAATGAACGAATGAATTGATTATATGTCTTAAATTCCTTAATAGTGCACATGAACATTCTCATGACATAATATCATTTCTTATGCATTCAAATCATGATCACACATTGTCGTGCGTCATATACGGTTCGTTTGGAGTCTTTAGTCTCATGAACACATTACGTTGTCTTTTGTACAGTTGTCTCCAGGGTGGAGAAATCTTGACCATTCAGGCACTTGGTAACTCATATCCTTGTCTCGTCAGGTTTCAGGTGAGGGTGTTTTCGTTCTAGTTACACATTAAACCCTACAACCTTATGTGACAAGCTTTGGCCAAAAACCTTATGTATATATATATATATATATATATGTTACTTTTAAAGTAAGGTATCGAGTAAATATTGATCAAGTAAACCCTTTTCCAAATGAATTATGGATTATGTTATATTTCTTATGGATTGCAATGTTTTGGCGAGATTATGCACGTATGATATGTTCACGGGCCCCGGAATTCAATACATGTGGCTATCCGGGGAGGCAAGGGCCGACGATGATCCCATGTGCTGATTCCATTATGTTAACGGCGAAACGGACCTCGTCAAGGAGTTTTTGACGAGGAAACGCTAACCGGGCTTTGAGGCCTCATGAACCTCATAGCCACAATGATATGTTTAGGTGGTCGGGCCTTGCAAACCCGTCCACTACCCGGAGGAAGAAGGTTGGAACTTGTTTTATGAATATGGTTATGTTATGAATGATATGCACCGTGCGGGAAGGCCGGGACACGGATTGCCCAAACGAATATGTTTTATGATATGATATATGATCGGTGTGTATTATGATATATTGCATGATCACCTACTTAAACTATTATTGATATTTGTCATACACAGTCGGAGATTGGTTGGGGATGATGCACGCTCACTCGCCGAGCCTTTATGTTTATGTATAAATTATGAACGGAATGAATTAATATGATTAGTCATAAAATCTGAGCATTGCTTAGTCTTCCTCTTGCCTTTTTTGGGAACTAATTTTAAATAAAACCTTGCTCAGGATTTATGACTTGCATGTGCATGTTTTATATATACGAATATCTCTCCTGCTCACTCAGTCTTCTAGAGACTGACCCTCTCCCTCCCCAACACTTTAGTGTGCAGGTTGGCCTTGGAGTTTTGAGCTAGGCAGAGTTATGTTGAGTTGAGTCGGTCAAGTTAAGTTAGAAGCGTCTCTGCATTCACATATGTATTTATATTGTGTACGATTCAACCTTATACGACTATGAATTTGAATCTTGTATATTTGCTAATGAATTGCCCTTGTGGGGCTTCGGTTATGAGTTATAAGAGGCCTGAAGAGCCCAAGTCTGCTTATGGTTCGTGTGTTTGAATTTTAGTTTTCCGATGCGTTATGTTTGGTTGATTGATTCTAATTGCAGGGTTTAAGTTCCGCCTAGCTTATGAGGGTTTTCTTTTTGTCTCCCGTTCGCTATGGTTTGATACGGGTGCGGATTTACCATTTCGTTACTCGTGTTGAGCCATAGTGCGGGGGATGTGGTGCCTCACGTGCGGGGTGCTACATCCTTAAGTGGTATCAGAGCCCGGTTGCAAAACCGGTGTTCTCGTGTCGTGATTGAGTCAGTCTAGGTCGTGCGGCTTAGGATGCATGCACAACCAAGTATATGAAACACACACACCCCCTGCATGCATGCGTATATATATTAATACACAAACACACACCTGCATGCGTTAATTACATATTATACATACACATTTGCATACGTTCACATCAATTAACAAATTAAAGAGAAGAAGAAGAAATGAAATGAAACAGCAGGGCAGCGGATCTTCTGCACAAAGGCTCCCCGACCGGTTACTTTTCACGCTCAAAATCTCCCCGGCCGGGGAGATGCAATACAGACACTTTCAGCAGTTTATTACAAAGCTTTTCCCCTGTTTTAAAGTAAGAAACACAGCAGTAGGTAGCAGGCCTCTAAAACCATAATATCAGCCGCAAAATGGCACCAAAATCTCCCACAAATGACTGAAATCTGACAGCAATAAAACAAGGAGAAAGAGCAGTAGCTGGCAGCAGCAGTTCATGCCAAAAACAGGGGATAAACGGAAGGAAAACAGAGCAACAACCATTCCATTCCTTAGGCAACATGATCAGGTATGTGTGTGCAACAAACAAGGCAAAAATGAGCAGCAATTGACAGCAATTTCAGTACCAAACGCAGCAGCAACAGTTCATACGAAGAACAGTTTATTTCTAGCATAAACCTTCAAGTTTCATGAAGTTCAACAATGGTGGGTTCTCATACACTTAACATACAACAAATTCAAGTTCAAATATACATACTAGGAGTTGAAGTGGTCAGATTTCATGCACAAATTCTCAAGGAAACATAATCTAAATCATGAATTCAAAAATGGAGTCATAACCTAACTATTTCATCATCTCTTCAAAATCCGATGCTCACATGCTCAAAATTGGGGATGCATAGCTTAAAATGACACATATTGAATGTATATCACAACCCTAAGCTTACCTTGTGGATTGGATGGAAGATGGAAGAGATTTGAGCTCCAAAATCTCCAAGGTATGCAAGGTTACGGGATTTTTTGGAGAGCAGAATGTTTTAGCTGAGGTTTCTTTATGTGTGAGGGTTGGTTACGTTAAGGCTGATCAAGGGCTATTAGAGGGTTGAGTGAGGTTCTAAGGAATCAAACCATGGTTAATTAGGTTAAAGTTTGGATGAGTTATGGTCATTTTAGCCAAACATGGCAGTTTTATCGCCGTTTCGTTTTTTGATTGAATTTCGGAGATTCAAATGACTTTGCAAAAATATAAGGCTAAGTTCACTAAACTCAAATTTTCGTTGCGAGTTCAGCGAAGTTGACGGAACTCGAATCCGAGTTCCCAAGCTCAAGATAGCAATTACGGAACCAAGGGTGCGCTAATTGCTCGTTAGCCCCGACTTGGATTCCAAAATTAAAATAAATTCGAACTCATGCAAATGAACCTGAAAATACGAAACGAACATATATTCATATTCAAGACACATATAAGTCCAACATATTAAATTTGCACGAAATTTCGATATCAAATTATATAAAAACGATGCATATTTATCTCACTCATAATCAAAAAATGTAAAATCCCTAACAATGTAAATAAATTATAAAAATGAAATTCATAATATAAAACAAAATTTAAAATTTCATAATTAAGTATAAATATAGTGCACGAATTAAAATTACCTTTAAATTAAAAGTGCACAAATTAAATTCATAAGGATAACAAGAATTCAACTCAGATTAAATAAACTAGGAAATGCACGATTAATACAGTAGAATTTAAACTCCAAATACATGATCTAATCCCATTTAATTTAAGAAAATTCGATTGCATGATTTAATATTAAATATAAGAGGCTGAACGAATTCAATTAATATAATTAAACAAGATTAATTACCATTAATTCTTAATTATCAATTTAAATAATTTCCACTTTAATGAAATAAAATAAATTAACTAATAACAATTTATATAAAAAAAATATTTAAAACACTTATAAACAATTAATCACGTAATTAAATAATTAATTGCGCAATTTATAAACACATACGGCATATTCGAACGAATGAAAAACCGGGGCGTTACAGGATTCTTGCTGCATTTCATGTCTTGTATTGTTGCATATCCAGCATGTTTATTGCTTGATCTGTTGCTGCGTTTTAAGCGTGAGAACAGGGGAAGATCTGTGTTGTTGCTGCGGTTGTTTCTGGAATGCATCTCCCCGGCCGGGGAGATTCTGTACATGAAAGTGCCCGGCCGGGGAGCCCTATTACAGAAGGCCCTCTGTATGTCGTCCCCGAGCGGGTAATTTTCGTGAACAAAATCTCCCCGGGCGGGAAGATTGTTTCTGGAATGAGTTGCTGCTGTTTTACCGTTGAACTGCTACTGATTGTTTTCCTTTTCCTTTCTTGCATGTTTGGTTGATTGTTGCATGTGATATAGGGTCCAGGCGTGCATGTGTTAATTCTTAATTTTGCATGCATGAAAAATTGTTGTGCTTTAAGGAATTACATGCATGATTTAGGGAATGCATGAATTTGGTACGTTATATATATATATATATATATATACTATGTAATGCATGCATGTTTTATATATATAATTGGATATATTTTGCATGCATGTGAAATTGGTATTTGATGCATGAAATAGAATGCACATTGGTACGTATGCATGCTTATATATATTATATATATATATGTATATGTTTATTATATAATTATTATATATATTTATTATATATATTAAGTATTATTTGATTTAATTCAATGTTAGAATTTAATTAATATTTGTTTCCCATTATTTAATTAGTGACCTTGGCTTGAATGTTTTCATTTGTTTAATTTCTAATTATGAACGTGAATTAATACATGTTATGACTGCTATATGAAATTCTTAAATTAAATTGATATGAATTATGAATTTATGAATTTCATTGAAATGAATGAACGAATGGATTGATTATATGTCTTAAATTCCTTAATAGTGCACATGAACATTCTCATGACATAATATCATTTCTTATGCATTCAAATCATGATCATACATTGTCGTGTGTCATATACGGTTCGTTTGGAGTTTTGAGTCTCACGAACACGTTATGTTGTCTTTTGTACAGTTGTCTCCAAGGTGGAGAAATCTTGACCATTCAGGCACTTGGTAACTCATATCCTTGTCTCGTCAGGTTTCAGGTGAGGGTGTTTTCGTTATAGTTACACATTAAACCCTACAACCTTATGTGACAAGCTTTGGCCAAAAACCTTATGTATATATATATAAGTTACTTTTAAAGTAAGGTATGGAGTAAATATTGATCAAGTAAACCCTTTTCCAAATGAATTATGGATTATGTTATATTTCTTATGGATTGTAATGTTTTGGCGAGATTATGCACGTATGATATGTTCACGGGCCCCGGAATTCAGTACTTGTGGCTATCCGGGGAGGCAAGGGCCGACGGTGATCCCATGTGCTGATTCCATTATGTTAACGGCGAAACGGACCTCGTCAAGGAGTTTTTGACGAGGAAACGCTAACCGGGATTTGAGGCCTCATGAACCTCATAGCCACAATGATATGTTTAGGTGGTCGGGCCTTGCAAACCCGTCCACCACCCGGAGGAAGAAGGTTGGAACTTGTTTTATGAATATGGTTATGTTATGATTGATATGCACCGTGCGGGAAGGCCGGGACACGGATTGCCCAAACGAATATGTTTTATGATATGATATATGATCTGTGTGTATTATGATATATTGCATGATCACCTACTTAAAATATTATTGATATTTGTCGTACACTCGCGGAGCCTTTATGTTTATGTATGAATTATGAAGGGAATGAATTAATATGATTAGTCATAAAATCTGAGCATTGCTTAGTCTTCCTCTTGCCTTTTTTGGGAACTAATTTTAAATAAAACCTTGCTCGGGATTTATGACTTGCATGTGCATGTTTTATATATACGAATATCTCTCCTGCTCCCTCCCCAACACTTTAGTGTGCAAGTTGGCCTTGGAGTTTCGAGCTAGGCGGAGTTATGTTGAGTTGAGTCGGTCAAGTTAAGTTAGAAGCGTCTCGGCATTCACATATGTATTTATATTGTGCACGATTCAACCTTGTACGACTATGAATTTGAATCTTGTATATTTTCTAATGAATTGCCCTTGTGGGGCTTCGGTTATGAGTTATAAGAGGCCTGAAGAGCCCAAGTCTGCTTATGGTTCGTGTATTTGAATTTTAGTTTTCCGATGCGTTATGTTTGGTTGATTGATTCTAATTGCAGGGTCTAAGTTCCGCCTAGCTTAGGAGGGTTTTCTTTTTGTCTCCCGTTCGCTATGGTTTGATACGGGTGCGGATTTACCATTTCGTTACTCGTGTTGAGCCATAGTGCGGGGGATGTGGTGCCTCACGTGCGGGGTGCTACAATAATTATCATTTTAAAGCAGGAATCCAATTATAATTTAAATAGTATTGACACATCTGAAGCATCACAATATCGACATGTTGTGACACCTATCACCGCCACAAAACGCATTTCGAATAAATGAGTTCTTATTAAGTGATGAATTCATGCGTCACAAAATGAAACTTTTGAGATGCACATGAGCGTCACAATAGTCCGAATCTATTATGATGCTTACAACCGTCATAATAGTTGCAACTTTTGAGATGCACATGAGTGTCACAATAGCCCTCATTTATAATGAGGCTTGTAAGCATCATAATAGATTCGGACTAAAGCATCACAATAAAACCAATTTCGGACTAATTTAAATAGGAGGAAAAAGGTGTATTTGAACGATTATGAATGATCGATTGATTGTGCACAAAAGATTATGCATGTGATAACCTAATGAAATGTTAATGATTACACAAGGTGTAGGTTGGAGACTCAGCCTTTCGCTGGGCTCATGATTAATCTAATGAAAGAATGAATATGATAGTTGTAATCCCGTTGATGCTTTTCTTTATTTTGCCCACTTGGGGAAATTGCTAGCAAACTTCACACGGGATTATGACTTGCATGTATATGTTTAAATTCCGCGATATTTATATGCTATACCCTGTTTTATACCCACCAGCCTCCATTAGACTGAACCCGTGTTGTTTTGAGTTGTGTTGTGTAGGTTTTGGGAGTGCTAGGCGGGAATACGAGTCGTCTGAGTCTTGCATTTTGGTCTAGCACTTTCTTTTACACACATACACTCGTTGGCCTAGATGCCTTTACCTTATTAAGTTTAGAAGAAGAACTAATCATCATTACCTTTTAGTCCTTCTTAAGGATGCTCTCTTAAGTTACCAACTAATTTGATGAACTATGCTACAATAGCATCATCTAAGATTGAGCAAAAGAGTCTAAAATGATGATAGAAGCAATTCAAGCAATCACTGAACTAAGAACTCGTTTCTTAGTGTACTGCGTGGCTGCAAGGTCCTCCTTAGTGAGGACTTTCAGCCCTCGTTACACGTGTACTCCTACATACAAACATGGAACAATTCCTTCAATGTGTTATACTTTGCAACACGTTCGTAAGAGAGTACCATTGCTCTTAAATGTTCCTATAATGTGTTATACTTTGTGACAC
This sequence comes from Lantana camara, assembly GCA_037501455.1. Taxonomy (NCBI): domain Eukaryota; kingdom Viridiplantae; phylum Streptophyta; class Magnoliopsida; order Lamiales; family Verbenaceae; genus Lantana; species Lantana camara. Next base: position 41,419,026 of record CM074865.1, read on the forward strand.
ATTTATGAGGGAGTACTATTGCTCTTAAGTGTTCGGAAAAATTCCTTTCACTTTTCAATAGCTTCTCTTTAGGCCTAGGTCGAATTTTCACAATAAGTGAAAAGTTCACCTCGCAGAGAACATTTTTCTCTTTTCGGAATCCAAAATGAATTATAGGATTCCTAGCCAATTAGAGTAGTTAGGACTTCAATCAACTCATTTGACTTTAGGATGGATACTAGTGGGTCGCATTTCAACTTGTAGACAATCACAGAACTACATCCTAAATGCTAAGCAGAGAAAACGTGAGCATATTGAATAATAACGTAACACATAGGATTAGGTCTTTTATCGTATGTGGCTCCCACTATTTTTATAAGGTCTATAAATTACAAACGCCCATAGAAGAAACTTGTTTTCTCAGTAGGTACTAGGATCCCAAGCATTCTTAGTTTTGGACCCACTACTCGTGAGACATCCAAAGGTCTAAGAATGTTTAGGCAGGTACAAAATTGTCAATTCCATCTCCATGGAATCCCTAGTAATGTTTTTGCATCACTGATCTTTCAATCACGGACCCACGACTCGCGAGATATCCATATCTACTTCAGTGTTGAGCGAGACTCATCAATCATAAGATCTCAATCAAACTTAGTCTGGAACGACCCATGACTCGTGAGACATCGCCCATTCCAAAATGATCAAGAAATATCAATCACCTATGGTGATCAATCAAGAAACTAAAATTTAATAGGTTGCACTAATTACCCCACGACTCGTGAGACAGCAATTAGGTTACCTACTAACTCTTAAATCCTATTGATGGAATGTTAGGAATTTTATTACTGTAATAGAATACCTATTTATTCGAAAGTTGCTAAATATTTTAATCAGGGATTTTCGAATTAACCGGAGAGTTGACCGGTCTTGACCTCACCAACATGTACAGTTATCCATTTTAAATTGTCTTGATTAATGCAGTTTCACATAAAATGCATCATAGAAGCAATTAACAGATAACATGTTCTAGCATGACACTAATATGAGATGATCATGGGTATCCTATCTTATGTGCAATTATGGGAGTCACTCCATAATTACTAGTTCTAACAGATATGCCGCATAAACAGATATTTCACATAAGAGTGCAGAATTTAATGGAAAACCCTATTCTATTACATTAATAGAAACAACTCTCCCTAACATTTTGAGGGGTCTTCAATTATGGCGCCTTTCTCCTTGATTTGTGGATCCATCTTGCTCCTTGGGTGTTTCTCTCCAAAATGAAAAGAAAACCTTACTTCCTAAGTTCTACTCTTTTTTTTTTTCTCTTACATAAATTAATATGGCTCAATCTTCATATTGACCATAGACAAATACACGGGGCATACCCCGGCCGAAAAACAATAATAATGAAAGCCACATAATAAATCAAGCAAAGCGTGCACATAAGTAGGGCTCCAACCCCAATTGAAATAACGCAACTATGGGGCTCCAACCCCAATTGAAATCATCCATGCGCATAAATTAAAACATCCACAAGACTAACCCATGATCACTTAAACTAGCATAATCCGCTCGAAATTTAAATTTACCAATTAAATTTAAAATTCCCTTGACTTCAAGTTACAACTAGCTTAAGTAATCTGAATATTAGTTCATTATTCAAGAATTTATTCAAAATCGAACCCGGATCAATTCTACAAAACCACAATTAATTCAAAATTAAATTTTTGTCAAAATATTATTCAAAGTGATATTTAACATTTTCTCAAAAATTAAGAACTTGACCTTAATTTATAAAATCCCAAATTTTATAATTATTTCAAAATAAATAATTTTTAAAATTAAATCTAATTTTAAAATAAAATCAAATTTTACAAAATTGGAATTTTACGAAACATGGAAAACACGAAACGAAAAATGAGGTTTTAGGATTCCGTGAGAGGCGAGCAACATCCGCCCACAAGCGCTCGTGAGCGTGCGGTGCTCGCACACACAGCTCGCAAGGGTCCCGGTACTAAGCGTAACAACCCCGCACAGCTGCGTACGCCGCGCAGCAGTTGTTGTGCGCGCCCGCCTAGCGCGCTAGCCGAGCGCTGCACGCGGGTGTCGCTGGGCGTGGGCGGAACAAGGCAGCAACAACGCCAAGGCGAGTCCGGGCATCTGCGCACCAGGGAGCCGTCGCACCATGCGCGTACATGTCCGCGCAATCCCGCGTGCCTTCGCGCACAGGTGAACCCGTTCCGATTCTGGTTTTGTAATTTCGACAAATTCAAACAATCCAATTTCGAATTAAAACAGGTCAGATCAATCCGAATTAAAATAGCTTAAAATCATATTTAAACGAAGATAATTTTTCACAAATTTTCTAGAAACAGTTTCGATCCGGTAGATTCGTATTTCAAACAAAAACCAAGAATACATAACGTATATCCAAATTCAAGAATTTTCTGTCAAAATTCAAAGCAGTAACATTTCGAAACGAAAGTTGCAAGGTGGCTCTGATACCACTTGTTGGAAAATAGCAGAGTTAAAGAAACGGAAGTTTAAAAGTTTTTCCAAAAGGGATCATGATCTTGCAATGTTCATTTCAAAACTTTTGGGATTACAAGAAACTTACAACAATTGAAGCTTTCTTGAAATGTTTTGAGCCACCCTCAAACGTTCTTGGTTGATTCTTTCTTCGAGATTCCAAAGTAGAAATCCTCTAGAGTATTAATCCACACCAACCTAGATTCAAATCATGTTAGTGAGTATGCTATTACTATAACATGCTTATTAAAGAAACAAGAAACGAGAAAGGAGAGCAAGAGAATTATCCCTAAAATTCCATGAAGGTTGGACGTGATCTCCAAATCACGTGTAAGCTAAAAAACTCGAACCCCTTAGTCCTTTTATAGGCTAAGGTTCGAAACCCTAATGTCTTGTAGGAGATGGTCTCCTACTTTGACTTTTTCTCCCACTTTTCCTTCTCCCCAAGTAAAATAATATCTCCCCTAAAATAAGATATTTATTTTATAGAAAAAGAGCTCCTAACTAATTTAGGAATATTTAATTATTCTAGCAATAATTAAATATCTTATCCTAATAATATCTAATCTAATCATATTAGAACTAATACTTTATTAAAATAATAAAATAGAAGATATTTATTTATTTATTTATTCTAATCTAATTAGAACAAGCAAATAATTAAATACTCTGAAGTAATTCTCCAATTAATTCTTTCAAGGGCTTTAAATTAATTCTAACGGACTAAGATTAATTGGAGAATTAATTTTATTTCGCTTTTTAATTAATCCTTCAATTAATTATATTTCGGCTTTATAATTAATTCTTCAATTAATTATATTTGGTGTAGCACCCATGACGATAGGCACCACATCCCCCGCACTACAAATCTAGTCTACACGTGAAATAGACGATCCAGCATAAACCAGACTCATATCGAACGGGTGATAAAATAAAAACTTCCCGAGCTAGGCGGAATCTAACCCTGTACCAAACAACCCAAATACAGTACAAGTGCAATGCGGAAGCAATCATGCCAATAATAAAATTCCATTAATGGCTACAAGCCCAAACAATTCATAAATATAATTAAATCCAACATGCACCTAACAACGGGTTCAGCTAAGCATGCAACCTGTCCCGAATCCATAATCAATAATACAATAATCCATAAAACATGCATTGGCAAACATGCCTAATTAAATACATGGTATAAATAAACATAATAAATGTAGAATGTATCTCGAGTGTACAAGTAAGACTCGAGACAATCTCTAAAACTTGACTCCCGCCTAGCAAAACCTGCAAGAACTGAGAAAAGTGGGAAAGAGGGGCCAGTCTCTAGAATACTGAGTGAGCAGGAGCTATACGTATATATAAAATATGCATATGCAAGTCATAAATCCCGAGCAAAGTTTTATTTAAAGATAGTTCCCGAGAAGGGCAAGAAATAGATTAGCAATGCTCGGACTTTACGACTAATTCATATTAAATTCGTTAAGTTTGTAATGCATGAATAATCATTATAGCTCGGCGATTGAGCGTGCATTATCTCCAACTAAAATCCAACCGTGTACAATGAACATGATTTAATGATTTGAATACATGATCATACAATACATAAAAATACATGCGGGCGTAAAACATAGTTGTTTGGGCAATCCGTGTCCCGGCCTTCCCACACTGTGTGTAACGTAATCATGAACATGATCATAAAACATTCTAACCTTCTCCCTCCGAAATGGTCGGGCCTGCAGACCCAACCATTTAACGTTAACGTGTCGAGATAGGGGCTCATGACTACTACCATCTCCTTTCAAGTGGATTAACCACGGGCTCAAGAATTTCCCACCTTCATGCCACCAAAGTCGTGCGAGGATAATCTCAAAGGGTACTATGTGATAAGGGATTGCCCGACGGCCCGATGCCGTACTGGTATCCAAGACCACAATTCCCCGGGTCCAATAACGTGAACGTGAAGTGCGTTATCTTGCCAAAACATTTCAATTCGTTAGAAAATTTCAATACATTTCATTTCAAATGATTCAATCCTTGAAAACATTTACTCAATGATTTTGCTTGCAAACGATATATAAATATATACATTGGAATTTGGCCAAAACAAACATAAGGGTTATAGGGATTTAATACATAACTAGAACAAAACACCCTCACCTGGAAGACAACAATACAAGGAAACAAGCTAGGCCGTGTGCTTATAAGGTCACGAGATCTCTGCCCTGGAGAAGAACTATACAAGAAAGAGAATAATGTGCACTTGTGAGACACGACTCAATATGAAGCCACATAAGACGCACGACATGCTTATAAGATGATGTAACGTGTTATGAGATGATTCAATATGGAATAAAGCATAAGTATGTTATGGAAGGGTGTGATCATGTTCATATGCTCAATTACTCACACGAATTCAATTCATATATCAAGCACAATTCAAACAATCAAACTTAAGCATGTAAGAACCAAAGAGTGTCAAATAAGAGTATAATTATCAATTAAGCAAGTATATACTCCATATAAGTCACATACGGGAGCCAAGGAAGTGAAAGGAACGCAAGAAAAGAGGTGACACCTAAAATAATTTATCATAACTCACAAATGGTAAAAGATATTGAGATGATTCAAATTGGAGGTTATTCTAGACTTCAAGAATTTTCCAACGGTTCAAAAATCAAGTTAATCGGAGTTTTTATGAGGGAGAAACTCCCGTTTGAAAAATGGTCTGAAAACAGAAAGGGACGTGTGAAAACCTCTTGTAACAGTGCCAAACATGCATTTGGTGCATGAACTAGAAAGACAAACGGGCGTTTGGGAAGCCGCTGGGCGAAAAAACAGGGGAAAAACAGGGTAGGTCTCGGAAAAATTGCTCCCAAGCCATTCAACACCAATCAACAACAATCAAATACCTCAAAACTAACCTACAACACCAATATACATCTCACACTTCAATTACAACATATAAATCCATCATATTGACACATGAATCAATCATCCAAAGTTTCATAATGGCCATAACATCAAATAAGCCAATAACTTCAAGTCTTCATGCTATAAACTCAAAATACACACCAACAAGAACATATACTCATGCTTAAAGTCAAGGAGATCATACCAAAACATCTAGCCCTAACTATTAACAAATGAAAGAAACTCATATTAAACCATATCCAACCTTAGAGATAAAGAAATGGGATGAAGATGATGAAATGGAGGAGATGATCTTGATGAGGATGATGCTTCTTGATGGATGATCTTCTTCCTTCTCCTTCTTGCTTGATGATCGTTGTGATGAAGGTGAGGATAAGTGTGTGTAATTGGTGTGGTAGAGATCATGTGTGTGTTTGTGTCTTGCAAATTAGATACAAGGTATAAGTAATGTATGTATAGATATATGATATATATGTATAAAGTTAGATATTATCTTTATAATATGTATATAATCATATTAGTGCTTTATTATTATAGACAAATATAATGAATGTGAGTGTGAAAGTGTATAAGAGTTATATATGAATATATATGTATATTGCATGCTAATGATCAATTACATGAATTGAATGAGAATTGAAATATAAATCTTATCAAGATATATATATATATATATATATATATATATATATGTATATATATAAATGAAATTATGTTATGATATGAATGAGTGAATCATGCATATATGTATATATATATGTATATATAAAATTACATATCTCTTGCATGAGTGAATAATACAAATGAAATGTTATGTAATGGAATTACAATTAAAATGATCACATAGACAAATAGGCAATTAATCACATAATCCACTTAGTCACCTAATGCAATTAAGCACGTTTAACAAATCTAACTCCCAAACTCACACGTGTGGCGCGGGTACCTGAATAATTTGAATATGCGGGGGCGTTACAACCTCTCCCCCTTAAAATGGACCTGTCCTCAGGTCCACCACCTCGAATTCTGGACTCTTAAGCAACTCTCCCGTGTTCATCCAATACGGGTTAGCAACTCCCCGTCAGGAATTAGTTTGGAAAAGGTCTTGAAGCAACAAAGGGTCTTCAATTGTTGTGAAGTAACGACCCTTAACCCACCGGAACTTACCCACTCGAAAAACTAAACTATTGCTAAAGCAAGTTAAACAAGTAGCAAGCAACAACGAGGGAGCCCCCTCCCTCAACAAACAACGAGAGAACCCCGTCTCTCAAAACAAGCACGAGAGGACCCTATCTCTCAAAACAAAGAAAGAGAAACTCCAAAAACAACACGAAAGGGCTCAACACCCCTCAGTACAAAGTAAGCACCAACACACAAAATACAGTCACGTTACACACAAGCACACAAGAAGCAATTAATACAACAACGATCAAGGCACTAATGATCATAAATATATAAAGTCATGTTATGTGTATGTATATGCCATGAATGCTTGATGTACCTTTCACCATTGAATAAAAATTGATGATGATGATCTCGTTGCTTGTGTGAATGCTTTATCCTATGATTAAGTTGTTTCTTGGCTTCTTTCTTATACCCTTGGCACGTACCCGGCCCTTAATTAATTCCATCTTCCGAATGACTCGATTCTTAATCACTTTTCTCAAGTTTGGAGGGTGCTCTCGACTATAATCCAATCAACCCACTTTTCCTAATGCGTTATATTTGACAACCCCGATGCTCGAGTTAACCCGCCACTAGCTCATATTATGGTTTTCAATCCTAGAGGTATCTCCGGATCATCATGAAAAACAATTGATGGACCGGTAATTTCCTTCATGCACGTTGTATCTCCCTTCTTCAAATATCCCATCTTTAAGACTTAGTTGAATTAGCTCACAGGATCACCTCTACAGAATATGTCGATTTGATCCGAGTCTCCTTACTCTATTTTCTCATCGTCCCATTATCTTCGACATTCAATACCCATTATACTAAATTAAATCCTTTGAAATCTTGGGAGATTGAGTTCTCACTTCTCCTATTGCAAGGGGTTGGCGTAAGCAACCATCTTTCATACTTTTCCCACACTCGTAGATAAATCCTTAAACATCCTCGAGCTTGCATCTTCACTACTTGAGATATCGATCCCTTCCAATGTGCCCCCAATGCTATTATCATCTCGACCTTAAATTTCATCAATTTCTAAGATTTTTCCAACTTATTCCGTATTGTTTTCGTAAAGTCCTATTGCTTGCTAAACCTTGCACCTTCGTTGCTCCCACTTGAATTAACTTCCTTAGCATCCTCTAAAATTTAATTTTTTTCCTAGATCGTGCTGTCCCCCTTAAGACTTTCTCCACCTTGTTATCTTGATTCACTACTTCTTTATCCGAACTCTTCGACTTCTTCAAGAATCATTTCACTTGAACCGAATAGTCCATACTATGTGATGTTTTTGGTGTTCTTGTCCCCATTCACTTGAGGTGATTGGTTAGGATAGCAATTACATCCCTTTCAACACCTACTTCGATTCAATTCCCAAACTTTTCAAAGTCTTCTACCTCGTCTACTTTGCAACCAAGACTCATCCCTCGACCTAAAGTCAACTTGTTGAATATTGCACATGGAAAATGAGATGAAGAAGATTTCCTATCAATCAAACATCAAGCTACGGGTGCCGCGTAAGAATGCTCGATGCATGTAACACATTTGGGACAATCAAGGTATGCATCATATTAGGGAAATTATCTCAGTTAAATGAATATAAAGCGGGATTAAAAATTAACACGATGTATGATGCACGTGCCATGAATGCAAGTACCTTTCACCTTAGTGGAACTCTTTAGCTCGACAATTTGGATGTAGCACCCCGCACGTGAGGCACCACATCCCCCGCACTATGGCTCAACACGAGTAACGAAACAGCTAATCCGCACCCATATCAAACCATAGCGAACGGGAGACAAACATAAAAACCTTCCTAAGCCAGGCGAAGCTAGACCCTACAATGAAAACCAATCCACGAAGTATAATGCATAGCAAAGCCAAAGTTCAATCATACAAACCATAAACGGAATTTGGGCTCTTCAGGCCTCTTTTAAAACATAACAAAACCCAGTGAAAGCAATTCACTAACAATTATATAATTATTCAAGTTCCAGAGACTATGAAATCGAATCATACATAAATCCAATACATGAATGAGTGCAAAGACTCTCCTAACCTAACTCAACCCACTTAAAGACTCCAAACACCTCCGCCTAGCTCGAAACTCCAAAGATCAAACCTGCACACTAAAAAGATTGGGGAGGGAAAGGGGTCAGTCTCTAGAAGACTGAGTGAGCAGGAGCGATACATATATATAAAACATGCACATGCAAGTCATAAATCCCGAGCAAGGTTTTATTTGAATTTAGTTCCCGAAAAGGGCAAGAAAATAGATAAACAATGCTCGACTTTTACGACTAAGTCATAATAAATTCATTACATTCATAAATCATACATATACATAAGGCTCGGCGAGTGAGCGTGCACAATCTCCAACCAAACTCCGACCGTGCACGACAAATATCATTAGTATATTGATTAGGCGATCATGCAATATATCATAATACACACAGACCATAAATCGTCTCATGTCCTAAATATATTTGTTTGGGCAATCCGATTCCCGGCCTTCCCGCACAGTGCCTATCAATCAATAATCAATCAGTCAATCATTTTCAATCACAAATAAGTTCCAACCTTCTTCCTCCGGGTTGGTGGTGGGTTTGCAAGGCCCGACCACCCAATCATTGACCAAAAGGGGTTACATGACTCCCCAGATGGCACTCAGCTCCCTTTCCCCGCCAATCTCCTGACGAGGTCCGGTACCGCTGTAGTTGGTTGGGACTAGTATATGGGATCCCCGTCAGCCCTTGCTTCCTCGGTTAGCCACATATACTATGTCCCGGGGCCCGTTCAGTCATAAATCAGAAATGTGACTCGCCAAACATATCAATTCATAAGTACATATCATAATTCATAAATCATTTGAAAAGGGTTTACTCGAGCAATACATACTATAAGAATCATACCTTACCGTGTAATTCGGCATATGCTATATACGTACCTCTCCGTGTCATCCTATTCCGTAGCTAGCATGAAGACACACGGTTTGGAGAATAGCCTCATTACAAAACCATTTTTAGGTTTATATACGCTCATACGCATAATTCAGAAGGATTTACTCGATAACTTCATTTGAAAATCATATATATATAATCATAAGGTTTTGGCCAAAGCTTTTCACATAAGGGTTGTAGGGTTTGTTACATAGCTAAAACAAAAACCACCCTCACCTGAACCGTGAAGTTACAAGGATCGAGCACCAAGTGCCTGAACGATCAAAAGCTCTCCACCCTGGAGACAAACTGTACAAAAGACCACAAGACGTGTTCGTGAGACTCAAGACTCTTAATGAACCATATATGACGCACGGCAATGCTCACTCATAAAATCATGTCATGAAAATGTTCATGTGCATTATTAAGGCATTTAACTCATATATCCACGTCATTCAATTATTCATTCATTATCATTCAATTCATATTTCCAATCTAATAATTCAAGAATTCAAATAGGAGCATAGAACATATTCAAGCTCTTCCATAATGCTACCACATACTTCATATTACATAAGATAGCATATTCCCAAGGTTTGACAACAAGAAGAAGTCATATGATATAGAAAATAAGTGATGCGATTCATAAACGACATATAAACACATATAAACGGCATTAAGAAAAAGCATGCCTATAACACATCCAAATGCCATGAAATTAAACCACAATACTCCTAACATATAGTCAAACAAGTTCATAGTTCAACACAAAAGGAGATAAAGCCATTCAAGAGGTGAAACAAATCAAAACCCGAAAAGGAAGCAACACGGACTGCGCAGGGGAAGGGACACGGGGGTGTCACCAACCCTAGCCAAACTGAGCCACGACCGTGGCTCAGTACAGACCTGACCAGAGGGTGTGACACGCCCGTGTCTCACTCTTATGAGTAAATGAGACACGGGGGTGTCACGGTACAGAACTTGAGGCGTTCACAGAGTGTTCCGGCAAAACTGATCTCATACCAAATCAATCCAAAAACATACCAAATGAACTCCAAATGCTCTGAAACTTAATATACAACATACTTAGCATGTTATGAAAATTTTTCATTTAGAGTGCAAAGGCTAAATCACACGTTAAGATCATCGAATCCATGCAACAAAACTGGGTCGCCAAAATCGTACATATGAGCCCTAATGATTCCATCATGCCTTGATCAAGTACTTAGGGGTTGAATTTGGATCTGAAACTTTAGGGAAAGCATGATAACATACTAAAAAACTAATATACATCATATATATGCAAAATGGTACAATTTAAAGCACATTAGAATGACCAACAAGTTACCAAACACAACAGCAACAATTCTGTCATGAAGCATGCATAAAAACAGGCCATGTACTTCGGTTTTGAGGCTTCAAATGGATCCAAATACTTGAAACATGAATGTTAACATATAAAGTAATGAGTGTACATCAACTCCATGCAATTGCACACGAAATGGAGACCATTTGATCGAGCAACAACACAATATTTCACACAGCAGTTCGAAAACAGGGGAAGTAGTTTGATCATCAAGTTTGGAGCTCCATATCTCATAATTTCATTAAAGGGTCAAGAGATGAAATCCCCCTAACATCAAATACTATCAGTTGGGAAAGAAATTGGCCAAGAAACAAGCTCATATAATCATTTACAAGCAAGGAAAACAGCTGCACAACCAAGCAAGGTCACAAGAGCAATTTCCCCCAAAACCCTATTCATGCTCTTAACCCAAACCCTAATCAAATCTGATCCAAAACATGATGTAAGTAGATGAAATAAAGTATAATAGAGTAGAGAAGACATAAATATTCATACCTTGAAGATTTGGTGAAGAAAAATGGTGATTTGAGCTCAAAATCACAAAAGGGCCAAGGTTTCCTTCTTCTTTCTCCTCTCTCTCTCTCTCGATCAGTTCCAGCTGCAAAAGGGGGATATTTGTTCGGTTTTCAGAACAAAAAGGGAAGAGAAAGGCTTATCCCGAGGTACACAAGCCATGGTTAAGGTATGGTTAGGTTAGGGAGGTGTTAAGGGGTCCCACCATGAAGACTAGTCAACCAAAGGAGTTCCTCTTGCACGAGTTGCTCGTTACGGTTGGATTTCGGAGGTCTTAATGATTTCAAAAAGGTATGAGGCTTGTTCCATTGTCTCCGAATCGTCGATACGAAGGCAACGGAGGTGTCGGAATTCGAATCCGAATTCCCGAGCTCAAGATATCACGTACGGAACCAAGGGTGCGCTAATTGCTCGTTAGCCCCCGATTTGGTTCCACAAATCAAATTAAATTCATAAACACGTCAAATGAATCCGAAAACATAAACCGAGCATATAGGCATGTTCATAACACACATATTTAAGACATACTAAATTTCCATACCAATCCGATATCATTACATATATGAACGAAGCACAAATAGAACACTCATGCGCATGAACAAATTCATATTGTTATAAATAATTTACTAAAACTTAAATTCCATATTAATTAAATTAAAACCAACTAATAACATGTTGAAATTAATTAACGAAATTATCGAAATAGTTAAGGTAACACAAAACCTTAATTGAGAATTTAACACTAAATATCAAAGTAGAAATAAAATGAATTAAATTAAATATTAATAGTTTATAGTTTAAATCAAATAAAAACACTTATGAACAAGTAATCATATAATTAAATAATTGAATCGCGCAATTTATAAACAAATACACCACATTATTTAAAACTGAAAAACTGGGCCGTTACAATCTCCCCCCTTAAAAAGAATCCGTCCTCGGATTCAAAACACGCTTGAAATCAAACAATGAGAGATTCCCCGTCTCTCACAAACAACAAGGAGAGAGCCCCGTCTCTCGAGCAGCAATGAGAGAACCCCGTCTCTCCAACAACAATGACAGAACCCCGTCTCTCGTAAACAAAGAGAGTACCCCGTCTCTCAAACAAAAATAAGAGAATCCCCGTCTCTTAACCGAAAATAAAGCAAGGAAGTCTCCAATACTCCCAAGCAACTCACGCAAAACCAAATTTAAAATCACGTAAGGCACCCAAAGCAAGTAATAAATGTCGCCCACATTAATATCCAATTATTCCAAGTAATTTAACATAATACAAGATTAAAGCACCTAACATAAAAATTATATAAGTTAAATTTGCATGGATGCATGTATCATGAATGCTATAAGTACCGTTCACCGAAGTTTCAAAGTTTAGAATTGAGAGTTGTCGTTGTCCAGTGTAGGATCTATCTTGAAGATAGCTCAGTGGTCAGCTTGTCTTGAACCTCTTCAAGGTTCCTCGGTGAAGCTATTGATAAATCCTTTAAGGATCATACTCTTGGATCCGTTCTGACTTGTACTATTTCCAGTCTTCACCATTTCCCGCAATCTTCGTTCGACCATCCAATTCTTTTTAATTAACCGAGCTTGACCTCCCCGAATATCCTTAGACCATCTCTCTCAATATTAGATCCATAGCTACTATCTTACTCATATCAGAGTTTAAAATATCCTCAAGAATAACTACCCCTGACCACCTTGACGATTCAATCCCTACCTAGAGGTATTCGTCATTAGGATCTACCTTAACACGAATCCTTTTCCATCTTCGGTTCCTGGTATCCATTCATTCCCTTTGACCCCTTAGGTTTATATTTGGCATCTAGCTCCACATTTCTTGAATCGAAGATAAAATGTTCTTGATGCGTTTTGAAGTTTGATGTAAATCCTCCAATGATCATCTTTTCTGGTTTGGTTTCTTCATGGATTTCCTTCCGGATCACCTTTGATAGAACCGATAACTTAATAATGTTGTCTCGGATCCCTTAATACTTCTACTAAATAAATCTTGGTCGACAACATCCCCTCATATAATAGATTGATCCAATTTTCCTTTAGTTAATTCCATCTTAGGAGGTCACAGAAACTCCCATATAATTTCATCACTCCCAATTCGGAATTCCAGGCATAGAGTCGTTCAGTAAACTTTCTTCTTTATATCTCGAAAAATCTTTCCCCGAATTTGGCATCGTCACTTCTCTCTTAACAACTTAACCATTACCGTCCTCTTATTCATTTCCAATGGCCACCATTAGGATTTCCGGATTCTCCTTAATTTGCATCCCCATTGTTGCTATTGACATATTTATTCGAGCATTACTTCCATCTTCCATTTTATCTCTCGGTCGTGCTCTCACCCTTAAAATTTGCTCTCCCGGTTGAACTCTATTGATTCTTCTTTTATCGAAATTCTTGATGAGTAAATCCCATTAGGTGAAGTTTAACTGATATAGAAATCAAGGATTTGACCTTTCAACTCCTTCCCCAGTTCTCTTGATGTTCGAAACTCCTTCTGAATTCTTGTTTACGTTAACCTATCCCTCAACGGAAGTTCTTATTTCCCAAATTCACCTTCCTCATAACTCAGATGCGGCTCAGTTGCACTGATACTTGATAGTTGAGGCGGAAGGACTTCCTATCAAGTAAACACTAAAATGCATGTTGGGTTAAAATGACCATGCATGGGTCACGTTTACATCAAGCAATTATACAATACCTTAGCGCAACGAAACCAATTAGAAATGCACGAATAACATAAGATCAAGAGAATAAATAATTAATGCAAAATATGATGCACGTGCTATGAATGCTTTGGAACCTGTCACCAATGGGGTAAGTAGTTAGCTCGACAGCTTTTCCTTGCTACTCCAAGTCCCGCGGTTACTTTGACTTGGTAATTATTCCTTGCCTTTCCCACGGTCATCGAGATTCCCATGCATCTTTATAAATCAACTTGTATCTTCCACTTCCAAGGAGTTAGCATCCAATCTATTCTCTAAATTCGACCTTTACTTCCAATCGTCGTCTCAATCAAGAATCCCTCACTTACCCTTTCGAAAGTTCAATTCACCTCCCACTGCTTACATTTGACCGCATGATTTCCTTTCAAGGAGTGGTTGCCTTTCTTTACCGTTTCCATATGTTGCTTCATATCTTCCATTTCAACTTCACAACATGACAATTCAGCTTGGTCTTGGAAAAACAAGCTCATCTCCCACTCAACACCTTGCTCAAGATTACCGTGACTATTGTTTATGAGTTTCCCATCACGATCGAAATCCAGAGCACCCAAGTCCAACTCTTCCCGGTCTTAACTTCGATAGACTTGATTTCAATTCACTAGGCTTAATCAGAAATCCTTCTTGTCGAGCCCAGGTACACAGCTCCTTCTTCCCAGAGTATCCTGCCCATCTTCCATGCCTCAGAAGGTTTGCAATCGATCTTCTTTGTCATAGAACTTGGCCGTGGTTTGATATTATCTTCATAACCTATAAATCATAGCTTACTTCAAGAGTAGATGCATGCGATTAGTGCATGCTCATGACACATTTTCAACAATTATTGCAAGGATCCTTATGTAAATGCAACAGATAGTCCCACAAAATTCAAAAAGAAGAGCCAAATTCATGTTCAAGATCGATGCAATGCACACATTCACAAGTTGTTCCTATGCCGTGCGACCTAACTGACTCAGACATGACTCAAGAACACCGGTTTTGCAACCGGGCTCTGATACCACTTAAGGATGTAGCACCCCGCACGTGAGGCACCACATCCCCCGCACTATGGCTCAACACGAGTAACGAAACAGCTAATCCGCACCCATATCAAACCATAGCGAACGGGAGACAAACAGAAAAACCTTCCTAAGCCAGGCGGAGCTAGACCCTACAATGAAAACCAATCCACAAAGTATAATGCATAGCAAAGCCAAAGTTCAATCATACAAACCATAAACGGAATTTGGGCTCTTCAGGCCTCTTTTAAAACATAACAAAACCCAGTGAAAGCAATTCACTAACAATTATATAATTATTCAAGTTCCAGAGACTATGACATCGAATCATACATAAATCCAATACATGAATGAGTGCAAAGACTCTCCTAACCTAACTCAACCCACTTAAAGACTCCAAACACCTCCGCCTAGCTCGAAACTCCAAAGATCAAACCTGCACACAAAAAAGATTGGGGAGGGAAAGGGGTCAGTCTCTAGAAGACTGAGTGAGCAGGAGCGATACATATATATAAAACATGCACATGCAAGTCATAAATCCCGAGCAAGGTTTTATTTGAATTTAGTTCCCGAAAAGGGCAAGAAAATAGATAAACAATGCTCGACTTTTACGACTAAGTCATAATAAATTCATTACATTCATAAATCATACATATACATAAGGCTCGGCGAGTGAGCGTGCACAATCTCCAACCAAACTCCGACCGTGTACGACAAATATCATTAGTATATTGATTAGGCGATCATGTAATATATCATAATACACACAGACCATAAATCGTGTCATGTCCTAAATATATTTGTTTGGGCAATCCGATTCCCGGCCTTCCCGCACAGTGCCTATCAATCAATAATCAATCAGTCAATCATTTTCAATCATAAATAAGTTCCAACCTTCTTCCTCCGGGTTGGTGGTGGGTTTGCAAGGCCCGACCACCCAATCATTGACCAAAAGGGGTTGCATGACTCCCCAGATGGCACTCAGCTCCCTTTCCCCGCCAATCTCCTGACGACGTCCGGTACCGCTGTAGTTGGTTGGGACTAGTATATGGGATCCCCGTCAGCCCTTGCTTCCTCGGTTAGCCACATATACTAAGTCCCGGGGCCCGTTCAGTCATAAATCAGAAATGTGACTCGCCAAACATATCAATTCAAAAGTACATATCATAATTCATAAATCATTTGAAAAGGGTTTACTCGATCAATACATACTATAAGAATCATACCTTACCGTGTAATTCGGCATATGCTATATACGTACCTTTCCGTGTCATCCTATTCCGTAGCTAGCATGAAGACACACGGTTTGGAGCATAGCCTCATAACAAAACCATTTTTAGGTTTATATACGCTCATACGCATAATTCAGAAGGATTTACTCGATAACTTCATTTGAAAATCATATATATATAATCATAAGGTTTTGGCCAAAGCTTTTCACATAAGGGTTGTAGGGTCTGTTACATAGCTAAAACAAAAACCACCCTCACCTGAACCGTGAAGTTACAAGGATCGAGCACCAAGTGCCTGAACGATCAAAAGCTCTCCACCCTGGAGACAAACTGTACAAAAGACCACAAGACGTGTTCTTGAGACTCAAGACTCTTAATGAACCATATATGACGCACGGCAATGCTCACTCATAAAATCATGTCATGAAAATGTTCATGTGCATTATTAAGGCATTTAACTCATATATCCACGTCATTCAATCATTCATTCATTATCATTCAATTCATATTTCCAATCTAATAATTCAAGAATTCAAATAGGAGCATAGAACATATTCAAGCTCTTCCATAATGCTACCACATACTTCATATTACATAAGATAGCATATTCCCAAGGTTTGACAACAAGAAGAAGTCATATGATATAGAAAATAAGTGATGCGATTCATAAACGACATATAAACACACATAAACGACATTAAGAAAAAGCATGCCTATAACACATCCGAATGCCATGAAATTAAACCACAATACTCCTAAAATATAGTAAAACAAGTTCATAGTTCAACACAAAAGGAGATAAAGCCATTCAAGAGGTGAAACAAATCAAAACCCGAAAAGGAAGCAACACGACTGCGCAGGGGAAGGGACACGGGGGTGTCACCAACCCTAGCCAAACTGAGCCACGACCGTGGCTCAGTACAGACCTGACCAGAGGGTGTGACACGCCCGTGTCTCACTCTTATGAGTAAATGAGACACGGGGGTGTCACTGTACAGAGCTTGAGGCGTTCACAGAGTGTTCCGGCAAAACTGATCTCATACCAAATCAATCCAAAAACATACCAAATGAACTCCAAATGCTCTGAAACTTAATATACAACATATTTAGCATGTTATGAACATTTTTCATTTAGAGTGAAAAGGATAAATCACACGTTAAGATCATCGAATCCATGCAACAAAACTGGGTCGCCAAAATCGTACATATGAGCCCTAATGATTCCATCATGCCTTGATCAAGTACTTAGGGGTTGAATTTGGATCTGAAACTTTAGGGAAAGCATGCTAACATACTAAAAAACTAATATACATCATATATATGCAAAATGGTACAATTTAAAGCACATTAGAATGACCAACAAGTTACCAAACACAACAGCAACAATTCTGTCATGAAGCATGCATAAAAACAGGCCATGTACTTCGGTTTTGAGGCTTCAAATGGATCCAAATACTTGAAACATGAATGTTAACATATAAATTAATGAGTGTACATCAACTCCATGCAATTTCACACGAAATGGAGACCATTTGATCAAGCAACAACACAATATTTCACACAGCAGTTTGAAAACAGGGGAAGTAGTTTGATCATCAAGTTTGGAGCTCCATATCTCATAATTTCATTAAAGGGTCAAGAGATCAAATCCCCCTAACATCAAATACTATCAGTTGGGAAAGAAATTGGCCAAGAAACAAGCTCATATAATCATTTACAAGCAAGGAAAACAGCTGCACAACCAAGCAAGGTCACAAGAGCAATTTCCCCCAAAACCCTATTCATGCTCTTAACCCAAACCCTAATCAAATCTGATCCAAAACATGATGTAAGTAGATGAAATCAAGTATAATAGAGTAGAGAAGACATAAATATTCATACCTTGAAGATTTGGTGAAGAAAAATGGTGATTTGAGCTCAAAATCACAAAAGGGCCAAGGTTTCCTTCTTCTTTCTCCTCTCTCTCTCTCTCGATCAGTTCCAGCTGCAAAAGGGGGATATTTGTTCGGTTTTCAGAACAAAAAGGGAAGAAAAAGGCTTATACCAAGGTACACAAGCCATGGTTAAGGTATGGTTAGGTTAGGGAGGTGTTAAGGGGTCCCACCATGAAGACTAGTCAACCAAAGGAGTTCCTCTTGCACGAGTTGCTCGTTACGGTTGGATTTCGAAGGTCTTAATGATTTCAAAACGGTATGAGGCTTGCTCCATTATCTCCGAATCGTCGATACGAAGGCAACGGAGGTGTCGGAATTCGAATCCGAATTCCCGAGCTCAAGATATCACGTACGGAACCAAGGGTGCGCTAATTGCTCGTTAGCCCCCGATTTGGTTCCACAAATCAAATTAAATTCATAAACACGTCAAATGAATCCGAAAACATAAACCGAGCATATAGGCATGTTCATAACACACATATTTAAGACATACTAAATTTCCATACCAATCCGATATCATTACATATATGAACGAAGCACAAATAGAACACTCATGCGCATGAACGAATTCATATTGTTATAAATAATTTACTAAAACTTAAATTCCATATTAATTAAATTAAAACCAACTAATAACATGTTGAAATTAATTAACGAAATTACCGAAATAGTTAAGGTAACACAAAACCTTAATTGAGAATTTAACACTAAATATCAAAGTAGAAATAAAATGAATTAAATTAAATATTAATAGTTTATAGTTTAAATCAAATAAAAACACTTATGAACAAGTAATCATATAATTAAATAATTGAATCGCGCAATTTATAAACAAATACACCACATTATTTAAAACTGAAAAACTGGGGCGTTACATTGGTCCTTTGTGCTCAAATTCATCGACCACTTCTTGTATACCCACGGTCTTCTAACTTCCTTAATTCTTCTTATATTCCCCCGTTTTACCAAAATCTGAATGCTTTGTTGAGCTCCAATTCCTCTAAACCCAAGCCTTTCGATACATTAAACCTTCCCAAAACTAACCCTAAGTTCCCATACTTTCTAGTACCTCTCAAGAACTCCCAAGAACCAAGTTATCATAAAACCCATTCCTTCTACTTCCGCGAAACTGGCCTCTTGAATCTGTCATATGCCGACTCCATCTTGTAGAATTTCCACTAGTTGTCCCCTTGAACATAGTTTTTCCCATTTCCTCCTTGGTGGCGGGTAAGGATGAATAAACTCATATTTTATTATTATGTAATCTCATTTGTCCCTCTCCGATCCGACCATCAACTAAAATATCAATTTGGATACTTTGACTTCCCATGATTTCCTAAACTTCGAAATTCTTTATATCGACTCACATGTCTTCACGATCTGAAATTTCGTGATTCTTGAACCTAACCTCTTCTTGATCAAATCCCTTTGGCTTATCTCTAGTAAATTCAAATTAGTTGAATAGCTCATCCTCTGATAGTTTAAACCTGAGCATATAATTTCCTTCCCTAAAGCTCTTTGTCTTTCTTATGGTTCCATATCTTCAATGATGTCATACTTTCCGCGTTGAGCGATTTTCTCTAACCCTTCTTTTCCTCGTATCGCTTGCCTTCTTACCAATCCCCGAATTCTTTATTCCTATAATGATAAAGAGCATCTTCTCTCAATTCGAGGTAGTCATTTGATTCTAAATCTTATATGTCCGAGTGCCTCGATTCTTTCCCATCTTCTCTAGAACAAATCTTCATTTAGACAATTCCTCTTCTTTCTTAACTCGAACCCAAATCTTGATCCCATCTCAACACTAATTATCTTGACTTAGCTCTTCACTCCCACAACTTGATTTTAAATCTAACTACTCAAAGGTCTTCATCTTGATTATCAATTGGAACCTTGAATCTTAATATCTTCAAAGTCTTTCCTTCACTTCTTCCTTGAATTAAACGTCCTCTTGAACCCGGTACATCTACTTCGTTTGCGGGGTAGGAGTGTGTGTTTGTTGGAGGGTTATAACATTAAACTCTCGTACCACTACCTCAACCATAACCATCTTCTTACATGATTTAATTCTCACCTCGGTCTTGAATTCCTTAGCTAAAGCCCCGTCATAGTAATCACCAATTACCCGAATTCTTGTTAACATCCGAAGCCTTCTTCAAATCACCCATATCCATAAGGAATACTTGTAGTATATGGCGGTTACTTTGTAAATTTGGTCGTAGTTTTATGTTGTGATCGCAACCTATGAGTCACAACTCAATTCAAATATAAATGCATGCTAGTTATTAAATGCATATGTCACGTAATTAACACCAAAACACGTATGGATGCAAAATGCAACACAAAAATCAACAAAATAAAAATTTCATCATAAAATTCATCAAACTTTCCAATAATACATGCTCATGATCAATGCGGTGCACACGTTGACACGTTGTTCCTAAGCTGTTCGACCTAAACTTGACATGACAAGACGCTGGAACTCCGGTTTTGTAACCTAGAGCTCTGATACCACCTTAGGATGTAGCACCCGTGACGATAGGCACCAAATACCCCGCACTACAAGTCTGGTCAACATGTGAAAAAGACGATGCAGCATGAACCGAACTCATAGCGAACGGGTGACAAAATAAAAACTTTCCTACCTAGGCGGAATCTAACCCTGTACCAAACAATCCAAAAATAGTACAAGTGCAATGCGGAAGCAATCATGCCAATAATAAAATTCCATTAATGGCTACAAGCCCAAACAATTAATAAATATAATTAAATCCAACATGCACCTAGCAACGGGTTCAGCTAAGCATGCAACCTGTCCCGAATCCATAATCAATAATACATTGCTAATAATACCATGTATTTAATTAGCCATGTGTCTCGAGTGTACAAGTGAGACTCGAGACAATCTCTAAGACTTGACTCCCGCCTAGCAAAACATGCATATGCAAGTCATAAATCCCGAGCAAAGTTATATTTAAAGATTGTTCCCGAGAAGGGCAAGAAATAGAATAGCAATGCTCGGACTTTACGACTAATTCATATTAAATACTTTAAGTTCGTAATGCATAAATAATCGTTATAGCTTGGCGAGTGAGCGTGCATTATCTCCAACCAAACTCCGACCGTGTACAATTAACATGATTTACTGATTTGAATACGATACAATACATAATAATACATGCGGGCGTAAAACATAGTCGTTTAGGCAATCCGTGTCTCGGCCTTCCCCCCACAGTGCGTAACGTAAACATGAACATGATCGTAAAATATCCAACCATTTAACTTTAACGTGTCGAGACGAGGGATCGTGACTCCTACCCGCTTCTTTCAAGTAGATTAACCACCGGCTCAAGAATATCCCGCCTTCCTGCAAACAAAGTCGTGCGAGGATAATCTCAAAGGGTACTATGTCATAAGGGATTGCCCGACGGCCCGATGCCGTACCGGTATCCAAGACCACATTTCCCCGGGCCCAATAACGTGAACGTGAAGTGCGTTATCTCGCCAAAACATTTCAATTCGTTAGAACATTTCAATACATTTCATTTCAAATGATTCAATCCTTGAAACCATTTACTCGATAAGAATTTACTCGATGATTTTGCTTGCAAATGATATATAAATATATACATAGGAATTTGGCCAAAACATATCACATAAGGGTTATAGGGATTTAATACATAACTAGAACAAAAACACCCTCACCTGAAAGACAACAATACAAGGATACAAGCTAGGCCGTGTGCTTATAAGGTCACGAGATCTCCGCCCTGGAGAAGAACTATACAAGAAAGAGAATAATGTGTACTTGTGAGACACGACTCAATATGAAGCCACATAAGACGCAGGGCATGCTTATGAGATGATGTAATGTGTCATGAGATGATTCAATATGGAATAAAGCATAATTATGCCATGGAAGGGTGGGATCATGTTCATATGGTCAATTACCCACACGAATTAAATTCATATATCAAGCACAATTTAAACAATCAAACTTAAGCATGTAAGAATCAAAGAGTGTCAAATAAGAGCGTAATTATCAATTAAGCAAGTAGATACTCCATATAAGTTACATACGGGCGCCAAGGAAGTGAAAGGAACGCAAGAAAAGAGGTTTTGGCAAAGTTTGGCAAAAGGTGACAGTTTTTGGAAATGCGCATGCTGAGGGAAAACTGGAATATCGTAAGTTCTATCAGTTGGAATTGAGTTTTTCTTCTTGGATATGAAACTAGAAACAAAGACCTTTCCGATGGTATGCGGCTCGTTTTCTAGTTCAAAGTGAGGAGAAAATGGCGTAAGCTTGAAGTTAGGCGAGTGCAGTTTTCCAGGAAAATGGTGACACCTAAAATAATTGATTATAACTCACAAATGGTAAAAGATATTGAGATGATTCAAATTGGAGGTTATTCTAGACTTCAAGAATTTTCCAACGGTTCAAAAATCAAGTCAATCGGAGTTTTTATGAGGGAGAAACTCCCGTTTGAAAAATGGTCTGAAAACAGAAACGGACGTGTGAAAACCTCCTGTAACAGTGCCAAACGGGCGTTTGGTGCATGAACTAGAAAGAACGGGCATTTGGGAAGCCGCTAGGTGAAAAAACAGGGGAAAAACAGGGTAGGTCTCGGAAAAATGGCTCCCAAGCCATTCAACACCAATCAACAACAATCAAATACCTCAAAACTAACCTACAACACCAATATACATCTCATACTTCAATTACAACATATAAATCCATCATATTGACACATGAATCAATCATCCAATGTTTTATAATGGCCATAACATCAAATAAGCCAATAACTTCAAGTATTCATGCTATAAACTCAAAATACACACCACCAAGAACATATATTCATGCTTAAAGTCAAGGAGATCATACCAAAACATCTAGCCCTAACTATTCACAAATGAAAGAAACTCATATTAAACCATATCTGTAGCACCCCGCACGTGAGGCACCACATCCCCCGCACTATGGCTCAACACGAGTAACGAAACAGCTAATCCGCACCCATATCAAACCATAGCGAACGGGAGACAAACATAAAAACCTTCCTAAGCCAGGCGGAGCTAGACCCTGCAATGAAAACCAATCCACAAAGTATAATGCATTGCAAAGCCAAAGTTCAATCATACAAGTCATAAACGGAATTTGGGCTCTTCAGGCCTCTTTTAATTAAATAGCAAAACTCAGTAACAGCAATTCAATAACAATTACATAATTATTCGAGTTCATGGTATAATAGAACGAATCATACATAATTCAAATACAGAAATGAGTGCAGAGACTCCCCTAACCTAACTTGACCGACACAAAGACTCCAACACCTCCGCCTAGCTCGAAACTCTGAAGCCAAACCTGCACACTAAAGTGTTGGGGAGGGAGAGGGTCAGTCTCTAGAAGACTGAGTGAGCAGGAGCGATACATAAATATATAGAACATGCACATGCAAGTCATAAATCCCTAGCAAGGTTTTATTTGAATTTAGTTCCCGAAAGGGACAAGAAAATAGATAGACAATGCTCGACTTTTACGACTAATTCATATTAAATTCATTCCCTTCATAAATCATACATAATTATAAGGCTCGGCGAGTGAGCGTGCACAATCGCCAACCGAACTCCGACCGTGTACGACAAATATCAATAATATGTTGATTAGGTGTTCATGCAATATATCATAATACATGCAGACCATATATCATAAATCATAGCGTTTGGGCAATCCGTGTTCCGGCTTTCCCGCACGGTGCATAATTCTATCAAAACATATACATAAGAAGAAGCATAAATCCTAACCAACCTTCTTCCTCCAGGTGGTGGACGGGCTTGCAAGACCCGGCCACCGGTTTATACATGTGCCAATGGGGGTACATGAATTCCCCAAAGGCACTCAGCTCCCATTCCCCGCTAAACCTCCTAGCGAGGGCCGGTATCACCGTAGTTGGTTGGGACTAGTATATGGGATCCCCGTCAGCCCTTGCTTCCTCGGTTAGCCACATATACTAAGTCCCGGGCCCGTTAAATCAGAAGTCATAAATCAGAAATGTGACTCGCCAAAACATTTCAATTCATAAGTACATAACATAATTCATAAATACATATCATAATTCATAAGTACATATCATAATTCATAAATCTTTTGAAAAGGGTTTACTCGATCAATACATACTATAAGAAATCATACCTTACCGTGTAATTCGGCATATGCTATATACGTACCTCTCCGTGTCATCCTATTCCGTAACTAGCATGAAGACACACGGTTTGGAGCATAGCCTCATTACAAAACCATTTTTAAGTTATACGCTCATACGCATAATTCAGAAGGATTTACTCGATAACTTCATTTGAAAATCATATATGTATAGTCATAAGGTTTTGGCCAAAGCTTTTCACATAAGGGTTGTAGGGTTTGTTACATAGCTAAAACAAAAACCACCCTCACCTGAACCGTGATGAAACAAGGATCGAGCACCAAGTGCCTGAACAATCAAAAGCTCTCCACCCTGGAGATAAACTGTACAAAAGACCACAAGACGTGTTCGTGAGACTCGAGACTTCAATGAACCATATATGACGCACGGCAATGAAGTGAATATGAATGAATGCATATATGATCATGTTATATCATAAAAACGTTCATGTGCACTATCAATGCGATTAAGGCATATAACAAGCCATTCATTCAAATACTTTCAAGAAATGAAGGTATCATACTCATTTATTTCATATCCTTCATAATTCTTAGCAATATCTTACAAAATCTTAGAACCATAATCATATTATACCTTCAAACATGTTTACATTGAGTATGATACACAAAAAGGCCAAGAACATCACTTAAGACATCAAAAGAATGCAAGAATGTACTTAATATTTCATATAGAAGTATTCAAGCCACGTCATAGCAATTCACTAAAAGCATACTTTAAACCTCATCCAAATATCATGAAATTGCATCATAATACTCCTAACACCTAGCCAAACAAGTTCATAGTTCAACACGAAAGGAGATAAAATCATTAAGGAGGGGAAACAAATCAAAAACCGAAGAGGAAGTATCGAAGACTGCGCATGGGAAGTGACACGGGGGTGTCACCAACCCTAGCCCAACTGAGCCACGGGCGTGGCTCAGTACAGAACTGCCCAGAAGGTGTGACACGCCCGTGTCTCCCTCTTATGAGTAAATGAGACACGGGGGTGTCACGGTACAGAATTTGAGGCGCATGCAAGACCTAACCGGCAAAACTGAACTCAAACAAACTCAATCCAAAGGCATACCAAATGAACTCCAAATGCTCTGAAACTTAATATGCAACATATTTTTCATGTTATGAACATTTTTCATTTAGAGTGCAAAAGCTAAATCACACGTTAAGATCATCGAAACCGTGAAACAAAACTGGGTCGCTACAATCGGACATATGAGCCCTAATGATTCTATCATGCCTTGATCAAGTACTTAGGGCTTAAATTTGGATCTGAAACTTTGGGGAATGCATGCTAACATACCAAACAACTAATATACATCATATATATGCAAAATGGTACAATTTAAAGCACATTAGAATGACCAACAAGTTACCAAACACAACAGCAACAATTCTGTCAAAGATCATGCATAAGAACAGGCCATGTCTTGCGGTTTTGAGGCTTAAAATGGATCCAAATACTTGAAACATGAATACTAACATATAGAACAATGAGTGTACATAAGATCCATGCAATTTCACCCGAAATGGAGACCATTTGATCAAGCAACAACACCATATTTCACACAGCAGTTCGAAAACAGGGGAAACAGTTTGAACATCAAGTTTGGAGCTCCATATCTCATAATTTCATAAAAGGGTCAAGAGATGAAATCCTCCTAACATCCTATACTATCAGTTAGGAAAGAAATAAGCCAAGAAAAAAGTTCATATGATCACATATAAGCAAGAAATTCAGCCACACAAACATATAGGTCACAAGAGCAAAAACCCCTAAAAGTTCATACCAATCTCATAATTCAAACCCTAATCAAATCTGATCCAAATCATGTTTTAAATAGATGAAATCAAGCATAATTGAGTAGAGAAGACATAAATATTCATACCTTGAAGTTTTGGTGAAGGAGGGAAGAGATTTGAGCTCAAAATCTCAAGAATGGCCTAGGGTTTTCTCTCCTTTCTTCTCTTTCTCCATATCGATCAGTTGCAGCAATGAAAGGAGATGTTTGGCTCGGTTTTTGCTGCTGAAAGGGAGAGGAAGGGCTTAACTCAAGGTAGATAAGTCATGGTTAAGGTAGGGTTAGGTTAAGGGGTGTTATGGGGTCCCACCATGAAGACTAGTCAACCAAAAGGAGCTCTTCTTGCACGAGTCGCCCGTTACGGTTGGATTTTGGAGGTCTTAATGATTTCAAAAAGGTATGAGGCTTGTTCCATTGTCTCCGAATCGTCGATACGAAGGCAACGGAGGTGTCGGAATTCGAATCCGAATTCCCGAGCTCAAGATATCACGCACGGAACCAAGGGTGCACTAATTTCTCGTTAGCCCCCGACTTGGTTCCAAAAATCAAAATAAATTCGTAAACACGTCAAATGAATCCGAAAACATAAACCGAGCATAGAGACATGTTCATAACACACATATTTACGACATACTAAATTTCCATACCAATCCGATATCATTACATATATGAACGAAGCACAAATAGAACACTCATGCGCATGAACGAATTCATATAGTTATGAATAAATTACTAAACTTAAATTCCATATTAAATAAGTTAAACAAACTAATAACATGTTGTAATTAATTAAAGAAATTACCGAAACAGTTAAGGTGACGTGAAACCTCAATTAAGAAATTAAACACTAAATATCAAAGTAAAATAAATGAATTAAATTAAAATAGAAATAGTTTATAGTTTGAATCAAATAACAACACTTATGAACAAGTAATCATATAATTAAATAATTAATTTGCGCAATTTATGAACAAATACGTCACATTATTTAAAACTGAAAAACTGGGGCGTTACAATCTCTCCCCCTTAAAAAGAATCCGTCCTCGGATTCGCAACAAGCCTGAAAACAAACAATGAGAGATTCCCCGTCTCTCACAAGCAACAAGGAGAGAGCCCCGTCTCTCGAGCAACAATGAGAGAACCCCGTCTTTCCAACAACAATGAGAGAACCCCGTCTCTCGCAAGCAAAGAGAGTACCTCGTCTCTCAAACAAAAATAAGAGAATCCCCGTCTCTTAACCGAAAATAAAGCAAGGAAGTCTCCAATACTCCCAAGCAACTCACGCAAAAACCAAATTTAAAATCACTTAAGGCACCCAACGCAAGTAGTAAGTGTCGCCCACATTGATTTTCAAATGCTCCAAGTAATTTGCCACCATACAAGATTAAAACACCTAGCATAGAAATTACGTAGGTTAAATTTGCATGGATGCATGTATCATGAATGCTATAAGTACCGTTCACCGTAGTTGCAAAAATTTAAGTTGTGAATTGTCATTGTCCAAGGTATGCTCTGTCCTGAATGTAGTTCAGTGCCCAGCTTGTCTTGAACCTCTTCAGGGTTCTCCGGTGAAGCGATTGATGAATCCTTTTAAGAATCATATTCTTAGATCCGTTCCGACTTGTACTGTTTCCAGTCTTCACCATTTCCCTCAATCCTCATTCGCCCAACCAACTCTTTTGAATTAACCGAATTTGACTTCCCGAATACCCTTGGACCACCCGTCTCGAAGTTAGGTCCATAGCTACTAGCTTACCCATATCGGAGTTTAAAATACCCTAAAGGATAACTACTCCTGACAACCTTGACGATTCAATCCCTACCTTGGGGTATTCGTCATTAGGATCTACCTTAACACGAATCCTTTTCTATTTTCCGTTCATGTTACCTATTTATACTCTTTGACCCCTTAAGGTTATATTTGGCATCTAGCTCCACATTTCTTGAATCGAAGATAAAACGTTCCTGATGCGTTTTGAAGTTTGATGTAAATCTTCCAATGATCATCTTTTCCGGTTTGGTTTCTGCGTGGATTTCCTTCCGGATCACCTTTGATAGAACCGATAACTTAATAATGTTGTCTCGGATCCCTTAATACTTCTACTAAATAAATCTTGGTCGACAACATCCCCTCATATAATAGATTGATCCAAATTTTCCTTTAGTTAATTCCATCTTAGGAGGTCACAGAAACTCCCATATAATTTCATCACTCCCAATTCGGAATTCCAGGCATAGAGTCGTTCAGTAAACTTTCTTCTTCATATCTCGAAAAGTCTTTCCCCGAATTTGGCATCGTCACTTCTCTCTTAACAACTTAACCATTACCGTCCTCTTATTCATTTCCAATGGCCACCATTAGGATTTCCGGATTCTCCTTAACTTGCATCCCCGTTGTTGCTATTGACATATTTATTCGAGCATTACTTCCATCTTCCATTTTCTCTCTCGGTCGTGCTCTCCCCCTTAAAATTTGCTCTCCCGGTTGAACTCTATTGATTCTTCTTTTATCGAAGTTCTTGATGAGTAAATCCCATTAGGTGAAGTTTAACTGATATAGAAATCAAGGATTTGACCTTTCAACTCCTTCCCTAGTTCTCTTGATATCCGAAACTCCTTTCTTAATTTTGTCCGGAACTCTAGTCTCACTTCTCCTTCTGAATTCTTGTTTACGTTAACCTATCCCTCAATGGAAGTTCTTATTTCCCAAATTCACCTTCCTCATAACTCAGATGCGGCTCGGTTGAATTGATACTTGATAGTTGAGGCGAAAAGACTTCCTATCAAGTAAACACTAAAATGCATGTTGGGTTAAAATGACAATGCATGAGTCACGTTTACATCAAGCAATTATACAATACATTAGCGCAACGAAACCAATTAGAAATGCAAGGATAACATAAGGTCAAAAAAATAAATAATTAATGCAAAATATGATGCACGTGCTATGAATGTTTTGGAACCTGTCACCAAGATGGTAAGTAGTTAGTTCGGTAGCTTTTCCTCGTTCCTCAAATCCCGAGGTTACTTTGACTCGGTGATTATCCCTTGCCTTTCCCACGGTCTTCAAGTTTTCCATGAGTCTCTTTTGCATCACTTGTATCTTCCACTATCCGAGATTGCAATTTCTTAATCCTTAATTCTTCCACGTCCACAGAGTTAGTATCCAAACTTCTCCTCGAAATTCGACCTTTACTTCTAATCGTCACCTCGATCAAGAATTCCGCGCTTATCTTTTGTGAATTTAATTCACCTCCAATTGCTTATACTTGAGCGCATGGTTTCCTTTCTTTCCCGTTTC
This sequence comes from Lantana camara, assembly GCA_037501455.1. Taxonomy (NCBI): domain Eukaryota; kingdom Viridiplantae; phylum Streptophyta; class Magnoliopsida; order Lamiales; family Verbenaceae; genus Lantana; species Lantana camara. Next base: position 41,448,673 of record CM074865.1, read on the forward strand.
CATTTGTTGCTCCATATCTTCCAATTTAACCTCACAGCATGACAATTCAGCTTGGATTTGGAAAAATGAACTCAAATCCTGTTCTCAATATCGCCACCTTCCCTCTATTTGTGTTTACCCAATGCTTGCCTTCTAAAACCCGACTTCTAATCACTAGGCTTAGTTCGAAGTCCTTCTTTGTAGAACCTTGATGCATAACCTCTACCGGACCCCTGTTGTCTCTACTCCTCTTAATGACTAGTACCTATTCCATGATCCAAATCCGAGACCAAAATGTCTTCAAGGCTTTGTTTAATTCATTCCTTAAGTTGAAAGATCCTGTTGAATCCAATTAATGCACTCCAAGTAGCCGATTCTCATAAGTTAGTCTTTTGAATCTCAACAATCCCATGATTAACTCCTATTCCGATTTCACCAAATGTCTCCCTGCCATCGCATCTCTAGATTCAATCTTCCCAAAGTATCCTACCCATCTTCCATGTCTCAGAAAGGTTTGCAATCAATCTTCTTTGTCCTAGAACTTGGCCGTGGTTTGATATCATCTTTATAAGCTGGAAATCATAACTCATTTCAAGAATGGATGCATGCGATTAGTGCATGCTCATGACACATTTTCAACAATTATTGCAAGGATCCTTATGTAAATGCAACAGATAGTCCAACGAAATTCAAAAAGGAAAGCCAAATTCATGTTCAAGATCAATGCAATGCACACATTGTCATATAGTCCCTAAGCCGTACGACCTAGACTGTCTCACACAAGACACTAGAACACCGGTTTTGCAACCGGGCTCTGATACCACTTAAGGATGTAGCACCCCGCACGTGAGGCACCACATCCCCCGCACTATGGCTCAACACGAGTAACGAAACAGCTAATCCGCACCCATATCAAACCATAGCGAACGGGAGACAAACAAAAAAACCTTCCTAAGCCAGGCGGAGCTAGACCCTGCAATGAAAACCAATCCACAAAGTATAATGCATTGCAAAGCCAAAGTTCAATCATACAAGTCATAAACGGAATTTGGGCTCTTCAGGCCTCTTTTAATCCAATAGCAAAACTCAGTAACAGCAATTCAATAACAATTACATAATTATTCGAGTTCATGGTATAATAGAACGAATCATACATAATTCAAATACAGAAATGAGTGCAGAGACTCCCCTAACCTAACTTGACCGACACAAAGACTCCAACACCTCCGCCTAGCTCGAAACTCTGAAGCCAAACCTGCACACTAAAGTGTTGGGGAGGGAGAGGGTCAGTCTCTAGAAGACTGAGTGAGCAGGAGCGATACATAAATATATAGAACATGCACATGCAAGTCATAAATCCCGAGCAAGGTTTTATTTGAATTTAGTTCCCGAAAGGGACAAGAAAATAGATAGACAATGCTCGACTTCTATGACTAATTCCTATTAAATTCATTCCCTTCATAAATCATACATAATTATAAGGCTCGGCGAGTGAGCGTGCACAATCTCCAACCGAACTCCGACCGTGTACGACAAATATCAATAATATGTTGATTAGGTGTTCATGCAATATATCATAATACATGCAGACCATATATCATAAATCATAGCGTTTGGGCAATCCGTGTTCCAGCATTCCCGCACGGTGCATAATTCTATCAAAACATATACATAAGAAGAGGCATAAATCCTAACCAACCTTCTTCCTCCAGGTGGTGGACGGGCCTGCAAGACCCGGCCACCGGTTTATACATGGGCCAATGGGGGTACATGAATTCCCCAAAGGCACTCAGCTCCCATTCCCCGCTAAACCTCCTAGCGAGGGCCGGTATCACCGTAGTTGGTTGGGACTAGTATATGGGATCCCCGTCAGCCCTTGCTTCCTCGGTTAGCCACATATACTAAGTCCCGGGCCCGTTAAATCAGAAGTCATAAATCAGAAATGTGACTCGCCAAAACATTTCAATTCATAAGTACATAACATAATTCATAAATACATATCATAATTCATAAGTACATATCATAATTCATAAATCTTTTGAAAAGGGTTTACTCGATCAATACATACTATAAGAAATCATACCTTACCGTGTAATTCGGCATATGCTATATACGTACCTCTCCGTGTCATCCTATTCCGTAACTAGCATGAAGACACACGGTTTGGAGCATAGCCTCATTACAAAACCATTTTTAAGTTATATGCTCATACGCATAATTCAGAAGGATTTACGCGATAACTTCATTTGAAAATCATATATGTATAGTCATAAGGTTTTGGCCAAAGCTTTTCACATAAGGGTTGTAGGGTTTGTTACATAGCTAAAACAAAAACCACCCTCACCTGAACCGTGATGAAACAAGGATCGAGCACCAATGCCTGAACAATCAAAAGCTCTCCACCCTGGAGATAAACTGTACAAAAGACCACAAGACGTGTTCGTGAGACTCGAGACTTCAATGAACCATATATGACGCACGACAATGAAGTGAATATGAATGAATGCATATATGATCATGTTATATCATAAAAACGTTCATGTGCACTATCAATGCGATTAAGGCATATAACAAGCCATTCATTCAAATACTTTCAAGAAATGAAGGTATCATACTCATTTATTTCATATCCTTCATAATTCTTAGCAATATCTTACAAAATCTTAGAACCATAATCATATTATACCTTCAAACATGTTTACATTGAGTATGATACACAAAAAGGCCAAGAACATCACTTAAGACATCAAAAGAATGCAAGAATGTACTTAATATTTCATATAGAAGTATTCAAGCCACGTCATAGCAATTCACTAAAAGCATACTTTAAACCTCATCCAAATATCATGAAATTGCATCATAATACTCCTAACACCTAGCCAAACAAGTTCATAGTTCAACACGAAAGGAGATAAAATCATTAAGGAGGGGAAACAAATCAAAAACCGAAGAGGAAGTAACGAAGACTGCGCATGGGAAGTGACACGGGGGTGTCACCAACCCTAGCCCAACTGAGCCACGGGCGTGGCTCAGTACAGAACTGCCCAGAAGGTGTGACACGCCCGTGTCTCCCTCTTATGAGTAAATGAGACACGGGGGTGTCACGGTACAGAATTTGAGGCGCATGCAAGACCTAACCGGCAAAACTGAACTCAAACAAACTCAATCCAAAGGCATACCAAATGAACTCCAAATGCTCTGAAACTTAATATGAAACATATTTGGCATGTTATGAACATTTTTCATTTAGAGTGCAAAAGCTAAATCACACGTTAAGATCATCGAAACCGTGAAACAAAACTGGGTCGCTACAATCGGACATATGAGCCCTAATGATTCTATCATGCCTTGATCAAGTACTTAGGGCTTAAATTTGGATCTGAAACTTTGGGGAATGCATGATAACATACCAAACAACTAATATACATCATATATATGCAAAATGGTACAATTTAAAGCACATTAGAATGACCAACAAGTTACCAAACACAACAGCAACAATTCTGTCAAAGATCATGCATAAGAACAGGCCATGTCTTGCGGTTTTGAGGCTTAAAATGGATCCAAATACTTGAAACATGAATACTAACATATAGAACAATGAGTTTACATAAGATCCATGCAATTTCACCCGAAATGGAGACCATTTGATCAAGCAACAACACCATATTTCACACAGCAGTTCGAAAACAGGGGAAACAGTTTGAACATCAAGTTTGGAGCTCCATATCTCATAATTTCATAAAAGGGTCAAGAGATGAAATCCTCCTAACATCCTATACTATCAGTTAGGAAAGAAATAAGCCAAGAAAAAAGTTCATATGATCACATATAAGCAAGAAATTCAGCCACACAAACATATAGGTCACAAGAGCAAAAACCCCTAAAAGTTCATACCAATCTCATAATTCAAACCCTAATCAAATCTGATCCAAATCATGTTTTAAATAGATGAAATCAAGCATAATTGAGTAGAGAAGACATAAATATTCATACCTTGAAGTTTTGGTGAAGGAGGGAAGAGATTTGAGCTCAAAATCTCAAGAATGGCCTAGGGTTTTCTCTCCTTTCTTCTCTTTCTCCATATCGATCAGTTGCAGCAATGAAAGGAGATGTTTGGCTCGGTTTTTGCTGCTGAAAGGGAGAGGAAGGGCTTAACTCAAGGTAGATAAGTCATGGTTAAGGTAGGGTTAGGTTAAGGGGTGTTATGGGGTCCCACCATGAAGACTAGTCAACCAAAAGGAGCTCTTCTTGCACGAGTCGCCCGTTACGGTTGGATTTTGGAGGTCTTAATGATTTCAAAAAGGTATGAGGCTTGTTCCATTGTCTCCGAATCGTCGATACGAAGGCAACGGAGGTGTCAGAATTCGAATCCGAATTCCCGAGCTCAAGATATCACGCACGGAACCAAGGGTGCGCTAATTTCTCGTTAGCCCCCGACTTGGTTCCAAAAATCAAAATAAATTCGTAAACACGTCAAATGAATCCGAAAACATAAACCGAGCATAGAGACATGTTCATAACACACATATTTACGACATACTAAATTTCCATACCAATCCGATATCATTACATATATGAACGAAGCACAAATAGAACACTCATGCGCATGAACGAATTCATATAGTTATGAATAAATTACTAAACTTAAATTCCATATTAAATAAATTAAACAAACTAATAACATGTTGTAATTAATTAAAGAAATTACCGAAACAGTTAAGGTAACGTGAAACCTCAATTAAGAAATTAAACACTAAATATCAAAGTAAAATAAATGAATTAAATTAAAATAGAAATAGTTTATAGTTTGAATCAAATAACAACACTTATGAACAAGTAATCATATAATTAAATAATTAATTTGCGCAATTTATGAACAAATACGTCACATTATTTAAAACTGAAAAACTGGGGCGTTACAATATCCAACCTTAGAGATAAAGAAATGGTATAAAGATGATGAATTGGAGGAGATGATCTTGATGAGGATGATGCTTCTTGATGGATGATCTTCTTCCTTTACCTTCTTGCTTGATGATCGATGTGATGAAGGTGAGGATGAGTGTGTGTAATTAGTGTGGTAGAGATTATGTGTGTGTTTGTGTCTTGCAAATTAGATACAAGGTATAAGTAATGTATGTATAGATATATGATATATATGTATAAAGTTAGATATTATCTATATAATATGTATATAATCATATTAGTGCTTTATTATTATATACAAATATAATGAATGTGAGTGTGAAAGTGTATAAGAGTTATATATGAATATATATGTATATTACATGCTAATGATCAATTACATGAATTGAATGAGAATAGAAATATAAATCTTATGAAGTTTAGTTTAAGTATAAAGATATATATATATATATATATATATATATATATATATATATATATAATTATGTGTCTCTTGCATGAGTGAATAATACAAATGAAATGTTATGTAATGGAATTACAATTAAAATGATCACATAGACAAATAGGCAATTAATCACATAATCCACTTAGTCACCTAATGCAATTAAGCAAGCTTAACAAATCTAACTCCCAAACTCACACGTGTGGCGCGCATACCTGAATAATTTTAACATGCGGGGCGTTAAATTTGGACATAATAATTAATTCTCCAATTAATTAACACATGGTCCAATTCATCAATTTGACCATAGGAGTCCAAACCGTGCTCTCGATACCCATATGTGTACCATACACATGAGGTCTTGTTTCGATCAATTATTTGATCTTTCTAACAATACCCTTTGAATCCGGTATTTGTGTGTGACCCTGTAGGTTCAATTTCAGTTAGCAATGAGCCTAATTAATTAATACACTTTATTAATTAATTACCTCACAGATCACACGACCATAGTCTAGCAATAGGTGTGTGACCCCTACCTGAAATGTGAATGTATATTCGAAAGAACCTTTTAGTCAATGTTATCATGTGGGATACGATCCTCCTATCATCGTATCTCTTGATTAAGATCTAGGGCATGGGAATATTGAGAGCCCTACTAAACTTAATCTTAAAACAAAGTTCCCTTCATATTCCATTTCATCTCAATCCAAGAAAACCCCATTTTCTTGAAGTCTTGATCTAACCACCTTGCACAAGGATTTTAGGATGGAATCATGAATGACTTGTGTAATAAGAGATCATCTTGCTACAACAAGTGTAGGTTCTTTATTGATTCCAACAATTCTCATATGCCACTTGTGTAATCCCAACATAGGTCGTGGTTCAGGTGTCTATATGGCGACACCCTTTTGAGCCTATATCAAAGATTACAGAGTTAGCTCATAAGAGACAATATAGAATCTCAAGTCTAAGGATTAATTCCTCACGTCATTGACATGTGAGATATTTCCTAATCTGGAAGTTCTAGTAACGTCCTTTCCCATTTAGGAATCTTCTCACGCGGGGGACTTTGAGAACTTGTTCTTACAACAAGCACCTTCGTGTATTGTGTACGCATCAACTTATGCACTTTACGCCCCCATGAAGCCGGATGACCCTTCTTAAGGACACAACTACACAAGCAAGTCTCAACAGAGGCAAGATCGACACTCCTACTGTCTGTCCACCTCATTGACTTGGAGAAGTTTCTAATCCTCGCCTATGGTGTTAAGAACTTGTTTCATGTGTCATTCCCATAATGACAAAGTTCTTAACAGCCTCATCGGATTACGGGAGTTCTAGATATGCACACGTAATGGAAACACACAATACACGTATTGGCACATAAGAAGTGTTCGCCTGTGATTACCATCCTTTGTATATTATTCAAAGATTGTCTGTGATATAGGGAAAGTCCCAAAGCATAATAGCTTTCTAGGGCACTATTCCCAACGAGCCCTTACTATTCACATAATTCATGAGACTCAATCAAAACTCAAGAAATGTAGAAGAAGGAGACATAAAAATGAAGCTACGAACATGGTGAATTTGTTTCTTATCTCGAATCGTTGATTGAACGAATGAAAGCTAGCAAACTTGAGCTCAAAGCTTGGAGGAAAAAAGGTGGGTTTCTTCTTTTTTTTTTTCCTCTTATTTCTTGCTCCCTTGTGTACATGTGAGGAGAAAGGATGTAACACCCCGTATTTTCATGACAGGTTTGGCATGACGTCACGAGTGACCTTAGGCTCAGTGTTGTGAGTTTAATTATGTTTAAAGTTCTTTATTATATTTAATTATGTGAATGATGTACCTCGATTGTGTTTTACGAATTAATTTTTTTTTATGTGTAACCCCTCTTTAATTTCATAAATTAATTATAATTATGAGACAAACGTATTTAAATTTATTTAATTACCGTTAAATGTTGATACATGCAACTTGTGGACTTAATTGAGTTAGGTTTAGGACCTAATTGCACTTTATTTATAATTATGTGGGTTAATTTGTAGTTTTATAAAGTTAAGTACTTAATTGAACTTTGTCTAATCGTTTGGGACTCCATTTCTAATTTATTAATTTTGAATTTGGCCTTAATTGAAACTTATTTTTAATTATGTGGGTGCTTTTATAATTACCAAATGTCCAATTGGGCTTGATTTAAATCGTACTGAAATCTGTGGACTTAATTGTATAACTTTAACCTTTAAGGGACTTGATTGCAATTTTGGAAGAGAACCCTCTTTATACACCTGAAACCCTAATGCTGCCTCATTCTTCATTTCCCGTAACAGTAGCGCATCCTCATTTTCCCTCTCAATCTTCAGCAGCTGCACCAGTTTCTCCTGCGCATTCTTCCCCGGCAACTACCACCATTCTCTTCGGCGTCCCACACCACCGACACCACTCCAGCGACTCCTTCCCCTTTAGGCCTTCATCTTCACAAGCAGCGGCACAGCCCTTTTCCTCCAGAGTCGTCGTACGGTCGGCGATTCAAAGCCACCACCGCTGCTGAAGGTCGAGCAACCCCTGTAATTTTACCGGCGAACTACACCACCACGCCGGATCTGGCACCTCACGCACCACCCTCCGCCTCCACAGCAACACCCCTTTCCTTCCTCTACCATTTATCTTTGGCCACAAGCCTGGCGAGCAACCACCGCCCTCACCATCTCCGTCGCCTTTTAGCCACAGAAAGGGAGGAAAACCCTTCGCGTCTCTATCCCGTCTGCACCACCGAACTCTACCCCCTACTTCTCTAAGTAAGAAGTCAAGTAGCAGCAGCGGCCCCTGGCCATCGCTCCACCACAGAACCGTAGCCTGCTACATCTCTCTTTTTCTCCTCCATCTCGGCCTCACGCCACCAAATTAGATCCGGAATTCTGATCTTCGGCCAGAAGCTAATTTCACCGCTTCAAGCAACCACCGCCTGCTTCCAGCTCCAACCAGTCAGTCGTCAGATTTAGGACAACCAAGAAAGACACCCAGCAACACCGCCTTCAATCGGATTCAATGCAGCTCCGCCAACTTCGAAATCATCACTGGATGTTATTCTTAATTGTAAACATCCATTTTATTCTTCTTCCATTTTGTTATTTCATAATTCGTGAAGGGAATTAATTATTGAGATTGTGAACAACTACATGTTGTTTACAATTAGTTCCTTTGTTCTTGTTGAGAGCCGAACTAAATTCCAGTTTGCATTCTATTTCTTTCTTTTGATGAGAAATACTTGTATACAATTTATAGACATATTAGAATTGTCTCTTATTATAAAAATTTATATGTATATGTACGGTTAATTACATTTCGATTGCAATTATGAATTGGTTAGTGCTATCCCATTTTAGGATTGATACTGATGCTATTCGTTTGTTGCTACGAATGTTATTAGTGTTGCTATTGTGATGATCTTTTGGAAATTTTCCTTTGCCCACCTTGAATTTTATTTCATCCAAAATTGTTAAAAATTGGTGTAGTATTTAAGCGGAATTGAAATAGGTTAGTTAACTAAATTTGAATATGTATAAATTGAATGTAAATGTTACGTAATCCTAACTTCGAATATAATTACACAACTCCTTGTTAATATATTTAGAGTACACAACTTAAGTTATTAGATTTTGTTTGTTATAGTTGAATAGTTGATAAGGTAGTCAGTGCACAATATTTAAGTTTCAAATATACATTAATGCTACTGTGTTGGATATCATAATAATGAAGTCTAAATTTGTTTAAAGATGGTTGTGTTATGTATTTATATTATGGGGTTATGCAATTTGTGCTTGGTCCTTACGGAATTGCGTGATTTAATTATATAACTTGGGTGCTTGGTCATGTGTAAATACTATCTCAATTGCTTAACCTTGGACTAATGATACAATTATGACTAACCTCAAATGGTAGAGATGGATACGTGTTATGGGTTAAGTTGTGTAGTTGGTTGTCGAGCATGATTGAATTAATAGCCTATATGACCTAATTGCATTGAAGTATGCATTCTATGGCCACGTATCACACGTACATTTCATCTTATATGTTATCTTGCTATGTGGACATTAATTGTGTATATATGATGTTTGTATATAAATGTATATGTGTGTATGCATGTAATAAATGGTTTGGTATGTGTGAATGCTGGATATGTATATATATTAGTGCATGTATGAAATTGGTGTTTTAAGTATTTAAACTATATGGTATTTTATGATCTTAATTATATAACATACCATTTCATATTACTTCATATCAACTCATCATCATTGCCGTGCGTCTATGTGGTTCATGTTTGAGTCGTGTCTCATGAGTACACTGTATTTCCTTTTCTGTACGGTGATCTCCAAGGTGGAGACAACTTGGTCGAGTATGTACCCATCTTGTCAGTTCTCATATCTTGCCACTTCTCAGGTGAGGTTTAGGATTTTGTATAGTTATGCGACCTATGGCCTTTATATGCTGATTTCTACCCTTGCATGCGAGTATACCTTATTATAAATACGTATGTGTTGGATATGATATGTTTATGACCTTTGCGTGCGTCCTGCGTGGGTAGGAGCCTTCGTGGCTTAAATTCCACAGCGTGGGGATATATATATAAAAATGAGTTTTGAGGCATATGTAAGTTATTTTGGAAAATTCAGCTATGTTATGATTCTGTAGCGAGTTAGCCATGATATATGGTATTTGTTCTGTTCTGTTCTGTTCTGATGTGGATCCGAGGAGCTACGGGTAATGGGACCCCCGGGATGGTTAGGGCCGTCGCGGTTTCAACCATGTGCGTATGTTCCATTTGAGATATCTTTGCGCGACTCAGGGAGATAGGGGAGGCGTGATATCTTGAGCCTTCGGCTAGGGCCGGGGAGGACTCTTGTGGGTTCGCTACCCCCTTGAGGTCGAGTCTATTTTAGACGATTTTATTATGGATGGCTAGGGCCAACGCGGGGCTCTTCCATCACTGGAGTTGAGGAGGGACTTATTTCTGTATTTCCGTTTTGTTCTGTTATGAGGAGTAAAGGTGGGAAGCTCGTACTCGCCGAACATGTGTTCTATTCTGCTATGGAATTATGAATCGGGATAGAGTCTTTCTGGAAAATGGTTTCTAAACTTATATCTATATCTATATGGGTTATTTAGAAATGTTTTGGTATGTAACACTTATCCTCGGTTCATGAGTCCATCCTTTTTATTCTGTGCTATGCTCTTTATATATATATTGTGGGTGTGCATTAGCCCCCTCACTCAGTCAGTTGACTGACCCCTTATTTTATCTTTTAGTTTGCAGGTTTCCTTTTGGCTTGAGTTAAGCGGAAGTGAGTCTTCTGAGTCATACTTGTCAGTCTAGTTGGTATTAGGATGCATTTGTCGTACGCTCTACTTATGTTATGTATTTATGTTTCACACTTGAAGGTTATGTTTATGTTCTACTTAGACTTAAACCCGTGTGGGGTTAGTATGCTAGTATTTGGATGTTATTAGATATTGATGATACGTATGCTAATTATTATATTGGATTATGAATTGATATTCGGGACTAGGTATATATGCTAGTTGAACCCGTCACCTGTTATGTATGTTGATATTCGGGATTAGGTATCTATGCTAGTTGAACCCGTCACCTGTTCTGCATGTTGTTTTAATTACTTCCGCTATCTGTTGATGATTGTTTTAAATTGCTTCCGCCCTCTGAGTTTGCCGAGTTAGATCCGCCTAGCCTAGTGTGTGAGTTGGTCTCCCGTTCGCTATGATTCGGGTTAGTGCATGGACTTTCTATTTCATGACCAGGTCTGGGTCCTAGTGCGGGGGATGTGGTATCCTCCGTCTGGGGTGCTACATCCTTAAGTGGTATCAGAGCTTGGTTACAAAACCGAGCTCTAATGTCGTGTTGTGTCTGTCTAGGTCGAACGGCATAGGACAATTTTGTTATTTGCGCATCCGCATTATGATTTAATGAGCTATGCATTTGAATTTTCATTACTCTGCTGAATTTATACTACGTGATGCATTGCATTTGTTGGTAACTCTTGATTGGTTTATTGCGTGGCATGAGCATTTACTAATTGACATGCATATTTCGGTATTGAAATTGTTGAGATTTCAGGATGCCACTGCATCAACAATACCACAGTCAACCTTCTCATCCAAATCTGAACGACCGGGGACAATCTTCGACTGAAGTACCACCAATGAATTTGATGGTGATGATGTACCGAGAATTTAGAACATTTAATCGTCCCTAATTTCGAGAATGGAATGATATAAGGGCCGAAGAGTGGCTTTTGGTAATAGAGGGTCTCTTTGAGATATGGCCTTGCAACTCTCGAGATATGGCTCGCCTTGCTACGTATCTTCTACAAGGACAAGCAAGGCAATGGTGGAAAACAGTTGCCCAAAAGTTAGAGACAACGGGTGAAGAGTTGACATGGGATGTGTTTGTTCGAGAATTCTGAAAGAGGTTTGCACGGGTCATTTTGCACGACCGAAGAGTTGAAGAATTTCTTACTTTAAAACAAGGAGAAAGAACCATTGTGGAGTACATAGGGGAATTCGAGAGATTGGGCATGTATGTGCCCCACATTACGGGTAAAGATCGGGTGAAGGCTAGATACTTCATGGAGGGTCTTCGGGATGAGTTCAAGGAAGCCTTAATTGCGGATACAAGCACATGGGATAAAGCCACGGAGAAAGCATTACGAGTTGAAAATAGGTAGTTGACAAAAAGTAAGGAAGAAGATGTCTCGGAGCCTAGACCTGAGCTGGGTTTATGCTCAAATTTATACTTGAGAGGGGAATCCTATCAACAAGGAACTCGAACCAAGTAGATTCGTGGAAAGAAGCACAAGAATAGGAACCCTCCAAAACCGAAGAAAGAAATCCAATCGTGTACCCATTGTGGAGGAACCAACCATGCTTACGACGCGTGTTGGGATCGATTGAAGAGGTGCTATGCTTGCGGGTCAAAGAAGCACAAAGTTTCCGATTGTGATCGATCGAGAGCTAACAAACAACGAATACGAGATCAAGGACTTCAAATTGGAGATCAAGATGAACCCGAACATTGAGGTATTAGCATTCATGGCATTTGCATACATGCATCGCTTAAGTGTCCGTATCCTACTTCGCTTGGTGTGTGTGATGACTATTGTTGTTTTAATTATGATAACTTGGATACCTGATCTAGTACTTGTAACTTGAAATTTCTACTTGTTATGAATCGTTGCTGAAATTAATAAGCTATGTACTTATGTGAACTATTCATGCCTATGTGATTTAAAACTCTCTTGATTGCTTACTGACTTCTCATATAACATATATACATACTGTAACCTTGTTTTACAGAGATTCCATCGTGATATCCCCCTTAAGTTGAGGTATGAGCATTGAATCTATACTCAAGGGATACCGATATTGTAACAGCCCAAAATTGGGCCTAGATGAAAACAGTAAGTTAAGGGCATTGGTAAAGCGTTTATAGACCGTGATCCAACTTTTTTAATCATCATGCATTGCATTCTTACATGAACTTTGTGCTCGTATATGATCTGACATGCTTTAAGGGGGAATTCTTGACCTTTGATTCAGTTTACTATTCATAACCCGAGCCTACCTTGTTCATTTTGTTACTCGAACCCTAGAGGTTCATCACACATGTTTCCCAATCGTTTGAACTTGTTTCCCGAACTCAGAAAGTCTTTCTTGAGCCATAAGGGTATTTTTGGAACTTACAGACCAAAGTTACTATTCATCAGAAAATGCGCTTTTGATTCTGATACCTTTTCCTACCCAAGTTACAGTCGAATCGATCCTTGAGTCGAGACGAGTCTTTTGAAATCATTCTTGGCTTGGAAATCCATTCTGGAACTTTGTTTTATTGAAAACGTTTACGAAAACCCTAGTTTACTATTCCTTTTAAGAACGGTTTTCATTTGGAAAATGTTTTCTCTTCGGATTTGCACTACTTGAGCTATTTCAAGATTTTTGAGATGTTTTACAACTCTTGATTCAAGTCCTAGCTTGAAATTTTGAAGCGTACGTTCGTACGTGAGAATTAACTATTCATCCTACGTTTTCAACTTTTTAACGGTAAAATGTTTTATAGTCGATTTTGGACTCAAAACGCTTCTCGATTTATTTCTTGAATTTTGGAAACAATCTGGACTTGAAAATCATTCTAGAAAGTCGTTTTTCACTCGTGTCGAGTTTCGAGCTCAAAACTTTTGTTCACTAAAACTAATGTATCTTTCAAACGGTAAATCCGATTTCGACGAATGAATATGCGTTTCGAAGCTAATTTTCTTGCCGTCGGAATGGTTATACTTCCAGCCACTTATCCTCAAGTCTTGGACAACGAAATTACAGAAATACCCCCAGCAGTCCCATTTTACCTTCATAATCCCTAAAGCTTCTAGAAGATACAAGTGGATGAACTCTTGTTTTGCTCTCCTACCCTTAAGCCATCTCTACTTGAAGGTGAGGGGCTTCTTCACAACTATAAATACCCCTCTCATGGCATTTCATTCCTTGCTCAAAGTTGTGTTAACAACACCCTTTCTCTCCCTCTCCTCCCCCTCTTGCCGTCGGCCACCCCCCCCCCCCCCCCCCCCCCTTTAGAGCTAGGTTTGTTTTATTTTATGCTTTAGTTTATGTTATGTTTAGTTTAGTTTAGTTTATGTTTTATGTTATGGTATGTTTATATTATGTTTAGGTTGGGTCTTAGAGTCTTCCCTAAGCCATATAGGATTTTAATTTATGCATTTATTATATAGTTTTCATGATATGTTTTGATAGTTGTTATATGTTTTAATTGTTTAGTATATGCTTGAATATGTTATGAATTGCTCTAGTATATGCTATGATCATGTGATATGGTTGTTATATTATGAGAATTGATGCATGATTATGGAATTTAAATTATGTTCATGCATGTTAGCTAATGGAATAGTGCCTTGATCATATGTTATGCCTTAATTGGATCTCTTAACCATAGATTATACCTTTAACCTAGATCACTCTTGATTATTATAACATGAACTTGAAACTATAGGTTATAATCAAGATCATAATTTAATTAGGGTGTGTGTGTGTGCATGCCGTGTGCGTGTGTGCTCGTGCATGGTGTGTGTGTGTGCCGTGTGTGTATGGTAAGGGTTTGACCCGACCCTTTGACCCGACATGTGAATAGTAATCTGGAATAGTACTTTTGAATAGTGCTTTTGAATAGTAAAAACTGAAATAAAACTTGTGCTTTCTTAATAGACATTTACACCTAGGGTTTCCATATCCAGGGTCTAAAATGTGTTTTCTTTCGTGGACTTCTTTCATAACTTAAGGTTGCGATAGGATTCATAATTTGACTAAAGCTTACTCGGTTATAGTAAGATCATAGTCTCACGTTAAGAGTAACTCACTTTGACGTATCCCTTTGTGTGTTACCTTTCTTGAATACCTTAAATGGTATTACTCTCCTGTGTTACATGTTCCTTACATGTTCCTTACTCATTTGTTTCATGCATTTCATATGCATCTTGGTTAGTAGTGGGTCTTAGTTCTTAAGCTCACTCTAGTACACCACCTACAGGAATTAAAGTTGAGCACTGGGATCCCCAGGGCACCGCTTAATCTGTCTACCTACCTTTGTTACTGATAGGTGAGGTGAAGTTATAAATGTTTTCCAACTGGAACCACGATTATACTATCGTATCATATGTTTTGAAATTCAAAGCTAAACTTCGTTTTGAACTATCCCTTTTATCGGGACATTCTTTTGAAAGGATCATTCATACTTTAATAGTATACCTTGATCTACAGTACATGCTTTCCAAAGTTCTGCATTCTTGTTCAAAGACAGTTACATGTTCTGCATATGTTTCAAAGTACAATTTTACAGACAGAATCACATGTTTTACAGACAGCATCACATGTTTTCAGACAGAATCATATGTTTTACATACAACATCATATGTTACAGTTACAGTTTCACATGTTATAGTTAGCATACTGGAGTGATACTGTGGTCACTGCTAATCTTAAATGCAAGCATACAGTTTACAGTTTGGGCCCGGCGGTTATGCGTGGAGGTGATGCTCGGGAGGTGAGCGCCAACGACATCACCAATACCGGCCGCCACACTTAGACAATTGACACCGGCTTTTAACAGGAGGTTTGTTAAGTCAGGACAATCTGTCTGGGAACGAACAACAAATCTGTTCCCATTACATATTTACAGGTCGCCTAGGGCTAGCTACCCGAAGTGACAACCGGTGGAGGATGGTGCATGTTTGTATGTGTTGGTAAGAGTTGTTGTTGACCTTGGTCCAATAGTCTACTATGTGCGGAGTTGTTGTTGACCTTGGTCCGATGCTCTACTATATGTGGGGTCATTGTTGATCTTGGTCCGATACTCTACTATACGTGGAATTATTGTTGATCCTGGTCCGATGCTCTACCAAATCATGTTTTCTGGAGTAAGGATGGAGGAGCCTAGCTTGCGGGCAAAATTCTGTTTCATAAAGGATGGTTCATATCTGGAAAAGTTCACTTTACCCTATCCCGTTTTATGAAAGAACTATGAACCATCAACATCATATGTGTGCGTACCTTTGAAAACATATGATTTAAGTGCTATGGATGTCTAACACATTTCACTGTCGTGAATTAATTGTTATTACGTGATCTAGATAATTTATGTGATCCTTGACTATGTTATTTAAATTTAGTTGCTACTTATGTATTCTTTAATTAATATTTTGTTTCGATTATGTACTTATTTGATCTTTTATGAAATCCTTGGATTCAATTGAACTTTTAATCGGACCACAATTGATCATCTACCAAACGTTGGGGCCTTAATCGAATCACTTAAATTCCTAAAGGGCCAAAGTGCAATTTTCCCTCTTTTCTCCACCCATTTATGTAGCACCCGAGCGTAAGGTACCACATCCCCCGCACCGAGACCCGACCCGTATATGAAATGAAAATCCATACACGTGCCAAATCCACGGCGAACGGGGACACAACACACACGCTATGCTAGGCGGGACTAACCCTTGAACCAATCAGTGCAAGAAACGTAAAATCAGAGTTAAATAAAATTCGCGGAAGCAAGAACAACATAGCATATACAGTGAGCCAACAAGCTCCAAAAATAGATACACAAAAGCATTTGAATATTCAACGGCACCCACGGCCTACAAAATCATAACGCTCCAATCTATACTATGATCAAATACAAAAGTAGCAACCAGAGTATGAATATGAGACTGAAAAGAAAGTGCTAAACACGAATGCACGACCTAGACGACTTGTATTCCCGCCTAGCACTCTTATACCTGCACAAAACAGCTGAAAACAACCGGGTTCAGTCTAAAAGAGACTGGTGGGTATAAAACGGGGCATAAGATATATAATATCGCATAAATTAAACACATACATGCAAGCCCTAATCCCGTGTGAAGTTTGAAAGGAATTTACCAAGTGGTTAAAACAATAGAAAACATCAACGGGATTACGACGTTCATATTCATTCATAATTGTTCATAAGGGTTTAAGCTCGGCGAGTGAGCGTGCACAATCTCCAACCTGCTCCTCGTGTAATCATATCATAATTATTGGTTGTCATACATATCTTTCGTGCACATACATAAATGATCATAATCATACATATACACCTTTTTCCTCCGGGTGGTGGACAAGTTAGCTAGACCTGACCACCGGAACATACATAATGGCTAGTGAGGTACATGAATCCTCAAAAGCCCGACCTGCGTTTCCTCGTCAAAACTCCTAACGAGGTCCGTATCGTCGTAATTTGGTTGGGACTAGTATATGGGATCCCCGTCAGCCCTTGCTTCCTCGGTTAGCCACATATACTAAGTCCCGGGGCCCGTGAATATAACGTACATGCAATCTCGCCAAAACATAAGGTAGGGTTTCATATATAAAAGAGGTCATACGGTTGAAATCATTTACCCGAAGTGACTCAATTTATATAAATATATAATTTTGGCTTAAAACTTTGCACATAAGGGATTTATAGGGTTGTTTAACTAGTAGAAGAAAAACCCACCTTTACCGAAGCAGAAATAAAGGCACAAGCGTCTTAAGGCTCGCCCTTGTCTCCGACCAAACCCGAATCTGTTCAAAAGAAAAGGTATGAGACACAATGACCACATATGACGCTCGGCAATGAAGTGCATATGACATGAATGCTTAAATGATCATATTATATCAATAAAATGTTCATGTGCACGATTAAGAGATTTAAATCATATAATCATTCATTCGTTCATATTTTTCATAATTTCATAAATTCATAAATTCATATCAATTTCATAAAGTCATAGTGTTCATAATTCATAATGTATGTCAATTAACCTAACATTCATATAATAAACATAACATATATAATATTCATATTCACATTTAGGAATAAAATAAATAAAACGTTCAATCAAAAGTCAGTAGAATAAATACGCGAAATAGAATTCAATTAATTTCAATAATTAAATTAAATCAAATAATAATTAATATATATAATAAATATTTATAATATAATAAATATAAGTAATTATATATAATAATATGCAATATATATAATATGTACATATATATACACGTACACACTCACACACACATGCATGCATATATACTATATATTATATACATAAATTACATGCATGCAAAATGTAAACACTACATGCAAATGTATATACTATATATATTATACACATGCATGCACACACCAACAAACAGCCATGCATGCAATTCGCTAGCAGCAACAGTAACACACAAGCAAGAAGGAAGAAGACGCAGGAAAAGATTAAGGAAAAACGGGGTGACACCCCCGTGTCACCCTCCCAGCCTGGACCGAGACACCCCCGTGTCTCGGTACAGAATTCCCAGGCCCGGACTGCACCCCCGTGCCTCGCCGGAACGGCCAAAATGACACGCCCGTGACCAGCAGCAGCCGTAACCCCCTGTTCGCAGAATTGGCGCAGAAACAGAGCAGCCCTTACGCGCGAGCAAAGCAGGCAAGAAAGGCAACAAACAAGGCATGAAAGGCAACAAAAATTCAACAAGAACACATACCAAAAGATCACAAAATTGACAGCAAGAAGAGAGAAGGAAAATCAGCAATTTAGACAGCAAATCTGCGAGAGAAAACAGGGCCGAAACTGGAAGAAAAACAGGGCATGAACGAACTCAACCAATCCAATTTCATTCAGGTCCAAAAGTCCCTCAAATGTGTAACAAAATATCATGCATTCAACAAGTGAATGAGTTCCAAGAGTGATCAATCAAAGCATGGAAGCATACGTGACATATATGTGGGATTTTCTAAAACTTACCTAAATGATATCTCATGAATAACTTAACAACCATGAGATCAAAGATCAGAAATGATATGAGGATGTCAAAACAATTAATCTCAGGCTTGGAATCACTCAAAACCATAGAGAATCGAGGGAGATCAAGATTTTTGCCCAAAACTCAAATTTTCGGAAAACAGTTCAGAAATGGAAAAACCATGCTCAAAATCATGAATGGAAAGATGAAAATGACCAGAATTAATCATACAATGCAACCCTAAGCGTACCTTGATGATTGGTTGAAGTTTGGATGAGATTGAGCTCCAAAATCTCCAAGGATGGAAGGGTTACGGGTCTGGACTGTAGAGCAGTAGCTTTGGATGAAGTTTGGGGATTGTGAGAGGATAATATCGGTTAGGGCTTGATATGTACTGATAGAGGGTTGAGTTAGGGTTAAAAGGAATCAAACCATGGTTAATTTGGTTGTGGTTTGGCCAAGTTATGGCTGAATTAGTGCAACAAGGTCATGTAGGTCTCCGTTTCGTTTTTCGGTTAGATTTCGGAGTTTCAAATGAATTAGGAAAATTATAAGGCTAAGTTTTCTAGACTCGAATTTTCGTTACGAGTTCAGCGGAGTTGACGGAACTCGAATCCGAGTTCCCGAGCTCAAGATATTAAATTCGGAACCAAGGGTACGCTAAGTGCTCGTTAGCTCCCGTTTTGGTTCCTCAAAACAAATTAAATTCGTTAACTAATCAAATGAATTCGAAAATGTCAATTGAGCATAAAATCATGTTCACAACACATATATGTACAACATATTACAATTTCGTGGCAATTCGGTATCATATCATGTAAGAACGAAGCATAAAATGTACAACATGCTTAATTAAAATCTTCATGCATGAATATATTAATTCTCATGCATATGAAATAAAATTCATGCAGAAATCATTCCCATGCAAAAATTATGATTTTCATGCAATTCATGCATGAATTAAAATTCCCATGCATAAATATGATTTTCATGTATAATTATACATGCATAAATATATTAAATCAAAGTTCATGCATAATATATTTATCTACGTATAAATATATATATATATATATATATATATATATATATATATAATTAATTAAACCATGATTAATTAACATAACATATAATTAGCATAATCAATAAATTAATAATTATATAATTAAACATATACGTATATATATAATATGAAATATATATATATATATATATATAATTAATAATATTAGAATGAAATATTATAATATAATATAATAAAATAATAACAATTATAATAAAATTAAATATAAAACACATAAAAACAATTAATTCGCGCAATTAGGTAAACACATACGCCCTACCTTTACGTCCGAAAAGTCGGGGCGTTACAATCTCTCCCCCTTAAAAGAATCCGTCCTCGGATTCACTGCTCGCTCGGAAATAACTCGGGGTGAAACCTTTTCATCTAATCCTTCATCTCCCGCGTAACCTCTTTGGTCTTATCACTTCTCCAAAATCTCATATGGTCCGATAACCCGAGGGTAAATTTTTCCTCCCTGTCCAAACCTTAAGAATCCTTTTCGTGGGGAAAGCCTTTAAGAAAACCTCATCTCCAATCTCGAACTTCAATTTCTTCCTCCGAAAATCTGCATAACTCTTTTGTCGATCCTGAGCAGCCTTCATTCGTTGTCTAATTATCTGAACCTTATCGATAGCCTCTTGTATAGTCTTAGAGGGTTTTTCCTTCTTTTTCCCCTCTCTTAATCCCTTCTTGCTTGGTCCAATTCTATTCCTCCAAATCAAAGAACAACGGTGATCGACATTTTCGTCTATAAAGAGCTTCATAAGGGCCATTTCAATCGAGGCTTGATAGCTATTGTAGTAAGAAAATTCGATTAACGGCAACTGTTCATTCCACGAGCTTTGAAAGTCCAATGCACATGCTCTCAACCAATCCTCCAGATACTTAATCAACCTTTCTGATTGTCCGTCGGTCTGAGGATGGAAAGCTGTGCTGAATTGAAGCCTTGTTTCCAAACACTTCTGCAATTCTTGCCATAACCTTGAAGTAAATCTGGGATCCCGATCCGAGACAATACTAACAGGTACACCATGAGCCTAACAATCTCATCATCGTATCTCTTGGCCAACTTACTCACCTTATCGGACATTCTGGTTGCAAGAAAATGAGCGGATTTCATCAACCTGTCCACGGTAACCCAAATTCCATCTAAACCTCCTCTCAATTTTGGTAATCCCGAAACAAAATCCATAACTACTTGTTCCCATTTCCATTCCGGGATAGGCAATGGTTGAAGTAGCCCCGGTGGCTTTTGATGTTCCGCCTTAACCACTTGACAAGTCATGCAGTGTTTCACAAAGTTGATAACATCTCGTTCTCATCCATTCCACCAATAAAATTGCTTAAGATCCTTATACCTCTTGTTCCCTCCGAGATGTATCGAATACTCTGACCGATGTGCTTCCTCAAAAATAATCCCTTTTTAACTCTTCCGGGACAACAACTCTATTCTTGAATCTTAGAAGTCCCGTATCATCGAACCCAGACGGACACTCTGAATCAGCTCGAGCTTTCTCATCTAATTTCTGAACCTCGGGATCAATCCTCTGAGCATCAAATAACCTCTGTTTAAGATCTGGTTGAACCGTAATATTCCGAATACTAGCCCTCAGTCTGAACAACTCATTCTCATCTCCAATTTCCACTTTCACATTGGACACACCAGTTTTCCTACTAAGTGCATCCACGACCAATTTGGCTTTGTCGGGATGGTATCGGATTGTACACTCATAATCCGCCAAACCCAAGAAATTCCTTACTTCTGAAACATTTTTCGGGCTTCGACATTGAATAACCACCTCAATCTTAGAAGGGTCTACCTCCAAACCTTTCCTTGAAATAATATGACCCAGAAATGTTACCTGATCAATCCAGAACTCGCATCTGCTAAACTTAGCATACAACCGATGCTCTCTTAAGGTATCCAATCCCAATTCTGAGATGCCTTACATGATCCTCCAGATTCTCTTTCCGGATCCTCACTTGATAATATCCAACTTTCAGTAATACCTCTAATTGAACCTTTAACTCTTTCAATTCAGCCGGATATTCTTTCCCTTCAATCAAAACTGAACACTCCCAAACCAACTAATCTATCTGAAGACTCCCTCCAGTAGCGAACTCACCAATTAACAAGAAGAAAGAGCAAATAACAGGCAAGCACAGAATAGCAACTAAGTCACAAGAAATAAAGGAATGCGTGGCACCCGGATCAAAGAGTGCATGAATGCTCATGTTATGTATGCATAAGGTACCTTCTACCACTGCTGTGGGATCAATCTCTGCATCTTGCTCTTCACCTTCGATGGCGTGAGCACGAGCCGGGATCATTGGCCTTCGAACTCGTCTTTGATATCCGGGGTCTTTGTAGGGGCAAGTATCCGCCATATGGTCACCTTTTCCACATATTAGGCATAAACCCAACCTCTTCCAGCAATTGTGATAGTTGTGAGTTGGTCCTCCACAATATGTGCATGGTGGCTTGGGGAATCGTGCTTCACTCGGACCTTGTCGATCCCTCATTGGTGCAGGCAAAGCTTTTGGAACCGGTGGGGTTGGTCCTCCCATTCTTGGCTTCTTAAACGGACCCTTAGGAGGGGGACTAGCTTGCATCATCGGCCTCTTTCCCAAATTCGATCCGGAACCTCTTTCCATAGGAGCTCTAAAAACCGGATCCTTCTTTTTGATTTCCTCCCTTTGCGTAGTAGACTGTCGGACTCCAGATATCCTCTCTACTCGAATCAACCAACCCTCCGAGACCGCATCATCGATAGGACCAGAAAATCGAGGGGGGTTGTAACTCAGAAACACCCCATGAGGGTCTCTATTATTATTATGATTTGGTAGAGGCGCCGGTTGTTCTGCTTGTTGTGGTGGGGGAGCTTGAGCCCTCCTATGCTCGACATAGTTGAAAACTGCTTCCATGAAATTCCCCATACCTATCGGTGGTGCTTGTGGTTGAGGTGGAGGCGTAGGGAATCGATCATGATGACGACGGCGTCCGGGAGATCTCTCACGATGTCTACGTGGAGGCATCCTGTTCAAGAAACACTGAAATGCATGCTATTTTTAGTCTATGCATGCAAGTGCAATTAATTTCGATCAAAATTCAAAATTTAGAGCACACAAGCACGTAAGCAATGCATATGCAACACATTGACAAGTTGTTCCTAAAGCCGAACGACCTAGCTGACTCAATCACGACACTAGAGCCCGGGTTTTGCAACCCTAAGCTCTGATACCACTTAAGGATGTAGCACCCGAGCGTAAGGTACCACATCCCCCGCACCGAGACCCGACCCGTATATGAAATGAAAATCCATACACGTGCCAAATCCACGGCGAACGGGGACACAACACACACGCTATGCTAGGCGGGACTAACCCTTGAACCAATCAGTGCAAGAAACGTAAAATCAGAGTTAAATAAAATTCGCGGAAGCAAGAACAACATAGCATATACAGTGAGCCAACAAGCTCCAAAAATAGATACACAAAAGCATTTGAATATTCAACGGCACCCACGGCCTACAAAATCATAACGCTCCAATCTATACTATGATCAAATACAAAAGTAGCAACCAGAGTATGAATATGAGACTGAAAAGAAAGTGCTAAACACGAATGCACGACCTAGACGACTTGTATTCCCGCCTAGCACTCTTATACCTGCACAAAACAGCTGAAAACAACCGGGTTCAGTCTAAAAGAGACTGGTGGGTATAAAACGGGGCATAAGATATATAATATCGCATAAATTAAACACATACATGCAAGCCCTAATCCCGTGTGAAGTTTGAAAGGAATTTACCAAGTGGTTAAAACAATAGAAAACATCAACGGGATTACGACGTTCATATTCATTCATAATTGTTCATAAGGGTTTAAGCTCGGCGAGTGAGCGTGCACAATCTCCAACCTGCTCCTCGTGTAATCATATCATAATTATTGGTTGTCATACATATCTTTCGTGCACATACATAAATGATCATAATCATACATATACACCTTTTTCCTCCGGGTGGTGGACAAGTTAGCTAGACCTGACCACCGGAACATACATAATGGCTAGTGAGGTACATGAATCCTCAAAAGCCCGACCTGCGTTTCCTCGTCAAAACTCCTAACGAGGTCCGTATCGTCGTAATTTGGTTGGGACTAGTATATGGGATCCCCGTCAGCCCTTGCTTCCTCGGTTAGCCACATATACTAAGTCCCGGGGCCCGTGAATATAACGTACATGCAATCTCGCCAAAACATAAGGTAGGGTTTCATATATAAAAGAGGTCATACGGTTGAAATCATTTACCCGAAGTGACTCAATTTATATAAATATATAATTTTGGCTTAAAACTTTGCACATAAGGGATTTATAGGGTTGTTTAACTAGTAGAAGAAAAACCCACCTTTACCGAAGCAGAAATAAAGGCACAAGCGTCTTAAGGCTCGCCCTTGTCTCCGACCAAACCCGAATCTGTTCAAAAGAAAAGGTATGAGACACAATGACCACATATGACGCTCGGCAATGAAGTGCATATGACATGAATGCTTAAATGATCATATTATATCAATAAAATGTTCATGTGCACGATTAAGAGATTTAAATCATATAATCATTCATTCGTTCATATTTTTCATAATTTCATAAATTCATAAATTCATATCAATTTCATAAAGTCATAGTGTTCATAATTCATAATGTATGTCAATTAACCTAACATTCATATAATAAACATAACATGTATAATATTCATATTCACATTTAGGAATAAAATAAATAAAACGTTCAATCAAAAGTCAGTAGAATAAATACGCGAAATAGAATTCAATTAATTTCAATAATTAAATTAAATCAAATAATAATTAATATATATAATAAATATTTATAATATAATAAATATAAGTAATTATATATAATAATATGAAATATATATAATATGTACATATATATACACGTACACACTCACACACACATGCATGCATATATACTATATATTATATACATAAATTCCATGCATGCAAAATGTAAACACTACATGCAAATGTATATACTATATATATTATACACATGCATGCACACACCAACAAACAGCCATGCATGCAATTCGCTAGCAGCAACAGTAACACACAAGCAAGAAGGAAGAAGACGCAGGAAAAGATTAAGGAAAAACGGGGTGACACCCCCGTGTCACCCTCCCAGCCTCGACCGAGACACCCCCGTGTCTCGGTACAGAATTCCCAGGCCCGGACTGCACCCCCGTGCCTCGCCGGAACGGCCAAAATGACACGCCCGTGACCAGCAGCAGCCGTAACCCCCTGTTCGCAGAATTGGCGCAGAAACAGAGCAGCCCTTACGCGCGAGCAAAGCAGGCAAGAAAGGCAACAAACAAGGCATGAAAGGCAACAAAAATTCAACAAGAACACATACCAAAAGATCACAAAATTGACAGCAAGAAGAGAGAAGGAAAATCAGCAATTTAGACAGCAAATCTGCGAGAGAAAACAGGGCCGAAACTGGAAGAAAAACAGGGCATGAACGAACTCAACCAATCCAATTTCATTCAGGTCCAAAAGTCCCTCAAATGTGCAACAAAATATCATGCATTCAACAAGTGAATGAGTTCCAAGAGTGATCAATCAAAGCATGGAAGCATACGTGACATATATGTGGGATTTTCTAAAACTTACCTAAATGATATCTCATGAATAACTTAACAACCATGAGATCAAAGATCAGAAATGATATGAGGATGTCAAAACAATTAATCTCAGGCTTGGAATCACTCAAAACCATAGAGAATCGAGGGAGATCAAGATTTTTGCCCAAAACTCAAATTTTCGGAAAACAGTTCAGAAATGGAAAAACCATGCTCAAAATCATGAATGGAAAGATGAAAATGACCAGAATTAATCATACAATGCAACCCTAAGCGTACCTTGATGATTGGTTGAAGTTTGGATGAGATTGAGCTCCAAAATCTCCAAGGATGGAAGGGTTACGGGTCTGGACTGTAGAGCAGTAGCTTTGGATGAAGTTTGGGGATTGTGAGAGGATAATATCGGTTAGGGCTTGATATGTACTGATAGAGGGTTGAGTTAGGGTTAAAAGGAATCAAACCATGGTTAATTTGGTTGTGGTTTGGCCAAGTTATGGCTGAATTAGTGCAACAAGGTCATGTAGGTCTCCGTTTCGTTTTTCGGTTAGATTTCGGAGTTTCAAATGAATTAGGAAAATTATAAGGCTAAGTTTTCTAGACTCGAATTTTCGTTACGAGTTCAGCGGAGTTGACGGAACTCGAATCCGAGTTCCCGAGCTCAAGATATTAAATTCGGAACCAAGGGTACGCTAAGTGCTCGTTAGCTCCCGTTTTGGTTCCTCAAAACAAATTAAATTCGTTAACTAATCAAATGAATTCGAAAATGTCAATTGAGCATAAAATCATGTTCACAACACATATATGTACAACATATTACAATTTCGTGGCAATTCGGTATCATATCATGTAAGAACGAAGCATAAAATGTACAACATGCTTAATTAAAATCTTCATGCATGAATATATTAATTCTCATGCATATGAAATAAAATTCATGCAGAAATCATTCCCATGCAAAAATTATGATTTTCATGCAATTCATGCATGAATTAAAATTCCCATGCATAAATATGATTTTCATGTATAATTATACATGCATAAATATATTAAATCAAAGTTCATGCATAATATATTTATCTACGTATAAATATATATATATATATATATATATAATTAATTAAACCATGATTAATTAACATAACATATAATTAGCATAATCAATAAATTAATAATTATATAATTAAACATATACGTATATATATAATATGAAATATATATATATATATATATATAATTAATAATATTAGAATGAAATATTATAATATAATATAATAAAATAATAACAATTATAATAAAATTAAATATAAAACACATAAAAACAATTAATTCGCGCAATTAGGTAAACACATACGCCCTACCTTTACGTCCGAAAAGTCGGGGCGTTACAATTTACACGATGCATACATATATGTATACACTTACATTCCTTTGTTATTCATTTCTCACACAAGAATAACAGATATTCACCCCTCATTTCTTTCCTCCATGATCGGTCCTTCAAGCAAGCAAGGAGACAAGGGATTTCTCCAAGCTTTGGTCCAAGAATTTAAGCTTCAACCATTTCTTCCTTCATCTCCTTTCTTCTCCAAGGTATATATGTATATAAAATCTATGTATTTTATATTTGAATGTTTGAATTTTTGGAGCAAGAATGTGTATATATGTTGTATGTATATATATGTGTGTATATGAATGTGGGTTATGAAATTTGATGATTTGATTCATGATTTGATGAGTAATATGTATATATATGTTGTATTTGATTGTTATTATGTTATTTTGGGTGATTTGGGAGTTCCATTGACATTCTTGAAGCCATTTTTTGCCTCTACCCTATTTTCCCGTCGCCAATCGCAGCTGCTAGAATTGGGGGTCGCGCCCGCGACCGTTTTTGTAGCGCCCCTTAACACTACAACCCCGCACCGTAGTACTCCCCGAGTGGATGTGAGACCTAGCACTCGAGAAATACTCCGGCGAACGGACAAGACTATGCAATACCAGAGTATGAAATTTAAATGCAACGGAAATAAACTTGAGCAAATAAAAGGGGACAATACATAACAAAGCACATATTATTAAGTTGGATAAGTGTTTACAGCAAAAGTTCTGACTTTAGAGAAGAGTGCTTATTGTAAGATGTACATGCACTCGTGATTACTCTAATTGACTGGAATGTGACACCTTAAAGCTTCAAGATACCTCTAAGGCGTCGCTGTATAGATTCCTGAAATCATGAATTGAAAGAACAGGAGGGTTAGTCAAAATGACTAAGTGACGGGGGGTTTGGGATTTAGGATTATAAGTAAGATTTTTGAAATGTTTTAACCAAGAAAGACTTGGTTTGAAATGTATATACTATATAGTAACAAATAAATATATGACAATAATATCCGGTTCATATTGTTTTGAAACAATAGGAGTAGGGGGAATATAGGCTATACTTTTTGGAAAACTTATGAACCGTTTTGAAAATGATTTTGATGCCCGCAAGCTAGGCGTCTCCAACCTTAACTCCTTAAAAACCAAGAATATTCGTAACGACATTGATCAAGATGTCGTTACTCAGTAAAAAGAAATACAACAATACAATACCATCCTTCTTCCTCCGGTGTCACCTCAGGGAGCTACCCCTAGTGACGATATACATGAATTTGGGAGGGACGTACCTTTTCCCGTCACTTGGTGTGGAATAACTAACCTCCAGTTAGACCACCACCAAGATCTAGTTGGCGGCTGGTATAATAGTAGACCTCGGCCCGTGCCTCCCGGACTACTACTTCTACCAAGACCACCGGGCCCATAGGAAAAACAATAACTTTGCTTGCAAGACGAGAATATTTACCCGTAAGAAAGTACTAAGTACTTTTCGGGTAAATGTATGTTTTCAATATTTAACAAGAATTATTTTCCCATAAAGGGAAGAATAACTTGAAAGGAAATTCAAGAAAATAAAGTAAAGTATTTTATCATGATTTCAGTTGAAAAGATTTAAACCCTCACCGATACCGAGACTTAAGTGGAAGTGTGAGGATTCCACTCTTCGATGCTATGTTCGCCTGAAAGTAATAACTACTATGGACTTAGAACTAGGTTCTTAGTTCCTAACTAACTAATTGCACATAACATCATAATGAAATAATTAGGAAAGATACACGTTGTGTAATGCGTTAAAGATTTCCCGGTAAACCCTAAATTTACCCGTTTAATTAATAAATCCAGGGTTTATGGGATCTTTAACTAATCAAATATTTATTAACTATATTATAATTCTAATTGTAAGGTTTGAAATGAAATTCAAGGTTTAATTTGACAATGTAGGTTATCTTTTGAAAAATATTTCATAGTTTACCGATTTTGGAAAATTTGGGAAAAATATTTCTTTAAAAATTCCAAAACTTATTTTATAATTATTTTTGTAATAATTTCGAAATTAATGACATTTTGGTTGACCAAAAGTCAAAATTACTATTAAAAACATTTACTATTCAATTTCATATGAATTAAACACTTTATAACACAAAATCAAATTCACACACACACACACATGTGGATCACGGCACACACATGCACACACACACATCCAAGAACATTATGAACATGTTCTTGAGCTTATTTGAATATTCAAAGAGGGTGTGTAACATGTTCTATCACATTCATATTCATAACATAAGATTAAAGTATAATATAGCAAAATATATGAACTTTCTATGAAAAATAATTCTAAATAAATTATTCTTGGCATGAACAAGATCATAAACATTTAAATACATAATCACATTATATCATATCATAATTCATGCACATAATTAAATAAAATTCCATAATGTGCTCACATTATATTTAAACTATCAACTATGCACATATTTCATAAAATAAATTCCTAAAGCATAATTTAATTAATCCTAGGCATGCTACTATTATTTCTATACTAAGAACATTATATAAAACATGAGATAATAGAAGAAAACATACCTTAGAGAGAGAATAGGGAGAGTGGCGTGAGGTTTGGGGAGAGGGAGAGAGTGATTTTTGTGTGTTGAATGTGAGGTATAAATGAGGCTTAAGGGGGGTATTTATAGGTAGTCATGAGGGGTTTCTAAGCAATAAATGAGAGTTTATGGGAGATGTGGTTGCCTAGGGTTTCAACAAATGCTTGGTAATTAAATTGGAGATGTGGTTTAATTATAATTTGAACAAATGCTAGGTTAATAACTAAGAAATGTGGAGAAATTATGCTCATTTGTTCATTTCTTCTAGAAGAGCATGAGGTCATGGATGATGTCATTTGGAATAAAAATAAATGTAAAAATAATATAAAATTTATTCAAGAGTCGAGAGGTAAAATTTTGATGTAGTGAATTAATGAAAGAATGAGTGAAAAATGAGTTTCGTTTTAGTTATAAACATGAAATATTTGGAGTTTTTGTTTATAAATTATGAACATTGAAGATGATGAAAATCATGAGAAAATTATATAATCGAGGCTAGGATGAAGTTTAAAGTTTGGAAAAATCACTATATTGTAGAGAAAAATTCAAGGATCGTTATAAGTATAATTTCGACTATTGCATAAAAGCTAATTATTTGAAAATAAAATGATGATTTTTAGATAGGAAAATATTTATAAATATGCTATAGGTGAAATCGAGTTTTTGGTAAATGCATGAAAATTCGTGAAATAATTTGAGGGTCGTTTTGGTTATAATTTTGAATATCAAAAGGTAGATGAATAAGGTTTTATTGATGATCGAATCATAAGCTAGGGTTTTTGCCGGTTTTTGGTACTACGAGAGTTAGGATAGGAATTATGGTGTAAAGAGAGTATCACGATCCTCGAAATAATGTGAGGATTATTTTGGTTAAAATATTGGGTAGTGAAAGTGTTTCGGGAGATGTAGGAATATTTTTGGGCTGTAGGGGTATTTTCGTAATTTCCAACCTAAACTGTAGGAATGGGTTTTGAAGCATATGAAGGGTTTTTAGGTGCTAGAAAGGAATGAATACTAGAATTCTAGGATTTTATGAAAAGAGTTTCAAGGCACGAGTTAAAAGAACATTTAATTAAACTATAACATATAAAAGAACACATAAGTCACATGAAATGCAATGCATGAAGTGAGTTAATAGGGATCGAGGTTATAAACGCTTCCTGAGTTGCCCTTTACTTACCTTTCTCAACTTGGCCCTGAGTAGGGCTGTTACAATCTTCCCCCCTTTAAAAGAATCTGTCCTCAGATTCTATTACTGTCCTTGAACAGTCCTGGGTAATGTTTCAACATCTTTTCCTCTGTTTCCCAAGTCTGTTTTTCTGTACCATTTCTTTTTCACAAGATTCTAACGAAGGGAATTCTTCGGTTTCTCAACTCTTGGAATTTCCTATCCAAAATTCTGACTGGCTTCACTTCATAAGTAAGGTCGGGTTCTAGTGGTATTTCTTCAACAGGTAGGATATGTGAATCATCAGCAAAGTACTTGCGGAGTTGGGACACATGGAATACGTTATGTATTCCAGTAAGACTTGCTGGTAGGTCTAGGCGATAGGCTGTTGGACCGATACGTTCTAGTATCTCAAATGGTCTAATATATCGAGGGTTTAGTTTTCCTCCTTTCCCAATTTGTATAAACCTTTTTCTTGGAGATGCTTTCAAGAATACCTTTTCGCCTATTGCAAATTCTATGTCCCTTCTTCGATTATCAGTATAACTTTTCTGTCGATCTTGGGCAGCTTTCATTCTTTGTTTGATGATTTCAACTTTCTCTGTTGCTTTTTCTACCCAACTCTTAGCAATATTCCCTTGGGATTTCCTTTTAATTTCCTTGGTTTCATCCATATCCCAGTATAATGGAGGTCTGCATTTTCTTCCATATAGGGCCTCATAAGGTGTAGCTTGGATTGAGGCCTGATAACTGTTGTTGTATGCAAACTCTACAAGGGGTAGGCAATCCTTTCCAATTATCTTGGAAATCTAAGGCACAAGCCCTTAACATATCTTCCAGGTATCGGATGGTTCTTTCAGATTGTCCATCAGTTTGGGGATGTACTGCTGTGGTGAAATTCAGTTGGGGCCATCCGATAAGGGGTTTTAGAGAAAGGCTCTGCCACAGGGATTGTATTGATTACAAATTCCAATTCGCGGTCTGGAGGTAACGAGTTTAAATGTTCTGGGAAAACGTCGAGAAACTCATTTACCACTTCTACCCCCTCAACCTTAAGTTGGTCCTTTGGCCTATTTAAAAGATAGGCAACTAATCGTGTGGCTCCCTTCTGAATCAACTTCTTAGCCTCTGTTATAGAAATCATTGCTACTGATTTTTTTTTTTTTTTTATCTTCAGGAATCCAACTTTTATCTTGTCCTAAGATGATTTCTTTCTTGAAACAATCCAACTTAGCATGGTATTTGTAGAGCCAATCCATTCCCATAATGATTCCATATCTTGTTATCGGAAGTTCGATGAGGTCCATTGAGTAGTAACGGTCACCGATTTGTATAGGGCAGCGTTTATATACTCGATCCGTTATTAAACAAGCTCCCAAAGGGGAACTTATCTCGAAATTATATGATAACATTCAAGTGGAAAATTTAAACGCGCACATAAATTTGATGCAATGAATGAATGCATGGCACCAGGGTCATATAGGACCTTAACTGGCGTGTTTAGAATGTGTACCGTACTTTCAACAACATCTGAAGGGTCTGGATCCTCGTTTCCTTCCAACGCGTAAGCTTTTCCCTTGACAAGTGGTTTTCCGGACTTTCCCACGGTTTTCTCCTTTTCCTTAAATCCCAGTCTCTTTGGGCATGTGTTAAACTGATGGTTAGGGTCTCCACACCACAAACAAGTGCCAGCTTTCCTTCGACAATCTTGTTCAGTATGTTCCGGTTTGTGACAATATTCACAAGTGATCTCTTCTTGTGAATTAGACGGGACTGACTTAGGCTTTTGCTGGGCTGGTGTGGGTTTCTTTCCAAATTTCTGGTTAGATGGTCCAGCGGGACGTTTCATTCCTTGAGAGGGCTTATTTTGAGGGGGAACAGGGCGATTAGCTGCCTGGCGAATATTCTTGTGAGCTGCTTCGGTCTTCAGGGCTTTATCGACCGCCTTATTATAAGTTTCAATGTCCAATGAGGCTAAAGCCCATCGAAGGTCTGGTTTTAATCCATCAATGAATCGCTTAGTCTTTCTCCGTTCATCATTCAGAATGTGTGGAGCATACTAAATAAGTCTCACGAACTTTGCCTCGTACTCAGCCACTGATATATAACCCTGAGTTAAAGTCACAAACTCAGCCTCTCGAGTATCTCTTACCACTTGAGGAATATATTTATTCTGAAATTCCTTCACAAACTCCACCCAACTGTAATCAGTTCGATCTTCTATCCAGGTCAACTTAACGTGCTTCCACCAACTCAAAGCAGGTCCTTCTAGGAGAAAGGCTGCATACTGCACTCGTTCCCGTTCCTCGGGAAATATATCCATAGCCTCATAAATCTTTTCCAAGCTGGCTATCCAATTTTCAGCTTTCAGGTCGTTAGGTTCTCCAAAGAATTTTGGAGGATTCATTCGGAGAAATCTTTCTAAGGATCGCTCGTTGGTAG
This sequence comes from Lantana camara, assembly GCA_037501455.1. NCBI lineage: Eukaryota > Viridiplantae > Streptophyta > Magnoliopsida > Lamiales > Verbenaceae > Lantana > Lantana camara. The sequence continues at coordinate 41,481,719 of CM074865.1, forward strand.
GGTTATTCCCAGGTGTGCAAGTTCGAACGAACTGCCTTAAGGCTTCTACAAGTTCGGGGTGTCCGGGCGGATCTTGTGGCGATGGGGAGTTATTTCGTGGTGTTCTTCGTAGAGGCATGATGAATGCTGAAATCACAATCACATAGGAAATATAATGCATGTGGGGTTAAGAATGTTTCAACGATCATCACAGAACAACAATCACCAAATAACATCAATCATCAGACATAGAGTGCAGAAAGAAATAACATTAATACTCACGGTCCTGCTGGTATCTTGAAGCGACTCTAAGACTCATGATGCAAAAATGTAAAGCAACATGAAATAACAATATAAGATGATCAAAATGTGTCATATATATATATGCATCATGGTTAGTATGCTTCAAGAGCTACAAAAGTAAAAGCAAAAAGAGGGGGGTGGACCCGATCTACCTCGAGTTACACCCTACAAATACTGTCACTCCTAGTAAGTCAAAGCTGCTACTGCCCGCTGCTGCTACTATGTACTGCTGCAAAAATGGGGAGTGTCTCCACTGGTCGCTATATACATACCCCCGGATAACTATCCTATATACTGTACCTCGTATCTCATGGTCTGAACTCAATCCTCCGTAGCACTACCTGCCTCGAGGTCAACTATATCGTCTGAATCTGGAACCCTAATAGGACTCCACTCCTCACTGGGCTCAACACTGTCCTCCTCCTCAGGAACAACCTGTAGTCCATCAACATCCCCGCCAATCTCATCGTCCTGCTGGGGCTCCTCCTCCTCGCCCTCATCAGAATGGGCTACAGCCTCTGAAGCCTCACTGTCTCTGGAATGGGCTGCTGTGGGTCCGGGCTGCATCTCCAGAACCTACTCCATCACCTGAGTATCATTCAGGTGAAGTGCATCCTCCAAACGGCTCCTCATCTGGGCTCGGTACTGGTCATGGATCACTATAGAAGCCTCACGGTCCAGAGTCAAACTAACCACGTCCTCCTCGAGCTCGGCCACTCGTGATTCTAACTGAGAAATAGCGATCTGAGATGCGGCTAACTGGTCCCGAGCATGATCACGATCTACTGCTGTCTGTCTAGCCATCTCTCGGTTCCTCTCAGCCTCCAATCGATACTCACCAGTCCTCTGATACTCATAAAAGTAGGCATCCCTCTCGGTCTCTAATAGATGAACTGCTCTGTTTGGGTAGGCATACCCGGGAAAGGCCTCCTGACGTGAATCCTGACTATGCTGCCTAATCCTCTGCCAAGGATAGTATCTAGGACCCCCACTACGAGTAACAACTAAGGTCCTAGGAGGCTCATACTGATCAAGCCACTCGATGCTATCAGAATGTGGAAGCTTACCGTAGCCAGCCATTTTTACTCTAGAAAAACACTTTACAAATTGTTAGAGCAAGGAAATTATAGTAAAATACTTTCTCTATCTAATGTTAAAGTTAAGTTCTCTCTATCTAAACCTGATGCTCTGATACCACCTTAGCTGTAGCGCCCCTTAACACTACAACCCCGCACCGTAGTACTCCCCGAGTGGATGTGAGACCTAGCACTCGAGAAATACTCCGGCGAACGGACAAGACTATGCAATACCAGAGTATGAAATTTAAATGCAACGGAAATAAACTTGAGCAAATAAAAGGGGACAATACATAACAAAGCACATATTATTAAGTTGGATAAGTGTTTACAGCAAAAGTTCTGACTTTAGAGAAGAGTGCTTATTGTAAGATGTACATGCACTCGTGATTACTCTAATTGACTGGAATGTGACACCTTAAAGCTTCAAGATACCTCTAAGGCGTCGCTGTATAGATTCCTGAAATCATGAATGGAAAGAACAGGAGGGTTAGTCAAAATGACTAAGTGACGGGGGGTTTGGGATTTAGGATTATAAGTAAGATTTTTGAAATGTTTTAACCAAGAAAGACTTGGTTTGAAATGTATATACTATATAGTAACAAATAAATATATGACAATAATATCCGGTTCATATTGTTTTGAAACAATAGGAGTAGGGGGAATATAGGCTATACTTTTTGGAAAACTTATGAACCGTTTTGAAAATGATTTTGATGCCCGCAAGCTAGGCGTCTCCAACCTTAACTCCTTAAAAACCAAGAATATTCGTAACGACATTGATCAAGATGTCGTTACTCAGTAAAAAGAAATACAACAATACAATACCATCCTTCTTCCTCCGGTGTCACCTCAGGGAGCTACCCCTAGTGACGATATACATGAATTTGGGAGGGACGTACCTTTTCCCGTCACTTGGTGTGGAATAACTAACCTCCAGTTAGACCACCACCAAGATCTAGTTGGCGGCTGGTATAATAGTAGACCTCGGCCCGTGCCTCCCGGACTACTACTTCTACCAAGACCACCGGGCCCATAGGAAAAACAATAACTTTGCTTGCAAGACGAGAATATTTACCCGTAAGAAAGTACTAAGTACTTTTCGGGTAAATGTATGTTTTCAATATTTAACAAGAATTATTTTCCCATAAAGGGAAGAATAACTTGAAAGGAAATTCAAGAAAATAAAGTAAAGTATTTTATCATGATTTCAGTTGAAAAGATTTAAACCCTCACCGATACCGAGACTTAAGTGGAAGTGTGAGGATTCCACTCTTCGATGCTATGTTCGCCTGAAAGTAATAACTACTATGGACTTAGAACTAGGTTCTTAGTTCCTAACTAACTAATTGCACATAAAATCATAATGAAATAATTAGGAAAGATACACGTTGTGTAATGCGTTAAAGATTTCCCGGTAAACCCTAAATTTACCCGTTTAATTAATAAATCCAGGGTTTATGGGATCTTTAACTAATCAAATATTTATTAACTATATTATAATTCTAATTGTAAGGTTTGAAATGAAATTCAAGGTTTAATTTGACAATGTAGGTTATCTTTTGAAAAATATTTCATAGTTTACCGATTTTGGAAAATTTGGGAAAAATATTTCTTTAAAAATTCCAAAACTTATTTTATAATTATTTTTGTAATAATTTCGAAATTAATGACATTTTGGTTGACCAAAAGTCAAAATTACTATTAAAAACATTTACTATTCAATTTCATATGAATTAAACACTTTATAACACAAAATCAAATTCACACACACACACACATGTGGATCACGGCACACACATGCACACACACACATCCAAGAACATTATGAACATGTTCTTGAGCTTATTTGAATATTCAAAGAGGGTGTGTAACATGTTCTATCACATTCATATTCATAACATAAGATTAAAGTATAATATAGCAAAATATATGAACTTTCTATGAAAAATAATTCTAAATAAATTATTCTTGGCATGAACAAGATCATAAACATTTAAATACATAATCACATTATATCATATCATAATTCATGCACATAATTAAATAAAATTCCATAATGTGCTCACATTATATTTAAACTATCAACTATGCACATATTTCATAAAATAAATTCCTAAAGCATAATTTAATTAATCCTAGGCATGCTACTATTATTTCTATACTAAGAACATTATATAAAACATGAGATAATAGAAGAAAACATACCTTAGAGAGAGAATAGGGAGAGTGGCGTGAGGTTTGGGGAGAGGGAGAGAGTGATTTTTGTGTGTTGAATGTGAGGTATAAATGAGGCTTAAGGGGGGTATTTATAGGTAGTCATGAGGGGTTTCTAAGCAATAAATGAGAGTTTATGGGAGATGTGGTTGCCTAGGGTTTCAACAAATGCTTGGTAATTAAATTGGAGATGTGGTTTAATTATAATTTGAACAAATGCTAGGTTAATAACTAAGAAATGTGGAGAAATTATGCTCATTTGTTCATTTCTTCTAGAAGAGCATGAGGTCATGGATGATGTCATTTGGAATAAAAATAAATGTAAAAATAATATAAAATTTATTCAAGAGTCGAGAGGTAAAATTTTGATGTAGTGAATTAATGAAAGAATGAGTGAAAAATGAGTTTCGTTTTAGTTATAAACATGAAATATTTGGAGTTTTTGTTTATAAATTATGAACATTGAAGATGATGAAAATCATGAGAAAATTATATAATCGAGGCTAGGATGAAGTTTAAAGTTTGGAAAAATCACTATATTGTAGAGAAAAATTCAAGGATCGTTATAAGTATAATTTCGACTATTGCATAAAAGCTAATTATTTGAAAATAAAATGATGATTTTTAGATAGGAAAATATTTATAAATATGCTATAGGTGAAATCGAGTTTTTGGTAAATGCATGAAAATTCGTGAAATAATTTGAGGGTCGTTTTGGTTATAATTTTGAATATCAAAAGGTAGATGAATAAGGTTTTATTGATGATCGAATCATAAGCTAGGGTTTTTGCCGGTTTTTGGTACTACGAGAGTTAGGATAGGAATTATGGTGTAAAGAGAGTATCACGATCCTCGAAATAATGTGAGGATTATTTTGGTTAAAATATTGGGTAGTGAAAGTGTTTCGGGAGATGTAGGAATATTTTTGGGCTGTAGGGGTATTTTCGTAATTTCCAACCTAAACTGTAGGAATGGGTTTTGAAGCATATGAAGGGTTTTTAGGTGCTAGAAAGGAATGAATACTAGAATTCTAGGATTTTATGAAAAGAGTTTCAAGGCACGAGTTAAAAGAACATTTAATTAAACTATAACATATAAAAGAACACATAAGTCACATAAAATGCAATGCATGAAGTGAGTTAATAGGGATCGAGGTTATAAACGCTTCCTGAGTTGCCCTTTACTTACCTTTCTCAACTTGGCCCTGAGTAGGGCTGTTACAGTTTTGTGACCATTTTTGGTCGCGGCCGCGACCAACAATTCGAAACTTGGCTAATTTTCAGTCGGGGCCGCGACTGATTTTCAGTAAAATTTTCTCATGGCCGCGACTCCCTCGTCCGAACTCGGAATGACCTGATTTTTGAACTCACAGAAACCTCTTGAATTCTAGAATATTCTCAAATTGGAATCACTTCAATATCTTTTCCCATGTGTGAGATATTATCAATTATTTTTGGTGTCGCTACATTTTCGACAATTTGCGATTACCCAACTTCGGACCTACGCTATTTTCACCTCATTTTGAACCATGACTCGTGCCATATATCCTTGGAAAGATCTATGTGTCTAGTTTTATATGCAGCAAGCAAAACTTAATTCCAATTTCTAAAACTCAAGATATTCCCATTTTCCTACAACTTGTTCATTTCCGAAATTTGTCAACTTTTGCTAAATCTTACCAAAACTCCTCTTCTTGCTTTCCTTTCACCCTCTTGGCTCCCATATGTGAACTATATAACTTGTATGCTTGATTAATTGAGGATATATGATATAATTTGATATGATTATGGATTTTATGCTATCAACTTAATGTGTGAACGTTTAAGTGCTTTAATATGATCTCCTTTGCAATTATTGTTTCCTTTATGAACTTAATGGATTCCTTTCACCTTAAAATGATTCTTCAATATGGTTAACATGTATTATAAAGTCTTATGAATATGTTGTATTATGGGGATGACTTTTGCTATGAAAAATTGATAAGGACATGAGTTATGCGTACATGATTGCAATTCTTAATCGCATTCTCTATGTGCTTACTAACTTCCAATTGATTCATATGCATTGTTAATATGTATTGTCTTGTATTATGAATTAAATGATTGATCATGTATGCACCACTCCATAATATTTTAGGATTTATTCTCTATCATATCATCCCATAACATATCATACCACTTCATGAGGATTGTCGTGCGTCTATGTGGTTTCATATTGAGTCATTTCTCACGAGTACACATTGTTCCTTCTATTGTACAGTTCGTTTCCAGGGCGGAGACTTCCAAGTTGAATAGGCACCCGTATTAATTATGCTTTATGTCTCGTGGTATTCCAGGTGAGGGTGTTTTCGTTCTAGTTACATACTAAACCCTACAACCTTATGTGACAAATTTGGCCAAAATCTTATGTATATATATATATATATATATATATATGTTATTTTCAAGTGGAGTCATCGAGTAACCTTTTCTCCAAAATTATGGAATATGTTATGTATCTTATGAATTCAAATGTTTTGGCGAGATTATGTGTGTATGTTATGATTGTACGGGCCCAGGGACTTAGTGCAAGTGGCTATCCGGGGAGGCAAGGGCCGACGGTGATCCCTTGTACTAGTCCCACCACATTTACGGTGATACCGGCCCTCACTAGGAGGTTTAGCGGGGAATGGGAGCTGAGTGCCCTTGGGGGATTCATGTACCCCCATTGGCCTATGTATGGACCGGTGGTCGGGTCTTACTAACCCGTCCACCACCCGGAGGAAGAAGGTTGGAACTTATTTTATGATTATGATTTTGTTATGATTGTTATGCACCGTGCGGGAAGGCCGGGACATGGATTGCCCAAACGACTATGTCTTATGTTATGTTATATGATTTGTACGTATTATAATATATTGCATGATCACATATTGTTCGCTAAAATAATAGACAACAACACGCAAGTGCACGTGTGACGACTGTAGACTAAGCAAGCAAGTGTCGTATCCACAGAGACTACTAAATTATCATGCTAAACACCAACATAATTTCTCTAATTGAATTCTAACCAAAGAATTAATTGAGTGGCGATAACTAAGTTAAATTATCAAAGTAATAACACGAAAATACAACAATAATGAGCTGATTGGATCATAACTTCACTCGACTCACACCTAACTCTCGTTCACCCTATTCAATCCTCGTGTTGGGTTTGAAAGACTAGAGAACAATAATATCTATAAGCTTCTGTCGAAGTCATATAAACCTATAATTAGCTAATGATTCCTATATGTCTATGGTAATCAATTAACCAATTATGCATTTAATTCCTGCTCCTACGTCAATACATGGCTAGTAAGTATATATCTATCTTCCTAGCAAATCAATTAAGCTATTCCTAGTTAATTAAACATGTATTGTTTAATTCTCATCCGACATTAACCTTTCTTCGTCAATAATTAGTTAATCATCTCTCAAAACAATTGATGGCCAATCAATTATAACAACAAACCCAAATTAAACAATCAAACAACACGATTCATAAATACGGCAATTGAAATTCAAGTTACGAGTCAAGATCCATTGTAATCTAAAAGAAAACTTAACTAAACATACTAAATAAGCTAAAATCCATCAACAAGATTGAATTCATTGCTACAGCGAAATAAGAAAAGAAGAGAGAAAGAAAAACTCTTGATGCGTGATGCTTTCGAATTGATCTTCGTCTTCCTCTCAAATCTTGCTCTAATGATTCCTTCAAGTTTTAGATGAAAAGCATAGAGAAATCTATCTCCGAAAACGAGTAAAAAGTGATGAATCCCTGTTTAGATCTGAGTCCCCCTCTAAAAAACGTGTACGCCCCCCTTAGAACCACTCACGTAACTTCTCTTTTAATTGAAAACCGTCAGTTGAGTAGGTACTCAAGATTCTTTGTGCAGGTACGTAAAAGTACAGGGAATTTAGGGCATTTTCTGGACGCTTGTTTCTTTTGAGTAGATACTTCAAATTCCTTGAGTAGATACGTAAAAGTACAGGGGATTTCTCCAAATTCCACTTCTTGAGTATCTTCCCAACTTCTTCACGCAACTACTCGAATTTTGCACTTCTTTGAGCCTTTCCTCCTCTTTCCTACAATTGAACCAATTGATTTATTAAGCTACAAAATTCAGCACAAAAGGGGTAGGAATAGTAATATAAGTCCTATTAAAATCACCAATAGAAACATGAAAATCCGGACTTGTCCACTCCCCCAAACTTACTCATTGCTCGCCCTCGAGCAAGAATTAACAACACCACAAAATAAAAACAAGGGGAGAAACCACTACCCAACACATATGCCTTGAAGTAGAATATACTTAAGTTTAATCCTTTTCCGATTCTCAGCTTGCAATTCATGAAGCCACAAATTGGTTCAATGCACATACATTCACATCTCGTGCACAATTCAAAACACATATTACCATTATCATATTCTCGTGTTGTGTGTGTACGAAGTATGAGTAACAATTGATGATAATTCAGATCAACTTAGCAACATACACAAGATGCATTTAAGAATTCTATCAGTTGGTTTTTCTCCCCTATCTCCACTATTATAAACAAATGTCAACTCAGAGTCGGTAGGGCTTTTCTAGGCTTGTAACGTAAGGCTTGGGTAAGGGTAGGATATTTTTGGTAAACAGTAGCTCAAACACCCAAGATTTACTTGTGTTAGATCAAGTTGGAGAATTCAAACATAGAGATAACTTGACACAACTTCCCCCAAACTTATTCAGCCCAATACTTTTTTTTTTTTTTTTTCTTCTCTTTTTGCCTTTTCTTTTTTTCCTGAGCCTTGCAATCATTTCTTTTCTTATTCTGTTATTTTCTTTTCTTGCCTTTTCTTTTCTTTTCTATATTTTCCCTTTTGCTTCTTTTTCTCTTTTTTTTTTTTTTTCATCACATCACACCCCTCCAAATTTTTCATGACAATCCTTTCTCCACCAATTTGATCAAATGCGTCAAAACACAAGCTCTAAGGTGCAAAATTGGTAGGATTTCAAAACATTGTGCCTTGGGCTAGTTTATGTGGCTAATGAAAAGAACAAGCACAATGTGGCTAAAAAGGGGCCAATGGGTATGATTTACAACAAAAAGGCAAATAAGGCTCCAAAATAATGCAAAAGATGGCCTACGTCATTCTCTTAATTTCACATTATCTATAGTTCACTTCAATAAGGGATCAAACCACTTCTAGTATTTCGAATGAACCTATGCATCCACCATGTTTTTCCAAATCATCAACAATTATCACTCATACTTTGTGCTCAGATTTTTGAGAATACAAATAACAACAACAATGCCTCAAAAGCACACTTAATGATCATGCATGAACAAATTCCTAATTAATTTAATCACTCCGAGCATAATATCATCATAGAATCAAGATTTAACTCAAGCATACTTATTCCACAAAAGGATATTCTATCAATTTGGGTAGATACACTGCACATTCTCACACATTCATCTAACTCAACTTAACTTTGCCAAAAGATCAGAAATTCAGAAATTCCAGAAATTCCCCCCAAACTTAATTTCTATTTTGTCCTCAAAATATCAGCATCCTAACAACCCAAAACGCAACGAAATAAAATGAAATAACAGTCCTACAACAACTAAAGACATGAAAGTAAAGCAGGAAGTAAGAGCTAAGGAAAGAAAGCACCCTTAGTTTTGATCATCATCGTCCTCCTCCTGCTCTACTTCCGGCGGACGGACTGGAGCTGTTAACGAGTTGCCCATAGCATAAAACTCCGGTGGGAGTGGAACGTACTCTGCAGTTGGGATATTCAAGCTCGCAGCAAATTTTTCATTCCATTGCCTATTGTAATTCCATTGGGCCTGCAGGTTTTGCTCCAATCTATCAATTCGCCGTGCTGTGGATGTGTAGGATGGTTTCGGTGCTAGGGGCCTCGCTGTGGTTGCAGTGGCTCGTAGGGATTCCGGTGTAATGAAGGAATCAGGTGGAATCTTGATTTCATTCCCGTTAGGTCTCACGCCCGCGTCATAAGCCAAACTAGTTATTAATTGCGGGAAAACTAGTCCCTCTCTCATGCCACCGAGTGAACATCGTCTGATTTCGGAGTTCAATAAATAACCAATATTCACCCGGCTTCCCGCATAAATCCCATACATTAAAACGGCTCTGTCGCGGTGTACATCACTAACATGACTGCTTGGCATCAATCGCGCTGACACGAATTTAAACAAACAACGTGCCTCATCTGTGAGCTCGCGGGGAGGAAAGCTCTTCACACGACTGTACGGTCCACTACAGAACTCTACCGGGCGACCACACAAGCGAGTGGTGACCTGATCCATTGTTATCTGTCTGTCATGAATATATCGTACATCTCTCCATTCGTAAGTTTCGGGGTCATTTATCGCTGCCTCTTCTTCCGGAATAGCATAAAAGTTGTTGATAATGTCGGGGTCAAACGGGACTTGCTTTCCTCGCACGAACACGGTGTCTTCTGATGTAAATTTCAAATTCGCATAAAATTCTCTCACAATTTCTTGTACCCCCGGTCGTGGAGTTTCCAAAAAGAAGGGCCAATACCTTGATTCTGAATCAAACCCAATCGCTTGCATTCCTCTTTCCTTGATGAAGGGCCTCTTAATCACATTTTCATTGTAGAACTCTTCAGCCTCATAGCAAATAAACCGATTGCTGTCAAATGGCATCCCATTATATTCTTTTGATGGTTCGTTGACAACCGGCACTTTCTTGACTCTACCCATTATACACAGCAATCCAGAAGTCTAGCCATAAAAATTCTATACCCTAACTTCAATCGACCCCCAAAAAATTTTGCACAATAATTCCAGAAATTAGGGCCAAAATCAGATGAATTCCTCACAAGTTAGTAGCCTTAACCGTAAATTACATGTAATCCTGAACAATTTCTGACTTAAGAACACATACCCGCCTTTCACGAGATAATCTTCAAACTCTTGAGGTCAGAACAGTAGTGTACGGTGATGGGTTTGTTGCTCGCGGCTGAATTTTTCAGAAAATGGCGGTCGTCAATCATCGGAGGGAGGGTGGCGTACGGGGGTTGTTGGTGTTTGTTGGTGGAGGAGAGGAAGGTAGATCTGCTTGTATGGTGGCGGTGCGGTGGGAATGGCGGTGGAAGGTGGTTTGTGGTGGTTATTGTCGAAGGGTGAGAGAATGGGAAGAGAGTGGTTGTATGGGTTATATCGTGCTTTTGGAGGAAAAGAATTTGGGGCTAGGGTTGGGCTTTTAATTAAAAGCCAATTTTTCTTAAGAAAGTTTGGGTAGGTACTCTAAATACTCAGAATCCAATACTTAAAAGTATAGGCCCCCTTTTTTTTTTTTTTTTTTTTCACCTTCTCGTCAAGAGTTTGAGTAGATGCCCAAAATACTTGACTTCTCATACGTAAAAGTACAGGGATTTTCTCGAGAATTTCCTCCCTTAGCCTCTTCCTTTAGGTAAATACTCAATTCATTTCAGTCTGATACTTAAACTCTCAGACCCTTATATCCTCCATCCAAGCCTGATCTCCATCTGCACAAACAACCAAACAACAAATAAGGGCAATTACTCAAGAACTTCACAAATCATCACTTAATACACAAAACACAAACAACGAAAGCAATAAAGCTTTGGGTTGCCTCCCAAAAAGCGCTTCCTTTATAGTCATCAGCCGGACTCTGGAAAATGGATCAAGGGTTGCTCAATGGAATTGAGGTGTGCTCTCGATCAATGTCACCACCCCAATAATGCTTCAATCGCTGCCCGTTAACCATAAACGATCCATTTGTCTTGTTATCAATCAGCTCGACAGCTCCATCTGACAGAACTTTTCCCACAATGAAAGGTCCGGACCAACGAGACTTAAGTTTTCCCGGAAATAACTTTAATCTCGAATTGAACAAAAGAACCTGTTGGCCTGGCTCAAATTGTCTTCCCACAATTCTCTTATCATGCCATTGTTTCGTCTTTTCCTTGTAAAGCTTTGCATTCTCATAAGCATTTAGGCGAAACTCATCAATCTCGTTTAGTTGCAAGCATCTTTTTTTTCCTGCCACTTGTGCATCCATGTTGAGTTGCTTGAGAGCCCAATATGCCTTGTGTTCTAACTCCAATGGAAGATGGCATGGTTTTCCAAAAACTAGATAATACGGTGACATCCCAATAGGAGTTTTGTAGGCGGTACGGTAAGCCCACAAAGCATCATCCAATTTCTTTGACCAATCTTTGCGAGAAGCATTCACCGTTTTCTCCAAGACTTGCTTCACTTCTCGATTGGAGATTTCCACTTGTCCGCTTGTTTGGGGGTGGTACAGAGTTGCCACTTTATGCTTGATTCCATATTTGCTTAAGAGTGATTCCATCAATCTGTTACAAAAGTGAGTGCCTCCATCACTTATAATTGCCCTCGGGGTACCAAAGCGTGCAAAGATATTCTTCTTTACGAAATTCACAACCACTTTTGCATCGTTTCGGACACAAGCAATTGCTTCCACCCATTTGGACACATAATCCACTGCAACTAAAATATATGAATTTCCAAAGGACGGAACAAAAGGGCCCATAAAATCAATCCCCCACACATCGAATAACTCCACTTCAAGGATATTAGTAAGTGCCATTTCTTGACGTCTCCCTATATTTCCTGTTCTTTGGCACCTATCACAATGAAAAACAAATACATGAGCATCCTTGAATAAATTAGGCCAATAAAAACCTGATTGAAGCACTTTCGCAACTGTTCGATCTCCTGCGAAATGGCCTCCGTACGGTGAAGAATGACACTTTTCCATAATTTCTTGCATTTCACCCTCCGGAACACAACGACGTACCACCTGTTCTGAACGGGACTTAAAAAGAAATGGATCATCCCATAAATAAGATTTAACATCATGAAAGAATTTCTTTTTCTTTTGATAATCAAAGTCATGAGGAACAACTCCACTCACAAGATAATTCACAATATCAGCAAACCACGGCACTTTCCCATCAAGTAAAAATAATTTTTCGTCCGGGAATTGATCATTTATTAAGGTTGTATTTTGGTTAGAAATAGGATTTTCCAACCTTGATAGATGATCTGGTATTTGATTTTCTGATCCTTTTCTATCCCGAATCACTAGATCAAATTCTTGAAGGAGAAGAACCCAACGAATCAAGCGTGGTTTTGAATCCTTCTTCTCGATCAAGTATTTGATTGCAGAGTGATCGGTATATACTATTACCTTTGTTCCCACAAGATAGCTTCGAAACTTATCAAAGGCAAAGACTACAACCAGTAGTTCCTTCTTCGTAGTTGTGTAGTTTAATTGTGCTCCATTTAAGGTCTTGCTAGCATAATAAATAGAGTGAAAGACCTTGTTCCTTCTTTGACCCAAAACTGCTCCAATAGCAAAATCACTCGCATCACACATCAATTCAAACGACACTCCCCAATCTGGTACAACAATAATAGGGGCTGACACCAATCTTGATCTTAATTCCTTGAATGCCTCCAAACATCTTTCATCAAATTGAAACTGGGCATCTTTCTCTAACAAATTGCATAAAGGCTTAGCAATTTTAGAGAAATCTTTAATGAACCTTCGATAGAACCCCGCATGCCCAAGAAAACTTCTCACGCCTTTTACGGAAGAAGGTGGAGGTAGCTTTTCAATGGTTTCAATCTTTGCTTTATCCACTTCTATGCCTTTGCTTGATACTTTGTGTCCGAGAACTATGCCTTCTTGAACCATAAAGTGACACTTCTCCCAATTTAACACTAAGTTTGTCTTTTCGTATCTCTTAAGTACCACTGCAAGATTTTTTAGGCACTCATCAAATGAATTCCCAAAAACCGAAAAGTCGTCCACGAATACTTCCAAGAAATCCTCCACCATATCCGTGAAAATCGCCATCATACATCTTTGAAACGTTGCCGGTGCGTTACATAATCCAAATCGCATTCGACGGAATGCAAAAGTGCCAAATGGACAAGTAAAGACAGTCTTCTCTTGATCCTCGGGCACGATAGCGATCAGGTTATACCCCGAATAGCCGTCAAGGAAATAATAGTATTCTTTTCCCGCTAGCCTATCAAGCATCTGATCGATAAATGGCAACGGAAAATGATCCTTCCTTGTAGCCTTGTTTAACTTTCTGTAATCCATACAAACACGCCAACCCGTAACGGTTCTTGTTGGAATGAGTTCATTAGCATCATTTGTAACAACTGTCATTCCTCCTTTCTTTGGTACACATTGAACCGGGCTAACAAACCGACTATCGGATATTAGATATATGATTCCGGCATCCAACCACTTGATGATCTCTTTCTTCACCACTTCTTTCATAATCGGATTTAGCCGACGTTGATGCTCAATAGAAGTTGACTTTTCATCTTCCAAAAGAATCTTGTGCATACAAAATTATGGGCTAATTCCCTTGATATCTGCAATTGTCCATCCTAGACCTCCTTTGTGTTCACGCAACACTCTAAGCAATTTCTCAACCTGCAATTCAGAAAGAGAGGTCGAAATTATGACAGGCAATGTAGAATCTCTTCCTAAATATGCATACCTGAGGTGACTAGGAAGTGGTTTCAACTCTAAAGTAGGTGGTTCTTCAATAGATGGTTTAAGTGACCTTACCATTTCCTGAGTTCTATCAATCACCTCAAATTTCTCACCACCCTTCCTAAACACTGCTTGAGCTTCGAAGATACTTGAAATATGTTGACATTCCTCATCTTCATTTTCTAAATTAGTTGACATGAGAGCTTTCAAAGGATCATTAGGATACCTTGCTGCATAAAACTCATTAGCACAATCCTCTATAATATTCACTCTAAAACACTCTTCAGATTCATCAGGAAGCTTCATAGCCTTAAAAACATTAAATGTTACCTGTTCATCTTGAACCCTCATTGTCAGCTCTCCTTTTTGCACATCAATCAAAGTTCGACCTGTAGCAAGAAATGGTCTACCAAGGATGATAGGCATATCCCTATCTTCTTCATAATCCAAAACAATAAAATCAGCAGGGAATATAAACTTATCAACCTTAACCAAAACATCTTCAATAACACCTTTAGGATAAGTTAAAAACCTATCAGCTAGTTGCAAAGTAACAGTTGTAGGCCTAGCTTCACCTAATCCAAGTTTCTTAAAAACAAAGTAAGGCATCAAATTTATGTTTGCACCTAAATCACAAAGGGCATTACCAAACGATTTGTTACCTATAGTACATGGAATGGTGAAGCTTCCAGGATCCTTCAACTTTGGTGGCAGCTTATTTTGCAAGATGGCACTACACTCTTCGGAGAGTGCAACGGTCTCGAACTCATTCAACCTTCTCTTTTTGGAGAACACTTCCTTTATGAATTTAGCATAATTAGGCATTTGCTCCAAAGCTTCTACCAATGGGATGTTGATGTGAACTTCTCTCAGAATATCAAGGAACTTGGAGAATTGTTTATCATGCTTGAACTTTTGAAGTCTTTGTGGGTAGGGGGGTGGAGGTCGGATTGCAGGTTTGTCCACAACCTCTTCTTGCTTTTCGGCTTCTTTCTCCACTTGAACTTGATTAGTGTTCGTCTTCTTTGCCACCATTTCAGCATCTAGATCTCTTCCATTCCTTAATGATACAGCCTTACAATGACCTTTTCCATCTCTTCTCGGGTTAGGCTCGGTATCACTTGGTCAGGTACCAAGAGGTCTATTGTTCAATGCACTTGCCAATTGCCCCACTTGTGTTTCTAAATTCCTCAATGTTACAGCCTGACTCTGAATAATAGAATCCGTTTTTCCCATGAATTGAGTCAAAACATCTTCCAAAGACCGCTTTTTCTATGGAGCTTGCACTCTTGGCTGATTTTGGAATCCTTGTTGTTGTTGAAATCCGGGAGGATGAGTTGGTCTAGGAGCAGAAGTTGAAGATTGTTGATTGCTCCATGAGAAACCGGGATGATTACGCCAACCGGGATTGTACGTGTTCGAATATGGATTATTCACATTCCGGTTGCAATTTCCCAAATAATTTACTGACTCCGGATTAGACGGCATTGATTACCTGAATGGCCATTTCCACCACAACTTTCACAAATGATTAGTGCACTATCAATGTTTGCACACGATTGCACTCCCATGGTGTCAACTTTCTTTGTAAGAGCTGCAATTTGTGCTGACAAGGCTGTAATTGCATCCACTTCATGTACCCCGGCTACCTTCTTAGTCTTTGCTCTCTCGACGGGCCATTGACAATTGTTGGAAGCCATTTTGTCAAGTAATTCATATCCTTCCTCAACCGACTTCCTCATCAACGCTCCACCTGCTGTAGCATCAATTGTCATCCGAGTTTGATCAATCAACCCATTGTAGAATGTCTGCAATTCCATCCATTTTGGAAGACTACGGTGTGGACACCTTCTCAACAGCTCTTTAAACCGTTCCCAAGCTTCACAAACTGATTCTCCATCTCCTTGCCAGAAAGTGAAGATGTTATTCCTTAGCTCAGCGGACTTTGCAGGAGGAAAATACCGAGATAGGAACTTTTGAGCGAGCTCTTGCCATGTTGTAATTGACTGCGCCGGCAGAGAGTTAAGCCACAACTTTGCTCGATCTCGTAGAGAAAATGGGAACAACCTCAACCGAATAGCATCACTTGTTACTCCGGCTTGCTTAAACGTATCACATATCTCTAGGAAGTTTGAGATATGCAAATTTGGGTCCTCTGTTGGTGATCCGGAAAATTGTCCCATTGATTGCAATATTTGAATCATTAATGGTTTAAGCTCAAAGTTGTTAGCTTGTACTCTCGGCCTCCGAATACTTGAATGTAGCTCATCCAAAACCGGCATAACATAATCTTGTATGGAGCGATATTCTTGCTCTTCACCATGTCCATCCCCATGAACATTAAGTGGTAGAGTCTGATTATCATCCATTCTTCCAACCAATCTGTTAATTCGTGCTACTTCACGACGAACATGGAAAGTCCTTTCAATTTCAGGATCAATTGGTACTAGCTTGTCTTCACGTTTTCTTGGCATGCACCAATACCAATTTAGCCTGCAACAAACAATAAAAACAAAAGTTAGATCTACAACTAGATAAAATAGCGTTAATTTTAGCACAAATATAATTTAAAATAGTCCCCGGCAACGGCACCAAAAACTTGTTCGCTAAAATAATAGACAACAACACGCAAGTGCACGTGTGACGATTATAGACTAAGCAAGCAAGTGTCGTATCCACAGAGACTACTAAATTATCATGCTAAACACCAACATAATTTCTCTAATTGAATTCTAACCAAAGAATTAATTGAGTGGCGATAACTAAGCTAAATTATCAAAGCAATAACACGAAAATACAACAATAATGAGCTGATTGGATCACAACTTCACTCGACTCACACCTAATTCTCGTTCACCCTATTCAATCCTCGTGTTGGGTTTGAAAGACTAGAGAACAATAATATCTATAAGCTTCTGTCGAAGTCATATAAACCTATAATTAGCTAATGATTCCTATATGTCTATGGTAATCAATTAACCGATTATGCATTTAATTCCTGCTCCTACGTCAATACATGGTTAGTAAGTATATATCTCTCTTCCTAGCAAATCAATTAAATTATTCCTAGTTAATTAAAGATGTATTGTTTAATTCTCATCCGACATTAACCTTTCTTTGTCAATAATCAGTTAATCATCTCTCAAAACAATTGATGGCCAGTCAATTATAACAACAAACCCAAATTAAACAATCAAACAATACGATTCATAAATACGGCAATTGAAATTCAAGTTACGAGTCAAGATCCATTGTAATCCAAAAGAAAACTTAACTAAACATACTAAATAAGCTAAAATCCATCAACAAGATTGAATTAATTGCTACAGCGAAATAAGAAAAGAAGAGAGAAAGAAAAACTCTTGATGCGTGATGCTTCCGAATTGATCTTCGTCTTCCTCTCAAATCTTGCTCTAATGATTCCTTCAAGTTTTAGATGAAAAGCATAGAGAAATCTATCTCCGAAACGAGTAAAAAGTGATGAATCCCTGTTTAGATCTGAGTCCCCCTTTAAAAACGTGTATGCCCCCCTTAGAACCGCTCACGTAACTTCTCTTTTAATTGAAAACCGTCAGTTGAGTAGGTACTCAAGATTCTTTGTGCAGGTACGTAAAAGTACAGGGAATTTAGGGCATTTTCTGGACGCTTGTTTCTTTTGAGTAGATACTTCAAATTCCTTGAGTAGATACGTAAAAGTACAGGGGATTTCTCCAAATTCCACTTCTTGAGTATCTTCCCAACTTCTTCACGCAACTACTCGAATTTTGCACTTCTTTGAGCCTTTCCTCCTCTTTCCTACAATTGAACCAATTGATTTATTAAGCTAAAAAATTCAGCACAAAAGGGGTAGGAATAGTAATATAAGTCCTATTAAAACCACCAATAGAAACATGAAAATCCGGACTTATTACATATTTCAAGTATTAATGATATTTGTCGTACACGGTTGGAGTTTGGTTGGAGATGATGCACGCTCACTCACCGAACCTTTATGTTTATGTATGAATTATGAACCTAATGAATTTAATATGATTAGTCGTAAAATCCGAGTATTGCCCAGCTATTCTCTTGCCCTTTTTGGGAACTAACTCTAAATAAAACCTTACTCGGGATTTATGACTTGCATGCGCATGTTTCTCTATATATGTATTGCTCTTGCTCACTTAGTCTTCTAGAGACTAACCCCTCTTTCCCACCTTTCAGTTGCTTATAGGTTTTGCTAGGCGGAAGTCAAGTTTTAATCTCTTGTCGAGTCACTTGTACACTCGAGTCACATTTTACATTCTTTTATGATTTAATTGTATTTCCGTTATCTATTGGGCCTGTGTGCCAATTATCATTATTGTTGGATATTGAATTTGGGACAGGTTGTCTGCCTAGTTGAATCCGTTGTTAGGATGCTTGGTGGATGTAAATTATGTATTGGAATTGTTGGGTGTGTAACCATTGTTGAAAATTATGAATTATACGTTATTGCTTCCGCTTTACATTCTAGGTATTCTTGATTTTTTTTGGTACAGGGTTAGATTCCGCCTAGCTAGGATATCTTTTATTTTGGTCTCCCGTTCGCTATGACTCTGGTTCATGCTTGGATTATCCATTTCACGTGTGGACTAGACTTGTAGTGCGGGGGATATGGCGCCTGTCGTCCCGGGTGCTACATCCTTAAGTGGTATCAGAGCCCCAGGTTGCAAAACCGGGGTTCCTTGTGTCGTGTCATGTCAAGTATAGGTCAAGCGGCTTAGGAACAATGTGTCAACGTGTGCACCGCATTGATCACGAGCATTATTATTGAAATTTGATATGGAAGATATTATTAATTATGTTTAGCTTAAATTTTGTTAATTTACGTGTTGCATTTTGCATTAATGCGTGCTTTTGATGCTAATTATGTGCCATATACATTTACTAACCGGCATGCATTATATTTGAGTTGAGTTGTGAATTGTAGGATTTCACTATAATATCAAACCACGACCAATCCCTACGATGACAACCACTTAGCACAAGTTCCTCTTTCAACTATGGGCGATTTGAAGAAGAGCCTATGAATTTAGAAGGCTTTGGGTTATTTGGTGATTTTTACGACTAGGGTATAGGTTGAGAGTTCGAGTTCAAGAAGGAATTAAATTTTGGGTGAAAATTTGGAGTGGAGGAAGCAATAGTACGAGAGTGTGATGTTTATATCAACGAAATAAACACATACCTCTCTATATCGTGAAAGGGAGTCGATCAACCAGGAGTGCGATTCGTTTAATTTAAGAAGAAGGCGAAAGGAAATTTGAAGGTACTAAAGGCTCAACATTCGGGTTTAGAAGACTAAAGAAGAAAACCTTTAGTTAAAAGAAATGATCCGAATTGAAGCTAAGGACCGAGGAGCTTAATTATGGAAAAAGGGAAATTTATAATTTTCAAATAAGAAGTAAGTTGGAGAAAAGAAACATGTCGAGATACTTCAGGTTTTGGAATGAGACTAGTGTTAGTTGGAAGAAAACTAAAAACCGTTCCACTCTCGGAATTTTAAAGAGGACGCCCAAGATATTTTACTTAACTATTAAATTCATTAAATTTGGCTCGGAATGGAGAAATTTTGCAAAGTTGTAAAGTTGCTCGACTGTGGAAAATCTTCAAGGTTAGAGCGAGCCTAATCGACAAAGCAGAACTTCTGAATAAATCAAGACTTAGAAACCGAGTTCGGGAAGAAGCTGGATTTGAAAATAGTTAAAGAAAATCAATCCAACAAGGCGAATTCAAACCTATGGGAGAATGCTAACGATTTTATCTTCAGCCGGATAGGAGTTTAACTTCCAAATCCAAGATGAATTGTCGTATTGTGAGGTTGAATTAGAAGATATGGAATAGAAAATGGAAACGGTTAAGAAAGGCAAAGAGTTTTTTTTTTTGGGAAATCAGGTTTAAGCAATTGGAGGATGAATTCATTTCACCAATCTGAACTCATAAAGTATAAGTCAAGGAAACGTTGATCAAGGTGAAGATTCGGATAACTTTTGGAAATCGATACTTGGGAATAATTCGAGATGCCGATTCCATGGTTGTAGAAGACTTTAAAGAGATTGCAATCTCGGGCTATGGAGACACACAAATTGATACAAGGAAAACTTATGAAGATTTTGAAGAACAAGTTCCCAAGCTAAAGCTTACCACTACGGTGACAGGTGTATTGCATTCATGGCACGTGCATCATATGTCGTATTAAATTATTTAACCTCCCTTATTTACATGTATGCGTGCATTTATACTTGATAATTGCTCCAATACGCAGCATCTTTAATTGATATAAGTGTTTCAACATGTTGTATCTTTAATTGCTTGCATGGGTGATATGTGCATCGGCATCTTAACCCCACATGCATTTTAGGTGCTTTATTGATAGGAACTCTCCCCACTTTACGTATCAAGCATTACTCCAACCAAGGCATAATCAAATCATGAAAAGGAAAGGAAAATAATTGGTTTGTAAAGTGTGGATCAAAAGGGAAAGAACAATTAAGAGGTCGAGAGAAGTAGCCGGGAATTGGAATTGAAGGAATGGTCACTACTCCTACCAGTCGCTTCAAAGTAAACGTGAGGAAAAGTTACGAATAGTTCATGAGATTGAAACCGTTTATATCGAGGAAGCTAAATTGAAGAGGTCGAGAATCTTTGATTCGAGAGGCGCTAGAACAAGTTCAAAGAGTTAGAATTGAAATTCTTAAGGGGGAGAGCAGACACGGGAGAGGATTTCAAATCACGGTTATGCTCGAACAGGCCACATCAAAAGGATCAACGAAAATGTAAGAATCAGCAAATAACGAAATCCTACAAAGCAATGCCACGGGATGAATTGAGAGATTTTAACACCCGAGGGACCTCGAGACCAAGGTGAGATAAAACTTTGGGAATAATATGAAAGGGACACTACTCCAATAAATGAAGAGATGTATCCAAAGAGTAATTGGGAGTCAATAGCAAGAAAGGGAAAAAGTTTGATTGATAATAATTTAGAGTGAAAAGGCAACACCATTAGTATTCTTACTACAAGACATGCTCGAACTAAAATCTCTAAGATCGGAAGGATTGTATATATCTCGTGCATACCTTGAAGATGATAGGACCGTGTAGGAATTTCAAGAATTGGCAAGAAAAGTATTGGGTAAAAGGAAAGCCAATTGGATCATCATATTCTGTGTTGGACAAAAAGAGAGTTAATTAAACCGAGCGTTGGAAAAGGAATACTTAGAAGGGGAATAAACGATACGAAAAGATGGGTTACCATTTCGTCGGGCATTTTCCATGATTAACCGGGGAAGTTATTAGGATTGGAGAATGGAAATTAAGCTACTAAAGATTAGCTCAAGTATTCAAGTTGGAGGTTAGAACTTAAGTAATTTAAAGGCTACCTTGAACAACTAAGAAGGTCGAATACTAATCGAGGTGGAGAACGAGCTAGTTGGGTTAAGATCAAGTGCACACTAAAAATTAGAGCTTCGGACTATGGTGCTTAGAGAAGATAAGAGAAAAGATTATAAGATGAAGATCGGGTGGTTATTTATGTATTGAATACATCGGGGATTGCAATGCCTGACACTATGGAAGGAATCAAGTGTTGAATCGGATCACTACAATATAAGATTCTTGAGCATTGATGAACGGTACATCTAGCATCCATGGCATATACATACTTGTAATTTTAGTTCGAATAATTTTATGATACTAAGTGCTTGGATTATTTGTTGTATTAATTATTTTTGTATAATTAATTCTCGATGTATTTAATATCTCCTACTTGTTTCTTGTGTGGTATATGTGTTTGTTCATTTATTCTTTTTCTTGGGTTAATTATTTTGTTGTTGAGAGACGGGGTTCCCTCGTTGTTGTTTGAGAGACGGGGTTCTCTCGTTTTTTCTTGTGAGAGACGGGGTTCTCTCCTTGTTGTTCGAAAGACGGGGTTCTTTCGTTATCTGCTACCTACTTAGACTTTCGAGTGCTTAGGCTTTGGTGAGTTAAGGGTCGTGACTTAATAGCAAGTGAAGATCTGTTGTTGGTTGAAGACCTTTTCCGAACTAATTCCTGACGCGGAGTTGCTATCCCACGTAGTATGAACACGGGAGAGTTGCGCTGAGTCCAGAACTCGAGGCAGTGGACCTGGGGACCAGGTCCTCTTAAGGGGGAGAGGTTGAAACCCCCCGACTTTTTGGCCGTACAGGTATGACATCACGAGTGGGTTAGAACGAATGTTATGTGATTTTATTTATGCTTTAATTGCTAAGTGATTGTTTAATTTAATAATTTCATGAACTAATTTCTATTATGTGACTTTTATATGATTTAAGTGCTACGGATGTCTAATACATTTCACTGTCATGAATTAGTTGTTATTACGTGATCTAGATAATTTATGTGATCCTTGACTATGTTATTTAAATTTAGTTGCTACTTATGTATTCTTTAATTAATATTTTGTTTCGATTATGTACTTATTTGATCTTTTATGAAATCCTTGGATTCAATTGAACTTTTAATCGGACCATAATTGATCATCTACCAAACGTTGGGGCCTTAATCGAATCACTTAAATTCCTAAAGGGCCAAAGTGCAATTTTCCCTCTTTTCTCCACCCATTTACATGATGTATACATATATGTGTACGCTTACATTCCTTTCTTCTTCATTTCTCACATAAGAACAAGAGATATTCACCCCTCATTTCTTTCCTCCATGATCGGTCCTTCATGCAAGCAAGGAGACAAGGGATTTCTCCAAGCTTTGGTCCAAGAATTTAAGCTTCAACCATTTCTTCCTTCATCTCCTTTCTTCTCCAATGTATATATGTATATCTACATATATGTGTGTGGATATGTTGGGTAATAACTAGGGTTGTATGATTCTTGATTAATAACTTGAATTTTGGGTTGTATATGCATGGATACATGATAATCTATGAATTTTATATTTGAATGTTTAAATTTTTGGAGCAAGAATGTGTATATATGTTGTATGTATATATATGTGTGTATATGAATGTGGGTTATGAAATTTGATGATTTGATTCATGATTTGATGAGTAATATATATATATATGTTGTATTTGATTGTTGTTACGTGATTTTGGGTGATTTGGGAGTTCCATTGACATTCTTGAAGCCATTTTTTGCCTCTACCCTGTTTTCCCGTCGCCAATCGCAGCTGCTAGAATTGGGGGTCGCGCCCGCGACCGTTTTGTGACCATTTTTGGTCGCGGCCGCAACCAACAATTCGAAACTTGGCTAATTTCAGTCGCGGCCGCGACTGATTTTCAGTACAATTTTCTCACGGCCGCGACTCCCTCGTCCGAACTCGGAATAACCTGATTTTTGAACCCAAGGAAACCTCTTGAAGTCTAGAATGTTCTCAAATTGGAATCACTTCAATATCTTCTCCCATTTGTGAGATATTATCCATTATTTTTGGTGTCGCTACATTTTCGACAATCTGCGATTACCCAACTTCAGGCCTACGCTATTTTCACCTCGTTTTGAACCATGACTCGTGCCATATATCCTTGGAAATCTCTCCGTGTCTAGTTTTATATCCACCAAGCAAAACTTAATTCCAATTTCTAAAACTCAAGATATTCCCATTTTCCTACAGCTTGTTCATTTCCGAAATATGTCAACTTTTGTTAAATCTTACCAAAACTCCTCTTCTTGCTTTCCTTTCACCCTCTTGGCTCCCATATGTGAACTATATAACTTGTATGCTTGATTAATTGAGGATATATGATATAATTTGATATGATTATGGATTTTATGCTATCAATTTAATATGTGAACGTTTAAGTACTTTAATATGATCTCCTTTGAAATTATTGTTTCCTTTATGAACTTAATGGATTCCTTTCACCTTAAAATGATTCTTAAATATGGTTAACATGTATTATAAAGTCTTATGAATATGTTGTATTATGGGGATGACTTTTGCTATGAAAAATTGATAAGGACATGAATTATGCGTACATGATTGCAATTCTTAATCGCATTCTCTATGTGCTTAATAACTTCCAATTGATTCATATGCATTGTTAATATGCATTGTCTTGTATTATGAATTAAATGATTGATAATGTATGTACCGCTCCATAATATTTTAGGATTTATTCTCTATCATATCATCCCATAACATATCATACCACTTCAAGAGGATTGCCGTGCGTCTATGTGGTTTCAAATTGAGTCATTTCTCACGAGTACACATTGTTCCTTCTCTTGTACAGTTCGTTTCCAGGGCGGAGACTTCCAAGTTGAACAGGCACCCGCATTAATTATGCTTTATGTCTCGTGGTATTCCAGGTGAGGGTGTATATATATATATGTTATTTTCAAGTGGAGTCATCGAGTAACCTTTTCTCCAAAATTATGGAATATGTTATGTATCTTATGAATTCAAATGTTTTGGCGAGATTATGTATGTATGTTATGATTGCACGGGCCCAGGGACTTAGTGCAAGTGGCTATCCGAGGAGGCAAGGGCCGACGGTGATCCCTTGTACTAGTCCCACCACATTTACGGTGATACCGGCCCTCGCTAGGAGGTTTAGTGGGGAATGGGAGCTGAGTGCCCTTGGGGGATTCATGTACCCCTATTGGCCTATGTATGGACCGGTGGTCGGGTCTTGCTAACCCGTCCACCACCCGGAGGAAGAAGGTTGGAACTTATTTTAAGATTATGATTATGTTATGATTGTTATGCACCGTGCGGGAAGGCCGGGACACGGATTGCCTAAACGGCTATGTCTTATGTTATGTTATATGATTTGTATGTATTATAATATATTACATGATCACATATTTCAAGTATTAATGATATTTGTCGTACACGGTCGGAGTTTGGTTGGAGATGATGCACGCTCACTCGCCGAGCCTTTATGTTTATGTATGAATTATGAACCTAATGAATTTAATATGATTAGTCTTAAAATCCGAGTATTGCCCAGCTATTCTCTTGCCCTTTTTGGGAGCTAACTCTAAATAAAACCTTACTCGGGGTTTATGACTTGCATGCTCATGTTTCTTTATATATGTATAGCTCCTGCTCACTCAGTCTTCTAGAGACTGACCCCTCTTTCCCACCTTTCAGTTGCTTGCAGGTTTTGCTAGGCGGAAGTCAAGTTTTAATCTCCTGTCGAGTCACTTGTACACTCGAGTCACATTTTACATTCTTTTATGATTTAATTGTATTCCCGTTATGTATTGGGCCTGTGTGCCAATTATCATTATTGTTGGATGTTGAATTCGGGACAGGTTGCCTGCCTAGTTGAATCCGTTGTTAGGATGCTTGGTGGATTTAAATTATGTATTGGAATTGTTGGGTGTGTAACCATTGTTGAAAATTATGAATTCTACGTTATTGCTTCCGCTTTACATCCTAGGTATTCTTGATTTTTTTGGTACAGGGTTAGATTCCGCCTAGCTAGGATATCTTTTATTTTGGTCTCCCGTTCGCTATGAGTCCGGTTCATGCTTGGATTATCCATTTCACGTGTGGACTAGACTTGTAGTGCGGGGGATGTGGCGCCTGTCGTCCCGGGTGCTACACCCACCTTGAGAAATTGGCCTCTTACCCAAATAAGAGCTAGAACCCGAACCCTGCCCTAAAGGAAAAACCGGGGGCTTCAACCTTAATATCTGAGCTTCAACTGTCAAAGCCTTCCTAGTAGCTTTCTCCCAAGTATCCACGGTGGTGGCTTGTAAAGCTTCTTGAATCTCCCTTCTCAAACCATGAATAAAACTCCAGGCTTTCAAGGACTTAACATCAGTAATATGTGTGCCAAAGGGAGCCAATCTCTCGTACTCAAGAACGTATTCTTCAATCGTTTTGGTTCCTTGCTTTAAATCAGAAAATTCTTGAAGCCTTCTTTCACGAGCACTTGGAGGGATATATTTGTTGTGGAATTCCCTCACGAAATTCTCCCAATTAAATTCCTCTCCGCTTCTTTCCAACCTAGAACTCATTGTTTTCAACCATCTCGCCGCCGGACCTTGGATAAATCAACCGGTACGTATTTCCTTTTCATGAGAAGGAGCAGGACAAATTTCCCAAATTCCAGTAATTTTTTATAGCCACTCCTCTACTTTAATATTATCTCCCCCAAACCACTTAGCAGGATTGTTGTTTCGAAATTCACGATAGGTCAGTGTGACTTGCCCTTTTTGTATATCTACCTGTGGATTTTGATTCTGTTGGTTCTGTTGGAGTTGGTTCAAAATACCCTGAACAATGTTTTTGGCATTCAGTGGTGGAGGTGGTGGTGCTTGTGGAGGAGGTTGCTTAAGATCTGGGGTTTGTTCCCTATCCATTCTCCTTCGTGCAGATATCCTGAAAATTCACAAATCAACAAAATATTGATGCACAGGGTTCAGTGTATGTTCATGGAAGCAATTAATACAAATTTAAACAAATAGGTCACATAAAGGTATAGATGAATGCAAATATTCACAGAACCCTAAGCCGAACGACCTAGACAGACCCGACACGACTCTAGAGCTTCGGTTTTACAACCGAGAGCTCTGATACCACTTAAGAATGTAGCACCCCGAGCGTAGGGCACCACATCCCCCGCACTAGAGCCCAACACGTGTAGATGAATGGAGGATCCGTACACGTAATGAACAATAGCGAACGGGTGACAAACAAAATCTACACTCTAGCTAGGAGGCCTAACCCTCAATCAGAGTGCAAATTAATTCATATAATAGAGGAAGCGCTAAATAATTCATTCCAAATTCCCAAGATCAACATATATACATCGAAGTAGATCCAACTCACATGATAGATTCATAAAATGTACAACGCCCAACCCGGGCCAAAATAAGGCTAAGTATCAAAATATTCAGAATACGTAGCTTCAGAATTCATAGATATTAAACATAACCACTACAAATGTAGATATGAAAACTCGAGCTATGAAACAAGTAAGACTCAAAAGATAAACTTGCTGCCTAGCTCGACTCATACGGTACCTGCAACTCAAAGAATGGGAAAAGGGGAAAAACAACGAGGTTTAGTCCTAGTAACTAGTGAGGGGGGTTAATACACACACCTATAATACGTATAAAGCAAATCACATAATCAAAACAAAAGGAGATCCATAAACCGGGATTGGTCTTTGCAAGCTAAAACATTTTTCCCGTGGTAGAATATGTATATATTTAGATATTTAGAAATCCATCCCCGTTTTATAGATCGTACAAATTCACATGACTTGGCGAGTACGAGTCAATCCTCTAACTCCCACAAACAAAGACATAATCAAAACCAAATTCATAAGCCATCATTTCTCCGGATGATTGAAGGGTTGACGGCCCTAACTATCGATCAAATTCACATGAGACAAGGTTTAATCACTTCCTTGAAACCTTCGGCGGTTACTTCCGCCGGCTCCACAGAAACGCCCTTCCTCAACCTCCTAAGGTTAGGCGAGACTCTCAAAGGAAAATGTTGATGGAAGAGCTCGATGACCCCTCGGCCGTCCAGAGATACCAACCATTCTCCGGGCCCAAATCATAGTTCAAAAAAATCATATTTTCCAACAAAGCTTATCTTTCAAAGCCAAAGCTCGCGTACACACACACACGTATCAAAGATTTTCAAATTAAATATAAAATAGCTTATATACATATACAAACGGTTGTCAAAGTCTTATAACAAATGGAACGAGTCCCCAAAGTACATACCTTACACGTATTTAACATATAATATATATACCTCGCATGCGGGATTCAAATCAATTAGTGTTTTAGGTCATTATAGAATAAAACCTCACCTTCCGAACGTGTAGTGGTGCCAAAAGAAAGAGAACCGGATGCCTAAGGAGCGACCTCGTCATCAATAGGAGGGTCAACTGGACAAAACAAACAAGAACGGATACTCTTAGACTCAAAATGCTTCATATAGACTATCGGCCAATGTGTATACATGGATATAATGCAAATGAAATGAAATGAATTCATATTTAAATCATACAAGGTCACATTTTGCATATTAGGTCATATTTCACAAACGAGGGCATAAATCAAACTATAAATTCATAACATAAAGCTTAACACATAATATATCATGTTAACATAGTATATAAGTCATAAACGAACCACATAAAGCGAGCAAACATAGGAAAACTAAGAAAGCAAACATGCAAACATGCAGGGGTGGTCGAGGCCCCTATGCAAACTCTTCATCGTAACGTCAAGAACGGGGCCAAAAATGGTCGCGGCCACTACCTCAAAACAATGTATCGGAGGTCGCGGTCACGATCTAAAGCCTACACAACTAGAAACTCAGCCAAAAACAGGTCGCGGCCCCAACCCAAATTACACTAAAAACGATTACGGCCATGACCTCCTGCGACAGCAGGGGAAAAACGAATATTCAAGCCAAAAACTGTACCAAAACTCACATAAATCCAAGCTATATCCAACTTAACACATATTAGGATGAAAATATATCAAGAATTCATCAATTTCATGCAATTTATAAGCCTAAACATGTAGATATATGTGAACGAAATACGAGAGATACATCTATGTTCATATCTTTCATGAAAACTTCAAAACCTTTAAATGAAGCCATTGATTCCCTGTTTGTCATACAAAATCAGTTCATAGACATATTATAGGATGTCTTAAGATCAATTAGGATGCATAAAGTCCAACAAATCCCCAAGAGATCACCCAAATTCATACAAAAGTATGAAACCCTCACTATTCACAAAATTCTTCATATCATTATCAATTCTCCACCAAATTCAGCAAATAAGGAATATAATCAAAGAAGAGAAGATGGAGAAACCAATTCCAAGCTTAACTTTGAATTTGAAGCGATTTGATGAAGATTTGAGCTCAAAAGGGTGAAAAGTGAATCGTATATTTTTGCTACTTCTTGTATCTCGGTTTTGGGAGCAATTTTCTCTCTTTTTCCTTAAGATTAGTCGAAATGGAGGGCTAATAGCTGAAAGGGGATTAAGTTGGGAGAGTGTGGGGCCAAGTTTCACTTTATTTAGTTAAGTATAGCTTGAGTTATGAATAAAAGAGTGCTTAAGGGTCGAAATTGCTCGCGAGGCTCGTTTCGGTCAAAGTTTGACGATCCAAATAAGATTATAAAGATATGATGCTAAGTTTATTGAACCCAAATCATCGATACGAGTTCAACAGAGGTAATGGAATTTGAATCCAAATTCCCGAGCTCAAGTTATGCTTCCTGGAACCCAAGGTGCGCTAAATGCCCTTTAGCCCCCTTTAGGTCCCGTCTCCAAAAATAAAATAAAACGACAAGAAAAATAAGTTCCAAAGTATAAAGAGAGCATATGAACAAGTTCATAACTCACGTAATTCACGCATATAAAAAATTCACAAAATTTGGATATAAGATAGAGCAAATTCGAAAACATAAAAGTATAAAAGTTTAAAAATCGAATTTATACTTAATCAAATAAATTTAAATAACTTCAAATGATCACATTAACATTTAAATATGACATAATCACATAATTATTAAATTAAATTACGCACATTAAGGTAAACCTGAAAGTTCGATCGGTCGGGATGTTACATCGAGGATATGCTTAGGGCATGTGCTTTGGAACTTCAAGATAAGTGGGACAAGCACCTGCCATTGGTTGAGTTTGCTTAGAACAACAGTTACCAGGCTGTGATCAAGATGGCTTCGTACGAGGCACTTTATGGGAAAAAGTGTAGGTCTCCTATGTTTTCGGGTATTGAGGATTGGAGGTGGACCAAGGAAGATAAGCTTGAGAGAGCAGAACCTAAGGAGAAGATTGCTGCTACCATTGAGAAGGTTCAGTAAATCCGCCAATGGATGAAAGCAGCTCAGGCTCGTCAGAAGAGCTATGCCGATAAGATGAGAAGGCCTTTGGAGTTCGAAGTCCGAGACAGAGTCTTTTTAAAAGCATCTCCTAGAAAGGGCTTCACTAGAATAGGTAAAGGTGGAAAGCTCAATCCATGATACCTAGGGCATTTTGAGATCCTAGAATGGATTGGTGAGACGACTTATAGGTTGGACCTACCACCAAGTTTGACCAGGATACACAACGTGTTTTCACGTTTCTCAGCTCTGCATGTACTATCCCGACAAGGCAACTATTCTCCCTATTGAAGAAGTTCAGTTAGAGTAGGACTTGACAATCAAGAAGCACCTGGTTGCGATTCAGGACCGGAAGATGCAAGAGTTGAGGAACGGACAGGTTCCCTTGGTCAGAGTTCTTTGGAGAGACCGAAGAGAAGATGAGGAGTTTCTACCCCGAGTTGTTCAGTGCAGAGGCGAACCTGGGGACCAGGTTCTCTGAAGGAGGGGAGATTGTGACACCCCGTTCGACCGCATGTACAGGTTTGTACCACGTGTGGGTTTAATTTTCGTAATTGCATTTATTTTCATATTATTTGATGCTTTTATACTTGAGTTATTTCCCTTATTCTATTCCTTATATGAATATGCTCAATTTGAACGTATGATTTGGATTCGTGCTATACGTAAAAGTTTCAATTTAGGAATTTAAATTCGGAGCATGTTAACTTCGTAAATTATGTGACGTATATGATTCTTGGACTTAATTTCAAGCTTTAAACTTGTTTTGGACTTGATTGATCTTTAGTGGACTCAATTGCTCTTTGTTTTAACTTTTGGGACCATTTTGCAATTTAGCCATTCTTGAGTCTTTAATTCGTAACTTGAGCTCGGGAACTCGGATTTGAGTTCAGTCTTCGCCATTGGACCCAAATCGATGATCCGGAGATAATGGTACAAGAATTTTCATTTTTTGATGCCGTTTCGACGCCTAACCGCGTAGATTTTGGCCCTACGTATCTAAAACGACCCTATAACCACTTGTTAGCTAGACTATCATTACCTTGTCCTTCTCTTGACTTGTTCCACAAAAGAATCAGCTATCTCTCTCTCCCTATATGCTGAAAATCAAACCAAAGAGAGAAGGAAGAAGGAAGAGAAGCTCCCCAATCCAACCTCCATTGTTGCTACCTCTTAAGATCAAGTTTTGTGCCATTTCTTGCTTAATCTTTGAAGGTAAGCCATGATTCTTGATATCCTTGCTCTTGTGGTCATTATGCGCTCTTTGAATCATGGTTATATGCTAGAGATGGTGGAATTTGACATACTTGATGAATAGTTCGGTTATTGGAGATTTTGAAGGTTATATGCATCTCTTGCCTATTTGTTGATTTGGAACTTGATACGTTGAGCATGTTGGAGTATTAATTGCATATCTTCAGTCTTATTTAATGCTAGAAGATGGGTTGTTGAGTTATCATTAATGTTCATGGAAGTCTTGCAAGAATTTGATCTCATTTCATGCCTCAACTTGTTCCTGGCTATGCTTTTGATGTATGCTCATTTGTGGCTCGATTTTATGGAGATTTTGTCCTTGAATTCTTGTGTATTTTTAGCTTTATCATGCCCTTATGTGTTTCCTTTGTTGTTTTTGAGTATTGGTGTGCCTTGCAAGGGTGTTTAGAGCTTAAATTTGTTCCCTTTTCGGTCCTGAAGGCACTAACGCCCGCTAGGACATTTGTGCTTGGAAGGGGGTAAGTGTCCCCTAACCCCTTTAATGGGCGTTAGCCCCTCTTGTAGGCTTACAGGTGGTAAGGGCCGTTAGTCCTAGGCCAGAGTTTCTGACCTTGGTAACGACCGTTAGGGCTGTCTATGTGTTTCGGGGCTAACGGCCGTTAGCCCCTCTCTTGCTTGTTTGTGTGTTCTCTGCTTGCTCTCTTGATTTGTTTACTCGTTCCTTGCCTCCTATATGATATGTATGCTTTCTATACTTTTTGAATTATGCGCTTAAGTATTGCACTCTTGCACTTCATATGCATACCTTGC
The DNA here is from genome assembly GCA_037501455.1 of Lantana camara. Classification (NCBI taxonomy): domain Eukaryota; kingdom Viridiplantae; phylum Streptophyta; class Magnoliopsida; order Lamiales; family Verbenaceae; genus Lantana; species Lantana camara. The sequence continues at coordinate 41,513,743 of CM074865.1, forward strand.
ACTCATGAGCATTGCTGGGCTTCTATTTGATACATATTTGAGTCTAAGTCTCGGGTGTTGTGTTCTTGTGGTTCAGAGCCTCTTCCCAAAGCCAACGAACCCGAGGTTTAGGTGGTTGTTTGCTCATTTTGGCCCTTCTGCTTCCACTCTTTTTGCTTCAAGGTGAGGTTTAGGACTTTTCCTGTAACGCCCCGACTTTTCAGTCGTACAGGTATGACGTATGTGTTTACCAATTTGCGTGAATTAACTGTTTATAAGTGTTTTAAATATTTAATTTTATTATAAATTGTTATTCTTTTATTTTATTTTATTATATTTCATTTCATTAATTAGTATATTTAATTTGATAATTAAATGTTAATGTTAATTAACTATATTTCTAATTATATTAATTAATTTCCAACCTTAATGGTTGACTTTGAGTTTTTAATTTAAAAATAGAATCTAAAATTGTTTATTTAATTTGAAATGTTATGAAATTGTTAATGTATTGTTTTTGGGTGATTTAATCGCCCTTCGTTCTTATATGATTTGATATCGAAAATTTGTGAAAATTTAGTATGTCATAGATTTATGTGTTATGAACTTGTCTATATACTCGTTTCATGTTTTCGATCTTCTTTGACATGGTAACAAATTTATTTGGAGTTGTGGAACCAAATCGGGGGCTAATGGGCAATTAGCGCACCCTTGGCTTCGTATGTGATATCTTGAGCTCCGGAACTCGGATTCGAGTTCCGTCACCTCCGTTGAACTCGTATCGAAGATTTAGGTTCAATGGAACAAGCATCATATTTTTCTAAGCTCGTTCCGACCTCCGAACTTTAACCGAAACTTGTAACGTTTGCCTAAATGACCACCTTTCACTAAATTGCCCTTAAGTCCTTCAACTCTTGCACAATTGCCCTCAAACCTGGACCCACTTGACCCTAACTCAGCCCTTTATCACCATACACCCCTTTCATTTTGATCCATACACCACAAGAAGAGTAAATCTGAATTTTGAGAGCAGCAACAGTTCCATTCCCGCCACTATTCACCCAAGGGAGATTTTGAGCTCCAATCTCCATTTTCTTCCATCTTCTTCAAGGGGTAAGTACATATTTGATATCTACATGTTTATATGATCATTTCCATCCATAATTTTCTGATTTTGATCCATGAATGGTATGGTTTTGGACATTTGAATGAATAGTTAGGTCTAATTGATGAATATAAGATTTCTTGAATTCCTTTGGATTTAATCTTGATATGAAACTGTATATGAACTCCTTGTACCTCATTTATTGTTGTGAGAACTTTTATTAAGTGTTGGTTGAGTGGTTGTTGACTTACCATTAATGGAGCTAAGTTTTTTTCAAGCCTTTTTCCTCTTTCCCATTCGTTGATCCATTGCTGCGTTTGAACTAATTTGAGCATGAGTTTGAGGGCTGAATTTCATGACTTGCTGGCTGGTATTATATGAGTTTATTGCTGCCTTGTACTTGGTATTTGCTACTATTGCTAGTTGAGGTTCGAACAGGGGAGAAAAGTTTCACCTGCTGCTGTTGTCTGCATGGAAGATCTCCCCGGGTGGGGAGATAGGTATGTGAAGAAGTCCCCGGCCGGGCACTTTCCCTGATTGCTTCTGTATCTTTTTTCTCTTTTCCCCGGCCGGGGAATGTTGTGTAGAAATTCTCCCCGGGTGTGGAGTGTTTATCTGAGTTCTGTTGCTGTAGCATGTTTCCATGTGTGCGTATGTATATATATATATATATATATATATATATATATATATATATACATGCATAATTAATACTATGCATATTAATCATGCACACACTAATTTCCAACATGCCAACATGCATATTATATATATATATATAGACAATTTCCATGCACATACTATATATTACATAGGTGTATATATATACTTATATATGTACTCACGCACACATACATGCACAAGAATACTATGCATATTAATCACGCACACACTAATTTCCAACATGCCAACATGCATATTATATATATATAGAGAGACAATTTCCATGCATATACTATATATTACATAGGTGTATATATATACTTATATATATACTCACGCACACACACATGCACAAGCATATTATATATATATATATATATATATGTATTTTATGTAGTATTAATTATGCATTCATGTATACGTATATAAATATAAGATATATATATATATATATATATATATATATTTGTATATGATGTATTTTATGTAGTATTAATTATGCATTCATGTATACGTATATAAATATAAGAATATATATATATATATATATGTATATATATATATATTTGTATATGAATTATATATATATATATATATATATATATATATATATATATATATATTATACATGTGTTATGAATTATTTAATTTATTTGGATTTATGGAATTAATTGATATCTATCTCGTATTCTCATATATTTAATGAGTTGAATGTCTTTATTTGTCCATTCTCTAATTGTAAACATGATATAGTACGTGTTATGATCGTTGTATAAAATTCTTGGATTGAAATTGATATCAAATGTGTATTTAGGTACTTGAATGAATTTGAACGCTTCCTTGAACGAATGATAATGAAATATATGAAATGTTTGGGCTTGAAACCTTTATGCTATGAATGTACTTGAATGAATTATTTGATTATATGACCTCATAACCAGATTCATGTTTTTTTTATGCATCTCATATCATGTACATAACATGTCGTGCGTCTATGTGGTTTCACATTGAGTCAATTCTCACGAGTACACATTGTTCATTCCCTTGTACAGTTCGTTTCCAGGGAGGAAACTTCTGATTTGAGCAGGCACCCATTCTATTCATGTCTCTTATCTCGTGGTTTTCCAGGTGAGGTTGTTTTCATTCTAGTTACGTATTGAACCCCTTATGTGACAAGTTTTGGCTAAAAGCCTAATATATACCTATATATTGTTTTCAAATGGAGTCATCAAGTAAATATTTTCTTAAGGATTATCAAATCTATTAATTATGTTATAAATATATTATGTTTCTCATGATTTGAATGTGTTGGCGAGAGCATGTATTGCATACGGGCCCAGGGACTTAGTGTATGTGGCTATCCGGGGAGGCATCGGGCCGATGGTGATCCCGTACACTAGTCCCACATTGATTACGGAAAAACGGACCTCGTCAGGAGTTTTGACGAGGAAACACTAACCGGGCTTTTGAGGGTTCATGAACCTCACTAGCCACCATGCATGAGGTGGCCGGGTCTTGCAAACCCATCCACCACCCAGAGAAAGAAGGTTGGAACTTATTTTCATGTTAACGATTATGTTATTATTGTTATGCCCCGTGCGGGAAGGCCGGGACATGGATTGCCCAAACGATTATGGCTTGCATGTATTATGGTGTATTGCATGATCGCGTATTCAAAATATTAATTATATGTATCGTACACGGTCGGAGGTTGATTGGAGATTATGCACGCTCACTCTCCAAGCCTTAATGATTATTCATGAATTATGAACTTAATGGAATTAATATGAATTAGTCGTAAAGACCGAGTATTGCTTGTCATTTTCTTGCCCTTCTCGGGAACTAGCTTTAAATAAAACTTGCTCGGGATTTATGACTTGTATGTGCCTGTTTTTATATATATGTATCGCTCCTGCTCACTTAGTCTTCTAGAGACTGACCCCTCTTTCCTGCTTTTCCAGATTCTTGCAGGTTCTGCTAGGCGGAAGTCGAGTCATAGCATTCTTGGTTGAGTCACACTTGTACAATCGAGTCACATTCTACATTGTTATGACTTAATTGTAATTCCTTTATGTATTTGGGCCGGTGTTCCAAGCATGATTTATTGTTGGATATTGATTCGGGATAGGATGCATGTTGAATTTCAATTACCTTATGATCATGTTATATGTTGGACTATTATCGAAATTTATGTATTACACGTTATTGCTTCCGCTTTGCACTCTTGGTTATTTTTGATTTATTTGGTACAGGGTTAGTTTCCGCCTAGCCAGGTTGATTTTATTTTTGTCTCCCATTCGCTATGAGTCTGGTTCATGCTTGGATCATCCATTTAATGTGTGGACTAGACTTGTAGTGCGGGGGATGTGGTGTCTATCATCCCGGGTACTACATCCCTAAGTGGTATCAGAGCCTCCAGGTTGCAAAACCGGAGCTTGCGTGTTGTGATTGAGTCAGTTTAGGTCGCACGGCATAGGGACTAATTGTCAACGTGTGCATTGCATTGATTCTTGACCTTACTTGATGGTGTTAGATGCAAAAATGTTGAAAAATTTATATGTTGAACTTGTTTTACTTTACATATTTCGATTATGTGTTGTTTTTTGCATTAAATACATGTTCTTGGTGCTAATTACGTGTCATATACACTTACTAACCGGCATGCATTTATATTTGAGATGAGTTGTGATTGTAGGATATTCTTACAACATCAAACCACGGACAATTCTCATGATCACAACTCTTCGCCCCTAGTTCTTCTTTTTGGTGTGGATGATTTAAAGAAGACTCTGGGGATTTAGAGGAATTCGGGCAATTGGTGATCCTTACGACAAGGTTATAAGATGGGAACTAAACCATGAGTTTTACATTTAAACCGAATAAAGTGTGGACTGCACCGAGAGGTTACATTCAAGGATTCGAGAGTTATCGCCTTTACGAATCTGGGGCTGTAGCTTAAAAGATTAATACTTATGCCTCTACTACGAAAGGAGATTTCAACCGGATTCCATGGGATCATCCAACTCGAGGATGGAGTGAAGAAATCTTGAAGGTACTTTATCTAGGGGTTCGGATCGCTGAAGAGATTTCTCTGGGTAGTAGCTTTACTCAGGTTGAAGGCCGTATTTTGCCCACTCCTAAGTTTAAAATCAAGGGAGAGGATCTTCTCGTTAGGAATGGGAAGTAGGATTCGGAATGGAAGATTGATTTGTGAAGAAGTTTCCGAGTTTAGTGGTAGCTGATGAATCAAGTATTTGAATTCAAGTTCAGAGTAGAAAAGTCGGAACATCTCAGGATCAGTGAAAGGGAACAATACGAATCGACAAAGAAGGATTTCCAATAAATCAGATTATTAGAAGCTAAGTTCGGAAGAAAGAGGAACTATAAATGCTTCGGACCCCGGGTAAGGAAGAAGTTGGATTGAATAGGGTTTAAGAACATCAATCAACGTGGTAAGTACAAGGCTATGGAAGGTAACTATACTTAAAGTTCTATCTTAAATCGGAATTGGAGTTTAAATTCTAGATCCAAGTTGAATTGTTGGGTGAGGTCGAAGTGAGAGATACAGGGCAACAAATGGGAGAGATAAAGAATGGGAGCAATAAAGAAAGGCAAAGAACTATTGGGGGGAAATTATGTGCTCAAGAGTAAGCAATTGGAAGGTGAGTTCCTTCAATCAATTGAACTCATAACGAACGGTCAAAGGAACTTCAAACGAAGTGGCAACCATGGAGAAGATTGGGCAACAATTGGAGACCCATCTCAGGAAGGATTTGAAATACCCAATTCCATGGTGTAGAAGACTTTGGGTTCAAAAATTGTAATCTCGGGCCACGGAGACACACAAGTTGAAATAAGGGAAATTTTTGAAGATTTAGAAAACCGTGGGTAAAAAAAAGGAACAATGGGCTCAAAGCAAGCCGTAATTAGAGGAATGAAGAAGAAGTTACCGAGCCAAAAGCTACTACGGTGACAAGTTCATTGCATCCATGGCACGCGCATCATACCTTGCCTTTATATATCTTGATTTTATTTTATACACTTTAATATTATGATTTCCTTCGTGTTACATGTTTTATTGTGAAATATGTGGTTCATAACATTGGCACTTTAACTCGACATGCATGTGACGCCTGGAGCGATGGGCCACCACATCGCCCGCACCTAAACCCGAACCCACATATGAAATGGCCTTCCATACATGAGCCCAAGTCCAAGCGAACGGGGACCTGCACTCATACACTAGGCTAAGCGGGGCTAAAACCGGAACAGAGCGCATAAAAATAACATACAAATATTCAGAATTTTCAACCAGGATCAAAAGAGCTCATTGTATAACGAACATTAACATTTTTTACATGGCCTCCCGGCCCAAAAGATCGAGTATAATCAACAAGTATTCCAAAATCTCCATAATATACAATCCAAATATCAAATACATAGTACGAGTAACCAAAAGCAGGAAAATATGAATGCAACTCGACCTATAGTCGAAAGTACAACAAGACTCGAAGCACTTCCCCGCCTAGCTCGAAACAACCTACAACTGGGTAGGGAAAAGGGAGGGTCAGTCACAACTCGACTGAGTAAGGGGGGCTAAACGCACACCCACACCTAAATACATAAATAGAGCAAAGCAAGTATCAAAGGTGATGGCCATGAATCGAGCTAAGGTTTTTCATACCAACACGTTTTAAAACATAACATATAATACACAAAGAAATCCTAACTCGATTCACAATCCATTGAACAAAACATAAACATAAGTCCAGCGAGAACGGACTATCCCTTACTCCATCAAACGTAACATAAAACTGAAATTATAAATCAATCCAACCCCAACAACAAGGTGATCAGGAATCAAACCCTCTTCACCTACTTGCTTATGTACGAGGGGTAGCTAACCCACAACGTACTCGGAGCATCACGCCTCATCAACCTCCAAGAATCGCTCGTAACACTACGAATGGGAATCATGCACAGGCTTAACCCGACGGCCCTTGTCGTCCCGGACGTCCTTACCCCCAATTCCCGCGCCCAAGATACCTTACCAATACCAATTCCCATATTTCAGGGCTTACCTCGCTCATAGATAACATAAACGAATAAACGGATTCAAATCATAAGCTTAAATATGCTCCTACTTATACCAATTTCATAAAGTTGAAGCTTATTCATAAGATCATAAACATATCTTAAGCACACATATTTAACTTTATATAAGATATATAATCGCATGCGGGATGAGAAATCAACACATATTAGGTCATAGGTCACTTAACTAGAAGATAAAAATCCTAAACCTCACCTTATAGCAAAAAGGAGTAGAAACTGGGTCAAAAGAAGCGACAACCGCCTAAACTTCGGGTTCGTGGGTGTCTAGAAGTGGCTCTGAAAGAAAAGAACACAAGACCCGAGACATAGACTCAAATATGAACCAATTAGACGCCCGATAATGCTCATGAATGCATATGAAGTGCATAAACGTACTAATTACCGTATATCGAATCAAAACTCGTTCAAGTCATATCAAATAAATTCAAAAACCTAATATAATCGAATTAACACATAATAATACATGTTAGCAAAGCTTAGAGATCATATTCGGGGTGGGAGAGAAGCAAACAAGCGAAAAAAACCAGAAAACAATGTTCGGAATAAAAAAGAGTCGCTGTCCTAATCCACCCCGGTGGTTTTTTTTCAAAGGAGGAATCCACCCCCATGGATTCAAGGCAGACAACTCTCTACCTCAAATCCACCTCGGTGGATTTGGGTCAGAGGCTAAATTTTGAAATTAAGGCTTGCAAACTCCATGAAAACTCCTTCCAAGCCAAAGCATCAACAACAAGACATGAAATGGTGCAAATATACCACAAAATTAAGCAAGAAAAACATCCCAAATCATCTCCACTCATGCATACTACAACCGGAAATGAAAAGAAGCAAAGAAGCTAAACTTACATCAAGTTCCTCCCAAGTTCTCAAAAGAAAAATAATGACAATTCATAATACTTTCACCTACCATGAAAAATGAGCATATACAAGCAATAAATAAGCCAAGTGAATCAACATATATAGCTTCAAACTCAAAGAAAGCAAGACATGCACTAGTTCTTCAAAATTCTTCAAAACCTAACTATTCATGACTCTAAGCAAATCTCATGAACTCCAACATTAATGCATGATATAAGAAGTGTAAAATTCACATAAGTTGTAGGAGAGAAAGAATTATGGCTTACCTTGAAGAAAAGGAACAAGAAATGGCTAAATCTTGAGCTTTAAGGTCACAACAATGGAGGAAAATGGCTTGGGACTCTTCTTCTTCCTTCCTCCTTGCTTTGGTTTGAAATTCTCGGCACAAAGGGGAGGAGAGAGCTGATTTTGGTGATTAAAAGTCAAGGGTAGGGGTATGGGTAGGTCTATTAGTCTCCAAGTAGGCTTATAGGTGCGATCTAGGTACGTAGGACCGAAATTTGCGTCGTTGGGGATCAAATCGACACCGAAAAAGTACAAATGCTTATTTCATTGTTCTCGAATCGTCAATTCGAGTACAATGGTGAAGACAGAACTTGAATCCAAGTTCCCGAGCTCAAGTTACGAGAAAATGACTCAAGAGTGGCCAAATTGGAAATTGGCCCAAAAGTTTGAAATAAAAATCAATTGAGTCCAAACCAAAACAAACAAGTCCAAAACAAGTTTAAAACATAAATTAAGTTCGCGAATCATATAATTCACGTTATACACAAATTAAGCATGCTCGGGTTCAAATTCCAAACCTCAAATCAAAAGAATTCAAGTCAAACGTTCAAGTAGGGCAAACTCGTATCCAAATTCTCACATAATTCATATAAGATATTACTAAAGGAATATAAATCAAATGAAATGCATCAAATAATATGAAAATAAATGTAAATACGGAAAGTAAACTTATACGTCGTACCAACCTGTATGTGCGAACGGACGGGGTGTCACAACCTCTCCCCCTTAAAAAGGACTTGTCCTCATGTCCGAACCAGGGTCTCAAACAACTCAGGGTACAAGGATCTCATCTTCCCAAGTAGACTCCTCGGATTTCTGATCTCTCCAAAGAACTCTGACCAAAGAAATCTGTCGCTTCCTTAACTTTTACATCATCCGGTCCTGCAATGCAACCGGGTGCCTTTCTATCGTCATGTCTGGCTCTAACTGTAATTCTACGACTGGGAGGGTTGTTGTCTCATTGGGATAATACTTACGAAGCTAAGAGACATGAAACACATTGTGTATCCCGGTCAAACTTGGCGTAGATCCAATCTATACGCCGTCTCTCCAATCCGTTCTAGGATCTTGAAAGGCCCGAGGTATCGTGGATTAAGTTTTCCACCTTTACCTAATCGAGCAAAGCCCTTCCTTGGAGATGCCTTAAGAAAGACTCTATCTCCGAGTTCAAACTCTAAAGGCCTTCTTCTCTTATCAGCATAGCTATTTTGACGAGCTTGAGCTGCCTTCATCCTTTGCCGGATCTTATGAACCTTCTCAATGGTTTCGGTAATCTTTTCCTTAGGTTCTGCTCTCTCGAGCTTGTCCTCATCAGTCCATCTCCAATCTTCTATATCCCAAAACAAAAGAGACCGACACTTTCACCCATAAAGTGCCTCGTACGGAGCCATCAGAATCGAAGCCTGATAACCATTGTTACAAGCAAACTCGACCAATGCTAGGTGCTCATCCTACTGATTCTGGAAATCCAACACACACGCCCTAAGCATATCCTCCAGATAATGAATTAACCTTTCAGATTGTCCGTCAGTTTGAGGATGAAAGGCAGTGCTAAACTTGAGCCGGGTGCCCAAACACTTCTGGAGATTCTGACAAAAGATCGAAGTGAACCCTTGGATCTCGGTCCGAAATAATACTAGCCGAAGCTCCATGTAACCTGACAATCTCCCGAACATACAACTCGGCTAATTTTGGTACCTTGTCGGACATCCGAACCTTAAGAAAATGGGCTCACTTAGTGAACCTGTCAACAATTACCCATATTCCATCATACCCTCCTTTAACTCTAGGTAAGTCGGACACGAAGTCCATTGTCACTTGCTCCCACTTCCATTCGGGAATTGGAAGCGGTTGGAGAGTTCCTCCCGGATTCTGGTGCTCAACTTTCACTCTTTGACACGTTAGACATCGCTTCACGAAGTTTGCGACATCCCTTTTCAAGCCACTCCACCCGAATTTCTCTCTCAAATCCCGATACATCTTGGGACCTCCCGGATGGATAGAATAACCTGAGCGATATGCCTCCTCGAGTATAAGTCTCTTGAGATCTTCTGGGACACACACTCTTGCTTCAAACCTCAACAAACCTATATCATCAGCCCTGAACTTAGAATTCGGATCATCCCTTGAACGAGCAACCAATCTCTGAATCTCTGCATCTGAATTCTGAGCTTCCAACAACTGTCGCAACAAATCTGGCTTAACTGTAAGATTAGACAACCAAGTCCCCGAAACTAACACTTCTAAACCCAAACTCGAAGAACCAGCTTCCAAATTAGCCACATTTGCCTTTCTACTCAAGGCATCAGCTACCACATTCGCCTTACCAGGATGGTACAGGATGGTGCAATCATAATCCTCCAAGAACTCCATCCAACGCCTCTGTCTTACATTCAAATCCTTCTGAGAAAAGAGGTACTTAAGGCTCTGATGATCGGTCAACACTTCAAACATTGTATCATAGAGGTAGTGTCGCCACTTCATCAAAGCGAACACAACTGCGGCTAATTCAAGATCATGGGTAGGGTAATTCTTCTCATGCTCCTTCAATTTCCTTGAAGCATAAGCTACCACTCTACCATTCTGCATCAAAACACACCCGAGACCTTCCTTGGAAGCATCCGTATAAACTGCATAACCTTCAGTACCCTGGGGTAGCGTAAGAATCGGTGCCGAAGTCAATCTCATCTTCAGAGTTTGAAAACTAGCCTCGCACTTATCATCCCATTCAAACTTAACCTCTTTCTTAGTTAAACGGGTCAACGGGGCTGTAATCTTAGAGAACTCCTGATCTTTGAAGCATTCCTCGGTCTCCCCCAATGTAACACGGTATCGATCTTGGATGGATCAACCTCTATTCCATTGCCTGAAATGATATGGCGTAGGAAGATAACTCTGTCGATCCAAAACTCACACTTGCTGAACTTAGCATAAAGCTTATGTCCTCGAATACACCAAAATGTCGTCTATAAAGATCACCACGAACTTGTCAAGGAAAGGCCTTAAGACTTCGTGCATCATGTCCATAAACACAGCCAGGGCATTTGTTAATCCAAACGGCATCACAACTAATTCAGAATGCCCATACCGAGTATTGAACCCGGTTTTCGGCATATCCTCCTCCCTAATACGCAACTGATAATAGCCCTGCCTCAGATCTAACTTGGAGTAAACCTTGGAACCTTGCAGAATATCGAACAACTCCTGGATGTGAGGCAAAGGGTACTTGTTCTTCACGGTCATCCGGTTCAACTCATGGTAATCTATGCACATCCATAACGTTCCATCCTTCTTCTTTACAAATAAAACGGGAGCACCCCACGGAGAAGTGCTCGGACAGATGTACCCGCAAGCTAGAAGCTCATCAAGCTGTGATTTGAACTCCTTTAACTCCGCAGTAGCCATTCTATAGGGAGTCTTTGAAAAAGGCTCAGCTCCGGGATATAGGTCTATTACAAAGTCGATGTCCCTCTCGGGCGGTAGAGAACCTAACGTCTCAGGGAAAACATCGGCATACTCTTGCACGACCTCCGTCTCCTCAAGTTTGGCCTGATCCTTAGGTTTATTCAAGAGATAGGCCACGAAACCTGTCGCACCATCCCGGATCAGTTTACTTGCCTCAACAAAGGAAACAAATGGGCTTGACTTCACCCTCTCGCCCGTAAACACAACTGAAGCAAAGGATACCTTCTTCTCCCGGTAATCCATCTTAGCCCCATGCTCAAACAACCAATCCATACCAAGAATCACATCATACCTCTGCATCGGCATCTCAATCAACTCAGCCAGAAAAATACGACCCTCAAAACTCATCGGACACTCCCGGTACACTCTACAAGTAACCAAACTTCCCCCGAGCGGAGAAGTCACCACATAATCATGCGCACATAAGGATACATGCAAAGACATAGAAGAAGCAGTATCCCGGGAAATAAAAGAATGAGCAGCCCCTGGATCAAATAATGCATGCAATGTAGTGCCATGGATGCTAATGATACCTTCAGCAACGGCGTTCGGATCAATTTCCACAGCTTCTTCCTCCTCGCCTCCTAAAGCATAGGCCCTAGCTGGGATAGTGAGCCTTTGGTTGCCTCCCTAAGCATATCCCTGTTTCTTTTTCAGGCAGGTACTCAACATGTGGTCCGGTGCTCCACAACCATTGTAACGCCCCTGTTTTTCTTATTTTGAACAGCATGACATATGCGTTTATCAAATTGCGCGAATAATTAATTATACATGTTTTACTAATTAATTTATTTTAAATGTATTAAATGTTAATTATTTTATTTTAATAAAATAAATATTATATATATATATATATATATTATTTTAATGATACTAATATTAAATATATTTAAATAATATAAATATATATGTTAATTGTGTACGTGTGCATGAGTATTGTAATGCATGCATTTCATATTAACTAATAATTATGCATGCATGTATTTATTATGCATTTTAATTTGTTATATTATTTGTTAATATTATGAATTTTATTGTTACCTTGCGTATGAGCCTCATTTACTTCTTTCTATTTAATTTGATACCGAAATTTCATGCAAATTTAATATGTTGAACTTATACGTGTCTTATATATGAATATTTGTTCGTTTGATATGTTCGGATTCATTTGCATGTGTTACGGATTTATTTTAATTTTGGAATACAAGTCGGGGGCTAACGAGCAATTAGCGCACCCTTGGTTCCGTAGTTGATATCTTGAGCTCGGGAACTCAGAATCGAGTTCCGTCAACTTCGTTGAACTTGTATCGAAGATTCGGGTTTAATAAACTTAGCCTTATATTTTTCTAACGTCAATTGAACCTCCGAAATTCAACCGAAAAACGAGACGGCGACCAAACTGACCTTGCTGCACTAAAATGACCATATCTTGCTCAAACCTTGACCAAATTAACTATGGTTAGACTCTATGGAACCCTAACTCAACCCTTTATTCAGTCATTAACTCCCCAAACCGAGATAACCCTTCCTACTTTCTGAAATTATCCCAAACATCTTCTGCTTACCAGTCTCTCCCGTAACTCAACTTTACCAAGAGATTGAAGCTCAAATCTCCTTCCAAGCCTCCATTAATCCGCAAGGTAAGCTTAGATATGTTATTTACATTCAATATGAGTCATTTTCATTCATTCATCCCCAAATTTGATCATGGTTTCATGAGGTTTTTGATTGAATTAGAAAATAGTTAGATTTAGAGTTTTTTGTTGATCTCTTTCGTTTCTTCATGGATTTGATTGATTCCAAGCCTGAAATTGATTGTTTTAACATCCTATTCTCAATTATGATCATTGATTACATGGTAGTTGAGGTATTTATGAGATATCAGTTATGGCATGTTCAGAAAAATTTCATGATTGGTCACGTGTGCCTTCTTTCTTGCTTGAACTCTTTTGGGAACTGATTTATACATTGAATTGGGGTTGTTTTGATGCACATTTGATAGCCTAAACTGACTTAAATATGTGGAGATGAAGAGGATCATTTATGCCCTGTTTCGTGAGGTTTATGCCCTGTTTTTTTTGGCCTGGAAGTTGCTGTCAAATCTGCTGCGTTCTTTCCTTGCTTTAACTGTCAGGTTTAGGGGCTTGTTAGGCTGAGTTGTTGCTGCATTTCATGCCATTTATTGCTGCATATATTGCTTAATTGTTGCTTGAATTGTTGCTGCGATGCAAGCTAGAAAACAGGGGAAGTCTGCGTGTTGTTGAACTGCTGCGTTTATACAAAACGGGGTGTCAAATTTCTCATTTTCAACGAGACACGGGGGTGTAGGGTGGCCTGTTTTCTCTGTACCGAGACACGGGGGTGTCTCGGTTTTTTCTATGTTGGTGACACACCCGTGTCACCTTTTGAATCCCAAAACCATACGTGATACTGCTGCTGCTGTTACTGCTTCAATTTCTTTCTTTTCTTTGCATGTGTGTGTGTCTGTTATGTGTGTAATGGGACTTAGTTGGTTGTATGCATGTTAATATGTATTAATTCTTTTTCATGCATGAAAGATTGGTATGATGCATGAAAATTGCATGAATATTGTGATTTCATGCATGTGGTTTTGTGTGTGTGCATGTGTTTTTACGTAGATATATATATATACTTTAGGTTGCATGCATGTAATGTTTTAATTAAATTGTTTTGCATGCATACTATATATATATGTATAATTAATCCATGCATGTTGTTGATTAATGCGTTTGATTAATTTTATTTAATTGCATGCATGTACATTACGTATGCATGAATTTATATATGTAATTAAATAGAATTTTGCATGCATGTGTTATATATATATATATATATATATATATATATATATATATATATATATTATATATATATATTTATATATGTTTATTAAATATTAATTGTTATTTGATTTAATTGAATTATAGCATTTAATTGTTACCTATTTCATGCTTGATTTAATTTCCAATTTTAATTGAATGTATTTAATTGTTTATTTTCTAATTGTAAATGCGATTGAATGTGTTTAATTGTTTATGTTCTAAATTTAAATGTGATCTAAAACGTGCTATGCTCCTACTTGAATTCTTGAATTAAATTGATTGAAATGTGAATTTATGACTTGAATGAATATGAACGCTTCTAATGTCGAATGAAAAAATTGTTTATATGATTTAAATGTATTAATAGTGCACATGAACATTTTCATAACATAATCTTATCTTTTATACATTCACATCATAATCATTTCATTGTTGAGCGTCCTATTTGGTCATATTGAGTCTCACTTCACCTTTCTTGCACAGATTTTGATTTCGTAGGAGACAAGGCCGGTCTGTGAGGCTCATGTGTTCTCCTTGTTGCTGTTTAAGATGGGTTTCTCTTCAATTAGATAGATGACCCTATATACCTCAACGTGTAAAGATTTCGGCCAAAAACATATATATGTATATAGAGTCGTTTTAATGAGTCAATGTTTTTAAAGTAAAGCCTTTCTTTCATTAACCTACCAAATCTTTTGGCGAGAATGAATGAATGTTCACAATGAATGGGGCCCAGGGACTTGGTGTGAGTGGGGACCCGAGGAGGCATGGGCCGACGGGAAACCCTCACACTTGTCTCACTAATGAACGGCGTAACCGGACCTCGTTAGGAGTTAGCGAGGAATGGACGCTGAGTTCCATCTGGGGAGTCATGTTCCCCTTTTGGTCAATCAATGGGTGGATGGGCCTTGCAAACCCGCCACCAACCCGGAGGAAGAAGGTGGAATGTTATTGAATGCGTACGAAAGATTGAAATGCATGAAAAGAATGAATGAATGAATGTTAATGAATGTTAACGAATTACACGAGGTGTTGGTTGGAGATAATGCACGCCCCCTTGCCGGGCCACTAATGACCTTGACCTAATGTAAATGAATCGTTATAATCCCTTTTGATGATTTCTATTTGCCCACTTGGGAAATTCTTCGAAAACCTCACTTGGCATTATAGCTTGCATGTGAATGTTTAATTACTGTCATATATTATACTTATGCCCTGTTTTTATACCCACCAGTCCCTTTTGGACTGAACCCATTTGGCTTTTAGTTGTGTTGTGCAGGTGTCGAGGGGGCTAGGCGGGATTTCGAGTCATAGGTCTTGTTTTCGTTTCTAGCCCTTTTGTATATTGATCTTCCACTTGTATATTGCACTTGTGATCATTGTATATGAATGTTGTTATGGAGCATACTTGTTTTGAGCCGTGACGGCAATTAACAATGTATATGACTTATTTTTGGAGTTGTGATGCTCATTGTATGTATATATGATGTATGTTCGTTTATTGCTTCCGCTTTAATATTTATTCTGATCTTATGGTTCAAGGGTTAGTCCCGTCTAGCATAGAGTGTCTGTATGTCCCCGTTCGCCGTGATTTGGTTCGGGTATGGATCGTCCATTTCATATTCGGGTCGGGTCTCGGTGCGGGGGATGTGACACCTTGCGCTCGGGTGTTACAACCATAACACCTCTTGTGCAATTTGAAGCAGTTTTCCATGAGGTGATTCCCTTAAAAATGGGTGCATTGAACTTTAGGTGGAGCCGGAAGAGCCAAAGGTTGATATGGTCGGTTGGGTCCCATGGGTCTGGGTTGTAACGCCCCGACTTTTCGGCCATACAGGTATGACGTCACGAGTGGGTTTAGACTGAGAGTTATGTGACATTTATGTGTTTTAATTGTTAAGTGATCGTTTAACATATTAATTTCGTGAACTAAATTGCTATCATGTGACTAATGTGACTTAGATGATTTATTTGATTATGCTATTTGAATTTGTTTATAACATGCTTAATTGCCAATTAAATATTTATTTCACTTATGCACTTATTTGAAATTATATGAAATCCTTGGACTCAATAGAACTTTTAATTGGACCTCAATTATTCACCTACCAAACCTTGGGGTCCTAATTGAATCACTTAAATTCTCAAAGGACCAAAGTGCAAATTCTTCTCTTCTCCCTCTCCATATACACGATCCAAACCCCCCCTCCACAATCTCATTCTTCTTCTTTCATTTCTTCTAGAAAAAACAAGGGCTCCCAACTTCTTCCCTCTTTTTCTTTTGATCGATCCAAGCTACCAAACAAGGAGATAAGGGAATTTCATCAAGTTTTATCCAAGAATTCAAGCTTCAACCATTTCTTCCTCTTCTTCTTCCTTTCCAAGGTATATGTGTGTATATATATATATATGAATATGTTGGGTGATAATAGGGTTTTATGATTCTTGCTTTATAACTTGACTTCTTGTGTGAAAATACATGAATACATGTTATTCCATGAGTTCTATACTTGGTTGTTTCAATTCTTGGAGCAAGAGTATGTGTGTGTATATATGTGTACATAGGTGTATGTATATATATTTATATTTGATGGGTTTGTTAATTAATGTATTCTTAATTGTCCTAAACTTGTATTTAATGTTCCTACTTAGTATATTGCATGTTTTAAGTGATTTGGGTTGAGTTTTGAGGTGTTTTGGTGATTTTTGGTCTTCTCCCGCGTTTTTGCCCTGTTTCGGCCTGAGATTGTTTTGCTTCGTTCTCCCTCATACGGACTTGGATTGACCTGATGTTTGAACCCTCAGAAACCTATTGAAGTCTAGAAGATCCTCCAATTGGAATCATCTTAATATCTTTTCTCATTTATGAGATATGACCAATTCATTTTGGTGTCACCACTTCTTCGACAATCTGCGTTCATCCAACTTCAAACCTATGCCATTTTCGCCTCGCTTTCAACCATGATTCATGCCACATATCCTTGAAAACATCTATGTGTCTAGTTTCACCTCCAACAAGTAAAACTTAATTCCAATTTGTCAAACTCAAAATAACCCATTTTTCTACAGCTTGCGCATTTTCGAAAATTGTCAACTTTTCCTAACTTTTGCTAAACTTTACCAAAACTCGTTCTATCGCCTTCCTTGCACCTCCTAGACTCCTTATGTGACTTATATGCTATAATAACATGCTTTATGAGGTGTTTTGATTAATGTATGAAGTTTATGACTTGAATTGCTTTGAAATATGAAAGTTATGAACGAAGGAACTTGATAACTCTATGTATTGAATATACTTGAATGAATTATGTGATAAGGTGCCTTCATGACAGGATTTTTATTTCATATACATTTCTAACATGTATCATCTTGGGTATTATGAAATTTTATGATTTTTCATGGAATATTTTACAAGTTATGCCCCAACGTGTCTTAATTGCTCCTAATATGCGCATTCATGGATCTTGACTCTCAATGTACACCCTAATTGCTTATGTAACTCTTAGTTTATCACTTGTATGATATGTATACATGTTATATCATGTGTTATGATTATTATTTGAATTTCTCAGATTTATTGGGTATGAAATATGGAAGTTATGAACTCGAACGGATATGAACTTCTCTTGGAATGAATGAATGACTTGTTTACATGACTTTAAGTAATTAATTGTGCATATGAATGTTACCATGATACCATATCATCTCTTATGCATTCATATCATATTCATAACATTGTCGTGCATCCTAATTGGTTTCATATTGAGTCGTTTCTTACGAGTACACATTATGTCTTTCTCTCGTACAGTTCATCTCCAGGGAGGAAATATCATGATCAATAGGCACCAGGCCTAGCTTGTATCCTCGTATTGCCTTCTTCTAGGTGAGGGTGTTTTCGTTCTAGTTACATATCAAACCCGACAACCCTTATTGAAAAGCTTTGGCCAAAACCTTATAAATATATATATGATATTTTCGAAGTAGAGTCCTCGAGTAATTTATGATCGAGTAAACCCTTTTCTAATGAATTATGAAATATGATATGTTTCACATGAACTGATATGTTTTGGCGAGATTACGTATGTATGATATGTTCACGGGCCCAGGAATTAGTACATGTGGCTATTCGGGGAGGCAAGGGCCGACGGTGATCCCATGTGCTGATTCCATTATATTAACGGCGTAATCGAACCTCGTTAGGAGTTAGCGAGGAATGGACGCTGAGTGCCACTAGGGGAGTCATGAAACCCTTTTGGTCCATGCATGGATGGTTCGGGCCGATCACCCGGCCATCACCCGGAGGAAGAAGGTTGGAATTGTTTTATGAATATGATTGTATTATGATTGTTATGCACCGTGCGGGAAGGCCGGGACACGGATCGACCAAACGACTATGTTATATGATTTGTGTGTATTATGTATATTGCATGATCACGTATTCAATGTATTGTTGATATTTGTCGTACACGGTCGGAGTTTGGTTGGAGATTATGCACGCTCACTCGCTGAGCCATTATGTTTATGTATGAATTATGAACTTAATGAATTTAATATGAATTAGTCGTAAAACCCGAGCATTCCTTAGTCCTTTTATTACCTCGTGGGAACTAACTTTAAATAAGACTTTGCTCGGAATTTATGACTTGCATGTGCATGTTTTTATATATATGTATAGCTCCTGCTCGCTTAGTCTTCTAGAGACTGACCCCTCTTTCCCACTTCTCAGTTCTTGCAGGTTTTGGCTAGGCGGGAGTCGACTCATTGCATTCTTGATCGAGTCACACTTGTACACTCGTGTCACATCTCATATTGATATATTATAATTGTATCTCCTGACGTAATTGGGCCTGTGTGCCAACTATGATTCATTGTTGATTTTTAATTCGGGACAGGTTGCATGTTTAGCTGAACCCGTTGTTAGGATGCATGATGGATTTAAATTATGTATTGGAATTGGTGGACTTGTAGTAATTGTTGAAAGGCATGAATTGTATGTTATTGCTTCCGCATTGCACATTTGGTTTTCTTTTTCTTGAGTTATTTGGTATGGGGTTAGATTCCGCCTAGCAAGGTTGTTTTTATTTTGTCTCCCGTTCGCTATGAGTACGGTTCATACTTGGACTATCCATTTCATGTGTGGACTAGACTTATAGTGCGGGGGATATGGCCCCTATCGTCCCGGGTGCTACATCCTTAAGTGGTATAAGAGCCCGGTTGCAAAATCGGGGTTCTTTGCGTCGTGTCGGGTCAATTATAGGTTGAACGGCTTAGGAACAACGTGTCAACGTGTGCACCGCATTGATCATGAGCATTGTTATTGAAATTTGACGTGGAAAATTTATTATTAACTGTGTTTAACTTAAATTTTATTAATTTAAGTGTTGCATTTTGCATTAATAAGTGCTTTTGATGCTAACTACGTGTCATATGCACTTACTAACCGGCATGCATTCATAATTGAGATGAGTTGTGATTTTAGGATATTCTTACAACATCAAATCACGGCCAATTCTCCCGATCAGAATAACTCATCATGAGCCCTACTTTCAAGCATGGAGGATGTAAGGGATGTACCGGGGATTTTATACAAGAATTTGAGAGTTCTGACCTTCTTTAATCGGGCCATGATCCGAGTGATGGAATCCGAGATGGAAAACTCAACTTGCGGGAATAATTGACAAGTACTACCAAGAAGTGATGAGCATTCGAAAGGATAGTAGTGGGTGTGCGACGTCTACCATTCACAAGATCAACACATGCACCTACATTACCAGGGTTAATCAACCGGTTCCTTAGGATTACTTAATTCAAGAAAGAAGCAAAGGAAAACTTCAAGGGTATTTTATTTCGAGGTTTGGATCAATGAAAGGGCGATGATAACCAAGAGGACCCAAGGTAAAATATGTGTCTTGATAAGTGAGCAATGAAGATCTCGAGGATGGGCTTCCAAGAAAATTAAGCTATTACAAATCAAGTTTGAAGAATAATAGGGTCAATGAATGGTAAGCAACACAAATTTGCAAGGAAGAGCTTTCAAATAAACCAAATGCATTAGAAATTAAGTCCGGGGAACAAAGGAAAATGAGTGATGACTTGGGATACTTGGGCTCCGGACAAGGTAGGAATCGAATTTGGAGAAGATAAAGAAATTCGAGCAGCACAGAGATATGGGGCAATAAATAGAAATGATAAAGGAAGACAAAGAACCTTTGGAGGAGATTATAAAACCAAGCGTAAACAATTGGAGGGCGAGTGCATTCCATTGATATAAATTCATAAAGTATAAGTTAAGAAAACTTCAAATGGAGTGAAAATCAAGATGAAGATTCCGACAACAATTGGAAATCCAATTTCGGGAAAGGATCGAAATACCCAATTCCGTGACCATAGAAGACTTTGGAATCAAGAATGGCAAGATCGAGCAATGGAAAAACACAAGTTGATACAAGAACATTTTAAGGATTTAGAAGACCGTGGGTAAACAAGCCATGACAATAAGTTCGAGGCAAGCCTTTACTTAAGGAAATGGAGAACAAATATCTAAGCTCAAGCTTATCGCCACGGTGACAGGTTTAATATATTCATGGCACGTGCATCATACAACGCTTTAAATTATTTACTGTTCTATATTTTTGTATGTGTGCATAGATCTTTACATTAAGTGCTTGCTCTAATGTGTTGCATCCTTATATGTTGGCTATGTGCATTGGCATCTTAATCGAACATGCATGGTTTAGTGTTTAATTGATAGGAACTTTCTCCACTCCATTCCTCAAGTGTTACTCCGACCGAGCCGCATCCGATTTGAGATAAGAGGACTATTGGATTGCAAAGTGTGTGGAACAAAAGAAAAGAGGAAATATTGAGGCTCGGGAAAATAGAGCTGGAGGGTAGAATAGAAGAAGTAGGTAGTTATCTCTACCAATCACTTCAACGTAAATATGAATAATGCCACCGGACAAGTAGCTTAACTAAGACCTTTATACGAAGGAAGCTGAAGTTAAGAAGTTGGGAATCCTATATTCCATAAGTGATAGAATAAGTTCAAAGGGTTGAGATAGAATCTCTTAAGGGAGAGAGCCGACCCAGAAGATGATTTAAATCCACGGTTATGCTCGAACAGGTCACTTCAAAAAAAAAAAAATAAAAAGAACAACGGAAATGCAAGAATCCACAGGTAACGTGAGTCTACAAAGGCGATATGAGATGGAATGAAAGGTCTAACATTTAATGGAAATTGAGTTACTAAAGATTAACTTAAGTATTCAAGTTGGAGGTTAGAACTTAAGCAATTAAAGGCTAACTTGAACAACTAAGAAGGTCGAATACTAGTCGAGGTGGATAACGAGCTAATTGGGTTAAGATCAAGCGCGCACTAAAAATTAGAGCTTCAGACTATGGTGTTTAGAGAAGATAAGGGAAAATATTATGTGATGAAGATCGGGTGGTTATTTAAGTATTGAGTACATCGGGGATTGCAATGCCTGACACTATAGAAGGAATCAAGTGTTGAATCGGATCAGTACAATATAAGATTCTCGAGCATCGGTGAACGGTACATTTAGCATCCATGGCATATACATACATACAACTTTATTTCGAATAATTTTATGATGCTAAGTGCTTGGATTACTTGTTGTATTAATTGTTCTTGTATGATTGATTCTCGATGTATTTGATAACTCCTACTTGTTTCTTGTGTGGTTGCGGCATGATTGTTTATTTAGTTGTTGTTTTGAGAGTTTGAGAGTTTCTCGTTCTTTGTCTGTTGGAGAGACGGGGGTCTCTCGTTGTTGTCCGAGAGACGGGGTTCTCTCGTTGTTGCTTGTGAGAGACGGGGTTCTCTCCTTGTTATTCGAAAGACGGGGCTCTTTCATTACTTGCTACCTGATTAGACTTTCGAGTGTTTAGGCTTTGGTGAGTTAAGGGTCGTGATTTAACAGCAATTGAAGACCACTTGTTGCTTCAAGACCTTTTCCGAACTAATTCCTGACGGGGAGTTGCTAACCCACGTGGGATGAACACGGGAAAGTTACACAAAGTTCAGAATCAAGGCAGTGGACCTGGGGACAGGTCCTTCTTAAGGGGGAGAGGTTGTAACGCCCCGACTTTTCGGCCATACAGGTATGACGTCACGAGTGGGTTTAGACTGAGAGTTATGTGACATTTATGTGTTTTAATTGTTAAGTGATCGTTTAACATATTAATTTCGTGAACTAAATTGGTATCATGTGACTAATGTGACTTAGATGATTTATTTGATTATGCTATTTGAATTTGTTTATAACATGCTTAATTGCCAATTAAATATTTATTTCATTTATGCACTTATTTGAAATTATATGAAATCCTTGGACTCAATAGAACTTTTAATTGGACCTCAATTATTCACCTACCAAACCTTGGGGTCCTAATTGAATCACTTAAATTCTCAAAGGACCAAAGTGCAAATTCTTCTCTTCTCCCTCTCCATATACACGATCCAAACCCCCCCTCCACAATCTCATTCTTCTTCTTTCATTTCTTCTAGAAAAAACAAGGGCTCCCAACTTCTTCCCTCTTTTTCTTTTGATCGATCCAAGCTACCAAAGAAGGAGATAAGGGAATTTCATCAAGTTTTATCCAAGAATTCAATCTTCAACCATTTCTTCCTCTTCTTCTTCCTTTCCAAGGTATATGTGTGTATATATATATATATGAATATGTTGGGTGATAATAGGGTTTTATGATTCTTGCTTTATAACTTGACTTCTTGTGTGAAAATACATGAATACATGTTATTCCATGAGTTTTATACTTGGTTGTTTCAATTCTTGGAGCAAGAGTATGTGTGTGTATATATGTGTACATAGGTGTATGTATATGTATTTATATTTGATGGGTTTGTTAATAAATGTATTCTTAATTGTCCTAAACTTGTATTTAATGTTCCTACTTAGTATATTGCATGTTTTAAGTGATTTGGGTTGAGTTTTGAGGTGTTTTGGTGATTTTTGGTCTTCTCCCGCGTTTTTACCATGTTTTCTGCGTTTTTTTGGCCTCTGTTTTGAATCCGCGAGGGTGGAAAAATCCACGGGGTTGGATTTGAGGCAGAAACTTTGGACCCTCCCCTGTTTCGGCCTGAGATTGTTTTGCTTCGTTCTCCCTCATACGGACTTGGATTGACCTGATTTTTGAACCCTCAGAAACCTATTGAAGTCTAGAACATTCTCTAATTGGAATCATCTTAATATATTTTCTCATTCATGAGATATGACCAATTCATTTTGGTGTCGCCACTTCTTCGACAATCTGCGTTCGTCCAACTTCAAACCTATGCCATTTTCACCTCGCTTTGAACCATAATTGATGCCACATATCATTGAAAACATCTATGTGTCTAGTTTCACCTCCAACAAGTAAAACTTAATTCCAATTTGTCAAACTCATGATATACCCATTTTTCTACAGCTTGCGCATTTTCGAAAATTGTCAACTTTTCCTAACTTTTGCTAAACTTTGCCAAAACTCATTCTATCGCCTTCCTTGCACCTCCTCGACTCCTTATGTGACTTATATGCTATACTAACATGCTTTATGAGGTGTTTTGATTAATGTATGAAGTTTATGACTTGAATTGCTTTGAAATATGAAAGCTATGAACGAAGGAACTTGATAACTTCATGTATTGAATGTACTTGAATGAATTATGTGATAAGGTGCCTTCATGACAGGATTTTTATTTCATATACATTGCTAACATGTATCATCTTGGGTATTATGAAATTTTATGATTTTTCATGGAATATTTTACAAGCTATGCCCCAACGTGTCTTAATTGCTCCTAATATGCGCATGCATGGATCTTGACTCTCAATGTACACCCTAATTGCTTATGTAACTCTTAGTTTATCACTTGTATGATATGTATACATGTTATATCATGTGTTATGATTATTATTTGAATTTCTCGGATTTATTGGGTATGAAATATGGAAGTTATGAACTCGAACGGATATGAACTTCTCTTGGAATGAATGAATGACTTGTTTACATGACTTAAAGTAATTAATTGTGCATATGAATGTTTCCATGATACCATATCATCTCTTATGCATTCATATCATATTCATAACATTGTCGTGCATCCTAATTGGTTTCATATTGAATCGTTTCTCACGAGTACACATTATGTCTTTCTCTCGTACAGTTCATCTCCAGGGAGGAAATATCATGATAAATAGGCACCAGGCCTAGCTTGTATCCTCGTATTGCCTTCTTCTAGGTGAGGGTGTTTTCGTTCTAGTTACATATCAAACCCTACAACCCTTATTGAAAAGCTTTGGCCAAAACCTTATAAATATATATATGATATTTTCGAAGTAGAGTCCTCGAGTAATTTATGATCGAGTAAACCCTTTTCTAATGAACTATGAAATATGATATGTTTCACATGAACTGATATGTTTTGGCGAGATTACGTATGTATGATATGTTCACGGGCCCAGGAATTAGTACATGTGGCTATCCGGGGAGGCAAGGGCCGACGGTGATCCCATGTGCTGATTCCATTATATTAACGGCGTAACCGAACCTCGTTAGGAGTTAGCGAGGAATGGACGCTGAGTGCCACTAGGGGAGTCATGAAACCCTTTTGGTCCATGCATGGATGGTTCGGGTCGATCACCCGGCCATCACCCGGAGGAAGAAGGTTGGAACTTGTTTTATGAATATGATTGTATTATGATTGTTATGCACCGTGCGGGAAGGCCAATACACGGATCGCCCAAACGACTGTGTTATATGATTTGTGTGTATTATGTATATTCCATGATCACGTATTCAATGTATTGTTGATATTTGTCGTACACGGTCGGAGTTTGGTTGGAGATTATGCACGCTCACTCGCCGAGCCATTATGTTTATGTATGAATTATGAACTTAATGAATTTAATATGAATTAGTCGTAAAACCCGAGCATTGCTTAGTCCTTTTATTGCCTCGTGGGAACTAACTTTAAATAAAACTTTGCTCGGAATGTATGACTTGCATGTGCATGTTTTTATATATATGTATAGCTCCTGCTCGCTCAGTCTTCTAGAGACTGACCCCTCTTTCCCACTTCTCAGTTCTTGCAGGTTTTGGCTAGACGGGAGTCGAGTCATTGCATTCTTGATCGAGTCGCACTTGTACACTCGTGTCACATCTCATATTGATATATTATAATTATATCTCCTGACGTAATTGGGCCTGTGTGCCAACTATGATTCATTGTTGATTTTTAATTCGGGACAGGTTGCATGTTTAGCTGAACCCGTTGTTAGGATGCATGATGGATTTAAATTATGTATTGGAATTGGTGGACTTGTAGTAATTGTTGAAAGGCATGAATTGTATGTTATTGCTTCCGCATTGCACATTTGGTTTTCTTTTTCTTGAGTTATTTGGTATGGGGTTAGATTCCGCCTAGTAAGGTTGTTTTTATTGTCTCCCGTTCGCTATGAGTCCGGTTCATACTTGGACTATCCATTTCATGTGTGGACTAGACTCATAGTGCGGGGGATGTGGTGCCTATCGTCCCGGGTGCTACAGGGGTTGCTTGTTTTGAGGCTTAGCTTGGGGAAAAATTTGAAATACCGGCCTCTTCCCGAATTTTTTATAATTTCCCAAGCTAGACCCTTGCCCGGAATGAGTGTTTTTCCTCCTCATGACCACCCTATCTTCAACTCTCAAAGCTTTGTCTGTAACAGCCCTACTCAGGGCCAAGTCGAGAAAGGTAAGTAAAGGGGTAACTTAGGAAGCGGTTATAGTCTCGATCCTTGTTAATTTCCTTTTATGCATTGCATTTTATGTGACTTATGTGCTTTAATATGTTATAATTTAATAAAAAGTTCGTGAATTTAATTCCTTCTTCTATTTAGCATGTATCTCGAAACTCTTTCCCTAAAATCCTAGAATTCTAATATTCATTCCCTTCTAGCACCTAAAACCCCTTCATACACTTCAAAACCCATTCCTACAGTTTTAGGTTGGAAATTACGAAAATACCCCTATGGCTCAAAAATATTCCTACATTTCCCGAAATACTTTCATTACCCAATATTGTAACCAAAAGAATCCTCACATTATTTCAAGGATCGTGATGCTCTTCGAGAACCATAATTCCCATCCTAACTCTAGTATTATCAAAAACCGGCGAAAACCCTAGCTTATAATTCGATCATCAATAAATCCCTACTCATCTACTTTTTGATATTCAAAATTATAACCAAAACGACCCTCAAATTATTTTATGAATTTTCATGCATTTACCAAAAACTCGATCTCACCATAGCATATTTTATAAATATTTTCCTTTCTAAAAATCATCATTTTATTTTGAACAAATTAGCTTTTATTCAATAGTCGAAATTATACTTGAAACGATCCTTGAATTTTCCTCTACATTATGGTGATTTTTCCAAATTCTAAACTTTATCCTAGCTTCGTTTATATAATTTTCTCATGATTTTCATCATCTTTAATATTCATAATTTATAAACGAAAACTCTAAATATTTCACATTTATAATCAAAACAAAGCTCATTTTTCACTCATTCTTTCATCAATTCACTACTTCAAGTTTTTACCTCTCGACTCTTGAATAAATTTTATATTATTTTACATTTATTTTTATTCAAGATGACATCATCCATGACCACATGGTCTTCTAGAAGGATTAATTACATGAGCATAATTTCTCCACATTTCCTAAGTAATTACCAAGCATTTGTTCATAATATAATTTAACTACATCTCCTAATTAATCACCAAGCATTTGTATGAATTAGGAGACATCCACATCTCCCTTAAACTCTTAGAAATTGCTCTAAAACCCCTCATGACTACCTATAAATACCCCCCTCAAGCCTCATTTATACCTCACAAATTAACACACAAAATCACTCCCTCTCTCCCAACCTCACGCCCCAACCTTCTCTCTCTCTCTAAGGTATGTTTTCTTCTATTATTTCATGTTTTATGTAATGTTCTTAGTATAGAAATAATATTAGCATGCCTAGGATTAATTAAATTATGCTTTAGGAATTTATTTTATGAAATATATGCATAATTGTTAGTTTAGATACAATGTGTGTACATTATGAAATTTTATTTAATTAAATGCATGAATTATGATATGATATAATGTGAATATGTATTTAAATGCTTATGATCTTGTTTGATTAAATTCATGCCAAGAATAATTTATTTAGAATTATTTTTCATAGAAAGTTCATATATTTTGCTATATTATGCCTTAATCTTATGTTATGAATATGAATATGATAGAACATGTTACATACCCTCTTTGAATATTCAAATGAGTTCAAGAACATGTTCATAATGTTCTTAGATGTGTGTGTGTGCATGTGTGTGCCGTGAGTTATGTGTGTGTGTGTGTGAAGTTGATTTTGTGTTATAAAATGTTTAATTCATATGAAATTGAATAGTAAATGTTTTCAATAGTAATCTTGACTTTTTGGTCAACCAAAATACTATTAATTTCGAAATTATTATAAAAATAATTATAAAATGAGTTTTGGAATTTTAAAGAAAGATTTTTCCCAAAATTTCCAAAAATCGGTAAACTATGTAATATTTTCAAAAGATAACCTACATTGTCAAATTTAACCATAAATCTTATTTCAAATCTTATAATTATAATTATCATATGGTATATATATATATTTGATTAGCTAAAGATCTCGTAAACCCTAAATTATTAATCAAATTCCTTTAAACGGGTAAATTTAGGGTTTACCGGGAAATCTTTAACATATTACATGATGTTTACCTTATGGTGTGTATGATTGATTAATTTGAATATTAGAACCTAGTTCTAAGCCAGTAGTAGTTATTACTTTCAGGCGAGGATATAATTGAACAGTGGAATCCCAAGGATTTTATCTAGACCGTCAAGACACTCGGTGAGGGTTAAAATGTTTTCAACTGGAATCATGCCTATACATACATATCTATATAAAAACTATTTTCAAGCCTACCCATCATATTGATTTACTGCCATATATATATATATATATTTATATATATATATATATATATATATATTACTTTACTACACTATCCCTTTTAAGGGAAAAATACTTTCTTGCCGGAATCAACGTTTTTCTAGAACATTATATATTTCAAGTCCATTTTATCAAAACATTGATTCCGGGTTATGCAAGCAAAATATTGTTCTCGATTCCTGTTATGGGCCCCGGCTGTATCCGTAGCGAGCAATTACCCGGAAGGTATCGGGCCGAGGGTATTGTTGGTGCTTCGGACTGCCACCACCTCTTGGTAGTGGTTTAACTGGAGGTTAGTTACTCCACGCCAAGGGATGAGGGAGAGATTGCTGCCTCCCGAATCTAGTTCGTGGTCTCTAGGGTTGGCTCCCCTATTGACACCAAGGAGTAGCGGAGTTATTGTCTTATTGGTTTTATTGAAGTATCGGTGTCTTGATCAACACCGTTACTATTTTATCATGATTTAAGGAGTTACGGATGGAGAGGCCTAGCTTGCAGGCATTCAAGTTCTTGTTACAAACGGTTCATATTTTTTTTTACAAAGATTTCCAAATACCCCTATCCCTATTTTTACAAATATTATGAAACGTTCCCTATTTGCTTTATCCTATTGCTAATATTTTGATCAAGATCTTCTTGATTATATAAATATATATATACATATATTTATACTTATAATTTATTACACCCCTTTCACTTAGTCACTTTGACTAACCCTCTCGCCCAGTTTCAAATGCATGATTTCAGGAATCCACGGAGCGACGCCTTAGAGGTATCTTGAAGCTTTAAGGTGTCATATCTTAGCCAATCAGGATTATACTAAGAGTGCATGTACCTATTTCAATAAGCACTCTCCTATGAAATTAGATCTATCGCTGTAATTACTTATCCAACTTAATGATATGTGTTTCGTCATGTATTGTCCCCTTATATTGCTCAAGTTTATTTTCCGTTGCGTTTAAATTTCATACTCTGGTATTGTATAGTCTTGTCCGTTCGCCGGAGTATTTCTCGAGTGCTAGGTCTCACATCCACTCGGGAAGTACAACGGTGCGGGGTTGTAGTGTTAAGGGGCGCTACATTGTCGGTCACCTTTACCCAAGTACTTGTGTTAGCAGCTTCCAAAGCATCTTTCATATCTTCACGAAGACCCTGGAGGAATTGAGAGGCTTTGGCTTCATCATCATTTGCAATATTCGGTTCATAGCGGGAAAGCCTCTCAAATTCATTAATATAACCCGTCACAGACATACTTCCTTGCTTAAGATCCATAAATTCCTTCGCTCGTCGGTTCCTTGTAGCTTTTGGGATATATTTGTTATTGAATTCCCGAACAAATACCTCCCACGTTATCTCTTCTCCGGAGGCTTCTAACTTTCCTTGAACGCTTGACCACCAGTTGTAAGCTTGATCTTGGATCATTGTAAGAGTGTATTGTAGTTTCTCCATAGGGCCACATTATAACACCCCGGTTTTCATTCATATATTATGTGACATTATATTAAATTTCATAACATTATATGTAATATATTCTTATGTAATTATATGAATTATCATTAACGTGGAATTTACATGAATTAATTGCCAATGTGATTAAATGTTCTTATATGACCTTATTTGATCATTTCATAACTATATGGACTTAATTGCACTAACATAATTGGATTTATTTAATCAATTACCATGGGATGAAACTTGATTGCATGCATTTAAATATTTCAAGGACTAAGTTGCAAAAAGTGGTGAGTCATGTATTTTAGTGGAAGACTTTGTAAAATATCTTATATCATCTTAACTCTTCCATTACATTCCATTTCATTTCATTTCATCAAAATATCATCCAAATACACACACACACACGCACTAAATCACGTTACCCACACCAAGAAGAGAAGGAGAAGATTTCATTCATTTTCAAGCTAGATTTTGGAGGTTTTGAGGAGCTAGAAGCATCATCATCATCATACCATCTTCTCATCCCATCTTTCCTTCATTTGAGAGGTAGAAGTGAAGTTATATGAATTCCTTGAATTATATTTGTTTAGGGTTTGTTGTTGAGGTGATGAATTCTTGAGTGTTTATAGTAGGAAGCATGTTTAGGATCTTTAACCTTCAAAGCTTGCATGAATTCAAGACTTATGTGAAAGTTGGAAGACATACAAATATGTGGGTTTTTGGGATGAATTATTGAGGATGTATGCATGTTTTCTTGGATTATATGATGCCTAATTGATATATATGAATTATATGCATGACATATGTTGTTTTGGATTGATTTAATTGCCTTGGTTTGGTGTTGTATTGATTTGGGAGCCAAATTTCGAGCCTTGCCCTGTTTTCCTTCGTATTGCTGCTGTAGCATGATCCACGGGCGTGGATTTTTGTCCAAGGCCGTGGATTTGAGTCCAGAAAACTTGGATTTTCGGCAGAGGAATCCACGGGCGTGGATTTTTGTACATGGAGAAATCCACGGCCGTGGATCTTCCTCTGTTTTCAGCCTGAGTTTGTTTTGCTTCGTTCTCCCTCATACGAACTCCGATTGCCCTGATTCTTGAACCAACGGAAAGATCTTGAAGTCTAGAACAACCTCCAATTGGAATCACCTCAATATATTTTCCCATTTGTAAGATATTATCAATTATTTTGGTGTCGCTGCTTTACCGACAAATTGCAATCATCCAACTTCAAGCTTGCGCCATTTTCTCCTCACTTTGAACTAAATTATGAGCCATATATCCTTGGAAAGGTCTTTGTGTTTAGTTTCATACCCAATAAGCAAAACTTAATTCCAACTTCGATATCTCAAGATATTCCAGTTTTGCTACAGTGTGTGCATTTCTGAAAATTACCCGTTTTTGTCATACTTCAACAAAACCTTCCTTATTGCATTCCTTTCACTCTCTTGGCTCCCATATGTGAATTGTATGATATTTAAACTTGGTAAATTGATAAGAATGCTCCTACTTGGCACTTCTTGGTACTTACTTGCTCAAACGTGATAGTGTGATTCCATACCTTGTATGAATTGAACTTGGAATAATTGGATAATATGAATACATGATTGCTTGATATTAATGTCACCTCTTAGGTGTTAATTGGTGTTTATACATGCTAGGTGTTAATTGATAGCTTAGTTTTATTTATTTACATGAGCATGGCCGTGCGTCATACTTGGTCTCATATTGAGTCTCATCTCACGAGTTCCACTAATCACTTTCTTGTCCAGTTTTTCCTCCGGGGCGGAGATCACTGATCGGTTGGGCCTTTCTTTTATCCTTGTCTTGTTCCGTCACTCGTCAGGTGAGGTTTAATTCTAGATATATAGAACCCATATAACCCTAGGTGATTATTTAAGCCAAAATGTATCTATATATCTATAGTTTTCCAAACTCTCTTGATTTTCAACTGGTTTCACGGATCGAACGGATTGATTGATTGATTGATTGACTGATTGATTGATTGTTTTGGCGAGTAAAGCATGTTCTCTTTGGGCCCGAGGGTAGTGTATTGAGCCAACCGAGGAAGCAAGGGTTGACGGGTAACCCTTGCACTATCCTCACAAACCTTGGGGTCACCCCTGAATCCACTAGGAGATTAGTGGAGGAAGGAGCTCCGAGCATAGGGACTCATGAACCGTATGCCCCGTTGGATTGGATGGCGGGGCCTTGCAATCCCCCATCACCCGGAGGAAGAAGGATAGACGGAAATTGCTAATTGTGCACTAATTTGTATTGCTTGATCACTTAATTAGTTACAACTGAATTATTGTACACTGTTGGAGAAAGGTTGGAGATTTGCCCTCACTTGCCCGGCCACGGATCGAATTGAATTGAATTGATTGTATTGTTAAATTGATTAGTTGTAATCTCGGGCGAGTTGTCTTTTACTATTAAACTTATATTGCTTCTCTTTTAAAAACCCTTACCCGAGATTATGGCTTGCATGGTAATTGCGCTAATATTTATTTATAAACCCCTCGCTCAGTCCGTGCTGGACTGACACCTTAACTTTTCAGTTTTGCAGGATCGTGCTAGGCGGGAATTAGACTCTAGCTTGTCTTTTGTTCGGGTTTAGCACTTCACCTCATATTTTGGTTCATGTATTGATACTTCTTAGATTTTATATTATGCCTTAGTCATGTTGGATACGATATTGTATTGATATGTAAATGTTGGTATCTATTAGTAAATATATATAAATATGGTACCTATAAGTATTGAATGTGCTTCCGCTTTTATTGCTCCGAATTATTTATTGGTATTAATTGAGGGTACCCGCCTAGCTTTTGAGTTTTTTTTTTTTGTCACCCGTTCGCTATAGTCTTAGTTCATGTACGGATCATCCATTTCGTATGTGGACTGAGCTATAGTGCGGGAGTGTGGCATCTTGGCATTCCGGGTGCTACACACATGGTATGAGATTCCATACCCTATTAGTTTGTACTAGCCACTCCTCTGCTTGGATGTCATTACCACCAATGAAAACCGGTTGATTCTTGAATTCCCGTAGAGTAGTCGTAATGAGATTTCCCCCATGATTCCCGTCCGGAGGAGCATTATTTCTCTCTTGAATCCTTTGATCTAAATATTCTGCAAGCCTTTCCATAAAATTGCCCGGGTCCATTTGTGGTGGTGATGGTAGATTATTGTTCTCTTCTTGTTGGGGAGAGTGATCCCGGTGATGGCGGCGTTCAGGGGATCTATCCCGGTGATGGTGTCTTCTTGGAGGCATGATTCTGCAAAAATCAAGAAATTCCAGTTCATATGCGTATGGGTCAGTACATGTTCATGTGCACAATTAATCAAAGATAAATAATTAAGCACATCAAGTCACATAACCACATTGTCCTAAACCGTACGACCTAGACAGACCTAACTCAACTCTACAACTCCGGTTTTGCAACCGGGAGCTCTAATACCACTTTAGGATGTGACGCCCGGAGCGATGGGCCACCACATCCCCCGCACCTAAACCCGAACCCACATATGAAATGGCATTCCATACATGACCCAAAGTCCAAGCGAACGGGGACCTACACTCACAAACTAGGCTAAGCGGCGCTAAAACTGGAATAGAGCGTGCAAAAATAACATACAAATATGCGGAAGCAACAACCAGGATCAAAAGAGCTCATTATATAACGAACATTAACATTTACATGGCCTCCCACCCAAAAGATCGAGTATAATCAACAAGTATTCCGAAAGCTCCATAATATACAATCCAAACATCAAATACACAGTAAGAGTAACCAAAAGCAGGAAAGTATGTATGCAACTCGACCTAGACTCGAAAGTACAACAAGACTCGAAGCACTTCCCCGCCTAGCTCGAAACAACCTGCAACTAGGTAAGGAAAAGGGAGGGTCAGTCACAACTCGACTGAGTGAGGGGGGTTAAACGCACACCAACACCTAAGTACATAAATAGAGCAAAGCAAGTATCAAAGGTGATGGCCATGAATCGAGCTAAGGTTTTTCATACCAACACGTTTTAAAACATAACATATAATACACAAAGAAATCCAAACTCGATTCACAATCCATCGAACAAAACATAAACATAAGTCCGGCTAGAACGGATTATCCCTTACTCCATCAAACGTAACATAAAACAGAAATGATAAATTAATCCAACCCCAACAAAACGGTGATCAGGAATCAAACCCTCTCCACCTACTTACTTATGTATGAGGGGTAGCTAACCCATAACGTACTCGGAGCATCACGCCTCATCAACCTCCAAGAATCGCGCGTAACACTACGAATGGGAATCATGCGCAGGCTTAACCCGATGGCCCTTGCCGTCCCGGGTGTCCTTACCCACAATTCCCGGGCCCAAGATACCTTACCAATACCAATTCCTATATTTCAGGGCTTACCTCGCTCATAGATAACATAAACAAATAAACGGATTCAAACCATAAGCTTACATATGCTCCTACTTATACCAATTTCATAAAGTTGAAGCTTATTCATAAGATCATAAACATATCTTAAACACACAAATTTAACTATATATAAGATATATAATCGCATGCGCATGAGAAATCAACACATATTAGGTCACAGGTCACTTAACTAGAAGATAAAAATCCTAAACCTCACCTTATAGGAAAAAGGAGTACAAACTGGGTCAAAAGAAGCGACAACCGCCTAAACTTCGGGTTCGTGGGCGTCTGGAAGAGGCTCTGAAACAAAAGAACACAAGACCCGAGACTTAGAATCAAATATGAACCAATTAGACGCCCGACAATGCTCATGAATGCATATGAAGTGCATAAACGTACTACTTAACGTATATCGAATCAAAACTCGTTCAACTCATATCAAATAAATTAAAAAATCTAATATAATCAAATTAACACATAATAATACATGTTAGCAAAGCTTAGGGACCATATTCGGGGTGGGAGAGAAGCAAACAAGCGAAGAAAACAAGAAAACAAAGTTCGGAATAAAAAGGAGCCGCTGCCCTAAATCCACCCCGGTGGATTTTTTTCAAAGGACGAATCCACCCCCATGGATTCAAGGCAGACAGCTCTCTGCCTCAAATCTACCCCGATGGATTATTTTCAAAGCAAAAATCGACCCCGGTGGATTTGGGTCAGAGGCTAAAATTCGAAATTAAGGCTTGCAACCTCAATGAAAACTCCTTCCAAACCAAAGCATCAACAACAAGACATGAAATGGTGCAAATATACCACCAAATTAAGCAAGAAAAACATCCCAAATCATCTCCACTCATGCATACTACAAGCCGAAAATGAAAAGAAGCAAAGAAGCTAAAGTTACATCAAGTTCCTCCCAAGTTCTCAAAAGAACAATAATGGAAATTCATAATATTTTCACCTACCATGAAAAAGGAGCATATACAAGCAATAAATAAGCCAAGTGAATCAACATATAAAGCTTCAAACTCAAAGAAAGTAAGAAATGCACTATTACTTCAAAACCTAACTATTCATGACTCCCAGCAAATCTCATATGTTTTCAAAGGTTTTCGACTACCCCGAGTTCATTTCCGGCTTTGTTTTCACCACATTCTGGCCGTAGGTGGTGGTTCCGGGGAGGTGTACGGCGGCAGAAACTTCAACGGCCAACGGGGGCCTTTTCCGGCCATCTTTTGGTGTCGGCCCCTTCACGAAAGTTGTTCGGAACGACGAGAACTAGTGGTCTTTGATCACGGGACTCCAGATTTGGCAGAATGGCGGAGGATCACGGCGGCGCAGCGGCGGTTCAAGGGCGTCGCCACCTCAGGGGATTTTTCCGGCAAGAAAGCTTAGGGCTTTCATAAAGCTCGTCACGGAAATTGATCGAGGAATTGGATTGAGCACGAGGAATCCTTGAACGGGTGATTTTTCGAGATTTTTCCGGCATGCTCCGGCGGCGGCCGAGTGGCGGCCTGCCACTGTTCCGGCGACTCCGGTGGCGGCGATCCGGTGGGCTTCGGACAGAATGTCCGTCTCGTTATGGTGAGTCCGTTGCCGCTTTCCGTTCGTTAATCGGATACTCGGTTTATTTTCTACGTATTTATTTGTGTATTTGGGATATATTAGAATTAATTGTTTAAATGCAAATTAATTGTCATATGTTTGAATTGTTGATCGAAATGTACTCCTATGTGTATGAAATCATGTATGATATGAAATATGATAAGTATGGACTTTGTAATTTGTAAATTGGATCCCGATTTATTGAATTTGTGCTAATTGATTAGATTAGAGGGGGTGTTTGTGTAATTTTGAAACAGGATGAATTTGTTTGATTTGATTAGTTCAACTTTGATAATTGAATCCATTATGTAACATATGATTTGGGCAGGCCACGTAGGAAATATATGAACTTAGTACGATTGGAATTTGATATGTAGCCTTGTGAGATTTATATAAAATTCGGAGCTTGCTATTACGATTTGTTTAGCTTTGTAATACGTTCAAATTTGTATGAAATGTGATATGTAAACTTGCGTGATTTGAATTAATTGAACTTTAATTGTCACTTGGTTAAATAAATATGTTAATCACGTAAATTGGAATTTGATATGTAACTTCGTGATCTTTAAATAGAATTTGTAGCATGTTATTATATGATTTGTTTGGCTTTGTAATACGTATAAATTTATGAAATGTTATATGTGAATTCCATTGCCTTTCGAGTCCCCTTAATTCCATTAATTGTGCTTATGGACATGCCTTAATGTTTTGTTTTGCCTGAAATTAATATGAACTTGAATCCTGCTTACGTGATTCCATTTGTCGTGCGTCTCTGTGTGGTTGTCTGTCTGAGTCTGAGCTTTGTGGTCTGTTTTGTGTGTTCAGTGGATCAGGTGCACCCGGGGTGGTGTCAAGTGAGTCGTGCAGGTTCCGGGGTGGACCTTCTGCTTTGTGTTCGGCTGTGTTTGGTACCAGGTGAGGTTAGGATATAGTTATACCCTATAGCAACGTGCCCGTTTTCGAATGCATGCGCTTTATAAGCCTTATGTATATGTAGATATGTGTGCAGTACGTATTTCGCTGGTTTTGTCATATGATTTGATTTGAAAAGTACGAATCGCTATGTATAAGCCTATGTATGCTTTGTCTCAGTTCTGTTATGATTTCGAGGTCAGTCTTCGTGATATGTACGTACAATATGATAAGTGTGATATACATGAGATATGTCTGTCTGTCTGTGTGTGGCATGTTAAGTTTCCGATATAAGTCTGTTTATCTGTGTGATGGGCCCCGGAGATTGTGGGTAAGGGAGACCCGGGAGACCATGGGGTCGCCGGTTACGACCCCTGTGCACTTCTCCACCAACTGGAGACTTAGTTCTCCTATGCCGACGGAGCGCATTTTGGCTGGCCGTCGAAGGAACCGGGCGGGATCCTCTGGTTCACATGTTTCGTTATGAACATGGTGGGTTGAGAGGGGCACCTCTCTTCCCCAATGGTGTGCAGGTGGGATTGTTTTATGAGTTTTGTTTTGGTATGAGTAAGTGTGTTCTGTCTGTCGGTCTGTCATAAGTTCGTGAAACGGGGGTAGATTCTTAAATTAAGATAAAAATTGATATACTTTTAAGCTAATAAGATATGCTCCGATATGTGTGTTAAGTCTGCATGAATCTGAGTTGTGCCTTAAGGAACTTCTGATTTAAGATTTGTTTGGTTTGTTTGATAAGTCTCCCTATATGTATATTATCACGGGAAAATGTTTTGGCGTGCAAAAACTAACCCCGGGTTCACGAACGTCGCTTCTTCTTTATGCTTTGCTCTATATATATGTATAGTGTGCGTGTGTCAGCCCCTCGCTCAGTCTTTGGACTGACCCCTCCCGGTTTATGTTTTTAGTTGCAGGTTTTGGTCGTTGGAGTTCGTGCTAGGCGGCACTGTGTCGTGTCTGTCGAGTCTGTGTCTGTTCATTTAAGTTTGTTAAGTATTTTATTCTGATTTATGATTCGTAAATTCTATATAAGATATGTTCTGTGCAGGTTGGGAATCTATGTTTTGAATGTTTGGAATTCGGGACAGTTTAGGACAGGTGCTCGGATTAGTTGAACCCGTTTTGATGTGTAATTATTCGGGACAAGTTAGGACAGGTTTGTTGAACTAGTTGAACCCGTATATTTGATTCTAATGTATGTACTGCGTTGTATGCTTGGTGTGTAAAAGTTTTTGTAAGTTGGCCTTTCGTGCTACTTCCGCTGTCATGTTTTGCATATTTTCTTTTGTACAGGGTTAGATACCGCCTAGCTAGTGCGTGTGTTCTTGTTTGTCACCCGTTCGCTGTGACTTGGCGCGTGTGCGGACTTTCCATTTCGTACGCATGTCGGGTCATAGTGCGGGGGATGTGGCGCCTCACGTGCGGGGTGTTACATCTATAAGTGGTATCAGAGCTACCAGGTTCAGAACCGGTACTCTGGAGTCTTGTCGTGTTAGTCTAGGTCGTACGGCATAGGAATGTGTACGCATTGCATCCGTTTGGCCTGTAATTATTTCCTCAGTTTGAATTGTATCGAGTTATGCGACTATGTGTGCAACAATTATGATTAACACTTTATCATGTACTTGCAATGACATTTAATTGTTGTACTTACATGACTTAAGTGCCGCATTTCATTTGCACATCTAACCCTCATGCACCAACTTTAATATTTTACTTACAGGGCTGCTTCAGCAACAACTTAAATAAATTCTATGACATCACTGCAATATTATGGTCAAGATTTCAAATACCATGGTGAACGGTACACTAAGCATTCATGGCACGAGCATTCATGCATTCCTTATTTGATTAATTCTTGTTGTTATGTGTTATATCTATCAATTGTGATACTTGCTGATTGTTGTAATTTTGATTCTGCTTTTGTGCTTGAGTGAGAGAGATTTGATTCTCTCTATTTTTGTGCTAGGGGGATGTTAATTCTTCCTACTTGTGTGTAAGATAGATGCTGGATTCTCTCTATATTACGTGACAGAAAGATGCTGGAGTCTTTCTGAGTTCTGTGCACAAGAGATGTTGCATTCTCTTGTACTTAGGCATTCGAGGGATGCTGGATTCCCTTGGATTTAGGGTTTGAGAAATGCTGGATTTTCTCAAACTAGATTATCTGGGAGATGTGGAATCAATCAGACTTAGGTTGACAGACGGGGTTCTCTCAATTGTGTGCTTGAGAGACGGGGTTCTCTCTTTTATGTGTTGAGAAACGGGGTTTTCTCTTTTGTGTGCCGAGGGACGGGGTTCCTTCGTTTGCGTGTCGAGAGATGGGATTCTCTCTCTTATTTGTTTCGGTTGCGATACTTCTGGTCAGATGACAGTTTGCAAGCAACGAGAACGTGACGGTATCAAGCTTTGGGTACAGTGGCCTAGTGGTGATCAAATGAGCTTGAAGTGACCAACAGTCAAGTGCTCAATGGGACCTCTATGATAACGAGTCATTATGAAGGGAGTTGATGCCAACTAAGGGAGAAGTATCCTGCAGAGATTGCATTTCGCCTAGATCAGAGTTGCGCAGCGGAAGCTTGAAGTGGAACTCGTTTCAGCGTCATTCAAGATCCGACCTTAGGACCTGAGGACAGGTCCTTTTGAAGGAGGGGAGTTTGTAACATCCCGCTCGTCCGATTTATAAGGTATGCCACGTTTCAACCTTTTTATGTGTTTAATTTTGTGATTTTATATTTTTCGTGGCCCTATTTTGAACTCTTTTAGAGTTTAGGGGCCCCTTTATAATTTTCTCTTTTAGGGGTTTTTCAGTCATTTATCGTTCGAACAGGATTTTGACCATTTTGACCCCTTCAACGCGTTCGGGGCATCGAGACGAGTCCGTAGACTCTGAGTTTGCCCTATTCTGACATCGTTTACCCCTTCTTTCGACCGTTTTCGTGTACGAGGACCCGAGATATAATACCCGGATCCTCGTTTTGCGTGCCATAATTCCAGTTTCAGCTTCTCTCTCTCTCTCCCCCGCGTTTCACGACCCTCACACACACCCCAAGGTGTATTTTCACACACTACTCAAACTCGCTCGTTTCTCGACGGAATTCAATGATCCAATAGTCCATTTCGATGAGCTCGACGACGCGGTCACAACCGTACCAAGAACTTGACCAACCGACGACCGATGGCAGAGTTATCGGCGATTTTTAGTCACGGCTGGAGGACGTGGCGGAGCCGCCAGTTCGCCGCCCTTCGCGGCGGCTTCCGACGATCCTCCGCCGACACGCGCCCCAGACCCATGGAGAAGGCTTCCCGGTGTTTCGTCTGACGTAGGCAGCGCCGCCATCGGGGTGGCGGTTGGGCCGCACGCGCCGGCCGAAGCTCGCGGCGGCGGTGGCGCGGCACTGTAGCGGCGGGTTTCACCGCCTTCCGGCGGCTTTTTCGACTACCCCATGTTCATTTCCAGCTTCGTTTTTACCCAATTAGGGCCGTAGGTGGTGGTTCCGGGGAGGTGTGCGGCAGCAGAAACTTCAACGGCCAACGGGGGCCTTTTCCGGCCATCTTTTGGTCTCGGGCCCGTCACGAAAGTTGTTCGGAACGACGAGAACTAGTGGCCTTTGATCACGTAACTCCAGATTTGGCCGATTTGCGGCGGATCGCGACGGCGGTTCAAGGGCGGCGCCACCTCTGGGGATTTTTCCGGCAAGAAAGCTTAGGGCTTTCATAAAGCTCGTCACGGAAATTGGTCGATGAATTGGATTGAGCACGAGGAATCCTTGAATGGGTGATTTTTCGGGATTTTTCTAGCGCTCTCCGGCGGCGGCCCGCCACTGTTCCGGCGGCTCCGGTGGCGGTGATCCGGCGGGCTTCGGACAGAATGTCCGTCTCGTTATGGTGAGTCCGTTGCCGCTTTCCGTTCGTTAATCGGACACTCGGTTTATTTTCTACGTATTTATTTGTGTATTTGGGATATATTTGAATTAATTCTTTAAATGCAAATTAATTGTCATATGTTTGAAATGTTGATCGAAATGTACTCCTATGTGTATGAAATCATGTATGATATGAAATATGATAAGTATGGACTTTGCAATTTGTAAGTTACATCCCGATTTATTGAATTTGTGCTAATTGATTAGATTAGAGGGGGTGTTTGTGTAATTTTGAAACAGGATGAATTTGTTCGATTTGATTAGTTCAACTTTGATAATTGAATCCATTATGTAACATATGATTTGGGCAGGCCACGTAGGAAATATATGAACTTAGTATGATTGGAATTTGATATGTAGCCTTGTGAGATTTATATAAAATTCGGAGCTTGCTATTACGATTTGGTTAGCTTTGTAATACGTGTAAATTTGTATGAAATGTGATATGTAAACTTGCGTGATTTGAATTAATTGAGCTTTAATTGTCACTTGGTAAATAAATATGTTAATCACGTAAATTCGAATTTGATATGTAACTTCGTGATCTTTAAATAGAATTTATAGCATGTTATTATATGATTTGTTTGGCTTTGTAATACGTATAAATTTATGAAATGTTATATGTGAATTCCATTGCCTTTCGAGTCCCCTTAATTGCATTAATTATGCTTATGGACATGCCTTAATGTTTTGTTTTGCCTGAAATTAATATGAACTTGAATCATGCTTATGTGATTGCATTTGCCGTGCGTCTCTGTGTGGTTGTCTGTCTGAGTCTGAGCTTTGTGGTCTGTTTTGTGTGTTCAGTGGATCAGGTGCACCCGGGGTGGTGTCAAGTGAGTCATACAGGTTCTGGGGTGGGCCTTCTGCTTTGTGTTCGGCTGTGTTTGGTACCAGGTGAGGTTAGGATATAGTTATACCCTATTGTAACGTGCCCGTTTTTGAATGCATGCGGTTCATAAGTCTTATGTATATGTAGATATGTGCGCAGTACGTATTTTGCTGGTTTTGTCATATGATTTGATTTGAAAAGTACGAATCGCTATGTATAAGCCTACGTATGCTTTGTCTCAGTTCTGTTATGATTTCGAGGTCAGTCTGCGTGATATGTACGCACGATATGATAAGTGTGATATACATGAGATATGTCTCTCTGTCTGTGTGTGGCAAGTTAAGTTTCCGATATATGTTTGTTTATCTGTGTGATGGGCCGAGATTGTGGGTATGGGAGACCCGGGACGACCATGGGGTCGCCGGTTACGACCCCGGTGCACTTCTCCACCAACTGGAGACTTAGTTCTCCTATGCCGACGGAGCGCATTTTGGCTGGCCGTCGAAGGAACCGGGCGGGATCCTTCGGTTCACATGTTTCGTTCTGTGGTGGGTTGAGAGGGGCACCTCTCTTCCCCAATGGTGTGCAGGTGTTGTGTTCTGTCTGTCGGTCTATCATAAGTTCGTGAAACGGGGGTAGATTCTTAAATTAAGATAAAAATTGATATACTTTTAAGCTAATAAGATATGCTCCGATATGTGTGTTAAGTCTGCATGAATCTGAGTTGTGCCTTAAGAAACTTTTGATTTAAGATTTGTTTGGTCTGTTTGATAAGTCTCCCTATATGTATATTATCACGGGAAAATGTTTTGGCGTACAAAAACTAACCCCGGGTTCACGAACGTCGCTTCTTCTTTGTGCTTTGCTCTATATGTATGTATAGTGTGCGTGTGTCAGCCCCTCGCTCAGTCTTTGGACTGGCCCCTCCCCGTTTATGTTTTTAGTTGCAGGTTCAGGTCGTTGGAGTTCGTGCTAGGCGGCGGTGTGTCGTGTCTGTCGAGTCTGTGTCTGTTCGTTTAAGTTTGTTAAGTATTTTATTCTGATTTATGATTCGTAAATTCTGTACAAGATATGTTCTGTGCAGGTTGGGAATCTATGTTTTGAATGTTTGGAATTCGGGACAGGTTAGGACAGGTGCTCGGATTAGTTGAACCCGTTTTGATTTGTAATTATTCGGGACAGGTTAGGACAGGTTTGCTGAACTAGTTGAACCCGTATATTTGATTCTAATGTATGTACTGCGTTGTATGCTTGGTGTGAAAAAGTTTTTGTAAGTTGGCATTTCGTGCTACTTCCGCTCTCATGTTTTGCATATTTTCTTTTGTACAGGGTTAGATACCGCTTAGCTAGTGCGTGTGTTCTTGTTTGTCACCCGTTCGCTGTGACTTGGTGCGTGTACGGACTTCCCATTTCGTACACGTGTCGGGTCATAGTGCGGGGGATGTGGCGCCTCTTGTGCGGGGTGTTACATTTATTATATATTTATTATATGTATTAAGTATTATTTGATTTAATTCAATGTTAGAATTTAATTAATATTTGTTTCCCATTATTTAATTAGTGACCTTGGCTTGAATGTTTTCATTTGTTTAATT
Organism: Lantana camara; assembly: GCA_037501455.1. Lineage (NCBI taxonomy): Eukaryota > Viridiplantae > Streptophyta > Magnoliopsida > Lamiales > Verbenaceae > Lantana > Lantana camara. The sequence goes on from CM074865.1 coordinate 41,556,878, forward strand.
TCTAATTATGAACGTGAATTAATACATGCTATAACTGCTATATGAAATTCTTAAATTAAATTGATATGAATTATGAATTTATGAATTTGATTGAAATGAATGAACGAATGAATTGATTATATGTCTTAAATTCCTTAATAGTGCACATGAACATTCTCATGACATAATATCATTTCTTATGCATTCAAATCATGATCATACATTGTCGTGCGTCATATACGGTTCGTTTGGAGTCTTGAGTCTCATGAACACATTACGTTGTCTTTTGTACAGTTGTCTCCAGGGTGGAGAAATCTTGACCATTCAGGCACTTGGTAACTCATATCCTTGTCTCGTCAGGTTTCAGGTGAGGGTCTTTTCGTTCTAGTTACACATTAAACCCTATAACCTTATGTGACAAGCTTTGGCCAAAAACCTTATGTATATATATATATATGTTACTTTTAAAGTAAGGTATCGAGTAAATATTGATCAAGTAAACCCTTTTCCAAATGAATTATGGATTATGTTATATTTCTTATGGATTGCAATGTTTTGGCGAGATTATGCACGTATGATATGTTCACGGGCCCCGGAATTCAATACATGTGGCTATCCGGGGAGGCAAGGGCCGACGGTGATCCCATGTGCTGATTCCATTATGTTAACGGCGAAACGGACCTCGTCAAGGAGTTTTTGACGAGGAAACGCTAACCGGGCTTTGAGGCCTCATGAACCTCATAGCCACAATGATATGTTTAGGTGGTCGGGCCTTGCAAACCCGACCACCACCCGGAGGAAGAAGGTTGGAACTTGTTTTATGAATATGGTTATGTTATGATTGATATGCACCGTGCGGGAAGGCCGGGACACGGATTGCCCAAACGAATATGTTTTATGATATGATATATGATCTGTGTGTATTGTGATATATTGCATGATCACCTACTTAAACTATTATTGATATTTGTCGTACACAATCGGAGATTGGTTGGAGATGATGCACGCTCACTCGCCGAGCCTTTATGTTTATGTATGAATTATGAACGGAATGAATTAATATGATTAGTCATAAAATCTGAGCATTGCTTAGTCTTCCTCTTGCCCTTTTTGGGAACTAATTTTAAATAAAACCTTGCTCAGGATTTATGACTTGCATGTGCATGTTTTATATATACGAATATCTCTCCTGCTCACGCAGTCTTCTAGAGACTGACCCTCTCCCTCCCCAACACTTTAGTGTGCAGGTTGGCCTTGGAGTTTTGAGCTAGGTAGAGTTATGTTGAGTTGAGTCGGTCAAGTTAAGTTAGAAGCGTCTCTGCATTCACATATGTATTTATATTGTGTACGATTCAACCTTATACGACTATGAATTTGAATCTTGTATATTTGCTAATGAATTGCCCTTGTGGGGCTTCGGTTATGAGTTATAAGAGGCCTGAAGAGCCCAAGTCTGCTTATGGTTCGTGTGTTTGAATTTTAGTTTTCCGATGCGTTATGTTTGGTTGATTGATTCTAATTGCAGGGTCTAAGTTCCGCCTAGCTTAGGAGGGTTTTCTTTTTGTCTCCCGTTCGCCATGGTTTGATACGGGTGCGGATTTACAATTTCGTTACTCGTGTTGAGCCATAGTGCGGGGGATGTGGTGCCTCATGTGCGGGGTGATACATCCTTAAGTGGTATCAGAGCCCGGTTGCAAAACCGGTGTTCTCGTGTCGTGATTGAGTCAGTCTAGGTCGTGCGGCTTAGGAACTATATGACAATGTGTGCATTGCATCGATCTTGAACGTGAAATTTGGCTTTCCTTTTTGAATTTTGTTGAACTATCTGCTACATTAATATATGGATCCTTGTTTTTAGCGTTGAATATGTGTCATGGGCATGCACTAATCGCATGCATATACTCTCGAAGTAAGTTATGATTTATCGGTTATGAAGATAATATCAAACCACGGCCAGGCTCTATGACAAGGACGATCGGTTGCAAGCTTTTTCTGAGGCATAGAAGATAGGAAGGATACACTCGGGAAGAAAGTAAAGAATTCAAGATGTGAGGCTTTTTAGATGGAGCTAGAGTTCAAGGGTTAGGATTCGGAATGGAGGAACGTTTTGGAGATGCGAGGGTAGAGAGGCAATTGATGAGATAAGAATTGGTCGGGGAATATTGCTAACTCTGAAGATTGATATATACAGCCCTTCAACATAAACTATGATAATCGGATTCAACGGGATCGTTTAACCTAAGGAATGAAGTGAACAAAACCTTGAACGTATTTTGGTCCTGGATTCGGATAATTGGAGAGGTATCAATAATTAAGAGGAGTCGAGGTAAGATGGGTTTGATAGGAGTTATGAACCAAGGGTCGACAAAGAAGGATTTCTGACTAAGCCTAGTGATTAGAAATCGAGTTTGTCGAAGTTAAGACCGGGAAAAGTTGGATTTGGGTTCTCTGGATTTCGATTAAGATGGGAAACGAGTCTGGAAGGGAGTAGAGAGAGGCAAGTAACTGGGTAATCCAAATTTAGGGAATGTGGCGATATTGAGGTCGGGATTTGGGTTCGTTTTTCCAAATCCAAGCTGAATTGTCGTGTTATGAGATTGAATTGGAAGATATAGAGTAACAAATGGGAAACGGTAAAGAAAGGCAAACACTCCTTGCAAGGAAATCATGCGCTCAAGTATAAGCAATGGGAGGTGAATTAAATTTACAAAGGATAAGCACGGGATTCTTGATCGAGGTAAGGATTAGAAGTAAAGGTCGAATTTCGAGGAGAAGTTGGGATGCTAACTCCGTGGACGTGGAAGAATTAGGGATCAAGAAATTGCAATCTCAGTTAGTGGAAGATACTAGTTGATTTACAAAGATTCATGGAAATCTCGAAGACCGTGGGAAAGGCAAGGAATAATCACTAAGTCAAAGCAACCTCGGGATTTAGAGGAACGAGGAAAAGCTACCGAGCTAACAACTTACCACATTGGTGACAGGTTCCAAAACATTCATAGCACGTACATCATATTTCGCATCAATTATTTATTCTTCTGGACTTATGTTTATATGTGCCTTTCTATTTGATTTCATTGGTCTAATGTGTTGCATGGTTGCTTGTTGTAAGTGTCACACACGCATTGACATCTTAACCCGACATGCATATTAGTGTTTACTTGATAGGAAGTTCTGTCATCTCATTTGTCAAGTATCTCTTCGCTCGAACCATATCTGAGTTAAGGGAAAGGAAATAACGGGAAGGCACATGACAAGAAGGAGGGCTTCGGAAAATAAAGAACTTCAGGTAAGGGATAGGTCGGTGGAAAGTAACTCCGAAGGAAAGTGAGATTAGAGTTGGCTTCGGGGTGTTCAGATCGAATAAGAATAGAGGAAGGAGTCCCGCACCTCAAGAGGATTAGAAGAGAAATGGAGAGGCGAAACCTTTGGGTCGTCATTATGATTAAAACCCTCCCTAATGGAAGTGGCTCATCAAGAATTTCCAATGAAAGAAGGATTAATGGAGTATGACATGTAAGGGCAAAACTTTTAAGGGGGAGAGCACGACCGAGAGATAAATTGGAAGATGGAAGTGGGGATCGAGGAAATATGTTAGTAGCGACAACGGGGATGCAAATTAAGGAGGATCTGGAAATTCTAATGGTGGCAATTGGAAATGAATAAGACGACTGTAATGGTTAAGTTGTTAAGAGAGAAGCTACGTTGCTAAGTTCGGGTGAAGATTTTACGAGATATAAGGGAAACGGTTCATTGAACATTTCTACGTATGGAATGTCGATCTAGAGGTGATGGAATTATAAGGGAATTTCTGTGAACCCCTAAGTCAGAATTAACAAGAGAAAATCGAATCAAGTTATCAAATAATGGGATGATGTCAATCAAGATTAATTCAATGACTTACAAAAGGGTCCAAGACAATATTGTTGAGTTATTGGTTACATCAATGGTAATCCAGGAGGAAACTTAAGAAGGGACCAAATAGAAAAAGATGATAATTGGAGGATTTACATCAAACTTCAAGAATTGTCAAGTGTCCTAGATTCAAGAAGTATGGGGCCAATTATTGAATATAACTTTAAAGGGGTTAAAGAGAATAAACAGATAACATGAACGGAAGAGAGGAAAGAATTGTTGTTGAGGGAGAAATCATAATAACAAATATCTCAAGATCGGTATTGAATCGTCAGTTTTGCCAGGAGTAGTTAGCTTCGAGGATATGTTAGACTTCGATATGGGTGAAGGTAGTAACTATGGATCTGATTTTGGGACGGATGATTTAAGGGTATTCAGGGAGGTCAGACTCTGTTAATTAAAAGGATTTGGTTGGTTGAGTGAAGATTAGGGGAAATGGTGAAGGATTCATCAATTGCTTCATCGGGGTACCCTGAAGAGGTTAAAGACAAATTGAGCACTGAGTCTATCTTCGGGACAGATCATACACTGGACAACGACAACTCACAATTTTAAAACTTCGCGACTACGGTGAACGGTACTTATAGCATCCATGATACATACATTCATGCAAATTTAATTTAATAATTTCTTTGTTATGTGCTTTGTTTTCCTATCAAGTTAAACTACCTGAAGTAATTGATGATTAACGTGGATGATATCTGTTACTTGCCTTGGGGTGGCTTCTTTGATTTTAAATTTGGTTTTGCGTGTGTTGCTTGGGAGTATTGGAGACTTCCTTGCTTTATTTTTATTTGAGAGACGGGGTGCTCTCGTTGTTTCGAAGAGACGGGGATTCTCTTATTTTTGTTTGAGAGACGGGGTACTCTCTTTGCTTGCGAGAGACGGGGTTCTCTCATTGTTGCTCGAGAGACGGGGCTCTCTCCTTGTTGTTTGTGAGAGACAGGGAATCTCTCATTGATTGTTTTTAGGCGTGCTGTAAATCCGAGGACGGATTCTTTTTAAGGGGTGAGAGATTGTAACGCCTCGTTTTTTCATTTTACTAATATGTTGTAATTGTTCATAAATTGCGCAATTTAAATTATTTAATTATGTGATTAATTGTTTATAAATGTTTTAAATATTTAATTTTATTATAAATTATTATTATTATTCTATTCTATTTTAATTATAATATTCCATATCGTTAATTTAATATTTCAAATTGTTAATTTAGTGATTAATGTTAATTAAATTGTTAGTTAAGTGTTTAGTATTAATTTAATGATAACCCTAATTATCTGAATTAAACTTATAAAATCCGTTGACTTTGAATTTTGTTTAATAATAGAATTTAAATGTTAGTTATAGTATATTATGTATGAATTATTAAGAATTTGTGTATGAATGTTTATTTGTGCTTCGTTCATATATGAAATGATATCGAAATGTCGTGAAAATTTAGTATGTCGTAAATATATGTGTTATGAACATGCCTATATGCTCGGTTATGTTTTCGAACTCGTTTGACGCGTTAACGAATTTAATTTGATTTGTTGAACCAAATCGGGGGCTAACGAGCAATTAGCGCACCCTTGGTTCCGTACGTGATATCTTGAGCTCGGGAACTCGGATTCGAGTTCCGTCAACTTCGTTGAACTCGTATCGAAGATTCAGGTTCAATAAACTTAACCATTCATTTTTCTTAAATCATTTGAGCCTCCGAAATTCAACCGAAAAACGAATCGGCACCTAAACTGCCATGTTTTAATAAATGAGTCATAACTCTTGCAATTCTTGACCAAATTAACCATGGTTGGAGGCTATGAAACCCTAACTCAACCCACTAACACTCCATATCAGCCCCAAACCGAACCACACACCTCACACTAAGAAAAATCAGCCAAAAGCTTCTGCTCTCCAGAAAATCCCGTCACCATGCCCTACTTGGAGATTTCAAGCTCAAATCTCTTCCATCTTCCATCCAATTCACAAGGTGAGCTTAGGGTTGTGATAAGTATTCAATATGTGTTATTTTAATCTATGCATCCCCAATTTTAAGCTTATGTGCTTGGAGTTTTGAAGGCATGAGTGATTAGTTAGGTTTTAGCTTTAATTCTTGAATCCATGTTATGTGTTCGATTCTATGTGATTTGAGGCATGAAACATGATCAGTCTAGCTTCATGTATACCTGATGGTACTTGAATTTGATTGATGTGTAAGTATATGAATCTCATCATGTTTGGAGTTTGGAATTGGGACTGAAAATATAGGATTTTGGGACTGAATCTTTCTCCATCACGTTGTGCTGCTGCTCCTGTGTTTTGAGATTGAGATGGCTGTCATGTGCTGCTCCTCTTTGCCTTATTCGTTGCTTGTTGGTTGGTGGAAGTGTGCGTGAGAGCCTGCTCTGTTTTATGACATTTTTGCCCTGTTTTTAGGCTTGAATTTCTGCTGTCAACTGCTGCGTTGATTTTTGATTGTTGCTGTCAGTTTTGTGAGTTGTAGGGCTGGATTTGTAGCACCCCGACCGAAAAGGCGCCACATCCCCCGCACTATGAGCCCGATCCACCCATGAAATGGGAAAATCCATATATGAATCCAGCTCACAGCGAACGGGGACTCACTCACTCATAAGGCTAGGCGGGAAACTAAATTTTCGCAACCAAAATAAAAGAACAAAGATAAAGACAAATGCGGAAGCATAGTATACTATTCAGTATCAATTTAAGCCACATAAAAGGTTCAATTAACATAAAGACCTGTACCCAAAAATTTATACGTACACATAATGGCATGATTAATATCATAGTCGTAACATTTTGTTAGGAATAGTGCCCTAGAAAGCCGATTGTATATCCGCTTTGTACTTTTCCTTATTGTAATCACAGACAATCTTTGAATAAAATAACGAATTGAGGCAACACTTCTTTATATGCTCTTGTTTGGTATGCGTTTACTTTAGTTGTGCATGTATGAGAACTCCCCTAATCCTGATGACTTTAGGACTCTACCATTTAGGTGAAATGGTTCATGAAACGAGCCCTATATCACATAAGTCATGATTAGCAAAATACTCCAAGCCGATGAGTCCTACAGACAGTGGGAGTGTCAACCTGACTCCTCTAAGGCTTGCTTGTGGGATCACGCCCTTAAGAAGGACCACCTTGTTTCATGGAGGTGCAAAGTGTATAGTTGATACGTGCGTGATACATGAGGGTGCTTACTTTAATAAGTAAGTTCACTGAGGTGCCCCGTGTGAGAACATTCCTAAATGGGAAAGGAAGTTTCTATTTCAGGAAATGGAAACTTCCAGATTAGGAAATATCTCACGAGTCATTGATGTGATTAATTGATCCTTAGACTTGAGGTTCCTTGTCACTTTATGAGTTAACTCTGTAGTCTTAGGTATAAGCTTTAAAGGATGTCGCCTTAGACAACTGATTCAAGGCTTATGCTGGGGCTGCACAAGTGATTCATGAAAGTGAATGAGAATCAAGAAAGGACCTACACTTGCATTTGCAAGGTGATCTCTTATTGTGTAAGTCATTCATATGCCATATGGAGTCCTTGGCCAAGGCAGTAGATCAAGACATCAAGAAAAGGGTTTCTTGGATTGAGATCAAATGGATATGAAATGCACTTAGCTTTAAGACCGGATTATTAGGGTTCTGATTATTCCCTTGCCCTAGATCTTGGTTGAGAGATAGTAAGTAGGAGGATTGTATCTCACATGAATCAATGACTTAAAGGTTCTGTCGAATCCGAACATTCCAATTCAGCTAGGGGTTAAACACCTGTTGCTAGACTATGGTCGTTTAATCTGTGGACTGATTAATTAATTAGTGAATTAATTAATTAGGGTCACTGCTAATTGAATTGAGAACCTAGAGGGTCACACACAACAACTTGGTTACATGAGTTGAGGCTTGAAAATGATTAAACGAGTTAATCGGACCAAGAGGGTTCCACACGTGTGAATTCACACGTGTGGCTCACGTGAGTGACACGTGTCATTGTGACACGTGTCACACACGTGTATATATATATATATATATTAAATAATTAAATTAGTTAATTATTTAATAGACTTTGGTTTAATTTTGAATTAAAAAGAAAGTCTAATTTTGGAGAAAATAATCTAGTTAATTAATTACGAATTAATTAATTAGATAAAAATAAGTTATTTATTTTATAATAAATAAAGTATAAAATTATCCAAAAATAGTTTGGATATTTTTAAGCTCTCTTAAAAGTTGACTAGAAATAGAATTCAAAGTCAAAGTTGGAAAATACTTGATGATCAAGTAATAGGAGAGAGAGGAACCAAATCCTAGTCCAAAAGGGACTAGTTTCGGCCGCCCCTCCCCTTCCTATATATAGGGGAGCTCATGCTCCCCTTTAGAGCTAATAGACAATTCTTGGTTCATGTGTTGAACACCTTTCTTTCTCCAAGATTAAATTAAACCCTAGGTTAAGCCTAAACACTAACTAGAGAACTAGCATCCTTACTAGTTAGATTGTGATCAAGTTGGTGGACTTTCTCTAGAGACTTCAAGTTAGAAGTTTGAAGATTCGAGCTTTACCAAGGAGAGGGGATCAAGCCGCGAGAAGAGCGTTCTTGGGTGGCTTGAAACGCTTCAAGAAAGAATAAAAGAAAAGTAAGTTTTCTATCTTTACGAATTTGGTTACACGATTACGAGTTCAAGGTCCTTTTGTTGGGAAAATCTTTTAAATTCCGCTGCTTTCTGATTCTGTTTTCCAACAAGTGGTATCAGAGCCACCTCGTTAATCGTGTTTCTGATTCGTCTCAATTTTTCTGAATTTGGTAGAAATTCTTAGGCTTAGATGCGAATTAGGTATTCATGAGTTCTTTTAGAAAGCCTGAATTACGAAACTGTAATTTTTCCTGAATTTCTAAAACTGTTTTCTCAAATCGTGTTTTTGAAAATTGTTTAAATCGAATTTTTTAAATTTTGGATTGAACTGGTTTTTCGAGAAACCCAAAAATACGAAACGAACACGAAAAGCAACGAGCCTAGGCGTGCTAGCACGTCGCACGCCCAGGCCCGTCGCCGCCGCCCAGCACCTCCCGCAACAGCGCGGGAGCCGTCCCGGGCGCGCCTAGGCGCGCCCGCCCAGTCCGTCCCGCAACCGCGCGGGACGCCTGCCCAGGCTGTGCCGGGCGCTGCTGCGCGCAGGCGCGCGCATGATGTACGCCCAGCGTGCGCACGCGAGCGGCTCATCCCGCCCGCTGTGCGCGCGGCTGGCGCATCTGCGCGCGCGGCTGCGCGGCGGTGCCTCGCACGGCTGGGCCCTTTTTCCGGGCTCGTTTTCGTGTTTCGTGTTTTTCGGTCCATAAAATCCCGATTTAATTTTATTTTATCCTTTTAAAATCAGTTTTGATAAAATAAAATTATTTTAAAATTTTGATTAAATTGGGATTTTTGAAAAATTAAAGCGATTTGATTTTTGGGAAAATTATGAATATTATTTTCTGAAAATAATGAAAGAATAAAATTATTAATTTTGGAAATTAATTGGAATTTTATTAGTTTAATGTTTTTCGGGTTTTATTGAAAAGGCTCTTGAACAAGAATTGCATCTAAGTCGTGTTTTGAGTCATTAGGACTTGAAACGAGAATTTTAATTTATTGGCTAAATTTAAATTCTCGCAAAAGCATGTTAGGTGATCATGGGTTTAGATCTTTGTATGGTTTTAATTTATGCACATGGATGGTTTAAATTGGGGTTGGAGCCCTATAGTTGCGTTTTTCAATTGAGGTTGGAGCCTCACTTATGTGCGTACTGTTATGTGATTTATTATGTGGCTTTCCATATTACTGTTTTTGAGGCCGGGGTATGCCCCGTGTAATTGTCTAAGGCCAATATGAAGATTGAGCCTTATTACTTTATGTCTTTTTCTTTTTATTGTAATTTGAGAGTAGAGATAGGTGGTGAGGTTTTATTTTCATTTTGGAGACAATGCACCCATGGAGTAAGATGGACCACATTCAAGTAACAAGGAGGCCATAAGTGAAGACCCCTCAAAATGTTAGGGAGGGGAATCTCAATTGTTAAATGTAATAGAGATAGGGCTCGTATTTTGTTACTGCTTTCCCTTATGTGATTTGAACTGTTTATGTGGCATGTATGTTAGAACTTGTGATTGTGGAGTGGCTCCCACATATCACGCATAAGATAGGTAGAACCCATGATCATTACATGTTAGTATCATGCTAGGACATGTTATCTGTTTATGTGCTTGTTTGAAATGCATTTAAGTGTACTTGCATTAATCAAGACTGATAAAATTGGATAACATATATGTTGGTGAGGTCGAACCGGACAACTCTCCGGTTGATTCGAAAATTCCCACTAAATATTAAGCTAATTTCGAACAAATAGGTGTTTAATTCGAGATGCAAATTTTGAATTAAATTCCTAGCATTCCATCAATAGGTTTTGAGTTTAGTAAGTAAAGCTAGTTATTGTCCGCGAGTCGTGGGATAGCTAGTGGAGCTTATTAGTTCTTAGTTACCTAATTAATCATTTTAAATGATCAATATTTCGTGGTCAATTTTAGCAAGGGCGATGTCCGCGAGTCGTGGGTCGTTCGAACTAAGTTTTGGTCATGATCTTATGATTGATGGGTCTAGCTTAACGCCTAAGTAAATTTGGATGTCGCACGAGTCGTGGGTCCATATTGAAAGATAGGTGATGCAAAAACAATTACTAAGAGTTCTAAAGGTGTTAGAATTGGTAAGTTGTACCTACCTAGGGTTCTTACTTAGAATGTCCGCGAGTCGTGGGTTCGAGGTAAAATGCCTAGGATCTTAGTACCCATTGGGAAACGTGTTCCTCTTAGATCTTTGGGAATTCTAGATCTTTGAAAAACAGTGGGAGCTGCAATAGATTAAAGACCTTATCTTTTGTATATCGTTATAATTCAGCATGCTCACTAGTTCTCTGTTTTACCATTTAGGTCGTAGATTCTGTGATTCTCTACGTGTTTTGAAATGGCAACCAAAAACCCTCTTGTATCGATCCTCGAGTCAAACAAGTTGACTGGTCCCAACTATTCTGATTGGCTGAGGAATCTAAAAATCATTTTAGATTCTGAGAAGAGAACTTATGTTCTCTTCGAAGGGGAGCCTACTCCTGAAGGGGAGGCTCCCACTCGGGCCGAGCGGGATGCGATTCAGAAGTGGAAGGATGATAATCTCCAAGCCCGTTGCCTTATGTTGGCTAACATGTCTCCGGACTTGCAAAGACAACATGAGGCCATGGAATTTGCTTGGGAGATTTACGACCACTTAGAGCAACTTTACCGCCCTCATGAACGTGTTACAAGGTATAACACTTCAAAGGAATTATTCCACTTGAGAATGAGGGAAGGTTCTAGTGTCCATGAATATGGACTCAAGTTTCTTGCCCTTACTGAGAAACTTGCTTCCATGGACATGCCGCTGAAAGATGAGCTTTCAGTGGATTTGTTGCTAGCTTCGCTCCCACCATCATTCAACCCATTTGTCCTTAACTTCAACATGAATCATGCTGGTGCTACTGTAGCTGAGCTGATTAGTCAGCTTGTGACTGCTGAAAGCACGATCAAGAAGGACAATAAGGTTTTGATGGTGAATGCTCCATCTTCCTCTTCTGGGCCTTCTAAAGGTAAGGGCAAGAAAGCCCAAAAGAAGAAGAAGAAACCCCTTAGGCCCACTGGTGGCATTTCGAAGGGGAAGGCCCAAAAGAAGAAGCGTGATCAGAAAGAGGATGTTTGCTTCCATTGTGGCAAAGCGGGACATTGGAGGAGAAACTGCCCAGAGTACAAGGCTACTCTAAAGAAAGGTATCTTTCTCGTTGAAGTAAATCTTTCTATTAATTCTAGTTCTTGGGTACTTGATACCGGTTGTGAGACTCATATCTGTAATGATGTACAGATGCTAAGTGAAGTCCAACAACTCAAAGAAGGAGAATGTGTCTTGAAGATCGGCGATGGCTCAAACGTTGAAGCTCGAGCTTTAGGCACAATTAGATTAGATTTAGGTAGTTTTGAGTTAGTATTAAACAAAGTCCTTTATGTACCGAACATTATTCGTAATATAATTTCAGTTCCAATATTAGATTGTGAAGGTTATGAAACTTATATTAAGAATGGTAAATATTTTATCAAACGGAACAACTCTTCCGTTCACATCGGTACTCTAAGTAATGGACTTTACCTAACTCAAAATATCAATATTATGAATATACAACGAGAAACAAAGCGTAAGAGAGATGACAAAGTTTCGGCTCCCTTATGGCACGCTAGATTAGGACACATTTCGAAGAACAGAATTAGCAAGATAAACACTTTAGGATCATTCTCTGAAAATGACCTCAAAGAGTTAACTTCTTGCGAATCCTGTCTCAAAGGAAAGATGTCCAAAGTTCCTTTTAAAGGAACTGTGGAACGTGCCACTAAGGTTCTGGATTTGATCCATACTGATGTTTGTGGACCGCTTAGTGTAAGCACTAGAAGCAATCATCAGTATTTCATAACCTTTACTGATGACTTTAGTCGGTATGGTTATGTATACTTAATGAAGTATAAATCTGAAGCTTTTGAGAAATTCTTAGAATTTCAAAAGGAGGTTGAGAACCAAACTGGTCACAAGATCAAAGCACTTCGATCTGATCGAGGAGGCGAATATCTTAGTGAAGAATTCCTTAATCATCTCAAAGATAATGGGATTATCTCTCAGTGGACTCCTCCGGGAACTCCTCAACTCAATGGAGTTTCTGAGAGAAGGAATCGAACCCTACTTGATATGGTTCGTTCCATGATGAGTTTTACTGACTTACCACCTTCTTTCTGGGGTTATGCCCTAGAAAGTGCAGCAAAGATTTTGAATCTAGTTCCCTCTAAGTCAGTCCCTAAAACGCCCTATGAGATGTGGCATGGTAAAATCCCTAGTTATTCTTACTTAAGAATTTGGGGTTGTCCTGCTTACGTGAAGAGGACAGTGGGAGATAAGTTAGAATCTCGTTCTAACTTATGCTACTTTGTAGGTTATCCTAAGGAATCCATAGGATACTATTTCTATGATCAATCTGAACAAAAGGTGTTTGTTTCCAGAAATGCTACTTTTCTGGAGGAACCGTTCCTTAAAGAAAAGAAGGGCAAGATCATAGAATTAGAAGAAGTACAAAATGACCCCACACCACCCACTGAAGAAACGTCCCACTCTGATCAACCACAACCAATCACGAATTTCGATACACACGAAAATCCTCCTCTAAGGCGTTCTGAACGTACTCCTAGACAGCCGGAGAGATGGTATGGATTCTTCCATGAAATCTCTAAAAAGGATAATGATCCTTTAACATATGAGGAGGCACTTTCAGATTCTGACTCTGAACAGTGGATAGAAGCCATGAAATCCGAAATGGATTCCATGAACTCCAACCAAGTTTGGACCTTGGTAGATTTGCCTGATGGGGTCAAACCCATAGGTTGCAAATGGATCTTTAAGAGAAAGCTTGGAGTTGATGGAAGCATTGCAGCCTACAAAGCAAGACTGGTTGCAAAAGGATTCACTCAAAGACCCGGCGTGGACTTTGATGAAACCTTTTCACCAGTTGCAATGCAAAAGTCCATTCGAATCATGCTTGCCATTGCTGCATATTATGACTATGAGATATGGCAAATGGATGTGAAAACTGCCTTTCTCAATGGTGACATTGACAAAGACATTTATATGGAGCAACCCATAGGTTTCACATTCAGTGGGAGTGAGCAAAAGGTTTGCAAACTCCAAAGATCAATCTATGGATTGAAACAGGCTTCTAGGAATTGGAACATTCGATTTGATGAATCAGTCAAAGCGTTTGGCTTCATGCAAATTTCGAATGAGTCATGTGTGTATAGAAAGGAATTGGAGACCTCAGTGCAATTCTTAGTACTTTATGTTGATGACATCCTTCTTATTGGGAATTCGAAGGATGACATGAAAGTGACTAAGTTGTGGTTATCGAACCAATTCGAGATGAAAGATCTTGGTGATGCGTCCTATATCCTTGGAATTAAAATCTATAGAGATAGATCTAGAAGGTTAATAGGACTGTCACAGTCGATGTACATTGACAAAGTATTGAAGAGATTCAATATGGAGTCAGCGAAGGTTAAGAACCTTCCTATGAGTGTAGGAACATGTCTTTCAAAGAAGATGTGTCCTAAGACTAACCTTGAGAAGGAAAGAATGACTCATACACCTTATGCATCAGCAATAGGTAGCATAATGTATGCAATGTTATGTACTCGACCGGATGTGGCTTATGCACTTAGTGTGACAAGTCGTTTCCAATCTGACCCTGGAGATGGTCAACTGGGCTGCCGTGAAGAATATTCTTAAGTACTTGAAGAGTACTAAAGATTTATTCTTAGTTTACGGAGGTCAGAAAGATCTTACTGTCGAAGGATACTGCGATGCAAGCTTTGCATCAGACTTAGATGATTTTAAGTCAATGTCAGGATACATTTTCTGCCTGAACGGCGGAGCAGTGAGTTGGAAGAGTTCCAAGCAAACAACCACTGCAGATTCGACCACTGAGGCCGAATACTTAGCTGCAAATGATGCAGCTAAGGAAGGTGTTTGGATTAGAAACTTCATTCAAGAGTTGAATGTTGTTCCTAGCATGAAAGACCCCATTACTGTGTTTTGTGACAACACTGGGGCGGTTGCTCAAGTAAGAGAACCAAGATCTCACCAACGGACCAAGCACATTATGAGGAAGTATCACCTAATCCGTGATATTATCAAAAGAGGAGATGTGCAAATTGAGAGGGTCACATCAGCAGAGAACGTGGCAGATCCACTTACTAAACCCCTTAGTCGAGAAGCTTTCCAAGGTCATCTTCAGAAGATGGGACTTAGAGTAGCTTTAGAATGGCTTTGACGGGCAAGTGGGAGATTGTTAGGAATAGTGCCCTAGAAAGCCGATTGTATATCCGCTTTGTACTTTTCCTTATTGTAATCACAGACAATCTTTGAATAAAATAACGAATTGAGGCAACACTTCTTTATATGCTCTTGTTTGGTATGCGTTTACTTTAGTTGTGCATGTATGAGAACTCCCCTAATCCTGATGACTTTAGGACTCTACCATTTAGGTGAAATGGTTCATGAAACGAGCCCTATATCACATAAGTCATGATTAGCAAAATACTCCAAGCCGATGAGTCCTACAGACAGTGGGAGTGTCAACCTGACTCCTCTAAGGCTTGCTTGTGGGATCACGCCCTTAAGAAGGACCACCTTGTTTCATGGAGGTGCAAAGTGTATAGTTGATACGTGCGTGATACATGAGGGTGCTTACTTTAATAAGTAAGTTCACTGAGGTGCCCCGTGTGAGAACATTCCTAAATGGGAAAGGAAGTTTCTATTTCAGGAAATGGAAACTTCCAGATTAGGAAATATCTCACGAGTCATTGATGTGATTAATTGATCCTTAGACTTGAGGTTCCTTGTCACTTTATGAGTTAACTCTGTAGTCTTAGGTATAAGCTTTAAAGGATGTCGCCTTAGACAACTGATTCAAGGCTTATGCTGGGGCTGCACAAGTGATTCATGAAAGTGAATGAGAATCAAGAAAGGACCTACACTTGCATTTGCAAGGTGATCTCTTATTGTGTAAGTCATTCATATGCCATATGGAGTCCTTGGCCAAGGCAGTAGATCAAGACATCAAGAAAAGGGTTTCTTGGATTGAGATCAAATGGATATGAAATGCACTTAGCTTTAAGACCGGATTATTAGGGTTCTGATTATTCCCTTGCCCTAGATCTTGGTTGAGAGATAGTAAGTAGGAGGATTGTATCTCACATGAATCAATGACTTAAAGGTTCTGTCGAATCCGAACATTCCAATTCAGCTAGGGGTTAAACACCTGTTGCTAGACTATGGTCGTTTAATCTGTGGACTGATTAATTAATTAGTGAATTAATTAATTAGGGTCACTGCTAATTGAATTGAGAACCTAGAGGGTCACACACAACAACTTGGTTACATGAGTTGAGGCTTGAAAATGATTAAACGAGTTAATCGGACCAAGAGGGTTCCACACGTGTGAATTCACACGTGTGGCTCACGTGAGTGACACGTGTCATTGTGACACGTGTCACACACGTGTATATATATATATATATATATTAAATAATTAAATTAGTTAATTATTTAATAGACTTTGGTTTAATTTTGAATTAAAAAGAAAGTCTAATTTTGGAGAAAATAATCTAGTTAATTAATTACGAATTAATTAATTAGATAAAAATAAGTTATTTATTTTATAATAAATAAAGTATAAAATTATCCAAAAATAGTTTGGATATTTTTAAGCTCTCTTAAAAGTTGACTAGAAATAGAATTCAAAGTCAAAGTTGGAAAATACTTGATGATCAAGTAATAGGAGAGAGAGGAACCAAATCCTAGTCCAAAAGGGACTAGTTTCGGCCGCCCCTCCCCTTCCTATATATAGGGGAGCTCATGCTCCCCTTTAGAGCTAATAGACAATTCTTGGTTCATGTGATGAACACCTTTCTTTCTCCAAGATTAAATTAAACCCTAGGTTAAGCCTAAACACTAACTAGAGAACTAGCATCCTTACTAGTTAGATTGTGATCAAGTTGGTGGACTTTCTCTAGAGACTTCAAGTTAGAAGTTTGAAGATTCGAGCTTTACCAAGGAGAGGGGATCAAGCCGCGAGAAGAGCGTTCTTGGGTGGCTTGAAACGCTTCAAGAAAGAATAAAAGAAAAGTAAGTTTTCTATCTTTACGAATTTGGTTACACGATTACGAGTTCAAGGTCCTTTTGTTGGGAAAATCTTTTAAATTCCGCTGCTTTCTGATTCTGTTTTCCAACACATTTGTCCATTCTTGAACATTTAATCAAAATACAAGTGCATGTGAAGTAACCTAACTTAACCTATAGACTTGACAGACTCGACTTCCCGCCTAGCACTCCAAGCCTGCAAAGAAGCTGAAAACAAACCGGGTTCAGTCTATACAAGACTGGTGGGTATAAAACGAGGCATAGGTAACATATACAACAATATTGAAACATTCACATGCAAGTTATAATCCCAAATGAGGTTTTAGAACATTTCCCAAGTGGGTGAAATAGATAATTCATCAAAAGGGATTATAATATTCATTTTCATTCTTTAGGTCTTTTGTGGCCCGGCGAGTAGGCGTGCATTATCTCCAACCAAAACCTCATGTAGTTCATTAAACGTTCTTTCTTTCTTTTATTCATTCATGCATAACATTCTTTGTGCACATTCATGAACATTTACACCTTCTTCCTCCGGGTGATGGCCGGGTGATCGACCCGAACCATCCATTCACTGACCAAAACGGGAACATGACTCCCCAGATGGTACTCACCGTCCATTCCTCGCTAACTCCTAACGAGGTCCGGTTACTCCGTTCATTGGTGGAACTAGTGTGCGGGTTCACCGTCAGCGCTTGCCTCCTCGGGTCACCACTCACACCAAGTCCCTGGGCCCCATTCTGTGCATTCATTCATTCTTTTCTCGCCAAAACATTAGGTAGGATTCATAAAATAAGGCTTTACGTTGAAAACATTTACTCTTTAAAACGACTCTATATATGTAACGCCCCGATTTTCAGACAATCAGGTACGCTCGACACGTGTGGGTTTCGAGCGGTAGGATTTATTTTATTAATTTCGTTTATTCAATTTAAGTGTGTTATATTAATTTCTATAAATTGTGTTCAATATGATTACGTGGAAATTATGTGATATTCAATTCTAATTGAGAATCCTTGTATGAATGGAATTCAATTGTTACGTGAATTAATTGCCCAATTTGTATTAATTGCCTAATTGTCCTTAAATGCTCATTTCTTTCAATTGAGGGACCTAATTGCATGAAAACCTTTTGGACTTAATTGATCACTTCCCAAACCTTTTATACTTAATTGCATAACTTATGAACTTAAAGGATTGGATCATAAATATTGCATATTTCCCAAAAATATCACGGTATAGCTTCTTCATGCTTCCATTCATTTCATTTTTCATCAAAGAATTATTCTTCCTCATGCTCTCTCTACCGAGCCAAAATTCATGGGAAAGGAAGGAGGAAATCATCATCTTCAAGCTATAATTTGTTAGGAAATTCATGATTCAAGCTCAAGCATCCATACTCATCATCTTTCTTCATCTATTTTCACCTCAAGGTACATATGATCATTTATGTGATTTCTTGGAATTTATCTCTTGAAGCTAGGGTTATGATTTACATGTAATAGCTTGTGTATATGATGTTAGGAGTATGATTTCATACTTTGAGTTTGAATTCCTTGCATGAATCTTGAAGCATATGAGCTTATGTGATGAAATGATATATATGCTAAACTTGGTGATTATGATGATTAAGGCATGCTTTATGTGTTTTGATTGCATACTAATGTATAGTGAACATGTATACATACATATTTCCAGAATTCTTGCATGTTGTGTTGATTTTGGGATGTTTTGGGGATGCTTGGTTTTGTCCCGAGAGCATCCCCTGTTTTGCTCTGTTCTCTGTTCTTCCTGCGTAACGGGAACGGCCGTTCCCGCCCCTTTTGAAAAAGGGGAACAGCCGCTCCCATTGTTTGAATGATGTGCTTGGCGGCGAGGACGGGAACGACCGTTCCCATTTTGGCTTGCACGCCGGAACGGCCGTTCCCATCTTCGGGGAGCCCGACAGCGGGAACGGCCATTCCCATTTTGAACTGAACCCTGGAACGGCCGTTCCCAGCTCTCTGGTAGTGCAGAAATATTCTGCACAAAATTACAATTTTAGCCCCTCGTTCCAATGGCTTATTTGATCCCGAATTGCTATTATATGATTGATTATATGTCAAAACAACATGTTTTCATGCTACATTGTGTATTGCTCGATGTCTCGTGTATAATTGTGCCGTGCGTCGTTTTATGATATAACATGCTTGAATTATAGTCTCATGCACGTACATTGTCCCGTTTCTTGTCCAGTTGTCCTCCAGGGCGGAGATTATGGTCATGAGCACGTTCAAGCATTCACGAGTCGTGTGCCGCCTGTCAGGTGAGGTTTAATTTCTAGTTATATAGAACCTGTATAACCTTTGCGTGACTATTTTAGCCAAAAGGTATTTATAGTTATACTTTCATGAAATCAAGTATCGTTTCAAGTTATAGTATTGTTCATGAAGTAAGCAAGTAAAGCATGTTAGTATTCACGAATCAAGCATGTCATGTTCATGATTGCAAGCAAGGGTGTTCTCTTGGCCAGGTCCTCCTTAGTGGGGGCGCTGGATTGGTTCTCGTGCCAATGATTGTCCGTCCAATCACAAGATGAACAATACCCTACCATGTACGTGTGTTCTCTTGGCCAGGTTCTCCTTAGTGAGGGCGCTGGATTGGTCCTCGTGCCAATGGTTGTCCGTCCAACCACAAGAAGAACAAAGCCTTATTGTGTACCGTGTTTCCTCTGGCCAGGTCCTTCTGAGTGAAGGGCGCTGGATTGGTTTCGTGCCAATGATTGTCCGTCCAATCACAGGAGGAATAAACCCTATCATGTTGCAAGCACGCCAAGTAGTGATTGCATGATTCCATTCCATGAAAGTGCTAATTGATTACACTACATGATTGCATGATAATTGAATTGCGTGATCACCTAATAGAAGCAAGCAAGCAAGCATGTTTATTGATTGTATAAAATGAATAAATAACTAATAATGACAGTTGTATCCTCGGGCGAAGAATACTTTATTGTTGAACTTGTATATATTTATCTTTTATAAAACTTTACCCGAGAATATAACTTGCATGTTATCTGCGCTAATATATATGTAAACCCCTCACTCGGTCTTCACAGACTGACGCCTCCACCTTTCAGGTTATTGCAGGTGCGTGCTAGGCGGGAAGTGAGTCGAGTCCAGTCTTGGTAGTCGAGTCTTGCACGGTGCATTATATTTACTGGTTTATTTATTGTTCAAGGAAGTTATGTTTGATGTTATTAGTCGTTATTGTTGTTTTATTGAAAGATGATAATGTATTGATATGTAAAATTAGAACATATTCTGGATGATAAATGAAAATATTTGTTAGTGATTGATTTATGCTTCCGCATTATTTTATTGCACGTTTTAGTTTTGCCGCCTAGCTTGTCGAGTATTGCATTGTCACCCGTTCGCTATAGTTTTGATTTATGTATGGACTTTCCATTTCATACGTGGATCGAGGCTATAGTGCGGGGGTGTGGCACCTCCACGTGTACGGGGTGCTACATCTGAGGTGGTATCAGAGCCCGGTTGTAAAACCGAGGTTCTAGTGTCGTGTCGTGTCGAGTTTAGGTCGTACGGCATAGGAATTACTTGATAATTTGAGAGTCGTACATATTATTTGAAGTTATTTGGCTACTTGGATTTCTTGAATTACCTGAAATACTTGATAACTTGTACTTTATATTAATTCATGCTATTAATTGCCATTGAGTGATCTTGACTTGTTTGGAATTTATATGGCCAACGTGTTTATTTTAAATATTGACGAAATACTTGTTTCAATTTATATTAAATTCTTGTTATCCGCATTAATTATGTGACAATTACGTGACTCGAACACGTTTCACCCACATGCATTTATTTGCAAAGCAAGTTGTGAGTGACAGGTTTTGGAAAGGTATGAATCAAGGCCGAAGAATTTGAAAACTTAGAAGGCTGATCAACCGCTTGGATCAAGTTGCAACTCGGTCAAGCGAGAATGAACACCGGGATCAAGCTCAACGTTACTACGGTGCCAGGTTCTTCAATGCATTCATAAGCACGTGCATCATAATTGTTAATTAAATTGTTTCTCAATTATAAATATTGTTTCCTACTTGATGTCTTGGATGCATGTTCAAATTATTCACATTATTTATATTCCCTTACTTGTAAGAATATTTTTGAAACGATATAATTGTTTTAATATGTTGCATTTTAAATTGATAGTAACGTGTGTATTGACATTTTAACCATCATGCATTATTTAGTGTTTATTGTTAATAGGCTCTCCCTATGTTCTGCACAATCTCTGCTCTTATTTCTACTAATTTGAATTTAAAGAAGAGATTTTGAATCAGAGGATACCATGGTGGTAACCGGGTAATTTGATTTGGATTGAAAGTTTAGCAAAATTTTGGGGTTGTGAGAAGAATTGTTCGGGATTTGGTAAAATCAGGAGGTGAAGTAGATATTGGAAAATTTCGGGAATGGAAAATGATGATAAGTTCAAGCAGATAATGTTCAGTGGATCTTTTAACCTTCAGGAATTGTGCAGTATTTTGGGAATTCAGTAAGGGTAGAAGAAAGAACTTTCTTGTTTTGGATTGGGATGATAGCTTGACAGATATCAATTTTAAAAGCAGTCGAGGATAAACACAGGACATGGCATCTTCATGAATAGTAGAAGGGGGTAGGATGTTGCAGAATTTAATATTGAATTAAAGTGGTGACACTCAGGGAGAGTAAATCATCAATCAACATTTTGATTAACGACCAGTGGGACGAGGAAAAGTTACGGGAATTGAATCAGCAGAGAAGCTTGCAAGTGGGAAAGGACAGAATGAACCTAAAGGATAAGAAAATTCTATTTTCTTAAGGGGGAGAGCCGGTCTGGAAATAAATTAAATCAGAAGCTAGACAGCACTCGGAAAGTTGGAAATTTGAGAGAATCAATCCCTACTGGAAACCCCTATCAGAACCATGTGAAAGAAGTCTTCAATAAGTTAAGCTTTCCTCCCTCTTACAAAAGAAAAGTCCCATCATCGACAGTACCTCGTTCTATTATCATTTTCAGGAAAGTGGGTACACTGTCCGAAATCCTCCGACAACCTCAGGATATCATTTGACTCAGTAATTAGAAAAGGATTCAGTTTGAGCGATATCCGGAATCAATCTCAAGTTTTGATAGGTTAACCCCGACAAGAGTTTTCTTACGAAGTTGTTACTTGTACCCTAGAGATGTTTGGGAATGCTCATCGTGCTTCCATTCGTGGGGTTGCCGTCGCCTCCATGAATACACCAGCTTACTATGAACCCTTCAGAGAGATGGAAGTTCGAGTGATCCTCTCTTTCAAGATATTTCGTGGAATTGTGGGGTATGTTATCAAATTTCAGGGATCAAATGGAAGACGTGTTACTAGGACTTGATTTCTTCGGTATCTATGCAAGCGTGCTTGCTGAATTACTCTCACGGGATGATGACCTTGATTTCTCTATTGCAAATAACCGCCGTATGGTTAACTAAGGGAGTAAGAGCTCAACTTTCAGATTACAAACACGAAGTCAGGAATGTTGCTTCGGAGAAGGTTTACTTTAAATTACTGAAATCGGAGAAATGGTAACACCTGTTTTCTCTGCTCATTGGACCAGAGCTGACTTGGAACACAAAGTCAGTCTTTTAAGCTTGAACGGGCAATTACACGCTCGCAAGAATAACAGGGTGTTTTCAGTTCTGGAATCAGAAAGTAAAATGTGGGAATCAGTGCAAGAATGGTTTAACCGGCAAATCTGTAATTCAGACAGGTCTGAGGATGTAGTGATTAATGATGATTTACGGATTATGTTAGAAAATAGCACAATAACAGAAATGGCTATCAAGAATGGGAATATCGAACCGTAGTGATGCAGAGCGGGAAAATCTCAACGAGAGAATCAAGTATTCAACCGAATTGATTCAGCCTCAGAATTTCAATCCCTGGCGAACGGTACACCTAATCATGCATACCATGTGCATTATTATTTTATCATTATTTTGTTAATTCTAAATATGACTCCTTGTTGTTATTAATTGTTTATTATTAATTCGTTAGTCTTGTATATGATTCCTTGTTTATTAATAATTGTTACAAGAACGATTACTTGCATAAAAGATAATTTTATCTGATCCCTGTGCATTAATTGTAAATATGGACCTAAGTGCTCGCTTGAATTTTATTTCGTGTGCGTGAGAGACGGGGATTCTCTCAGAGTTGTCAAGAGACGGGGCTCTCTTGTTATTTGCTCGAGAGGCGGGGTTCTCTCGTTAATTGTTTGAGAGTCGGGGCACTCTCGCTATTTTAATTACTTGTCAACTTGTTTTAGCGGAAGGTTAGATTTTCTTTCGAGTGATTAAACTCCGGAAGTTGAGGGTCGTGATCTCAACCATTGGAAGACTTTGTGGAATGAAGACCTCTTTCAAACTAATCCCTGACGGGGAGTAGCTAACCCGCGTGGGATGAACATGTAAGAGCCAATTAAATTCCAGGAATTCAAGACATGGAATCCGAGGACGAATTCTCTTAAGGGGGAGAGAGTTGTAACGCCCCGATTTTCAGACAATCAGGTACGCTCGACACGTGTGGGTTTCGAGCGGTAGGATTTATTTTATTAATTTCGTTTATTCAATTTAAGTGTGTTATATTAATTTCTATAAATTGTGTTCAATATGATTACGTGGAAATTATGTGATATTCAATTCTAATTGAGAATCCTTGTATGAATGGAATTCAATTGTTACGTGAATTAATTGCCCAATTTGTATTAATTGCCTAATTGTCCTTAAATGCTCATTTCTTTCAATTGAGGGACCTAATTGCATGAAAACCTTTTGGACTTAATTGATCACTTCCCAAACCTTTTATACTTAATTGCATAACTTATGAACTTAAAGGATTGGATCATAAATATTGCATATTTCCCAAAAATATCACGGTATAGCTTCTTCATGCTTCCATTCATTTCATTTTTCATCAAAGAATTATTCTTCCTCATGCTCTCTCTACCGAGCCAAAATTCATGGGAAAGGAAGGAGGAAATCATCATCTTCAAGCTATAATTTGTTAGGAAATTCATGATTCAAGCTCAAGCATCCATACTCATCATCTTTCTTCATCTATTTTCACCTCAAGGTACATATGATCATTTATGTGATTTCTTGGAATTTATCTCTTGAAGCTAGGGTTATGATTTACATGTAATAGCTTGTGTATATGATGTTAGGAGTATGATTTCATACTTTGAGTTTGAATTCCTTGCATGAATCTTGAAGAATATGAGCTTATGTGATGAAATGATATATATGCTAAACTTGGTGATTATGATGATTAAGGCATGCTTTATGTGTTTTGATTGCATACTAATGTATAGTGAACATGTATACATACATATTTCCAGAATTCTTGCATGTTGTGTTGATTTTGGGATGTTTTGGGGATGCTTGGTTTTGTCCCGAGAGCATCCCCTGTTTTGCTCTGTTCTCTGTTCTTCCTGCGTAACGGGAACGGCCGTTCCCGCCCCTTTTGAAAAAGGGGAACAGCCGTTCCCATTGTTTGAATGATGTGCTTGGCGGCGAGGACGGGAACGACCGTTCCCATTTTGGCTTGCACGCCGGAACGGCCGTTCCCATCTTCGGGGAGCCCGACAGCGGGAACGGCCATTCCCATTTTGAACTGAACCCTGGAACGGCCGTTCCCAGCTCTCTGGTAGTGCAGAAATATTCTGCACAAAATTACAATTTTAGCCCCTCGTTCCAATGGCTTATTTGATCCCGAATTGCTATTATATGATTGATTATATGTCAAAACAACATGTTTTCATGCTACATTGTGTATTGCTCGATGTCTCGTGTATAATTGTGCCGTGCGTCGTTTTATGATATAACATGCTTGAATTATAGTCTCATGCACGTACATTGTCCCGTTTCTTGTCCAGTTGTCCTCCAGGGCGGAGATTATGGTCATGAGCACGTTCACGCATTCACGAGTCGTGTGTCGCCTGTCAGGTGAGGTTTAATTTCTAGTTATATAGAACCTGTATAACCTTTGCGTGACTATTTTAGCCAAAAGGTATTTATAGTTATACTTTCATGAAATCAAGTATCGTTTCAAGTTATAGTATTGTTCATGAAGTAAGCAAGTAAAGCATGTTAGTATTCACGAATCAAGCATGTCATGTTCATGATTGCAAGCAAGGGTGTTCTCTTGGCCAGGTCCTCCTTAGTGGGGGCGCTGGATTGGTTCTCGTGCCAATGATTGTCCGTCCAATCACAAGATGAACAATACCCTACCGTGTACGTGTGTTCTCTTGGCCAGGTTCTCCTTAGTGAGGGCGCTGGATTGGTCCTCGTGCCAATGGTTGTCCGTCCAACCACAAGAAGAACAAAGCCTTATTGTGTACCGTGTTTCCTCTGGCCAGGTCCTTCTGAGTGAAGGGCGCTGGATTGGTTTCGTGCCAATGATTGTCCGTCCAATCACAGGAGGAATAAACCCTATCATGTTGCAAGCACGCCAAGTAGTGATTGCATGATTCCATTCCATGAAAGTGCTAATTGATTACACTACATGATTGCATGATAATTGAATTGCGTGATCACCTAATAGAAGCAAGCAAGCAAGCATGTTTATTGATTGTATAAAATGAATAAATAACTAATAATGACAGTTGTATCCTCGGGCGAAGAATACTTTATTGTTGAACTTGTATATATTTATCTTTTATAAAACTTTACCCGAGAATATAACTTGCATGTTATCTGCGCTAATATATATGTAAACCCCTCACTCGGTCTTCACAGACTGACGCCTCCACCTTTCAGGTTATTGCAGGTGCGTGCTAGGCGGGAAGTGAGTCGAGTCCAGTCTTGGTAGTCGAGTCTTGCACGGTGCATTATATTTACTGGTTTATTTATTGTTCAAGGAAGTTATGTTTGATGTTATTAGTCGTTATTGTTGTTTTATTGAAAGATGATAATGTATTGATATGTAAAATTAGAACATATTCTGGATGATAAATGAAAATATTTGTTAGTGATTGATTTATGCTTCCGCATTATTTTATTGCACGTTTTAGTTTTGCCGCCTAGCTTGTCGAGTATTGCATTGTCACCCGTTCGCTATAGTTTTGATTTATGTATGGACTTTCCATTTCATACGTGGATCGAGGCTATAGTGCGGGGGTGTGGCACCTCCACGTGTACGGGGTGCTACATCTGAGGTGGTATCAGAGCCCGGTTGCAAAACCGAGGTTCTAGTGTCGTGTCGTGTCGAGTTTAGGTCGTACGACATAGGAATTACTTGATAATTTGAGAGTCGTGCATATTATTTGAAGTTATTTGGCTACTTGGATTTCTTGAATTACCTGAAATACTTGATAACTTGTACTTTATATTAATTCATGCTATTAATTGCCATTGAGTGATCTTGACTTGTTTGGAATTTATATGGCCAACGTGTTTATTTTAAATATTGACGAAATACTTGTTTCAATTTATATTAAATTCTTGTTATCCGCATTAATTATGTGACAATTACGTGACTCGAACACGTTTCACCCACATGCATTTATTTGCAAAGCAAGTTGTGAGTGACAGGTTTTGGAAAGGTATGAATCAAGGCCGAAGAATTTGAAAACTTAGAAGGCTGATCAACCGCTTGGATCAAGTTGCAACTCGGTCAAGCGAGAATGAACACCGGGATCAAGCTCAACGTTACTACGGTGCCAGGTTCTTCAATGCATTCATAAGCACGTGCATCATAATTGTTAATTAAATTGTTTCTCAATTATAAATATTGTTTCCTACTTGATGTCTTGGATGCATGTTCAAATTATTCACATTATTTATATTCCCTTACTTGTAAGAATATTTTTGAAACGATATAATTGTTTTAATATGTTGCATTTTAAATTGATAGTAACGTGTGTATTGACATTTTAACCATCATGCATTATTTAGTGTTTATTGTTAATAGGCTCTCCCTATGTTCTGCACAATCTCTGCTCTTATTTCTACTAATTTGAATTTAAAGAAGAGATTTTGAATCAGAGGATACCATGGTGGTAACCGGGTAATTTGATTTGGATTGAAAGTTTAGCAAAATTTTGGGGTTGTGAGAAGAATTGTTCGGGATTTGGTAAAATCAGGAGGTGAAGTAGATATTGGAAAATTTCGGGAATGGAAAATGATGATAAGTTCAAGCAGATAATGTTCAGTGGATCTTTTAACCTTCAGGAATTGTGCAGTATTTTGGGAATTCAGTAAGGGTAGAAGAAAGAACTTTCTTGTTTTGGATTGGGATGATAGCTTGACAGATATCAATTTTAAAAGCAGTCGAGGATAAACACAGGACATGGCATCTTCATGAATAGTAGAAGGGGGTAGGATGTTGCAGAATTTAATATTGAATTAAAGTGGTGACACTCAGGGAGCGTAAATCATCAATCAACATTTTGATTAACGACCAGTGGGACGAGGAAAAGTTACGGGAATTGAATCAGCAGAGAAGCTTGCAAGTGGGAAAGGACAGAATGAACCTAAAGGATAAGAAAATTCTATTTTCTTAAGGGGGAGAGCCGGTCTGGAAATAAATTAAATCAGAAGCTAGACAGCACTCGGAAAGTTGGAAATTTGAGAGAATCAATCCCTACTGGAAACCCCTATCAGAACCATGTGAAAGAAGTCTTCAATAAGTTCAGCTTTCCTCCCTCTTACAAAAGAAAAGTCCCATCATCGACAGTACCTCGTTCTATTATCATTTTCAGGAAAGTGGGTACACTGTCCGAAATCCTCCGACAACCTCAGGATATCATTTGACTCAGTAATTAGAAAAGGATTCAGTTTGAGCGATATCCGGAATCAATCTCAAGTTTTGATAGGTTAACCCCGACAAGAGTTTTCTTACGAAGTTGTTACTTGTACCCTAGAGATGTTTGGGAATGCTCATCGTGCTTCCATTCGTGGGGTTGCCGTCGCCTCCATGAATACACCAGCTTACTATGAACCCTTCAGAGAGATGGAAGTTCGAGTGATCCTCTCTTTCAAGATATTTCGTGGAATTGTGGGGTATGTTATCAAATTTCAGGGATCAAATGGAAGACGTGTTACTAGGACTTGATTTCTTCGGTATCTATGCAAGCGTGCTTGCTGAATTACTCTCACGGGATGATGACCTTGATTTCTCTATTGCAAATAACCGTCGTATGGTTAACTAAGGGAGTAAGAGCTCAACTTTCAGATTACAAACACGAAGTCAGGAATGTTGCTTCGGAGAAGGTTTACTTTAAATTACTGAAATCGGAGAAATGGTAACACCTGTTTTCTCTGCTCATTGGACCAGAGCTGACTTGGAACACAAAGTCAGTCTTTTAAGCTTGAACGGGCAATTACACGCTCGCAAGAATAACAGGGTGTTTTCAGTTCTGGAATCAGAAAGTAAAATGTGGGAATCAGTGCAAGAATGGTTTAACCGGCAAATCTGTAATTCAGACAGGTCTGAGGATGTAGTGATTAATGATGATTTACGGATTATGTTAGAAAATAGCACAATAACAGAAATGGCTATCAAGAATGGGAATATCGAACCGTAGTGATGCAGAGCGGGAAAATCTCAACGAGAGAATCAAGTATTCAACCGAATTGATTCAGCCTCAGAATTTCAATCCCTGACGAACGGTACACCTAATCATGCATACCATGTGCATTATTATTTTATCATTATTTTGTTAATTCTAAATATGACTCCTTGTTGTTATTAATTGTTTATTATTAATTCGTTAGTCTTGTATATGATTCCTTGTTTATTAATAATTGTTACAAGAACGATTACTTGCATAAAAGATAATTTTATCTGATCCCTGTGCATTAATTGTAAATATGGACCTAAGTGCTCGCTTGAATTTTATTTCGTGTGAGTGAGAGACGGGGATTCTCTCAGAGTTGTCAAGAGACGGGGCTCTCTTGTTATTTGCTCGAGAGGCGGGGTTCTCTCGTTAATTGTTTGAGAGTCGGGGCACTCTCGCTATTTTAATTACTTGTCAACTTGTTTTAGCGGAAGGTTAGATTTCCTTTCGAGTGATTAAACTCCGGAAGTTGAGGGTCGTGATCTCAACCATTGGAAGACTTTGTGGAATGAAGACCTCTTTCAAACTAATCCCTGACGGGGAGTAGCTAACCCGCGTGGGATGAACATGTAAGAGCCAATTAAATTCCAGGAATTCAAGACATGGAATCCGAGGACGAATTCTCTTAAGGGGGAGAGAGTTGTAACGCCCCGATTTTCAGACAATCAGGTACGCTCGACACATGTGGGTTTCGAGCGGTAGGATTTATTTTATTAATTTCGTTTATTCAATTTAAGTGTGTTATATTAATTTCTATAAATTGTGTTCAATATGATTACGTGGAAATTATGTGATATTCAATTCTAATTGAGAATCCTTGTATGAATGGAATTCAATTGTTACGTGAATTAATTGCCCAATTTGTATTAATTGCCTAATTGTCCTTAAATGCTCATTTCTTTCAATTGAGGGACCTAATTGCATGAAAACCTTTTGGACTTAATTGATCACTTCCCAAACCTTTTATACTTAATTGCATAACTTATGAACTTAAAGGATTGGATCATAAATATTGCATATTTCCCAAAAATATCACGGTATAGCTTCTTCATGCTTCCATTCATTTCATTTTTCATCAAAGAATTATTCTTCCTCATGCTCTCTCTACCGAGCCAAAATTCATGGGAAAGGAAGGAGGAAATCATCATCTTCAAGCTATAATTTGTTAGGAAATTCATGATTCAAGCTCAAGCATCCATACTCATCATCTTTCTTCATCTATTTTCACCTCAAGGTACATATGATCATTTATGTGATTTCTTGGAATTTATCTCTTGAAGCTAGGGTTATGATTTACATGTAATAGCTTGTGTATATGATGTTAGGAGTATGATTTCATACTTTGAGTTTGAATTCCTTGCATGAATCTTGAAGAATATGAGCTTATGTGATGAAATGATATATATGCTAAAGTTGGTGATTATGATGATTAAGGCATGCTTTATGTGTTTTGATTGCATACTAATGTATAGTGAACATGTATACATACATATTTCCAGAATTCTTGCATGTTGTGTTGATTTTGGGATGTTTTGGGGATGCTTGGTTTTGTCCCGAGAGCATCCCCTGTTTTGCTCTGTTCTCTGTTCTTCCTGCGTAACGGGAACGGCCGTTCCCGCCCCTTTTGAAAAAGGGGAACAGCCGTTCCCATTGTTTGAATGATGTGCTTGGCGGCGAGGACGGGAACGACCGTTCCCATTTTGGCTTGCACGCCGGAACGGCCGTTCCCATCTTCGGGGAGCCCGACAGCGGGAACGGCCATTCCCATTTTGAACTGAACCCTGGAACGGCCGTTCCCAGCTCTCTGGTAGTGCAGAAATATTCTGCACAAAATTACAATTTTAGCCCCTCGTTCCAATGGCTTATTTGATCCCGAATTGCTATTATATGATTGATTATATGTCAAAACAACATGTTTTCATGCTACATTGTGTATTGCTCGATGTCTCGTGTATAATTGTGCCGTGCGTCGTTTTATGATATAACATGCTTGAATTATAGTCTCATGCACGTACATTGTCCCGTTTCTTGTCCAGTTGTCCTCCAGGGCGGAGATTATGGTCATGAGCACGTTCACGCATTCCCGAGTCGTGTGTCGCATGTCAGGTGAGGTTTAATTTCTAGTTATATAGAACCTGTATAACCTTTGCGTGACTATTTTAGCCAAAAGGTATTTATAGTTATACTTTCATGAAATCAAGTATCGTTTCAAGTTATAGTATTGTTCATGAAGTAAGCAAGTAAAGCATGTTAGTATTCACGAATCAAGCATGTCATGTTCATGATTGCAAGCAAGGGTGTTCTCTTGGCCAGGTCCTCCTTAGTGGGGGCGCTGGATTGGTTCTCGTGCCAATGATTGTCCGTCCAATCACAAGATGAACAATACCCTACCGTGTACGTGTGTTCTCTTGGCCAGGTTCTCCTTAGTGAGGGCGCTGGATTGGTCCTCGTGCCAATGGTTGTCCGTCCAACCACAAGAAGAACAAAGCCTTATTGTGTACCGTGTTTCCCCTGGCCAGGTCCTTCTGAGTGAAGGGCGCTGGATTGGTTTCGTGCCAATGATTGTCCGTCCAATCACAGGAGGAATAAACCCTATCATGTTGCAAGCACGCCAAGTAGTGATTGCATGATTCCATTCCATGAAAGTGCTAATTGATTACACTACATGATTGCATGATAATTGAATTGCGTGATCACCTAATAGAAGCAAGCAAGCAAGCATGTTTATTGATTGTATAAAATGAATAAATAACTAATAATGACAGTTGTATCCTCGGGCGAAGAATACTTTATTGTTGAACTTGTATATATTTATCTTTTATAAAACTTTACCCGAGAATATAACTTGCATGTTATCTGCGCTAATATATATGTAAACCCCTCACTCGGTCTTCACAGACTGACGCCTCCACCTTTCAGGTTATTGCAGGTGCGTGCTAGGCGGGAAGTGAGTCGAGTCCAGTCTTGGTAGTCGAGTCTTGCACGGTGCATTATATTTACTGGTTTATTTATTGTTCAAGGAAGTTATGTTTGATGTTATTAGTCGTTATTGTTGTTTTATTGAAAGATGATAATGTATTGATATGTAAAATTAGAACATATTCTGGATGATAAATGATAATTGAATTGCGTGATCACCTAATAGAAGCAAGCAAGCAAGCATGTTTATTGATTGTATAAAATGAATAAATAACTAATAATGACAGTTGTATCCTCGGGCGAAGAATACTTTATTGTTGAACTTGTATATATTTATCTTTTATAAAACTTTACCCGAGAATATAACTTGCATGTTATCTGCGCTAATATATATGTAAACCCCTCACTCGGTCTTCACAGACTGACGCCTCCACCTTTCAGGTTATTGCAGGTGCGTGCTAGGCGGGAAGTGAGTCGAGTCCAGTCTTGGTAGTCGAGTCTTGCACGGTGCATTATATTTACTGGTTTATTTATTGTTCAAGGAAGTTATGTTTGATGTTATTAGTCGTTATTGTTGTTTTATTGAAAGATGATAATGTATTGATATGTAAAATTAGAACATATTCTGGATGATAAATGAAAATATTTGTTAGTGATTGATTTATGCTTCCGCATTATTTTATTGCACGTTTTAGTTTTCCCGCCTAGCTTGTCGAGTATTGCATTGTCACCCGTTCGCTATAGTTTTGATTTATGTATGGACTTTCCATTTCATACGTGGATCGAGGCTATAGTGCGGGGGTGTGGCACCTCCACGTGTACGGGGTGCTACAATATACGTATATTAATTTTGGTCGAAAACTTTTCACAATGAAGGTATATATAGGGTCATATATCTACATAGAAGAAAAACCCACCTGTATGCCTCTTACCAAACAATACCAAGAAGAAAAGGAGACTCACAAGTGTCCAATGAACCCGACATCTCCGCCCTGGAGAAAACTGTGCAAAAGACAATGTAACGTGTTCGTGAGACTCAAGACTCCAAATGAACCATATATGACGCACGACATGCAATGAACATGATATGAATGCCTAAAAGATGATATTATGGAATGAACATGTTCATGTGCACTATTAATGCACTTAAATCATATAAACAAGCCATTCATTCGTTAAGAGAAGCGTTCATATGATTCAAGTGCATAACCTATCATATAAGAGCATATTAAGAGCATCCATAATTTTAAAGTTCCTAAAAGGGGTAAGAAATGCACAAGAGTTGACATAAATAACACTTATTACATTTAAATTCATATCACTTCATAATTCACATATTTTACATCAAACGGTCCCATAAATTTCATATAACACTCAAATATGTCATGTTTACAATTAGAAAATAACAAGATAAAGGTATTCAAATTATTTAAATATGTAAACATAAAATAGATAACAATCAAATTCCAATTAAATTAAACCATATAATATATGTATATATATATATATATATATATATGTTGGAAAACACGAATCAGAAAGCAGCGGAATTTAAAAAATTTTCCCAACAAAAGGACCTTGAACTCGCAATCGTGTAACCAAATTCGTAAAGATAGAAAACTTGCTTTTCTTTTGTTCTTTCTTGAAGCGTTTCAAGCCACCCAAGAACGCTCTTCTCGCGGCTTGATCCCCTCTCCTTGGTAAAGCTCGAATCTTCAAACTTCTAACTTGAAGTCTCTAGAGAAAGTCCACCAACTTGATCACAATCTAACTAGTAAGGATGCTAGTTCTCTAGTTAGTGTTTAGGCTTAACCTAGGGTTTAATATAATCTTGGAGAAAGGAAGGTGTTCAACACATGAACCAAGAATTGTCAATCAGCTCCATAAGGAGCTCGAGCTCCCCTATTTATAGGGAGGGGGGTGCCGAAATTCCTAGTCCTTTATGGGCTAGGATTTTGGTCCCTCTCTCCTATTACTTGATCATCAAGTATTTTCCAACTTTGACTTTGAATTCTAATTCTAGTCAACTTTTAAGAGAGCTAAAAATATCCAAACTATTTTTGGATAATTTTATACTTTATTTATTATAAAATAAATAACTTATTTTATCTAATTAATTAATTCATAATTAATTAACTAGATTATTTTCTCCAAAATTAGACTTTCTTTTTAATTCAAAATTAAACCAAAGTCTATTAAATAATTAACTAATTAATTATTTAATATTACATAATCACGTGTGGCACACGTGTCTTAATGACACGTGTCCAATCACGTGAGCCACACGTGTGATTTCACACGTGTGGAACCCCTTAGGCTCGATTAACTCGTTTAATCATTTTTAAGCCTCAACTCATGTAACCAAGTTGTTGTGTGTGACCCTCTAGGTTCTCAATTCAATTAGCAGTAACCCTAATTAATTAGTTCACTAATTAATTAATCAGTCCACAGATTAAACGACCATAGTCTAGCAACAGGTGTTTAACCCCTAGCTGAATTGGAATGTTCGGATTCGACAGAACCTTTAAGTCATTGATTCACGTGAGATACAATCCTCCTACTTACTATCTCTCAACCAAGATCTAGGGCAAGGGAATAATCAGAACCCTAATAATCCGGTCTTAAAGCTAAGTGCATTTCATATCCATTTGATCTCAATACAAGAAACCCTTTTCTTGATGTCTTGATCTACTACCTTGGCCAAGGACTCCATATGGCATATGAATGACTTATACAATAAGAGATCACCTTGCAAATGCAAGTGTAGGTCCTATCTTGATTCTCATTCACTTTCATGAATCACTTGTGCAGCCCCAGCATAAGCCTTGAATCAGTTGTCTAAGGCGACACCCTTTAAAGCTTATACCTAAGACTACAGAGTTAACTCATAAAGTGAGAAGGAACCTCAAGTCTAAGGATCAATTAATCACATCAATGACTCGTGAGATATTTCCTAATCTGGAAGTTTCCATTTCCTGAAATAGAAACTTCCTTTCCCATTTAGGAATGTTCTCACACGGGGCACCTCAGTGAACTTACTTATTAAAGTAAGCACCCTCATGTATCACGCACGTATCAACTATACACTTTGCACCTCCATGAAACAAGGTGGTCCTTCTTAAGGGCATGATCCCATAAGCAAGCCTTAGAGGAGTCAGGTTGACACTCCCACTGTCTGTAGGACTCATCGGCTTGGAGTATTTTACTAATCATGACTTATGTGATATAGGGCTCGTTTCATGAACCATTTCACCTAAATGGTAGAGTCCTAAAGTCATCAGGATTAGGGGAGTTCTCATACATGCACAGCTAAAGTAAACGCATACCAAACAAGAGCATATAATGAAGTGTTGCCTCAACTCGTTATTTTATTCAAAGATTGTCTGTGATTACAATAAGGAAAAGCACAAAGCGGATATACAATCGGCTTTCTAGGGCACTATTCCTAACAATCTCCCACTTGCCCGTCAAAGCCATTCTAAAGCTACTCTAAGCCCCATCTTCTGAAGATGACCTTGGAAAGCTTCTCGACTAAGGGGTTTAGTAAGTGGATCTGCCACGTTCTCTGCTGATGTGACCCTCTCAATTAGCACATCTCCTCTTTTGATAATATCACGGATTAGGTGATACTTCCTCATAATGTGCTTGGTCCGTTGGTGAGATCTTGGTTCTCTTGCTTGAGCAACCGCCCCAGTGTTGTCACAAAACACAGTAATGGGGTCTTTCATGCTAGGAACAACATTCAAGTCTTGAATGAAGTTTCTAATCCAAACACCTTCCTTAGCTGCATCATTTGCAGCTAAGTATTCGGCCTCAGTGGTCGAATCCGCAGTGGTAGTTTGCTTGGAACTCTTCCAACTCACTGCTCCGCCGTTTAGGCAGAAAATGTATCCTGACATTGACTTAAAATCATCTAAGTCAGATGCAAAGCTTGCATCGCAGTATCATTCGACAGTAAGATCTTTCTGACCTCCGTAAACTAAGAATTAATCTTTAGTACTTTTCAAGTACTTAAGAATATTCTTCACGGCAGCCCAGTGACCATCTCCAGGGTCAGATTGGAAACGACTTGTTACACTAAGTGCATAAGCCACATCCGGTCGAGTACATAATATTGCATACATTATGCTACCTATTGCTGATGCATAAGGTGTATGAGTCATTCTTTCCTTCTCAAGGTTAGTCTTAGGATACATCTTCTTTGAAAGACATGTTCCTACACTCATAGGAAGGTTCTTAACCTTTGCAGACTCCATATTGAATCTCTTCAATACTTTGTCAATGTACATCGACTGTGATAGTCCTATTAACCTTCTAGATCTATCTCTATAGATTTTAATTCCAAGGATATAGGACGCATCACCAAGATCTTTCATCTCGAATTGGTTCGATAACCATAACTTAGTCACTTTCATGTCATCCTTCGAATTCCCAATAAGAAGGATGTCATCAACATAAAGTACTAAGAATTGCACTGAGGTCTCCAATTCCTTTCTATACACACATGATTCATTCGAAATTTGGATGAAGCCAAAAGCTTTGACCGATTCATCAAATCGAATGTTCCAATTCCTAGAAGCCTGTTTCAATCCATAGATTGATCTTTGGAGTTTGCAAACCTTTTGCTCACTCCCACTGAATGTGAAACCTATGGGTTGCTCCATATAAATGTCTTTCTCAATGTCACCATTGAGAAAGGCAGTTTTCACATCCATTTGCCATATCTCATAGTCATAATATGCAGCAATGGCAAGCATGATTCGAATGGACTTTTGCATTGCAACTGGTGAAAAGGTTTCGTCAAAGTCCACGCCGGGTCTTTGAGTGAATCCTTTTACAACCAGTCTTGCTTTGTAGGCTGCAATGCTTCCATCAACTCCAAGCTTTCTCTTAAAGATCCATTTGCAACCTATGGGTTTGACCCCATCAGGCAAATCTACCAAGGTCTAAACTTGGTTGGAGTTCATGGAATCCATTTCGGATTTCATGGCTTCTATCCACTGTTCAGAGTCAGAATCTGAAAGTGCCTCCTCATATGTTAAAGGATCATTATCCTTTTGAGAGATTTCATGGAAGAATCCATACCATCTCTCCGGCTGTCTAGGAGTGCGTTCAGAACGCCTTAGAGGAGGATTTTCGTGTGTATCGAAATTCGTGATTGGTTGTAGTTGATCAGAGTGGGACGTTTCTTCAGTGGGTGATGTGGGGTCATTTTGTACTTCTTCTAATTCTATGATCTTGCCTTTCTTTTCTTTAAGGAACGGTTCCTCAAGAAAAGTGGCATTTCTGGAAACAAACACCTTTTGCTCAGATTGATCATGGAAGTAGTATCCAATGGTTTCCTTAGGATAACCTACAAAGTAGCATAAGTTAGAACGAGATTCTAACTTATCTCCCACTGTCCTCTTCACGTAAGCAGGACAACCCCAAATTCTTAAGTAAGAATAACTAGGGATTTTACCATGCCACATTTCATAGGGCGTCTTAGGGACTGACTTAGAGGAAACTAGATTCAGAATCTTTGCTGCACTTTCTAGGGCATAACCCCAGAAAGAAGGTGGTAAGTCAGTGAAACTCATCATGGAACGAACCATATCAAGTGGGGTTCTATTCCTTCTCTCAAAAACTCCATTAAGCTGAGGAGTTCCCGGAGGAGTCCACTGAGAGATAATCCCATTATCCTTGAGATGATTAAGGAATTCTTCACTAAGATATTCGCCTCCTCGATCAGATCGAAGTGCTTTGATCTTGTGACCAGTTTGGTTCTCAACCTCCTTTTGAAATTCTAAGAATTTCTCAAAAGCTTCAGATTTATACTTCATTAAGTATACATAACCATACCGACTAAAGTCATCAGTAAAGGTTATGAAGTACTGATGATTGTTTCTAGTGCTTACACTAAGCGGTCCACAAACATCAGTATGGATCAAATCCAAAACCTCAGTGGCACGTTCCACAGTTCCTTTAAAAGGAACTTTGGACATCTTTCCTTTGAGACAGGATTCGCAAGAAGTCAACTCTTTGAGATCATTTTCAGAGAATGATCCTAAAGTGTTTATCTTGCTAATTCTGTTCTTGGAAATGTGTCCTAATCTAGCGTGCCATAAGGGAGCTGAAACTTTGTCATCTCTCTTACGCTTTGTTTCTCGTTGAATATTCATAATATTGATATTTTGAGTTAGGTAAAGTCCATTACTTAGAGTGCCGATGTGATCGGAAGAGTTGTTCCGTTTGATAAAATATTTACCATTCTTAATATAAGTTTCATAACCTTCACAATCTAATATTGGAACTGAAATTATATTACGAATAATGCTCGGTACATAAAGGACTTTGTTTAATACTAACTCAAAAC
Organism: Lantana camara; assembly: GCA_037501455.1. Classification (NCBI taxonomy): domain Eukaryota; kingdom Viridiplantae; phylum Streptophyta; class Magnoliopsida; order Lamiales; family Verbenaceae; genus Lantana; species Lantana camara. Next base: position 41,594,477 of record CM074865.1, read on the forward strand.
TACCAAAATCTAATCTAATTGTGCCTAAAGCTCGAGCTTCAACGTTTGAGCCATCGCCGATCTTCAAGACACATTCTCCTTCTTTGAGTTGTTGGACTTCACTTAGCATCTGTACATCATTACAGATATGAGTTCCACAACCGGTATCAAGTACCCAAGAACTAGAATTAATAGAAAGATTTACTTCAACGAGAAAGATACCTTTCTTTAGAGTAGCCTTGTACTCTGGGCAGTTTCTCCTCCAATGTCCCGCTTTGCCACAATGGAAGCAAACATCCTCTTTCTGATCACGCTTCTTCTTTTGGGCCTTCCCCTTCGAAATGCCACCAGTGGGCCTAAGGGGTTTCTTCTTCTTCTTTTGGGCTTTCTTGCCCTTACCTTTAGAAGGCCCAGAAGAGGAAGATGGAGCATTCACCATCAAAACCTTATTGTCCTTCTTGATCGTGCTTTCAGCAGTCACAAGCTGACTAATCAGCTCAGCTACAGTAGCACCAGCATGATTCATGTTGAAGTTAAGGACAAATGGGTTGAATGATGGTGGGAGCGAAGCTAGCAACAAATCCACTGAAAGCTCATCTTTCAGTGGCATGTCCATGGAAGCAAGTTTCTCAGTAAGGGCAAGAAACTTGAGTCCATATTCATGGACACTTGAACCTTCCCTCATTCTCAAGTGGAATAATTCCTTTGAAGTGTTATACCTTGTAACACGTTCATGAGGGCGGTAAAGTTGCTCTAAGTGGTCGTAAATCTCCCAAGCAAATTCCATGGCCTCATGTTGTCTTTGTAAGTCCGGAGACATGTTAGCCAACATAAGGCAACGGGCTTGGAGATTATCATCCTTCCACTTCTGAATCGCATCCCGCTCGGCCCGAGTGGGAGCCTCCCCTTCGGGACTAGGCTCCCCTTCGAAGAGAACATAAGTTCTCTTCTCAGAATCTAAAATGATTTTTAGATTCCTCAGCCAATCAGAATAGTTGGGACCAGTCAACTTGTTTGACTCGAGGATCGATACAAGAGGGTTTTTGGTTGCCATTTCAAAACACGTAGAGAATCACAGAATCTACGACCTAAATGGTAAAACAGAGAACTAGTGAGCATGCTGAATTATAACGATATACAAAAGATAAGGTCTTTAATCTATTGTAGCTCCCACTGTTTTTCAAAGATCTAGAATTCCCAAAGATCTAAGAGGAACACGTTTCCCAATGGGTACTAAGATCCTAGGCATTTTACCTCGAACCCACGACTCGCGGACATTCTTAGTAAGAACCCTAGGTAGGTACAACTTACCAATTTTAACACCTTTAGAACTCTTAGTAATTGTTTTTGCATCACCTATCTTTCAATATGGACCCACGACTCGTGCGACATCCATATTTACTTAGGCGTTAAGCTAGACCCATCAATCATAAGATCATGACCAAAACTTAGTTTGAACGACCCACGACTCGCGGACATCGCCCTTGCTAAAATTGACCACGAAATATTGATCATTTAAAATGATTAATTAGGTAACTAAGAACTAATAAGCTCCACTAGCTATCCCACGACTCGCGGACAATAACTAGCTTTACTTACTAAACTTAAAACCTATTGATGGAATGCTAGGAATTTAATTCAAAATTTGCATCTCGAATTAAACACCTATTTGTTCGAAATTAGCTTAATATTTAATGGGAATTTTCGAATCAACCGGAGAGTTGTCCGGTTCGACCTCACCAACATATATGTTATCCAATTTTATTAGTCTTGATTAATGCAAGTACAATTAAATGCATTTCAAACAAGCACATAAACAGATAACATGTCCTAGCATGATACTAACATGTAATGATTATGGGTTCTACCTATCTTATGCGTGATATGTGGGAGCCACTCCACAATCACAAGTTCTAACATACATGCCACATAAACAGTTCAAATCACATAAGGGAAAGCAGTAACAAAATACGAGCCCTATCTCTATTACATTTAACAATTGAGATTCCCCTCCCTAACATTTTGAGGGGTCTTCACTTATGGCCTCCTTGTTACTTGAATGTGGTCCATCTTACTCCATGGGTGCATTGTCTCCAAAATGAAAATAAAACCTCACCACCTATCTCTACTCTCAAATTACAATAAAAGGAAAAAGACATAAAGTAATAAGGCTCAATCTTCATATTGGCCTTAGACAATTACACGGGGCATACCCCGGCCTCAAAAAACAGTAATATGGAAAGCCACATAATAAATCACATAACAGTACGCACATAAGTGAGGCTCCAACCTCAATTGAAAAACGCAACTATAGGGCTCCAACCCCAATTTAAACCATCCATGTGCATAAATTAAAACCATACATAGATCTAAACCCATGATCACCTAACATGCTCTTGCGAGAATTTAAATTTAGCCAATAAATTAAAATTCTCGTTTCAAGTCCTAATGACTCAAAACACGACTTAGATGCAATTCTTGTTCAAGAGCCTTTTCAATAAAACCCGAAAAACATTAAACTAATAAAATTCCAATTAATTTCCAAAATTAATAATTTTATTCTTTCATTATTTTCAGAAAATAAAATTCATAATTTTCCCAAAATCCAAATCGCTTTAATTTCTCAAAAATCCCAATTTAATCAAAATTTTAAAATAATTTTATTTTAACAAAACTGATTTTAAAAGATAAAATTAAAATTAAATTAAATCGGGATTTTTCGGACCGAAAACACGAAAAACACGAAACACGAAAACGAGCCCAAAAAGGGCCCAGCCGCGTGACGCACCGCCGCGCAGCAGCGCGCGCCAGCGGCGCGCACAGCGCGCGGGATGTGCCGCTCGCGTGCGCACGCTGGGCGTGCATCGTGCGCGCCCCTGCGCGCAGCAGCGCCCGGGATGGACTGAGCAGGCGTCCCGCGCTGTTGCGGGACGGACTGGGCGGGCGCGCCTAGGCACGCCCGGGACGGCTCCCGCGCTGTTGCGGGAGGAGCTGGGTGGCAGCGACGGGCCTGGGCGTGCGACGTGCTAGCACGCCTAGGCTCGTTGCTTTTCGTGTTCGTTTCGTATTTCTGGGTTTCTCGAAAAACCAGTTCAATCCAAAAAATTAAAAATTCGATTTAAACATATTTCAATCAAAACGGTTTTCAAAATCATAATTTAAGAAAACAGTTTCAGAAATTCAGGAAAAATTACAGTTTCGTAATTCAGGCTTTCTAAAAGAACTCATGAATACCCAATTCGCATCTAAGCCTAAGAATTTCTACCAAATTCAGAAATAATTGAGACGAATCAGAAACACGATTAACGAGGTGGCTCTGATACCACTTGTTGGAAAACACGAATCAGAAAGCAGCGGAATTTAAAAAATTTTCCCAACAAAAGGACCTTGAACTCGCAATCGTGTAACCAAATTCGTAAAGATAGAAAACTTACTTTTCTTTTGTTCTTTCTTGAAGCGTTTCAAGCCACCCAAGAACGCTCTTCTCGCGGCTTGATCCCCTCTCCTTGGTAAAGCTCGAATCTTCAAACTTCTAACTTGAAGTCTCTAGAGAAAGTCCACCAACTTGATCACAATCTAACTAGTAAGGATGCTAGTTCTCTAGTTAGTGTTTAGGCTTAACCTAGGGTTTAATATAATCTTGGAGAAAGGAAGGTGTTCAACACATGAACCAAGAATTGTCAATCAGCTCCATAAGGAGCTCGAGCTCCCCTATTTATAGGGAGGGGGGTGCCGAAATTCCTAGTCCTTTATGGGCTAGGATTTTGGTCCCTCTCTCCTATTACTTGATCATCAAGTATTTTCCAACTTTGACTTTGAATTCTAATTCTAGTCAACTTTTAAGAGAGCTAAAAATATCCAAACTATTTTTGGATAATTTTATACTTTATTTATTATAAAATAAATAACTTATTTTATCTAATTAATTAATTCATAATTAATTAACTAGATTATTTTCTCCAAAATTAGACTTTCTTTTTAATTCAAAATTAAACCAAAGTCTATTAAATAATTAACTAATTAATTATTTAATATTACATAATCACATGTGGCACACGTGTCTTAATGACACGTGTCCAATCACGTGAGCCACACGTGTGATTTCACACGTGTGGAACCCCTTAGGCTCGATTAACTCGTTTAATCATTTTTAAGCCTCAACTCATGTAACCAAGTTGTTGTGTGTGACCCTCTAGGTTCTCAATTCAATTAGCAGTGACCCTAATTAATTAATTCACTAATTAATTAAACAGTCCACAGATTAAACGACCATAGTCTAGCAACAGGTGTTTAACCCCTAGCTGAATTGGAATGTTCGGATTCGACAGAACCTTTAAGTCATTGATTCACGTGAGATACAATCCTCCTACTTACTATCTCTCAACCAAGATCTAGGGCAAGGGAATAATCAGAACCCTAATAATCCGGTCTTAAAGCTAAGTGCATTTCATATCCATTTGATCTCAATCCAAGAAACCCTTTTCTTGATGTCTTGATCTACTGCCTTGGCCAAGGACTCCATATGGCATATGAATGACTTATACAATAAGAGATCACCTTGCAAATGCAAGTGTATGTCCTATCTTGATTCTCATTCACTTTCATGAATCACTTGTGCAGCCCCAGCATAAGCCTTGAATCAGTTGTCTAAGGCGACACCCTTTAAAGCTTATACCTATGACTACAGAGTTAACTCATAAAGTGAGAAGGAACCTCAAGTCTAAGGATCAATTAACCACATCAATGACTCGTGAGATATTTCCTAATCTGGAAGTTTCCATTTCCTGAAATAGAAACTTCCTTTCCCATTTAGGAATGTTCTCACACGGGGCACCTCAGTGAACTTACTTATTAAAGTAAGCACCCTCATGTATCACGCACGTATCAACTATACACTTTGCACCTCCATGAAACAAGGTGGTCCTTCTTAAGGGCATGATCCCATAAGCAAGCCTTAGAGGAGTCAGGTTGACACTCCCACTGTCTGTAGGACTCATCGGCTTGGAGTATTTTACTAATCATGACTTATGTGATATAGGGCTCGTTTCATGAACCATTTCACCTAAATGGTAGAGTCCTAAAGTCATCAGGATTAGGGGAGTTCTCATACATGCACAGCTAAAGTAAACGCATACCAAACAAGAGCATATAAAGAAGTGTTGCCTCAACTCGTTATTTTATTCAAAGATTGTCTGTGATTACAATAAGGAAAAGCACAAAGCGGATATACAATCGGCTTTCTAGGGCACTATTCCTAACAATATATATATATATATATATATATATATATATATATATATATACCTACACGTACACAAACATATGCACAACATATAATTAAATATATGTATATATAACATATATAAGAGAAACAATAAAATGCATGCATGTAATTTAACAACGTAGCTCAAAGTTGCAAGAAATTCTTTTCCATTATTGATTACATATACATTCATATATATATATATATATATATATAACCACACATTAACGTAGCAACAATTAGCCAATTACACATGCAAGAATCACGTAGCAGCATATTCATTAAATCACATGCACAAAATATTAAATCCATGCATGTAAATTTTATAAATCAAACATGCATGCAATATTTATATAAATAACCAAATGCATGCATGCACAACCAAGTATATGAAACACACACACCCCCTGCATGCATGCGTATATATATTAATACACAAACACACACCTGCATGCGTTAATTACATATTATACATACACATTTGCATGCGTTCACATCAATTAACAAATTAAAGAGAAGAAGAAGAAATGAAAAGCAACAGTAGGGCAGCGGATCTTCTGCACAAAGGCTCCCCGACCGGTTACTTTTCACGCTCAAAATCTCCCCGGCCGGGGAGATGCAATACAGACACTTTCAGTAGTTTATTACAAAGCTTTTCCCCTGTTTTAAAGTAAGAAACACAGCAGCAGGTAGCAGGCCTCTAAAACCATAATATCAGCAGCAAAATGGCACCAAAATCTCCCACAAATGACTGAAATCTGACAGCAATAAAACAAGGAGAAAGAGCAGTAGCTGGCAGCAGCAGTTCAGGCAAAAAACAGGGGATAAACGGAAGAAAAACAGAGCAACAACCATTCCATTCCTTAGGCAACATGATCAGGTATGTGTGTGCAACAAACAAGGCAAAAATGAGCAGCAATTGACAGCAATTTCAGTACCAAACGCAGCAGCAACAGTTCATACGAAGAACAGTTTATTTCTAGCATAAACCTTCAAGTTTCATGAAGTTCAACAATGGTGGGTTCTCATACACTTAACATACAACAAATTCAAGTTCAAATATACATACTTGGAGTTGAAGTGGTCAGATTTCATGCACAAATTCTCAAGGAAACAGAATCTAAATCATCAATTCAAAAATGGAGTCATAACCTAACTATTTCATCATCTCTTCAAAATCCGATGCTCACATGCTCAACATTGGGGATGCATAGCTTAAAATGACACATATTGAATGTATGTCACAACCCTAAGCTTACCTTGTGGATTGGATGGAAGATGGAAGAGATTTGAGCTCCAAAATCTCCAAGGTATGCAAGGTTACAGGATTTTCTGGAGAGCAGAATGTTTTAGCTGAGTTTTCTTTATGTGTGAGGGTTGGTTACGTTAAGGCTGATCAAGGGCTATTAGAGGGTTGAGTTAGGGTTCTAAGGAATCAAACCAGGGTTAATTTGGTTAATGTTTGGATGAGTTATGGTCATTTTAGCCAAACATGGCTGTTTTGTCGCCGTTTCGTTTTTTGATTGAATTTCGGAGATTCAAATGACTTTGGAAAAATATAAGGCAAATTTCACTAAACTCAAATTTTCGTTGCGAGTTCAGCGAAGTTGACGGAACTCGAATCCGAGTTCCCGAGCTCAAGATAGCAACTACGGAACCAAGGGTGCGCTAATTGCTCGTTAGCCCTGACTTGAATTCCAAAATTAAAATAAATTCGAACTCATGCAAATGAACCCGAAAATACGAAACGAACATATATTCATATTCAAGACACATATAAGTCCAACATATTAAATTTGCACGAAATTTCGATATCAAATTATATAAAAACGATTCATATTTATCTCACTCATAATCAAAAAATGTAAAATCCCTAACAATGCAAATAAATTATAAAAATAGGTGACACCTAAAAGATATTGAGATGATTCAAATTGGAGGTTATTGTAGACTTCAAGAATTTTCCAACGGTTCAAAAATCAAGTTAATCAGAGTTTTTATGAGGGAGAAACTCCCGTTTGAAAAATGGTCTGAAAACAGAAACGGACGTGTGAAAACCTCTTGTAACAGTGCCAAACAGGCGTTTGGTGCATGAACTAGAAAGACAAACGGGCGTTTGGGAAGCCGTTGGGCGAAAAAACAGGGTAGGTCTCGGAAAAATGGCTCCCAAGCCATTCAACACCAATCAACAACAATCAAATACCTCAAAACTAACCTACAACACCAATATACATCTCACACTTCAATTACAACATATAAATCCATCATATTGACACATGAATCAATCATCCAAAGTTTCATAATGGCCATAACATCAAATAAGCCAATAACTTCAAGTCTTCATGCTATAAACTCAAAATACACACCAACAAGAACATATATTCATGCTTAAAGTCAAGGAGATCATACCAAAACATCTAGCCCTAACTATTAACAAATGAAAGAAACTCATATTAAACCATATCCAACCTTAGAGATAAAGAAATGGGATGAAGATGATGAAATGGAGGAGATGATCTTGATGAAGATGATGCTTCTTGATGGATGATCTTCTTCCTTCTCCTTCTTGCTTGATGATCGTTGTGATGAAGGTGAGGATAAGTGTGTGTAATTGGTGTGGTAGAGATTATGTGTGTGTTTGGGTCTTGCAAATTAGATACAAGGTATAAGTAATGTATGTATAGATATATGATATATATGTATAAAGTTAGATATTATATATATAATATGTATATAATCATATTAGTGCTTTATTATTATAGACAAATATAATGAATGTGAGTGTGAAAGTGTATAAGAGTTATATATGAATATATATGTATATTACATGCTAATGATCAATTACATGAATTGAATGAGAATTGAAATATAATCTTATGAAGATATATATATATATATATATATATATATATATATATATATATATATAAATGAAATTATGTTATGATATGATTCACTATATATATAAATGAAATTATGTTATGATATGAATGAGTGAATCATGCATATATATATATATATATATATATGTATATATAAAATTACATGTCTCTTGATTGAGTGAATAATACAAATGAAATGTTATGTAATAGAATTACAATTAAAATGATCACATAGACAAATAGGCAATTAATCACATAATCCACTTAGTCACCTAATGCAATTAAGCACGTTTAACAAATCTAACTCCCAAACTCACACGTGTGGCGCGCGTACCTGAATAATTTGAACATGCGGGGGCGTTACAACCTCTCCCCCTTAAAATGGACCTGTCCTCAGGTCCACCACCTCGAATTCTGGACTCTTAAGCAACTCTCCTGTAGCGCCCCTTAACACTACAACCCCGCACCGTAGTACTCCCCGAGTGGATGTGAGACCTAGCACTCGAGAAATACTTCGGCGAACGGACAAGACTATACAATATCAGAGTATGAAATTTAAATGCAACGGAAAATAAAATTGAACAATAAAAAGGGAACAATACATAACGGGACACATATTATTAAGTTGGACAAGTAATTACAACGATAGGTTTAACTTCACAGAAGAGTGCTTATTGAAAGATGTGCATGCACTCGTGATCACTCTAATTGACTGGAATGTGACACCTTAAAGCTTCAAGATACCTCTAAGGCGTCGCTGTATAGATTCCTGAAATCATGAATTAAAAGAGTAGGAGGGTTAGTCAAAATGACTAAGTGACGGGGGGTTTGGGATTTAGGATTATAAGTAAGATTTTGAAAAGGTTTTGACCAAGAAAGTCTTGGTTTGAAATATATATACTATATAGTAACAAATAGATATATGACAATAATATCCGGTTCATATTTGTTTGAAATAGGGGTAGGGGAAATATAGGCTATACTTTTAGAAAACTTATGAACCGTTTTGAAAAATGATTTTTATGCCCGCAAGCTAGGCGTCTCCAACCTTAACTCCTTAAAAAAACCAAGAATATTCGTAACGACATTGATCAAGATGTCGTTACTCAGTAAAAAGAAATACAACAATACAATACCATCCTTCTTCCTCCGGTGTCACCTCAGGGAGCTACCCCTAGTGACGATAAACAATATTGTGGGAGGGACGTACCTTTTCCCGTCACTTGATGTGGAATAACTAACCTCCAGTTAGACCACCATCAAGATCTAGTTGGCGGCTGGTATAATAGTAGACCTCGGCCCATGCCTCCCGGACTACTACTTCTACCAAGACCACCGGGCCCATAGGAAAAACAATAATTTTGCTTGCAAGACGAGAATATTTACCCGTAAGAAAGTACTAAGTACTTTTCGGGTAAATGTATGTTTTCAATAATTAACAAGAATTACTTTCCCATAAAGGGAAGAATAACTTGAAAGGAAATTCAAGAAATAAAGTAAAGTATTTTATCATGATTTCAGTTGAAAAGACTTAAACCCTCACCGATACCGAGACTTAAGTGGAAGTGTGAGGATTCCACTCTTCGATGCTATGTTCGCCTGAAAGTAATAACTACTATGGACTTAGAACTAGGTTCTTAGTTCCTAACTAACTAATTGCACATAACATCATAATGAAATAATTAGGAAAGATGCACGTTGTGTAATGCGTTAAAGATTTCCCGGTAAACCCTAAATTTACCCGTTTAAGGGAATTTGATTAATAAATTAGGGTTTATGGGATCTTTAACTAATCAAATATTTATCAACCATACTATAATTCTAATTATAAGATTTGAAATGAAATTCAAGGTTTAATTTGACAACGTAGGTTATCTTTTGAAAAATATTTCATAGTTTACCGATTTTGGAAAGATTTGGGAAAAATATTTCTTTAAAAATTCCAAAACTTATTTTATAATTATTTTTGTAATAATTTCGAAATTAATGACATTTTGGTTGACCAAAAGTCAAAATTACTATTAAAAACATTTACTATTCAATTTCATATGAATTAAACACTTTATAACACAAAATCAAACTCACACACATACACACATTAGTCACGGCACACACATGCACACACACACATCCAAGAACATTATGAACATGTTCTTGAGCTTATTTGAATATTCAAAGAGAGTGTGTAACATGTTCTATCATATTCATATTCATAACATAAGATTGAAGTATAATATAGCAAAATATATGAACTTTCTATGAAAAATAATTCAAAATAAATTACTATAGGCATGAATTTATTCAAACAAGATCATAAGCATCTAAATACATAAGAACATTATATCATATCATAACTCATGCATTTAATTAAATAAAATTTCATAATGTACACACATTGTTATTTAAACTAACAATTATGCACATATTTCATAAAATAAATTCCTAAAGCATAATTTAATTAATCCTAGGCATGCTACTATTATTTCTATACTAAGAACATTATATAAAACATGAGATAATAGAAGAAAACATACCTTAGAGAGAGGAGAGGGAAAGTGGCGTGAGGTTTGGGGAGAGGGAGAGTGATTTTGTGTGTTGAATTGTGAGGTATAAATGAGGCTCAAGGGGGGTATTTATAGGTAGTCATGAGGGTTTCTAAGCAATAAATGAAAGTTTATGGGAGATGTGGTTGCCTAAGGTTTCAACAAATGCTTGGTAATTAAATTGGAGATGTGGTTTAATTATTATTTGAACAAATGCTAGGTTAATAACTAAGAAATGTGGAGAAATTATGCTCATTTGTTCATTTCTTCTAGAAGAGCATGAGGTCATGGATGATGTCATTTGGAATAAAAATAAATGTAAAATAATATAAAATTTATTCAAGAGTCGAGAGGTAAAATTTTGATGTAGTGAATTAATGAAAGAATGAGTGAAAAATGAGTTTCGTTTTAGTTATAAACATGAAATATTTGGAGTTTTTGTTTATAAATTATGAACATTGAAGATGATGAAAATCATGAGAAAATTATATAATCGAGGCTAGGATGAAGTTTAAAGTTTGGAAAAATCACTATATTGTAGAGAAAAATTCAAGGATCGTTATAAGTATAATTTCGACTATTGCATAAAAGCTAATTATTTGAAAATAAAATGATGATTTTTAGATAGGAAAATATTTATAAATATGCTATAGGTGAAATCGAGTTTTTGGTAAATGCATGAAAATTCATGAAATAATTTGAGGGTCGTTTTGGTTATAATTTTGAATATCAAAAGGTAGATGAATAAGGTTTTATTGATGATCGAATCATAAGCTAGGGTTTTTGCCGGTTTTTTTTGATACTACGGGAGTTAGGATGAGAATTATGGTTTAAGGAGAGTATCACGATCCTCGAAATAATGTGAGGATTATTTTGGTTAAAATATTGGGTAGTGAAAGTACTTCGGGAGATGTAGGAATATTTTTGAGCTGTAGGGGTATTTTCGTAATTTCTAACCTAAAACTGTAGGAATGGGTTTTGAAGTATATGAAGGGTTTTTAGGTGCTAGAAGGGAATGAATACTAGAATTCTAGGATTTTATGAAAAGAGTTTCAAAGCACAAATTAAATAGAGAAAAGAATTAAATTGACGAACATTTAATTAAATTATAACATATAAAAACATATAAGTCACATAAAATGCAATGCATGAAGTGAATTATTAAGGATCGAGATTATAAACGCTTCCTGAGTTACCCTTTACTTTCCTTTTCTCAACTTGGCCCTGAGTCGGGCTGTTACAATCTTCCCCCCTTTAAAAGAATCTGTCCTCAGATTCTATTACTGTCCTTGAACAGCCCTGGATAATGTTTCAACATCTTTTCCTCTATTTCCTAAGTCTGTTCTTCTGTACCATTTCTTTTCCATAAGATTCTAACGAGTGGAATTCTTTTGTTCCTAAATTCTTGGAATTTCCTATCCAAGATTCTGACTGGTTCTTACTTCATAAGTAAGGTCGGGTTCTAGTGGTACTTCTTCAACAGATAGGATATGTGAATTGTCAGCAAAGTATGTTCGGAGTTGGGACACATGGAATACGTTATGTATCCCAGTAAGACTTGCTGGTAGGTCTAGGCGATAGGCTGTTGGACCGATACGTTCTAGTATCTCAAAAGGTCCTATATATCGAGGGTTTAGCTTTCCCCCTTTCCCAATTCGTGTAAACCCTTTTCTTGGGGATGCTTTCAAGAATACCTTTTCGCCTACTGCGAATTCTATGTCCCTTCTTCGGTTATCAGCATAACTTTTCTACCGATCTTGGGCAGCTTTCATTTTCTGCTTGATGATTTCAACTTTCTCTGTTGCTTCTTCCACCCATCTTTTAACAATATTCCCTCGGGGTTTCCTTTTACTTTCCTTGGTTTCATCCATATCCCAGTATAGTGGAGATCTACATTTTCTTCCATATAAAGCCTCGTAAGGTGCAGCTTGGATAGAAGCTTGATAGTTGTTGTTGTATGCAAACTCCACAAGGGGTAGGCAATCTTTCCAATTATCTTGGAAATCTAAAGCACAAGCCCTTAACATATCTTCCAGGTATCGAATGATTCTTTCAGATTGTCCATTAGTTTGAGGATGTGCTGCCGTGCTGAAGTTCAGTTGGGGCCATCCGATAAGGGGTTTTAGAGAAAGGCTCTGCCTCAGGAATTGTATTGATTACAAATTCCAACTTGCAGTCTGGAGGTAACGAGTTTAGATGTTCTGGGAAAACGTCGAGAAACTCATTTACCACTTCTACCTCTTCAACCTTAAGTTGGTCCTTTGGCCTATTTAAGAGATAGGCAACGAATCATGTGGCTCCCTTCTGAATCAACTTCTTAGCCTCTGTCATAGAAATCATTGCTACTGATCTCTTATCTTCAGGAATCCAACTTTCATCTTGTCCTAAGATGATTTCTTTCTTGAAACAATCCAACTTAGTATGGTATTTGTAGAGCCAATCCATTCCCAGAATGATTCCATATCTTGTTATCGGAAGTTCGATGAGGTCCATTGGGTAGTAACGGTCACCGATTTGTATAGGGCAGCGTTTATATACTCGATCCGTTATTAAACAAGCTCCCAAAGGGGAACTTATCTCGAAATTATATGATGAACATTCAAGGGGAAAATTTAAATGCGCACATAAATTTGATGCAATGAATGAATGCGTGGCACCAGGGTCATATAGGACCTTAACTGGCGTGTTTAGGATGCGTACCGTACCTTCCACAACATCCGAAGGGTCTGGATCCTTGTTTCCTTCCAACGCGTAAGCTTTTCCCTTGACAAGTGGTTTTCCGGACTTTCCCACGGCTTTCTCCTTTTCCTTAAATCCCGGTCTCTTTGGGCATGTATTAAACTGATGGTTAGGGTCTCCACACCACAAACAAGTGCCAGCTTTCTTTCGACAGTCTTGTTCAGTATGTCCCGGTTTGTGACAATATTCACAAGTGATCTCTTCTTGTGAATTAGACGGGACTGACTTAGGCTTTTGCTGGGCTGGTGTGGGTTTCTTTCCAAATTTCTGGTTAGATGGTCCAGCGGGACGTTTCATTCCTTGAGAGGGCTTATTTTGAGGGGGAACAGGGCGATTAGCTGCCTGGCGAATATTCTTGTGAGCTGCTTCGGTCTTCAGGGCTTTATCGACCGCTTTATTATAAGTTTCAATGTCCAATGAAGCTAAAGCCCATCGAAGATCTGGCTTTAATCCATCAATGAATCGCTTGGTCTTTCTCCGTTCATCATTCAGAATGTGTGGAGCATACTGAATAAGTCTCACGAACTTTGCCTCGTACTCAGCCACTGACATATAACCCTGAGTTAAAGTCATAAACTCAACCTCTCGAGTATCTCTTACCACTTGAGGAATATATTTATTCTGAAATTCCTTCACAAACTCCACCCAACTGTAATCAGTTCGATCTTCTATCCAGGTCAACTTAACGTGCTTCCACCAACTCAAAGCAGGTCCTTCTAGGAGAAAGGCTGCATACTGCACTCGTTCCCGTTCCTCGGGAAATATATCCATAGCCTCATAAATCTTTTCCAAACTAGCTATCCAATTTTCAGCCTTCAGGTCGTTAGGTTCTCCAAAGAATTTTGGAGGATTCATTCGGAGAAACCTCTCTAAGGATCGCTCGTTGGTAGGGTTATTCCCAGATGTACATGTTCGGACGAACTGCCTTAAAGCTTCTACAAGTTCAGGGTGTCCGGGCGGATCTTGTGGCGATGGAGAGTTATTTCGTAGTGTTCTTCGTAGAGGCATTGTGAATACTGAAATCACAACTATATAGGAGATATAATGCATGCAGGGTTAAGAATGTTTCAATGATCATCACAGAACAACAATCACCAAGTAACATCAATCATCAAACATAGAGTGCAGAAAGAAATAACATTAATACTCACGGTCCTGCTGGTATCTTGAAGCGACTCTAAGACTCATGATGCAGAAATATAAAGTATCATGATATAACAGTGTAAAATGATCAAAATGCGTCATATATATATATGCATCATGGTTAGTATGCTTCAAGAGCTACAAAAGTAAAAGCAAAAGAAAGGGGGGTGGACCCGATCTACCTCGAGTTACACCCTACAAGTACTGTCACCGTCACCCCTAGTAAGTCAAAGCTGCTACTGTCTGCCGCTGCTACTATGTACTGCTGCAAAAATGGGGAGTGTCTCCACTGGCCGCTATATACATACCCCGGATAACTATCCTATATACTGTACCTCGTATCTCATAGTCTGAACTCAATCCTCCGTAGCACTACCTGCCTCGAGGTCAACCGTATCGTCTGAATCTGGAACCCTAATAGGACTCCACTCCTCGCTAGGCTCAACACTGTCCTCCTCCTCAGGAACAATCTGTAACCCATCAGCATCATCACCGATCTCATCGTCCTGCTGGGGCTTCTCGTCCTCGTCCTCATCAGAATGGGCTACCGCCTCTGAAGCCTCGCTGTCTCCGGAATGGGCTACTGCGGGTCTGGGCTGCATATCTAAAACCTGCTCCATAACCTGAGTATCATTCAGGTGAAGCGCATCCTCCAAACGGCTCCTCATCTGGGCTCGGTACTGGTCGTGGATCACTATAGAAGCCTCACGGTCCAGAGTCAAACTAACCACGTCCTCCTCGAGCTCAGCCACTCGTGATGCTAACTGAGAAATAGCAATCTGAGATGCGGCTAACTGGTCCTGAGCATGATCACGGTCTACTGCTGTCTGTCTAGCCATCTCTCGGTTCCTCTCAGCCTCCAATCGATACTCACCAGTCCTCTGATACTCATAAAAGTAGGCATCCCTCTCGGTCTCTAATAGATGAACTGCTCTGTTTGGGTAGGCATACCCGGGAAAGGCCTCCTGACGTGAATCCTGACTATGCTGCCTAATCCTCTGCCAAGGATAGTATCTAGGACCCCCACTACGAGTAACAACTAAGGTCCTAGGAGGCTCATACTGATCAAGCCACTCAATGCTATCAGAATGTGGAAGCTCACCGTAGCCAGCCATATTACTCTAGAAAAACACTTTACAAATTATTAGAGCAAGGAAATTACAGTGAAATACTTTCTCTATCTAATGTTCAAGTTAAGTTCTCTCTATCTAAACCTGGTGCTCTGATACCACCTTAGCTGTAGCGCCCCTTAACACTACAACCCCGCACCGTAGTACTCCCCGAGTGGATGTGAGACCTAGCACTCGAGAAATACTTCGGCGAACGGACAAGACTATACAATATCAGAGTATGAAATTTAAATGCAACGGAAAATAAAATTGAACAATAAAAAGGGAACAATACATAACGGGACACATATTATTAAGTTGGACAAGTAATTACAACGATAGGTTTAACTTCACAGAAGAGTGCTTATTGAAAGATGTGCATGCACTCGTGATCACTCTAATTGACTGGAATGTGACACCTTAAAGCTTCAAGATACCTCTAAGGCGTCG
The DNA here is from genome assembly GCA_037501455.1 of Lantana camara. NCBI lineage: Eukaryota > Viridiplantae > Streptophyta > Magnoliopsida > Lamiales > Verbenaceae > Lantana > Lantana camara. Next base: position 41,610,585 of record CM074865.1, read on the forward strand.
CTGTATAGATTCCTGAAATCATGAATTAAAAGAGTAGGAGGGTTAGTCAAAATGACTAAGTGACGGGGGGTTTGGGATTTAGGATTATAAGTAAGATTTTGAAAAGGTTTTGACCAAGAAAGTCTTGGTTTGAAATATATATACTATATAGTAACAAATAGATATATGACAATAATATCCGGTTCATATTTGTTTGAAATAGGGGTAGGGGAAATATAGGCTATACTTTTAGAAAACTTATGAACCGTTTTGAAAAATGATTTTTATGCCCGCAAGCTAGGCGTCTCCAACCTTAACTCCTTAAAAAAACCAAGAATATTCGTAACGACATTGATCAAGATGTCGTTACTCAGTAAAAAGAAATACAACAATACAATACCATCCTTCTTCCTCCGGTGTCACCTCAGGGAGCTACCCCTAGTGACGATAAACAATATTGTGGGAGGGACGTACCTTTTCCCGTCACTTGATGTGGAATAACTAACCTCCAGTTAGACCACCATCAAGATCTAGTTGGCGGCTGGTATAATAGTAGACCTCGGCCCATGCCTCCCGGACTACTACTTCTACCAAGACCACCGGGCCCATAGGAAAAACAATAATTTTGCTTGCAAGACGAGAATATTTACCCGTAAGAAAGTACTAAGTACTTTTCGGGTAAATGTATGTTTTCAATAATTAACAAGAATTACTTTCCCATAAAGGGAAGAATAACTTGAAAGGAAATTCAAGAAATAAAGTAAAGTATTTTATCATGATTTCAGTTGAAAAGACTTAAACCCTCACCGATACCGAGACTTAAGTGGAAGTGTGAGGATTCCACTCTTCGATGCTATGTTCGCCTGAAAGTAATAACTACTATGGACTTAGAACTAGGTTCTTAGTTCCTAACTAACTAATTGCACATAACATCATAATGAAATAATTAGGAAAGATGCACGTTGTGTAATGCGTTAAAGATTTCCCGGTAAACCCTAAATTTACCCGTTTAAGGGAATTTGATTAATAAATTAGGGTTTATGGGATCTTTAACTAATCAAATATTTATCAACCATACTATAATTCTAATTATAAGATTTGAAATGAAATTCAAGGTTTAATTTGACAACGTAGGTTATCTTTTGAAAAATATTTCATAGTTTACCGATTTTGGAAAGATTTGGGAAAAATATTTCTTTAAAAATTCCAAAACTTATTTTATAATTATTTTTGTAATAATTTCGAAATTAATGACATTTTGGTTGACCAAAAGTCAAAATTACTATTAAAAACATTTACTATTCAATTTCATATGAATTAAACACTTTATAACACAAAATCAAACTCACACACATACACACATTAGTCACGGCACACACATGCACACACACACATCCAAGAACATTATGAACATGTTCTTGAGCTTATTTGAATATTCAAAGAGAGTGTGTAACATGTTCTATCATATTCATATTCATAACATAAGATTGAAGTATAATATAGCAAAATATATGAACTTTCTATGAAAAATAATTCAAAATAAATTACTATAGGCATGAATTTATTCAAACAAGATCATAAGCATCTAAATACATAAGAACATTATATCATATCATAACTCATGCATTTAATTAAATAAAATTTCATAATGTACACACATTGTTATTTAAACTAACAATTATGCACATATTTCATAAAATAAATTCCTAAAGCATAATTTAATTAATCCTAGGCATGCTACTATTATTTCTATACTAAGAACATTATATAAAACATGAGATAATAGAAGAAAACATACCTTAGAGAGAGGAGAGGGAAAGTGGCGTGAGGTTTGGGGAGAGGGAGAGTGATTTTGTGTGTTGAATTGTGAGGTATAAATGAGGCTCAAGGGGGGTATTTATAGGTAGTCATGAGGGTTTCTAAGCAATAAATGAAAGTTTATGGGAGATGTGGTTGCCTAAGGTTTCAACAAATGCTTGGTAATTAAATTGGAGATGTGGTTTAATTATTATTTGAACAAATGCTAGGTTAATAACTAAGAAATGTGGAGAAATTATGCTCATTTGTTCATTTCTTCTAGAAGAGCATGAGGTCATGGATGATGTCATTTGGAATAAAAATAAATGTAAAATAATATAAAATTTATTCAAGAGTCGAGAGGTAAAATTTTGATGTAGTGAATTAATGAAAGAATGAGTGAAAAATGAGTTTCGTTTTAGTTATAAACATGAAATATTTGGAGTTTTTGTTTATAAATTATGAACATTGAAGATGATGAAAATCATGAGAAAATTATATAATCGAGGCTAGGATGAAGTTTAAAGTTTGGAAAAATCACTATATTGTAGAGAAAAATTCAAGGATCGTTATAAGTATAATTTCGACTATTGCATAAAAGCTAATTATTTGAAAATAAAATGATGATTTTTAGATAGGAAAATATTTATAAATATGCTATAGGTGAAATCGAGTTTTTGGTAAATGCATGAAAATTCATGAAATAATTTGAGGGTCGTTTTGGTTATAATTTTGAATATCAAAAGGTAGATGAATAAGGTTTTATTGATGATCGAATCATAAGCTAGGGTTTTTGCCGGTTTTTTTTGATACTACGGGAGTTAGGATGAGAATTATGGTTTAAGGAGAGTATCACGATCCTCGAAATAATGTGAGGATTATTTTGGTTAAAATATTGGGTAGTGAAAGTACTTCGGGAGATGTAGGAATATTTTTGAGCTGTAGGGGTATTTTCGTAATTTCTAACCTAAAACTGTAGGAATGGGTTTTGAAGTATATGAAGGGTTTTTAGGTGCTAGAAGGGAATGAATACTAGAATTCTAGGATTTTATGAAAAGAGTTTCAAAGCACAAATTAAATAGAGAAAAGAATTAAATTGACGAACATTTAATTAAATTATAACATATAAAAACATATAAGTCACATAAAATGCAATGCATGAAGTGAATTATTAAGGATCGAGATTATAAACGCTTCCTGAGTTACCCTTTACTTTCCTTTTCTCAACTTGGCCCTGAGTCGGGCTGTTACATCTCCCGTGTTCATCCCATGCGGGTTAGCAACTCCCCGTCAGGAATTAGTTCGGAAAAGGTCTTGAAGCAACAAAGGGTCTTCAATTGTTGTGAAGTCACGACCCTTAACCCACTGGAACTTACCCACTCGAAAAACTAAACTATCGCTAAAGCAAGTTAAACAAGTAGCAAGCAACAACGAGGGAGCCCCCTCCCTCAACAAACAACGAGAGAACCCCGTCTCTCAAAACAAGCACGAGAGGACCCTGTCTCTCAAAACAAAGAAAGAGAAACTCCAAAAACAACACGAAAGGGCTCAACACCCCTCAGTACAAAGTAAGCACCAACACACAAAATACAGTCACGTTACACACAAGCACACAAGGAGCAATTAATACAATAACGATCAAGGCACTAATCATCATAAATATATAAAGTCATGTTATGTGTATGCATATGCCATGAATGCTTGATGTACCTTTCACCATTGAATAAAAATTGATGATGATGATCTCGTTGCTTGTGTGAATGCTTTATCCTATGATTAAGTTGTTTCTTGGCTTCTTTCTTATAACCTTGGCACGTGCCTGGCCCTTAATTAATTCCATCTTCCGAATGACTCGATTCTTAATCACTTTTCTCAAGTTTGGAGGGTGCTCTCGACTATAATCCAATCAACCCACTTTTCCTAATGCGTTATATTTGACAACCCCGATGCTCGAGTTAACCCGCCACTAGCTCATATTATGGTTTTCAATCCTAGAGGTATCTCCGGATCATCATGAAAAATAATTGATGGACCGGTAATTTCCTTCATGCACGTTGTATCTCCCTTCTTCAAATATCCCATCTTTAAGACTTAGTTGAATTAACTCACAAGATCACCTCTACAGAACATGTCGATTTGATCCGATTCTCCTTACTCTATTTTCTCATTGTCCCATTATCTTCGACATTCAATACCCATTATACTAAATTAAATCCTTTGAAATCTTGGGAGATCGAGTTCTCACTTCTCCTATTGCAAGGGGTTGGCGTAAGCAACCATCTTTCATACTTTTCCCACACTCGTAGACAAATCCTTAAACATCCTCGAGCTTGCATCTTCACTACTTGCATCTCCCAATCTCGACCTTAAATTTCATCAATTTCTAAGATTTTTCCAACTTACTCCGTATTGTTTTCGTAAAGTCCTATTGCTTGCTAAACCTTGCACCTTCGTTGCTCCCACTTGAATTAACTTCCTTAGCATCCTCTAAAATTTAAATTTTTTCCTAGATCGTGCTCTCCCCCTTAAGACTTTCTCCACCTTTGCTTGTTATCCTGATTCACTACTTCTTTATCCGAACTCTTCGACTTCTTCAAAAATCATTTCACTTGAAATGAATAGTCCATACTATGTGATGTTTTTGGTGTTCTTGTCCCCATTCACTTGAGGTGATTGGTTAGGATAGCAATTACATCCCTTTCAACACCTACTTCGATTCAATTCCCAAACTTTTCAAAGTCTTCTATCTCGTCTACTTTGCAACCAAGACTCATCCCTCGACCTAAACTCAACTTGTTGAATATTGCACATGGAAAATGAGATGAAGAAGATTTCCTATCAATCAAACATCAAGCTACGGGTGCCGCGTAAGAATGCTCGATGCATGTAACACATTTGGGACAATCAAGGTATGCATCATATTAGGGAAATTATCTCAGTTAAATGAATATAAAGCGGGATTAAAAATTAACACGATGTATGATGCACGTGCCATGAATGCAAGTACCTTTCACCTTAGTGGAACTCTTTAGCTCGGCAATTTGGTCCTTTGTGCTCAAATTCATCGACCACTTCTTGTATACCCACGGTCTTCTAACTTCCTTAATTCTTCTTATATTCCCCCGTTTTACCAAAATCTGAATGCTTTGTTGAGCTCCAATTCCTCTAAACCCAAGCCTTTCGATACATTAAACCTTCCCAAAACTAACCCTAAGTTCCCATACTTTCTAGTACCTCTCAAGAACTCCCAAGATCCAAGTTATCATAAAACCCATTCCTTCTACTTCCGCGAAACTGGCCTCTTGAATCTGTCATATGCCGACTCCATCTTGTAGAATTTCCACTAGTTGTCCCCTTGAACATAGTTTTTCCCATTTCCTCCTTGGTGGCGGGTAAGGATGAATAAACTCATATTTTATTATTATGTAAGCTCATTTGTCCCTCTCCGATCCGACCATCAACTAAAATATCAATTTGGATACTTTGACTTCCCATGATTTCCTAATCTTCGAAATTCTTTATATCGACTCACATGTCTTCACGATCTGAAATTTCGTGATTCTTGAACCTAACCTCTTCTTGATCAAATCCCTTTGGCTTATCTCTAGTAAATTCAAATTAGTTGAATAGCTCATCCTCTGATAGTTTAAACCTGAGCATATAATTTCCTTCCCCAAAGCTCTTTGTCTTTCTTATGGTTCCATATCTTCAATGATGTCATACTTTCCGCGTTGAGCGATTTTCTCTAACCCTTCTTTTCCTCGTATCGCTTGCCTTCTTACCAATCCCCGAATTCTTTATTCCTATAATGATAAAGAGCATCTTCTCTCAATCCGAGGTAGTCATTTGATTCTAAATCTTATATGTCCGAGTGCCTCGATTCTTTCCCATCTTCTCTAGAACAAATCTTCATTTCGACAATTCCTCTTCTTTCTTAACTCGAACCCAAATCTTGATCCCATCTCAACACTAATTATCTTGACTTAGCTCTTCACTCCCACAACTTGATTTTAAATCTAACTACTCAAAGGTCTTCATCTTGATTATAAATTAGAACCTTGAATCTTAATATCTTCAAAGTCTTTCCTTCACTTCTTCCTTGAGTTAAACGACCTCTTGAACCCGGTACATCTACTTCGTTTGCGGGCTAGGAGTGTGTGTTTGTTGGAGGGTTATAACATTACACTCTCGTACCACTACCTCAACCATAACCATCTTCGTACATGATTTAATTCTCACCTCGGTCTTGAATTCCTTAGCTAAAGCCCCGTCATAGTAATCACCAATTACCCGAATTCTTGTTAACATCCGAAGCCTTCTTCAAATCACCCATATCCATAAGGAATACTTGTAGTATATGGCGGTTACTTTGTAAATTTGGTCGTAGTTTTATGTTGTGATCGCAACCTATGAGTCACAACTCAATTCAAATATAAATGCATGATAGTTATTAAATGCATATGTCACGTAATTAACACCAAAACACGTATGGATGCAAAATGCAACACAAAAATCAACAAAATAAAAATTTCATCATAAAATTCATCAAACTTTCCAATAATACATGCTCATGATCAATGCGGTGCACACGTTGACACGTTGTTCCTAAGCTGTTCGACCTAAACTTAACATGACAAGACGCTGGAACTCCGGTTTTGTAACCTGGAGCTCTGATACCACCTTAGGATGTAGCACCCGTGACGATAGGCACCACATACCCCGCACTACAAGTCTAGTCAACATGTGAAAAAGACGATGCAGAATGAACCGAACTCATAGCGAACGGGTGACAAAATAAAAACTTTCCTAGCTAGGCGGAATCTAACCCTGTACCAAACAACCCAAAAATAGTACAAGTGCAATGCGGAAGCAATCATGCCAATAATAAAATTCCATTAATGGCTACAAGCCCAAACAATTAATAAATATAATTAAATCCAACATACACCTAGCAACGGGTTCAGCTAAGCATGCAAACTGTCCCGAATCCATAATCAATAATACATTGCTAATAATACCATGTATTTAATTAGCCATGTGTCTCGAGTGTACAAGTGAGACTCGAGACAATCTCTAAGACTTGACTCCCGCCTAGCAAAACATGCATATGCAAGTCATAAATCCCGAGCAAAGGTATATTTAAAGATTGTTCCCGAGAAGGGCAAGAAATAGAATAGCAATGCTCGGATTTTACGACTAATTCATATTAAATACTTTAAGTTCGTAATGCATAAATAATCGTTATAGCTTGGCGAGTGAGCGTGCATTATCTCCAACCAAACTCCGACCGTGTACAATTAACATGATTTACTGATTTGAATACCTGATCATACAATACAAAATAATACATGCGGGCGTAAAACATAGTCGTTTGGGCAATCCGTGTCTCGGCCTTCCCCCCACAGTGCGTAACGTAAACATGAACATGATCGTAAAACATCCAACCATTTAACTTTAACGTGTAGAGACGAGGGATCGTGACTCCTACCCTCTCCTTTCAAGTAGATTAACCACCGGCTCAAGAATATCCCGCCTTCCAGCCAACAAAGTCGTGCGAGGATAATCTCAAAGGGTACTATGTCATAAGGGATTGCCCGACGGCCCGATGCCGTACCGGTATCCAAGACCACATTTTCCCGGGCCCAATAACGTGAACGTGAAGTGCGTTATCTCGCCAAAACATTTCAATTCGTTAGAACATTTCAATAAATTTCATTTCAAATGATTCAATCCTTGAAACCATTTACTCGATAAAAATTTACTCGATGATTTTGCTTGCAAATGATATAAAAATATATACATAGGAATTTGGCCAAAACATATCACATAAGGGTTATAGGGATTTAATACATAACTAGAACAAAAACACCCTCACCTGAAAGACAACAATACAAGGATACAAGCTAGGCCGTGTGCTTATAAGGTCACGAGATCTCCGCCCTGGAGAAGAACTGTACAAGAAAGAGAATAATGTGTACTTGTGAGACACGACTCAATATGATGCCACATAAGACGCAGGGCATGCTTATGAGATGATGTAATGTGTCATGAGATGATTCAATATGGAATAAAGCATAATTATGTCATGGAAGGGTGGCATCATGTTCATATGGTCAATTACCCACAAGAATTAAATTCATATATCAATCACAATTCAAACAATCAAACTTAAGCATGTAAGAATCAAAGAGTGTCAAATAAGAGCGTAATTATCAATTAAGCAAGTAGATACTCCATATAAGTCACATACGGGAGCTAAGGAAGTGAAAGGAACGCAAGAAAAGAGGTTTTGGCAAAGTTTGGCAAAAGGTGACAGTTTTTGGAAATGTGCATGCTGAGGGAAAACTGGAATATCGTAAGTTCTATCAGTTGGAATTGAGTTTTTCTTCTTGGATATGAAACTAGAAGCAAAGACCTTTCCGATGGTATGTGGCTCGTTTTCTAGTTCAAAGTGAGGAGAAAATGGCGTAAGCTTGAAGTTAGGCGAAAATGGTGACACCTAAAATACTTGATTATAACTCACAAATGGTAAAAGATATTGATATGATTCAAATTAGAGGTTATTCTAGACTTCAAGAATTTTCCAACGGTTCAAAAATCAAGTTAATCGGAGTTTTTATGAGGGAGAAACTCCCGTTTGAAAAATGGTCTGAAAACAGAAACGGACGTGTGAAAACCTCCTGTAACAGTGCCAAACGGGCGTTTGGTGCATGAACTAGAAAGAACGGGCATTTGGGAAGCCGCTAGGTGAAAAAACAGGGGAAAAACAGGGTAGGTCTTGGAAAAATGGCTCCCAAGCCATTCAGCACCAATCAACAACAATCAAATACCTCAAAACTAACCTACAACACCAATATACATCTCATACTTCAATTACAACATATAAATCCATCATATTGACACATGAATCAATCATCCAATGTTTTATAATGGCCATAACATCAAATAAGCCAATAACTTCAAGTATTCATGCTATAAACTCAAAATACACACCAACAAGAACATATATTCATGCTTAAAGTCAAGGAGATCATACCAAAACATCTAGCCCTAACTATTCACAAATGAAAGAAACTCATATTAAACCATATCCAACCTTAGAGATAAAGAAATGGTATAAAGATGATGAAATGGAGGAGATGATCTTGATGAGGATGATGCTTCTTGATGGATGATCTTCTTCCTTGGCCTTCTTGCTTGATGATCGATGTGATGAAGGTGAGGATGAGTGTGTGTAATTAGTGTGGTAGAGATTATGTGTGTGTTTGTGTCTTGCAAATTAGATACAAGGTGTAAGTAATGTATGTATAGATATATGATATATATGTATAAAGTTAGATATTATTTATATAATATGTATATAATCATATTAGTGCTTTATTATTATATACAAATATAATGAATGTGAGTGTGAAAGTGTATAAGAGTTATATATGAATATATATGTATATTACATGCTGATGATCAATTACAAGAATTGAATGAGAATAGAAATATAAATCTTATGAAGTTTAGTTTAAGTATAAAGATATATATATATATATATATATATATATATATATATAATTACGTGTCTCTTGCATGAGTGAATAATACAAATGAAATGTTATGTAATGGAATTACAATTAAAATGATCACATAGACAAATAGGCAATTAATCACATAATCCACTTAGTCACCTAATGCAATTAAGCACGCTTAACAAATCTAACTCCCAAACTCACACGTGTGGCGCGCATACTTGAATAATTTTAACATGCGGGGCGTTAAATTTGGACATAATAATTAATTCTCCAATTAATTAACACATGGTCCAATTCATCAATTTGACCATAGGAGTCCAAACAGTGCTCTCGATACCCATATGTGTACCATACACATGAGGTCTTGTTTCGATCAATTATTTGATCTTTCTAACAATACCCTTTGAATCCGGTATTTGTGTGTGACCATGTAGGTTCAATTTCAGTTAGCAATGAGCCTAATTAATTAATACACTTTATTAATTAATTACCTCACAGATCACACGACCATAGTCTAGCAACAGGTGTGTGACCCCTACCTGAAATGTGAATGTATATTCGAAAGAACCTTTTAGTCAATGATATCATGTGGGATACGATCCTCCTATCATCGTATCTCTTGATTAAGATCTAGGGCATGGGAATATTCAGAGCCCTACTAAACTTAATCTTAAAACAAAGTTCCCTTCATATTCCATTTCATCTCAATCTAAGAAAACCCCATTTTCTTGAAGTCTTGATCTAACCACCTTGCACAAGGATTTTAGGATGGAATCATGAATGACTTGTGTAATAAGAGATCATCTTGCCTACAACAAGTGTAGGTTCTTTATTGATTCCAACAATTCACATATGCCACTTGTGTAATCCCAACATAGGTCGTGGTTCAGGTGTCTATATGGCGACACCCTTTTGAGCCTATATCAAAGATTACAGAGTTAGCTCATAAGAGACAATATGGAATCTCAAGTCTAAAGATTAATTCCTCACGTCATTGACATGTGAGATATTTCCTAATCTGGAAGTTCTAGTAACGTCCTTTCCCATTTAGGAATCTTCTCACGCGGGGCACTCTGAGAACTTGTTCTTACAACAAGCACCTTTGTGTATTGTGTACGCATCAACTTATGCACTTTACGCCCCCATGAAACCGTATGACCCTTCTTAAGGACACAACTACACAAGCAAGTCTCAACAGAGGCAAGATCGACACTCCTACTGTCTGTCCACATTGACTTGGAGAAGTTTCTAATCCTCGCCTATGGTGTTAAGAACTTGTTTCATGTGCCATTCCCATAATGACAAAGTTCTTAACAGCCTCATCGGATTACGGGAGTTCTAGATATGCACACGTAATGGAAACACACAATACACGTATTGGCACATAAGAAGTGTTCGCCTGTGATTACCATCCTTTGTATATTATTCAAAGATTGTCTGTGATATAGGGAAAGTCCCAAAGCATAATAGCTTTCTAGGGCACTATTCCCAACAAGCCCTTACTATTCACATAATTCATGAGACTCAATCAAAACTCAAGAAATGTAGAAGAAGGAGACATAAAAATGAAGCTACGAACATGGAGAATTTGTTTCTTATCTCGAATCGTTGATTGAACGAATGAAAGCTAGCAAACTTGAGCTCAAAGCTTGGAGGAAAAAAGGTGGGTTTCTTCTTTTTTTTTCCTTTTATTTCTTGCTCCCTTGTGTACATGTGAGGAGAAAGGATGTAACACCCCGTATTTTCATGACAGGTTTGGCATGACGTCACTAGTGACCTTAGGCTCAGTGTTGTGAGTTTAATTATGTTTAAAGTGCTTTATTATATTTAATTATGTGAATGATGTACCTCGATTGTGTTTTACGAATTAATTTTTTTTTATGTGTAACCCCTCTTTAATTTCATAAATTAATTATAATTATGAGACAAACGTATTTAAATTTATTTAATTGCCGTTAAATGTTGATACATGCAACTTGTGGACTTAATTGAGTTAGGTTTAGGACCTAATTGCACTTTATTTATAATTATGTGGGTTAATTTGTAGTTTTATAAAGTTAAGTACTTAATTGAACTTTGTCTAATCGTTTGGGACTCCCTTTCTAATTTATTAATTTTGAATTTGGGCTTAATTGAAACTTATTTTTAATTCTGTGGGTGCTTTTATAATTACCAAATGTCCAATTGGGCTTGATTTAAATCGTACTGAAATCTGTGGACTTAATTGTATAACTTTAACCTTTAAGGGACTTGATTGCAATTTTGGAAGAGAACCCTCTTTATACACCTGAAACCCTAATGCTGCCTCATTCTTCATTTCCCGTAACAGCAGCGCATCCTCTTTTTCCCTCTCAATCTTCAGCAGCTGCACCAGCTTCTCCACCTGCGCAGCTACCGCCAGCTGCGCATTCTTCCCCGGCAACTTCCACCATTCTCTTCGGCGTCCCACACCACCGACACCACTCCAGTGACTCCTTCCCCTTTCGGCCTTCATCTTCACAAGCAGCGGCACAGCCCTTTTCCTCCAGAGTCGCCGTACGGTCAGCGATTCAAAGCCACCACCGCTGCTGAAGGTCGAGCAACCCCTGTAATTTTACCCGCGAACTACACCACCACGCCGGATCTGGCGCCTCACGCACCACCCTCCGCCTCCACAGCAACACCCCTTTCCTTCCTCTACCATTTATCTTTGGCCACAAGCCTGGCGAGCAACCACCGCCCTCACCTTCTCCGTCGCGTCTCTGTCCCATCTGCACCACCGAACTCTACCCCCTGCTTCTCTAAGTAAGAAGTCAAGTAGCAGCAGCGGCCCCTAGCCATCGCTCCACCACAGAACCGCAGCCTGCTACATCTCTCTTTTTCTCCTCCATCTCGGCCTCACGCCACCAAATTAGATCCGGAATTCTGATCTTCGGCCAGAAGCTAATTTCACCGCTTCAAACAACCACCGCCTGCTTCCAGCTCCAACCAGTCAGTGGTCAGATTTAGGACAACCAAGAAAGACACCGAGCAACACCGCCTTCAATCAGATTCAATGCAGCTCCGCCAACTCCGAAATCATCACTGGATGTTATTCTTAATTGTAAACATCCATTTTATTCTTCTTCCATTTAGTTATTTCATAATTCGTGAAGGGAATTAATTATTGAGATTGTGAACAACTACATGCTATTTATAATTAGTTCCTTTGTTCTTGTTGAGAGCCGAACCGAATTCCAGTTTGCATTCTATTTCTTTCTTTTGATGAGAAATACTTGTATACAATTTATAGACATATTAGAATTGTCTCTTATTATAAAAATTTATATGTATATGTATGGTTAATTACATTTCGATTGCAATTATGAATTGGTTAGTGCTATCCCATTTTAGGATTGATACTGATGTTATTCGTTTGTTGCTACGAATGTTATTAGTGTTGCTATTGTGATGATCTTTTGAAAATTTTTCTTTGCCCACCTTGAATTTTATTTCATCCAAAATTGTTAAAAATTGGTGTAGTATTTAAGCGGAATTGAAAAAGGTTAGTTAACTAAATTTGAATATGTATAAATTGAATGTAAATGTTACGTAATCCTAACTTCGAATATAATTACACAACTCCTTGTTAATATATTTAGAGTACACAACTTAAGTTATTAGATTTTGTTTGTTATAGTTGAATAGTTGATAAGATAATCAGTGCACAATATTTAAGTTTCAAATATACATTAATGCTACTGTGTTGGATATCATAATAATGAAGTCTAAATTTGTTTAAAGATGGTTGTGTTATGTATTTATATTATGGGGTTATGCAATTTGTGCTCGGTCCTTACGGAATTGCGTGATTTAATTATATAACTTGGGTGCTTGGTCATGTGTAAATACTATCTCAATTGCTTAACTTTGGACTAATGATACAATTATAACTAACCTCAAATGGTAGAGATGGATATGTGTTATGGGTTAAGTTGTGTAGTTGGTTGTCGAGCATGATTGAATTAATAGCCTATATGACCTAATTGCATTGAAGTATGCATTCTATGGCCACGTATCACACGTACATTTCATCTTATGTGTTATCTTGCTATGTGGACATTAATTGTGTATATATGATGTATGTATATACATGTATATGTGTGTATGCATGTAATAAATGGTTTGGTATGTGTGAATGCTGGATATGTATATATATTAGTGCATGTATGAAATTGGTGTTTTAAGTATTTAAACTATATGGTATTTTATGATCTTAATTATATAACATACCATTTCATATTACTTCATATCAACTCATCATCATTGCCGTGCGTCTATGTGGTTCATGTTTGAGTCGTGTCTCATGAGTACACTGTATTTTCTTTTCTGTACGGTGATCTCCAAGGTGGAGACAACTTGGTCGAGTACGTACCCGTCTTGTCAGTTCTCATATCTTGCCACTTCTCAGGTGAGGTTTAGGATTTTGTATAGTTATGCGACCTATGGCCTTTATATGCTGATTTCTACCCTTGCATGCGAGTATACCTTATTATAAATACGTATGTGTTGGATATGATATGTTTATAACCTTTGCGTGCGTCCTGCGTGGGTAGGCGCCTTCGTGGTTTAAATTCCACAGCGTGGGGATATATATATAAAATTGAGTTTTGAGGCATATGCAAGTTATTTTGGAAAATTCAGTTATGTTATGATTCTGTAGCGAGTTAGCCATGATATATGGTATTTGTTCTGTTATGTTCTGTTCTGTTGTGGATCCGAGGAGCTACGGGTAATGGGACCCCCGGGATGGTTAGGGCCGTCGGGGTTTCAACCATGTGCGTATGTTCCATTTGAGATATCATTGCGCGACTCAGGGAGATAGGGGAGGCGTGATATCTTGAGCCTTCGGCTAAGGCCGGGGAGTACTCTTGTGGGTTCGCTACCCCCTTGAGGTCGAGTCTATTTTAGACGATTTTATTATGGATGGTTAGGGCCAACGCGGGGCTCTTCCATCACTGGAGTTGAGGAGGGACTTATTTCTGTATTTCCGTTTTGTTCTGTTATGAGGAGTAAAGGTGGGAAGCTTGTACTCGCCGAACATGTGTTCTATTCTGCTATGGAATTATGAATCGGGATAGAGTCTTTCTGGAAAATGGTTTCTAAACTTATATCTATATCTATATGGGTTATTTAGAAATGTTTTGGTATGTAACACTTATCCTCGGTTCATGAGTCCATCCTTTTATTCTGTGCTACGCTCTTTATATATATATTGTGGGTTTGCATTAGCCCCCTCACTCAGTCAGTTGACTGACCCCTTATTTTATCTTTTAGTATGCAGGTTTCCTTTTGGCTTGAGTTAGGCGGAAGTGAGTCTTCTGAGTCATACTTGTCAGTCTAGTTGGTATTAGGATGCATTTGTCGCACGCTCTACTTATGTTATGTATTTATGTTTCACACTTGAAGGTTATGTTTATGTTCTACTTAGACTTAAACCCGTGTGGGGTTAGTATGCTAGTATTTGGATGTTATTAGATATTGATGATACGTATGCTGATTATTATATTGGATTATGAATTGATATTCGGGACTAGGTATCTATGCTAGTTGAACCCGTCACCTGTTATGTATGTTGATATTCGGGATTAGGTATCTATGCTAGTTGAACCCGTCACCTGTTCTGCATGTTGTTTTAATTACTTCCGCTATCTGTTGATGATTGTTTTAAATTGCTTCCGCCCTCTGAGTTGGTCGAGTTAGATCCGCCTAGCCTAGTGTGTGAGTTGGTCTCCCGTTCGCTATGATTCGGGTTAGTGCATGGACTTTCTATTTCATGACCAGGTCTGGGTCCTAGTGCGGGGGATGTGGTATCCTCCGTCTGGGGTACTACATCCTTAGTGGTATCAGAGCATGGTTACAAAACCGAGCTCTAATGTCGTGTTGTGTCTGTCTAGGTCGAACGGCGTAGGACAATTTTGTTATTTGCGCATCCGCATTATGATTTAATGAGCTATGCATTTGAATTTTCATTACTCTGCTGAATTTATACTACGTGATGCATTGCATTTGTTGGTAACTCTTGATTGGTTTATTGCGTGGCATGAGCATTTACTAATCGACATGCATATTTCGGTATTGAAATTGTTGAGATTTCAGGATGTGACGCCCCGTTTTCTCGAAGGGTGTTCTTACTACATCAACAAGTAAGTCTCTACACTTATGTGTGTTTAATTTAAGAGTTCTTGAATTATGTGATTTAATGTAAATCCAATTTAATATGTGTTCATTCGAATTATTCTAAGATTAATTGTCAACTTGATTAATTACGCGCATATTTAACCCTAACTGTCTAATTTGATTTAATTCAAATTTACTCCATGAAATAATTGTCAAGTTGATTTTAAATCCATCATATTATTTAACTTGTTTAATTTCGGTTTACTTGAATTCCTTGAGATTAATTGTCAATCATGTGTTTACGAAATGTCGTTAAATTGTACGAAAGGTTTTAAAATTAAATTGAATTAAACTCTAATTGGTAAATCTATCTCTTTCATTTTAATTTGTAAAATTAATTCGGAGTTTGAATGTTTATTCGTAACTTTACCAATTTTATTTACGATTAATTGTACGCGATATTTATCTTTGCTACGCGGTAAGGATACCCGGTTGTATATAGCTTGTGCACAAGACACATTTCTCCTAATCCCTTTTCTCTCTCTTTCTCTCCTCTCCCACTTTCTCTCTCCCGCGGGTTACTATCGCGGCTTCGGTTACGAGCCCATAACTCGATCGTTTCTCGACGGAATTCAACAAACGAATAGTCCATTTCGATGATCTCGGTGAGACCGACGTAAGAGTACTAATTTCATGGCCTAATGACTAACGGTGGCAGAGTTATGGCCGGATTTCAGTAGCAGCGGCGGAGCTGTCAGACGCCGCCACTTCGCCGGCGTTTCGCGGTGTTTTCCGGCCACTTCCTTGGTACACGCGCCGAAGAACCAGCAAGAGGACTTCCCAACGCAGCGGATGATGTCGTCGGAGCGGCCATCAGAGGAGAGACGGCGCCGCACGCGCCGCCCAAAGCTCGCGGCGACAGCGCGAGTTACTGTAGCGGCGGCGGCAGAAACTTCGGTGGCCAACGGGGGCCTTTTCCGGCCATCTTTTGGTCTCGGGCTCTTTACGAAAGTTGTTCGGAACGACGAGAACTAGTGACCTGTGATCAAGAGACTCCAGATTCGGTGGTTTGGCGGCGGATCGGCGGTGGCAAAGTGGCGGTGCAACGGCGGCACTAGCTCCGAGGATTTTTCCGGAAAGCTACCTTAGGGCTTTGGAAGAGCTCGTCATGGGTAAGACAACACCTCTTTCGGATCGCATTTTGGTTCACCGGTTTGGAAGTAATTTGAGTTTGAAGATTTAGGGTTTTCGTGTTCTTAGATTTCAGATCTAGGACAATCGGCTTGGAATTTCCAGAAATTGATCGAGGATTCGGAACGGGCACGAAAACTTCATTCAGGACTGATTTTTTGGGATTTTTTCAGTGACTTTTGACGGCGGCCCGTCGGCGGTCCGGCCAAATTCCGGTAGCTACAGTGGTGGCGTTCCGGCGGCGTTTGGTCAGAATGTTCGTCTCGTTGTGGTGAGTTCAACTCCACTTTCCGTTCGTTAATCGGACACTCGGTTTATTTATTACGAATTATTTTGCGTAATTGTGATTATTTGAATTAATTGTTTTAAGTGCAAATAAATTGGTTATTGTTGGTTTGTTGATCGAGATGTATTCTAATCGTATATGAAAACATGTGTTGAATGGATTGTGATATGCATGAATGTTTCGGTTTACAATTTGAATCCCGATGTGATGAATTTATAATGTGTTTAGATATGAAGGGGTGTTAGTATAATATTTAGAAACTAATCTCTTATATGACTAAATGAACTTGAATAATATTTTAGAAGAACGAACATGCCGTGATTTCTCTATATGAATTTGAGACGTTCTCAATGTTATGTTTGTTGTAAATTGTGTTTCCAATATTAAATTGAGATACATGAAAGATGCTTGAAAAACTTGAGACTTGATGCATGATAGGAGTTAGAATTGTAATATCTTGATTTACTCTTACTACTCGAAAATGGTATATTATGAATTACGATAAATTGATCCTTTGTAAATAATTAATTCCTAGTTGAATAATTGTATAAACACTTTAAATGAACAATTATGCTTAGTAATCGACTAAGGGGATATATGTGTAATGATTCTAAACTTTTATAAATGACTTAGGGGATGTAAGTGTAATATTATGAAACTATGAATGTGACTTGAGCTTGTGTACCAAACATGTTGTGAAGTTGTAAAGTATGATCTTAAGTGAATTAGATGCACTCTTTAATTGTATCAAGCATGCCATCTACGTACAACGACTTTGTATGTTTATATGATCAAGTTGCTCTTACTTATGCACTATATAACTCGTCATGAACTTGATGCATAATTCTAATATTATAATTGAACCCTGTGATATTGGATGATTTAATATGCATTTTCTGAATACATTGACTTCCTAAATTGATCTTGCATCTTTGGATATGGAATTGCATGATGGTTGCTTGTAAATATGACCTTGTTGAGCATTGATTTGCCTTGAATGACCACGACACCTCATCCAAGCACAACATGAACACTTATGCATAACCACGATCATGTTGAGCAACGCCGTGCGTCTTGTTTGGTTCATATAGAGTCTAAGTCTGGGCTTCTGTATGTCTTGTCACAGTGTTTGGTGGTGCCGATGGGTCCGAGGTTTAGAGTGTTTGGCCCTTCACACTCTCAGACTCTACTACTACGAGGTGAGGTTTAGGATTTTGTATAGTTACGTGACCTATGGCCTTTACATGTTGATTTCTACCCTTGCATGCGAGTATACTCTATTATAGATATGTATGTGCTGAATATGATATGTTGATGATCTTGTGTGAGTCCTGCGTGGATGGAGGTCATGAGGCTTAAAGTTCCATCGCGTAGGAAGGGTGTAAATATAAAAACCAGTTTTTGAGGCATATGTAAGCTATTTTGGAAAATTCAGTGGTGTTATGATTCTGTAGTGAGTTAGCCATGATATATGGTATCTGTTCTATTCTGTACTGTTCTGTATGTGGATCCAGGAGCTGGTACGAGTGGAGACCGGTATGACATAGGGCCGTCGGATAAGCCACTGTGCTAGTTTCCATTTGAGATATCATTGCGCGACCTTAGGGTGATGAGGGAGGCGTGATATCTTGAGCCTTCGGTGTTTTATCCGGGGATGACTCTTGTGGGTTCGCTGCCCTCTTGAGATCGAGTCTATTTTAGACGGTGTTATTATAGATGGTTTTGGGGACTGTACATCCCCTCCATCATTGGTGTAGCGGTTGGATTGATTGTGATTTATGTTCTGAGGAGTAAAGGTGGGAAGCTCGTACTCGCCGAGCAGTTGATTATGTTATGTTATGGAATTATGAATCGGGATAGAGTCTTTCTGGAAAATGGTTCCTAAATTTATATCTATATCTTATTCGGGTTCTTTCAAAACGTTTTGGTATGTAACACCTATCCTCGGTTCATGAGTCCATCCTTTTTATTCTGTGCTATGCTCCTTATATATATATATATAATGTGGGTGTGCGTTAGCCCCCTCACTCGGTCAAGGTGACTGACCCCTCATTTACACTTTTAGTTGCAGGTTGTTGGCGTTTGCTAGGCGGAAGTGAGTCCTTTGAGTTGCACTTCGTCGGTCTAGTCTTTCTATTTGCATTTGTCTTTCCATACACTTTACTTATGCTTTGACTCGTAGACTTGATATTATACTTTACTATTCGGTAACCCTGCGTGACACTCTCATTCGGCCCCTTGTGGCACTTGATGATTATTACTTTATGTTGATATTCGGGACTAGGGATTTATGCTAGTTGAACCCGTCACCTGCTTTGCATATTTTGTTTTAAATGCTTCCGCTATCTATTGTTGTTGGTTTTAATTGCTTCCGCACTCTGAGTTTTGGTCAAGTTAGATCCGCCTAGCCTAGTGTGTGAGTTGGTCTCCCGTTCGCTCTGATTCGAATTCGGGCATGGACTTTCATTTCATGTTCCGGGTCTGGGTCATAGTGCGGGGGATGTGGCATCCTCCGTTTGGGGTGTTACACAGGATGCCACTGCATCAACAATACCACAGTCAACCTTCTCATCCAAATCTGAACGACCGGGGACAATCTTCGACTGAAGTACCACCAATGAATTTGATGGTGATGATGTACCGAGAATTTAGAACATTTAATCCTCCCTAATTTCGAGAATGGAATGATATAAGGGCCGAAGAGTGGCTTTTGGAAATAGAGGGTCTCTTTGAGATATGGCCATGCAACTCTCGAGATATGGCTCGCCTTGCTACGTATCTTCTACTAGGTCAAGCAAGGCAATGGTGGAAAATAGTTGCCCAACAGTTAGAGACAACGGGTGAAGAGTTGACATGGGATGTGTTTGTTCGAGAATTCTGAAAGAGGTTTGCACGGGTCATTTTGCACGACCGAAGAGTTGAAGAATTTCTTACTTTAAAACAAGGAGAAAGATCAGGTGAAGGCTAGATACTTCATGGAGGGTCTTCGGGATGAGTTCAAGGAAGCCTTAATTGCGGATACAAGCACATGGGATAAAGCCACGGAGAAAGCATTACGAGTTCAAAATAGGTAGTTGACAAAACGTAAGGAAGAAGATGTGTCGGAGCCTAGACCTGAGCTGGGTTTATGCTCAAATTTATACTGGAGAGGGGAATCCTATCAACAAGGAACTCGAACCAAGTAGATTCGTGGAAAGAAGCACAAGAATAGGAACCCTCCAAAACCGAAGAAAGAAATCCAACCGTGTACCCATTGTGGAGGAACCAACCATGCTTACGACGCGTGTTGGGATCGATTGAAGAGGTGCTATGCTTGCGGGTCAAAGAAGCATAAAGTTTCCAATTGTGATCGATCGAGAGCTAACAAACAACGAATACGATATCAACGACTTCAAATTGGAGATCAAGATGAACCCGAACATTGAGGTATTAGCATTCATGGCATTTGCATACATGCATCGCTTAAGTGTCCGTATCCTACTTCGCTTGGTGTGTGTGATGACTATTGTTGTTTTAATTATGATAACTTGGATACCTGATCTAGTACTTGTAACTTGAAATTTCTACTTGTCATGAATCGTTGCTGAAATGAATAAGCTATGTACTTATGTGAACTATTCATGCCTATGTGATTTAAAACTCTCTTGATTGCTTACTGACTTCTCATATAACATATATACACACTGTAACCTTGTTTTACAGAGATTCCATCGCGATATCCCCCTTAAGTTGAGGTATGAGCGTTGAATCTATACTCAAGGGATACCGATATTGTAACAGCCCAAAACTGGGCCTGGATGAAAACAGTAAGTTAAGGGCATTGGTAAAGCGTTTATAGACCGTGATCCAACTTTTTGAATCATCATGCATTGCATTCTTACATGAACTTTGTGCTCGTATATGATCTGACATGCTTTAAGGGGAAATTCTTGACCTTTGATTCAGTTTACTATTCATAACCCGAGCCTACCTTGTTCATTTTGTTACTCGAACCCTAGAGGTTCATCACACATGTTTCCCAATCGTTTGAACTTGTTTCCCCAACTCAGAAAGTCTTTCTTGAGCCATAAGGGTATTTTTGGAACTTACCGACCAAAGTTACTATTCATCAGAAAATGAGCTTTTGATTCTGATACCTTTTCCTACCCAAGTTATAGTCGAATCGATCCTTGAGTCGAGACGAGTCTTTTGAAAACATTCTTGGCTTGGAAATCCATTCTGGAACTTTGTTTTATCGAAAACGTTTACGAAAACCCTAGTTTACTATTCCTTTTACGAACGGTTTTCATTCGAAAAATGTTTTCTCTTCGGATTTGCACTACTTGAACTATTTCAAGATTTTTGAGATGTTTTACAACTCTTGATTCAATTCCTAGCTTGAAATTTTGAAACGTACATTCGTACGTGAGAATTCACTATTCATCCTACGTTTTCAACTTTTTAACGGTAAAATGTTTTATAGTCGATTTTGGACTCAAAACGCTTCTCGATTTATTTCTTGAATTTTGGAAACAATCCGGACTTGAAAATAATTCTAGAAAGTCGTTTTTCACTCGTGTCGAGTTTCGAGCTCAAAACTTTTATTCACTAAAACTAATGTATCTTTCAAACGGTAAATCCGATTTCGACGAATGAATATGCGTTTCGAAGCTAATTTTCTTGCCGTCGGAATGGTTATACTTCCAGCCACTTATCCTCGAGTCTTGGATAATAAAATTACAGAAATACCCCCAGCAGTCCCATTTTACCTTCATAATCCCTAAACCTTGTAGAAGATACAAGTGGATGAACTCTTGTTTTGCTCTCCTACCCTTAAGCCATCTCTATTTGCAAGGTGAGGGGCTTCTTCACAACTATAAATACCCCTCTCATGGCATTTCATTCCTTGCTCAAAGTTGTGTTAACAACACCCTTTCTCTCCCTCTCCTCCCCCTCTTGCCGTCGGCCAACCCCCCCCCCCCTTTAGAGCTAGGTTTGTTTTATTTTATGCTTTATTTTATGTTATGTTTAGTTTAGTTTATGTTTGATTTTATGGTATGTTTATATTATGTTTAGGTTGGGTCTTAGGGTCTTCCCTAAGCCATATAGGATTTTAATTTATGCATTTATTATATAGTTTTCATGATATGTTTTGATAGTTGTTATATGTTTTAATATGTGTGTATGGTAAGGGTTTGACCCGACCCTTTGACCCGACATGTAAATAGTAACCTGTGAAAAGTAACTGTGAATAGTAATCGTGAATAGTAATCGGGAATAGTACTTTTGAATAGTGCTTTTGAATAGTAAAAAATGAAATAAAACTTGTGCTTTCTTAATAGACATTTGCACCTAGGGTTTCCATATCCAGGGTCTAAAATGTGTTTTCAAAATGTGTTTTCTTTCGTGGACTTTTTTCATAACTTAAGGTTGCGATAGGATTCATAATTTGACTAAAGCTTACTAGGTTATAGTAAGATCATAGTCTCACGTTAAGAGTAACTCACTTTGACGTATCCCTTTGTGTGTTACCTTTCTTGAATACCTTAAATGGTATTACTCTCCTGTGTTACATGTTCCTTACATGTTCCTTACTCATTTGTTTCATGCATTTCATATGCATCTTGGTTAGTAGTGGGTCTTAGTTCTTAAGCTCACTCTAGTACACCACCTACAGGAATTAAAGTTGAGCACTGGGATCCCCAGGGCACCGCTTAATCTGTCTACCTACCTTTGTTACTGATAGGTGAGGTGAAGTTATAAATGTTTTCCAACTGGAACCACGATTATACTATCGTATCATATGTTTTGAAATTCAAAGCTAAACCTCGTTTTGAACTATCCCTTTTATCGGGACATTCTTTTGAAAGGATCATTCATACTTTAATAGTATACCTTGATCTACAGTACATGCTTTCCAAAGTTTTGCATTCTTGTTCAAAGACAGTTACATGTTCTGCATATGTTTCAAAGTACAGTTTTACAGACAGAATCACATGTTTGACAGATGGCATCACATGTTTTCAGACAGAATCATATGTTTTACAGACATCATCATATGTTACAGTTATAGTTTCACATGTTATAGTTAGCATACTGGAGTGATACTCTGGTCACTGCTAATCTTAAATGCAAGCATACAGTTTACAGTTTGGCCCCGGCGGTTATGCGTGGAGGTGATGCTCGGGAGGTGAGCGCCAACGACATCACCAATACCGGCCGCCACACTTAGACAATTGACACCGGCTTTTAACAGGAGGTTTGTTAAGTCAGGACAATCTGTCTGGGA
Source organism: Lantana camara (assembly GCA_037501455.1). Taxonomy (NCBI): domain Eukaryota; kingdom Viridiplantae; phylum Streptophyta; class Magnoliopsida; order Lamiales; family Verbenaceae; genus Lantana; species Lantana camara. The sequence goes on from CM074865.1 coordinate 41,633,767, forward strand.
ACGGACAGTAAATCTGTTCCCATTACATGTTTACAGGTCGCCTAGGGCTAGCTACCCGAAGTGACAACCGGTGGAGGATGGTGCATGTTTGTATGTGTTGGTAAGAGTTGTTGTTGACCTTGGGCCAATAGTCTACTATGTGCGGAGTTGTTGTTGACCTTGGTCCGATGCTCTACTATATGTGGGGTCATTGTTGATCTTGGTCCGATACTCTACTATACGTGGAATTATTGTTGATCCTGGTCCGATGCTCTACCAAATCGTGTTTTCTGGAGTAAGGATGGTGGAGCCTAGCTTGCGGGCAAAATTCTGTTTCATAAAGGATGGTTCATATCTGGAAAAGTTCACTTTACCCTATCCCGTTTTATGAAAGAACTATGAACCATCAACAGCATATGTGTGCGCGTGTGATAGCATTCATGAAAATGTTTTATAACGTGCATTCTTTTACAGCATCGCATTCAAAAGAGTTTTATCAATCGAACTTGTTTCAAGTTATTCTTTAAAGCATTGTATTTAACAGTTCTAAACTTTACTTCAAGTTCTTTATCACTCAGCACTTTCTTTTAAGTATTCTCTCACTTAGTCCTTTTGACTAATACCTCTCCCGTTTTCTTGCCTCGTGGTTTCAGGTCTTGCAGCCACAGTCTAGAGGTATCTTGAAGCTCTAGATTGTCATTTTTGTTTCAATCAGGACTTAGTATTACTTCCTTTTTGTGTCCTGCATATGTTTTATAGCTGCATCACTTTATGTTTCTGTATATGTTACTGAATACTTGAGTATCTCTGTTATACTCTTTCTGTTATTCTGTTACCGATACATTGAACTCTGCTATATCGGTACTTATATGTGATTATGTTACATGTTCTGATATGCCGAGTCTCTCTTACACGATCAATATGTTCTTGCTTGTTACATGCCATCACGCACATGTTTTGAAAAGTTTTAAAATACTCTGATTTTCCGCTGCATAGCCACATCGTTTACATGTATAGTTCTGAGATAGACAGCTGTTCGCTGGAGTATTTCTTGAGTGATGGCTCACACCATTACTTGAGAGGTGCTTCAGTGCGGGGGTTGAGACGCCGCTCTCCTCTTGTTCTGCTACGGGTGGGGGCGTTACAGCCTGAGGTGGTATCAGAGCATCGGGTTAAGTAAGAAGAGACTTAACCTAGATTGCTCTCATGTTGCATCATGGATTGTTCACGCATTGCATCCAGGATCATTCTCATATTGCATCGAGACAGGATATTTGGGGATTGCATGGTTCTGTTATCTGAATTTCATATCTGTGGTATCTTCTGTATAGCTATGGCAGTTCAGCCACACCAGGATCCTAATCAGCAGATGGATGAGGCTTTCTTTGAGCAGTTTGAGGCCCCGCGTACTGTGGCAGATTCTCACCGTGGAGGCACTCGTTTCTACACCTGGCGCAAGTCTAGGAACAGTGGCAGGCCTGGGTATTCCTATCCTAACAGAGTTGTGCACTATCTCGAGTCTGAGAGAGATGGTTACTTTCAAGAGTATCAGAGGACCCGTGAGGTCAGGTTGGAGTGTATGCGCTATCAGGATCAGTTACTGCAGTACCAGATTGATAGGGACATCGCTCGTGAGCATGCGGCAGAGATGACTCATATTGCTGATCAGAGGGTTGTTCTATTACTGAGCTGGAGGCAGATCTTATGCAGATGACCATCGATCGCGACACCTCTATGGAGCGTCACCAGCACTACCGTGCACGCGTCAGAGCTCGCCTGTATGATACCTATCACTTATCCGATGAGCAGGCAGTTGAGGAGGTCGAGGGTTAGGATGTCAGTCAGGCTTCTCAGGAGCCCAAGCCTATGCAGGAGCAGTCTGATGGAGGCGATGGAGGATCTGATGATGATGATGATGGCGGAGATGAGCCAGCAGGTCACGGACAGGGTGAGGTCGTTGTTGTTTCTGATGACACCACCAGGGGTTCTTTGGACTACAGTTATCAGGGTTGATTGCTGATAGGAGGTTTTCTGTATATAGTACTGATGCATATATACTATCTATGGATGGCGGACGTATAGCCGGGACAGTTCAGGACTGACTTTTGGATGAGGGGATGTATAGCTTTGGTAGATGATCCCCGACTTTTGGCACAACGGATGACGGTTCAGATGACTTAGTACCTACTAGGTTATTTTCAGCAGGGTTGGACGGATTGGTAAGGCCTGTAAGGGTGTCAACTCGATAGTATCGGGTCCTCCCCATTTTGAATTAATACTGTTAACATGTGGCCTGTAGTAAATTTTACCAAACCTTGCACAGTTATAACACTTTCGGCTTTATGTTGGATATTTGTTTACTGCTTTCCATAACTGTCATTGCATGAGTCCTAGAGTTGCTTCAAGATACCATTATGACCGTTGATAGGATCATGCCATTTCATTTATTGATAGCATGCTGATATTCTTGTTGTTGGATATGTTGATCATACTTCTGATCATGTTACAGTTCATGTTGATATGACAATACACGTTCTGTTCCCGTTTACATGTCGATCATGTTTTGGGATATGTTATACATGTTTCTGATATGTTGATATGTTACCCGAGCTTCTGTTCCTGTTTACATGTTGTCTGACAGTTGTTTCTGATTATATGATATGTTTGGAGATCTTGAATCTTTGCTGATATGTTGATATGGGAATGTGTTGTTCTCATACTTATATGTGACTACGTGGGAATGTGAATACGTGGTTAAGGATTCTGTGAATCATTATATGTCATGCATCGAATATATGTATCTGAATGCTTGTGAATTCAGTAACAATATGCCACCGAGAAGAGCACCCCGGAATCGTGTACCACCACTGCCACCCCAAAGAGATGTCACGCCACCCCCTGAACGGGAAAGAACTCCGGAATTAAGGGATGTGCTACGACAATTTATGAGGGCTTGTGCACCGAGAGATAATCCTCCTAATGAAAGGTCACTAGAAAAATTTCTGAGGATGAGTCCACCTAAGTTCTATGGAGAACCGAACAACATAAAGGCTGAGAATTGTATTACCAGTCTTGAGAAGATTTTCGAGGCTATGGAGATCTACCCAGAGGATCGTGAACGAGTTCGGTATGCTACTTTTCTAATGGAAGGAGTTGCGTACAATTGGTGGAAGCACGTTCAGCATACGTGGAATGAGAATAACGTTGAAGGAAGTTGGGATGAGTTTATCAGAGAGTTTCAGCAGAAGTACACGCCTCAAGTGACTCGTGATGCACGAGAGGCTGAGTTTATGAGTCTGGTTCAGGGAACGATGAATGTGATGGAGTATGAGGCTAGGTTTGTGAGGCTGATCAAGTATGCGCCTCATATTCTGACTGATGAGCGTCGCAAGACGAAAAGGTTTATCGATGGACTGAAGCCTGAACTTCGATTGGCACTTGCTTCTTTGGACATAGAAACCTACAACCGGGCTGTTGATAGAGTGCTAAGGGTTGAAGCTGCACACAAGGAGATCAAGATAACTACTACACGTCAAGGACCTTCTAACCCTAAGCCTTATCAAGGGAACAAGCGACCTTCCGGATCTTTTCTCCAAGGAACTGGAAAGAGGCCAATGGTAACACCATAGCGTCAGTAGCAGAACGCTCTACCGAAACCGCAAGCACAGAAGCAGAAAGCGCCACAGCAGTATCAGAAGGCGCCACAACAACAGAGAGCACCTCAGCCAGGTCCAGAGGAAATTGTTTGCAGATATTGTCGCCGAACGGGACACACTGAGGAGAACTGTCGCAAGAACGCTGGACAGTGTTTCGCGTGTGGTTCCCCTGAGCACCAGATGGATAGTTGCCCGTACAAGATCAGGAGATTTGGGGTCCAGGATAAAGGAAAAGCAGTGGTGGGTACGACGAACAAACCGGTGGTCAGAGGCAGAGCTTATGCTTTGGATGGTAAGGAGGAGGTTGATTCTTCGTCTGTTGTCGAAGGTATTGTGCACATTCTTAACACGCCAGTTAAGGTCTTGTATGACCCTTGCTACGCATTCATTTGTTGCTTCTGAATTATGTGCGCATTTACAGTTTCCACTTGAATACTTGCCATATAAATTTGAAGTGAGTTCTCCTTTGGGAACTTGCCTTGTTACGGATCAAGTATATAAACGCTGCCCTATATGTATTGGTACCCGTTGTTATCCGACGGATCTGATTGAGTTACCGATGACAAGATACGACGTTATACTTGGTATGGATTGGTTGTCTAAGTACCGGGCTAAGTTGGATTGCTACAAGAAAGAGATCATCTTGGAAGAAGATGAAAGTTGGACATCCGAAAGAAAAGTTGAGAAGTTATCAGTGATTTCTTCGATGGAAGCTAAGAAGTTGATTCAGAAAGGAGCTAGCGGATTTGTTGCTTATCTTCTGAATAGACCGAAAGATCAACTTAAGATCGAAGAAGTGAAAGTGGTAAACGAGTTCCTAGATGTGTTTCCTGAGCATTTGGATTCGTTACCCCCTGACCGAGAGTTGGAGTTTACGATAGAAACGATATCAGGAGCTGAGCCGTACTCCAAGACACCTTACAGAATGGCTCCAGCTGAATTGGAAGAACTAAGGAAGCAATTGGATGAACTGATAGAGTATGGATATGTTCGACCGAGCACATCGCCGTGGGGAGCGCCTGTACTTTTTGTTAAGAAGAAGGATGGATCATTGCGTTTATGCATTGACTATCGGGAGCTGAACAGGATGACAATCAAGAATAAGTATCCTCTCCCTCATATCGAAGAGCTGTTCGATATACTTCAAGGATCGAAGGTTTACTCCAAGTTAGATCTTAGACAAGGGTATTATCAATTAAAGATCAGGGAAGCAGATATTCCGAAGACTGCTTTCAACAGCCGATACGGACATTATGAGTTTGTGGTAATGTCGTTTGGTTTGACGAACGCACCAGCTGCATTCATGGATATGATGCACCGTATATTCAAGCCGTTTCTCGACAAGTTTGTAGTGATCTTCATCGACGATATTGGTATTTTCAAAAACACCGGAGGAACATGTTGAGCATCTTGGAATCGTGTTACACACTTTGCTGGATCACAAGCTATATGCAAAGTTCAGCAAATGTGAGTTTTGGCTTGAGAGAGTTACGTTTCTAGGACATACCATATCAGGATCTGGAATCGAAGTAGATCCCTCGAAGATCGAGACTATTATGAATTGGAAGTCACCAAAGAATCCTTCAGAAGTGAGGAGTTTTCTGGGATTAGCTGGCTACTACCGAAGGTTTGTCAAAGATTTCTCGAAGGTAGCTACACCTCTCACTAAACTGACAAAGAAAGAAGGGAAATTCGAATGGACTGAGAACTGTGAGCAAAGTTTTCAAAGATTGAAAGAGATGCTAACAACTGCGCCTGTGTTAGCGTTACCAGAAGGAAAAGAAGGATATACTGTTTACACCGATGCTTCGAAAGAAGGACTACGAGGAGTTTTGATGCAGAATGGAAAAGTGATTGTGTATGCATCAAGGAAACTCGAAACGCATGAAGTCAACTACCCGACACATGATTTGGAGTTAGCAGCGATAATTTTCGCTCTGGGAAAGTGGAGACATTACCTGTATGGAGTTACGTTTGAGATCTTTACTGATCATAAGAGCCTACGATATCTATTCACTCAGAAGGAGTTGAATATGTGACAGAGAAGATGGATGGAATTTCTGGAGGACTACGATTACATTATTCAATACCATCCAGGAAAGGCGAATGTTGTAGCCGATGCTCTAAGCAGGAAAGTTCATTTGGCACAGATTTCTGCCAATCCCGAGGTTGATCAAAGAGAAAGAATGGAGGTGATAACTAAAGCTCGAATTGCGAACGTTGTGATGATATCACCATTGAAAGAACAATTGTTGGAAGCACAGAAGAACGACGAGTGCATCAAGAAATGCCTCGAATCTAAGGAGAAGGATGATGAGACTAAGTTCAGGGTTGATGAACATGGAATATTGAGGTACAAAGGTCGAGTATGCGTGCCAACTGTTTTGAGGAAAGAGATTCTCGACGAAGCGCATAAGACTAAGTACACGATACATCCCGGAGGTACTAAGATGTATCAAGATGTTAAGACGCAATTCTGGTGGAATGGAATGAAGAGAGACATAGCCAACTATGTCAAGAAGTGTTTAACTTGTCAGAAAGTTAAAGCTGAGCACCAGAAGCCGAGTGGGAAGTTGCAACCATTACCGATTTCGACTTGGAAGTGGGAGCAAATCACGATGGATTTTGTCACTGGATTACCCAAAGTCAGAGGAGAGCAAGATAGTATCTGGGTGATTATTGATCGATTGACAAAGTCAGTGCACTTTTTACCAGTAAAGACAACGGATAAGGTCAGCACGTTGGCAAAGCTGTATCGGCAAGAGATCGTTAGACTACATGGAGTTCCAAACAGTATAGTGTCGGACAGAGATCCGAAATTCACTTCGCAATTATGGAAAGAAATTCTGACTTTGATGGGGACGAAGCTGAACTTCATTACTGCAACGCATCCTCAGACGGATGGACAATCAGAAAGGATGATTAAATACTTGGAAGATATGCTAAGAGCTTGCGCTTTAGACTTCCAGGAAAGTTGGAAAGAGTGTTTACCTCTTGTGGAGTTTGCATACAATAATAGTTATCAAGCTTCTATCAAAGCTGCTCCATATGAAGCCCTGTATGGAAGGAAATGTAGATCCCCGTTATACTGGGATTTGGATGAAGCAAGATGTACTGAGGAGGGACCAATCAGAGTGAATTCTGCTAAATGGATAAGAGAAGCGACAGAAAAGATTCAGATCATTCGCCAGAAAATGAAAGCTGCCCATGACAGGCAGAAGAGTTATGCTGATCAACGAAGAAGGGATTTGGAATTTGCAGTGGGCGAAAAGGTATTTCTGAAGGCATCGCCAAGGAAAGGGTTTTTCCGAATTGGGAAAGGTGGAAAGTTAACCCAAGATATGTTGGACCGTATGAGATACTGGAGAGAGTCGGACCGAGTGCTTATAGATTGGATTTGCCTGTAGGTTTAACAGGAATCCACAACGTATTTCATGTATCTCAGCTTCGCAAGTGTTTCTCAGATGAGACAGAGGTTGTGCCGGTAGAGGAGATACCGTTGGAACCAGATTTGACTTATGTTTTGAAGCCCGCTAAGATTCTTGATAAGAAGTTTCAGGAGCTGAGGAATAGGAAGATTCCTTTGGTTAAAGTCCTTTGAAAGGGACATGGGACAGAAGAGGCAACCTGGGAGACAGAAGAGAAAATGCAGAAGCATCACCCCAAGTTGTTTGCGGTTACAGCCGAAGAATCTGAGGACAGATTCTCTTTATGGAGGGGTGATTGTAACAGCCCCAAACAGGGCCTGGATGAAAACAGTAAGTTAAGGGCATTGGTAAAGCATTTATAGACCGTGATCCAACTTTTTGAATCATCATGCATTGCATTCTTACATGAACTTTGTGCTCGTATATGATCTGACATGCTTTAAGGGGGAATTCTTGACCTTTGATTCAGTTTACTATTCATAACCCGAGCCTACCTTGTTTATTTTGTTACTCGAACCCTAGAGGTTCATCACACATGTTTCCGAATCGTTTGAACTTGTTTCCCGAACTCAGAAAGTCTTTCTTGAGCCATAAGGGTATTTTTGGAACTTACCGACCAAAGTTACTATTCATCAGAAAATGAGCTTTTGATTCTGATACCTTTTCCTACCCAAGTTACAGTCGAATCGATCCTTGAGTCGAGACGAGTCTTTTGAAATCATTCTTGGCTTGGAAATCCATTCTGGAACTTTGTTTTATTGAAAACGTTTACGAAAACCCTAGTTTACTATTCCTTTTACGAACGGTTTTCATTCGAAAAATGTTTTCTCTTCGGATTTGCACTACTTGAGCTATTTCAAGATTTTTGAGATGTTTTACAACTCTTGATTCAATTCCTAGCTTGAAATTTTGAAACGTACATTTGTACGTGAGAATTCACTATTCATCCTACGTTTTCAACTTTTTAACGGTAAAATGTTTTATAGTCGATTTTGGACTCAAAACGCTTCTCGATTTATTTCTTGAATTTTGGAAACAATCCGGACTTGAAAATCATTCTAGAAAGTCGTTTTTCACTCGTGTCGAGTTTCGAGCTCAAAACTTTTATTCACTAAAACTAATGTATCTTTCAAACGGTAAATCCGATTTCGACGAATGAATATGCGTTTCGAAGATAATTTTCTTGCCGTCGGAATGGTTATACTTCCAGCCACTTATCCTCGAGTCTTGGACAACGAAATTATAGAAATACCCCCAGCAGTCCCATTTTACATTCATAATCCCTAAAGCTTCTAGAAGATACAAGTGGATGAACTCTTGTTTTGCTCTCCTACCTTTAAGCCATCTCTATTTACAAGGTGAGGGGCTTCTTCATAACTATAAATACCCCTCTCATGGCATTTCATTCCGTGCTCAAAGTTGTGTTAACAATACCCTTTCTCTCCCTCTCCTCTCCCTCTTGCCGTCGGCCACCCCCCCTCTAGAGCTAGGTTTGTTTTATTTTATGCTTTAGTTTATGTTATGTTTTGTTTAGTTTATGTTTTATGTTATGGTATGTTTATATTATGTTTAGGTTGGGTCTTAGGGTCTTCCCTAAGCCCTATAGGATTTTAATTTATGCATTTATTATATAGTTTTCATGATATGTTTTGATAGTTGTTATATGTTTTAATTGTTTAGTATATGCTTGAATATGTTATGAATTGCTCTAGTATATGCTATGATCATGTGATATGGTTGTTATATTATGAGAATTGATGCATGATTATGGAATTTAAATTATGTTCATGCATGTTAGCTAATGGAATAGTGCCTTGATCATATGTTATACACTTTAATAGTGTCACATGTTATAACCTAAGATAGATTAGTGTTTCATAACTTGATCTTATGCCTTAATTGGATCTCTTAACCATAGGTTATACCTTTAACCTAGATCACTCTTGATTATTATAACATGAACTTGAAACTATAGGTTATAATCAAGATCATAATTTAATTAGGGTGTGTGTGTGTGTGCATGTCGTGTGTGTGTGTGCTCGTGCATGGTGTGTGTGTGTGCCGTGTGTGTGGGTGTGTGTGTATGGTAAGGGTTTGACCCGACCCTTTGACCCGACATGTGAATAGTAACCTGTGAATAGTAACTGTGAATAGTAATCGTGAATAGTAATATGAAATAGTACTTTTGAATAGTGCTTTTGAATAGTAAAAAATGAAATAAAACTTGTGCTTTCTTAATAGACATTTGCACCTAGGGTTTCCATATCTAGGGTCTAAAATGTGTTTTCAAAATGTGTTTTCTTTCGTGGACTTCTTTCATAACTTAAGGTTGCGATAGGATTCATAATTTGACTAAAGCTTACTCGGTTATAGTAAGATCATAGTCTCACGTTAAGAGTAACTCACTTTGACGTATCCCTTTGTGTGTTACCTTTCTTGAATACCTTAAATGGTATTACTCTCCTGTGTTACATGTTCCTTACATGTTCCTTACTCATTTGTTTCATGCATTTCATATGCATCTTGGTTAGTAGTGGGTCTTAGTTCTTAAGCTCACTCTAGTACACCACCTACAGGAATTAAAGTTGAGCACTGGGATCCCCAGGGCACCGCTTAATCTGTCTACCTACCTTTGTTACTGATAGGTGAGGTGAAGTTATAAATGTTTTCCAACTGGAACCACGATTATACTATCGTATCATATGTTTTGAAATTCAAAGCTAAACCTCGTTTTGAACTATCCCTTTTATCGGGACATTCTTTTGAAAGGATCATTCATACTTTAATAGTATACCTTGATCTACAGTACATGTTTTCCAAAGTTCTGCATTCTTGTTCAAAGACAGTTACATGTTCTGCATATGTTTCAAAGTACAGTTTTACAGACAGAATCACATGTTTTGCAGAAAGCATCACATGTTTTCAGACAGAATCATATGTTTTACAGACAGCATCATATGTTACAGTTACAGTTTCACATGTTATAGTTAGCATACTGGAGTGATACTCTGGTCACTGCTAATCTTAAATGCAAGCATACAGTTTACAGTTTGGGCCCGCGGTTATGCGTGGAGGTGATGCTCGGGAGGTGAGCGCCAACGACATCACCAATACCGGCCGCCACACTCTACTATACGTGGAATTATTGTTGATCCTGGTCCGATGCTCTACCAAATCATGTTTTCTGGAGTAAGGATGGAGGAGCCTAGCTTGCGGGCAAAATTCTGTTTCATAAAGGATGGTTCATATCTGGAAAAGTTCACTTTACCCTATCCCGTTTTATGAAAGAACTATGAACCATCAACAGCATATGTGTGCGCGTGTGATAGCATTCATCAAAATGTTTTATAACGTGCATTCTTTTACAGCATCGCATTCAAAAGAGTTTTATCAATCGAACTTGTTTCAAGTTATTCTTTAAAGCATTGTATTTAACAGTTCTAAACTTTACTTCAAGTTCTTTATCACTCAGCACTTTCTTTTAAGTATTCTCTCACTTAGTCCTTTTGACTAATACCTCTCCCGTTTTCTTGCCTCTTGGTTTCAGGTCTTGCAGCCGCAGTCTAGAGGTATCTTGAAGCTCTAGATTGTCATTTTTGTTTCAGTCAGGACTTAGTATTACTTCCTTTTTGTGTCATGCATATGTTTTATGGCTGCACCACTTTATGTTTCTGTATATGTTTCTGAATACTTGAGTATCTCTGTTATACTCTTTCTGCTATTCTGTTACCGATACATTGAACTCTGCTATATCGGTACTTATATGTGATTATGTTACATGTTCTGATATGCCGAGTCTCTCTTACACGATCAATATGTTCTTGCTTGCTACATGCCATCGCGCACATGTTTTGGAAAGTTTTAAAATACTCTGATTTTCCGCTGCATAGCCACATCGTTTACATGTATAGTTCTGAGATAGACAGCCGTTCATTGGAGTATTTCTTGAGTGATGGCTCACACCGTTACTTGAGATGTGCTTCAGTGCGGGGGTTGAGACGCCGCTCTCCTCTTGTTCTGGTACGGGTGGGGGCGTTACAGATATCAGTTGTATAAGGTACATCAAACATGCATCGTATACTTCCCCACTAAGTGTCATTCTGATGTGTGTAGGTATGAAGAACTGATCAATGGATTTATGTGCAAGAGAGACCTTAGGTTCCCTCCTTTATGTGCTGGAGAGATGTAGGATTCTCTCTACTTATGTGATAGAAAGATGCTGGATTCTTTCTAAACTTTCTGCACGAGAGATGTTGGATTCTCTTATACTTAGATACTCGGGAGATGCTGGATTCTCTTGAATTTAGGGGTTTGAGAAATGCTAGAATTTCTTGAACTAGAATGTTTGAGAGATGTGGAAATCTATCAGACAGAGGTTGGGGGACGGGGTTCTCTCAATTATGTGTTTGAGAGATGGGGTTCTCTCAATTGTGTGCTTGAGAGACGGGGTTCTCTCTTTCGTATGTGCTGAGGGACGGGGTTCTCTCACTTATCTGATGAGAGATGGGATTCTCTCTTATGTGTCGTAGCTAGGTTGTGCGTGGCCTCTCAACGGTTTGCAAGTGACAAGTTTTTGGCGACATCGTGGTTCGGGTGCAGTTGCAGCTATCCGTATCATGGAAGTGATCAAACAAGCTTGAAGCAAGTAATGGTCAACTACCCAGACCGACCCGACGACGAGACACCCTGATGAGGTCTAATACATGCAATGAGAGTAAGTTTCACAACCCAGGGCTATAGTTCTACACGATTTCGGGAGATAAGTCGAAGCACTACAACTCGAAGCTCTTCTAACTCAGCAGTGGAACCTGGGAACCAGGTTCTCTTGGGGGGGAGGGGGGAGGTTGTAACACCCCGTATTTTCATGACAGGTTTGGTATGACATCACGAGTGAGCTTAGGCTCAGTGTTGTGAGTTTAATTATGTTTAAAGTGCTTAATTATATTTAATTATGTGAATGATGTACCTCGATTATGTTTTACGCATTAATTTTTTTTTAATGTGTAACCCCTCTTTAATTTCATAAATTAATTATAATTATGAGACAAACGTATTTAAATTTATTTAATTACCGTTAAATGTCGATACATGCAACTTGTGGACTTAATTGAGTTAGGTTTAGGACCTAATTGCACTTTATTTATAATTATATGGGTTAATTTGTAGTTTTATAAAGTTAAGTACTTAATTGAACTTTGTCTAATCGTTTGGGAGTCTCTTTCTAATTTATTAATTTTGAATTTGGGCTTAATTGGACCTCATTTTTAATTCTGTGGGTGCTTTTATAATTACCAAATGTCTAATTGGGCTTGATTTAAATTATACTTAAATCTATGGACTTAATTGTATAACTTTAACCTTTAAGGTACTTGATTGCAATTTTGGAAGAGAACCCTCTTTATACACCTGAAACCCTAGTGCTGCCTCATTCTTCATTTCCCGTAACAGCAGCGCATCCTCCTTTTCCCTCTCAATCTTCAGCAGCGGCGCCAGCTTCTCTACCTGCGTAGCCGCCGCCAGCTGCGCATTCTTCCCCGGTAACCACCACCATTCTCTTCGGCGTGCCACACCACCGACACAACTCTAGCGACTCCTTCCCCTTTTGGCCTTCATCTTCACAAGCAGCGGCGCAACCCTTTTCCTCTAGATTGGTCCTGCGGTCGGCGATTCAAAGCCACTACCGCTGCTGAAGGTCGAGTAACCCCTATTATTTTATCGGCGAACTCCACCACCACGCCAGATCTGGCGCCTCACGCGCCACCCTCCGCCGCCACAGCAACACCCCTTTCCTTCCTCTACCATTTATCTTTGGCCACAAGCCCGGCGAGCAACCACCGCCCTCACCTTCTTCGTCGCCTTTCAGCCACAGAAAGGGAGGAAAACCCTTCGCGTCTCTGTCCCGTCCGCACCATCGCACTCTACCCCCTGCTTCTCTGAGTAAGAAGTCAAGTAGCAGCACCGGCGCCTGGCCATCGCTCCACCACAGAACCGCAGCTCGCTACATCTCTCTTTTTCTCCTCCATCTCGGCCTCCGGCCACCAAATTAGATCCGGAATTCTGATCTTCGGCCAGCAGCTAATTTCACAGCTGCAAACAACCACCGCCTGCTTCCAACTCCAACCGATCAGTCGTCAGATTTAGGACAACCAAGAAAGACACCCAGCAACATCACCTTCAATCGGATTCAATGCAGCTCCGCCAACTCCGAAATCATCACTGGATGCTATTCTTAATTGTAAACATCCATTGTATTCTTCTTCCATTTAGTTATTTTATAACTCGTGAAGGAAATTAATTATTGAGATTGTGAACAACTATATGTTGTTTATAATTAGTTCCTTTGTTCTTGTTGAGAGCCGAGCCGAATTCCAGTTTGCATTCTATTTCTTTCTTTTGATGAGAAATACTTGTATACAATTTATAGACATATTAGAATTGTCTCTTATTATAAAAATTTATATGTATATGTGTGGTTAATTACATTTCGGTTGCAATTATGAATTGGTTATTGCTGTCCCATTTTACGGATTGATACTGATGTTATTCGTTTGTTGCTACGAATGTTATTAGTGTTGGTATTGTGATGATCTTTTGGAAATTTTTCTTTGCCCACCTTGAATTTTATTTCATCCAAAATGGTTAAAAATTGGTGTAGTATTTAAGCGGAATTGAAATAGGTTAGTTAACTAAATTTGAATATGTATAAATTGAATGTAAATGTCACGTAATCCTAACTTCGAATATAATTACACAACTCCTTGTTAATATATTTAGAGTACACAAGTTAAGTTATTAGATTTTGTTTGTTATAGTTGAATAGTTGATAAGATAGTCAGTGCACAATATTTAAGTTTCAAATATACATTAATGCTACTGTGTTGGATATCATAATAATGATGTGTAAATTTGTTTAAAGATGGTTGTGTTATGTATTTATATTATGAGGTTATGCAATTGGTGCTCGGTCCTTACGGAATTACGTGATTTAATTGGATAACTTGGGTGCTTGGTCATGTGTAAATATTATCTCAATTGCTTAACCTTGGACTAATGATACAATTATAACTAACCTCAAATGGTAGAGATGGATACGTGTTATGGATACGTGTTATGGGTTAAGTTGTGTAGTTGGTTGTCGATCATGATTGAATTAATAGCCTATATGACCTAATTGTATTGAAGTATGCATTCTATAGCTACGTATCACACGTACATTTCATCTTATATGTTATCTTGCTATGTGGACATTAATTGTGTATATATGACGTACGTATATACATGTATATGTGTGTATGCATGTAATAAATGGTTTGGTATGTGTGAATGTTGGATATGTATATATATTAGTGCATGTATGAAATTGGCGTTTTAAGTATTTAAACTATGTGGTATTTTATGATCTTAATTATATAACATACCATTTCATATTACTTCATATCGACTCATCGTCATTGCCGTGCGTCTATGTCGTTCATGTTTGAGTCATGTTTCATGAGTACATTGTATTTCCTTTTCTGTACAGTGATCTCCAGGGCGGAGACAACTTGGTCGAGTATGCACCCGTCTTGTCAGTTCTCATATCTTGCCGCTTCTCAGGTGAGGCTTAGGATTTTGTATAGTTATGCGACCTATAGCCTTTATATGCTAATTTCTACCCTTGCATGCGAGTATACCTTATTATAAATACGTATGGGTTGGATATGATATGTTTATGACCTTTGCGTGCATCCTGCGTGGGTGGGAGCCTTTGTGGCTTAAATTCCACAGCGTGCGGATATATATATATAAATGAGTTTTGAGGCATATGTAAGCTATTTTGGAAAATTCAGTTATGTTATGATTCTTTCGCGAGTTAGCCATGATATATGTTATCTATTCAGTTCTGTTCTGTTCTGTTGTGGATCCGAGGAGCTACGGGTACTGGGTCCCCCGGGACAGTTAGGGTCGTCGGGGTTTCAACCACGTGCGTATGTTCCATTTAAGATATCATTGCGCGACTCAGGGAGATAGGGGAGGCGTGATATCTTCAGCTTTCGGCTAAGGTCGGGGGGACTCTTGTGGGTTCGCTACCCCCTTGAGGTCGAGTCTATTTTAGATGGTTTTATTATGGATGGTTAGTGCCAACGCGGGGCTCTTCCATCACTGGAGTTGAGGAGGGACTTATTTCTGTATTTCCGTTTTGTTCTGTTATGAGGAGTAAAGGTGGGAAGGTCGTACTCACCGAGCATGTGTTCTATTATGTTATGGAATTATGAATCGGGATAGAGTCGTTCTGGAAAATGGTTTCTAAACATATATCTATATCTATATGGGTTATTTCGAAATGTTTTGGTATGCAACACCTATCCTCGATTCATGAGTCCATCATTTTATTCTGTGCTATGCTCTTTATATACATATTGTGGGAGTGCGTTAGCCCCCTCACTCAGTTAGTTGACTGACCCCTCGTTTTATCTTTTAGTTTGCAGGTTTCCTTTTGGCTTAAGCTATGCAGAAGTGAGTCTTCTGAGTCATACTTGTCAGTCTAGTTGGTATTAGGATGCATTTTTCGCACACTCTACTTATGTTATGTATTTATGTTTCACACTTTAAGGTTATGTTTATGTTCTACTTAGACTTAAACCCTTGTGGGGTTAGTAAGCTAGTATTTGGATGTTATTAGATATTGATGACACGTATGCTGATTATTATATTGGATTATGAATTAATATTCGGGACTAGGTATCTATGCTAGTTGAACCCGTCACCTGTTATGTATGTTGATATTCGGGATTAGGTATCTATGCTAGTTAAACCCGTCACCTGTTCTGCATATTGTTTTAATTACTTCCGCTATATTTTGATGATTGTTTTAAATTGCTTCCGCACTCTGAGTTTGTAAGTTAGATCCGCCTAGCCTAGTGTGTCAGTTGGTCTCCCGTTCGCCATGATTCGGATTAGGCTATGAACTTTCTATTTCATGACCGAGTCTGGGTCCTAGTGCGGGGGATGTGGTATCCTCCGTTTGGGGTGCTACAAAGGATGATGGTTCAGCAACAAGAGTGGGCTGAACCGGATTGGTAAACGGGTCGGGTTGGAAAAGGTTTAATCCGCTCCGTTTGGATCGGATTTTAAAGCAAGGGGTTATCAAAATGACTTCAGAAAAATACGAGGTTAGTGTCATTGGATTCAAATCATCGAAACGAATCCAACGGTAGAGGCAGAACTCGAATCCAAATTCCCGACCTCAAAGTAGCCTAAACGGCCCTGAAATAGACTAATTATAATTAGGCCCCCAAAAATTTGAAAACGAGTCAATTAGTCTCAAGTCCCAATTTCAATTAAGTCTAAAACTCTCATACAAGTTGCAACGAAGTCCCAAAACATCAAACAACCATAATAATCCACATAATCGACATGCTCATCAAATTACATGCTCAAACATATATTCAAAGTTATAAACGGAAATTGTAAGCGTAATATAAATTAACTTCAAACAATTCACATATTTTGACAGTTATCACATATAAAACATAATTTAAAGAATTAAATGTGTAGCACCCCGCACGTGAGGCACCACATCCCCCGCACTACGGTCCAACCCGAGTAACGAAATGGAGAGTCTGCACCCGGATCAAACCGTAGCGAACGGGAGACAAACAAAACAAACATCTAAGCTAGGCTGAATGTAGACCCCTTCAAGCAAAACAAACAAACAAAGTAGATAGCAGTGGAAAACCAAAGGTCAAACGCATGCATTGGCCACGGGCTACAGAAATTAAACACACGGCTCACAAACAGACTTGGGCTCCTCAGGCATCTTTTCAACAAATTAAAAAACCCAACACGGGCAATTCCAAATAACAATGCGTAAGCATACGTATACATATCTTACATACTGATTCAAATTCAAATAATACAAATGCAAATGCAAATGCAGACTAAACTAACTCAGACCGACCAACTCAAAAGACTTGACTTAACTCCGACTAGCTCCAAACTCCAAAGCAGACCTGTACACTAAAAGATTGGGAAGGGAGAGGGTCAGTCTACAACTCGACTGAGTGAGGGGGCTAATGCACACCAACACATATATACATATAGAGCAAAGCACGTATCAAACAAAAGACTATGAACCGGGAATAGGGTTTTGCATACCAAAGCCATTTTCTAAAAGAACTCATACTTATACATAAATGCATAACTCTTAAGGGTGAAAACTCGTAAGGATTCATAGATTAAAAAACGCATATGGATTCATATAAAACTCATAGTAATTCAAATAGATACATACCGATTCATAACTTAGCGTAGAGACCTCATACTGAAAACAAACTCTCCTATCCCGTTTCATAATCAACATAACAGATCACATTCAAATACCCGGCGAGTACGAGTCTCCAACCTTACTTCCATATCTTATCATACGTATCATAACAGAAAACAAACAAATATCATAAACAATCCAACCCCAACAAGCACGTAGCTCGGGGAGCAAACCCTCACTACAACCAATACGAATACACACGGGGTAGCTAACCCACACTGTGCCTTCCCCGGCTATCCACCAAGGGCTCAAAGCACCACGCCTCCTCAAACTCCCAGAGTCGCGCGTAAGTACTTGAAATGGAGACCATGAACAGGCTTAACCCGACGGCCCTTGCCGTTCCGGGCGCCCTTACCCACGCCGTCGGGGCCCAACAAATCAGAACAGATCAAATCATAACTTGGTACATATCATGCTTATCAAATCATATCAAAATCATAACTCACGTATCTTATTGGAGCATACTTTACCTTGAAACTTAGCATATGCTATAGACGTACCTCTGCATGCCATCCTAATCCATACTAGCTTGAAAACACACGGTTTGGAGCATAACCTCGTTACAAAATATTTCAAGCTTACATACGCTCGTATATATAGTTCGATAACCTTTAATCGTATGATAAATTCATAAACATATCCTACACACACATATCTATTATATAAATATAATAGAATAATCGCATGCAGGCTTGAAAACGAGCACAGAAGGTTGTAGGTCGCTTTAACTAAAACAAAATCCTAAAACCTTACCTTACAGCGAAGAAACCAAAACTGGACAAATGATTCACCCCCGGAATCAGAACGGACCACGAAACACCACTCCGGGTGCACCTGAACCAGCTGAAGACAAAACACAAAGCTTAGACTCCAAATGAGCCACATTGACGCACGACTTATGTTTACGTATTTAAAGAATGCAAGTAGGTAGGCAAGGTTCATATACAAATCAAATTCATGCAAACGTATGTGTCTGACAATGTAATGGAGTCTTAATCATGATTAGCAAACACTCAAGTATCCAATTAATCCAATTAAGAGCAAACAAGGTGTGCATGAACGCATACTAACCAATTCATGCATAAGTAGAACAAATATCAACACATAAACATGTCATAACAAGTTAGGAAAAAGTTCGGGGTCGGAAAGGTGCAGGGAAACTGTAAGAAGAACACGAAAAGTGGTTTTAATCGAAATTGGGCAAAAGCTGGAAATTTTCCGAAACGCCTAGGTCGTACGAAAACTGGAATATCTTGAGTTTGACAAGCGGGAATTGAGTTTTGTTTCTTGGAAATGAAACTAGACAAATATTCCTTTAATATGATATAAGGCTCGAATTATAGTTGAAAGCGAGGAGGAAATGGGGTAGGATCAAAGTTGGGTGATCACAAAGTTTCGGTAGAATGGCGACACCAGAATGAATCGATTATATCTCATAAACTACAAATGATATTGAGTTGATTCCAATTGGAGGTTGTTCTAGACTTCAAACGGTTTCCAATGGTTAAAAAATAAGGTCAATTCGAGCTCATATGTGGGAGAAACGGGCGTGTGAAAGCTCTCGGGTGAAAACAGGGGGTGCCCAAACTGGCGTTTGGGAAATGAACTGAGGCACGAAACGGGGTTTTGGATAGCGTCTGTGAGAAAAATGCTTGACTAGTAACAATGGCGGAAATGGAAACAAACCCCAAGCTCACAATAACCCATGCAATACCTGAGCGTACGAAATTCATACAAGGAAGCGTATATAACACGTAGGTCACATATTTGCATATAAAAGCTCCCAAAACAAACTCGAACACACAAATCCCGAACCCAACACTATTCATCATCTTCCCCAACTAGCCACAACACACGAATCCAAGGCACGAAAGGGATATTAAATCGAAACACGTAATGAAAGGGTCACAAATCTTACCTTAGGTCGTTGATCGAACGGTCGGATCGTCGGAAGCTTGAGCTCAAAGCCATGGGTGCCAAAAGGGGACAAACTCTCTTCCTGTCCTCCTTGCCTTGGCTGATCATTCAAAGTGAGGGAAAGGGGAATATTTTCAGCCTTTAGGGCTGAAAACGGGTCGGGCAAGCGGTATCCGATCCAAACGGATCGAATTTCAAAACGGTTGGGTTATCAAATGGCTTTAGAAAATTAAAAGGTTAAATCCATTAAATCCGAATCATCGAAACGAATCAAATGGCGAGGTCAGAATTCGAATTCGAATTCTCGAGCTCAAATAGCCGCGAGGGCCAAAACATCCTAATTAAAATTAGGTATCCTAATTTACAATTATTGGAGACTTGAGTCCAAAACATTTAATTAAACTCTAAAGCACACTTCATGAATAAAATTCACGTTGACATGTAAGCATGCTAATCACATAATTCACATAAATTATAGAATTAAACTCACTCGTGACGCCGTACCTGGAATGACGAAGAGGCGGGGTGTCACAATATCCCCCCCTTAAGAGAACCTGGTCCCCAGGTTCGCCTGCTCGAGTTTCAAGCTCGAACAACTTTCTGTATTCACCCAAGTTCGAGGTACATGACATCCCGACGGAAAGGTCTTCAAGCATAAGGGGTTTGAATCTTCAAATCGATCCGGTCATGAATTGCTCAACTCACACGATAAAGAGGGTCTAAGGTAGATTCAACTCTCACCGTTTGAGTACTACCGAGTCAACTCTAAGGTTCGGTATTGAACAATTGGCGTAGTTATCGAGCTCACACCGCTCTATAACCAAGCTCTAACCGAATCTACTTCATCACGATCTAAAGTCCGAAGTGTCACACATCCGGACTCCTTTCACACCACTAAAGTCTTCAAAAACGTTGTTGATCCGGTTGCAAAGTTCGACCCTCATCTCACGAAAAAACAACAACTCTCGAACTCTCAAAACCTCTCACAAAGAAAAAAGAAAACAACAAGACAAGTATAAACAAACTCAAATATGTATGATGCACGTGATATGTATGTTTGAGGTACCGTTCACCGATACTTTGCCAAGCTTGTCTTTAAGCAACTTGATTGTTGTCGAGGTTCTTTGTTCACATTTGAGCTATGAACTTTGTAGTTCACTTACCGCTTCAATCACCATTCTGGACATCATCCCGTAGTTGTTGGTTAGCCTTTACACTTTCTCAAATTCTAATTCCACTCTTGATTGTTCTCTTAGCCTTGTTCTTGTCTTCCCCAAAAATGGAGTTCCTCGGACTTTGATTATTAACTAAAACCCTTCGCCCGATCCTCGAAATCGATGAAACATCAACACCTTCATAACTCATTTCCTTGTCTAATACACATCTTATATAACTTGCTAAAGAATCGGCCTCGTTCCCTTGTGATAATTCCTTTGACGTGTGGAATTATTTTCCCCGGTATTCTATTCCCTTTTTGAGTGCTAGACCAAACCTCGTGATCATTCTCTTTCCTCTTCGGAGTTCTAAAGTCCTTGGAAAACTCGAAAGGAACGTTAAATATTTCCCTCATTGAATCCCCTTCTTCCAAAGTCATGGTTACCTAGAGGTCGCCTTCATGCTCCGGAATTTATATTAATCTATTTAGATAACTCATTGCATAATTGTATGTTATATGATATGTAGCATTACCTTCTTTGCGGATCCTTTAGACACTCTTTGCACTTCTGTTAGGAATAGTGCCCTAGAAAGGCGATTGTATATCCGCTTTGTGCTTTTCCTTATTGTAATCGCAGACAATCTTTGAATGAAATAACGAATTGAGGCAATACTTCTTTATATGCTCTTATTTGGTATGTGTTTACTTTATCTGTGCATGTATGAGAACTCCTCTAATCCTGATGACTTTAGGACTCTACCATTTAGGTGAAATGGTTCATGAAACGAGCCCTATATCACATAAGTCATGATTAATAAAATACTCCAAGCCGATGAGTCCTACCGACAGTGGGAGTGTCAACCTGACTCCTCTAAGGCTTGCTTATGGGATCACGCCCTGAAGAAGGACCACCTTGTTTCATGGAGGTGCAAAGTGTATAGTTGATACGTGTGTGATACATGAGGGTGCTTACTTCAATAAGTAAGTTCACTGAGGTGCCCCGTGTGAGAACATTCCTAAATGGGAAAGGAAGTTTCTATTTCAGGAAATGGAAACTTCCAGATTAGGAAATATCTCACGGGTCATTGATGTGATTAATTGATCCTTAGACTTGAGGTTCCATGTTACTTTATGAGTTAACTCTGTAGTCTTAGGTATAAGCTTTAAAGGGTGTCGCCTTAGACAACTGATTCAAGGCTTATGCCGGGGCTACACAAGTGATTCATGAAAGTGAATGAGAATCAAGAAAGGACCTACACTTACATTTTCAAGGTGATCTCTTATTGTGTAAGTCATTCATACGCCATATGGAGTCCTTGGCCAAGGCAGTAGATCAAGACATCAAGAAAAGGGTTTCTTGGATTGAGATCAAATGGATATGAAATGCACTTAGCTTTAAGACCGGATTATTAGGGTTTTGATTATTCCCTTACCCTAGATCTTGGTTGAGAGATAGTAAGTACGAGGATTGTATCTCACATGAATCAATGACTTAAAGGTTCTGTCGAATCCGAACTTTCCAATTCAGCTAGGGGTTAAACACCTGTTGCTAGACTATGGTCGTTTAATTTGTGGACTGATTAATTAATTAGTGAATTAATTAATTAGGGTCACTGCTAATTGAATTGAGAACCTAGAGGGTCACATACAATAACTTGGTTACATGAGTTAAGGCTTTAAAATGATTAAACGAGTTAATCGGGCCTAGAGGGTTCCACACGTGTGGGTCACGTGACTGGACACGTGTCATTGGGACACGTGTGCCACACGTGTTTATCTGATTAAATATTAAATAATTAATTTATTAATTATTTAATAGACTTTGGTTTAATTTTGAATTAAAATGAAAGTCTTTGGAGAAAAATAATCTAGTTAATTAATTACGAATTAATTAATTAGATAAATAAGTTATTTATTTATTAATAAATAAAGTATAATAATATCCAAAAGGGTTTGGATATTTTAGCTCTCTTAAAAGTTGATTTGAATTTGAATTCAAAGTCAAAGTTAAAATTACTTGATGATCAAGTAATAGAAGAGAGGGACCAAGTCCTTAGCCCAAAAGGACTAGGGTTTGGGCATCCCTCCCTCTCCTATATATAGGGGAGCTCGAGCTCCCCTTAGAGAGTGATTGAATTCTTTTGGTTCATATGTTGAACACCATCCTTTCTCCAAGATAAATCAAACCCTAGGTTAAGCCTAAACACTAACTAGAGAACTAGCATCCTTACTAGTTAGATTGTAGTCAAGTTGGTGGACTATCTCTAGAGAGCTTCAAGTTAGAAGTTTTGAAGATTCGAGCTTTACCAAGGAGAGGGGATCAAGCCGGCGAGAAAAGCGTTCTTGGGTGGCTTGAAACGCTTCAAGAAAGTTAATTAAGAAAGTAAGTTTCTAATCTCTACGAATTTGGATACACAATTGCGAGTCCATGATCCTTTTGTTGGAAAATTTTTAAATTTCCGCTGCTTTTCTGATTCCGTTTTCCAACAAGTGGTATCAGAGCCACCTCGTTAATCGTGTTTCTGATTCGTCTCAATTATTCTGAATTTGGTAGAAATTCTTAGGCTTAGATGCGAATTAGGTATTCATGAGTTCTTTTAGAAAGCCTGAATTACGATACTGTAATTTTTCTTGAATTTCTGAAACTGTTTTCTTAAAGTATGGTTTTGAAAACCGTTTTAATTCAAATCTGTTTAAATTGTATTTAAAAATTTGGATTGTTGTTGGTTTTGAACTGAAACACGAAACACGAAAATCGCGTTACGAAAACACGAGCCTAGGCGTGCTAGCGCGTCGCAAGCCCAGGCACACGCGACCGCCTGCCATCACCGCGCGCCTGTCCTAGGCGCGCTCGGACTGGCCCCCCAGCCCCTCCCGCAACCGTACGGGAGCGTCTCGCACCACATCCCCGCAACCGCACGGGGCCTTCTGCCATCACCTCCCGCATGGGTGCGGGAGGGTGTCCGCGAAACGCCGGCCTGATGGCCTAGGCGCCAGCGCGCGAGAATGTGTGCGCCAGGCGTGCGCAAGCCGATAGCACTGCTGCTGGCATGTGCGCGCTATGCGCGCTCTCGCGCGCGACGCGTGCGGGCGACCTGGGCCGTTGAGCCGGCGTGGCGGGCACTCCAATCCGTAGCTGTCTCGTTTTTCGTGTTTAGTCCAATCCAATCCCAATTTAATTTTCTGAAAAATTTTGTTTTATTAAATTTGAATTATTTCTAAAATAATTGTTTAAATTGGGATTTTGAAAAATTAAGCAATTTAAATTTTGGGAAAATTGCAAACTTTATTTTGTGAAAATATTAAAAGAATAAAATTGTTAATTTTCATAAATTAATTGGAATTTTATTAGTTTATAGTTTTTCGGGTTTTATAGAAAAGGCTCTTGAACAAGAATTGCATCTAAGTCGTGTTTTAAGCTATTAGAGCTTAAAGCGAGAATTTTAATTTATTGGTTAAATTTAAATTCTTGCAAAAGCATGTTAGGTGATCATGGGTACTAGTCTATGTATGCTTTACGTTTATGCACATGGATGGTTTACATTTGGGGTTGGAGCCCTATAGTTGCGTTTTTCAATTGAGGTTGGAGCCTCACTTATGTGCGTACTGTTATGTGATTTATTATGTGGCTTTCCATATTACTATTTTTGAGGCCGGATGCCCCGTGTAATTGTCTAAGGCCAATATGAAGATTGAGCCTTATTACTTTATGTCTTTTTCTTTTAATTTGAGAGTAGAGATAGGTGGTGAGGTTTTATTTTCATTTTGGAGACAATGCACCCATGGAGTAAGATGGACCACATTCAAGTAACAAGGAGGCCATAAGTGAAGACCCCTAAAAATGTTATGGAGGGGAATCTCAATTGAAAAAGTAATAGAGATAGGGTTCGTATTTTGTTACCGCTTTCCCTTATGTGATATAAACTATTTATGTGGCACTCCCACTTATCACGCATATGATAGGATAGACCCATGATCATCTCATGTTAGTATCATGCTAGGACTTGTTATCGGCTTATGTGCTTGTTTGAAATGCATTTAAGTGTACTTGCATTAATCAAGACTAATAAAATTGGATAACATATATGTTGGTGAGGTCGAACCGGACAACTCTCCGGTTGATTCGAAAATTCCCATTAAATATTAAGTTAATTTCGAACAAATATGTGTTTAATTCGAGATGCAAATTTTGAATTAAATTCCTAGCATTCCATCAATAGGTTTTAAGTTTAGTAAGTGAAGCTAGTTATTGTCCGCGAGTCGTGGGATAGCTAGTGGAGCTTATTAGTTCTTAGTTACCTAATTGATCATTTTAAATGATCAATATTTCGTGATCAATTTTGGCAAGGGCGATGTCCGCGAGTCGTGGGTCGTTCGAACTAAGTTTTGATCATGATCTTATGATTGATGGGTCTAGCTTAACGCCTAAGTAAATATGGACGTCGCACGAGTCGTGGGTCCATATTGAAAGATAGGTGATGCAAAAACAATTACTAAGAGTTCTAAAGGTGTTAGAATTGGTAAGTTATACCTACCTAGGGTTTTACCTAGGTTCTAAATGTGGACGTCGCACGAGTCGTGGGTTCGAGGTAAAATGCTTAGGATCTTAGTACCCAACTCATTTATCGGTTGCGAATCCTCACCGTCTTTTCCACCTGTCACTTTCCGATTTCAACCCTTAAAGCTTTAGTAATCGCCTTGTCCCAAGTGCTCGTATTCTTTGCAAGTAATCGCCTTCCATAAAGCACCTTACTTTCATCTCTTCGTTTCCCATAATGTGAGGTACATGTGTGCCTAGTCTCTCCAACTCACTGATATACTCCACAACCATTCCATTTCCTTGTTTGAGGTTAAGAAACTCCTCAAACCTTCAACTTTGTAAAATAGTCGGTGTGTACTTTTCCTAAACTCATGAACGAAGGCATCGCAAGTTGACCCTTCTCTCGTAGCTTCAATTTGTAGGGCACTTGTCTTTACCATTGTCGTGCTTGTCCTTGTAGTAGTAGAGTTATAAGGTCTTCCTTCTCTTGTAGGTTGTGCTGCCACACTTCAGAGATACTTTAAACCTCAAATATCCATTTCTCTGCTTGTATATCATCATCTTCACGAAATTGGGGAGGATGGAATGCTCTGAAGTCTAGGTATAATGTTGCCATCGGATTTATTGGTAGTACTTCAACATGATGTTGTTCTTGATTGTAGAAATGTGGAGGTGCTGGTTGATTAAGACCTTGTCATCGCGATGACATCCTGAAAATCTCACAACTTACATGATAGATATATGTATCTCGGTTAGTATATGAGTATGCCACGTAATCAAGTTAGGTTGTAACGCCCCAGTTTTTCGGTTTTAATAATATGACGTATTTGTTTATAAATTGCATTGTAACGCCCCAGTTTTTCGGTTTTAATAATATGACGTATTTGTTTATAAATTGCGCAATTTAATTATTTAATTATATGATTAATTGTTTATAAGTGTTTTATTTGATTTAAACTGTAAACTATTGTTACTCTAATTTAATTCATTTTACTTTACTTTGATATTAGTGTTTAATTTCTTAATTAAGGTTTCATGTTACCTTAACTATTTCGGTAATTTCGTTAATTAATTTCAACATGTTATTAGTTGGTTTTAATTTAATTAATATGGAATTTAAGTTTTAGTAAATTCTTTATAACAATATGAATTCGTTCATGCGCATGAGTGTTCTATTTGTGCTTCGTTCATATATGTAATGAGATCGGATTAGTATGGAAATTTAATATGTCGTAAATATGTGTGTTATGAACATGTCTATGTGCTCGGTTTATGTTTTCGGATTCATTTGACGTGTTTACGAATTTATTTTGATTTTTGGAACCAAGTCGGGGGCTAACGAGCAATTAGCGCACGGAACACACCCTTGGTTCCGTGCGTGATATCTTGAGCTCGGGAATTCGGATTCGAATTCCGTCAACTCCGTTGCCTTCGTATCGACGATTCGGAGACAATGGAACAAGCCTCACACCTTTTTCAAATCATTAAGACCTCCGAAATCCAATCGTAACGAGCAACTCGTGCAAGAAGAGCTTCCTTTGGTTGACTAGTCTTCATGGTGGGACCCCTTAACACCTCCCTCACCTAACCATACCTTAACCATGGCTTGTGTACCTTGGGATAAGCCTTTCTCCTCCCTTTTTTTCTCTGAAAACCGAACCACATATTCCCATTTTCAGCTGGAACTGAACGAGAGAGAGAAGAAGAGGAGAAGAGAGAAAACCCATGGCCATTTTTGTGATTTTGGAGCTCAAATCACCATCTTCTTTCACCAAATCCTCAAGGTATGAATATCTATGTCTTCTCTACTCTATATTACTTGATTTCATCTCCTTACAACATGAGTTGGATCAGATTTGATTAGGGTTTGAATTATGAGTTTGGTATGAACTTTTAGGGATTTTTGTTCTAGTGACCTATTTGCTTGTGTAGCTGATTTCCTTGCTTGTAAATGATTATATGAGCTTGTTTCTTGGCCAATTTCTTTCCCAACTGATAGTATATGATGTTAGGAGGATTTCGTCTCTTGCTCCTTTTATGAAATTATGAGATATGGAGCTCCAAACTTGATGATCAAATTACTTCCTCTGTTTTCGAACTGCTGTGTGAAATATTGTGTTGTTGCTTGATCAAATGGTCTCCATTTCGTGTGAAAGTGCATGGAGTTAATGTACACTCATTTCTCTATATGTTAGCATTCATGTTTCAAGTATTTGGATCCATTTAAAGCCTCAAAACCGAAGTACATGGCCTGTTCTTATGCATGATCTTTGACAGAATTGTTGCTGTTGTGTTTGGTAACTTGTTGGTCATTCTAATGTGCTTTAAATTGTACCATTTTGCATATATATGATTTATATTAGTTGTTTAGTATGTTAGCATGCATTCCCCAAAGTTTCAGATCCAAATTCAAGCCCTAAGTACTTGATCAAGGCATGATAGAATCATTAGGGCTCATATGTACGATTTTGGTGACCCAGTTTTATTGCATGGTTTCGATAATCATAACGTGTGATTTAGCTTTTGCACTCTAAATGAAAAATGTTCATAACATGCCAAATATGTTGTATATTAATTTTCAGAGCATTTGGAGTTCATTTGGTATGTTTTTGGATTGATTTGGTATGAGATCAGTTTTGCCGGGAAACTCTGTGAACGCCCCAAGTTCTGTACCGTGACACCCCCGTGTCTCATTTACTCATAAGAGTGAGACACGGGCGTGTCACACCTTCTGGGAAGCTCTGTACTGAGCCACGCCCGTGGCTCAGTTTGGTTAGGGTTGGTGACACCCCCGTGTCCTTTCCCCTGCGCAGTCCGTGTTGCTTCCTTTTCGGGTTTTGATTTGTTTCACCTCTTGAATGGCTTTATCTCCTTTTGTGTTGAACTATGAACTTGTTTTACTATATGTTAGGAGTATTGTGGTTTAATTTCATGGCATTTGGATGTATTATAGGCATGCTTTTTCTTAATGCCGTTTATGTGTGTTTATATATGTCGTTTATGAATCGCATCACTTATTTTCTATATCATATGACTTCTTCTTGTTGTCAAACCTTGGAAATATGCTATCTTATGTAATATGAAGTATGTGGTAGCATTATGGAAGAGCTTGAATATGTTCTATGCTCCTATTTGAATTCTTGAATTATTAGATTGGAAATATGAATTGAAGGATAATGAATGAATGAGTGAATGACTTGGATATATGAGTTAAATGCCTTAATAATGCACATGAACATTTTCATGACATGATATCATGCTTGAGCATTGCCGTGCGTCTTATGTGGTTCATTTAGAGTCTTGAGTCTCACGAACACGTCTTGTGGTCTTTTGTACAGTTTGTCTCCAGGGTGGAGAGCTTTTGATCGTTCAGGCACTTGGTGCTCGATCCTTGTAACTTCACAGTTCAGGTGAGGGTGGTTTTTGTTTTAGCTATGTAACAAACCCTACAACCCTTATGTGAAAAGCTTTGGCCAAAACCTTATGATTATATATATATGATTTTCAAATGAAGTTATCGAGTAAACCCTTCTGAATTATGCGTATGAGCGTTTATAAGCTTAAAATGGTTTTGTAATGAGGCTATGCTCCAAACCGTGTGTCTTCATGCTAGCTATGGAATAGGATGACACGGAGAGGTACGTATATAGCATATGCCAAATTACACGGTAAGGTATGATTTCTTATAGTATGTATTGATCGAGTAAACCCTTTTCAAATGATTTATGAATTATGATATGTACTTATGAATTGATTGTTTGGCGAGACACATTTCTGATTTCTGATTGTACGGGCCCCGGGACTTAGTATATGTGGCTAACCGAGGAAGCAAGGGCTGACGGGGATCCCATATACTAGTTCCAACCAAACTACGGTGATACCGGCCCTCGCTAGGAGATTTAGCGGGGAATGGGAGCTGAGTGCCTTTGGGGGAGTCATGAGGTGGTCGGGTCTTGCTAACCCGTCCACCACCCGGAGGAAGAAGGTTGATTAGGATTTACGCCTCTTCTTATGTATATGTTTTGATAGAATTATGCACCGTGCGGGAAGGCCGGGACACGGATTGCCCAAACGCATATATTTATGATATGATTTATGGTCCGCATGTATTATGATATATTGCATGATCGCCTAATCAATATATTACTGATATTTGTCGTACACGGTCGGATTTTGGTTGGAGGTTGTGCACGCTCACTCGCCGAGCCTTATATTTATGTATGATTTATGAATGAAATGAATTAATATGATTAGTCATAAAATCCGAGCATTGATTAATCATTCTCTTGCCCTTTTTGGGAACTGATTTCAAATAAAACCTTGTTCGGAATTTACGACTTGCATGTGCATGTTTTTATATATGTATATCGCTCCTGCTCACTCAGTCTTCTAGAGACTGACCCTCTCCCTCCCCAACACTTTAGTGTGCAGGTTTGGCTTTGGGGTTTCGGGCTAGGCGGAGGTGTTTGAAGTCTTTAAGTGGTCGAGTTAGTTAGGAGAGTCCCTGCACTCATTTATGTATTGGAATTATGTATGATTCATTCTATTATATCATGAATTTGAATAATTATGAAATTGTTAGTGAATTGCTCTTACGGGGTATTGTTATGTTTTAAAGGAGGCCTGAAGAGCCCAAATTCCGTTTATGACTTGTATGATTGAACTTTGGCTTTGCATTGCTTTATACTTTGTGGATTGGTTTTCATTGCAGGGTCTAGCTCCGCCTGGCTTAGGAAAGTTTTTTATTTGTTGGTCTCCCGTTCGCTATGGTTTGATACGGGGGCGGAGTCACAGTTTCGTTACTCGTGTTGAGCCATAGTGCGGGGGATGTGGTGCCTCACGTGCGGGGTGCTACATCCTTAAGTGGTATCAGAGCCCGGTTGCAAAACCGGTGTTCTTGAGTCGTGTTTGAGTCAGTTAGGTCGCACGGCATAGGAACAACTTGTTAATGTGTACATTGCATCGTTTTGGCATGAATATTTGACACTAATTGTTGGAAATTGCTTAATATATGTATACAATCTACGCTTTCGTTTAGTTGCTTTAAGTGTTGCAATTTGCATTCTATGTGCCTTGATTCATTTAACTACGTGTCATAAGCATACGTTAATCTTCATGCATCCATATTTGAGTTGAACTTTCTTATATAGGTTACTATCATGCAAACAAAGCCACAAATCACCCCAACTACAATTGGCAAAGTAACTTGAAGGCCGAATGTTTAAATTCCGCCGCTTGTACAATGAAACCATCTATCATGGCTCGTATCATGGGAGGAAGCTTGGATCACGGGAAGGTTCATCAATCTTACCCTACCTACAAACCTTGAAGGTCTCAACATACAAGAATTGCAAAGACTCAAGTTCCGACTTAAGGGATGCGTGAGACAACGAGAGGGGTGTGGAACTCTTCACCACCCCGATTTTGGAGACATCTAATACAAGAGTAAATGCCCCAAGGTTCACCTTTGAAGCTCCGAGTTTGGAATGGTTGAGTGATTGGAAGGCCAAATTGGGAAGCTTCAAGGAGTCGGATACATGATGTGTTAAAAAGGGGTTCGACTCAACTCAGATGCAAGGATTGGGAGCCGTTAATCACAAGGCTCATTATGAGGTCGAATATGGAAGCTCACTTGATGCGAATGTAGGCGTGGGACAACCAAAGGACGCGAGGCAAAGGGACTTATGAGCATCGAGGAATACAAATCACGCCGTCTTCTTGGAACCTTGGAACATGGAGATATCAAGAAGCAAGCAAGAATGGAAAACGTTATCATGGGTGAATTATGCGTGTAGATCGGAAACAAAGGATAAGCTAAAGGAACTTTAACCGGAGGGGACATCAAGATGAAGAGTTGGGTGACCTTTGGAGGTTGATGCTTGGAAGTACGTTGAGGGGTAAACTCCATTGACAAATAAGATCTTGAGTTCAAGAATAGTACGTTCGGGCCATGGGATATACAAATGGATGAAGAAGATTAGGGAGATTCGAAGACCATGGAAAGCTAAGGAATTATCGATGTCTTCAAAGAAAGTTACAATCATGGGAATGAGGAACACGTTATCAAGCTAAAAGCTTACCACCTCGGTGACAGGTTCTGCATATTCATGGCACGAGCATCATGCATCAATTTAAATTAATTGCGTTCTTTATCTATATGTACGTTTATATTTAATTAATATAATTTCTCCAACGTGTTGCATTGTTGCATCTTTGACTGTTTATTAAGTGCATTGGCATGTTAATCCAACATGCATGGATTAGTGTTTAATTGATAGGGAATGACTCCACCTTGTTCATCAAGCTATTCATTAATCAAGGCTTACTCGAATCAAGACAAGAAGAATAGTTGGGTTATATCTTGGGAGTTCCAGGCATGTAGCTTGGCTAGCACAATCTACATCGAAGAAACTAAGTTGGAGGGTTTTGGAGGAACCTTAATCTCAGAGGCGAAGTAACGAATCCGACTAAAACTTCCAATTAAGGGAGCATTGATTAGGAAATAATGTAAATCCTTTCGATCCTTGAAAGGATTACCTTTAGTTGAAGAATGGAAATACAAGAAGGGATTAAATTGGTCTAGATTTCAAGAAGAGAAAGAAAGAGAAGAGTTGGTGATTAGAAGGAAGTAATTATTGAAGGGTTTGAATTAAACCCTAGGAGTGAATTAAAGAAGCAGAAGTGGCTCAGCAAAAAAAAAAAAAAAAAAAAATTTCAATGAAAGAAGGATTTATGGAGTTAGACATGTAAGAGCGAAAAATTTTAAGGGGGAGAGCACGACCGAGAGGTGAGTTGGAGGATGGGAAAGGTGCTCGAATGAATATGTTAGGAGTAATAACGAGGATGCAAATTAAGGAGAATCTGGGAGTCCTAAGGGTGGTGATTAGGAATGAATAAGACGGTGGTTATGGTTAAGTTATTAAGAGGGAAGCTACGTATGGAATTCTGGTCTGGAGGTAATGGAATCATAAGAGGGTTTCTATGGATTTCTAAGCTAGTATTAACAAGGGGGAAAATCGAATCAAGCTATCACATACGGGGATGGTGTCGATCAAGATTTATTCAATGAAGTATGAAGGGGTCCAAGATAATATCATTGAGTTATTAGTTATAAGTTATTAGTTATATCAACGGTAACTTACAAGGAAGCTTAAGTAGAGACCAAATGGAAAAAGGGATGATAATTGGAGTATTGGTCTCCAATTTCAAGAATCATCAAGAACCTTCTATCTTCGGTTAAGGAAATATGGGACCAGTTATCAAATATAACGTTGAGGGGGATCGAAAGGGAATGAACGGACAATTGGAACGGAAGGTGGGAAAAGATTTGTGTTGAGAGAGATTATAAGAATAAATCGTAAGGTTGGGATCGAATCATCAAGTTTGCTCAGATTGGTGATCCTCGGGGATATGTTAAGCACTGATTTGGATAAGGATTGAAGAAGTTGGGTAGCAGTACAAGTTAGAAAGGATTTAAGGATATAATCCTTAAGGAATTTATCAATCGTTTCACCGGGGAACCCTGAAGAGGTTCAAGGCAAGTTGGGCACCGAGTTACCTTCAGGACAGATCATACCTTGGACAACGACAACTCACAAATCTGAATTTTTGCAACTACGGTGAACGGTACTTATAGCATTCATGATACATGCATCCATGCGAATTTAATTTTCAAAATTTTATGGTTGGTGCTTTGATCTGTAATGTGTTAAATTACTTGGAGTAATTGAATATCAATGTGGGCGACGTTTCTTACTTGCTTTGGGTGATTTCCGTGATTTTTTTTTAATTTGGTTTCGCGTGAGTTGCTTGGGAGTATTGGAGACTTCCTTGTTTTATTTTCGGTTGAGAGACGGGGTGCTCTCTTTGTTTGTAAGAGACGGGGATTCTCTTATTTTGTTTGAGAGAGGGGGTACTCTCTTTACTTGCGAGAGACGGGGTTCTCTCATTGCTGCTTGAGAGACGGGGCTCTCTCCTTGTTGCTTGAGAGAGATGGGGAATCGCTCATTGGTTGTTTTCAGGCGTGTTGTGAATCCGAGGACGGATTCTTTTTAAGGGGGAGAGATTGTAACGCCCCAGTTTTTCGGTTTTAATAATATGACGTATTTGTTTATAAATTGCGCAATTTAATTATTTAATTATATGATTAATTGTTTATAAGTGTTTTATTTGATTTAAACTGTAAACTATTGTTACTCTAATTTAATTCATTTTACTTTACTTTGATATTAGTGTTTAATTTCTTAATTAAGGTTTCATGTTACCTTAACTATTTCGGTAATTTCGTTAATTAATTTCAACATGTTATTAGTTGGTTTTAATTTAATTAATATGGAATTTATGTTTTAGTAAATTCTTTATAACAATATGAATTCGTTCATGCGCATGAGTGTTCTATTTGTGCTTCGTTCAAATATGTAATGAGATCGGATTGGTATGGAAATTTAATATGTCGTAAATATGTGTGTTATGAACATGTCTATGTGCTCGGTTTATGTTTTCGGATTCATTTGACGTGTTTACGAATTTATTTTGATTTTTGGAACCAAGTCGGGGGCTAACGAGCAATTAGCGCACCCTTGGTTCCGTGCGGGATATCTTGAGCTCGGGAATTCGGATTCGAATTCCGTCAACTCCGTTGCCTTCGTATCGACGATTCGGAGACAATGGAACAAGCCTCATACCTTTTTGAAATCATTAAGACCTCCGAAATCCAACCGTAACGAGCAACTCGTGCAAGAAGAGCTTCCTTTGGTTGACTAGTCTTCATGGTGGGACCCCTTAACACCTCCCTAACCTAACCATACCTTAACCATGGCTTGTGTACCTTGGGATAAGCCTTTCTCCTCCCTTTTTTTCTCTGAAAACCGAACCACATATTCCCATTTTCAGCTGGAACTGAACGAGAGAGAGAAGAAGAGGAGAAGAGAGAAAACCCATGGCCATTTTTGTGATTTTGGAGCTCAAATCACCATCTTCTTTCACCAAATCCTCAAGGTATGAATATCTATGTCTTCTCTACTCTATATTACTTGATTTCATCTCCTTACAACATGAGTTGGATCAGATTTGATTAGGGTTTGAATTATGAGTTTGGTATGAACTTTCAGGGATTTTTGTTCTAGTGACCTATTTGCTTGTGTAGCAGATTTCCTTGCTTGTAAATGATTATATGAGCTTGTTTCTTAGCCAATTTCTTTCCCAACTTATAGTATATGATGTTAGGAGGATTTCATCTCTTGCTCCTTTTATGAAATTATGAGATATGGAGCTCCAAACTTGATGATCAAATTACTTCCTCTGTTTTCGAACTGCTGTGTGAAATATTGTGTTGTTGCTTGATCAAATGGTCTCCATTTCGTGTGAAAGTGCATGGAGTTGATGTACACTCATTGCTCTATATGTTAGCATTCATGTTTCAAGTATTTGGATCCATTTAAAGCCTCAAAACCGAAGTACATGGCCTGTTCTTATGCATGATCTTTGACAGAATTGTTGCTGTTGTGTTTGGTAACTTGTTGGTCATTCTAATGTGCTTTAAATTGTACCATTTTGCATATATATGATGTACATTAGTTGTTTAGTATGTTAGCATGCATTCCCCAAAGTTTCAGATCCAAATTCAAGCCCTAAGTACTTGATCAAGGCATGATAGAATCATTAGGGCTCATATGTACGATTTTGGTGACCCAGTTTTATTGCATGGTTTCGATAATCTTAACGTGTGATTTAGCTTTTTCACTCTAAATGAAAAATGTTCATAACATGCCAAATATGTTGTATATTAATTTTCAGAGCATTTGGAGTTCATTTGGTATGCTTTTGGATTGATTTGGTATGAGATCAGTTTTGCCGGGAAACTCTGTGAACGCCCCAAGTTCTGTACCGTGACACCCCCGTGTCTCATTTACTCATAAGAGTGAGACACGGGTGTGTCAAAACTTCTGGGCAGATCTGTACTGAGCCTCGCCCGTGGCTCAGTTTGGTTAGGGTTGGTGACACCCCCGTGTCCCTTCCCCTGCGCAGTCCGTGTTGCTTCCTTTTCGGGTTTTGATTTGTTTCACCTCTTGAATGGCTTTATCTCCTTTTGTGTTGAACTATGAACTTGTTTTACTATATGTTAGGAGTATTGTGGTTTAATTTCATGGCATTTGGATGTATTATAGGCATGCTTTTTCTTAATGCCGTTTATGTGTGTTTATATGTCGTTTATGAATCGCATCACTTATTTTCTATATCATATGACTTCTTCTTGTTGTCAAACCTTGGAAATATGCTATCTTATGTAATATGAAGTATGTGGTAGCATTATGGAAGAGCTTGAATATGTTCTATGCTCCTATTTGAATTCTTGAATTATTAGATTGGAAATATGAATTGAAGGATAATGAATGAATGAGTGAATGGCTTGGATATATGAGTTAAATGCCTTAATAATGCACATGAACATTTTCATGACATGATATCATGCTTGAGCATTGCCGTGCGTCTTATGTGGTTCATTTAGAGTCTTGAGTCTCACGAACACGTCTTGTGGTCTTTTGTACAGTTTGTCTTCAGGGCGGAGAGCTTTTGATCGTTCAGGCACTTGGTGCTCGATCCTTGTAACTTCACAGTTCAGGTGAGGGTGGTTTTTGTTTTAGCTATGTAACAAACCCTACAACCCTTATGTGAAAAGCTTTGGCCAAAACCTTATGATTATATATATATGATTTTCAAATGAAGTTATCGAGTAAACCCTTCTGAATTATGCGTATGAGCGTTTATAAGCTTAAAATGGTTTTGTAATGAGGCTATGCTCCAAACCGTGTGTCTTCATGCTAGCTACGGAATAGGATGACACGGAGAGGTACGTATATAGCATATGCCAAATTACACGGTAAGGTATGATTTCTTATAGTATGTATTGATCGAGTAAACCCTTTTCAAATGATTTATGAATTATGATATGTACTTATGAATTGATTGTTTGGCGAGACACATTTCTGATTTCTGATTGTACGGGCCCCGGGACTTAGTATATGTGGCTAACCGAGGAAGCAAGGGCTGACGGGGATCCCATATACTAGTTCCAACCAAACTACGGTGATACCGGCCCTCGCTAGGAGATTTAGCGGGGAATGGGAGCTGAGTGCTTTTGGGGGAGTCATGAAACCCCATTGGCCATTGTCTGAGGTGGTCGGGTCTTGCTAACCCGTCCACCACCCGGAGGAAGAAGGTTGATTAGGATTTACGCCTCTTCTTATGTATATGTTTTGATAGAATTATGCACCGTGCGGGAAGGCCGGGACACGGATTGCCCAAACGCATATATTTATGATATGATTTATGGTCCGCATGTATTATGATATATTGCATGATCGCCTAATCAATATATTACTGATATTTGTCGTACACGGTCGGAGTTTGGTTGGAGGTTGTGCACGCTCACTCGCCGAGCCTTATATTTATGTATGATTTATGAATGAAATGAATTAATATGATTAGTCATAAAATCCGAGCATTGATTAATCATTCTCTTGCCCTTTTTGGGAACTGATTTCAAATAAAACCTTGTTCG
The DNA here is from genome assembly GCA_037501455.1 of Lantana camara. Lineage (NCBI taxonomy): Eukaryota > Viridiplantae > Streptophyta > Magnoliopsida > Lamiales > Verbenaceae > Lantana > Lantana camara. The sequence goes on from CM074865.1 coordinate 41,670,309, forward strand.
GAATTTACGACTTGCATGTGCATGTTTTTATATATGTATATCGCTCCTGCTCACTCAGTCTTCTAGAGACTGACCCTCTCCCTCCCCAACACTTTAGTGTGCAGGTTTGGCTTTGGAGTTTCGGGCTAGGCGGAGGTGTTTGAAGTCTTTAAGTGGTCGAGTTAGTTAGGAGAGTCCCTGCACTCATTTATGTATTGGAATTATGTATGATTCATTCTATTATATCATGAATTTGAATAATTATGAAATTGTTAGTGAATTGCTCTTACGGGGTATTGTTATGTTTTAAAAGAGGCCTGAAGAGCCCAAATTCCGTTTATGACTTGTATGATTGAACTTTGGCTTTGCATTGCTTTATACTTTGTGGATTGGTTTTCATTGCAGGGTCTAGCTCCGCCTGGCTTAGGAAAGTTTTTTTTTTGTTGGTCTCCCGTTCGCTATGGTTTGATACGGGGGCGGAGTCACAGTTTCGTTACTCGTGTTGAGCCATAGTGTGGGGGATGTGGTGCCTCACGTGCGGGGTGCTACATAGGTAATTGCAATTAAGAAATGCAATGCATCGCATGTAGTAAAATCAACAAGTGTTAAGAGATTCAAATGCATATCATATCAAATCAGATACAAATACACACACTTAATCACATTGTCATATGCCGTACGACCTAGACATACGCAAAACGACACCGAACCCCGGTTTTGCAACCTGGGGCTCTAATACCACCTTAGGATGTAGCACCCCGCACGTGAGGCACCACATCCCCCTACTACGGTCCAACCCAAGAAACGAAATGGAGAGTCCCACCCGAATCAAACCGTAGCGAACGGGAGACAAACAAAACAAACACCTAAGCTAGGCGAAACATAGATCCCTTCAAGCAAAACCAACCAACAAAGTAGATAGCAGCGGAAAACAAAAGGTCAAACACATGCATTGGTCACGGGCCTGCATAAATTAAACACACGGCTCACAAACAGACTTGGGCTCCTCAGGCCTCTTTTCAACAAATTACAAAACCCAACACGGGCAATTCCAAATAACAATGCGTGAGCATACGCATACATATCTTACATACTGATTCAAATTCGAATAATACAAATACAAATGCAAATGCAGACTAAACTAACTTAGACCGACCAACTCAAAAGACTTGACTCAACTTCGCCTAGCTCCAAACTCCAAAGCAGACCTACACACTAAAGATTGGGGAGGGAGAGGGTCAGTCTACAACTCGACTGAGTGAGGGGGCTAACGCACACCAACATATATATACATATAGAGCAAAGCACGTATCAAACAAAAGACTATGACCCGGGAATAGGGTTTTGCATACCAAAGCGATTTTCCAAAAGAACTCATACTTATACATAAATTCATAACTCTTAAGGGTGAAAACTCGTAAGGATTCATAGATTCAAAAATGCATATGGATTCATATAAAACTCATAGGGATTCAAATAGATACAGACCGATTCATAACTTAGCGTAGAAACCTCATATTGGAAACAAACTCTCCTATCCCGTTTCATAATCAACATAACAGATCATATTCAAATACCCCGGCGAGTACGAGTCTCCAACCTTACTTCCATATCTTTCCATACGTATCATAACAGAAAACAAACAAATATCATAAACAATCTAACCCCAACAACCACGTAGCTCGGGGAGCAAACCCTCACTACAACCAATACGAATACACACGGGGTAGCTAACCCACACTGTGCCTTCCCCGGCTATCCACCGAGGGCTCAAAGCACCACGCCTCCTCAACCTCCTAGAGTCGAACGTAAGTACTTCAAATGGAGACCATGCACAGGCTTAACCCGACGGCCCTTGCCGTCCCAGGCGTCCTTACCCACGTCTCCGGTGCCCAACAAATCAAAAAAGATCAGATTATAACTCGCTAAATATCATGCTTATCAAATCATATCAAAATCATAACTTACATACCTTATTAGAGCATATCTTACCTTGCAACTTTGCATATACTATAGACGTACCTCTCCGTGTCATCTTAATCCATAGCTAGCTTCAAAACACACGATTTGGAGCATAGCCTCGTTGCAAAACATTTCAATCTTACATACGCTCGTATATATAGTTCGAAAACCTTTAATCGTATGACAAATTCATAAACATATCATATAAACACATATCTATTATATAAATATAATAGAGTAATCGCATGCAGACTTGAAAACGAGCACAGAAGGTTGTAGGTCGCTTTAACTAAAATAAAATCCTAAAACCTCACCTTACACCGAAGAAACCAAAACCGGACAAATGATTCACCCCGGAATCTGAACGGACCATGAAACACCATCCCGGGTACACCTGAACCAGCTGAAGGCAAAACACAAAGCTTAGACTCCAAATGAACCACATTGACGCATGACTTATGTTTACGCATTTAAAGAATGGAAGTAGGTAGGCAAGGTTCATATACAAAACAAATTCATGCAAACGTATGTGTCTGACAATGTAATGGAGTCTTAATCATGCTTAGGAAACACTCAAGTATCCAATTAATCTAATTAAGAGCAAACAAGGTGTGCATGAACGCATACTAAAAAATTCATGCATGAATAGAACAAATATCAACACATAAACATGTTATAACAAGTTAGGAACAAGCTCGGGGTTGGAAAGCTGCAAAAAAAGTGGAAGAAGAACATGAAAAGTGGTTTTGATCGAAATTGGGCAAAAGCTGGAAATTTTCCGAAACGCGTAGGTCGCAGGAAAACTGGATTATCTTCAGTTTGACAAGTGGGAATTGAGTTTTGTTTCTTGGAAATGAAACTAGACAAATAGACCTTTAAAATGATATAAGGCTCGAATTCTAGTTCAAAGCGAGGAGGAAATTGGGTAGGATCAAAGTTGGGTGATCACAGAGTTTCGGTAGAATGGCGAGACCCAAATGGATCGATTATATCTCATAAAATAGAAATGATATTGAGTTGATTCCAATCGAAACGAATCAAATGGCGGGGTCGAAATTCGAATTCGAATTCCCGAGCTCAAATAGCCACGAGGGCCAAAACATCCTAATTAAAATTAGGTATCCTAATTTACAATTATTGGACACTTGAGTCCAAAACGTTTAATTAAACTCTAAAGCACACGTAATGAATTAAATTCACATTGACACGTAAGCATACTAATCACATAATTCACATAAATTACAGAATTAAACTCACTCGTGACGCCGTACCTGGAATGCCGAAGAGGTGGTGTAACATCCTGTTCGTTCGATGTATAAGGTACGCCACATTTCACCCTTTTTACGTGTTTAATTGTGTGATTTTGTGTTTTGCGTGGCCCTATTTTGAACTCTTTTAGAGTTTAGGGTCCCCTTTGTAATTTTATCTTTTTAGGGGTTTTTCGGTCACTGCTCGTTTGATCGAGATTTTGACCATTTTGACCCCTTCAACGCGTTCGGGGCATCGAAACGAGTCCGTAGACTCTGAGTTTGCCCTATTCTGACGTCGTTAGCCCTTCCTCCCGTTTGTTTTTAAAACACCAAGATCCTCGTTTAACGTGACATAACTCAGCAGCTCTCTCAGATCCTCGTTTAACGTGACATAACTCAGCACCTCTCTCTCTCTCCTCCCTCTCCCTCCCCCGTGATACACGACACCCACACACACTCGAGCTGTGATTTCACACACTACCCGACACTCGCTCGTTTCTCGACGAATTTCGACGATCCAATAGTCCATTTCGGAGAGCTCGACAATGCGGTCACAACCGTACCAAGATCTCGACCAACCGATGAGCGGTGGCGAAGATACGGCATAATTTCAGACGCGCAGGCGGGGGGTGACGGAGCCGCCACATCGCCGCTCATTCGCAGCGGCTTCCGGCCGTCTCCCGGCAACACGCGCCCCAAGCCCGGTGAGGGGAGTTCCCAGCATTTCTTTCTGTGCAGGCGGCGCCGCCATTGCGGCGGCAAGGGGGCCGCACGCGGCGGCGGTGGCGCGGCACTGTAGCGACGAGTTTCGCCGCCTTCCGGCGGCTTTTTCGGACCAAGGTTGGTGTTTTCCACCCTTTTCCGACCCCCTGAGTCCATTTCCGGCGTCATTTTGGGCGAATTTTAGCCGTAGGTGGTGGTTCCAGGGAGGCATATGGCGGAAAAAACTTCGGCGGCCAACGGTGGCCTTTTCTGGCCATCTTTTGGCCTCGGGTTCTTCACGAACGTTATTCGGAACCACGAGAACTAGTGGCCTTTGATCACACGACTCCTGATTCGGCCAATTGGTGGCGGATCGCGGCGGCACAGTGGCGGTGCAACGGCGGTGCTAGCTCCGAGGATTTTTTTGACGAACTACCTTAGGGCTTTCGAAGAGCTCGTCACGGGTAAGACAATGCCTTTTACGAATTGCATTTTGGTTCACCGGTTTAGAAGTAATTCGAGTTTGAAGTGTTAGGAATAGTGCCCTAGAAAGCCGATTAGTCATAATCCGTTTTGGGACTTTCCTAGTATCACAGACAATCTTTGAATAATATACGATTGATTAATATCATAGGCAAAAACTTCTTTATATGCTCTTGTTTGGTATGCGTTTACTTTAGCTGTGCGTGTATGAGAACTCCCCTAATCCTGATGACTTTAGGACTCTACCATTTAGGTGAAATGGTTCATGAAACGAGCCCTATATCACATAAGTCATGATTAGTAAAATACTCCAAGCCGATGAGTCCTACAGACAGTGGGAGTGTCAACCTGACTCCTCTAAGGCTTGCTTGTGGGATCACGCCCTTAAGAAGGACCACCTTGTTTCATGGAGGTGCAAAGTGTATAGTTGATACGTGCGTGATACATGAGGGTGCTTACTTTAATATGTAAGTTCACTGAGGTGCCCCGTGTGAGAACATTCCTAAATGGGAAAGGAAGTTTCTATTTCAGGAAATGGAAACTTCCAGATTAGGAAATATCTCACGAGTCATTGATGTGATTAATTGATCCTTAGACTTGAGGTTCCTTGTTACTTTATGAGTTAACTCTGTAGTCTTTGGTATAAGCTTTAAAGGGTGTCGCCTTAGACAACTGATTCAAGGCTTATGCTGGGGCTGCACAAGTGACTCATGAAAGTGAATGAGAATCAAGAAAGGACCTACACTTGCATATGCAAGGTGATCTCTTATTGTGTAAGTCATTCATATGCCATATGAAGTCCTTGGCCAAGGCAGTAGATCACGACATCAAGAAAAGGGTTTCTTGGATTTAGATCAAATGGATATGAAATGTACTTTTCTTGAATTTCTGAAACTGTTTTCTTAAATTGTGTTTTTGAAAAACGTTTGGATTCAAATCTGTTTAAATCGTGTTTTTTTTTGAATTTTGGATTGAACTGGGTTTTGGAGAAACCCAAAATACGAAACGGAACACGAAAAGGACGAGCCTAGGCGTGCTAGCACGTCGCACGCCCAGACCCGTCGCCGCCGCCCAGTCCTCCCACAACCGCGCGGGAGGCCCTCCCGCCAGCGCCTAGGCCCGCCTAGGTGTGCCCGCAACCACGCGGGACAGCCGCCCGCACGCTCCCGCAAACGAGCGGGAGCACCCGCCCGGCATCGCCCGCACGCGAGTAGCAGCAAGCTGCCCACGTTACGCAGGGTGCGCGCCTAGCGCGCGCGGGCTGGCAGCGCGAGCTGCCGGCACCATGCGACGCTGCGCGGCGAGCAAGTGCTTGTTCCGGGCGCGGTTTTGGCGTTTTCGTGTTTTCGGTCCTTGAAATCCCGATTTAATTTTTCTGTAAAATTTTATTTTATTAAATTTGAATTATTTTTGAAATAATTGTTTAAATTGGGATTTTGAAATTTTAAGCGATTTAAATTTTGGAAAAATTACAAACTTTATTTTATGAAAATATTGAAAGAATAAAATTATTAATTTTCAGAAATTAATTGGAATTTTATTAGTTTATTGTTTTTCGGGTTTTATTGAAAAGACTCTTGAGTAAGAATTGAATCTAAGTCGTGTTTTAAGCTATTAGAACTTAAAGCGAGAATTTTAATTTATTGGTTAAATGTAAATTCTTGCAATTTATGCATGTTAGGTGATCATGGGTTTAGACTTATGTATGGTTTTAATTTATGCACATGGATGGTTTAAATTGGGGTTGGAGCCCTATAGTTGCGTTTTTCAATTGAGGTTGGAGCCTCACTATTGTGCGTACTGTTATGTGATTTATTATGTGGCTTTCCATATTACTGTTTTGAGGCCGGGGTATGCCCCGTGTAATTGTCTAAGGCCAATATGAAGATTGAGCCTTATTAGTTTATGTCTTTTTCTTTTTATTGTAATTTGAGAGTAGAGATAGGTGGTGAGGTTTTATTTTCATTTTGGAGACAATGCACCCATGGAGTAAGATGGACCACATTCAAGTAACAAGGAGGCCATAAGTGAAGACCCCTCAAAATGTTAGGGAGGGGAATCTCAATTGTTAAATGAAATAGAGATAGGGCTCGTATTTTGTTACCGCTTTCCCTTATGTGATTTAAACTGTTTATGTGGCATGTATGTTAGAACTTGTCATTGTGGAGTGGCTCCCACATATCACGCATAAGATAGGTAGAACCCATGATCATCTCATGTTAGTATCATTCTAGGACATGCTATCTGTTTATGTGCTTGTTTGAAATGCATTTAAGTTGTACTTGCATTAATCAAGACTAATAAAATCGGATAACATATATGTTGGTGAGGTCGAACCGAACAACTCTTCGGTTGATTTTAAAATTCCCATTAAATATTAAGCTCATTTCGAATAATAGGTATTTGATTCGAGATGCAAATTTTGAATTAAATTCCTAGCATTCCATCAATAGGTTTTAAGTTTAGTAAGTAAAGCTAGTTATTGTCCGCGAGTCATGGGATAGCTAGTGGAGCTTATTAGTTCTTAGTTACCTAATTGATCATTTTAAATGATCAATATTTCGTGGTTAATTTTGGCAAGGGCGATGTCCGCGAGTCGTGGTTCGTTCGAACTATGTTTTGATCATGATCTTATGATTGATGGGTCTAGCTTAACGCCTAAGTAAATATGGATGTCGCACGAGTCGTGGGTCCATATTGAAAGATAGGTGATGCAAAAACAATTACTAAGAGTTCTAAAGGTGTTAGAATTGGTAAGTTGTACCTACCTAGGATTTTACTTAGAATGTCCGCGAGTCGTGGGTTCGAGGTAAAATGCTTAGGATCTTAGTACCCATTGGGAAACGCGTTCCTCTTAGATCTTTGGGAATTATAGATCTTTGAAAAACAGTGGGAGCTACGTTAGATTAAAGACCTTATCTTTTGTATATCGTTATAATTCAGCATGCTCACATTTTCTCTGCTTAGCATTTAAGTTGTAGTTCTGTAATTCTCTACAATATGAAATGCAAACCCATTTGTATCCATCCTTAAGTCAAAAAAGTTGACTAAGTCCTAACTAACTCTGATTGGCTTCGGACCCGAAAATTCATTTTAGATTCCGAATAGAGAAAGGCGTTCTCTAAAGGGCGAAGTTTTCAATTATGAAAATTCGACCCGGGCCAAAAGAGAAGCAATCTGAGGTGAATGGATTTTTTCCAAACCACTTAAGAGCAATTGAACCACCTCATAAAAATGTTACAAGGTATAACATTATGGAATTATTCAATATTCCAAATGAGGAAACAAGTGCACACGAACAAGGTCTAAAGATCTTATTTGAAGATCTTATAGTCTCGATCATCAACCGAGAAAAGAGTTCTCTATGCACTGATTGCTTACATTGCTTCCACCATCATTCAAACCCTTTATGCTCAACTAGAATGATGCTAATGTAGCATAGTTAATCATTTAGTTGATAATGGTTGAGAGCATCCTTAAGAAGGAATAAAAGGTTGAGATGGTTAATTCTTCTTCTAAACTCCCTAAGTTAAAGGCTTGAATGCCTAAAGAAGAAGAAACCCTTAAGAGCCCAATGGAGGGGCATGTAAGGGGTGCGCCCAAAAGACACTAGAGATCAAATAGGACGTTTGCTTCTATGGTAGCAAATAAGGACTTTGAAAGGAAACTGCGAAGAGTATGAGTACTCTGAAATGTTACCTCATTTAGTAATTCTACTAGGAATAGAATTCACTAGTCTTGAGTCAATTCTACATAATATGTTATGCAAAGACTCAAGGCACTAATGTTCTGAACATACAACGAGATAACAAAAGTAAGTAAGATGATAAAGCTTCGAATTACTTTGGAACGTTGAGATATAAAAGGATTAGCAAGTCAGACACCTTAGGATCATTCTATGAAAATGAACCTATAGAGTTGACTTCCTGTGAATTCTGTCTTTAGGGATGCGTTCCTGAATCCCGTTTATAAGAAACGTGGAACGTTCCAAAATTATACTGGATTTCGATCCATGCTGATGAGTGTAAGATGCTTAATGTAAGCACTAGATACAATCGTCAGTTTAATCATTATGAATGAATGTAATTGTTAATGTACAAATTCGAAACTTATATGAAATTCTTAGAATTTCAAAAGGAGGTTAGGAACCAAAGTAGTCATAAGTTATAGGCAAATCGATATGATCAAGATAGCCAATATCTTATCAACTAATTCCTTAGTCATCTTAGAAATAATAGGATTATCTCTCAGTAAACTAATTCGAGAACACCTTAGTGTTTCCGAATGAGGGAATGAAACCTTATAGGATATGGTCCATTCCATAGCAAACTTTACTGACTTATAATCATTCTAGGAATAAATTCCCAGAATATGCAGTTAGAGATTTTGAATTTTGCACCTTCCAAAATCAGTCCTTTAGATGCACTATGCAATGTGGCACACTAAATTCCCTAATTATTCTTGTCCAAGAATTTAGTGGAATCCTCTTAAGTAAAGAGGATAGTGGGAGATAGGCTCGAAATGAGTTCAAGTTTATTCAAACAATATTGGATATCATTTCTGCGATTCCCTTAGACAAAGGTTGTTTGTCTCAAGGAATGTATCTTTCTTAAGGAATCGTTCCTATAGAAGAAGAAAGACAAGCAAGCAGACCTCAAAGAAATTTGAGAATAAATATCCACGCCACATATAGAAGAAACGAGCCCATCTGATAAAACTTAGCCAATTTTAGAGCATGTACACGTGTGAAACCCTTCTCTTAAGACGTGTTTAGAACGCGTTCCTAGATAGCCAAGGAATTACTTAAAGAGGAGACACTGTCAGATTTGGAATCTGAGTAGTGTAAGCAAGCCTTGAAATCCAATATGGATTTCATATACTCGAACCTAGTTTTGACCTTGGTTGATCCACCTGATAGGATCAAGCTCGTGTAGCTTCGAGTGAATGAAAGCATTACAACCTTCTTGACGGTTGAAATGCAAAAGTCCATTTGGATTGTGTTTATCACATCCTCATATTCTGACTATGAGATATGATAAATGAATATGAGAACTATCTTGTTCAATATGAGATTGAAAGAGACTGAAATAAGGTATTTCTATAAATCTCATATTCAGTGGGAGTATGCATAAGGTATGCAAATCCCTAAAGTCAATCTGTGGATTGATAAAGGCTTCTAGAGTTAGACAATTCAATTCCATAGGATAGTCAAATCGTTTGGCACAGATGGAAGTCGAATAAGTCTTAAAAGTGTACATATGAAAGTTAACGATGTAAGAGTCAATTTTTTGGTTCTTTAGAAGACGGCATCCTTCTCATTAGGAATGTCAAGGATAACGTGAAAGTTACCAATTCTTGTTTAAGAAACAATTTGACATGAAAGATCTTAGTGATTATCCTAAATTCTCGACATTCAGATCTATAGAAGATAGATCTAAGAGAATAAAAGGATTATCACAAAACGAGTACGTAACCATAATACTAAAAGGAGTTTAGTAGGGACAATGGAACATCTCTTTTGAAGAGTATGTGTCCTAAGATAACTTTAAGAAAGTTAGAATGTCCAAAATCCCTTTAAGTAAAAGGATGCATAATGTATGAAATGTTATGTACTAGACTTGATATGGCGCAACACTAAGCATAGTGGGCCGAATCTAATATGACCTCAGAGAAGGTCATTAGATCTCTATAAAGGATGTCCTCAGAGTACTTGAGAAGAAATGAGGATATGTATTAGTTTACAGAGCCCAAAAGATCTTATCATTGAAAGGATATTTTGATGTAATTGTTTCATGAAACATAGATGATTATGAAATCATTGAAAGGGTACAACTTCTACCAGAATGGTAATGCAATGTGTTGGAAAGGGGTTCCAAGAACGGACATTACAAAACTCGACTATCGTAGTTGAGAACTTAGTCGTATTATATAACGCTAAGTTAAGTGTTTGGGTAAGAAACTTCATCTAACCGGTTAGATGAAGTTCCTAGCATGAAACAACTCCTTTATCATATTGTATGATAAAATGGATGGTTGCTCAAGTAAGAGAACCAAGACCTCACCAAGAGACTGAACACGTGATTACGAATCACTTTATAAGGAAAAGGTGTTTCCTAAGAGATGTGTAAACGAGAGGGTCACATCAGCAGAGAATATAGCAGATCCACTTTGGAAACGCCCAAAGTCAATAGGCTCTCAAAGTGCATCTTGAGAAGATGGGACTTAGAGTACCTAAATGGCTTTTACGGGCAAGTGGGAGATTGTTAGGAATAGTGCCCTAGAAAGCCGATTAGTCATAATCCGTTTTGGGACTTTCCTAGTATCACAGACAATCTTTGAATAATATACGATTGATTAATATCATAGGCAAACACTTCTTTATATGCTCTTGTTTGGTATGCGTTTACTTTAGCTATGCGTGTATGAGAACTCCCCTAATCCTGATGACTTTAGGACTCTACCATCTAGGTGAAATGGTTCATGAAACGAGCCCTATATCACATAAGTCATGATTAGTAAAATACTCCAAGCCGATGAGTCCTACAGACAGTGGGAGTGTCAACCTGACTCCTCTAAGGCTTGCTTGTGGGATCACGCCCTTAAGAAGGACCACCTTGTTTCATGGAGGTGCAAAGTGTATAGTTGATACGTGCGTGATACATGAGGGTGCTTACTTTAATAAGTAAGTTCACTGAGGTGCCCCGTGTGAGAACATTCCTAAATGGGAAAGGAAGTTTCTATTTCAGGAAATGGAAACTTCCAGATTAGGAAATATCTCAAAAGTCATTGATGTGATTAATTGATCCTTAGACTTGAGGTTCCATGTTACATTATGAGTTAACTCTGTAGTCTTTGGTATAAGCTTTAAAGGGTGTCGCCTTAGACAACTGATTCAAGGCTTATGCTGGGGCTGCACAAGTTACTCATGAAAGTGAATGAGAATCAAGAAAGGACCTACACTTGCATATGCAAGGTGATCTCTTATTGTGTAAGTCATTCATATGCCATATGAAGTCCTTGGCCAAGGCAGTAGATCAAGACATCAAGAAAAGGGTTTCTTGGATTGAGATCAAATGGATATGAAATGTACTTAGCTTTAAGACCAGATTATTAGGGTTCTGATTATTCCCTTACCCTAGATCTTGGTTGAGAGATAGTAAGTAGGAGGATTGTATCTCACATGAATCAATGACTTAAAGGTTCTGTCGAATCCGAACATTCCAATTCAGCTAGGGGTTAAACACCTGTTGCTAGACTATGGTTGTTTAATATGTGGACTGATTAATTAATTAGTGAATTAATTAATTAGGGTCACTGCTAATTGAATTGAGAACCTAGAGGGTCACACACAACAACTTGGTTACATGAGTTGAGGCTTTAAAATGATTAAACGAGTTAATCAAGCCTAGAGGGTTCCACACGTGTGAAACCACACGTGTGGGTCACGTGACTGGACACGTATCATTGTGACACGTGTACCACACGTGATTGTTTAATAATATATTAAATAATTAATTTGTTAATTATTTAATAGACTTTGGTTTAATTTTGAACTAAAAAGAAAGTCTTATTTTGGAGAAAAATAATCTATTTAATTAATTATGAATTAATTAATTAGATAAAATAAGTTATTTATTTTAAATAAATAAAGTATAAAATTATCCAAAAATAGTTTGGATATTTTTAGCTCTCTTGAAAGTTGATTTGAATTAGAATTCAAAGTCAAAGTCAAATTACTTGATGATCAAGTAATAGGAGAGAGAGAGACCAAAATCCTAGCCCATTAAGGACTAGGAATTTCGGCACTCCCTTGCTTATAAATAGGGGAGCTCGAGCTCCCCTTAGAGCTAATCGAGAATTCTTTTGGTTCATGTGTTGAACACCATCCTTTCTCCAAGATAAATAAAAACCCTAGGTTAAGCCTAAACACTAACTAGAGAACTAGCATCCTTACTAGTTAGATTGTAGCCAAGTTGGTGGACTATCTCTAGAGAGCTTCAAGTTAGAAGTTTTGAAGATTCGAGCTTTACCAAAAAGTGGGGATCAAGCAAAACGATCAGAAGGGATGATGAAACGATTCTGAACCCGACATGAAACGAATGAAAAAATCGAACCAAAGAAGATGGCGAAAACCGTTCGTCCATATCCTGAAGGATGAATTTTTTCACGAGGGTTTTTATGACTGACAGTTTTCTACTTTCGCAAAACTGGTTTTCGAAGGGAGTTTCAATCCTGCTTTTCTCGTTTCATGTTTCTTTCTTTATGTTATATTGTTAAGAACTTCCCTAACATGAATTGAATCTAGGTTGGTGTGGATTGTTATCCCTACAATGGATTCTGAAGTAGAAAGAGACTTTCGAGGAACGGGTTGCCATTACCGCATGAAGCACGTTTGAGGGCAGCTCAAAACATGTCAAGAAAGCTACTACCCAAGTGAGTTTCTTGATCTCTACGAATTTGGATACACGATTGCGAGTCCAAGATCCTTTTGTTGGAAAAATTTTTAAATTTCCTCTGCTTTCTGATTCCTGTTTTCCAACTTGAAGATTTTAGGGTTTTCGTGTTCTTGGATTTGGAATTGGTGACGAATGGCTTGGATTTTCCAGAAATTGATCGAGGATTTGGAACGAGCACGAGGAATCCTTGCACGGGTGAACTTTCGGGATTTTTTTCCGGCACGTTCCGGTGGCAGCCGAACGGTGGCCGACCACTGTTCCGGCAGCTCCGGCGGCGGCGCTCCAACGACCTTCGGACAGCTTTCCGCTTCGTCGTGGTGAGTCCAACACCACTTTCCGTTCGTCAATCGGACACTCGGTTTATTTTCTACGAATTTATTTGTGTATTTGGGACATATTTGATTTAGTTGTTTTAAATGCAAATTAATTGTCATATGCTTGAATTGTCGATCGAAATGTACTCCTATGTGTATGAAATCATGTATGATATGAAATATGATAAGCTTGGACTTGTAATTTGCGATTTGAATTCCGATTTATTGAATTTATGTTAATTGTTTAGATTAGATGGGGTGTTTGTGTAATTTTTGTAACAACATGAATTTGTTTGATTTAATTAGTTCAACCTTGCTAATTGAATCCATTATGTAACATATAAATTGGGCAGGCCACGTAAGAATTATACGAACTTAGTATGATTGGAATTTGATATGTAACTTCGTGATCTTTAAATAGAATTTGCAGTTTGTTATTATATGATTTGTTTGGCTTTGTAATATGTATAAATTTATGAAATGTTATATGTGAATTTGATTTTTTTTCTTTGTAAATGTGTAATATATTGATATGAAATAATACGAATTCCATTGCCTTGCGAGTTCCCTTAATTGCATTAATTGTACACATGAACATGCCTTAATGTTTTGTTTGAATGTAATTAATATGACTTTGAACTCTGCTTATGTGATTGCATTCCTTGAGTGCTTGAGCATTGCGGTGCGTCTCTATGTGGTTGTCTGAGTCTAAGTCTAAGCCAGTGTTGTGTTTTGTGTGTCCAGTTGTTCAGGTGCACCCGGGGTGGTGACAAGTGAGTCGTGCAGGTTCCGGGGTGAACCGGTTGCTTTGTCTGCAGCTTTGTTTTGTACCAGGTGAGGTTAGGATATAGTTATACCCTATTGCAATGTGCCTGTTTTCGAATGTGTGCGGTTTATAAGCCTTGTATATACATAGATATGTCTGAAATATGTACTTTGATGGTTTTGTCATAAGTTTGAAAGTAAGAAACGCTATGTACGAGCCTATGTATGCTTAGCTTTGATATGTCATGATTTCGAGGTCAGTCTGCGTGATATGTACGTACGATATGATAAGTACGATATGCATGAGATAAGTCTGTCTGTCTATGTGTGGCGGGTTAACTTTCCGATATATGTCTGTTTGTCTGTGTGTTTGGGCCCCGGGTCGGCCGTGGGGTCGCCGAGCTCTTCCACCAACATTTTCCTTTTGAGAGTCTCACCTAACCTCGGTAGGTTTGGGGAAGGGTGTTTCTCTTGAGCCGGCGGAAGCAACCGTCGAAGGTTTTAAGGTCGTAATTAAGCCTTATCTCGTGTGATTTTTGGATAGTTAGGGCCGTCAACCCTTCTATCACCCGGTGTGAAGGTTGGAACTTGTTTTGTTTTGCTTTGTTTTGTCCCTTTGTTTCTGGAAGTTTGGAGATGTGATTCGTACCCGTCGAGTTTCGTTATGTCTGTCGGTTATAAGTTCGTGAAACGGGAGTAGACTCTTATGTCAAGATAAAATTGGATTTTTTAATATTAGACTAAAAAGTTATGTTTTGATACGTGTGCTAAGTCTGCATGAGTTGAACGTATGTTTTGAGATATGCATAAGCTAAGTTTTGTTCGTTATATTTTGATAAGTCACCCTATATATTTTCTATCACGGGAATCTGTTTTGGCGTGCAAAAACTAACCCCGGGTTCACGAGCGTTGCTTCTTCTACGTGCTGTGCTCTATATATATGTAGGTGTGTGTGGGTAGCCCCTCGCTCAGTCTTTGGACTGACCCCTCCCCGTTTATGTTTTTAGTGTGCAGGTTTCGGTTTAGGTTCGCGTTGGAGTTCGTGCTAGGCGGCAGGGTGTCGTGTCTTTTGAGTCTGTGTCTGCACGTTTCAGTTTGTTAAGTATTTTGTTCTGATTTAGAATTTGTAAATTTCGTATAGGATATGTTTTGTACAGGTTTGAAGTTATGATTTGAATGTTTGGAATTCGAGACAGGTTAGGACAGGTGCCTGGATTAGTTGAACCCGTTTCGTGTATGATTGTTTGGGACAGGACAGGACAGGTTCTATCATTTAGCTGAACCCGTGTAGTTGATTTTGATGTGTGCTGGTTGCTGTCATGCTTCGCATATTTTCTTTTGTATAGGGTTAGGTACCGCCTAGCTAGTGTGTGCATTTTCGTTTGTCACCCGTTCGTTGTGACTTGGTGCGTGTGCGGACTCTCCATTTCGTACACATATCGGGTCATAGTGCGGGGGATGTGGCGCCTCACGTGCGGGGTGTTACATCTATAAGTGGCATCAGAGCTACCAGGTTCAGAACCGGTGCTCTGGAGTTGTGTTGTGTCAGTCCAGGTTGTACGACATAGGGATATGTGTGCATTGCATCCGTTTGGCCTGAAATTTTTCTTTCTCAGCACGAATTGTATTGAATTATGTGATTTTGTGTGCTCTATGACTATGATTTTGTAACATTTTATGATTGTGCTTTTAACTATATTGAATTGTTGCATTCACGTGGCTTAAGTGCCAGCTTTCATTTGAATCTCTAACCAGCATGCACCAACTTTAGTGTTTTAATTGCAGGGCTACAATACCAACAATTTAACCAGCTTCCATGACATCATTGTAACATTATGGTCAAGATTTCAAACACCACGGTGAACGGTACACTAAGCATTCATGGCACGAGCATACATGCATCGTTTACTTAATTAATTCTTGTTGTTACGTGATATATTTGCTAAGTATGCTATGTGTTAACTGTTGTGATATCCTGACTCTGTCTATGTGCTTGAGTGAGAGAGATTTGATTCTCTCTATTTATGTGTTAGAGAGATGCTGGATTCTCTCTAAATATGTGACGGAAAGATGCTAGAGTCTTTCTGAGTTCTGTGCACGAGACATGCTGGATTCTCTTGTACTTAGGTATTCGAGGGATGTTGGATTCCCTTGGGTTTAGGGGTTTGAGAGATGCCGGATTTTCTCAAACTAGAATGTCTGGGAGATATGGAATATGTTAGACTTAGGTTGAGAGACGGTGCTCTCTCGATTCTGTGTTTGAGAGACGGGGCTCTCTCAATTATGTGCCTGAGAGACGGGGTTTCTCTCTCTTGTGTGTGCTGAGGGACGGGGTTCTCTCGGTTGGGTGTTGAGAGATGGGATTCTCTCTTGTTTGTCGTACTTTAGTTGCGCGTGGCCTGACGACAGTCTACAAGCAACGAGGATGTGACAGTATCGAGCTTCGGGTGCAGTGGCCTAGTACTGATCGAATGAGTTCGAAGTGACCAACGGTCAAGTGCTCAGCGGAACCTCAGTGACAACGAGACTCTATGAAGGGAGTTCATACTAACTGAGAGAGAAGTATCTTCAGGAGTTTGCAGTTCGCCTAGATCAGAGTTGCGCAGCGGAAGATTGGAGTGGAACTCGTTTCAGCGTCGTTCAAGGTCCGACCTTAGGACCTGAGGACAGGTCCTTTTGAAGGAGGGGACATTATAACATCCCGTTCGTTCGATGTATAAGGTACGCCACGTTTCACCCTTTTTACGTGTTTAATTGTGTGATTTTGTGTTTTGTGTGGCCCGATTTTGAACTCTTTTAGAGTTTAGGGGCCCTTTTGTAATTTTCTCTTTTTCGGGGTTTTTCGGTCACTGCTCGTTTGATCGAGATTTTGACCATTTTGACCCCTTCAACGCGTTCGGGGCATCGAAACGAGTCCGTAGACTCTGAGTTTTCCCTATTCTGAGGTCGTCAGCCCTTTCTCCTGTTTGTTTTTCGCTCGAGGACCCGAGATAAAACACCCGGATCCTCGTTCAACGTGATATAACTCAGCAGCTCTCTCTCTCTACTCCCTCTCCCGCGATACACGACACCCACACACACTCGAGGTGTGATTTCATGCACTACTCGGAACTCGCTCGTTTCTCGACGGATTTCGACGATCCAATAGTCCATTTCGGAGAGCTCGACGACGCGGTCACAACCGTACCAAGATCTCGACCAACTGACGAGCGGTGGCGGAGATATGGCCCAATTTTAGACGCGCAGGCGGGGGTGGCGGAGCAGCCACTTCGTCGCCCATTCGTGGCGGCTTCCGGCCGTCTCCCAGCGACACGCGCCCCAGGCCCGCTGAGGGGACTTCCCGCCGTTTCTTTCTGTGTAGGCGGTGCCACCATCGGGGCAGTGAGGGGGCCACACGCGCCGGCTAAAGGTCGCGGTGGCAGTGGCGCGGCAATGTAGCGGCGAGTTTCACTGACTTCCGGCGGCTTTTTCGGACCAAGGTTGGTGTTTTCTACCTTTTTCCGACCCCCTGAGTCCATTTCCGGCATCATTTTGGGTGAATTTTGACCGTAGGTGGTGGTTCCGGGGAGGCGTGCGGCGGCAAAAACTTCGACGGCCAACGGGGCCTTTTCTGGCCATCTTTTCGCCTCGGCCTCTTGAAGAAAGTTGTTCGGAACGACAAGAACTAGTGGCCTTTGATCACACGACTCTTGATTCGGCCAATTGGCGGCGGATCGCGGTGGCACAGTGGCGTTTCAATGGCGGTGCTGTGGCGGCACAGTGGCGGCCAATTGACTCATGATTTTTCCGACTAACTACCCTAGGGCTTTCAAAGAGCTCATCACGGGTAAGACAATGCCTTTTACGGATCGCATTTTGGTTCACCGGTTTGGAAGTAATTTGAGTTTGAAGATTTTAGGGTTTTCGTGTTTTTGGATTTGGAATTGGTGACGAATGGCTTGGATATTCCAGAAATTGATCGAGGATTTGGAACGAGCACGAGGAATCCTTGTACGGGTGAATTTTCGGGATTTTTTTCGGTCACATTCCGGCCACTGTTCCGGCAGCTCCGGCGGCGGCGCTCCGACGACCTTCGGACAGCTTTCCACTTCGTCGTGGTGAGTCCAACACCACTTTCCGTTCGTCAATCGGACACTCGGTTTATTTTCTACGAATTTATTTGTGTATTTGGGACATATTTGATTTAATTGTTTTAAATGCAAATTAATTGTCATATGCTTGAATTGTCGATGGAAATGTACTCCTATATGTATGAAATCATGTATGATATGAAATATGATAAGCTTGGACTTGTAATTTGCGATTTGAATTCCGATTTATTGAATTTATGTTAATTGTTAAGATTGGATGGGGTGTTTGTGTAATTTTTGTAACAAGATGAATTTGTTTGATTTAATTAATTCAACCTTGTTAATTGAATCTATTATGTAACATATAAATTGGGCAGGCCACGTAGGAATTATACGAACTTAGTATGATTGGAATTTGATATGTAACTTCGTGATCTTTAAATAGAATTTACAGCATGTTATTATATGATTTGTTTGGTTTTGTAATATGTATAAATTTATGAAATGTTATATGTGAATTTGATTCTTTTGCTTTGTAAATGTGCAATATATTGATATGAAATAATGTGAATTCCATTGCCTTTCGAGCTCCCTTAATTGCATTAATTGTACACATCAACATGCCTTAATGTATTGTTTTAATGTAATTAATATGACTTTGAACTCTGCTTATGTGATTACATTCCTTGAGTGCTTGAGCATTGCGGTGCGTCTATGTGTGGTTGTCTGAGTCTAAGTCTGAGCCAGTGTTGTGTTTTGTGTGTCCAGTTGTTCAGGTGCACCCGGGGTGGTGACAAGTGAGTCGTGCAGGTTCCGGGGTAAACCGGTTGCTTTGTCTGTAGCTTTGTTTGGTACCAGGTGAGGTTAGGATATAGTTATACCCTATTGCAATGTGCCTGTTTTCGAATGTGTGCGGTTTATAAGCCTTGTATATACGTAGATATGTGTGAAATATGTACTTTGATGGTTTTGTCATAAGTTTGAAAGTAAGAAACGCTATGTACGAGCCTATGTATGCTTAGCTTTGATATGTTATGATTTCGAGGTCAGTCTGCGTGATATGTACGTACGATATGATAAGTACGATATGCATGAGATAAGTCTGTCTGTCTGTGTGTGGCGGGTTAAGTTTCCGATATATGTCTGTTTATCTGTGTGTTTGGGCCCCGGAGAATGGTATGGTAATCTCGGGTCGGCCGTGGGGTCGCCGAGCTCTTCAATCAACATTTTCCTTTTGAGAGTGTCACCTAACCTCGGGAGGTTTGGGGAAGGGTGTTTCTCTTGAGCCGGCGGAAGCAACCGTCGAAGGTTTCAAGGTCGTAATTAAGCTTTGTCTCGTGTGATTTTTGGATAGTTAGGGCCGTCAACCCTTCTATCACCCGGTGTGAAGGTTAGAACTTGTTTTTTTTTGCTTTGTTTTGTCCCTTTGTTTCTGGAAGTTCAGAGATGTGATTCGTACCCGCCGAGTTTCGTTATGTCTGTCGGTTATAAGTTCGTGAAACGGGAGTAGACTCTTAAGTCAAGATAAAATTGGATTTTTTGCTATTAAACTACTAAGTTATGTTTTGATACGTGTGCTAAGTCTGCATGAGTTGAACGTATGTTTTGAGATATGTATAAGCTAAGTTTTGTTCGTTATGTTTTGATAACTCACCCTATATATTTACTATCACGGGAATCTGTTTTGGCGTGCAAAAACTAACCTCGGGTTCACGAACGTTGCTTCTTCTATGTGATGTGCTCTATATATATGTAGGTGTGTGTGGGTAGCCCCTCGCTCAGTCTTTGGACTGACCCCTCCCCCTTTATGTTTTTAGTGTGCAAGTTTCGGTTTGGGTTCGCGTTGGAGTTCGTGCTAGGCGACGGCGTGTCGTGTCTTTTGAGTCTGTGCCTGCACGTTTTAGTTTGTTAAGTATTTTGTTCTGATTGATAATTTGTAAATTTCGTATAGGATATGTTTTGTACAGGTTTGAAGTTATGATTTGAATGTTTGGAATTCGGGACAGGTTAGGACAGGTTCCTGGATTAGTTGAACCCGTTTCGTGTATGATTGTTCGGGACAGGATAGAACAGGTTCTATCATTTAGCTGAACTCGTGTAGTTGATTTTGATATGTGCTGGCTGCTGTCATGCTTCGCATATTTTCTTTTGTACAGGGTTAGGTACCGCCTAGCTAGTGTGTGCGTTTTCGTTTGTCACCCGTTCACTGTGACTTGGTGCGTGTGCGGCCTCTCCATTTCGTACACGTGTCGGGTCATAGTGCGGGGGATGTGGCGCCTCACGTGCGGGGCGTTACAGGTGGGGTGTCACAAAATGCGCAATTAGCTCATTCATGACGTTATACCTGT
Source organism: Lantana camara (assembly GCA_037501455.1). NCBI lineage: Eukaryota > Viridiplantae > Streptophyta > Magnoliopsida > Lamiales > Verbenaceae > Lantana > Lantana camara. Next base: position 41,690,638 of record CM074865.1, read on the forward strand.
ATGACCGGGCTAGCGGGGCATCACAGTTTTAGTTTGATTAAAAGCGTATGATTTTGAGCTAGTGGGGAAGGGGTGGAATGGTCAGAGGCATGGTGACCTAAGGGCGAGATTTCCGACGATGATGCTCGAAGCCACGGACCACTTGGGACGTGAGGCGAGGGATCAGTGGACTCTTCGTTATATCTCAAAAGGTAATACTTGTCCACATTATCATATACACCACACAAATAGCAAAAATTCGAAAGTCGTTTGTAGCTAAGAGATAAACCAAGCTCTTTACCAGCAATAAGTTTCAAATTTAAACACCTTACCAACAGTTCTATGATTTTCATTCCCATACGGACTTTAATATAATATGTAGCAACATTCTAAATTCTATCCTGTGAAGCTGATCGAAATTCGCCAATGTTAACTACCATCCGAGCCATCTTTCTATTCCGATGATTTAGCGGGAGTCTATGAATACGAATAGTGAAATCACACCATTCCAGATTAACTGTCATGGGATCCTCATCTTCACTGATAGTCTGAAGTATGAGAGGATATTTGGCATATCTCGAACGTGTATTTTCAATAGCTGTCTGTATAGGTTAAGTCTATAGTTGAATGAGAATAGAAAACAATCATCATTGGGTTTTAAAATATCTATGTCTTTCACCAGATTCATCACAGGCAATTGTTATCCTGAAGAAATCAAATCGGACAACTCGTCAAGTGAAAACCCTACCCATTAGAGTTAGTGAGTACCTCGACTAAATAGTTACTCAGGACGAATCAGTTATCTCCAACGCCACAAATTCGTTAGCAGTCAAGGATAGAGATTGAGTTAGCCTGATCAAATCACTATGAGCCAAATTCCTACGTTGTTCTGGTAAGGAAGAAGATGACGCCATGAGTAGGGAACCCGATTAAACCAAGAAAAGAAAAACGGGAAAGATCCTCCAAATCACTGGTATGGCTATTGAAATTGTGAGCTAATATCAGCATGTAGATTCCAGATCCAAGTGGTAGTATCAGGTCCTTTAGCTATTGTTCTTGAGAAATGACCCGGTTTGGCCCATTCCTCGGAAGAAGTTTTGACCAGATCCTTATCCACCAAAATTTTTACTTTTGGTTCCGACGAACAAATAATCATTGAGTCCTCATCTTTTCGGATAACAAATACAAAAAGACCCGCCAACAGTCAAATAATTAGTAAACCTTTGAGAGATACTTCGATAATTAGTTTGTTGCTCTTCTATTTTTCTATCTCCCATTTATCTATTTTCTTTAGTTCTTTACTAGAGCAATTATGATCTGGAAGATGATCCGAGGCAAGTGTTCGGATCTAGTATGCAATCAAATTAAATAAAATATTAAGCGAAGAGTGTGAGAACAGAGAATGCCTCGACGGTGACGACGTGATAAATAGCTTCTTGCCAACGGCGAAAACGACCAACTAAGAGGCGGTGTAAACTAGAGTTACAATTTAGAGGCTCTTACAGAGTAATAATCATTTATAATCAAATCAACATAATTAATAAAAGAAAACCACTCCTCCCCAAATATCAAATCATTTTTAAAATTTCTCTTCATTAATATTATACAAATAAAAATAATCTTTTTCCTTTCCTGTAAGGTCTATTTCTACCCATTTAGCTTTTCCATTTGGAACCTTCTGGTGGCTTTCCCGCACGTTGATGAGGGTAGGGGTGTTCATTCGGTAAAAAAACCGTAAATTCGGTTAATCAGTTCGGTTAACCGAATTTTCGATTTTTGAATTTTGCTAACCATTTATCGAACTGATTAAGGGCGGTTTCGGTTCAGTAAAAATCGAAAAAATTCGGTTTGGTTTCGGTTAAAAACCGAATAACCGAATTTGCTTCAAAAAATAAAAAAATAATAAAAAAGGCTGAAAAACTGAAAACCAATGTAAAAACTAAAAATCAAATGTAACACCCACCACGATAGACGTCACATTCCCCGCATTACAAGTCTAGTCCACATGTGAAATTGAAAATCCAGCATGAACCGAACTCATAGCGAACATGTGACAAAATAAAAATAATTCCCTGGCTAGGCGGAATCTAACCCTGTACCACTTAAATCATGTGACGCCCCGTTTTCTCGAAGGGCGTCCTGACGATATTAACAAGTAAGTCTCTACACTTGTGTGTGTTTAATTTAAGAGTTCTTGAATTATGTGATTCAATGTAAATCCAATTTAATATGTGATCATTCGGATTATTCTAAAATTAATGGTCAAGTTGATTTTAAATCCATCATGTTACTTAACTTGATTAATTTCGGTTTACTTGAATTCCTTGAGATTAATTATCAATCATATGTTTACGAAGTGTCGTTAAATTGTACGAAAGGTTTCTAAAATTAAATTGAATTAAACTCTAATTGGTAAATCTCTATTTCATTTTAATTTATAAAATTAATTCGGAGCTTGAATGTTTATTCGCAACTTTACCAATTTTATTTACGATTATTTGTATGCGCTATTACTCTTTGCTAGCGATAAGGATACCCGGTTGTATATAGCTTGTGCGCAAGACACATTTCTCCCAAATCTCCTTTCTCTCTCTCTCTCCCCTCCCACTCTCTCTCCCGCGGTCACTATGCGCGGCTTCGGTTTCGAGCCCATAACTCGATCGTGGAATTCAACAAATGAATAGTCCATTTCGATTATCTCGGCGAGACGTACGCAAGAGTACCAATTTCATGGCCTAACAACGAACGGTGGCAGAGTTATCACTAGATTTCAGTAGCAGCAGCGGAGGTGTCAGACCACCGCCACTTCGCCGGCCGTTCGCGACGGTTTTCGGCCCCCTCCTTGAAGCACGCGCCTCGGACCCAGAAAGTAGACCCCCCGGAGCTTCGTTTGACGTCGGCGGCGCAGCCATCGGGGCCGTGATGGCACCGCACGCGCCGCCTAAAGCTCACGGCGGCGGCATGAGTTCTTGTAGCGGCGCGATTCCGCCGCTTCCGATGGTGTTTTTCGTCAGAGGCTTGATGGTTTCCAAGGTTTTTCGACCCCCTGAGTTCATTTTCGGCATCAATTTCACCTGATTTTGGCCCTAGGTGGTGGTTCCGGCGACATGGGCGGCGGCAGAATATTCGGCGGCCAACGGGGGCCTTTTCCGACCATCTTTGGGCCTCGGGCTCTTCACGAAAGTTGTTCGGTGGGTTGGCGGCGGATCGCGGCTGTGCAGCGGCGGCGCGATGGTGGGACTAGCTCCGGGGATTTTCTCCGGCAACCACCTTAGGGCTTTCGAAGAGCTCGTCACGGGTAAGACAATGCCTTTTACGGATCGTATTTTGGTTCACCGGTTTGGAAGTAATTTGAGTTTGAAGATTTTAGTGTTTTCCTGTTCTTAGATCTGAAATTGGAGGAGATTGACTTCGAATTTCCAGAAATTGATCGAGGATTCGGAACGGGCACTAAGACTTCGTTCAGGACTTATTTTTTGGGATTTTTCCGGCGACCTTCGGTGGCGGTCCGGCCAAATTCCGGTAGCTAAAGTGGTGACCTTCCGGCGGCGTCTGGTCAGAATGTTCTTCTCATTGTGTTGAGTTCAATGCCACTTTCCGTTCGTTAATCGGACACTCGATCTATTTATTACGAATTATTTTACGTAATTGTGATTATTTGAATTAATTGTTTTAAGTGCAAATAAATTGGTTAGTATTGGTTTGTTGATCGAGATGTATTCCAATCATATACGAAAACATGTATTGAATGGATTGTGATATGCATGAATGTTTCGATTTACAATTTGAATCCCGATGTGATGAATTTATACTATGTGTTGAGATATGAAGGGGTGTTAGTGTAATATCTAGAAACTAATCTCTTATGTGACTAAATGAACTTGAATGACATTTTAGAAGAACGAACATGTTGTGATTTCTCTATATGAATTTGAGACGTTCTCAATGTTATGATTGTTGTAAATTGTGTTTCAAATATAAAATTGAGATATATGAAAGATGCTTGAACAACTTGAGACTTGATGCATGATAGGAGTTAGAATTGTAATATCTTGATTTACTCTTACTATTCGAAAATGGTATATTATGAATTATGATAAATTGATAATCGTCATGCTTGTAAGTAATTAATTCCTAGTTGAATAATTATATAAACACTTTAAATGAACAATTATGCTTAGCAATCGACTAAGGGGATGTATGTGTAATAAATCTAAACTTTTATAAATGACTTAGGGGATGTAAGTGTAATATTTATGAAACTATGAATGTGACTTGAGCTTGTGTACCAAACATGTTGTGAAGTTGTAAAGTATGATCTTAAGTGAATTAAATGCACCCTTTATTTGTATCAAGCATGCCATCTGCCTACAACAACTTTGTATGTTTATATGATCAAGTTGCTCTTACTTATGCACTTTATAACTCGACATGAACTTGATGCTTAATTCTAATATTTTAATTGAACCCTGTGACATTGGATGATTTAATATGCATTTTGTGAATACATTGACTTCCTAAATTGATCTTGCATCTTTGGATATGGAATTGCATGTCGGTTGCTTGTAAATATGACCTTGTTGAGCATTGATATGTCTTGAATGACCACGACACCTTATCCAAGCACAACATGAACGCTTATGCATAACCACGACCATGTTGAGCAACGCCGTGCGTCTTGTTTGGTTCATATAGAGTCTAAGTCTGGGCTTCTGTATGTCTTGTCATAGAGTTTGGTGGTGCCGGTGGGCCCGAGGTTTAGTGTGTTTGGCCCTTCACACTCTCAGACTCTACTTTCACGAGGTGAGGTTTAGGATTTTGTATAGTTATGTGACCTATGACCTTTATATGTTGAATTCTACCCTTGCATGCGAGCATATCTATTATAAATACGTATGTGTTAGATATGATTTGTTTATGACCTTGTGAATCAGCTCTATTTTGGGAAAATTATATATGAAAGCATATGTAAGCTGTTTTGAAAAGTATGCTATGTTATGTTTCTATAGCGAGTTGGCCATCAAATATTGGCATCAGTATGTATGTATGCATGTGGATCCGAGGAGCTATGGGTAAGGAATCCCTGGGACGGTATAGGGCCGTCAGGGCTTGGCCTGTACATAGTCTCCATTTGAGATATCATCGCGTGACTCAGGGAGATAGGGGAGGCGTGATATCTTGAGCCTTCGGTGTACAGCCGGGGAGGACTCTTGTGGGTTCGCAACCCCTTGAGGGTATGTCTGATATGGATAGTTTGGGGACGGGACATCCCCTCCATCATTGGTGTGACGGTTGGATTGACTTTTGTATTCTATGATTTGATATGTTCTGACAAGTAAAGGTTGGAAGCTCGTACTCGCCGAGCATGTGTTCTGTTTTGTCTGGGAATCATGAATCGAGATAGAGTTTCTGAAATTTTTCTAAAGCTTATACTTATAACTATCTTTTGGGTACTTTTGGAAATATCTTTGGTATCCAACACCTATCTCCGGTTCATGAGTCCACCCTTCTGATATGTGCTATGCTATATATATATACAGTGGGTGTGCGTTAGCCCTCTCACTCAGTCAGTTGACTGACACCTCATTTTATCTTTTAGTTGCAGGTTTCTTTTGGCTTGAGCTAGGCGGATGTGAGTCTTCTGGGTCACACTTGTCGGTGTAGTTGGTGTTAAGATGCATTTGTCACATACTCTATTTATGTTATGTATTCTTATTTCGCTTTTGGAGATTATGTTTTATGGTCTACTTAGACTTAAAGCCGTGTGGGGTTAGTATGCTAGCATTTGGATGTAATTAGCTATTCTGCTGATACTTATGTTGGTTTATTACGTTGCAATGATTTTAGATTCGGGACTAGGTATCTATGCTAGTTGAACCCGTCACTTATTTTGTACGTTGATTTAATTGCTTCCGCTATCTGATGATAATTGTTTAAATTGCTTTCGCGCTCTGAGTCTGTCGAGTTAGATCCGCCTAGCCTAGTGTGTGAGTTGGTCTCCCGTTCGCTTTGATCCGGATTCGGGCATGGACTTTCCATTTCGTGATCGGGTCTGGGTCTTAGTGCGGGGGATGTGGCATCCTCCGTTTGGGGTGTTGCAAATCAAGTTTTTGAATTAAGTTTTTCATGTTGTTTATGAAACTAGACACATAGAGCTTTCCAAGGATATATGTCGTGGTTCAAAACGAGGTGAAATTAGCATAGGCCCGAAGTTGGATGAATGCAGATTTTTGAGGAAGTGGTGACACCAAAAAATATTTGATAATATCTCACAAATGGGCAAATATATTGAGTTGATTTCAATTGGAGAATATTCTAGATTTCAAGAGGTTTCCATGGGTTCAAAAATCAGGTCAATCGGAGTTCGTATGAGAGAGAACGAAGAAAAACAAACTCGGACAGAAAACAGAGGGGTATCCACGGTCGTGGGTCAAAAATCCACGCCCGTGGGAAGACCTCCAGGTCTCTGGACACAAATCCACGGCCGTGGGTTAAAATCAACGGGCGTGGATTCACTCCAGGGCTAAAAAAACGCAGGAAAAACAGGGTATACACTCGGGAATTGCTCCCAAACCACTCCAACACCAAACCACAACAAATAAACACTTCAAAACTAACATATAACATGCATATAACTCACATATGTCATTTAGGCAACATATAACACAAGTTGGGGCTAAAGATTAAATCAATCAATTCATATAAATCCTCCAAGTTACAAATATGTACAAGTCATTCAAGTTACAAGGAAACAAGGCTAAGAACTCAAAGATATATACATATAAAGTCACAAATTCACGCTAGAAACATGTAAACACTATCAAGTTACGAAGCCCTAACTATTCATCAATCAATCTCATGAAAGATCAAAACCAACCTTAGAGATAAAGAAATGGGATGAAGATGATGAAATGGAGGAGATGATCTTGAGGAGGATGATGCTTCTTGATGGATGATCTTCTTCCTTCTCCTTCTTGCTTGATGATCGATGTGATGAAGGTGAGGATGAGTGTGTGTAATTGCTGTGGTAGAGATTATGTGTGTTTGTGTCTTGCAAATTAGATACAAGGTATAAGTAATGTATGTATAGATATATGATAATATGTATAAAGTTAGATATTATCTATATAATATGTATATAATCATATTAGTGCTTTACTATTATATACAAATACAATGAATGTGAGTGTGAAAGTGTATAAGAGTTATATATGAGTATATATGTATATTACATGCTAATGATCAATTACATGAATTGAATAAGAATAGAAATATAAATCTTATGAAGTTTAGTTTAAGTATAAAGATAGATAGATATGTATATATATATATATATATTATATATATATATGAAATTATGTTATGATATGAATGAGTGAATCATCTATATATATATATGTTATGATATGAATGAGTGAATCATGTATATATATATATATATATATATATGTATGTATATACAAAATTACATGTCTCTTGCATGAGTGAATAATACAAATGAAATGTTCTGTAATGGAATTACAATTAAAATGATCACATAGACAAATAGGCAATTAATCACATAATCCACTTAGTCACCTAATGCAATTAAGCACGCTTGAAAAATCTAACTCCCAAACTCACACGTGTGGCGCGCGTACCTGAATAATTTGAACATGCGGGGCGTTACATCAAAAAATCACTTCAAATCTAAAAACCAGAAAATATGGGATTGAAACTGATATGCACCGCCTTCCTTTATATTGAGAATATATTATTGGGATTAATAGCAGAAGAAAGTGAATTAAGATGGAATTATGGTAAAAAAAATGGGAAATTGAACCACAAAGAAGTATGCATTTCTGTACTTCCCTAATAATTCCACTCCCTGTAAAAAGCCTACCTACTCTTCCCTATTGAGTGATGGTGGTCGCGGTCTTCAACCGGAGTGGAGGTGGCGATAGATTGGACGCTTGATGGTCTCCATCTTGCGCCATAGTAGAGGTAGCGGTGTCGATTGGTAGTGGGCTGCTAGTGGTAGCTTGGTGGTCGCTGTCTTGGGCAGAAACCCTGGTCGCTGTCTTGGGCAGAAACCCTAGGCTGATTGGGATGATTTGAATAGAGTGTTAATTACATACTAAATACTTCTCAAAAAGCATGGAATGCAAGTGGAAAATATAAAAAAACATTAAATACTATTATACTACAAAGGCATAGGTTCGGTTATCGGTAATAACCAAAAATCGCCTGGTTTTTACCGAAATCGAACCGAAGCCGAATTTTCAGAAACTTGCTAACCGAAACCGAAACCAAATGTGTTCGGTTCGGTTCAGTTAGCTTCGGTTCGATTTTGATTCGGTACAGTTCGGGTTTTTTGTTCACCTCTAGATGAGGGTTGTAAGCTGTGTTTTGAAAATTGGACCGGACCGATCGGCGAAGGGTCCGGTCCGAATAAGCCCTTAAAACTGGCGTTGACCGGACCGGTATAGGGCCGGAAAAACCGGCCGATTAACCGGCGGTTTATGCCCTGATAACCGGACCGGACTGCCGGTTGGATGAATATCATCTCTTTTTTTTTTGGTTTTTTTTTCCCGTTTTGAGTTTCTCCATTTTCCGATACTTATTTTTTAGATGACTTCTGTCCTCTGAAACATGCACAACCTCTCTTCCCCAGCATTTCACATAGCAAAGATTTTTTTTGTCTAATTAGTACTTCTTTAATAGAAATAGAGGGAGTTATATAGAGAGAAATGGTTTAATAGAGATAGAGGGAGATATATAGAGAGAGAGATGGGCACTTCTTTCATTTTGGCTGCTATGGACGCTGCATATGAAATCTGAAGAAGTTGAGTGTGGATTTGTTATAGTGGCTGGTGATTATCTGATAAGATTCTTATTGTCATTAGGTTTGGGCCTTTGGGCTTTTAGGGTTGGGTAAGAATTAAGAATAATACATGTAAAAATCATTCAGACATATATTGATTTTTATGGTAAATAATAAATATTAGTCTTGTAAAATAAATAATTTTGTACAATAAATATTAAATTCTCTTTTTTTAGCTATTGTGTAGAGAAAATAATATTTTTCATTTCACATATTCAAAATTATGAATTTATTAATGTTTAAATATTATATATTTAATTTATAAAATAATAATTAATTATTTATGATGTCATACAGGTCAGACCGCTGGTTGAACCAATCGAACCGGTTGAACCAGTAACCAGTAAGCTTACCCGTTTGATCTCCGGTTCAGTTTTTGAAAACATTGGTTATAGGGACATTGCGTTATAAGGGACGCGCAAGTCTTTTTTTGGTTATGTAGTTTCAAAAGAATTAATTAGATAACCCTTTCTTTAATAAAATAAATATTAAATATAGTTATTTTTCACGTCAACATGTCGGGTTTTCCTTTTCCTTTTCCTTTATTTTCTTTTATTCTTTAAATATAATTATTTTCTCGATCTTCAAGATTTTTTTTCTTTTTTCCTTTATTTTCTTTTATTCTTTAATTTTATATATTTTTTTATTCACGAAAATCAATAGGATAGACATATAGATTTTCATTTTTTTTTTCTTTTATTCTTGAAGATCTTCATGATCTAGTACTCGATTCTATTGGTCTAGTACTTGAATCGAGTACTAGATCAACAGAATCGAGTACTAGATCATGAAGATCTTCAAAAAATTTGACGATCAACAGGATCGGTTAATCGATATTTTGAATCTTCAAACATCAAATACAGAAAAAAAAAAAAAAAAAAAGAACACAAGACGATAGAAGAAGATCATATTTCTATATTTATTTCTCTATTTTTTTTTTTGTTAATCGTGGCTGTAGAAGACGACGGCAAACACTAGTGAAGGCATGAGAATGCAGACCCAGGTGAGAAGATGACGATTTCTGTTTTTCATCGTTGAAGGAGAGAAAATCGTTATTGAAAGAGAGAAGGAGAGAAGATGATGAACGCAGGCAACGACGATGAACGCAGCGACCAATAAAAGACGATGAGCTCACGAGAGAAGGAGAAGGAGAAGGAGAGAAAAGGCGAGAGAATGAGAAGGATAGAAGGAGGAGAGAAGAAGAAGAAATTAGGGTTTGATTTGGGTGGGAGATCTGAAATTTGAAAGATTTGGCATGGTGGCATGGTTATCGAGAGACAATTAGGTCCCAGGGGACGCCAAAGACTTTTCTGAGGGATATAACCCTCAATTTCTTTTTCCTTTATTTTTTTCTCTATTATCTGACGTGGCTTTTTCTATTTGTATTTTTTATTTTTCACTCCTATATTATCTCGAAAATCTCCCACATGATTTCAAATTTCAATCTCCCCCACATATCAAATTCTATTTCTCTCCTTCTTTTCTCTACTTCTCTCTCTTCTTCAACGATGAATCGGGATGAATCAGAAATCTACTTCAGTCTCTCTTCTTCAACGATGAATGACGATGAATCTCCTCTCCTTATACAACCATGACAAAGATAGTCGGATGAACTACAGAACTCATCGATAATTTTCTTTTCTTCTCCTTTTTTTTTTTCTTCTCAATCTTCAAGAACTTGAAGATCAGGCTAGATCTTTAAAGAATTTTAAAGATCTGCGTGTCGATCTGCATAATTCTATGAAGATCGAGTACTCGACTATAGAGGTCGAGTACTCGACCTCATAATTATTTGAAGATCGAGTGAATTCTTTGAAGATCGACACTCGACCTTCATAGTCGAGTACTCGACCTCATAATTCAAAGGAGATGAATAAAAATAATAAAAGAAAAACGAATAAAAGAAAAAAATTTGAAGATCGAGACAAAAATATATGAAGATCGAGTGACTTGATTATCATATATTTGAAGATCGAGATGAATAAAAACAATAAAAGAAAAAAAAAAGGGGGAAAAAAAGAATAAAAGAAAATAAAAGAAAAAAAAATCTTATCGAGTAGAGATCGACAAATAGACTGGAACACGTGGAAAATAATTATGTTTAATATTTATTTTATTAGACAAAATTTTCAAAAAGCTTATATAACGAAAACTTTAAAAACTTGGGGTTACATAACAAAAAAAAGACTTGCGCGTCCCTTATAACGCAATGCCCCTGGTTATCGATATAGTATTGAAGTGTAGCACCCTATACGCCAAGGCACTACATCCCCCGCACTATAGCTCGGCCCACATACGAAATGGATACTCCGTACATAAACCAAACATATAGCGTACGGGTGACAATACAAGAACAATCTAGCTAGGCGGGACTAGACTCCAAATCATGTAAATCCAATACATGAAAATTCGAAAGCGGAAGCATAATCAAGATTATTATAAGTACCATATTTCATTATATACATCAAAGTATTCCAAAATAGTTTAACTCCTCGGTTCGCATATCAATACATTATCATCTCCTCAAAATATATTGATAACATGGTTAATTCAGAAATGGCTAAAACAGGGAAATGCAATGCTAGACTCAGCTGAATGAAAGACACAACTCGACCTCCCGCGTAATGCGCACCGAATACCTGAAAAGTGAGGGTGTCAGTCTACCGAAGACTAAGTGAGGGCATAAATATATATAAACACACGTAACATGCAAGTTATAACCTCGGGTAAAGCTTTTGAAATAGAAAATAATATAAGTTCAAAAATGATATATTCTTTGCCCGATATTACAACTATCAAGTATAACAATTTAATTCAATCAATTTCATTTAATACGTGGCCCAGTGAGTGAGGCTAAATCTCCAACCTTTACATCAATCGAGAACAATACATGCTTGCTTTATTAATTAACATATGATCATACAATTCAATTAGTACGATCAAGTACCAATTTCATGAACCCTTCTTCCTCCGGGTGATGGTGAGTTTGCAAGGCTCAACCATCCATGACATGTTGTACGTCGGGAACATGACTCCCACGCACTGGACTCCTTCCACCACGAAACCTACTAGAGGCTTCAGGGGTGATTCCAAAATGGTGAGGATAGTGCAAGAGTTAACCGTCAGCCCTTGCTTTCCCGGTAGGCTCAATACACTACCCTCGTGTAGCACCCCGGAGAGAAGGACGCCACATCCCCCGCACCATGGCCCGACACGTGTAACGAAATGGAATCTCAACACACGCACCAAGCCATGGCTAACGGAAGACCACCAAAAACACACCCCAAGGCTAGGCGGTCTAGACCCTAAAACAAAGTTCACAGCAGAATAAAATCAAAGGTAGAAGCAACAGGATCGCAAATACATTCATAATAAATACATAACGGGTTCATTATATCCCTAGAGGCCTGCCCCGAATCATATCAAATCAACGAGATACATTAAATACATAACCATAAGCTTATATATATTCAAAATTCCAAGGCATAGGGATAAAGATGCAGAATGCAAAAAGACTCGAACAACTTGACTTAAAAGACCCAAAAGAAGACCTCCGCCTAGCTCGACCCGAGCCCTACACCTGCATCTAAAAGGGGAAAAGGAGGGGGGTCAGTCTACAACTCGACTGAGCGAGGGGCTGAACACACTCACACGATACATAATACATAGCATAGCACGTATTAAACAAAAGACTATGAACCGGGAATAGGGTTTTACACACCAAAGTCATTTTCCAAATTTATTCATACTAAAATCATATATTCGTATATTCTTAAGTTTGAAAACTCTTAAGGATTCATAGATACAAAAACGCATATGGATTCATATTAAAATCCATAAAGATTCATAAATTCATAATGATTCAAACCTTAACATACAAATATCTTATTGAATCGAAATCTCCTATCCCGTTTCATAATCACATTAACAAAAGAATTCAAATACTCATCGAGCACGGGTCTCCAACCTTACCCCTTAAGAAAGATTCATAATAAAACATAAGGAAACGTAAATACATAAGATTCATAAGACTCATACTCCCGTATTCCATCCTTCTTCGGAAGTCTGAACGCGGGTTACGGGCCCTCATCGTGTAACTCTATATACGTGGGGAAGCGATCCCGTAACGTACCTTCTCCGGCCTCGGCCGAAGGCTCAAAGCACCACGCCTTCTCCATCTCCCTCAGAGTCATGCGTAGGTACTTCAAAGAAGCACGTGCACAGGCTTAACCTGGCAGTCCAACACTGCCTCGGGCATCCTTACTCACGCCTCCGGGGCCCAGTGATTCATAAGACTCATAAGGACTCATAAGACTCATAGGAAACACACCTAACTCACGAAATATAAAAACGTACGATTCATACTTAAGAAACATACCTTACCTTGCAACTCAGCATATGCTATACACATTCCTCTCTGTGTCTTCCTAATTCATAATATGCTGAAGGAAATCCATAGTTTGCTTGACGATATACGGTTTGGAGCATAGCCTCGTTGCAAAACCATTCTTAAGCTTATATACACCCATACGTATAATTTCAGAAAAATTCATATTAAATCGAATGACAAGAATCATAACATATCATAAGACACATCTTTAGTATTTATGTAATAGTATATTCGCATGCGGGCTTGAAAACGAGCATATATGGTCATAGGTCGCATTAACCAAAAGAAAACAAACCTAAACCTCACCTTATCGACCACACCGAACGAAAGGAACCGCCTCCTCAACAACCGAACGAACCTAAGAACAAACATAGGGCAAAGGATAAACTTAGACTCCAAATGAACCAATTAGACGCTCGGTAAATGCATATGGATGCGAATGATTTATTTTCTTCAAATAAATGCACACTTAGGCATATCGGAGCAAATAACTAACTATCACACAATTAATCCAAGAAACAAAATTCAATTCACATCGAATAAATTCATATTAAGTCATATAATAGCATACCACGAGCATCCATAGTTCATACACGTATATATTCATCGAATTCATTTCATTAAACCACCTAAGATCATAACATTTAAAATGGAAATAAACAAATAAAATTCACATAATTAATTTAATGCTTAAATACGTAATACACAATTGAAAAACAAAGAGATATAGGTATATGAATTAATTAACATAGCAAGGTTTGCATGAAAATTTCATCAAACATTGATTACATATTATACATATACACTCACATACAACACTTTAATCAATTACATGTATACAATATATATATATACCTATACACTAACGCACCTAGACACATGCACACAAAAGTAAATTGCATGCATTTAATACATACATATATATATATATATATATATATATATATATATATATATATATATATCTACATGCACTAACATTAAAACATACTAATTTCATGCATACGTACATGCATATACTACATATATATTACATATATATATAATACATATTCACATATATAATCCCATGCACAAAAGCACATACACACACAACATGCATGCAATTCACATAACACTCACACACACATTTCAATAATCACGCAGTATACACATATATTTATATACATGTATATATATATCATGTAGCAGCAAAAAAGGGCTCCCCGGCCAGGTAAAAACTCAACACAAAACTCCCCGGCCGGGTAAAGAAGAGGCAGAAGCTACTGCCTAAAGTGTCCCCGCCCGGTGACACATCCAAAGCAAAATCTCCCCGCCAAGGGAGATTACCACAACATCAATGAACAGCAACAACTGCTACTTTGTTTTTCCTCCATTTAACGCAGCAAAACAGGGCAAAAGAACAGCAGCAACAGGGCAACAAAAACAGCAGCAAAAACGGCAAGAAAAGGAAGTAAAAATTGACAGCAGTTCACACGCAGCAAGAGCAATAAGAGAAAGGTCCCAATCATGCTTTAAATTCTCATAATTTCAGTTAATTTCAAGTTCCAAACATGAAGGAAAATTAACATACTTCAAATCCATGAAAATAAGAGCAAGAATTCAGTTGTTGAAGCTTAAGGAAACAAGATTCATGTGATAAAATCCATAAAAACCGAAGCAATCTCATGAAATCAAAATTTGGAGCAAAACCAAACTATTCATCAAATGAATCATACCATACCTAAACCTCCATGAAATCAAGCAAATAAGCACTGAAAAGAAAGAGGGAAGATATAGAATAAAACCATGGACTTACCTTTCAAATTTGAGGCGAATCTGAGGAGTATTGATCTCGGAAAGGCAAAGATAGAGGTGCAGATTTCTTTTTCCCCCTTTCTCTCTCGATCAGCTGTTTCTTTCTCTCTCTCCAGGCATGATTTCGAAATGAGAGATTAAGAGATGGTTAGAGGGTTTAACTAGGGTTAGTTTCAGCTCAAGAATCAAGTGATTTGCTCAAGAAATGAATTAGTTATGGCCAAAATACTCCAAGGTGGCAGATCTGCTCGAACAGCTCGTTCCGGACAAAATACGGGGGATCAAACGGGCTTAGAAAAATGTGAGGCCAAGTTCTCTAGCTTCAAAATTTTGTCACGAGTTCATTGATACTTCCGGAATTCGAATCCGAATTCCCTAGCTCAAGTTACGGTCTCCAGAATCCAAGGCGCGCTAAAACTAGTTAGGCCCTCGAATCCCCAAAAATTAAAATATGGTTCGTTATCATATCAAACAAGTCCGAAAAATTAAAACGAGCATATAAACGAATTCATAACACGTATAATTCATGCATATTAAATCGGCACGAAATTTCGATCTCAAATCGAACACAAACGCAATACATTTTCAACAAGAAACATATTATTCAAATAATAAAATTCAATTTTTAAAGAAATATTAAATAAAATTGTATTAAAAAGGTTTTTCTTCAATTAGGTCCAAAACATTCAAAAAGTGTCAATAAGTCCAATTTCAAATTTTCAATTAAGTCCAAAATTAAATAAATCATACAATTAAGCCCCTTAATTCACATGAATCACATAATTCACAAAATTTATCATGCTCGGAAATTAAATCCACATATCATAAAATTCATAAAAAATCATATCATAAAGCACTTAGGCAAATTTTGACATATAATTCAAATATTTCATATAAATTTAAATAATTTCAAATAATAAAGTATAATTCAATTAAATATGAAATTAGAATAATTTAAATTGTACATTTAGCTCTCTCGTAAGTGCGTACCTGCACGGCCGAAAAACCGGGGTGTCACACCTCGGGCCCAAAGTGCAATCATGGTACTCGCCAAAACATGCTTGAATCATGATCAAGCATGGCTTGCTTGCATTAATTTATAATTGGGAAAGAATATTTATAAATATAATACGTTTTGGCCGAAAACTACACATAGGGGTTGTAAAGGTTCTATGTAACTAGAGCAAAACCCCACCTGTGTGACAATTGAACAAGGGTACAACTAAGGAGCTGGCTCCTCATCACCAGGAACGTGATCTGTGCAAGAAAGACGTGTATACATGAGACTTGACTCGAAATGAACTAATTATGACGAACGGCGAAATGCAGCGAGATGACGTGCCATGATCAATGTAGAATGTAAATATCATGTTTTGGCATGAAACGTATCGTGTAATAACAATTTGGGGTCAATTAAACCATTGGATTGAAAAGTGAAATTTTAAGATTTTGGCAGTTTAGATGAGGGTCGCAGTCGCGATCATTTTTGCTCGATTTTTTTGGTCGCGCCCATTTTTCATGAATTTTTCGGCCAATTTTTCAAAAGTCGAAACTTGGCCAAATTTTGGTCGTGGGCGCGACCTGAAATCATACCAGAAATGTGAGTGGGTCGCGGGCGCGACCATTTTTGTTCTGTACAGCGACCTTCAAGTTCTGCAGAAAAAAAAAAAAACAGAGTAGAACCGGCAAAGTCTCGACCAAACACCACAACCAACCCAAAATATGAATTTTCAAGTTCCAAAATCTCATTTTTCTGGAAATTAGCATGCATATATGTTTAAGATACAATAAAGCTCCATAAAAACACATCAATCACTCATGATCATCAAGATTTCTCACTTTCAAGTTCATGCATCAACTCATTATACAAGCTCAAATTTCCAAGAATTCATGCATCAATTCAATCCTAAATCATGTATTCATGCTTCAAACAACATCTAATCCATATATTTCATAAAATTATGAACCCTAGTCTCATTACTCAATCAAGAAATCATTCATACAAACTCATGTATATACCTTGAAGAAAAGGAATGGAAGAAAGTGATGAAAATGGATGATCAAGCTCCAAATTATGAAATTCCCTTGGAAAATTTGATGGACATCAATGAAATCTCTTCTCCTTCTTTTCTTGGATGGACCGAAGCAACAAGGAAGCAAATATGTTGGAGATTTTTGGATGAAAATAGCTTTGGAAGCATGGAGAAAGCTTTTAACGTGATTCATCAATTTTGAATTTGGTGAAAGTCCGCAATTTGCAATTTAATCCCTCAAGTTTTTAAGCTATGCACTCAAGGTGAAATGTTTAGTAAATGGTCAATCAAGTCTACCAAATAAATGTGCAATTTGGTCCTTGAATTAAAAGAATGATCATGTAAGGATAATTTGGCAATTAAATCACGTTCGGTAATAATTTCACGTAACAAACATTTTCAAGTCATGAAATAAATTCTCAATTTGATGTGAACTCATATAATTCCCTGCAAATATGTTGAATGAAATTTATAAAAATTATGATGACATGTAGGAAATAATAAATAATAGAAATAAAATAAATTCCTAACGCTCACAAGCTCACACGTGGCGTGCTTACCTGCTCGTCCGGAACCGGGGTGTTACATAAAGGGCCACGTCAGATAATAGAGAAAAAATAAAGGAAAAAGAAATTGAGGGTTATATCCCTAAAAAAAGACTTTGGCGTCCCTTGGGATCAAATTCTGTCTTGGTTATAAGTATGTCCCCAAATTTAGGTATTCATTCAGAAGCCAATCGATGCTGACCGGGCACGAAAGCTTGCTCAGGGTTATTGGAAAACGACACCGCTTCCTACCAAACAGCCACTCCGTTCTTTCCTCCTCCTCTACCTCGTAGGCACGCTTTCATTTCCTAGCTACATATTTTTTAATCCATATTGAATTTTTCGACGATTGCCCAAATATAAATCTATGTACCTGCTTAGTGAGCATAATTTCTGTTCGTCCATACTTATTTTATGAGCCAACAACCCCAAAAACCCTGTGTTATTCGAAATGATCACAAAAAACCCTGACAAAAAAAAAAGTACTTTAAAAAATCCTCTGTTTTTTAAAATGAACTCACAGTCCCCTAAACTCATTTAGTCAACGAAAAAGTGTAGAATCCTCATAATACCCTTATGTAATGTAGCAGTTATATAAATATATATACATATAATACATATACTTATTTAATATCTAAAAATATATTTTTTAATTCTAATTAAATATTGTCTTGATGAATAAATTATATTTATAATCTCTTAAATATTATACATGATATTTATACTTAATATATATAATTCATATTAATACATATTATATATTTATATACTATACGCAATATGTAATATATGTATATATGGATTTACATATGTTATATATGTAAATATATATACATATGCCTCGTCTTCTTCCTCAAGGAACCTACCCCCCGCAGCCGCCTGTTCACGCCGACGGCATCTCCGGTCCACCACCGGCGGCGACGCCAGCTTCACCCACCACTACCATCCTCACCGTCACAGCACCCACCACCTCCATCCACTTCCATCCTTCACCATTGTGGGCGGCAACGAGATGGCCATTCCGGCCATCCTCCAGCGACAGAATCTTTGGATTTTGACTAAGTTCAACGAGGCGAGTCTATTGGTGACACTCCCGTCACCTGAAACCCACCCGAACGACGGCGACCGCAGAGCAACTGAGGTGCGCAGCGGTTCACGGCAGTGGTCGGTTTACGGTGAAATTTTCTGGCGACCAACATATGCATTTCGAAGTTCTCAACACAGGTAAGCTAATGCGATTTACTGATTTGAATTTCGTTAAAAGGTTTGAGAGTAATTGCAATTTCAAGTTTTCGAGGTTAGTATTTTTAGATTTGAAATTGGGATAAACGGTTGGGCATTTCCAGAAATCAATCGAACATATGGAAAAAGCACGAGTAGTGTATTCGGGGTTGATTTTTGGGGATTTTTTCGGTCACCTTCAGCAGTTCGGCGATGGCGGCCGAGCTACAGTGGGCGGCGGAGCTACATCATATATATATATATAATAGAGGGGTAAAATAGTTATTTTATTTGAAAAAGTGAAAAAAAAAATAATTCTTACTCACAGTTAGGGCGCGTGCGCCTCAAATTCCCGTTTCAGGGTTTTTTATACATATTTTTAAAAACATGGGGTTTTTAAAAGTAATTTTTTTTATGGGTTCTTCTTGATCATTTCGTGTTACACAGTGGAGCTGGACGACATTTTCCCCTTATTTTATATATAAGTTGCTGGGATTATTTTCACATAAGTTTACAAATTGACATAGTTATTTGAGCATGTATCTGCTCGTATACATGTAGATTGCAGATATGTTTCTGAATTTTTTTCCAAAATAATAGAGTTGTTTGAGCATTTGCACTGAAGAAGAAAACGTGAAACGAGAATCAGTTGAGGAAAAAGCTGACAACGGTGATGTGACGGAAGTGTATTGTCCTATTTGTGGGGCTCGAATTCCTGGCCTTGATAATACCTTTATCAATTCTCATTTAGGTAATGTTTGTCTGGGACTGTACTGTTTTTTCTGATGCATAGTATTATTTAAAATAGCTGATTATGGTTTGTTTATATCGCTCTATTATCATTCAAATATCTCTTTTAATTAGCTCAATTGCGTTGCAGTTTTCTACTGTAAGTCCAATGATATGTTCTGATTTTCTTGACTTCTATTTCAGTTCATAGTATATACAAGTTGGAGAAGTTGTAATATATGTTTTTGAGTGGAATGCATCATCAACCTTTTACCATTCTTTTTTTGGAGCTTAAACTATTATTTTACTTATGTCCACTATTTTTATGATGATTTCAGATGTGTGCCTTGCTAAATGAATTAAACGGAAACTGATCCAGGTTAAACTTTTTCAGTTGAACTTCTCCAGGTCAAAAGCTAAAGTTCACTCCATTGAGACAGCTGATATAGGAAATGAAGTTGTTACCACTGAAACCAATGGTACAAGCACTTGTGATGCAAGTCATTATACGAATAAATCGTGTACCTGTGAAGAGTATGACAATAGCTGTCATGATCTGTTTCTTGTGGAAATAATTCATTTGCTAGTTGTATAGAAAATTTGGTTTCCAAACACATTTCCCAAATTAAGATTGCCTCACCACCAGTATTTTTGGACATTGAGAGACCTCAATATTTTTCAGAGGATGCTGTTGATGGTAGTGACATATCTAAGGTCCTTATTCCAACCCTCATTGTTGGGCGTAGGTATGGCAGTAGAGAGAAGTTAGTTCCTGAATCAAGGATGTGCCTCTCTTGAGACCCTGGGAATGTTAAGGATCCAAATGCTATCAAGGTTCACTTATTTTAGTGTTAGTATTATTTTGGTCTCAACAGGATTAATTAAATAGTAAGAGAATGTTATTTGCCATTTGATCAGGTACTTTCTGTGGACTGTGAAAATGATAACATGTTGAGTTATGTACCACGGGAGTTAGCTCAACATTTGTCACCGTTAATGGACAAGTTCCACGTGAATTTTGAGGTAATAGAGCTCAATTGATAGAGTACATATTGTGTATATTAGATAACTTTTTGACCTATAGTCATTTATATTCGTGATTCTTCTTTGCTGGTGCCTTGCAAGATGCGAAATGAGGTCTTAGCACTAGGTCTGATACTAAAATGTGAGTTGATTATCTGCCAACTGTTCAATGTGACTAATGTTCAATTAACATTTCTTATATTCTCATACCCTCTCATTTCCTGTTTGGTGACCGAGTTGAGGAAAAACTCATTGTTCGCTGTATAAATTCTTAATCATAGAAGCAGCCGCACCTCTCCATTCATTTCTTAAATATGCCAGGTAAGAGAAAATGGGCATAACAAAATATGAATAAAGTATCTATTAAAATAATGGTGCTCAAATAATTAAAAAGATGATGTGAATTTCCAAAATCATCTCTAGGAATATCTTAAGATATTAAGTTCTAGATTTTGTTAGAAATACTAGATTCTAGATTAGAGAAATGATTGCAGAATTATGTAGAATTAATCACATATTTTATAGTAAAGAAAAATCTAGAGATAAATATTCGTAAAATATGAGTAACCGACATTGTGTGATGTCAGTAAGTCTCAACTATAAATACATGTAACTTTCTTCATTTGATGTAATGAAAAAGAGTTCACAAATTCAACAAAACCTTTTCTTAATTCTTTCCTACCCCATCCTTTCGGCCAATCAACCATTTCAACATTTCCTTCTTAAAATAAATAAAGTCATTCCTTCACTAGCCCATCATTGCGTTTTCCTAAATTAAGTTTTCCTCCCCCAAATAAAACCTTTCCTAAATTTCAACACTTGGTATCGAGAGCCAACTTACTCGAAGCCTACCACAAAATGACCCAAAATCTTACAACATTTAATTATACCTCCTCCATGGTCCCGATATTTGAGGGGGAGGCCTATGAGTTTTGGAGTATCCAAATGAAGACTCTATACATATCACGGGGTCTTTAGGATTTGATAGAAAATGTCTAAGAGCAACCCCGAGATGCTGCCGGATTGGAGTCTTGGGACAACAATAGAAAAAAGGGGTATAATGAGAATCGGAGGAAGGATGCAAGGGCGTTGCCATATATGCAACAAGGGGTTATGAAACCCATATTTCCAAGGACCGTGGTCGCAACAACAACAAAAGAGGCTTGGGAGATCTTGAAGAATGCATACAAGGGCTCCAACAAGGTAATCTCCATTAAACATAAATCTTTATGGAGAGACTTTGATATGTTACTGATGAAGAAAGAAGCATCGATTGAAATATTTTTTAATCGGGTCTCAAATATAACTAATCAAATAAGAAGTTATGGAGATACAATTGAAGACAAGAAAATTATTCAAAAAATATTATGGAGTCTTCCTATTAAGTATGATCACATAGTGGCTGCAATTGAAGAGTCTAAAAATTTATCGGTGTTAACTTTAACGGAATTAATGGGCTCACTACAAGCACATGAGGATATAATGCACCGATTTAATGAGCAACCACTAGATCATGTATTCCAAATTCAATTACATTTTTCTAAGAAGGATGGTAATCAGAAAAATTGGCACGGTAAAAAAAGTTTTCAAAGAAAGGGGAAATTCAAATTATCATGGAAAAGGGAGAGAAAATTATGAAAATAGTAGATCTGGCCCATATTCCAAATTATGCAAGAAAAATAATCATGATACACAAAATTTCCGATTTAAATGCAAGAGATGCAAAAATCATACTCATTTTGAAAAAGATTGTTTTTATCGGCAAAAGGATAAGGTCAGATTTACAACAGAAGCTAATTCTAAAGATCATGTTTTTATTTCATGCTTAAATGGACACGAAGAGTTACATGATATGTGGTATGTAGATAGTGGTTGCTCTAATCATATGACAGGGAATGTTGAATCTTTTATTACACCCGATGAAAATATTAAGAGTCAAATTACTCTTGGTGATGGGAGAAGTCAAAATGTCGAAGGAATGGGTACTATTGCTGTTAGAAGTAAAGATGGCTCCACTAGAAAAATTCATGATGTTTTTGATGTCCCTGGTCTGACCTAAAAATTGTTGAGTGTTGGTCAATTAATCCAAAGAGGCTATAAGGTGGATTTTGATAATGATAAATGCCTCATTATTGATAAGGAGAAGGGTCAGTCGACTACTATGATAAAAATGGCCACTAATAAAATATTTCCTCTAAAAATGCCCATAGATGAAAAATATTCTTTAAAATGTGAAGATGTTGATAAATCCACATTATGGCATTTAAGATATGGACATTTAAATTTTAATTGCCTCAAAGTATTAAAGGACATGGTGGATGGTCTTCCCTCAATAAATAATGGAAAGAAAATATGTGAGGGATGTATTTATGGGAAAATGCACAGACTGCCCTTTCCTAAAACATCTTGGAGGGCAATGAACCCATTACGACATGATTGGTATGCATGAATCGAATGAGGCAGGAAAGGAATGAACTTTGTAATGGAATGAACAAAGGAATGTAATGTCTTTATTATGCCATTACTATGATTGGTACGTCAATTAATAAATTTAGGAATGAAATAAGAATTTTAAACTTATTTCATTAATAATAATAATAATAATAATAATAATAATAATAATAATAATAATAATAAAGTATATAAATAAAAATATTTTTATATTAAATATATATTTTAAATTTTTTATTTTGAGTAACTATATATTTTCATATATAAATATATTATTACTATTTTACATCGAACGTGTTATATATATGTACTATATATATGCGAGTGTGAGAGTGAGTTTGGATATATATACTATTTCTCTATTCATGCATAGATTATGTATTAATTATTTATCGTATTTAATATATTTCTTGACATTTAAAAATAAATTTTAATATAAATATCAAAATTAGTTCTTTATAATATATTTGAATTTACAAAATTTTATAAATAAAATAATATTTTGAACATGTTTTTTAAATATATAATATATTTATATTTATATATATTTAATATAATTTATTAAATTTTCAACGTGATTAATAATATTTAATTTTTATTTATGAAAATAATAAAATATAATATACATTTAACAAATATGTGACAACAATATAAAAATAATAATAAATTTTAAACATTGGGAATGACTAATACCATGGGGGACCAAAGGAATGGGTAATCCCATGCTTGTGGGAATGGGCATTACCGCGGGAATGAGCATTCCTAATCACGTTTTGGTACCAATCATGGGTTTAGGAATGGACGCGGTAATACCCATTCCATTCCCACTCCATTCTATCATACCAATCATGCCGTTAGAGTTTGTGTAGTACCCGGAACGCTAGGTAGCCACATCCCCCGCACTATAGTTCAATCCATATATCGAATGGACGGTCCATACATGAATCAAGCCTATAGCGAACGAGAGACAATTAAAAAAACAACACTCTAGCTAGGCGGCACTAACCCTCAATTAATTACCAACATGCATAATCGATAATACGGAAGCAAGATTTGCATACACTTCATTAAAATAATCCCTTCCATCAGTTACATATATACAATCTCCCAAAATTATCAAAATTAGTCATACTTCATACATAGGTACCAAAAGACATAACAATACATATATGCATCAATAATGTAGGATGAACATGCTGGACCCGAAAATAATGACCTGACTCAATCCTGCCTAGCACGCACCCTGCAAACCTGAAAATGTGAGGTGTCAGTCTACGAAAGACTGAGTAAGGGGTTTGTAAATAAATATTAGCGCAATTATCATGCAAGCTATAATCTCGGGTAAGGTTTTATAAGAGAAAGTAATATAAGTTCAATAATAAAGTAGAACTTGCCCGAGATTACAACTAATCAATTTAATAATTCAATCATGATCCATTAAATCCGTGGCCAGACGAGTGAGGGCAATTCTCCAACCTTTCTCCAAAAGTGTACAATCAATATTTAGGTTTCAATTCAATGGTTATCATGCAAGTTATTACAGTGCACAATTAGCAGTTTCATGAACCCTTCTTCCTCCGGGTGATGGTGGGCTTGCAAGACCCAACCATCCATGAATGGTGTACGTCGGGAACATGACTCCCACGCACAGGATTTCTTCCTCCACCAAACCTCCTGGTGGATTCAGAGGTGATCCCAAAATTTGTGAGGATAGTGCAAGAGTTACCCGTCAGCCCTTGCTTCCCCGTTTGGCTCAATACACTACCCTCTGGCCCAAAGTGAACATGCTTTACTCGCCCAATCAATCAATCAATTAATCAATCAATCCATTTTGTAAAATCAGTTGAAAATCATAAGGTTTGGACAACTATAGATACATATATACATTTAGGCCGAAAACATCACGTAGGGGTGTATGGGTTCTATATATCTAGAATTAAACCTCACTTGTGCCGGTAAATAACAAGAATATAACTATGAAGCTTGCTTCTCGTCAACGGGAAGAAGATCTGTGCAACAAGGACAAGTGTTCGTGAGACACGACTCGTATGAACCATTTAAGACTCACGACAACGTCATGGATCAATATATCATGAAATAACAATCATGGAATGTCAAATAAGAGGATAATTATCAATAAACCAAGTATATAACTCACATAAGGCACATACGAGAGCCAAGGAAGTGAAAGGAATGCAATAAGAGAGGTTTTGATGAAGTTTGACAAAAACGGACAATTTTAGCAAACGTACATGCTGAGGGAAAACTGGAATATCTTTAATTCTAATAGTGGCAATTGAGTTTTTTTTATTGCATACGTAACTAGACAAAAAGACCTTTCTGATGATATATGGATCGTTTTCTAGTTCAAAGTGAGGAGAAAATGGTGTAAGCTTGAAGTTAGGCGAGTGCAGTTTTTCGGGAAAGTGGTGATACCGAAAAGAATTGATTATATCTCACAAATTAGAAAATATATTGAGATTATTCCAATTTTAGGTTGTTCTATTCTTCAAGAGGTTTCCGTGGCTTTAAAAATCAGGTCATTTGGAGTTCGGATGAGGGAGAAATGCCCGTTTGAAAATTAAACTGAAAGCAGAAACGGACGTTTGGAAGCACTCGGTGATGCAGTAGGTTCCCAAACGTGCGTTTGGTGTTATAACTAAGGTACCAAACGGGCGTTTGGAAGATATCTGGGCGAAAAACAGGGGAAATACAGGGGCTAAGCTTGGGAATTGGCTCCCAAGCCTTCCCAACACAAAATCAATGCAAGAAATCAACTCAAAACTATCATATAACATGTATAGAATCATATATATCAATTAGGCACCATTTAATCCATCAAATATGCATAGATCATCAAGAATTCCTCCAACAAACCCATATAATTCCATATTACCCAACTCTCATATAAACTAAGAATTCATGCAAGCTTAGAGGTTTAATGATCCTAGTCATGCTTCTAACCACAACCAAACATGAAATAATATCAAGATTCTCAAACCTTACTTCAACATGAATTGAAGACTTCAATCATAAACCCACTCTACCTTGAATGAAAGAAGAAAGAATGAAGGTGTGATGATGATGATGTTGCTCCAAAATATGCAATTTCCCCTTGAATTATGGCTTGAAAAATGATGAAATCTCCTTCCTCTCTTGGTGGTGTTTTGATCGTGTTTTAGTGTGTATGTGTATGTGTGATCTAGATGAAATTAGATGAGTGAATGTAAGAGATAAATGATATTAGATATTTTATAAAGTCTTCCAAGACATTGAATGACTCATCACAATTTGCATATAAGTCCTTCCAATATATTAATTCAAGCAAACAAGTTCTAATCCATGGAAAATGATCAATTAACTCCCATTTAAGTTATGTAATTCAATCCACACGTTTATGAAATGATTAAGTAAGGTCACATAATAGTAATTAGACACATTAGCAATTAATTCACGTAAATTTCACGTTAATGAAAATTCATATATTTTCACGTAAATATGCTGAATTAAAATAAATTCTAACCCTCGAACACTCACACGTGTCGTGCGTACCTGAATAGCTGAAAATCGGGGCGTTACAATTCTCTCCCCCTGAAGAGGATTAGGTCCCCAGATCCATTGTCTTTAATTCTATAACTTAAATAACTCTCCCGTTTTCATCCGACGCAGGTTAGCAACTCCCCGTCAGGTATTAATTCGGAAAAGGTCTTCAATCGACAAAGTTCCTCCATTGCTGTTAAGTCACGACCCTCACTTACCGGAACCTAAGCACTCGAAGGGAAATCGAAACTGCCACTAGAACCGGTTGACAAGTAGCAAGAAATGATGAGAGTGCCCCGTCTCTCAAACACATAGTGAGAGAACCCCGTCTCTCAAACTCACAAAATAAAACCAAAAGAACAATTAATAAATAGTCACATAGTTATCACATAAGGCACAGGCAGGAAAATATCAATTACGTCAATTGCCATTTATATAAAACAATTAACAACTAACCATGCTTATATATGACAATAATAAAATCCATGATGCACGTGACATGCATGTTTACATGTACCGTTCACCGACGTGATGGACTTTGAAGTTGACAACTTTCAAGTATTGTTGCCTAGTCTGGTCTTTAACTGACTCGGTTCCTTAAAATGCTCGATGTATATAACCAGATAACCACTCAATCTTCACCCCGCGCTGTAAGTCTTTATGCTTCCTAGTATCACAATCTGAACTTTCAGCTCTCGAGTATATACTTAGATTTAATTGAATTAACTCGTTCCGTCCATAGTTCATACTTAGCTTCCTTATAAATCATAATCAACCTTTTCGAATATTCGGGTATTCCTTTATTGGCTCAAATTCTAGTCTTTAATCTTCATAATGTCTCTGATTTCCTCTTTTGGTTAATGCACGCAGATCTTGAATGACAGTCACCTTCCTTGTAGGATTCTCGTCTTTGATCAAAGTATGATTAGTCAACTCATAGTAATCATTGTCTCTTCCATTTTCATCAAATTCCTTTTTAACTTTCAACTCGGCCTCCGATATGCCTCCTTGCAGTTTTCGAAGTCTCCACTTTGAGAAACTTTGAATACACGAGATCTAAGATATTGAGGACTTCGTTCACATGGTTCCGATAGAGGGTTCCCCAAAAGAACCGATTTTCTTGAAGTTTTAACTCTCCCAAGTGAGGTATAAACATTGGCTTTAATGGTTCCCCGGCCGGCTCTCGCCATTGCGGAAATAAAATATTTTCCATCTAACTTCTTGAACTTGTTCTACCATTCTCAAATAAAAGATTCTCTTCTTTCTAATTCTCTTGAAGTACCTACCACTTCCGATCTTGTTCCCAAATTCCTCCACTCCGGTTAGAAATTAAAACAAATACTAGACCTACCATCCTTTCTTGAATACGCCCCTGCGGTTCTTGAAGCACCTAGATTTCTCAAAAATTATTCTCACATAATTTTCATCCGATTCTAGAAAGTCATCAATTGTTAAAATCTTCTAATTCCTTCCCTTTTTCCATTTTCAAGAAATTCCGTTGTTGAGAATCTTGCATTTTTGTTGCTTCTATTGAAAATAATCCGTTTGAGTCAATTCATAAATTCGAAGTCATCTCTCGGTCGTCTCAGCTTCCTTGATATAAGCGGTTCCAATCTCACCACTTGTCCGAAAATTTTTTCACGTTACTTTTGCAACAATTGGTAGGAGTAACAACCCCACTTCCACCAATCCAACTCCTGACTAAGTTTCCCGGCCTTGCAATTGTTCTTTCCCCTTTTTGATCCACACTTTACAACCCAATTATTTCCTTTATCATACTTCGGTTGTATCTCAATTGAAGTAATGCTTGATAAATGAGGTGGGAAGAGTTTCTATCCAGAAAACACTTAAGATGCATGTTGGGTTAAGATGCCGATGAACATATCACCCTTGTAATTAAATAAAGATGCAACACGTTGTAACAATTAGCTCCATTAAAGATATGCACATAAATAAAGGAATTTAAATAATTTCAAATAACATATGATGCAAGTGGTATGAATGCGTTGAACCTGTCACCATAGTTGCATTCTTTAAACTGGCACTTGTTCCTTGTTTTGTTGAATTACGAGCTTGCCTCGAATTTGTTGGTTATTTCCTTCTTACCCACGGTCTTCCACTTCTGTAAAAATTCTCAATCTTCGACCGATACATTTCCATCCCCCGAGATTGAAATTTCTTGAACTCGATTCTCTCCCAAGTATCAATCTTTAAGCACTACCCGAATCTTCACCATAAGTATCTCCTTGATCAAAGTTTCCTTATACCAACTTGTATAACCTTATAAATCAAAATGGTGACTCCTGAACTTGAATCCTTCTTGAGTAAAGCTTTCTTGTTTATTCTTTATGAGTTCGAACGGTTGAATGAACTCATCCTTCAAGTATTCATACTTGAGTGCATAACCTCTCTCTAAAACTCTTTGCCTTTCTTTACCGTTTCCATTGGTTGCTCCATATCCTCCAATTTAACCCCACCACATGGCAATTCATATTGGATTTAAAAAAAAAAAAAAAACTAAATCTAACCAAAGATAGAATCTTGAATATCTTAGCTTTCCATGAACTTGAACCCACTATTGTAATCGATTCTCTTTACTCTTTCCTATCCGACTTCTTTTTCACCTGAAATTCAATTCATCTTAATTCCTTGTAGATCTACATCGATTGTCTCAGTGTTCAATTCTTCTGCTTGTTGTTTCCATGAACACCAAAATTGATCAATTTTTTTTTTTTATTTTTACAATTAATCCGAACCCCATTCCAACATCCGAAGTGTCTCGATTCATCTCAAACTTTATTCCCAAATTTTCAACCTCGACCCGAATCATTTGAGTTACTTTCCTCTCACATCGTGATTTTGGTTCCAACTAGTTGAAGATCCTCACTTGTTTAAAAACCTGAACCTCGAATCCTTGATACCTTCAAGACTTCCTTCACCACTCCCTTGAGTTGAATAGTTCTCCTGAACCCGATTGATCAACCTATTTCATAATGTGAGCTCACGTGTTTATTTTGCAAGTTAAAACATCACTCCTTGTTGATGAGATCCTCAAACCTAATATCTTCAAGGCTCTACTCACTTTTCTCCGGAATGAAGGTTCCATAGCTCGCAGACTTTCCTCCTTTGTCCTCCAGCTTCCTAAGCTTGTGAATTACTTCCACAATTACTTCTTCTATTCCGGATCTTATTACTTAAATCTTAATTTGATGGAAAAAGACCATGGCTCTCAAATTCTTATAAGAAGTTCCCCGGTGTATTCCTTACAATTTCAAAGCAAGTGAAAGGAGCTTGCGGTAAATTGAGGTCGTTGTAGAAATTGGCCATGGGTTGACATGATCTTTATAGCCTATAATCACAACTTGTCTCAATTATAAATGCATGAGGTTATTGATTGCATATGACGTATAATTAGCATTTAAACACATATTTGATGCAAAATGCAACAATTAATTCAACTAAGTTAAAGTAAAACACATTAAACATATAAATTCCAAGCGATAGAAGGTCAATTAATCATCAAGTAGTAAAATAAATCAATACCATGCACAAGTCATCAAGTAGCTCAAGGATGTTCAAGTAAGTTCAAATAAATTCAAATAAGCTCAAGTAGTTCCAAATAAGATGCAAGACTCTCAAATTATCAATTAATCCTATGTCGTTCGACCAAGACTTGACACAACACGACGCTAGAACCGCGGTTTTGCAACCGGGCTCTGATACCACCTAAGGATGTAGCACTCGGAACGCTAGGTAGCCACATCCCCCGAACTATAGTTCAATCCACATATGGAATGGTCAGTCCATACATGAATCAAGCCTATAGCGAACGGGAGACAATTAAAAAAACAACACTGTAGCTAGGCGGGACTAACCCTCAATTAATTACCAACATGCATAATCAATTATACGGAAGCAAGATGTTCATACACTTCATTAAAATAATCCCTTCCATCAGTTACATATATACAATCTCCCAAAATTATCAAGATTAGTCATACTTCACACATAGGTACCAAAAGACATAACAATACATATATGCATCAATAATGTACGATGAACATACTAGACCCGAAAATAAAGACCTGTCTCAATCCCGCCTAGCACGCACCCTGCAAACCTGAAAATGTGAGGTGTCAATCTACGAAAGACTGAGTGAGGGGTTTATAAATAAATTTTAGCGCAATTACCATGCAAGCTATAATCTCGGGTAAGGTTTTATAAGAGAAAGTAATATAAGTTCAATAATAAAGTAGAACTCGCCCGAGATTACAACTAATCAATTTAATAATTCAATCATGATCTATTCAATCCGTGGCCCGGCGAGTGAGGGCAATTCTCCAACCTTTCTCCAAAAGTGTACAATCAATATTTAGGTTTCCATTCAATGGTTATCATGCAAGTTATTACAGTGCACAATTAGCAGTTTCATGAACCCTTCTTCCTCCGGGTGATGGTGGGCTTGCAAGACCCAACCATCCATGAATGGTGTACGTCGGGAACATGACTCCCACGCTCGGGATTTCTTCTTCCTCCAAACCTCCTGGTGGATTCAGAGGTGATCCCAAAATTGGTAAGGATAGTGCAAGAGTTACCCGTCAGCCCTTGCTTCCCCGGTTGGCTCAATACACTACCCTCGGGCCCAAAGTGAACATGCTTTACTCGCCCAATCAATCAATCAATTAATCAATCAATCCATTTTGTAAAATCAGTCGAAAATCTTAAGGTTTGGAAAACTATAGATACATAGATACATTTTGGCCGAAAACATCACGTAGGGGTGTATGTATTCTATATATCTAGAATTAAACCTCACTTGTGCCGGAAAATAATAAGAATATAACTATGAAGCTTGCTCCTCATCAACGGGAAGAAGATCTGTGCAACAAGGACAAATGTTCGTGAGACACGACTCGTATGAACCATTTAAGACGCACGACAACATTATGGATCAATATATCATGTAATAACAATCAAGGAATGTCAAATAAGAGCATAATTATCAATAAACCAAGTATATAACTTGCATAAGTCACATACGGGAGCCAAGGAAGTGAAAGGAATGCAATAAGAGAGGTTTTGGTGAAGTTTGACAAAAACGGACAATTTTAGAAAACGTACATGCTGAGGTAAAACTGGAATATGTTTAATTCAAGAAGTGTCAATTCAGTTTTGTTTGCTGGATATGAAACTAGACACAAAGACCTTTCCGATGATATATGGATCGTTTTCTAGTTCAAAGTGAGGAGAAAATGGCGTTAGCTTGAAGTTAGGCGAGTGCATTTTTCGAGAAACTGGTGACACCTAAAAGAATTGATTATATCTCACAAATTAGAAAATATATTGAGATTATTCCAATTGGAATTGGTCTAGACTTCAAAAGGTTTCTGTGGCTTCAAAAATTAGGTCATTTGGAGTTCGGATGAGGGAGAAACGCCCATTTCAAAATTAAACTGAAAGCAGAAAAGGGCGTTTGGAAGCACTCAGGTGATGCAGTAGGTTCCCAAACGGGCGTTTGGTGTTATAACTAAGGTACCAAACGGGCGTTTGGAAGAGATCTGGGCAAAAAATAAGGGAAAAAAAGGGGCTAAGCACGGGAATTTGCTCCCAAGCCTTCCCAACACAAAATCACTGCAAGAAATCAACTCAAAACTATCATATAACATGTATATAATCATATATATCAATTAGGCACCATTTAATCCATCAAATGTGCATAGATCATCAAGAATTCATCCAACAAACCCATATAATTCCATATTACCCAACTCTCATATAAACCAAGAATTCATGTAAGCTTAGAGGTTTAATGATCCTAGTCATGCTTCTAACCATAACTAAACATGAAATAACATCAAGATTCTAAAACCCTACTTCAACATGAATTCAAGACTTCAATCATAAACCCACTCTACCTTGAATGAAAGAAGAAAGAATGAAGGTGTGATGATGATGATGAAATTGCTCCAAAATATGCAATTTCCCCTTGAATTAGGGCTTGAAAAATGATGAAATCTCCTTCCTCTGTTGGTGGTGTTTTGATCGTGTTTTTGTGTGTGTGTGTGTGTGTGTGATTTACATGAAATTAGATGAATGAATGTAAGAGATAAATGATATTAGATATTTGATAATGTCTTCCAAGACCTTGCTTGACCCAGATAATTTGCATATAAGTCCTTCCAATATATTAATTAAAGCAAACAAGTTCTAATCCATGGAAAATGATCAATTAACACCCATTCATGTTATGTAATTAAATCCACACCTTTATGAAATGATTAAGTAAGGTCACATAATAGCAATTAGACACGTTAGCAATTAATTCACGTAAATTTCACGTTAATGAAAATTCATATATTTTCAAGTAAACATGTTGAATTAAAATAAATTCTAACCCTCGAACACTCACACGTGTCGTGCGTACCTGAATAGCTGAAAATTGGGGTGTTACAGTTTGTAGCACCCCGGAGCGAAAGGCACTACACCCCCGCACCTTAGCCCGACACATGTAACAAAATGGAAACTCCGCACACTCACCAAGCTACGGCGAACGGGTGACAAAAAAAATCTCACCTAGGCTAGGCGGTCTAGACCCTAAATCAGAATGCATAAAAATAAATAAATACACACGCGGAAGCACCAGGATTCAGATATACAGATATTCATGCTCGGAAATTAATCAAATACCACAATAAAGCGAGTCAGGTTATACAAATATACTAAATTTCCAAATTTAAAGTTTTATACATGCTTCGAAAATTCAAAGGTACAAAAATAAACTAAAACAATGCATGAGACTCGCTACACGACCCAACACTCAAAAGAAGACCACCGCCTAGCACGAACAACCTCCAAGAGAACCTGCAACTCAAAGAACGAAAAGGGGAAAAAGAAAACAACGAGGAGGGGTCAATCCTAAAGACTGGTGAGGGGGCTAACACACTCACACATACGTCTAAATAAGAGAAGAGCATATTCAAATATAAAAGTTCATGAAACGGGGTGTGGTTTTTGCAATATAAAACAGTTTAGCACGTGATAATAAATATAGAAATGATTTAGGGCCAAAAGCCCAATATAACAAAATTCTAGTAATTGAAAATCCACTCCCGTTCCTCGAACCACAAACATAAGCAGAAATTAAAGACTAGGCGAGAACGAGTTCAAACCCACCTAACTCCTTTCACAACATAAATGAATTCAAAATAAAACATAGCTCATAAACAATCCACCCTTCGTCGTGTGGGGATGAGTTGATGTCCACTCAACCCCTTTCTCCCATCAAAATGTGTGAGTCGGGGGATCCTACCCGCTCCCCAATGGTTGTTAACCGCCCCTTCTCGAGAAAACACCTTCCCCTTGAACTCTCGAGGATGGGCGAGTTTCCCTATATAAAATTGGGGTTGTGTTGATGAGAGAGCTCGGCGACCCCATGGCCGAGCCGAGAATCACATACCACTTCCACGGGCCCATTTCTTAATTCATAAGTCATAGTTTTAATAATTTTAAAATTTCTTAATTTTCGAACTTAGATTCAAAGTTGTAATATCGCTATTACAAAACATTCACACATACCAACCCTTTTCAAAATAAACGAATAAAAATATATCTTACGTACATATATAAATGTTTTTCAATAGATTTCATAACAAAGGTGTGACACCCCGTCCGATAGATCGTACAGGTATGCGCCACGAGAGAGTTTACCTTATGCATTTATGTGATTTAATTTTCTTTCTATGTGTTTAATTCCAACTTTGACTGAAAATGTGACTTAATTAACCAAATTGCAAAATCTTAAAATATGAACTCTTGCATGACAACTTAAGATTTGAGACTTGGGTGATTTTAAATTAATTGTTGGAGTTGGATTTAAATAGGACTTGGACCTATTTGTGTGTTTGGGCCTAACATGAGTTAGTTGAGTTTTGGGTCGTTCGGGACCTATATGAGCTCGGGAATTCGAATTCGAATTCCGACACCGCCATTGTGTTCGTTTCAATGATTTGAGTCCAATGGAATTTATTTCACAATTTTTTGATACCGTTTGGACCTTTATCCCTTTTATTGACCGGTTCACTTGAACCAGGAGTTACTTAAACCGGTTTTCTTATCTTGTCCTAAAACTATCAGTCACTACATAACCTAGATCCCCTTTTCATTTCATTTCAAACTACACAAGTTAGGCTCACAGAGAATCATGGAGAAACTTCAAGAGAAGATCAAGACTTGAACCATCTTTCATTCTAAGAGCTCATATTCTTTGATTCCTCATTCCTTCACAATACAAGGTAAGTTTTGGATCTCTTTTGATGAGTATTTCATTTCTATTCGTGGATTGGAGCATGAATTGCTAGTATGAACTTCAATGATGAGATCTTGAATTCCTTAAGCAAGCCTTGATGATTTGAATGCTCCTTAGGTGCCTTAGTTGCTGGAAATTCGTGTAGAAAGACTAGGAATTCATATCTTCATGTTTAAGCTTGAATTTCATGAAAATGGGTGTTTGAGATTTTGGGCAAAAACATTCCTAACCTTGAATTAATTGATGTTTTGATGCTAAGCATGATTTATATGATGTTATACTTGAATTTCGTAATATTTTATGGTGGATTTTGTGTTGGATCGATGATTTTTGGTGTTCCCCTTCTTCTTCCCGAAACTGTCAAGTTTCTGCTCCAGATCCATGGCCGAAACAGCCGTTCCAGTTTGTGCTTTAAGCCCGGAACGACCCTTCCGGGCTAGGGTTTGGTTTTGGCGGTCGAACATAGGAACGACCGTTCCCATGTGTGCTTGGACTGGGAATGGCCGTTCCCAGTCTCGCTTGGCCTTGGCGTGGGAAGGACCGTTCCCATGCTATGTTGTGCATGGGAATGGTCGTTCCCATGCGTCTGTGACTACTTTACTTGCCTTTCGTGCGTATTTGATTCCTTTGAGTTGCTACTTGACTTGTATACTACGATATGACTTGGAATGCAATCTCGGAACCTTAATACTTTAGTACTTGCATGATTTACATGAATATTTGAATTGTCCCATGTGACCAACTTGATAAGCATCATTCCATTTCGCATGTCATTCATACTTTGTACGCCGTGCGTCTTACTTGGTTCATGTAGAGTCTAAATTTGGGCTTTTGTATGTCTTGTCATAGAGTTTGGTGGTGCCGGTGAGCCCGAGGTTTAGAGTGTTTGGCCCTTCACAATCTCAGACTCTACTACCCCGAGGTGAGGTTTAGGATTTTGTATAGTTATGCGACCTATGGCCGTTACATGCTGATTTCTACCCTTGCATGCGAGTATACTCTACTATAGATACATATGTGCTGGATATGATATGTTTATGATTTTGCGTGCGTCCTGCATGGGTGGAGGTTAAGAGGCTTAAAGTTCCTTCACGTAGGAATATAAATATATAAACCAGTTTTTGAGGCATATGTAAGCTATTTTGGAAAAACAGTTGTGTTCTGATTATGTAGCGAGATTGTCATGAAAGATTGGCGTATGTTCTATTCTATTCTATTCTGTTGTGGATCCTAGGAGCTGCGGGTAATGGATCCCCCGGGACGGTTAGGGTCGTCGAGGTATATATCCATTGCGTAGTTCCATTTGAGATATCTTCACGCGACCCGTGCTGCAGGGAAGGTATGGTATCTTGAGCCTTCGGCTAAGGCCGGGGAGGACTCTTGTGGGTTCGCTACCCCTTGAGGGTGAGTCTATTTTAGACGGTTTATTATAAATGGTTTGGGGACAGTACATCTCCTCCATCACTGGTGTAGTAGATGGATTGATTTTTGATTTATGTTCTGAGGAGTAAAGGTTGGAAGCTCGTACTCGCCGAGTATGTGATCTATTATGTCTGGGAATCATGAATCGAGATAGAGTTCTGAAATGTTTTCTAAAACTTCCATATCTATCTTTGGGTACTTTGGAAATGTCTTTGGTATGCAACACCTATCTCCGGTTCACGATTCCCTCCTTTTATTCTGTGCTATGCTCTCTATATATATATTATGGGTGTGCGTTAGCCCCCTCAATCGGTTAAGTTGACTGACCCCTCATTTAACTTTTAGTCGCAGGTCTGTTGGCGTTTGCTTGGCGGGAGTGAGTCCTTTGAGTTGCACTTCGTCTGTCTAGCCTTTCTAGTTGCATTTGTCTTTCATACACTTTACTTATGTCATGACTTGTAGACTTGAGATTATACTTTACCTTTCTGTAGCCCTGTGTGG
Organism: Lantana camara; assembly: GCA_037501455.1. Lineage (NCBI taxonomy): Eukaryota > Viridiplantae > Streptophyta > Magnoliopsida > Lamiales > Verbenaceae > Lantana > Lantana camara. Next base: position 41,727,437 of record CM074865.1, read on the forward strand.
CATTCGTATTCGGCCCTGTGTGGCACTTGATGATTATTACGTTATGTTGATCGGATATTCGGGACTAGGTATCTATGCTAGTTGAACCCGTCACCTGTTATGCTTGTTGATATTCGGGACTAGGTAACTATGCTAGTTGAACCCGTCACATGTTTTGAATGTTGATTTAAATGCTTCCGCTATCATATTCTGATTTGTTTGAATTGCTTCCGCACTCTGAGTCTGTCGAGTTAGATCCGCCTAGCATAGCGGGTGTGTTTGTCTCCCGTTCGCTCTGATTCGGATTGGGGCATGGACTTCCAGTCCATGACCGGGTCTGGGTCTCAGTGCGGGGGATGTGGCATCCTCCATTTGGGGTGTTACAAAAGGGACTAATTCCCACAAAATACGCGCTAAACACATATCTAAGTACATATATATATACGTAGTCGCATGCGGGCTTAAAATACAAGTAAGGGTTCTAGGTCATTTTAACTAAAAAGAAAGAAACCTCACCTTGTCGACCACACCGGACGAAACGAACTCAAAACACTCCTAAGAGACCTCCTCGTCACCCACGGAACGAACCTAAGGACAAAAAAAAAAAAACAAACGACGAACTTAGACTCAACATGAACCAATTAGACGCTCGGTAAATGCATATGAATGCAAATGATACGTATAAAATTCAACATACGCATATGAGATGCAAGAATGTAACATTTTATTCACTTAAGATCATATCAACTAGAAATTCATACTAAATAATCCCATAAAAATCATGTACGTAATTCTTAGAATCTAAAATAAACAATTCCATAAATTCCTAACTTAGACAAATTAGTAATATATTATAACATATCACATAAGAAATTCAAAACAAACTAAATAATTTAAAGCTTTAAAATAAATAACAAAACACACACACACACACGAACACAACACATGCACACACATAATACATAAATACTACATAATACAATTACATGCATTACGCTACACTAATATACTATATATATACACGTACAACATGTAGAGAATATAAATATATTACATATAAACAATGCATACACTCACGTACACACACACACAAACCATGCACAACAACTTTAAAAAAAAATAAAAGCAGTAGCAGCTCGAAGACAGGCAGAAATTGGGTCGCGACCGCGACCAACAAAGACCTTGGCGCGGTCGCGGCGGCGACTGCGTACACCAGTCTCGAATCAACAGCAGTTTTCTTCCCTTTTCATGCAGCAGCTGCAGAGCAATGAAGCAACACCAAAATAGCAGTGAAAGGGTAATAAAAGGGAGTAAAAAGGATAGGTAACTCATCCCCAAACAACACATACACACATGGGAGAAGCAAGGAAGCAAATCAGTCCCATATCTCCCAAAAACTCATTTCAACAATGGAAGATCAAGAAGCTGCAAATTCCCATGAATTCCATGCTTATAAATGAAACAAATAAGTCATTTAGATCACATATATGGTTTCGAATTAAGAGATACATCAAAATTTCACAAGAATTCATCCAATTTTCCATTAACCCTTACTATTCACTTCATAGATCATAACATGCTCAAATCTCCATCAAATTTAACAAAATAGGACTTAAATGAAAGGAATGAATATGGAGAATAAGAATTCATTCATATCTTTTGAATTGGAGAAGAATCAAAGAAGATACGAGCTTCAAATCGCCATGGGTGAACAATGATGAGATTTTCCCCTGTTCTCCCTTTTTCCTTCTCTCTCGGGGTCTCTATAGAATTTGGGTAGAAATAAATGAATTTGGAGGGTAGGGTTTTGAGTTAGCGTCATATAGGTTAAAAAATCGGGTCATTTGGTCAAGAAACGAGAAAGTTATGACAAAAAAGGTAAAAGGTGGCAAATCTGCACGAGGTCAATGTTTCGGGCGAAATACGGGGGTCCGAACGGGTTTAGAAAAATTCAAGGCTAGGTTCCTTAGCTCCCAAATCTTGTTATGAGTCTGACGCCACTTCTGGAATATGAATCGAAATTCCCGAGCTCAAGAAATAAATTTCGGAACACAAGGCGCGCTAAAACAAGTTAGGCCCTCGAGTCCCTAACAAATAAAATATGGTGCTTTACCATATCAAACAATTCTAAAAATGAAAAATGAGCATACAAACACGTTCATAGCTCACATATTTCACACATACCAAGATTTCACAAAAATCGAAATTAAATCCAGACACGTAGAAAAGAAATTCCGAAGCACGTAGACATAAATGTTAAAACTCAAGTCATAAGTTAAACAAATAATTACAATTAATTTCAAATAATCACATAGTCATTAAAATAACACGTAATTGCATAACTAAATAATTTGAATGCACATATAACACTCTCGTTACGGCGTACCTGTACGGCCGGACGAGCGGGATGTTACAAACTCCCCTCCTTCAAAAGGACCCGTCCTCAGGTCCTGAAGATCTTGAAACGGTTCTGAAGATAACCCAAAACCACACTTCCACTGCACCACACTAATCTCGGAAAACGGCAGACTTCTCAAGATATTACCTCCTCAATTAGCAAACCGAACACAAAGTCCTAGTCGTTTGCCCCCACTTCCCAAATAAAGATTCGGGAGTGGTTGGAGAATCCTCAACCGTTGGCATATAGACATTACTACGAAAGTCCATAACATCTTTCTTTTGCCACTACAATCGGTCTCCCAAAACTTTGAACCTCTTCAAACCATAAGCAGGATAAACTCGTGACCTTATACTTCTCGAGGCGTAGGCTACCGTTCTTCTGCAAGCAACACACAACAAAGGCCTTCCTTTATGCCTCGATTGGAAACGAAGTAGCCTTTCGTACATCCGGTTAGGCAAAAGATGATACCGAGGGCAAGTCTCTTCAACCGCCTCTTCCCACTCGAAACTGTAGCTCTTACTCTGAGGAAATCCTCGGTTCTTCTACAAGAAATATGTAGCACCCAGAACGCTAGGTAGCCACATCCCCCGCACTATAGTTCAATCCACATATGGAATGGATGGTCCATACATGATCAAGCCTATAGCGAACGGAAGATAATAAAAAAAAAAAATAACTATTTAGCTAGGCGGGACTAACCCTCAAATAAATACCAACATGCATAACATTAAAACGGAAGCATAAGGTACATGCATTTCATCAATAACATCTTTGTGTCCAATATTTCAATATATACAATCACTTTCAAGAACAAGTTATAACATACATAAGTACCAAGGTACAAAACCGTATATGCCTCACTGATGTACATGAAATGATGCTAGACCCAAAAATAAAGACCGACTCACTCCCGCCAAGCACGCAACCTACAACCTGAAAATGTGAGGTGTCAGTCTATGAAAGACTGAGTGAGGGGTTTATAAATAAATATTAGCGCAATTACCATGCAAGCCATAATCTTGGGTAAGTTTTATAAAAGGAAGCAATATGAGTTCAAATAATAAAGAAGATCTCACCCGAGATTACAACTATCCAATTTACAATTCAATTCAATCAATCAGTGGCCCAGCGAGTGAGGGCAATTCTCCAACCTTTCTCCAATAGTGAACAATACATGCTTCAGTTTACATTCAAGGGTGATCATGCAATTCATTACAGTGCACAATTAGCAGTTTCATGAACCCTTTTTCCTCCGGGTGATGGTGGGTTTGCAAGACCCAGCCATAAAAATCATGGTGTACGTCAGGAACATGACTCCTACGCACGGGATTTCTTCCTCCACCAAACCTCCTGGTGGATTCAGAGGTGATCCCAAAATGGTGAGGATAGTGTAAGAGTTACCCGTCAGCCCTTTGCGTCCCCGATTGGCTCAATACACTACCCTCGGGCCCACAGTGAACAACATACTCACCCAGTCATGGTTAGTTCAGTTCAATAACATGGCTTGCTTGCAATCATTTAAGATTTTGGAAAACTATAGATATAAATATATATTTTGGCCAAAATCTCACACATAGGGGTTATAATGTTCTATTTATAACTAGAATTTAAACCTCACCTGACGAGCGACGAAACAAGACAAGGATACAAGAAAGTGCCCAAACGATCAACGATCTCCGCCCTGGAGAAAACCTGGACAAGAAAGGAAACAATGGGAACTCGTGAGATGAGACTCAGTATGAGACCAAGTATGACGCAAGGCAATGCCCATGTAACACCTTAATAACCAAACAAATTAGCAATCCAGTGACATTTAAATATGTATGGGAACCAATTAGCATCTAAGAGATGAAATTAATCTCAAGGAATGTATTCACATCATTCAAACATTTCAAGTTCAATTCATATAGGGCATGGAGTCACACAATCATGGTTGAGTAATTAAGTACCAAGAAGCGTCACATAGGAGCATAATTATCAATTAATCAAGTATATAACTCATATAAGTCACATGCGGGAGCCAAGGAAGTGAAAGGAATGTAATATGAAGGGTTTTGGTGAAGTTTAGGAAAAGTTAGGAAAAGTTGACAGTTTTCGGAAACGCACACACTGTAGGAAAATGGAAATATCTTGAGTTCTAGAAGTTGGAATTGAATTTTTATTGTTGGTATGAAACTAGACACATAGGGATTTCCAAGGATATATGGCTCGTTTTCTAGTTTAAAGCGAGGAGAAAATGGCGTAAGCTTGAAGTTAGGTGAATGCTTTTTTTCGGTAAAGTGGCGACACCAAAAAGACTTGATAATATCTCACAAATGGAAAAATATATTGAGGTTATTCCAATTGGAAGTTGTTCTAGACATCAAAGATTTTCGTGGGTTCAAAAATCAGGTCAATCGAAGAACAAAAGAAGTCGGCACGGCCGTGTCAAGATTGGCCTGAAAGCTGATACGGCCGTGTTGTGCAGAATATTTCCAACTCGAAGTTCTAACACAGCCGTGTTGAGAATGAACTAGGTTGGACACGGCTGTGTTCAAGCAATCTGGGAGAAAAAACAGGGGAAAACAGTGCATAATCATGGGAATTGGCTCCCAAACCAATCCCACTCTATACCACAACAATTAACCACCTCAAAACTAACATATAACATGCATAAGTCTCAAATATATTAATTAAGCTTCATGTAATCCAAGCAACCATGCTTTGATCCATGAAAATTCCAATATAAAACCTTTATGAATAAAGTGATCCATCATGCATGAAACCTCATGAATTCAAGTTATAAATGTACAAAACCATCTAAAGATCATTATATATGATTCATATAACTCATGGAATTCAAAGGAATCATAAACCCTAACTCTTCTATCATGAATCAACAAAGTTATATGCATGCTCTCACCTTGACGATGGACGAGATGAAGGGAAAGAGGGAGATGAAGTCTTTGTTAGGAATAGTGCCCTAGAAAGCCGATTAGTCATAATCCGTTTTGGGACTTTCCTAGTATCACAGAGAATCTTTGAATAATATACGATTGATTAATATCATAGGCAAACACTTCTTTATATGCTCTTGTTTGGTATGCGTTTACTTTAGTTGTGCATGTATGAGAACTCCCCTAATCCTGATGACTTTAGGACTCTACCATTTAGGTGAAATGGTTCATGAAACGAGCCCTATATCACATAAGTCATGATTAGTAAAATACTCCAAGCCGATGAGTCCTACAGACAGTGGGAGTGTCAACCTGACTCCTCTAAGGCTTGCTTGTGGGATCATGCCCTTAAGAAGGACCACCTTGTTTCATGGAGGTGTAAAGTGTATAGTTGATACGTGCGTGATACATGAGGGTGCTTACTTTAATAAGTAAGTTTACTGAGGTGCCCCGTGTGAGAACATTCCTAAATGGGAAAGGAAGTTTCTATTTCAGGAAATGGAAACTTCCAGATTAGGAAATATCTCACGAGTCATTGATGTGATTAATTGATCCTTAGACTTGAGGTTCCATGTTACTTTATGAGTTAACTCTGTAGTCTTTGGTATAAGCTTTAAAGGGTGTCACCTTAGACAACTGATTCAAGGCTTATGCTGGGGCTGCACAAGTGACTCATGAAAGTGAATGAGAATCAAGAAAGGACCTACACTTGCATATGCAAGGTGATCTCTTATTGTGTAAGTCATTCATATGCCATATGGAGTCCTTGGCCAAGGCAGTAGATCAAGACATCAAGAAAAGGGTTTCTTGGATTGAGATCAAATGGATATGAAATGTACTTAGCTTTAAGACCAGATTATTAGGGTTCTGATTATTCCCTTACCCTAGATCTTGGTTGAGAGATAGTAAGTAGGAGGATTGTATCTCACATGAATCAATGACTTAAAGGTTCTGTCGAATCCGAACATTCCAATTCAGCTAGGGGTTAAACACCTGTTGCTAGACTATGGTTGTTTAATCTGTGGACTGATTAATTAATTAGTGAATTAATTAATTAGGGTCACTGCTAATTGAATTGAGAACCTAGAGGGTCACACACAACAACTTGGTTACATGAGTTGAGGCTTGAAAATGATTAAACGAGTTAATCAAGCCTAGAGGGTTCCTGTAACATCCCGACTGATCAGACCTTTCAGGTAATCTATAATGTGCGCTATTTAATTTCTAACGTGGATTAATTGAAGTTATTTGAACTTATTTGCTTTGATATGAATTTGGTTACCCTTGAACGTTTAACTTTTCTTGTTTGATATTTTATTCGTTTCGGGTTCGTATTTAATTTTGATTTCCGTGAATTCGTGATATGTGTTAAGTATATGCTTTATGGACTCGTTTATGTGCTCGTTATATGTTTTGGTATTTGTTTTGGTTGCCTTTTTGAGTTCGTTTTGGAGACGGGACCTAAAAGGAGGCTAAAGAGCACTTAGCGCACCTTGGGTTCAGGGACGCGTATTTTGAGCTCGGGAATTCGGATTCGAATTCCGTCACCTCCATTGAACTCGTTTCGACGATTCGGGTTTAATGGGATAAACCTCACATTTTTCTAAGCTCGTTAAGATCTTCGAATTTCAACCGTAACGAGCCCCTTAAGCTTGGAAGCTACCTTTTGACCTCTTAAGACTTTGTGGACCCCACTTAAACCCAACTAAGCCTTAACCTTGGGTTGTAGCTTGAGTTAACTAACCAACCTCAGCCCCTAAACCCCCCTAAACCGATCCACTCTCCCTCTCTCTCCCTCAATACCGATCAACCAAGCAAAGCAAGGAAGAAGAAGAAACCTTTTGGTCATATCTTTCATTTTTGAGCTCAAAAACTTCATCTAGGCTTCTCCAAATTTGAAGGTAAGTCCATGGTTGTCTTCTACTCTCCCTCTTCTCTCTTTTATGTGTTCTTGAGTTCAATTCTTTGGTGGGTTGTTGAGATTGAGCAAGCATGTGAATAGTAGTTGTTGGAAGATTTGATTGATTCTTGCTCCTTTCTTGTTTTCTTGAGTTTTGTTGTTGTTTTTATGCTCCTAAGACTTGTTTCCTAGCATTTATTGCATTTCCTTGCTTGGTAGTTGGAGTTTGGGATGTTTGGTTTTGAGTTGGAGTTGCTGAGTTGCTGTTCGCCCGTTTTCGCTTTTCTGTACCGTGACACGGGGGTGTCACGGTTTGCCCTTTGTTGGTGACACGGGCGTGTCACCTTTCGTTTTCGATTTTCTGTACCGTGACACGGGGGTGTCACGGTTTGGCTTTTCTTGGTGACACGGGCGTGTCACCTCCGAGTTTCAGTTGCTCGTTTTCTGTACCGAGACACGGGGGTGTCTCGGCTTGCCCTTCCAGGGGGGCACGGGCGTGTCCCCTTGGAGCTTCAGTTTTTCGTTCGTCTTTGTTTGGTTTTGCTTTCCGTTCCGTTATTTCTTGTTGGTCTTTCTTGCCCCGTTTGTGATGTGTATGCATGAGTGACTTGTATTATGACGTGTTAAACTTTATGTTATGAGTTTGTACTTTGTTTTATCTCCTCGTTTTTGATATATGCTTTTATATGAATTATTGGCTTGTATTTGGCCTTAATGTGAATACATTTCATATCATTGGCATCATAAGCATACATACGCATGTACCGAGCGTCAATATGGTTCATATTGAGTCTAAGAGTGTTCCTTGTTGTTTGTCTTGTTCAGTGGATCTTCCTGTAGGAGACGAGCTTGCTCCGTAGGTGTCCGGTTTCCTCTTTTTGACTCCACTTCGTTCGTCGACAAGGTGAGGTTTTGTTCTTTTAGTTATTCGACCTATAACCCTACTTGATTTGAAGCCTCGCATGTGGATACGTATAATATATGATAAATAAGTGTATGATACTTATGTTGCGGGATTTATCCCATTTGTTATAAAAGTTTGAAAACGTTTGTATAAGTATATAAGCTATTTTGCTTTCGTTTACAGAGGTTTAGTTTGGAGCAAGTGTGTGTGTGTAAGCGAGTTGTGGCTTTGAAAGATAAGCTTTGAGATATGTTTGTGTGACTTTCGTGATATGTTTGGGCCCCGGAGTGTGGTATGGTAATCTCGGGACGGCCGAGGGGTCGCCGAGCTCTTCCATCAACACCTCCATTTGAGAGTCTCGCCCAACCTTAGGAGGTTGAGGAAGGGTGTTTCTCTTGAGCCGGCGGAGGCAACCGCCGAAGGTTTCAAGGTAGTAATTAAACCTTGTCTCGTTTCTTTGTGTGGATAGTTAGGGCCGATCAACCCTTCTATCAACCGGTGTTGGGGATGGATTCTGATTTGTTTTGCTTTGCTCTGATCTTTGTATATGGAAGTTGGGAGTTTAGTGTGAGACTCGTACTCGCCGAGTTGGTTTAGCTTTGTATGATCTGTGAAACGAGAGTGGATTTCTAAGTACTTAAAATTTGGCAATTTCTCCTTTTGCCTTCTTTTACTTTAGGTATATATATATATATCACGGGAATTAATTTTGGCTTGCAAAAACCACTCTCGGTTCAAGGGTCCTTCAGTTTTGATTAAATGCTTTGCTCTATATATACATATATCGGGTGTGTGAGTTAGCCCCCTCACTAGTCACTAGGACTAACCCTCGTTGTTGTTTTTCCCATTTTTCCTTTCTTGTGAGTTGCAGGTTCTTCCGAGTCAAGCTAGGCGGCAAGTGTCTTTTGGAGTTTACTTGTGGTTTAGCTTGAGTCTTCATTGCATTAGTAGTGGACTACTTTTACTCTTAACTGTTGTATTTATGATTACACTCATGTTATTTTTGGCCGCGATGGCATTGTACATTTGTATGTAAGCTAACTTGTGAATTTGGAATACTTGACCCTCCCCCATTTTGATATGTATATGTGCTGATCTTGGGAATCATGTTTGGTATATGATTTGCTTCCGCTACTCTGTTTTTTAATTCTCGCAGTTTCTGAGGGTCTAGGCCGCCTAGCGAGGGTGTGAGTTTTGTGTGTCTCCCGTTCGCTATGGTTTGATACGGGTGCGAACTTCCATTTCGTTACTCGTGTTGAACCTTAGTGCGGGGGATGTGGCGCCCTTCGCTCTGGGGGTGTTACAGTTCCACACGTGTGAAACCACACGTGTGGGTCACGTGACTGGACACGTGTCATTGTGACACGTGTACCACACATGATTGTTTAATAATATATTAAATAATTAATTTGTTAATTATTTAATAGACTTTGGTTTAATTTTGAATTAAAAAGAAAGTCTTATTTTGGAGAAAAATAATCTAGTTAATTAATTATGAATTAATTAATTATGTAAAATAAGTTATTTATTTTAAATAAATAATGTATAAAATTATCCAAAAATAGTTTGGATATTTTTAGCTCTCTTGAAAGTTGATTTGAATTAGAATTCAAAGTCAAAGTCAAAATCAAAATTACTTGATGATCAAGTAATAGGAGAGAGAGAGACCAAAATCCTAGCCCATTAAGGACTAGGAATTTCGGCACTCCCTTGCTTATAAATAGGGGAGCTCGAGCTCCCCTTAGAGCTAATCGAGAATTCTTTTGGTTCATGTGTTGAACACCATCCTTTCTCCAAGATAAATAAAAACCCTAGGTTAAGCCTAAACACTAACTAGAGAACTAGCATCCTTACTAGTTAGATTGTAGCCAAGTTGGTGGACTATCTCTAGATAGCTTCAAGTTAGAAGTTTTGAAGATTCGAGCTTTACCAAAAAGTGGGGATCAAGCAAAACGATAAGAAGGGATGATGAAACGATTCTGAACCCGACATGAAACGAATGAAAAAATCGAACCAAAGAAGATGGCAAAAACCGTTCGTCCATATCCTGAAGGATGAATTTTTTCACGAGGGTTTTGTGACTGGCAGTTTTCTACTTTCGCAAAACTGGTTTTCGAAGGGAGTTGCAATCCTGCTTTACTCGTTTCATGTTTCTTTCTTTATGTTATATTGTTAAGAACTTCCCTAACATGAATTGAATCTAGGTTGGTGTGGATTGTTATCCCTATAATGGATTCTGAAGTAGAAAGAGACTTTCGAGGAACGGGTTGCCATTACCGCATGGAGCGCATTTGAGGGCGGCTCAAAACGTGTCAAGAAAGCTACTACCCAAGTGAGTTTCTTGATCTCTACGAATTTGGATACACAATTGCGAGTCCAAGATCCTTTTATTGGAAAAATTTTTAAATTTCCGCTGCTTTCTGATTCCTGTTTTCCAACAGTCTTGGAGCTCAAAATCTTGAAGAAAAAATGGAATAAAACTTGGCTCTAGCATCCTTGGTTGGATCGGTATGGAGAGGGAGAGAGAGAATATCTTGAGCTTGTCTCATGAATGAAAAAATGAAGAAGAGAAGGTATGTATGTGTGAATATAAATAAACAAGTCAAGATATACATATGTATATATGTGTATATGTATACATTGTATATAATTAAAGTGGGATGCAAAGTCTTGGCATTAAAACTTATTTGCACATAAGCCCTTGTCTCTTACGAATTTACAAGTTAGAGATGTAACAACTTGGCATGTATGGTTGATGATTATATATACATATATATATAAGGCTCCAAAAGAATATGGTGAGATGGAGTTGAATATATGTTGTGCTAAATCACGTAAATCATGCTCGGAGAATTAAATACACACTCACATAATTGAATTCACGAAGTTATAATTTAAATCATAATTGCAAGTATTTAAATCAAGGAAATTAAATAGCGTTAATCAAATGAATATGAATCATGTCATAAATTACAAGTTGATAAAATTTCATGTAGACACTTAGTAATATAATTCACAAATATCATGAAATACATAATTGAAAAACTGGGCCGTTACAACTCTCTCCCTCTTAAGAGGACCTGGTCCCCAGGTCCAATCTCGAGTTCTGAACTTTAAAACAAGCAATGAGAGAGCCCCGTCTCTCAAACAAGCAACAAGAGAACCCAGTCTCTCAAACAAGCAACGAGAGAGCCCCGTCTCTCAAACAAGCAATGAGAGAACCCCGTCTCTCAAACAAGCAATGAGAAAACCCCGTCTCTCAAACAAACAATAAGAGAACCCCGTCTCTCAAACAAGCAACGAGAAAACCCCGTTTCTCAACAAACAACCCAAAAGGACACTTAAGTGAACTCGCACACACACCATCACGTAAGGAACAAATAGGAAATATCGAATACATCGATTATCAATTACACAAAAGCAACTAATACAACAAGCGAGCAAAGCACTTAGCATCATGAAATTATTTCAGTTAAGGTTGCATGTATGCATATGCTACGGATGCTTGATGTACCGTTTACCGTTGTTCGAGAATCTTCCACAGTAGTGATTCGTTTCACCCCTTGATTTGATGTTGAAGATTTCTCTTCCCAAAGTGTCGGACATTACAATCCTCAGTATCCAATACTTAAATGACAATTCAATCCTGCTTCCATAATCGATTCCCTTATCCTAACTAGCACCAAGGCCGAAGTTCCCAATCTTAAATGATTTTAGTTCTATTCCCCATTCTTCACCACGAACTGCACTTGAACTTCTTGAATACTCGAATTAGTCTTTTGTAGCTTGAATTCAAACCTCTAATCCAATAAGTATTCTTGGTTCATCACGAAAACAACTGACAAGTCTGTAACTTGTATTGTTCAGGTGAGGTGTTGTCACCTAAATCTTTCACTTCCCCAAATCACTCATAATTTTCTTGGATGCTCGGCCTATCCTTCAGTAGCTCAAATCTTAGTATTCAATCTTTCATCATACCTATTGATCCTGGAAAATGACTGACGACCCGGTAACTCATCTTGTTCATCTAACACATTTTCAACTAAGTATTCCATTTCCAAACTTGTTTGAATTGACTCCCATGTGATCCCTTGCAATATATGATGATCCCATCAAATGGTTGTTATCTAGTATCCTTGTAATAGTGCAACACCTTTTTAGTCATTTCGCGCAGATCTTGAATGACAGTCGACTTTTTTGTAAAATTCTCATCTTTGATCAAGGTATGTTCAGCCGACTCGTAGAAACCATTATCTCTCCCATTTCTCATCAAATTTTTTTTTTGTTTCAGCTCGGCTTAAGATATGCCTCCTTATGGCTCTAGGAATCTCCATTTTGAGAACTTTAGGCGCATGAGCTTTAAGATATTGAAGACTTCGTTCACATGGTTCTAATAGAGGGAAAGAAAGAACCACTTTTCTTGAAGTTTCCGGGCCGGCTCTCCCCCTTAAAAAAAATAAAACATATATATATATATATATATATATATTCCGTGTCACTTCTTGAACTTATTCTACCATTTCTCAAATCAAAGAATCTCTTCTTTCTAATTCTCTTAAAGTACCTATCACATCCGACCTTGTTCCCGAAAATTCCTCCATCCCGGTTGGAAATCGAAACGAGCACTAAGTCTACCATCCTTTCTCGAATGCTCACCTCCGGTTCTTAAAGCACTTAGCCTTTTCTGAAATTATTCTCACAAAATTTTCATCCAAATCTTGAAGGTCATCAAGTGTCAAAGTCTTCTAATTTCCCTGTTTCCATTTCCAAGAACTCCCATTGTTTGCGACTCTTGAAATTATGTTGCTCTTAGTAAGATAGTCCACTTAAGAAAAATTCCAATTTTCAACTCATCCCCTTAAGAATTTCCACTCTTATTCGTTGAGCTTGTGGCCTCCATTCCTAATTTGAAGAATTTCAATTCCTTCTATTGCTTCCTGAGTATGAGTGATTCTAACCACGCCACTTAGCCGAAAATTTTCTCACGTTACTTTTGCAACGATTGGTAGGAATAACAACCCACTTCTACCAATCTAACTCCCAGCTACTTCTTCGACCCCTAAATTCCTTTTCCTCTTTTAATCCTTTTTCAACCCCATTAATTCCTTGTCATAATTCGGTTATGTCTCGGTTGAAGTAATGGTTGATACATGAAGTGGGGAGGGTTCCTATCAAGAAAACACTTAAAATGCATGTTGGGTTAAGATGCCGATGCACATATCACACTTGTAAATAATTAAAGATACAACACATTAGAATGATTAAGCTAAATTAATATACGCAATAAATGGTAGGATTTAAACGATTTAAAGCAATGTATGATGCACGTGCTTATGAATGCATTGAACCTGTCACTGTAGTTGCATCTATTAGCTTGACACTTGTTCCTTGTTTGTTGATTTATGAGCTTGCCTCGAATTGATTGGTCAATTCTTGTTAGCCACGGTCCCCCAATTCTTCAAAATCTCTAACATCAAATTGCACATTTCCATTACTTGAGAATGGAAATTTCTGGAACTCGATTTTGTCCCCAAATATTCCTTCTAAAGTATTGATTTTAAGTGTTGCTCGAACCTCCATCTTAAACATCTTCTTCATCAATGTTTCCTTGTATCCATTCACATAACATTATAACCAAAATTATGATTCTTGAGCTCAAATGCTTCCACTTCAATGCAATTGATACCTTGTCTTCTTTCGAAGAAGTAATCTCTAATTGTTATCTGAATTCTTCCCTAGCCATTACCTCCATTGAAGTCCTCAGTTTATCCTTTATGAGTGCAAATAGTTAAATGGACTCACCCTCCAATTGCTTACACTTGAGCACCTAATTTCCCTTTATAAATTTCTCGCCTTTCTTTATCGATTCCCTTGTTGCTCCATATCTTCCAATTCAACCGCTCAACACGACAATTAGCTTGGATATGGAAAATAGACTCAATCTGACCAAAGGTAGAATCTTTAACACTTTAGTTTACCATAAACTTGAAATCACCATATCAGTCGTTCTCTTTAACTCTTCCCATCCGACTTCTTTCTTAACCCGAAATCCAAAATATTTCAATTCCTTGTCGACCTACCTCAATTACCTCGCTATTCAATCCTTCCAATTTGCCATTTTTATGAACCCAACATCGCTCAACTTCTTAAATTTTCCAAGTTGATCCAAATCCTATTTCAAGGCCCGAAGGGTCTCGACTCATCCTGAACTTAATTCGCAAATTCTTACCTCGACATGAATCACTTTAGTTACATTCTTCTCACACCTTGATTTTGTTCCAACGAACTGAAGATCCTCAATTTGCTCACAAATCCGAACCTTGAATCATTCGTACCCAAAAATCTCCTTCACCTCTTCCTTAAGTTAAATAAGTCTCCTAAACCCGGTTGATCACCCTCTTTTATAATGTAAACCCACGTGTCTATCTTACAATTTGTAAGCATCACCTTCCTTAATTATCCCCTAACCTCACTAGATCTTGTAAGTTACTCCCGCCATGGATCCTTCTATTCCGCATCTTATCACTTGAATTATAACCCAATTAGAGAAATCCATGGCTCTTGAATTCTTGTATGAAGTTCCTCGGTGCATTCCATACCACTTCAAAGCGAGAGAAAGGAGCTTGCGATAAATTGAGGTTGTCGTAGAGATTGACCGTGGTTTGATATGATCTTTATAACCTATAATCACAACTTGTCTCAAGTATAAATGCATGGGGTTAGTGATTGTATATGACACATAATTAGCATTTAAACATGTACCACCCCCAGATGGAAAGTGCCACATCCCCCGCACTATGAGCTCGATCCACACATGAAATGGAAAGTCCATACATGAACCCAGCTTGTAGCGCCCGGAGCGGCTAGTCACCACATCCCCCGCACCTAGTCCCGAACCCACATATGAAATAGAAATCCATACATGAGCCCAAGACTAAGCGAACGGGAACCTACACACGCTCGCTAAGCTAGGCGGAGCTAAGACAGGACCAGAGCGCGCAAAACAAAAGAAATCAGAAGCATATAATAACATCCAAGAAGATAAATCCACAAAACGGGTTCAACTAGCCCTAGAAACTTGTCCCGAATAAATATACACAACCAAAGTTCATAAGATGTATACATAAATCATTAACAAATGTATAATGTATACATACTCCAATGATCAAAATCGAATCATCTATGATAATGCAACTCGAGCTAGGGGACTAAAACTGGACCGACTCACTACTCGGCCTAGCACGACCCGAAACCTGTAATCTGAAAAGTTGAAAGGAGAGGGTCAGTCTACCGACTGGGTGAGGGGGCTAACGCACACCCACACACGTATATATATATATAGAGCAAAGCACGTAGTAAACCAAAGACTATGAACCAAAACATTTTAATCGTAAGATAAAATCATAAACATATCATAAAGCACGTATCTAATATGTAGATATATATTATATTCACATGCGGGTGAGAAAATCATCACATTTAGGCCATAGGTCGCTTAGCTAATACAAAAGGTCCTAAACCTCACCTTTTACCAAAAGGGCTCCTGAAAGAGCGTTGCCGACCAAAAAGAAGTTAAATGGTGGATCCAACACCTCTCGAACCCAAATCTGAGACAAATAAATACAAACTTATGAGTTAGACTTGACCAAGAGCCAATTAGATGCACGACGATGCATAAGAATGCAAATGGATGCAATGCACATCATATACATTCATACTTAGACACATCGGGGCAATTAACCATATATTCCATAAAGAATTCAAGAATTAAACTCATATTATATTAAATAAGCTCATAACATATCATATAATAGCATATCATATGCATTCGCAAGTTTGAAATCCAAAGAAAGAGCAAGAGATGCAAGAAAGCGTTAAACGTCTCATACAACGGTTAAGAATTCAAGTCACAATTACACCTAACAAATGAATTCATAAACTTAAAATAATCAATGAAACATAACATATTTCAACACATTAACATGTTAGGATCATAACCGGGTTGGGAATTAATGAGAAAAAAGGAGTAAAAGCACAAAATAGGGCTTCGAAAGGAAATAGGCCAAAGCTGATAGTTTTACCGAAACGAACAAGCTGTAGGAAATCGGGCATAACTTGAGTTTGAGAGATGGGAATCAAGTTTTGTTTCTTTGAAATAAAACTAGACACACAGTTCTTTCCAATGATACATATCATGAATTTTAGCTCAAAGGGAGCCGAAAATGACGGAGGTTTGAAGTTGAACAAATGCAGAGTTTCGACGAAGTGGCGACACCAAAATCAAACGATTATATCTCACAATCTAGAAGGAATTTTAAGGTGATTCTAATAGTGTGTTATAGACTCAAAGAGATTGATCGTGTCTGAAAATCAGCTCAATTGGATGTTGTATGGGGGGGTACCCGTCCGGGGAAAAACAAGGCAGAAATTTACCTGGCCGGGGAAAAAAGAGTGCAGAAACTTTCTGCACTAAATCTACCCGCCCAGGTACTTTCCTTCACAAAATCTACCCGCCCGGGTAGAGGTTGACAGCGGGAAAAAGAGCAGCAGCAGGTTTGTTTCGAGGGGAAGGAAGGAAGGGCAACAAATCAACACATATAGGCACGAAATGAACCATCAAAACACTCACAATCATGCACATTCATTACATATTCACAGGGTGCAAGCTAGCTCAAGACAAGGATGCCTAAACCTCAAGTTCTTACAAGGAAAAATCTCAAGTATATCCATGGCAACTCTCATATAACTCAACCACCATCAAAGTCCAGTATGAACAACAATAAATGAAGCATAAGTGATCACTTTCCATACATCAATTCAAGCCATAACGCATAGGAGATCATAGAGTTAAAAAAAATGAGCATAAACCTAACTATTCATCTCATGGATCAAAACTCAATCAAACAAGGCTTAAAATCTAAATTTTTTGGATGAAAATTACCACATAAGGATGTAGATATCAAATATGCACTTACCTCTTGAAGATGATGGCAGAAATTGAAGATTGAAGCTCAAAATCCCTCTTGGGTGAATAGTGGCGAGATTGTTCTTGTTTCTCCAAAGTTTGCAGCAATTTCCTTCCTTTTTCCTTAATGAACCGAGATTGAGGAAGCAAGGGTTGATAGAGTATTGAGTTAGTGGATTGTGGGCCCAAGTTTCACATGAAAAGGTTAAAAGATGGGGGACTTATATGCAAATTAGTGAAAGGTGGTCATAAGTGCACGAGTCTGTTTTCCGGGAAAATTTCGGAGTCTCAAATGGGCTTTAGAAAAATGCGAGGATAGGTTCCTTAGCTTAAAAATCTCGTTACTAGTTCGGCACCATTTCCGGAATTCAAATCTGAATTCCCGAGCTCAAGATGTAGGCTCCGGAATCCGAGGCCCGCTAAAACTCGCCCTCGAATCCCAAAAAAATAAAGAAATGGTCTCCGACCAATTCGAACAAGTATAAACGAATAAAATAAACACATAAAAAAGTTCATGAAACATATAATTCAAGTATATCATGTAATCACGTAGTTCGGGAATTAAAATCAAATTAGGGAAATTGAATTAAATGCGAAATTTAAACATTTAAGACATAAATCACTTAATCAATTAAATCAAGGCATAATTTAAATCAAAAGAGAAATTATTACGTCGGAAAACCTCTCGTAGCGTCATACCTAGCTTGCCGAAGAAATGGTGTGTCACAATCCTCCACCCTTAAGAGAACCTGGTCCCCAGGTTCGCCTGCTCGAGTTTCAAGCTCAAGCAACTTTCGTTATTAACCCAAGTTCGAGGTTCATGACGTCCCGACAAGGGTAAGCCCAGTAAGGTCTTCACGCACAAGGGGTTTGATCACTTCTTGAGATCTTGATAGAATAATTCCTCACCGCTTGATCCGTGCTAGGAGCAACTATAATGTTTCGCACGATAGGAGGGTCCAAGTTTGATTCATCACCGATCGATTGATTCATTTCAACTACCCTAAAGCTCGGTATTACACGAATGGTCTGGTTACCGAACCTCCACCACTCGCACCTTCTAATTCAAGAAGTCCCTTTGCTAAAGAGTTAAATCACCACTCCTTGCTTGCTCTGGAAGACCGTTGCAACCACGACCCTCGACTTACCGAGAAAACCACACACTCAAGCAACGCGCACAACAAACACACACGCACAAGCAAAGCACACAACAAAATATAACAAATAAAGATGCATGATGCACGTGCCATGAATGATTTATGTACCGTTCACCATTTCTCGAAATCCTTTATATAAGGAGATGGAGTGAGGAGTCAAGTTTGATGTTGTGGAGTTCGTGACTCGAATTCCTCGACTTCAGTTTTCCTGAACGAATTCCTAGCTTGGAAATTTCATTCCTCCCTCCACACATCATCTCTAATTGAAGGTACTGAACCCCGAGCTATTCCCTTATTCGACTACAATCCCTAATTGGCATAAAGAATTATCTAAATTCTTTTCTCCTCGGAAGCCTTCGTATTCCATTCAATCTTGGGCCGCCCTATCCTTGTCTAATTCAAATCCCGGCTTTTTGGCATCTCTCTCCCGCATTTAGGGTCCGGTGAAAAGGTACTCCTTAGAGTCACCATGTGACACGCCCTAGTATTCCCTTATTCACAATCTCCATCATTCGTCAATCCTTTAGAGCTCGTGATCTCTATTCTTTTATGTCCCTGGGATTAACATCTTAACTTCTTCCTCATAATCAGTCTCCGGTTGTTGTTCTGAATTTTTGCCTAGTTATCACTTCAATGGGAGTCCCCTGGTTTTGTCTTTACTAGTTCGAATTGATTGTATGACTCGTCCCCTATCGACTTACACTTCGGTACATACTTTCATTTCAAAACTCTTTGCCTTTCTTTACCATTTCCATTTGTTGCTTTATATTCCTCGATTCAACTTCACAGTACTACAATTTAGCTTGGATCTGGAAAGTGAACTCCAATCCATACGAAAATAAACTTCCGCAATTTAGCTTTACATAGACTTAGAATTACTATATTGATCAGTTCTCTTTAACCTCTCCCAATAGAACTTCTTCCTTACTCAATATCCGAGGGGTTTCAATTCTCTCCTCCGAAATGAGTCCCAATTCATTTGAGTCTTTAATTCCATTTGTAATGTAACATCCCGCTCGACCGATTTATGAGGTACGCCACGTTTCAACCCTTTTATGTGTTTAATTATGTGATTTTATATTTTTCGTGGCCCTATTTTGAACTCTTTTAGAGTTTAGGGGCCCCTTTGTAATTTTCTCTTTTTAGGGGTTTTTCGGTCATTTCTCGTTCGATCGAGTTTTCGACCTTTTCGACCCCTTCAACGCGTTTAGGGCATCGAGACGAGTCCATACACTCTGAGTTTGCTCCATTCTGACTTCGTTAGCCCATTTTTTCGACCATTTTCACGTACGAGGACCCGAGATATATACCCGGATCCTCGTTTTTCGTGCCAAAGCGCAGCAGACTTCAATCTCTCTCTCTTCTCCCACGATTCAGCACTGTTCACACAGACTCACAGTGTGTTTTCACACACATGTCCGTTCTAGCTCGTTTCTCGACGGAATTCGACGTTTGAGTAGTGGAAATTTATCAGCTCGACGAGCCCGTCATGATGATATAAGAATCGGGACCTGAAAATCAATGGTGGTGGCGCTACGGCGAGCAGTAGGCGGCGCGGCTTAGAGCCGCCGCTTCGCCGCCCATTCGCGGTGGCTTCCGATGACAGTCTTGGAGCACTGTGCGCACCCCTGAACCACGACGAGGACTTCCCGCACGCGCCGACTGAACTTCACGACAGGCGGCGGCGCTACTGTAGCGGCGCGATTCCACCGCCTCCGGTGACTTTTTTTGGCGTTGAAGGGTAGTGTCCTAGGTTTTTCGATGCCCTGAAACCATTTCCGACCTCAGAATGGAGCGAATCGCGGTGGAAGTGGTGGTTCCGGCGTGGCAGTGGTGGCGCGCGACTTTCGGCGGTGGTTTGGAGCTTTTCCGACGATCTTTTGGTAACGGTTCCTTCTGAGACGTTGTTTCTCACGTCATGTTCGAGCCATTCGTGGTGCTGGCAGCCGAAGAACCGGCCGACGACGACGAACCGGTGACGGACCGGGGCTGGATCGACGGTCCGGTTTTCCGATGATTTTTCCATGGTTTGGCTATGGGGCTTTCGTAGGGCTCGTTACGGGCTTTCCAACGGTATGTTCGGATTTCATTTTCGTTTTGTGGTTTGTATTTAATTTCAGTTTTCGTCCTTGGAATTTAGTTCGGTTTTTCGTCAACGAAGTCCGGCGTGTTTGGTATTTTCTGAAATTGATTGAGGGCTTTTGTCGAGCAGGCCGAGACATAAGTTTCTGTCCTTCCGGGGAATTTTCCGACCACCGGAGGTGGTGGTCCGGCGGCTGCACGTGTCAGGTCATAGTGCGGGGGATGTGGCGCCTCACGTGCGGGGTGTTACATGTAATTTCTCCCAAGCCAATCCTTTCGCTTCGCCTTCTCTGAAAGGTTAACCTTCCTTCAAGGTACCTCCCTATTCTCAGTCTCTGATTCCAAAGGTAGATCTTCTCAAATCGACTTCCTTCTCACACCATTGTTGGTGTCGCCCCACTACCAACATCCTTGTATTCTCAAGAAGGTCTTCAATTCGGCCTCCATCACGTCTAATAACATTGATCATACTTGACATTGTGGAGGGCACCGTTCTAGAAATAAAAACTAAGCATGCATGTCGGGTTAAGTGTGTTGATGCCATGCATCACATAATTTTCATTTAAATATGTAGAAATGTTACAAGAAATAATTATGGCACCTAAATAAATAAGTACAGAATATAAATATGTCGTTGATGCACGTGCTATGAATGTGGATACCTCTATTTCCGGATTCATGTTGGTTTCCAACTTGAAGCTTTTGATCACGTTTCCATTGTCTGTTAGCTCTCGATTGTTCACAGTCGGAAACCATATGCTTCATTGATCCGCACGCTTAGCATCTCTTCAGCCTATCCCGACAAGCCTCATAAGTATGATTGTCTCCTCCACAATAAGCACACAGTCGGGGCTCTTTCTTCAGTCTTAGGGAGTCTCGGGTCTTAGGCTTCTTTCCGCGGACCTTTTTAGCTCGAGTACCACGTTGATGGGGTCTTTCTCCCACTTGAAGGTTTGAACAAAATCCTAGTTCCCTTCTCGGTGCTGAATTCTGTTCTTCCTTCCCTTTTGTTATCCTTCGATTTTCCACCCTTAAGGCTTTTGTCGTAGCTTTATCCCATGAGCTCGTATCCTCCGCCATTAAGGCCTCTTTAAACTCATCCCGTAGACCCTCCATAAAGTACCAAGTCTTCATCTCTTCATTTCTCATAATATGAGGCACATAAGTACCTAGCCTCTCAAATGCTTCGATATACTCCATGACCGCTTGGTTTCCTTGTTTTAGGGTACAAAACTCTTGAAGCCTTCGGTCTCGTAAAATGGCCGGGGTATAAGTCCTCCTACACTCTCGAACAAGACCATCCCGTGTCAACCCTTCGCTACTAGCTTCAATTTGAGAGGCAACCCTTTTCCACCATTGTCTTGCTTGTCCCTGTAGGAGTAATATTGTGAGGCGAGCCATGTCTTGAGAGTTGCACGACCACACTTCAAAGATACTTTCTATCTCTGAAATCCACTCTTCGGCTCGAATATCATCACCTTCTTTGAATCGAGGAGGGTTGAATGCCCTAAAATCCCGATATAACATGGCCATCGGGTTCATAGGTCGTATCTCGGCACGACTTTTCTCTTGATTGCAATGATGTAGATTTGACGATTGACTGAAATCTCGTTGACGTGGTGACATCCTGAAATTCTCAACAACCACAATATAGATATAGCATGCCGGTTAGTGTATGTTTATGGCACATTAATGAAACAACCAGCGCACCTAAAATATACAACAACAGCAATTAATGAAAGAAAGTAGCAATTGTAAAACACATAATACAAGAAAATTCACATATCTTGATGCAATGCACACATTAGCATATTGTTCCTACGCCGTACAACCTATACTTGACACAACACGACATAAGAACTATGGTTTTGCAACCCGGAGCTCTGATACCACTTTAAGAAGTAGCGCCCGGAGCGGCGAGTCACCACATCCCCCGTACCTAGTCCCGAACCCACATATGAAACAGAAATCCATACATGAGCCCAAGACTAAGCGAACGAGAACCTACACACACTCGCTAAGCCAGGCAGAGCTAAGACAAGACCAGAGCGCGCAAAACAAAAGAGAGCAGAAGCATATAATAACATCCTAGAAGATAAATGCACAAAACGGGTTCAACTAGCCCTAGAAATATGTCCCGAATAAATATACACAACCAAAGTTCATAAGATGTATACATAAATCATTACCAAATGCATAATATATACATACTCCAATGATCAAAATTGAATCATATACATAATGTGACCGAATGCAATTGATAATGCAACTCGAGCTAGGGGACTAAAACTGGACCGACTCACGACTCCGCCTAGCACGACCCAAAACCTGCAATCTGAAAAGTTGAAAGGAGAGGGTCAGTCCACCGACTGAGTGAGGGGGCTAACGCACACCAAAGACTATATATATATAGAGCAAAGCACGTAGTACACCAAAGACTATGAACCGGAATAGGGTTTTTCATACCAAAGTCATTTTTCCAGATAAAGTCATACTTATACTTAACGAAACATGACAACTTAACGTATTCGCATTAAAACATAAAGGAAAGCTCCTATCCCATTCCATAATCAACTTATCGTACAAAAGCTCGGCGAGTACGAGCACCTAGTCTCATCCTGGGCTCCTCCGACTAATCACACAAGCAAATAAAATCAAACGTATAGCAAACTTACAAATTAACCTCCTTCTCTGGTAATGGAAGGGTTGCGCGACCCTAACCATCCATTACAGTCGAGGGGAGTGCAAGCTTCTCAACCCTCCGGATATCCATCCCCCACCAAACCTCCTTGCGAGTTCAGGAGTAATCCGAACTAAATGTTGAGATGTGTACAGGGGTCATAACCGGCGACCCCATGGCCGTCACGGGGCTCCCTTACCTATAACTCTGGGGCCCATCATTACCATTACATTGCATTACCATTACGTTCACACTCATTACGAATCATTAACATTATAGACTTACGTGCCTTATGGAAGTATACCTTACCTTGGAACTCGGCATATGCTGTAGACGTACCTCTCCGTGTCATTCTAATCCGTAGCTAGCTTGAATACACACGGTTTGGAGCATAGCCTCGTTGCAAAACATTTTCAAGCTCGTATATGCTCATACATATATTTCAAAACATTTTAATCGTAAGATAAAATCATAAACATATCATAAAGCACGTATCTAATATGTAGATATATATTATATTCGCATGCGGATGAGAAAATCATCACATTTAGGCCATAGGTCTCTTAGCTAATACAAAAGGTCCTAAACATCACCTTTTTCCAAAAGTGATCCCAAAAGAGCGTTGCCGACCAAGAAGTTAGATGGTGGATCCAACAGCTCTCGAACCCAAATCTGAGACAAAGAAATACAAACTTATGACTTAGACTCGACCAAGAACCAATTAGACGCACGATGATGCATAAGAATGCAAATGGATGCAATGCACATCATATACTTTCATACTTAGACACATCGGGGCAATTAACCAAATATTCCATAAAGAATTCAAGAATTAAACTCATATTATATTAAATAAGCTCATAACATATCATATAATAGCATATCATATGCATTCATATGCAATTCAAGTCACAATTACACCTAACAAATGAATTCATAAACTTAAAATAATCAATGAAACACAACATATTTCAACACATTAACATGTTAGGATCATAACCGGGTTGGGAATTAATGAGAAAAAAGAAGTAAAAGCACAAAATAGGGCTTCGAGTGAAAATAGGCCAAAGCTGACAGTTTTACCGAAACGAACAAGCTGTAGGAAATCGGGCATAACATGAGTTTGAGAAATGGGAATCAAGTTTTTTTTCTTTGAAATGAAACTAGACACACAGTTCTTTCCAATGATACATATCACGAATTTTAGTTCAAAGGGAGCCGAAAATGACGGAGGTTTGAAGTTGAACAAATGCAGAGTTTCGGCGAAGTGGCAACACCAAAATCAAACGATTATATCTCACAATCTAGAAGGAATTTTAAGGTGATTCTAATAGAGTGTTATAGACTCAAAAAGGTTGATCGTGTCCGAAAATCAGCTCAATTGGATGTTGCATAGGGGGTACCCGTCCGGGGAAAAACAAGGCAGAAATTTACCCGGCCGGGGAAAAAGAGTGCAGAAACTTTCTGCACTAAATCTACCCGCCCAGGTACTTTCCTTCCCAAAATCTACCCGCCCTGGTAGAGGTTGACAGCGGGAAAAAGAGCAGCAACAGGGTTGATTCAAGGGGAAGGAAGGAAGGGCAACAAATCAACACATATAGGCACGAAATGAAGCATCAAAACACTCACAATCATGCACATTCATTACATATTCACAGGGTACAAGCTAGCTCAAGACAAGGATGCATAAACCTCAAGTTCTTGCAAGGAAAAATCTCAAGTATATCCATGGCAACTCTCATATAACTCAAACACCATCCAAGTCAAGTATGAACAACAATAAATGAAGCATAAGTGATCACTTTCCATACATCAATTCAAGCCATAACGCATAGGAGATCATAGAGTTAAAAAAAATGAGCATAAACCTAACTATTCATCTCATTGATCAAAACTCAATCAACCAAGTCTTAAAATCTGAATTTCTTGGATGAAAATGAGCACATAAGGATGTAGATATCAAATATGCACTTACCTCTTGAAGATGATGGCGGAAGTTGAAGATTGAAGCTCAAAATCCCTCTTGGGTGAATAGTGGCGAGATTGTTCTTGTTTCTCCAAAGTTTGCAGCAATTCCTTCCTTTTTCCTTAATGAACCGAGATTGAGGAAGCAAGGGTTGATAGAGTATTGAGTTAGTGGATTGTGGGCCCAAGTTTGACATGAAAAGGTTAAAAGATGAGGGACTTATGTGCAAATTAGTGAAAGGTGGTCATAAGTGCACGAGTCAGTTTTCCGGGCAAATTTCGGAGTACCAAATGGGCTTGGAAAAATGCGAGGATAGGTTCCTTAGCTTACAAATCTCGTTATGAGTCCGGAGCCACTTCCGAAATTCGAATCCGAATTCCCGAGCTCAAGATATAGGCTCCGGAATCCGAGGCGCGCTAAAACTTGTTAGGCCCTCGAATGGCAAAAAAATAAAGAAATGGTCTCCGACCAATTCGAACAAGTATAAACGAGTAAAATAAACACATAAACAAGTTCATGAAACTTCAAGTATATCACTGTAACATCCAGCATCTCTGTAGCACAAGCCGAGGACGTTTACGGGTAAGTTCTTCTACTTGAATGTTTAATTTATTAATTATGTGATTTATATGATTAATTGTTAATTTAAATTATTAAGTACGTAAAGCTCAACCTTGTAATTTAATTTAAGTATATTTCATGAATAATTCCAAAAATTGATTTTTAATACCTTACGTTATGCAACTGGTTTAATTTGAATTTATTCGAATTCTTCGTAAATTATTTGCTAACCAATTGTTTTTGAAGCATCGTTAATTTGTACGAAAGGTTTTCTAAATTTAAATTTGATTAAGCAATAATTGGTAAATTCTTTCTCGATTTAATTCGTAAAATTATTTCACAATTTGTGAGCTTATTTTATTGTACTCGGGTTTTATTTTACGGTTTTTCAACGCGTCGGATTCGGGTTAAGTATACGAGATCGTACGTGAACCGATCATAACCCCTTTTTCTCTCTCTCTCTTCTCTCTCTCTCCTCTCCCACTCTCTCTCCCATGGCACTATACGCGCTTTAGTTACGAGCCCCGTAACTCGGTCATTTCTCGACGGAATTTGACAAATGAGTAATCCATTTCGAACATCTCGACGACGCGGTCACAACAGAGGCAGCCCGTTTTGGCGATTTACAGTTGTGGCTAGAGGAAGTGGCGGAGCCGCCACTTCGCCGTTCCTTTTCGGCGGCTTACGGCGACGCTTTAGGGACACGCGCTCCTAACCCAGAAAGAAGACCTCCCAGCGCTTCGAATGGCGTTGGCGGCGCGGCCATCGCGGCCGTGGTGGCAGCGCACGCGCCGCTGGAAGCTATCGCCGCCACTGCGTGAACAGTGACACGGCGGCGCTCAGGCAACTTTTTCCGACCAAGGTTAGTGTTTTCCAAGGTTTTCTGACCCCCTGAATCCATTTTCGGCATCAATTTGAGTGAATTTTGGCCGTAGGTGGTGGTTCCGGTTAGGCGATCGGTGGCAGAAACTTCGGCGATTAACGGGGGCCTTTTTCGTCGTCCTTTTCGCCACGGGCTCTTCACGAAAGTTGTTCGGAACGACAAGAACTATCATCCCTTGATCACGTGACTCCAGATTCCGCCAATTGGCGGCGGATCGCAGCGGCGCAGTGGCGGTGCAACAGCGGGGCTAGCTCCAGGGATATTTTCCGGTGACCACTATAGGGGTTTGGAAGAGCTTGTCACGGGTAAGACAACGCCTCTTTCGGATTCGATTTTCGTTCACCGGTTTGGAAGTAATTGGACTTTGAAGATTTTAGGGTTTCGTGTTGTTAGATCTGAAATTGGAGACGTTTGGCTTGGAATATCCAGAAATTAATCGAAGATTTGGAACGAGCATGAGGAGTACTTGCACGAGGGATTTTTCGGGATTTTTCCGGCGACCTTCAGCTGTGGCCCGACGGCGGTTCAGCCAAATTCCGGCAGCTACAGTAGTGGCATTCTAACGGCGTCCGGTCAGAATGTTCTTCTCATTGTGGGGAGTTCAACGCCACTTTCTGTTCGTCAATCGGATGCCCGGTTGATTTGTTGTGATTTATTTTGTGTAATTTGAATATTTGAAATTAATTATCTTAATTGCAATAAATTGTTAATTGCTTGATTTGTCGATCTATATGAATTTCAAGCGTATACAAAACCATGTATTAAACGAATTATGAAATATGTTGATGCTTTGATTTGCAATTTGAATCCCGTTTTGTCTAATTGAGCTAATTGTCTATCTTGAAGCGGTGTATGTGTAATTTTGGAAAAGATATGAATTTGTTTGATTTAATTAGGTAATCCTTGTCAACTGAATCCGTTCTGTGATATACTAATTGTGTATGCCATGTATGAATTATATGAACTTAGTATGGTTGGGAATTGATAGGTCACCTCGTGTGATTTATATGAAACTCGAAGCATGTTATTATGTGATTTGGTTGCTCTTGTACTACGTGCTTCTATATGAAATGTGTTATGTTTTGATTTGCAGTATGAGTCCCAGAATGTTAAATTTGTTAATTTTTTAGCTTAGAGGGGAGGTTTATGTAATTTTCTGAAATGTGTAAATTTCATGATACGAATTGATTAACCTTGTTAATTGAATTTGTTACGTAATAAATGAATTATTTGTGTGACAAATGAAATGATATGATTTGCCCTGCCTTTTTGCTCTCTTATTTGCATTAATTGTGCATATGAACATGCCTTAATGTTTCGTTTTGCTTGAAATTAATATGAATTTGAATCCTGCTTATGTGATTGCATCCCTTATATGCTTGAGCATGTGCCGTGCGTCTCTGTGTAGTTGTCTGAGTCTGAGTCTGAGCCTCGGGCATCCTGACCCCACGCCTCCAGGGCCCAGGGATTCATAAGATTCATAAGATTCGTAAGGAAACATAAGACTCATAAGAAACATACCTAACTCGCGAAACCTAGAAATAGATGATTCATATTTAAGAAACTTACCTTACCGTGCAACTCGGCATATGCTATACACGTACCTCTCCGTGTCTTCCAAATTCATAAGATGCTAAAGGAGATCCATAGTTCACTTGACACCACACGGTTTGGAGCATAGCCTCGTTGCAAAACCATTTTAAGCTAATATATGCCCATACGTATAATTTCAGAAGAATTCATATAAAATCGAATTAACAAGTTTCATAACATATTATAAGACACGTATTTAATATACATATAGTATATATTCGCATACGGGGTGAGAAAACGTCACATTAAGGCCATAGGTCGCTTATCTAAAAGAAAAGATCCTAACCCTCATCTTACACCGACGTGGCCAAGAATAAGACAAATGATTCACCCCGGAATCAACTCGGATCACGAAACACCACCGCGGGTGCACCTGGACAAACTGAAGACAATATGCAAAACTTAGACTCGAGGACGAACCATATAGACGCACGGTATATGCTTAGTCACGTAAGGGATGCAAATACTTAGTCAAAAGCTCATACATGTATCAAATTCATACAAGACGTGCAAAACACACATATCATAGCTCAACAAATTCATAATATTCATTAAAGCATGTTCATGTGCACAATTAACGCGTAATGAAGCATCTGAAACATAACAAGGCTCATAAGCGATTCGTGCACACAACTCACATTACTTAAGAAACATAAAATGCATAAAAAGAGCAAATACCTACACTTACACATGCTAAAACAAATTAGGAATAAGTTCGGAGGTGGAAAGATACAACAAAAACTGAATAAGAACACAAAAAGGGGTTCCGAGTGAAATTGGGATAAAGCTGACAGATTTCCGAAATGGACAAGCTGTACGAAAATAGGAATATCTTGAGTTTCAGGAATGGGAATTGAGTTTTGTTTCTTGGAAATGAAACTAGACACATAGATATTTAAAATGGTAGGTGGCTCAATCATGGTTCAAAGCAAGGCGAAAATGGTGTAGGTTTGAAGTTGAACAAATGCAGAATCTCGGTGAAGTGGCGACACCAAATTAAAATGATTATAACTCACAATATAAAAGGAATGTTGTGGTGATTTCAATTTGAGATTGTTCTAGACTCATTAAGGTTAAACATATCAAAAAATCAGCTTAATCCGAGGTCATATAACGGGGTACCCGGCTGGGGAAAAACAAGGCATAAATTTACCCGGCTGAGGAGAGTAGTGCAGAAAACATTCTGCACAATAAGTACCCGCCCGGGTACTTTTTTGTACACAAAACTACCCGCCCGGGTAGTTCTTCTGGGCAGTAAAAATGGCAGAAACAGGGCTAAATACGGGAGAAAACCTAAAATGATCAAAACCACCTCAAAACTCATCCAAATGCAATGAAAATCAAGGCACAAGTTCATATAAACATGCTATACAACATAACTCAAACTTAAGGCATGAAACAAGCAAGAAACCAAGTTTCCAAATTCATCATCTTCAAGCTCCACTAATGGTGTTGTATGAAATATTCACCCAACAACCAAAATTGCAATAATTATGCAACAAGAGAGCTCAAGAGAAGAACATACATCAAATTTAGATCATATAATTCAAGTATGAAGGAAAGAGATCAAATTTTCATACAAACATACTATTCATCATCATCTTCAATAGCATGGATCCAAGCAAGAAAGATGGAATTCAATCGGGAAGAAACTACATACTCGAAGAGAGAAATTCAAATCTTACCTTGGTTCTTCGATCGGATAGTCAGATGGAGCACAAGCTTGAGCCAAAGCTTGAATGACCAAGGACTTTCTTCTCTTCTCTCTTGCCTTGTGTTTTGATCGATTCAAAGTGAGAGAAAAAGGGGAGATATTTTCAGCCATAAAGGGGCTGAAACGGGTCGGTTTAACGGGTCAGGTCAAAAAGGATCCGGTCCACTCGGATCGAATTTTAAAACGGTAGGGGTATCAAACGTCTTGAGAAAATTATAAGGTTAATTTCATCGAATCCAAATCCTCAAAACGAACTCAATGACAAGGTCGGAATTCGAATTCGAATTCCGGAGCTCAAGGTAGCCATGAAGGCTCAAACACCCTAATTAGAATTAGGTCCCTAATTTAAAAATATTGGACGATTGAGTCCACGTACATTTAATTAAATTATAATGCGCACATAACTAAAATAAATTGAAAATTGACATGTAAGGCATGCGAATCACATAATCACTTAATTAAACCCTCCCGAGATGTCGTACCTGGATTGCCGAGCAGACAGGTTGTTACAGCACAAGTTATTCATGCGCAAGTAGTTCAAGTATTCGTATCAATTCCAATTCAAATACTCCATATATTTCAATTAACCACATATTCAACAATTAAATAATGAAATTTAAATATAGGAAACACTTATAGCCAATTAATTCGCGCAAGTTAGTAAACAAATACGTCATACTAGAATATGAAAAAGTTGGGACGTTACAAAACACATATTTAATGCCAAATGCGACACATACTTCAACAAAAGTTAAAATAACACACGTTGATCATATAAAATTCAAGAAAGTTAAAGCCAATTAATCAACAAATGGGTGACAAGAATCAATGCAGTGCACAATTATCAAGTAGGTCCTAAGCCGTACGACCTAGACTTGACACGACACGATGCTAGAATCTCGGTTTTCCAACCGGGCTCTGATACCACCTTAGGATGTAGCACCCGAAACGCTAGGTAGCCACATCCCCTGTAGCGCTCGGAGCGACGAGCCACCACATCCCCCGCACCTAGCCCCGACTCACATATGAAATGGAAATCCATACATGAGCCCAAGACTAAGCAAACGGGAACCTACACACACTCGCAAAGCCAGGTGGAGCTAAAACAGGACCAGAGCGCGCAAAACAATCAAAAACAGGAAGCATACTACAATAATTAAAGAAGATAAATCCTCAAAACGGGTTCAACTATCCCTCGAACCTATCCCGAGTAAATACATAAATCTAGAGTTCTTACATAATTCATTAACAAATGGATAACATATATATACTTCAATTACCAAAATCGAATCATTTACAAAATGTGTCCGAATGCAATTGAAAATGCAATTCGAGCTAGCAGACTAAGACTCGACCGACCCACGACTCCGCCTGGCTGGAACGACAACCTGCAAACCAAACAGTTGAAAGGAGAGGGTCAGTCCACCGACTGAGTGAGGGGCTAACACACACCCACACGCATATACATATAGAGCAAGGCACATATTAAACAAAAGACTATGAACCGGGATAGGGTTTTCCATACCAAAGTTATTTTCAAATCAAACTTATACTTATTCATATCACAACCGATCATAGTAAAAAGGAGAGATCTTATCCCGTTTCATAATCAACATAACTTATCGAATTCTTATACCCGGCGAGCACGGGTCTTACTGTAACATCCCGCTCCTCCGATAAATCAGGTACGCCACCATCCAACCTTTTTATGTGTTTAATTATGTGATTTGTGCATTGTGTGGCCCTCTTATGAACTCTTTTAGAGTTTAGGGTCCTTTTTGTAATTTTCTCCTTTTAGGGGGTTTTCCAGTCACTTCTTGTTCGGTCGAGATTTTGACCTCTTTGATCCCTTTAACGCGTTCGGGGCAGCGAAACGAGTCCGTGGACTCTGAGTTTGCCCAATTCTGACGTCGTTAGCCCTTCCTCCCGATGGTTTTACGTGCGAGAACCCGAGATAAATACCCAGGATCCTCGCTTTTACGAAAGGCGCCTCAGAACCAGATAGAAGACTTCCCGGCACGACGAATGACGTTGGCGGCACGGCCATCTGGGCCGCGGTTGCGCTGCACGCGCCGCCTGAAGCCGACAGCGGTGGCACGAGTTACTGTAGCAACGCCCAGCACCGTCCTCCGGTGGCTTTTTCCAAGGTTCGTCGTTGGTTTCCAAGGTTTTTCGACCCCTCGGTCTCATTTTCGACCTCGGATTAAGCTAATTCACAACGTAGGTGGTGGTTCCGGCGAGTGGAGGCTAGCTCCGGGGATTTTTCCCGGCGAATAGCTTGGGGCTTTTGAAGAGCTCGTCACGGGTAAGACAATGCTTCTTTCGGATTCGATTTTGGTTCACCGGTTTAGAAGTAATTGAAGTTGGAAGATTTTAGGCCTTAGTATTGTTGAAACTGAAATTCGCAACGATTGGCTTGGAATTTGCAGAAATTGATCGAGGAATCGGAACGAGGACGAGGAAGTCTTGCTTGTGGGAATTTTCAGAATTTTTACAGCACGTTCCGGTGGCGGCCGAGTGGCGGCCGGCCACTATTCCGGTGGCTCTGGTGGCGGCGATCCGGCGGGCTTCGGATAGAACATCCATGTCGTTATGGTGAGTCGGTTGCCGCTTTCCGTTCGTTAATCGGAAACTCGGTTTATTTTCTGTGAATTTATTTGTATAACTGTGAATATTTGATTATTTGTTCTAATTGTAATTTAAACGTGATATACTTGATTTGCCGATCGAATTGTACTTCAATGTATATGAAATGTTGTATGAAATATAATTTGATATATTTAAACGTCTTGATTTGCAATTTGATTCCGGTTTGTTGAATTTGTTAATTGTTTAATTTAAGAGGGGGTGTTTGTGTACTTTTTGGAAAAGTATGAATTTGTTTAATTTGAATTGGTAAACCTTAGTAATTAAATCTAATATGTAATACATGAATTGAATATGTAAAATATGTATTGTATGAAGAATTGAGTAGGGTTAGAATTTGATATGTAACCTCGTGGAATTTGTATGAATTAGGAAGCATGTTATTATGATTTATTTGATTTATTAATATGTGCCAATTGGTATGAAAGGTGCTACGTGAATTTCCATGAAATGAATTAAATAAACTTTGTTAATTAAATTTGTTATACAATCCATGAATTATTTGTGTCATAAATGAATAATATGATTTGATTAAATTATGTAATATTTCTTCTGCAAATAATTGCTAGGCATTTGATCCCTGCTCGTGTGATTGCAATTGCCGTGCGTCCTTGTGTTTGTGGGTTGAGTCTGAGTCTTGTGTTCTGTGTGTTCAGTCGATCAGGGTTTTTCCAGGAAGTGTCTGTCAGCTGTTTGGGTTCCAGTGGGACTTCTTGGCTTGTGTTTTCCGTTCTCGTCGGTGTAAGGTGAGGTTTTAGGATTTTTGTTATAGTTAAAGCGACCTATAACCCTCTGTGCTAGTTTTCAAGCCTGCATGCGACTATTCTATTATATTTATATAATAGATATGTGTTTATACAATACGTTTATGATTTTGTCATATGATTAAAGGTTTTTGAACTACATATATGTACGAGCATGGAGGATGAGTCTATACTAGGGACACCGATATCAGTCGTGTAAAGGTACACTACACATGCATCACATGTTTTGCATCCAGTGCTACTTCAATGTGTGTATTTTGAATGCTGAGTAAGTTGACTTGTGTGCTAGAGAGTTGTTGAGATCTCTCTATTTACGTGTTAGGGAGATGTGGGATTCTCCCTATGTATGTGATAGAAAGATGTTGGATTCTTTCTAAATTACGTGAGCAAGAGATGCTGGATTCTCTTGGAGTTAGATGTTTGAGAGATGTTGGATTCTCTTTAATTTAGGGGTTTGAGAAATGCTGGATTTTCTCAAACTAGAATGTTTAGAAGATGTGGAAGTCTGCCAGACTTAGATTGAGAGACGGGGGTCTCTCGATTACGTGGTTGAGAGATGGGGTTCTCTCAATTCTGTGCCTGAGGCACGGGGTTCTCTCTTTTGTGTGCCGAGAGACGGGGTTCTCTCCCTTGTGTGTTGAGAGATGGGATTCTCTCTTGTTTGCCGTCGTTTCGTTGCGTGGAGCTTGACGATAGTTAGCAAGCGGCGAGGATGCGACGGTGTCGAGCTTTGGTACAGTGGCTTAATGGGGATTGGATGAGTTTGAAGTGACCAATGACCAAGTGTTTAGACAGACCTCTGTGACTACGAGACTCAAAAGGGAGTGGATGCAAACAAGGGGAGTAAACTTCACAGCGAGGGCTAAGATGCTACACAGTTTCGGAAGATAGATCGAGATATTTCAGTTCGAAGCTATTCGGTTCAGCAGTAGGACGTGACAACCTGCACCTGTAAACTAAAAACATAGGTGGGGCGAGGATCAGTCCACTAACTGAGTGTGTGTGGGGGGGGGGGGGGGGAGGGGGGGGGGAGGGGGGGCTGAACACACACACTCTATACATAATAAGGATCAAAGCACATATCAAAAGAAAGATTATGAACCGGGAGTAGGGTTTTGCATACCAAAACCATTTTTCATATCAAACTTATACGTATACTTAATCAAATCATAACAGACTGAACAAACTCGTAACATATCGAAAGAGAAAGCTCCTATCCCGTTTCATAATCAACATAACAGATCATATTCATATACCCGGCGAGTACGGGTCTCCCACCTTACTTCCATATCGTGTCATACGTGTAGCACCCCAAGCGGTGGGTCACCACACCCCCGCACTATGACCCGACACGTGTACGAAATGGAAACTCCGCACACGCACCAAGCCACAGTGAACGGGTGACAAATGAAAAAAACCAACCTAAGCTAGGCGGTACCTAAACCCTGTACAATTGCAATTAAGCAAAACCTGAATGCGGAAGCGAAACAAAATACGAATTCTCAAAACTTTAATCAGCAATCAAAATTCATATATTTCAAAAGGTAACTCAGCATCAACTAAACGGGTTCAACTGCCCTAGAAACCTGTCCCGATCAAACATATAATCAAAACGGGTTCATCTAAACCGAGCACCTGTCCTAACCTGTCCCGAAATTCATATATCCAAATCATAAGTACCAACCTGCATAATATATACATACCATATACATAGTTTCCTTCACAATCAAAACAAGGTATTTAACAAATCAAACAGACTGACACAAACTCGACAGACCCGACTCAAAGCCGCCTAGCTCAAACCTGCAAGAACTGAAAAGTGGAAAAGAAGGGGGAGGGTCAGTCTCTAGAAGTCTGAGCGAGCAGGAGCGATAAATATATATAAAAACATGCGCATGCAAGTCATAAATCCCGAGCAAGGTTTTATTTAAAGTTAGTTCCCAAAAAGGGCAAGAGAATAACTAAGCAATGCTCGGACTTTACGACTAATTATATTAAATTTATTAAGTTCATAATTCATACATAAACATAAAGGCTCGGCGAGTGAGCGTGCATTATCTCCAACCAAACTCCGACCGTGTACGACAAATATCATTGATACATTAAATAGGTGATCATGCAATATATCGTAATACACACAAATCATATATCATATCCTAAAACATATTCGCTTGGGCAATCCGTGTCTCGGCCTTCCCGCACGGTGCCTATCAATCATAACATAATCATAATCATAAAATAAGTTCCAACCTTCTTCCTCCGGGTGGTGGACGGGTTAGCAAGACCCGACCACCTCATACGTAGGCCAATGGGGTTTCATGACTCCCCCAAGGGCACTCAGCTCCCATTCCCCGCTAAACCTCGTAGCGAGGGCCGGTATCACCGTCAAACATAGTGGAACTAGCACATGGGATCGTCGTCGGCCCATGCCTCCCCGGATAGCCACATGTACTAAGTCCCTGGGCCCGTGAACATATCATACATGCATAATCTCGCCAAAACATTTCAATTCATAAGAAACATAACATATTTCATAATTCATTTAAAAAAGGTTTACTCGATCATAATTTACTCGATGACTCTACTTTAAAAGTAATATATATATATATATATATATATATATATATATATATATATACATAAGGTTTTGGCCAAACTTGTCACATAAGGTTCTAGGGTTCAGTATGTAACTAGAACGAAAACACCCTAGCCTGGTACCACACGAAGTCAAACCAAAAGCAAATGGTCCACCCCGGAACCTGCACGACCACAAGTCACCACCCCGGGTGCACCTGTACCAACTGAACACACAAAACACAGTACAGAACTCAGGCTCAGACTCAGACAATCATATAAAGAAGCACGACACATGCTTAAGCACTTAAGAAATGCAATCACATAAGCAAAGTTCACATTCATACTAATTACTTGCCAAATAAAATATCACATAACTCAACATCTTCATAAAACACATCAAGAGGTGTTCTTATGCACAATTAATTCAAACAAACAAAATTGAAAGGCAATGCATGTCACATTATTTCATATAAATTCATATATCAAATAACCAATTCATATTCATACGAATAACTTATTTCTTACATGCAAAAGTTTCTAATTAATCATATAAGTTTCATAAAATTCCTATATCGCATCATAGGTTTATTTTGAATTAAGTAATTAAACCTAAATTACAAAGTCTCAAATTAAATCATCCAAGACATACTAATTCAATTATGGCTAAACCATAAATTGGATAACAAATTCTTATATCATATAATAAATCCCAATTCAATTTAAGTGATTAGACTAATTAAAAAACTCAAGCTTAGGCATAATAATTTCTCTTAATCGAAATCGTAATTAGCATATTTGTTTATCAATTAACAAGGATTAATTGAAGTCATACAATTTATATGTTTAGTGAAATTACACGAACACCCCTTCTGCAAGGGCTAAATTAAATCCAATGGCATGAAATGAAACTAATATCACCAACAATCATGAAATCATACATTCATCATTTATTACATATTTTCAAATACCATACAATGCATATTCATTAATTTATCGAGCATACAAGAGCGAATTACATTTTAAAACAATTAACAACTAATGCAATTTCGGCATAACGGTTGTTGAATTTACAATTCAAAGCATCAATACATATCACATTTCATTTAATACATGATTTCATATCCGTTGGCATACATATTGATCGACAAATACAACAATACACAATTTATTGCAATTAAAACAATTAATTCCAAATATTCAAATTATACAAAATAAATCACAATAAATCAATCGGGCATCCGATTGACGAACGAAAAGTGGCGTTGAACTCACCACGACGAGAGGAACTTGCTGTCCGAAGGGCGTCAGAACGCCGCCACCGGAACCAGCCGAACTGCCACGCACAGCCGCCGGACCACCACCTCCGGTGGTCGGAAAATTCCCGGGAAGGACAGAAACGTACGTCTCGGCCTGGTTGACAAAAGCCCTCGACCAATTTAAAAAAATACCAAGCACACCAGATTTTGTTGACGAAAAACCGAACTAAATCCCAACGACGAAAACTGAAATTAAACGGAAATCTTAAAACAAAAACGAAATCCGAGCATACCGTTGGAAAGCCCGTACCGAGGCCTTCGAAAGCCCTTAACCAATTTGTCGGAAAAATCGCCGAAAAAGAGAGCCGCCGGCCTACGGCCGGTCCGCCATCGGTTCGCCGGAAACCACCGGTTCTGCAGTCTGGGCCAATCCATCAGCTATGTCTCATCGTTCTAAGCAACTTTCGGGAAGGAGCCAATACCAAAATCGGCCGGAAAAAGGGACCAAACCGCCGCCGAAAGTCCGCCGTTGCGCCACTTGCCGGTTCAGCCACCTCCGGCCTTCGTTTGCTCAAACCGACCCCGGAATCGGACTCACCACGTCGAAAACGTCCGAAAA
This sequence comes from Lantana camara, assembly GCA_037501455.1. Taxonomy (NCBI): domain Eukaryota; kingdom Viridiplantae; phylum Streptophyta; class Magnoliopsida; order Lamiales; family Verbenaceae; genus Lantana; species Lantana camara. The sequence continues at coordinate 41,765,020 of CM074865.1, forward strand.
AGGTACCCCCTCGCCGGATAAGACCGCCGAAGTCTACCAAACGCCGCCGCTACAGTAACGCGCCGCAGCCGCGCGAACTTCTGTCGGCGTGCGCCGCCGTCCGGCCACCGTTGGCCACGCCGCTAGAACTGGAATTGCGCCGGGAGGTCCTCTAATAGGTGGGGTGACGCGTGTGGTTGCATGGTCGCCGAAAACCGCCACAAAAAGGCGGCGAAGTGGCGGGTGTTCATTCCGCCGCCGCTGCTTTGTCGTAGCGCCACCACCGCTGATTTTCAGGTCCCGATTCTTATACCATTGTGTCGGGCTCGTCGAGTTGATAAATTTCCACTACTCAAACATCGAATTCCGTCGAGAAACGAGCGAGAACGGACATGTGTGTGTTTTCACACCTCCACTGCGTGAACAGTGCCGGATCGTGGGAAGAAGACGGCTGAGGCTGGAGCTGAAGTTCTAGCACGCAAAACGAGGATCCGGGGTATATATCTCGGGTCCTCGTACGCAAAAACGATTGGAAGAAAGGGCTAACGAAGTCAGATTGGGACAAAAAAAGAGTCTACGGACTCGTTTCGATGCCCCGAACACAAAGCATGGGTCAAAAAGATCGAAATCTCGTTCGAACGAGAAATGACCGAAAAACCCCTAAAAGAGAAAATTGCAAAAAGGCCCCTAAACCCTAAAAGAGTTCAAAATAGGGCCACGCAAAGCACAAAAATCACCGAATTAAACACACAAGGAAGTTGAAACGTGGCGTACCTTATTTGCAAGACCAGCGGGGTGTTACATTACATATCATAACAGAAAACAAACAAATATCATAAACAATCCAACCCGAACACCATGTAGTTCGGGGAGCAAACCCTCACTACTCATACCAATACAAACACACACGGGGTAGCTAACCCACACTGTGCCTTCCCCGGTTATCCACCGAGGGCTCAAGATACCACGCCTTCCCAACCTCCATAGGTCGCACGTGAGTATCTCAAATGAGAACGTGCACAGGGGTCATAACCGGCGACCCCATGGTCGTCCCGGGTCTCCCTTACCCACGTCTCGGGGCCCAACACACCAGAACATAGCATATCAGAACAGATCAGATCAGATCATAACTCGCTACATATCATACTTATCAAATCATACTAGACTTACGTACCTGATCAGACATACGTACCTTGCAACTTAGCATATGCTATAAACGTACCTCTCCATGTCATCCTAATCCGGAGCTGGTATGCAGACACACGGTTTGGAGCATAGCCTCGTTGCAAAACATTTCAAGCTTACATATGCTCGTACATATATGTAGTTCGAAAACCTTTAATCATATGACAAAATCATAAACGTATCGTATAAACACATATCTATTATACTTACTCTAACTCTGCAATTATTAACATACATATAAAAACAAAAGCCAAAATTCATAAACCAATCCAACCCCAACAATATGTAGCTCGAGGAACAAACCCTCACTACTCTGGCCAATGCACAAAGGGTAGCTAAACCACATTGCGCTTGAAGCACCACGCCTCCTCAACCTCCCAGAGTTGCGCATAAGTACTTCAAATGGGAATCGTGCACAGGCATAACCCGACGGCCCTTGCCGTCCCGGGCGTCCTTACCCACAATTCCTTGGGCCCGACCAATCTAAACAGAACATTATATACCAAAACACGCTACATATCATACTTATCGAATCAGAATCATAACTTACGTACCTTATCGGAGCATACCTTACCCTGCAACTTAGCATATGCTATGGACATACCTCTCCGTGTCATCCTAATCCGTAGCTAGCATGAAGACACACGATTTGGAGCATAGCCTCATTGCAAAACATTTCAAGCTCACATGTGCTCGTGCATATAGTTTAAAACATTTAATCTTATGATAAAATCATAAACGTATCTTATAAGCACGTATCTATTATATAAATATAATAGTATAGTCACATGCGGGCTTGAAAACGAGCACATAGGGTTGTAGTTCGTATTAACTAAAAAGAAAACAGACCTAACCCTCACCTTTTACCAAAAGTGCACACGGATGAGCGTTGAAGGCCAAGAAGAGGCTAAATGGCGGAACCAACGCCTCCCAAACTCAAATCTGAGACATAGAAACATAAACTCATGACTTAGACTCGATCATGAACCAGTTAGATGCACGACAACTGATACGAATGCAAATGGATGCAATGCATATCATATGGATTCATACTTAGGCATATCGGAGCAAATAACAAGATATCACATAAGGAATTCAAGAATTAAACTCATACCATATGAACTAAACTCATATCATATCAAATAATCTTATAACGTATCATATATTAGCATACCATATGCATTCATAAGCTTGAAGTTCAAGGAACTAGCAAGAGATGCCAGAAAGCGTTAAACATTTCATATAGCGGTCATGAATTCAAGTCACAATTATATCTAACAAACGAGGTCATAAACTTAAAATAATTAATGAAACATAACATATTACAACATATTAGCATGTTAGGATCATAACCGGGGTGGGAGGAGTTAAATACAAGTGAAGAGAAACAAGAAAACAAAGCTGGGAGGAAAATGGACCGCTACCCTAAATCCACCCCGGTGGATTTTTCTCAAAGGGGAAATCCACCCCCGTGGATTCAAGGCAGACAGTTCTTCAAGCGCCTACCTCAAATCAACCCCGGCGGACTTGGGTCAGAGGCCAAAAAAAATCGAGAAACAAGCTTGCAAACCAAAGCAAAACCAAGACAAATCAAATCCACAACATGAAGGAATGTAAAGGGACAATTATACTACAGTATCATACAAGGAATTCAAGGAAATACCAATCTAAACTCACCCAAGTCATTCAAGGAGAATAAGCACATAGGCAAGAATTTCATGCATTTCCCCCAAAAGCCCCAAAGAGCGTAAATGGTAAATCATACCCCAATCAACTACCATCAACAAGAATCACAAATAAGCAAGAAATGAGCCTCCTAGATCATCATACAAGCCACCAAACTCCAAATAGCCAAAGAATGCACATAGAATTCAAAATCTTCCAAGAACCCTAACTATTCATCAAGTTTGCCATATAAATGAATCTCCAACATCAAAGCATGAAATTCATTGATATAAAGAAGCACAAAAATAATAATTACAAGAATCTTAATTTACCTTGGAAGATTGGAGCAAGAAACGGCTAAACTTGAGCTTAAGCGAGCAAAAATAGAGGTTTCTTCAATGGAGTTTCTTCTCCTTCTTTTCTCTTGGGTGCTGGATGAATTCAGCTTCTAAATGGGGAGATAGAGGGGGTTTTGGCTGATATAATGATAAACAAAGGACAAGGAGTAAGTGGGCTAGTCTCCATAGGCATATAGGGGCGTTTTTAGGCGTGTAAAGTGAAATCAGCGTGAACGGGGGTCGAAACGAAGTCAAAAAGTTATGAGGCTTATCCCATTGGATCCAAATCGTCGACTCGAGTCCAATGGAGGTGACGGAACTCGAATCCGAGTTCGCTAGCTCAAGATATGAATTAATGACTCAAAAGTGGCCAATTTGCAAAAAAGCCCAAAAATTCAAATAAAGTGCAATTGAGTCCAAACTAAAACCTATCAAGTCCAAAACAAATTCAAAGTCCTAAAATCATATAATTCACATAATTCATAAAGTTGGCATGCTTGGGATTCAAATTCTTAAATCGTAAATTTCACAAATTGCATGTATTCACATCATATGTTCAAATAAGGCAAGTTCTTATCAAATAATTCAAGTTGTTCACATAGGAAAATAAAATGAGGGAACATAATTCACACAAGGTCACAAATTAAATAAGGAATCATACAGATTACGAAAAATAAACTCACACGCGATGCGTACCTATACGTGTGAGCGAGCGGGGTGTCACAATCTCCCTCCCCCCCCCTAAGAGAACCTGGTCCCCAGGTTCTACTGCTCGAGTTTCAAGCTCGAACAACTTTTTGTATTCACCCAAGTTCGAGGTTCATGACGTCCCGAGAAGGGTTAGCCCGGTAAGGTCTTCAAACACGAAGGGGTTTATCAACTCTTGAAGTTTTGATGGAATAATTACACACCGCTTGATCCGGGCTAGGAGCAATTCAAACATCTCGCACGGTAGGAGGGTCCAAATTTGATTCATCACCCACCGTTTGATTTGTTCCAAACGAACTCAAGAGCTCGGCATTACACGAGTAGCGTAGTTACTGGACTTTCACCACTCGCACCTTCTAACTCAGGAAGTTCCTCCAAGATGGCCATCCTTCTATTCGCTGTTCCGTTTAAAGTCCATTGAAATCACGACCCTCGGGTTGCCACACACTCGAACTCTCAGGGCCACAACTCAAAAAGGAAAAGCACTCAACAAGCAACAAGTACACGCAAGAAACAATTAGGCAACAATTCAAATAACAATATTAGAATGAATGTTGCACGTGCCATGAATGTTTTGTGTACCGTTCACCATTGTTGAAAATTACTTGACACTCATGTAACACCCCGGAGCGAAGGGCGCCAAATCCCCCGCACCATAGCCCGACACGTGTAACGAAATGGGGACTCCGCCCGGGCATCAAGCCATGGCGAACGGGTGACAAACAAAATCCAACCTAAGCTAGGCGGTCTAGACCCTACTCAGAGCCTGCAATAAAAGCAAACAACAAATACGGAAGCACCAGGATACCGAAAACTGACATACATACTCCGAACATAAACAAGATATACTAAATAGGACGAGTCAAAATATATAAACCCTTACAATAACGAATTAAAGACATAACTTATACATATTTCAAAACTGATCAAAAGAAAAATGCATAAGGAAAACAAAATACAATGCATGTGACTCGAGCTATCCTCAAGCACGACTCAAAGTGTGACACCCCGTCTGCTCGCACGTACAGGTTAGTGCCACGTGTGGGTTTAATTTCCATATTTTCGTTTATTTTCTTATTTAATTGATGCAATCATATTTGAATTATGCTTCCTTTCAATTCATATATGAACTATGTGAAATATTTGATACATATTTACCCTACTTGAACATTTGGTTTGATTACATTAGTTTTGAGAATTTGTTAATTATGGAGTTGAACCCGAACTTGCCTATTTCGTGTATAACATGTTATATGACTCTTAGACTTAATTGTATGATTTAAACTTGTTTTGGACTTGTTTGATTTTGTTTGGACTCAATTGAACTTTTGTTCAAACTTTTGGGCCAATTCGCATTTTGGCCACCCTTGAGTCATTTTCTCGTAACATGAGCTCGGGAACTCGGATTCAAGTTTCGTCTACTCCATTGTACTCGAATCGATGAGTTGGAGACAATGGAACAAGTCTTGCCCTTTTTCGATGCCGTTTTGACCCCTAACGATGCAGATTTTGACCCTACGTACCTAAAACACCCCTATAGCCACTAGGAGACTAGCTTAATCATCTCTTGTCCTTTCCTTGACTTAATGTCAGCCATAACCTCTCTTTCCCTCATCTTTTTCCCCTAATTTTCGAACCAAGCAAGGAGAAAAGGAAGAGAAGAGGATTCCAAACCAAAACCTCCAGTGTTGCACCTTCAAGCTCAAGTCTCAAACCTTTCTTGCTCCATTTCATCAAAGTAAGCAATAATTCTTTCTCTCCTACATCTTGTGGTGATTTTAGACTTCTTATATCATGCTTTAATGTTGGAGTTCATGAGATTTGCTTGGAGTCTTGAATAGTTAGGTCATGTTGATTTTGGAAGAATCTATGCATCTCTTGATTTGTTGAAGTTTTAGGCTATATATGTTGATCAATATGATGTATTTATTACTTGTATTTGCTCCTTCTTCATTGTTTTGTTGGGATATATGTTGGTATTTTGGAATTTGGTCCGAACCCTTGTGTCTCGCCAGTTTTTCACTCCAGACGCGATGCACACGGGCGTTTGGTGCCTTACTGTATTTTTGAAACGCCTGTTTGGGAAGCCAAAATCGTCACAGAAGGGTATGACACGGGCGTTTGACCGTACCTTAACATCACAAAATGGGTGTTTTGGAGGTCGCTGTAAGAAATGTGCTTTTCAACTTCTGTGGATCGATTCCTTTGCTTCCGAGATACTTTTAACTGTCCTTTTGAGTGTTGATTTGCTACTTTAATGTTTCGTTCTTGCCGTGTGCTTTGTTTATGCATGAACCTGAATTTCTATACCTTTGTTTGAACTAACACGATTAATTTGAATTATTGTGGCTCGAATTGATATAAGGTTCAAAGATATGAATCAATATGATTTAAGTGACGTGTTTATGCATCTCATTTTGCATCCTTTGCATTCATAAACATTGCCGAGCGTCATATTTGGTTCATTTTGAGTCTAAGTCTCGGGTCTCGTGTTCTTTTGTTCAGGGCCTCTTCCGAATGTCATTGAACCCTCGGTTTAGGTGTATATTTGCTCCTTTTTGGCCCCGGACTCTACCTACTTTTTCAATAACGTGAGGTTTAGGATCTTTTCTTTTAGTGATGATTTCTCACTGGCATGCGAATATACTGTATATTGATATATTAGATATGTGTAATATGATATGTTTATGACCTTGTCATACGATTAAACGTTTTGAACTATAAGTATAAGCATATATAAGCTTGAAAAAATTTTGCAACGGGGCTATACTCCAACCCGTGTGTTGTCATGCAAGCTAGGATCTACCTCAACATCTTAATGTTAAGGAAGGCACGGAGAGGTACGCGTATAGCATATACCGAGTTACAAGGTAAGGTATGCTCGATAAGGTACGTAAGGTACGTTTATGTATGTAGCGAGTTAAGTGAATTAATGAGATAATTGGTTGTAGAGCCCCGGAGACGTGGGTAAGGATACCCGGGACGAAAAGGGCCGTCGGGTTAAGCCTGTGCACGATCTCCCTTTGGAGTACTTACGCGCGACTCTTGGAGGTTGAGGAGGCGTGGTGCTTCAAGCACATTACGGGTTAGCTACCCCGTGTGCATTGGTAATTAGGTGGAGAGGGTTTGACTCCCGAAACACCGTTGTTGTTGGGGATGGATTTGTTTTATGTATTTACGTTTTCTTGACTTTATTCGTTATAGAGGAATAAGGGTTAAGTGCTCGTACTCGCCGTGCTTTTGTACGATTCATTAATTATGAAAAGGGATAGGAGTTTCCTTTAACTCTAGTACGTTTTGTTTTGATTATGAATGTTTAAGTTTGTTTTGAAAATGATTTGGTGTGCAAAACCCTACCCCGGTTCATAATCTTTCGTTTAATACGTGCTCTGATCTATATTTATATAGCGTGTGGGTGTGCGTTAACCCCCTCACTCAGTCGAGTTGTGACTGACCCCTCTCCTTTTCCTCCTTTAGTTATAGGTTGGCTCGAGCTAAACGAAAAAGTACGTGATCGTGTTGTGCTAGCTAGTTTGGGTCCAGTCAGCATTTCATACTTGCATCTTTTGAATATTTTGATATGTATTTGAATTAAGCTATACTTTGGAGAACTTTGAATACCTTATGTATTTTGGACCGGAATGGCCACGTATATATTTTTGTATGCTTTTGGATCCTGTTATTTGCTTCTGCATATTTGTTTAATTATTTTTCTTGCACGCTATGTTACTATCTTAGTCCCGCTTAGCCTAGTGTGTGTGTGTAGGTGTAGCACCCGAGCGTAAGGTACCACATCCCCCGCACCGAGACCCGACCCGCATATGGAATGGAAGTCCATACACGTGCCAAATCCACGGCGAACGGGGACACAACACACACGCTATGCTAGGCGGGACTAACCCTTGAACCAATCAGTGCAGGAATCATAAAATCAGAGTTACAATAATACGCGGAAGCAAGAATAATCAAACATATATACAGTGAGCCACCAAGCTCCAAAAATAGATATACAAGATCATCCAAATATTCAACGGCACTCACGGCCTACAAAAATCATAACGCTCCAAAACTAAAACTATAATCATAAGCAAAATATCAGCAAGAGTATGAATATGAGACAAAAGGAAGTGCTAAACATAAATGCAAGACCTAGACGACTTGTATTCCCGCCTAGCACTCCTATACCTGCACAAAACAGCTGAAAACAACCGGGTTCAGTCTAAAAGAGACTGGTGGGTATAAAAACGGGGCATAAGATATATAATATCGCATAAATTAAACACATACATGCAAGCCCTAATCCCGTGTGAAGTTTTATAAGAATTTACCAAGTGGTTAAAACAAAAGAAAACATCAACGGGATTACGACGTTCATTTTCATTCATAATTGTTCATAAAGGTTTAAGCTCGGCGAGTGAGCGTGCACAATCTCCAACCTTCTCCTCGTGTAATCATATCATAATTATTGGTTGTCATACATATCTTTCGTGCACATACATAAATGATCATAATCATACATATACACCTTCTTCCTCCGGGTGGTGGACAAGTTAGCTAGACCTGACCACCGAATCATACATAATGGCTAGTGAGGTACATGAATCCTCAAAAGCCCGACTTGCGTTTCCTCGTCAAAACTCCTAACGAGGTCCGTGTCGTCGTAAATTTGGTTGGAACTAGTATATGGGATCCCCGTCAGCCCTTGCTTCCTCGGTTAGCCACATATACTAAGTCCCGGGGCCCGTGAACATAACATACATACCATCTCGCCAATTCATAAAGTAGGGTTTCATAATAAAAAGGGGCATACGTTTGAAATCATTTACCCAAAATGACTCGATTTATATAATTATATATTTTTGGCTTAAAACTTTGCACGTAAGGGATTTATAGGGTTATTTTAGCTAATAGAAGAAAAACCCACCTTTACCAAAGCAAAATAAAGGCACAAGCGTCTCAATGCTCGCCCTCGCCTCCGACCAAACCCGAATCTGTGCAAAAGAAAAGGTATGAGACTCAATGACCACATATGACGCTCGGCAATGAAGTGAATATGACGTGAATGCATGAATGATCATGTTATATCATAAAAATGTTCATGTGCACGATTAAGGAATTTAAAACATATAATTCAAATCATTCATTCATATGTTTCATTTGATTTCATAAATTCTTAAATTCATAACATTCATATAATCTTCATAAATTCATATAAATTCCATAAATTCATAACATTCATAGGTTCACATAAATTTCATAATTTCAAATCATTCATAATATTCATAAATTCATAAATTCATATATTCATAACATTCAAAACATTTATAATGCATATCAATTAATCTAAAATTCATTTAAGAAGCATAACACATATTATTCAATTTCACATTTAGGAATAAAATAAATAGAACGCTCAATTAATATTCAGTAGAATAAATACGCGAAATTGAAATCAATTAATTTCAATGATTAAATTAAATCAATTAATATTCAAAATGCATAATAATTATATATATATAATGTAATATATATAATATATTAAATATATGATATATAATAACATAAGTATATATATATATATATATAATATACATATATACACGTACACACACTCAAACACACCCCATGCATGCAATCATATATCATATTTTACATGCATGAATATATATATATATACTATATATTGTATACAGCATGCATGCAATTTATAACACAAGACCATACACACACAACACAGACATATATATATACGCACACACTTCATACAACCCATGCATGCAACCCACGCACACAATACATAATCATGCATGCACAATAACACGCACACACCTCTGCACAAGAAGAGCAGCAAAAGCAGCAGCAGAACAGCAGCATAACAGCAGCCTAAACCCACGCAGGGGAGAAGAAGAAGACGCAGGTACAGTTTAGGGAAAAACGGGGTGACACCCCCGTGTCACCATCCAACACTAGACCGAGACACGCCCGTGTCTCGGTACAGAAATCCCAGACCCATCTGCACCCCCGTGTCTCGCCAGAAGAGAGGAAAAAGACACCCCCGTGTCGTGCAGCAGTAGCAGCCTCTGTTTTGACAGAAATGGCGCAGAAACAGAGCAACCACTTCAAGAAGAAAGAAGGCAACCCAAGCAGCATTACAAGGTACGAAATGCAGCACAAACTCAACATGAACACACACCACAAAGCTACTAAAATAGACAGCAAAAAGGAAGAAAGGAAACGCAGCAAATGACAGCAACTTCCAGCGGGAAAAACAGAGCAAAGTGAGAAGAAAAACACGGCATGAACGAATCACTCCTTCTCCAACTATTCAACTCAGTTAAGACCAACAAATAAGCAACAAAATATCATATAATCAACAAAGAAATCAGTTCCAAAAGTGATCAATCAAAGCATGGAAGCATACGTGATCTTCCCGTGGAATTTCTGAAATTTCATAAGTGATATCTCATATATATCTCAACAAACATGAAAGCAAAGATCATAAATGTTATGAGAGAGTCAAAACAATTAATATCAGGCTTGGAATCGAGCAAAACCATAAAGAAACGAGGAAGATCAAGATTTTGTCCAAAACCTTTATTCTCGGAAAACAGTCCAGAAATGGATGAAACCATGCTCAAACTTGTGAATGAAAGGGTGAAAATGATCAGAATTAATCATATTACACAACCCTAAGCTTACCTTGATGATTGGTTGAAGTTTGGATGAGATTTGAGCTCCAAAATCTCCAAGGGAAGAAGGGTTTCGGGACTGGACTGAGAGCAGTAGCTTTGGCTGATGTTTTGGGGCTTGTGTGATGATAATCTTGGTCAAGGTTTGAAATATCTAGATAGATGGTTGAGTTAGGGTTAAAAGGAATTAAACCATGGTTAATTTGGTCATAGTTTGGGCAAGATATGGCTGATTTAGTGCAACAAGGTCATGTTGGTCGCCGATTCGTTTTTCGGTTGAAATTCGGAGTTTCAAATGAATTAGGAAAATTATAAGGCTAAGTTTACTAAACTCGAATTTTCGTTACGAGTTCAGCGGAGTTGACGGAACTCGAATCCGAGTTCCCGAGCTCAAGAAATAAAATTCGGAACCAAGGGTACGCTAAGTGCTCGTTAGCCCCCGATTTGGTTCCTCAATTAAAATTTAATTCGTTAACAAATCAAATGAATTCAAAAACATAAATTGAGCATAAAATCATGTTCATAACACATATATGTACAACATATTACAAATTCGTGGTTATTTGACATCATTTCGTAAGAGAACGAAGCACAAAATAAACGAACAACCTCAATCACACAATTCATGCATGAATTATAAAATTCCCATGCACAATTTATAAACTCCATGCATAAATATTTTAATTCCATGCAAAAATATAACATTCATGCAAAAATTATATTCCCATGCATAATATGATTTTCATGCAAAATATTTTAGTTTGCATGCATAATTAAAATCCTCATGCATAAATATATTATACGTGAATATACATATATATATATATAGAATAATCAATTAATTAATTAAAACATGATTAACATATAATTAGGATAATCAATGAATTAATAATAATAATTAAACATATATATATATATATATATATATATATATATATACGAGACATATATATATATAATGAATAATATTAAAATAAAATAATATAATATAATAAAATAATAACAATTATAATAAAATTAAATATAAAACACGTAAAAACAATTAATTCGCGCAATTAGGTAAACACATACGCTCTACCTTTACGTCCGAAAAGTCGGGGCGTTACAATCTCTCCCCCTTAAAAGAATCCGTCCTCGGATTCACTACTCGCTCGGAAACAACTCGGGGTGAAACCTTTACATCTTATCCCCTCGTTCAATCCTTGAGAATCCTTTTCGTGGGGAAGCCTTTACGAAAACCTTATCTCCAATCTCAACCTCCAATTTCTTCTTCCAAAGACCCACATAAATCTTTTGTCGATCCTGAACAGCCTTCATCCGTTGTCTAACTATCTGGAACTTATCAATAACATCTTGTACTGTCTTAGAGGGTTTTCCTTCTTTTCCCTTCTATTAATCCCTTCTTGCGTGGTCCAATTACATTCCTCCAAGTCAAAGAGCAACGGTGATCGACATTTACGTCGATAAAGAGCTTCATAAGGGGCCATTTCAATCGAGGCTTGATAGCTGTTGTAGTAAGCAAACTCACTTATCTGTAACTGCTCATTACACGAACTTCGAAAGTCCAATGCACATGCTCTCAACAAATCCTCCAGATACTTAATCAACCTTTCTGATTTTCCGTCGGTCTGAGGATGGAAAGCTGTGCTGAATTGAAGCCTTGTTCCCAAACACTTCTGCAATTCTTGCCATAACCGTGAAGTAAATCTGGGATCCCTATCCGAGACAATACTAACAAGTACACCATGAAGCCTGACAATCTCATCATTGTATCTCTTGGCCAACTTATTCAGTTATCAGACATTCTGATTGTAAGAAAATGAGCGGATTTTGTCCACCTTTCCACGATAACCCAAATCCCATCAATAAAATTGCTTCAATAAAACCTCAACACCTTCTTTCAGGTTAGCTCTTCTACCTTCCTTGTAGTTCCACATTTCTGAAATAATGTAACGTCCACTCGGGTTGTATTCGTTTACCTCAAACAGAGCTGATGTCACATCTTTGAAAATTTCCTTACCGTAATTCTCCTTCAGGTCTCTCATCTTTCATCGTCTTCATTTATTACTGCCTGTTCTCTGCCATTAATTTTAACCACTTCCTTGTTTCTAAATGCCTTGAGCAGCAAATCCACTGTATTTAATACTTGCAAGTCCCCTTCATTACTCAAAGCAAAGATCACTGTCACTACTTCCGAATCGTGAGTGGGGTAGTTCTGTTCATGCTCTTTCAATTTCCTTGAGGCATAGGCGATTATTCTTCCATTTGCATCAACACACATCCCAAACCTTCCTTTTGAGGCGTCCGTAAAAACTGTATATCTTTCTGTACCTTCGGGAAGTGCTACTACAGGAGCGGTGGTCAACTTTTCCTTGTAACAATATAACCCAGAATTGCTACCTGATCGATCCAAAACTCGCCTTTGCTAAACTTAGCTTACAATCCGATGCTCTTTTAAGGTATCCAACATAATCCTGAGATGCCTGGCATGATCTTCCGGAGTTCTCGAATAAACCAAGATGTCATCGATGAAGATTACCACAACTTATCCTTCCATCATAACTGAACACTCCCGAGCTAACTGATCTGTCTGAAGACTACCACCCAGTGGCGAACTCACCCAACAACAAGAAGAAAAAGCAAATAACAGACAAGCACAGAATAGCAACTAAGTCACAAGAAATAAAAGAATGCGTGACACCCAAATCAAAGAGTGCATGAATGCTCATGTTATGTATGCATAGGGTACCTTCTACCACTGCTGTGGGATCGATCTCTGCATCTTGCTCTTCACCTTCAAGGGCGTAAGCACGAGCCTGAATCATTGGCCTTCGAACTCCCTTTTTAAATCCCGGAGTCTTGTCGGGGCATGTATCCGCCATATGATCAGCCTTTCCACATATTAGGCATAAACCCAACCTCTTCCAGCATTTGTGATAATTGTGAGTTGGCCCTCCACAATATGTACATGGTGGCTTGGATAATCGTGCTTCACTCGGACGTTGTCGATCCCTTGTTGGTGCAGGCAAAGCTATTGGAACCGGTGGAGTTGGTCCTCCCACTCTTAGCTTCTTAAACGGACCCTTTGGAGGGGAAGTAGCTTGTACCATAGGTCGCTTTCCCGAACTTGTTTCAGAACCTCGCCCCATCAGTGGCCTAAAAATCGGATCTTTCTTCTTATACTCCTCTTCTTGGACTAGAGACCTCTGTACAGTGTCGGCAAAAGACTCGAAATTGTGACCTGCCTGATCGTGTCTCAAATCCTGTCTTAACCCCGCAATGAATTTTCTTGCTTTCCTTTTTTCATCCCGGGTGACGTGAGGAGCATATTTCCCAAGTCGGTTAAATACTGTGAGATATTGGGTCACCGTACACGCTCCTTGCTTAAGATCCATGAACTCTTGCTCCTTTCTCTCTCTCACTACCTCCGGCACAAAGCATTCTCTGAATTCTCTTTTAAAAACCTCCCAAGTTATTTCCTCTTCATCGACCTCAAGTTTCTCCCTTATTCGTTCCCACCATTCATATGCATCTCCATCAAGTTGGAATATAGCAAATTGAGCCTTCTCTTGTGTGGTGAATTGTCGGACCCCAAATATCCTCTCTAGTCGAATCAACCAACCCTCCGAGACCGCATCGTCAATAGAACCAGAAAACCGAGGGGGGTTGTAGCTCAGAAACACCCCATGAGGATCTCTATTATTATGGTTTAGCGGAGGAGCTTGTTGTTCTGCTTGTTGTGGTGGGGGAGCTTGAGCCCTTCTAAGCTCTACATAGTTGAAAACCGCTTCCATGAAATTCCCCATATCTATCGGTGGTGCTTGTGGTTGAGGCGGAGGCGTAGGAGATCGATCATGATGTCGACGATGTCCGGGAGATCTCTCACGATGTCTACGTGGAGGCATCCTGTTCAAGAAACACTAAAATGCATGCTATCTTTAGTCCATGCATGCAAGTGCAATTAATTCGATCAAAATTCAAGACTTAGAGCACACAAGCAAGTAAACAATGCATATGCAACACATTGACAAGTTGTTCCTAAAGCCGAACGACCTAACTGACTCAACACGACACTAGAGCCCGGGTTTTGCAACCCTAAGCTCTGATACCACTTAAGGATGTAGCACCCGAGCGTAAGGTACCACATCCCCCGCACCGAGACCCGACCCGCATATGGAATGGAAGTCCATACACGTGCCAAATCCACGGCGAACGGGGACACAACACACACGCTATGCTAGGCGGGACTAACCCTTGAACCAATCAGTGCAGGAATCATAAAATCAGAGTTACAATAATACGCGGAAGCAAGAATAATCAAACATATATACAGTGAGCCACCAAGCTCCAAAAATAGATATACAAGATCATCCAAATATTCAACGGCACTCACGGCCTACAAAAATCATAACGCTCCAAAACTAAAACTATAATCATAAGCAAAATATCAGCAAGAGTATGAATATGAGACAAAAGGAAGTGCTAAACATAAATGCAAGACCTAGACGACTTGTATTCCCGCCTAGCACTCCTATACCTGCACAAAACAGCTGAAAACAACCGGGTTCAGTCTAAAAGAGACTGGTGGGTATAAAAACAGGGCATAAGATATATAATATCGCATAAATTAAACACATACATGCAAGCCCTAATCCCGTGTGAAGTTTTATAAGAATTTACCAAGTGGTTAAAATAAAAGAAAACATCAACGGGATTACGACGTTCATTTTCATTCATAATTGTTCATAAAGGTTTAAGCTCGGCGAGTGAGCGTGCACAATCTCCAACCTTCTCCTCGTGTAATCATATCATAATTATTGGTTGTCATACATATCTTTCGTGCACATACATAAATGATCATAATCATACATATACACCTTCTTCCTCCGGGTGGTGGACAAGTTAGCTAGACCTGACCACCGAATCATACATAATGGCTAGTGAGGTACATGAATCCTCAAAAGCCCGACTTGCGTTTCCTCGTCAAAACTCCTAACGAGGTCCGTGTCGTCGTAAATTTGGTTGGAACTAGTATATGGGATCCCCGTCAGCCCTTGCTTCCTCGGTTAGCCACATATACTAAGTCCCGGGGCCCGTGAACATAACATACATACCATCTCGCCAATTCATAAAGTAGGGTTTCATAATAAAAAGGGGCATACGTTTGAAATCATTTACCCAAAATGACTCGATTTATATAATTATATATTTTTGGCTTAAAACTTTGCACGTAAGGGATTTATAGGGTTATTTTAGCTAATAGAAGAAAAACCCACCTTTACCAAAGCAAAATAAAGGCACAAGCGTCTCAATGCTCGCCCTCGCCTCCGACCAAACCCGAATCTGTGCAAAAGAAAAGGTATGAGACTCAATGACCACATATGACGCTCGGCAATGAAGTGAATATGACGTGAATGCATGAATGATCATGTTATATCATAAAAATGTTCATGTGCACGATTAAGGAATTTAAAACATATAATTCAAATCATTCATTCATATGTTTCATTTGATTTCATAAATTCTTAAATTCATAACATTCATATAATCTTCATAAATTCATATAAATTCCATAAATTCATAACATTCATAGGTTCACATAAATTTCATAATTTCAAATCATTCATAATATTCATAAATTCATAAATTCATATATTCATAACATTCAAAACATTTATAATGCATATCAATTAATCTAAAATTCATTTAAGAAGCATAACACATATTATTCAATTTCACATTTAGGAATAAAATAAATAGAACGCTCAATTAATATTCAGTAGAATAAATACGCGAAATTGAAATCAATTAATTTCAATGATTAAATTAAATCAATTAATATTCAAAATGCATAATAATTATATATATATAATGTAATATATATAATATATTAAATATATGATATATAATAACATAAGTATATATATATATATATATAATATACATATATACACGTACACACACTCAAACACACCCCATGCATGCAATCATATATCATATTTTACATGCATGAATATATATATATATACTATATATTGTATACAGCATGCATGCAATTTATAACACAAGACCATACACACACAACACAGACATATATATATACGCACACACTTCATACAACCCATGCATGCAACCCACGCACACAATACATAATCATGCATGCACAATAACACGCACACACCTCTGCACAAGAAGAGCAGCAAAAGCAGCAGCAGAACAGCAGCATAACAGCAGCCTAAACCCACGCAGGGGAGAAGAAGAAGACGCAGGTACAGTTTAGGGAAAAACGGGGTGACACCCCCGTGTCACCATCCAACACTAGACCGAGACACGCCCGTGTCTCGGTACAGAAATCCCAGACCCATCTGCACCCCCGTGTCTCGCCAGAAGAGAGGAAAAAGACACCCCCGTGTCGTGCAGCAGTAGCAGCCTCTGTTTTGACAGAAATGGCGCAGAAACAGAGCAACCACTTCAAGAAGAAAGAAGGCAACCCAAGCAGCATTACAAGGTACGAAATGCAGCACAAACTCAACATGAACACACACCACAAAGCTACTAAAATAGACAGCAAAAAGGAAGAAAGGAAACGCAGCAAATGACAGCAACTTCCAGCGGGAAAAACAGAGCAAAGTGAGAAGAAAAACAGGGCATGAACTAATCACTCCTTCTCCAACTATTCAACTCAGTTAAGACCAACAAATAAGCAACAAAATATCATATAATCAACAAAGAAATCAGTTCCAAAAGTGATCAATCAAAGCATGGAAGCATACGTGATCTTCCCGTGGAATTTCTGAAATTTCATAAGTGATATCTCATATATATCTCAACAAACATGAAAGCAAAGATCATAAATGTTATGAGAGAGTCAAAACAATTAATATCAGGCTTGGAATCGAGCAAAACCATAAAGAAACGAGGAAGATCAAGATTTTGTCCAAAACCTTTATTCTCGGAAAACAGTCCAGAAATGGATGAAACCATGCTCAAACTTGTGAATGAAAGGGTGAAAATGATCAGAATTAATCATATTACACAACCCTAAGCTTACCTTGATGATTGGTTGAAGTTTGGATGAGATTTGAGCTCCAAAATCTCCAAGGGAAGAAGGGTTTCGGGACTGGACTGAGAGCAGTAGCTTTGGCTGATGTTTTGGGGCTTGTGTGATGATAATCTTGGTCAAGGTTTGAAATATCTAGATAGATGGTTGAGTTAGGGTTAAAAGGAATTAAACCATGGTTAATTTGGTCATAGTTTGGGCAAGATATGGCTGATTTAGTGCAACAAGGTCATGTTGGTCGCCGATTCGTTTTTCGGTTGAAATTCGGAGTTTCAAATGAATTAGGAAAATTATAAGGCTAAGTTTACTAAACTCGAATTTTCGTTACGAGTTCAGCGGAGTTGACGGAACTCGAATCCGAGTTCCCGAGCTCAAGAAATAAAATTCGGAACCAAGGGTACGCTAAGAGCTCGTTAGCCCCCGATTTGGTTCCTCAATTAAAATTTAATTCGTTAACAAATCAAATGAATTCAAAAACATAAATTGAGCATAAAATCATGTTCATAACACATATATGTACAACATATTACAAATTCGTGGTAATTTGACATCATTTCGTAAGAGAACGAAGCACAAAATAAACGAACAACCTCAATCACACAATTCATGCATGAATTATAAAATTCCCATGCACAATTTATAAACTCCATGCATGAATATTTTAATTCCATGCAAAAATATAACATTCATGCAAAAATTATATTCCCATGCATAATATGATTTTCATGCAAAATATTTTAGTTTGCATGCATAATTAAAATCCTCATGCATAAATATATTATACGTGAATATACATATATATATATATAGAATAATCAATTAATTAATTAAAACATGATTAACATATAATTAGGATAATCAATGAATTAATAATAATAATTAAACATATATATATATATATATATATATATATATATATATATATATATATATATATATATATATACGAGACATATATATATAATGAATAATATTAAAATAAAATAATATAATATAATAAAATAATAACAATTATAATAAAATTAAATATAAAACACGTAAAAACAATTAATTCGCGCAATTAGGTAAACACATACGCTCTACCTTTACGTCCGAAAAGTCGGGGCGTTACAGTAGGTCCTCGTTCGCTTAGACTTGAATTCATGTATGGACTCCCATTTCATATGTGGATTCGGGTCTAGGTGCGGGGGATGTGGTGGCTCGTCGCTCCAGGCGTCACATCCTAAAGTGGTATCAGAGCTCCGGGTTGTAACAGCCCTACTCAAGGCCAAGTTGAGAAAGGTAAGTAAAGGGCAACTCAGGAGGCGTTTATAACCTCGATCCCTATTAACTCACTTCATGCATTGCATTTTATGTGACTTATGTGTTTTTATGTGTTACATTTTACTAAATGTTCATAGATTTAATTCTTTTAACCCGTGCCTTGAAACTCTTTTCATAAAATCCTAGAATTCTAGTATTCATTTCTTTCTAGAACCTAAAAACCCTTCATATGCTTCAAAACCCATTCCTACAGTTTTAGGTTGGAAATTACGAAAATACCCCTACAGCTCAAAAATATTCCTATATCTCCCGAAACACTTTCACTACCCAATATTTTAACCAAAATAATCCTCACATTATTTCGAGGATCGTGATACTCTCCTTACACCATAATTCCCATCCTAACTCCCGTAGTATCAAAAACCGGCAAAAACCCTAGCTTATGATTCGATCATCAATAAGACCTTATTCATCTACCTTTTGATATTCAAAATTATAACCAAAACGACCCTCAAATTATTTCGTGAATTGTCATGCATTTACCAAAAACTCGATTTCACCTATAGCATATTTATAAATATTTTCCTATTTAAAACTCCTCATTTTATTTTAAAATAATTAGCTTTTATTCAATAGTCGAAATTATATTTATAACGATCCTTGAATTTTTCTCTACAATATAGTGATTTTTCCAAACTTTAAACTTTATCATGGCTTCGATTATATAATTTTCTTATGATTTTCATCATCTTTAATGTTCATAATTTATAAACAAAAACTCCAAATATTTCATGTTTATAACTAAAACGAATCTCATTTTTCATTCATTCTTCCCTTAATTCACTACATCAAAATTTTACCTCTCGACTCTTGAATAAATTTTATATTATTTTTACATTTATTTTTATTCCAAATGACATCATCCATGACCTCATGCTCTTCTAGAAGAATTAAACAAATGAGCATAATTTCTCCACATTTCTTAGTTAATAACCTAGCATTTGTTCAAATTATAATTAAACCACATCTTCAATTTAATTACCAAGCATTTGTTGAAACCTTAGGCAACCACATCTCCCTTAAACTCTCATTTATTGCTTAGAAACCCCTCATGACTACCTATAAATACCCCCCTTAAGCCTCATTTATACCTCGCATTCAACACACAAAAATCACTCTCTCCCTCTCCCATTCTCACGCCAACCCCTCTCCCTCTCTCTCTAAGGTATGTTTTCTTCTATTATTTCATGTTTTATATAATGTTCTTAGTATAGAAATAATAGTAGCATGCCTAGGATTATTTAAACTATGCTTTAGGAATTTATTTTATGAAATATGTGCATAGTTGATAGTTTAAATATAATGTGAGCACATTATGGAATTTTATTTAATTATATGCATGAATTATGATATGATATAATGTGATTATGTATTTAAATGTTTATGATCTTGTTCATGCCAAGAATAATTTATTTAGAATTATTTTTCATAGAAAGTTCATATATTTTGCTATATTATGCTTTAATCTTATGTTATGAATATGAATGTGATAGAACATGTTACACACCCTCTTTGAATATTCAAATAAGCTCAAGAACATGTTCATAATGTTCTTGAATATGTGTGTGTGCATGTGTGTGCCGTGATCAATGTGTGTGTGTGTGTGAATTTGATTTTGTGTTATAAAGTGTTTAATTCACATGAAATTGAATAGTAAATGTTTTTAATAGTAATTTTGACTTTTTGGTCAACCAAAATACTTATAATTTCGAAATTATTACAAAAATAATTATAAAATAAGTTTTGGAATTTTTAAAGAAATATTTTTCCTAAATTTTTCCAAAAATCAATAAACTATGTAATATTTTTCAAAAGATAACCTACATTGTCAAATTTAACCTTGAATTTCATTTCAAACCTTACAATTAGAATTATAGTATGGTTGATAAATATTTAATTAAGTTAAAGATCCCATAAACCCTAATTTGTTAATCAAATTCCCTTAAACGGGTAAATTTGGGGTTTACCGGGAAATCTTTAACGCATTACATAACGTGTATCTTCTCTAATTATTTCATTGAAGTATTGGTGTAATTAGTTAGTTAGGAACTAAGAACCTAGTTCTAAGCCAGTAGTAGTTATTACTTTCAGGCGAACCTAGGATCGAAGAGTGGAATCCTCACAGTTCCACTTAAATCTCGATACCGGTGGGGGTTTTAAATCTTTTCAACTGAAATCATGATAAAATACTTTACTTTATTTCTTGAATTTCTTTCAAGTTATCCTTCCCTTTATGGGAAAATAATTCTTGTTAATTATTGAAAACATACATTTACCCGAAAAGTACTTAGTACTTTCTTATGGGTAAATATTCTCGTCTTGCAAGCAAAGTTATTGTTTTTCCTATGGGCCCGGTGGTCTTGGTAGAAGTAGTAGTCCGGGAGGCACGGGCCGAGGTCTACTATTATACCAGCCGCCAACTAGATCTTGGTGATGGTCTAACTGGAGGTTAGTTATTCCACACCAAGTGACGGGAAAAGGTACGTCCCTCCCAAACTCATGTATATCGTCACTAGGGGTAGCTCCCTGAGGTGACACCAGAGGAAGAAGGATGGTATTGTATTGTTGTATTTCTTTTTACTGAGTAACGACATCTTGATCAATGTCGTTACGAATATTCTTGGTTTTTAAGGAGTTATGGTTGGAGACGCCTAGCTTGCGGGCATGAAAATCATTTTCAAAACGGTTCATAAGTTTTCCAAAAAGTATAGCCTATATTCCCCCTACTCCTATTTCAAAACAATATGAACCGGATATTATTGTCATATATTTATTTGTTACTATATAGTATATACATTTCAAACCAAGACTTTCTTGGTCAAAACACTTCAAAAATCTTGCTTACAATCATAACCCTCAACCCCCGTCACTTAGTCATTTTGACTAACCCTCCTGTTCTTTCAATTCATGATTTCAGGAATCTATACAGCGATGCCTTAGAGGTATCTTGAAGCTTTAAGGTGTCACATTCCAGTTAATTAGAGTAATCACGAGTGCATGTACATCTTACAATAAGCACTCTTCTCTAAAGTCAGAACTTTTGCTGTAAACACTTATCCAACTTAATAATATGTGCTTTGTTATGTATTGTCCCCTTTTATTTGCTCAAGTTTATTTTCCGTTGCCTTTAAATTTCATACTCTGGTATTGCATAGTCTTGTCCGTTCGCCGGAGTATTTCTCGAGTGCTAGGTCTCACATCCACTCGGGGAGTACTACGGTGCGGAGTTGTAGTGTTAAGGGGCGCTACACGGGTTATAAAACCGGAGTACTAGTGTCGTGTTGTGTCGAGTCTAGGTCGTGCGGGTTAGGAACAACGTGATAACGTGTGCATTGCATTAAGACATATGGAATTTCTTGAATTATGTGTTTTAAATTTCACTTTCAATTTATTAATTGTTGCATTCTTGCATTTTACTTACGTTTATTACTTTAACTATGTGTCATAACCACTTATTAACCGCGTGCATTATATTTTTGTCTAGTTGTATATTGCAGGTTAACGCCTACTACCGAGTCATATAGACAACCAAGGTAACCAATTGTTCTCCCTATCTATCAAGATGCACGGAAAAGCACCTCGATTCCCCACAAGAGATTCTCAGGCCTCCTCGAGTACACCCTTACCTGAAGTGCAATTCCTATGTGCCTATTGTATGGGCCAAATCACACCTATGGAGATTGTAGGAAGCGGTTGGGAACCTGTTTCGGATGCGGTGCTCCCGACCACAAGATTGATGCATGTCCCCAAAATGATGAAAGAAGAGCTAAAGAAGCCGAAAGGTTGGCCCGATTTATGGATGGAATTAGAAGGGACCTTAAGGACATTAAGCCCGGAACTCAACCAAATGAGTGGGTCGAGTCCACGTGGAGAGCTCTAAAAACCGAGTCGAAGGAATTACGGCGAAAGAACATGGCGGGAAGGTTGGAATTAGGGAGTAGTTCGGGGTCGGGATCAAAACGGAGCCGAGGGTTTAGTCAACCGAGGTCAAACAAGAATAAGAAGATGAAAGAGACTCAACTACCGGAACAACCTCCTTGCGCTCATTGTAAGAGCACAACCCACATCTATGAGAATTGCTAGAAAAGGTTGGGACGTTGTTATGGGTGTGGTTCGCCAAACGATAAGTTGGACGCATGCGATCGACTGAGTCCAAAGAAACAGCCGAGAGGTAACCGCATTCATAGCACGAGCATTCATCTTGCATAACACTTTTATATGTATTTATGATGTGCGTTTTACACTATTGTTACTTGTTGTTTCCTTGTGTAATTGGATGATAACGTGGCGCATAGCATAAGCAAATCTAACATACCATTCATGAGTTTGATGTCTTCGTGCTAGCATGTATGAGATCTCTACACCTCCAAGTGAAGTTTTCCTCGGAGTAATGAGAACCGGGGTAAGAAGAAGGTGAAAATTCAAAGGATTTAGAGGAGATAATTACAAGAAGGCTAAGGACACTACGAAAAGGGAAGGATCCTTTAAGAATGAGTAATCAAGGGAGCGTTGAAAGAACAATTGAAACTGCGATCCGGGAACAAGTATTCGAACTCAATACCTAGAAAGTAAACGAGTAACTCCCTGTTTTAGGGTAACTTTAATGAAGCTCCACGAAACCGTCTAACCCGAGTAAAGAGCAAAGGGAAAACCTTGGAAAGTGCTTTAATTCGAGGTCCAAACTAATGATAAAGCGATGGGATTCGTGCGGACCGAAGGTAAACTAAATTCTTTAAGGGATACGTAACAAAGATCATCAGAGAAGGTTCGAATATCATAGGGTTAGGGGATAATGAGCACTACGGACCATCAAGAAAGAGTTTCCAATTATACAAATCCATTAGAAGTCAAGCTCGGGAAAGAGAAAAGAAACGGAGAAGAATTGAGACACCTCAGATTCGGGTAAGGAAGAAGTTGTATTGAGAGAAGTTGAAAAGAATCGATCATTATAGTGATTGCAAGTTTATGGAGGAACCAAGATATGAGAAGTTTTATCTTCGGGATGGATTGGAGTTTACTTTCCGGATCAAAGTTGAATTTACCATGTTGTGAAGTCGAATTAGGAGATATAAAGCAACAAATAAAAACGTTAAAGAAAGGCAAAGAGTTTTGGAAGGAAATTATCTACCCAAGTGCAAGTCAATAGAGAACAAGTCATGCAACTAATTCGAATCCGTAAAGAGTAAAATCGGGGGAATTCCATCGAGGTGATAACTAATTAAAGATTCGGAACAATAATTGGAGGTCGATTACTAGGAAGAAGTTAGGATGTTAATTCCATCGAAACATAAGAATTGGATTCAAGAAATTGCGATCTCAGACCGTGAAGATATACAAGTTGATGTAAGAAGATTCACGGAGATTTTGAAGACCGTGGGGTTTTAAAAGAATTCAAGAATTATCTGGCCATGGTCCAAAGTCACCTAGGACATGCTCTTACACCTTTTGGCCGAGCACAGGAATGGTTAATTCAAAGAGGAGTAGATAGAAACTTTCAAAATGGCTCGACCAGAGCAACTCCACACCACTACAAGGGGATTGTTAGGCTGGACAAGGAGAGTCCATCGAGTGGATACGGTGATTAGAACATACGGAGTTGGAGGAAGAAATTGATTATCAATTTAGGATCCTTCCAAGAAGCTTGAGACCGAGGTTGTCGAGCAGTAAGCCTTACAACACCAACTTTAGCTACTCACCTAATCATCCGGATGTCAAGAAGTTCCAAACAACGATGAACGGTACACAAATCATTCATGGCACGCACATCATGCATTCTTGTTTTGCTATTTGGGTTATTGTCATTTGTTCTTATGTGTATTTGATACCTATTGAGTGCTACGCGATAAGGATACCCAGTTGAATATAGCTTGTGTACAAGACACATTTCTCCCAATCTCTTTTCTCTCTCTCTCTCTCTCTCTCCTCTCCCACTCTCTCTCCCATGGGTACTACGCGCGGGTTCGGTTACGAGCCCATAACTCGATCATTTCTCGATGGAATTCGACAAACGAATAGTCCGTTTCGATTATCTCGGCGAGACCGAAGCAAGAGTACCAATTGCACTGCCTAACAACGAACGGTGGTGGATTTATGGTCGGATTTCAGTAGCAGCGGCGGAGGTGTTAGACCGCCCCACTTTGCCGGCCTTCGTGGCGGTTTCCGGCCCTCTCCTCGGTGCACGCACCCTATTCCCAGCTCTTGAGTCATGTTGAGTCTGTCTAGGTCGTATGACCTAGGAATAACTGCGCATTGCATTTGTTTGACTTGATATTGCGATCCTTCGACATGAATTGTTTCGTGATTATATGATTGTGTGCACATTGTGACTTTGATTATGCACCATCTTATTTTACGTACTTTATAAATTTCAAATAATTATTACATTTACGTGATATACGTGTTACATTTTATTTGCATCCTAATCCGCATGCATCGAATTTAGTGTTCGAATTTCAGGGTGCCCTATGAGTCAACACTGAGGTTTCCCTCCGTCAACGCTACCTATTGGTACTACAACGGAAACACACCATAATTCGAAGATGTAAGGATTCTTTACCAAGATCAATGTTCATGAAAAGGTTCAGAGTTGAAGGAATGAGATTTGCTATATTGACTTACTACCTTAAAGTCAATTGAAAGATGAAGTCGACGAATTCTAACCTTGAGGATTCGTTCCCTTAGAAGTAGTCACCTTGTTGAGGAAATGAGTCAATAGAGGAGAATTTGATCAAGTAGAACCGTTTTGAAGGAGTTTGACGAGCTTTCGCCTTGATGGTTCGTTTATTTGGGAGTAGTCACCTTGTTGATGGAAACGAGTTAATGTAGAAGAATGCGATCAAATAATATCCGAGAAAGTTCAAGGAATGTGGGTAGGTAACCATGTTACTTAAGCAACGAGCTACAAACCATCAGTGAGGGTTGAAGGTTTTGGTGCCGTTTAGAGTTAACGAACGACAAGGCAAGATTGATTGTTAGCTCTTTGGGTGTTTCTTCAAGATGAGATGGAAGATATTGTTGATGTGGGAACAGGACACCTAGATGAAGAAAGACCTTATCCAAGTTTCAGAATCATATACCATGGATTGCTTTGGGGAAGTACTTAGCACCACGATCATCCAACGAAACTCTGAGGTAAATATCTAATTGACAAACGAATCATGGACAACCCCTTGAAGATGAGCAGATTAAGATTTAACACATAAATGAGAATTCTTGGGAGAAACTAAAGATGATTCTAGTTGAGCAAGGATTACGGTCTAGTAAGGGGTTTGGTGATAAACGAGCTTTGTTGAGTTACCACTTTATGAAAAGACTCAAGACAAAGAGGTTCAGATGACGAGGGTTGTATCATTGACGGCTTAAATAACTCCTACTACTTCATCTCAACTTCCTGTCAAGAGTTTGACCCTACGGTGATCGGTACGCCAGGCATTCACGGCATTTGCATACATGCATCGCTTAAATATTCTTATCTTGTTTGTGGGTGTTGACTATTGTTATTTCAATTGTGATAACTTGGATACCTGATCTAGTAATTGTAACTTGAAATTCCTACTCGTTATGAACCGTTGCTGAGATGATGAATGAGTTATGTACTTATGTGAACTATTCATGCCTATGTGATTTAAAACTCTCTTGATTGCTCACTAACTTCCCATATAACATATATACATACTGTAACCTTGTTTTATAGGGATTCCATCGCGATATCCCCCTTGATTTGAGGTGTGAGCATTGAATCTATACTCAAGGGACACCGATATCAGTTGTATAAGGTACACCAAACATGCATCGCATACTTTTCGTCAAGCGTTACTATGATGTGTGTATGTATGAATAACTGATCAGTAGATTTATGTGCAAGAGAGACCTTAGGTTCCCTCTTTTTTTTTTACGTGTTGGAGAGATGTAGGATTCTCTCTATTTATGTGGTAGAAAGATGTTGGGATCTTTCTAAGTTTTATGCGCGAGAGATGTTGGATTCTCTCGTACTTAGATATTCGGAGATGCTGGATTCTCTTGAATCCAGGGGTTTGAGGAATGCTGGATTTTCTCAAACTAGAATGTTGGCAGATGCTGGAATCTGTCCGACTTAGGTTGAGAGACGGGGTTCTCTCAATTATGTGCTTGAGAGACGGGGTTCTCTCTTTTATATGTGCTCGAGAGACGGGGTTCTCTCTCTTGTGGGTGCTGAGGGACGGGGCTCTCTCACTTACGTGTTGAGAGATGGGATTCTGTCTTGTTTGTGGTGGTTGCGTTACGCGTTGATCTGACTACGTGTAGCAAGTGGTGCATCTGAGACGACATCGAGGTTGGGTGCAGTTGCAGCTATCCGGTCATGGGAATGACCGACCGAGTTCGAAACAACTAGCGGATCAAGTACTCGCACGGACCTCGACGATAACAAGACATCCTAAAGGAGGTTCGGTGTAGATGACAGGAGTATGCCTCACCATTAGAGTTATGATCTCACGCGAGTTCGGGAGAAGGGTTGGAGCACTACAACTCGAGTATCTACATTTTTGCAGTGGAACCTGGGGACCAGGTTCTCTTAAGGGGGGAAGGTTGTTACGCCCCGTATTCTCGA
Organism: Lantana camara; assembly: GCA_037501455.1. Taxonomy (NCBI): domain Eukaryota; kingdom Viridiplantae; phylum Streptophyta; class Magnoliopsida; order Lamiales; family Verbenaceae; genus Lantana; species Lantana camara. The sequence goes on from CM074865.1 coordinate 41,792,554, forward strand.
AAGACATCCTGACGACATTTACAAGTCTCTACACTTGTGTGTGTTTAATTTAAGAATTCTTGAATTATGTGATTTAATGTAAATTCAATTTAATATGTGTTCATTCGAATTATTCTAAGATTAATTGCCAACTCGATTAATTACGCGCATATTTAACCCTAACCTTCTAATTTGATTTAATTCAAATTTATTCCATGAAATAATTGTCAAGTTGATTTTAAATCCACCATGTTACTTAACTCATTTAATTTCGGTTTACTTGAATTCCTTAAGATTTATTGTCAATCATGTGTTTACGAGATTTTTCCGGCGACCTTCGGCGGCGGTCCGGCCAAATTCCGGCAGCTACAGTGGTGGCGTTCCGGCGGCGTCTGGTCAAAATGTTCGTCTCGTAGTGGTGAGTTCAACGCCACTTTCCGTTCATTAATCGGACACTCGATCTATTTATTACGAATTATTTTGCGTAATTGTGATTATTTGAATTAATTGTTTTAAGTGCAAATAAACTGGTTATTGTTGGTTTGTTGATCGAGATGTATTCCAATCGTACATGAAAACATGTATTGAATGGATTGTGATATGTATGAATGTTTCGATTTACAATTTGAATCCCGATGTGATGAATTTATGCTATGTGTTTAGATATGAAGGGGTGTTAGTGTAATATTTAGAAACTAATCTTTTATGTGACTAAATGAACTTGAATGATATTTTAGAAGAACGAACATGTTGTGATTTCTCTATATGAATTTGAGACGTTCTCAATGTTATGTTTGTTGTAAATTGTGTTTCAAATATAAAATTGAGATACATGAAAGATGCTTGAATAACTTGAGACTTTATGCATGATAGGAGTTACAATTGTAATATCTTGATTTACGCTTATTACTTGAAAATGGTATATTATGAATTATGATAAATTGATAATTGTCATGCTTGTAAGTAATTAATTCCTAGTTGAATAATTGTATAAACACTTTAAACGAACAATTATGCTTAGTAATCAACTTGGGGGATGTAAGTGTAATATTTATGAAACTAGGAATGTGACTTGAGGTGGTGTACCAAACATGTTGTGAAGTTGTAAAGTATGATCTTAAGTGAATTAAATACACTCTTTATTTATATCAAGCATGCCATCTACGTACAACAACCTTGTGTGTTTATACGATCAAGTTGCTCTTACTTATGCACTTTATAACTCGTCATGAACTTGATGCTTAATTCTAATATTATAATTGAACCCTGTGACATTGGATGATTTAATATGCATTTTGTGAATACATTGACTTCCTAAATTGATCGTGCATCTTTGGATATGGAATTACGTGTCGGTTGCTTGTAAATATGACCTTGTTGGGCATTGATATGCCTTGAATGACCTCGACACCTTATCCAAGCACAACATGAACACTTATGCATAACCACGATCATGTTGAGCAACGCCGTGCGTCTTGTTTGGTTCATATAGAGTCTATGTCAGGGCTTCTGTATGTCTTGTCACAGAGTTTGGTGGTGCCGGTGGGCCCGAGGTTTAGGGTGTTTGGCCCTTCACACGCTCAAACTCTACTTTCACGAGGTGAGGTTTAGGATTTTGTATAGTTATGCGACCTATGGCCTTAATATGCTGATTTCAACCCTTGCATGCGAGTATATCTATTATCAATACGTATGTGTTGGATATGATATGTTTATGGCCTTGTGAATCAGCTCTGTTTTGGAAAATTAGATATGAAAGCTTATGTAAGCTGTTTTGAAAAGTTATGTTATGTTATGATCTGTTCTGTAGCGAGTTAGCCATGATATATGGTATCTGTTCTGTTTTGTTCTGTTATGGATCCCAGGAGCTATGGGTAAGGAATCCCTGGGACGGTATAGGGCCGTCAGGGCTCGGCCTATGCATAGTCTCCATTTGAGATATCAATGCGTGACTCAGGGAGATAGGGGAGGCGTGATATCTTGAGCCTTCGGTGTACAGCCGGGGAGGACTCTTGTGGGTTCGCTACCCCTTGAGGGTTTGTCTGATATGGATGGTTTGGGGACGGTACATCCCCTCCATCATTGGTGTGACGGTTGGATTGACTTTTGTATTCTATGATTTGATATGTACTGAGGAGTAAAGGTTGGAAGCTCGTACTCGCCGAGCATGTGTTCTGTTCTGTCTGGGAATCATGAATCGAGATAGAGTTTCTGAAATGTTTTCTAAAGCTTATACTTATAACTATCTTTTGGGTACTTTTGGAAATATCTTTGGTATGCAACACCTATCTCCGGTTCATGAGTCCACCCTTCTGATATGTGCTATGCTCTATATATATACAGTGGGTGTGCGTTAGCCCCCTCACTCAGTCAGTTGACTGACATCTCATTTTATCTTTTAGTTGTAGGTTTCTTTTGGCTTGAGCTAGGCGGAAGTGAGTCTTCTGAGACACACTTGTCGGTTTAGTTGGTGTTAAGATGCATTTGTCACATATTCTATTTATGTTATGCATTCTTATTTCGCTTTTGGAGATTATGTTTTATGCTCTACTTAGACTTAGACCCGTATGGAGTTAGTATGCTAGCATTTGGATGTAATTAGCTATTTTACTGATACTTATATTGGTTTATTACGTTGCGATGATTTGAGATTCGGGACTAGGTATCTATGCTAGTTGAACCCGTCACCTGTTATATATGCTGATATTCGGGACTAGGTATCTATGCTAGTTGAACCCGTCACTTATTTTGTACGTTGATTTAATTGCTTCCGCTATCTGATGATAATTGTTTAAATTGTTTCCGCGCTCTGAGTCTGTTGAGTTAGATCCGCCTAGCCTAGTGTGTGAGTTGGTCTCCCTTTCGCTTTGATTCGGATTCGGGCATGGACTTTCCATTTCGTGACCTGGTCTGGGTCTTAGTGCGGGGGATGTGGCATCCTCCGTTTGGGGTGTTACATTACATCAAAATATTTCACAAGAATTCAAGCAAAATTCATGAAAATGCCTAAAACCCTTACTATTCACATATATGCCAATAGATGATTCACATATATGCCAACAGATGATCAAATCATGGAGATATCTTACCAGCTTATAGTTAAAATCACCACAAATGAACAAAGAGAGAAAATAATAACTTACCTCTTGAATTGGAAGAGATTTGATGGAGCTTAAGTTGAATTCTTGAAGAAGATGAATAGTGAAACCCCTTTTCTTCTTTCTTCTTCACTTCTTTCTTCACAAAATGGGGCCAATATCTCTTTGGGGGGGGGGGGGGGTTCAAAATCAGCTGAAAAGGGGGAGAGAGAGAGCCTAACTCAAGTCATTTAGTCATAGTTTAAGTTTGGTTAAGGTTAAAATGGGTCCCACAAGTGCAAGACTAGTCAAAGGGGTCACTTTGGTGCAAGCTGCTCATTCCGGGTGAAAAAAGGGGGATCAAATGGGCCTAGAAAAATATGAATCTTGATTCCTTGGCTTTATTTCTTTGTTACTATTCCAACGCATCTTCCGGAATTCAAATCCGAATTCCCGAGCTCAAGTTATGCCTTCCGGAACACAAGGTGCGCTAAAGCTCGTTAGGCCCTTATGTCCCTAACACATAAAACGGTTCCAAAAACCGTATCAAATGAACTCAAAAACAAGCAATGAGCATAAAGACACACTCATAACACTTATAAATCATGCATAACACGTAATCACAAAAATCAAAAACGAAAACGGATACAAACGGAGCAATAACAAAGCAAAGAGGGCAAATACGTGCAAATAATTCACATAAGGTTCAAATAAAAGTCATATAATTCAAATATATCACAAAAGGAATATAATAGACATATAGTTCATGTAATTAAATAATTAAAAACATACTTAGCTCTCCCGTGAAGGCGTACCTAAAAAGGTCGGACGAGCGGGATGTTACAGTAGTACTCCCCCTACGAGTCTTTCCCGATTTTTACACCGCGAGCATCGAAGAGAACGCCTTCCCAACTCCCAAGGGTCACGCGTAACACTTTGGATGGAACTATGCTAAGGAGTGATAATCCCGACGGCCTGACGCCGTCCCGGGTGTCCTCGCTCATAGATTCGGGGCCCAAACATACGGGGCATATAGTATATATACCAATCTTTCATAGTTTAACTCGCTAGCATATCATATCGTAGCTTAACATATCATATCATAATATTTTCAAAATCAAGCTTATATATGCCCGTATACTAATTTCAAAATCCAAAGATGAGTCATAAGATCATAACATATATATTCAACACATATCTACGTATATATGTAATATATAATCGCATGCGGGCTTAGAAATACGAGCACATAAGGGGTTTAGGTCATTTAACTAAAAGAAATTCCTAAACCTCACCTTGTCGATCAAACCGGACGCGACGAACCAAAAGACCTCTAAAACACCTCCTCGTCACCCACAGAACGAACATAAGGACAAAACAAACAACAACCGACGAACTTAGACTCAAAATGAACCAATTAGACGCTCGGCAAATCCATATGAATGCGAGTGATGTATAAAGAATGCAATGATATTCCATTTAGGTCATCAAATGTCATATTAAATCATACTGGATCATAATTCACATATGTCACGTTAAATAAATTCATAAATTTCCTATACTACTCATAACACATTATATAATATGTTAGAAATGCATACACTTCATAAAAAGAACAAAGAAGGATCATGCGAGGCAAACAAACAAGATGTGAAGGCATATAGGCACGTTGAAGCATATAAGATGCATAAAAGGTTATATATTGCATATACAAGTATCGAATTTAAATAATAAATTCATAATACAACACATAACACATAATATAACACGTTAATATTGCATGCATACAAGAAAAGAAACAAGGAAACATCAAACGAATCAAAGAAGGATCACATTAATTTATAAAATTAAAATGAGTCTTCTAACAAATATCATTCATTTAAATGAAATTCATAAAATTAAATTGAACTTATAAAACATATATATATACACATGCAGCATGTACAACATACAACACACATACATGCATAACTAGAAAATCACACATGTACATAAATCTAATACTATTAGCATTATATATATATATATATATATATATATATATATATACCTAGCAATTCAAAATATACCAATTAAATAGCTAGCACCTTAAATATATAATATACCATATATTTACATACCATGCATGCACACATACGTACCCAAAAACACATGCATGCACATATCAAGACAACCACACTCACATGTAACCAATTCATGCAAACAAGCAACAAAGGAAGGAAGAAAAGAAGTAGTTAGCTACTGGAATGGGACTATCTGGCCGGGTACTCCACAAGAAAAAATTCTACCCGACCGGGTAGAATTGTGCAGACAGAAAAACAGCAGCAGCAGCTAAGTTTCTCAAAGGCAAAACAGGGCAGTTTCGTGCAGCAGCTTGGGGAGGGATTCTTAGGCCTTAAAGCACATAAAAATTGCATGAAATACACACCAATTCATCAACAATTCATGCACCAAAAACGCAGCAACAACAACTCAAAACTCAAGCACCAAATCCGTCACAAAGAAGGAATGAATGCAGCAGGCCATACTCATCAAGTCTGGGGCTAAAACAGGGGAAGAAAGCTTGTAATCACATAGCTAACATGTAGATCAACTCATATACTTCATGCTCATGCAATTTCACACTAAATGGAGCTCAAGAAGTCATCAAACGAACCAAAATTCTGACAGCAGTTTAAACCGGGAAAGAGCAGATTATATTCTCACACATTTGAAGTTGAAATGAAGCATAAATTCAGGGGAAAACAGGGTATAATCAGAGAGCAATATATGTAACACATAACCATGCATTATCACACGAAATTGGATGCAAGAAATCATCAAACAAACCTTAAAAACATGACAGCAGTTTGGTTCAAAGAGAGCAGAATTGTAGTAGTTCAAAATCAAGTTTTCATCTCCAAAACTCAAAGTTTCATTCAAGTTAACAAAGAGGAAATAACCCTAACACATCTACCATGAAGTAAAGATTAAGAATGGAAGGAAAGAAGTTCATATAATCATCAAAGATGCATCAAATCAGCCACAAATTCAAGCTCAGGCAAAGAAGCAACAAATGACCTCTAACCCTTCCTATTCATGCCATCTCCCAAACTCATATCAAATCTAAGTTAAAGCATGAAATTCATGGAACAAATTCATCATATAAACATGCAGAATTAAAAAATATACATACCTTGAAGAGTTATTGGAGTATGGAAGAGATTGGCTTCAAAAATCACAAAGCAAGTATGAGGGTTTCTTCTTTCTCTTCTTTTCTCCATTTCAACAGCTTTTTCCTTCTCTCTTGGGTGTGTGGTTCGAAATGCAGCAGATAAGGAAGAGAGAGGAGTGAATCATGGTCATATAAACCAAGGGTTAAGGCTTAGGTATGGTTAAATGGGGCCCATAAGTGTAAGACTAGTCAATGAAGGCTACTTTGGTGCAAGCTGCTCACACTACAAGAAATCCTACATATTCCAACGGAAAATTCCAAGGGAATCTTTCCGTCAGAATTCCGATGGCTTTCGATTTTAAAAAATAAAAATAAAAATTAAATGATTCCAACGGGATTTCACTCGGAATCCCGTCGGTAGTTTTAAAATATAAAATTTAAAAATAATATTAATTAATTCCGATGGAATTCCGAGTGAAATTCCGTCGGTGTTTTTAAAATATAAAATATAAAAATAAAAATTAAATGTTTCCGATGGAATTTTCCTTAAATTAAATTTTGGTGTATTTTCTCTCTAATTTGATTTTTGGTGTAATCTCTTTTTGGTATGTATTTAAAGTTAATTTTTGATGTAATTTCTCTTTTGTACTAATCTTTAGTTAAATACAGTTAAATACACGCTGTCCCCGCTACTTAAAAAATTTTCAGTGCAATTTTTCTTTTGTATGTATCCTAATTTAATTGAGTTAAATACAATGTGCTTATTCTAATTTAATTGAGGGAAATATAGTTTTATATTATTTATTTATATATGATAAAATTACAATTGCAAAATGGAACATGTTCTTTCTTTAAAATAATGAAATTTATTTTTAAATATTTAATAATGATGATATTATTTAAATACAATGCGTGTATTCTAATTTAATTGAATTAAATATAGTTTTATATTCTAATGAATAAATGATAGGGCAAATTACATCCAACTACCCTGAGGTTTGCCCTAATTACGAATCAGTCCCTCTTTTTTCATTTATTACATATCAACCCCTAAAAACACTATTTAAATTACAAATCAGTCCCTCTTTAGGGGTTAAAATGTAAGTGAAATAGTATTTTTAGGGGTTAATATGTAATAAACGAAATAAGAGGGACTGATTTGTAATTAGGCCAAACCTTAGGGTAAATGATATGGTTCGAATAAAATTTTATTAGCTATTTAATTGCAGCAACATGTGATTATATTCAGGATTTGCTTTGAGAATTCTTACCATTTAAATTTCTTTTGTTGTTGTCTATCATCAAGGAAAGTTTACATATCACCATCTCAGGTTGAATATCCGTCGAGATTTTTTCACAGACGTCAGTGGTTGATGATTCTTGCGAGGGCAAGAGTGATGGAGTATCTTTCTATATTCCAATTATTTAGATTGGATCGAACCATTTAGGTGTAAAATTTTTCTTATTAGTGGTTGTTGCATTCTTAAAGACTAAAAAACAATACCTCCGATTAAACTAACATAGTGCCAAACATGATTTCGTGATAGTATTCCACTGAGAAACGCATTACAGCATGCAAGCAATGGAAAATGAATGTTTTCAGTTGGAGAATTAAGAACTGAAGTGATTCTAAACAGAAAAGTTTCATCTATGTTCATATATTTGCTTGAAGATTGTCTCTATGTAAATTTTGTGGGATTTTATTGAAGGTGAATAAAATAATTAAAATTACAAAACAAATACAATTGTCAAACTTATATACATACCATATGTGTACATATACATATATATATTTATATATATATATATATATATATATGGAACTTTCAAAAGCTTAGGGGGCCAATACCCCCCACAACTCAAAAGAAAATATGTTGTGCTTTTCTCTACCGAAGATTAGCCTACTTTTTGAAGAGCAGCTGACATTGATTCTGATGCCTCTTCAAGTGTTCTTTTCTTTTCTACTGTGTTAAATGCCTCAACAATATCCCCCTCTTCCCAATCTTCAAATTCCTCGACTCCAATTCCACACTCTAATCCAGCATTCACCTGTCAGGTTGTAATGAAAAACGCATCACGACATCCACGTTTCACATATTAACTCATTAAATGGAAAACAATTCGACTGCCCCCTTCAACAGAAGTGATTATAGGCGAAGCCTTCATTTTGGGGTGTTTGCAAAACTTCTGCTTTTTGAAAAGCTAACGGGGAAGCTAAAGTTGTAAAACCCGGAGGAAAAATGAGTGTGCCTGAAGAATAAAGTATTGAAAGTACTTTCAAATAATAGGAAGGGAAAAAAATTAGTAGTTTTAAAACAAAGAAACATCCCGAAGTGTTTCTAACCGCAACCAAAAAAGCTAAACACTCATTTTTTAACTTCTTAGCTTACATAATTCCGAAGAATGCCTTTCTTCTGGAGTTTGCAAGCATGCCTCATAGTTCAATAAAACCAGAAACCGACAATTAAAAGTTTAAAAGCTTACCTCTTTCACCATCTGTGTAACCCATCTCAAGGAACCAAGAACTCCAACATGAACTTCTTTTCCTTTTCTTAGTACTCGAACTCCACACTCTTTTACTACTTTACCCTCCGTCACCATGCATCCTGTAACGCGACCATTGCCGCTACTAAAAACGGCCCTTACTTTTGCCAAACCAATTGGTACCTGTTCCTGCTCAATGATAAATAACAGATAAATAAAATAAAATAATCCCAATATTATATTAGAAAGTACATTATCGGTCTTTATATGCTCAAAATCAACATAATCCAGAGTCAGGAGCATAAAAATACCTCAACAGGATCAAAAGCCCCTCCATAGCACTACGGACGTCATCAATAATTTCATAGACAAACTTGTAAAGTCGAATTTCAACACCTTTGTTTCTGCATAGGTCTTAACTGAACCGGGTGCTTTGACATTAAAACCAAAAATGATAGCTTTAGTTGCTGTTGCAAGGTCAACATCACTTGTGCTCACTACTATACCTAAAAGAAATATGTCCTAAAAAAGGCTCTTTCATCATAACTCAATTAAGGACTTCTACCTACTGATCCATTCCTATCCCAGTTGGTTTGAATTGAGAAAGAATTAGAGCCAAAAGGACCAAATCTTTAGAAAAGCATATGCAAAAAGAGAAGAGTTTGGCAAGTCAGTAGTTTACTTGTTTACTCTATCTTCATCTTAGAATATATCTTCTAATAAAAAAAAGTTAGATGGCCTCTTTAAAGAATACATCCGAATAATTTAAACGGAGTTCCCCGGAGTATGTACTCCGGGAGGTGGAGTCGAAATGACTATGAGAAAATAGGCTAAAGTATTCAAATTGAATAAAATACATCATGAGACAGGTTTTTTTTTTTATTTTTTTGAATTTTGTTACTGTACCTAGGCTTGGTTAGCTTTAGTGCCATTACCAATCTGATGCGACCTCCAATTGTACAGAGATATTCTTATAAACCACAAACTGAAATTGAATAATTTACATTACCATACCTGAAAGAAATAAGTGTATATATTTTAAAAATACATATGTTTATTTTCATTACACATAATATTCGTGTTTATTTTCAATTGTTATACTTAAATAATCATTTATATGAATCTAAAATTTATTATAAAATTCATCCGTTTATTTTCATTTGTTATACGTAAATATCCATTTATATACTAACAGAATCATATATATACAGTTATATATTTTACAATCCGTAGTAAGCCATTTATTAATGCATTCTATAAACAAAGATATAAGCCATTAGGAAAACAAAGATGGCAGGAAATATATTCAATTATACTTACTTGTATATGTTGACTGAAAAAGGTCGATCAACACGTGAAAAAGTTAACTGAATGGGCATCAATTTTCCAGATCGAAGAACAGTTAGCAGCCTTGAGTTAATATCCTAGACATAACCTTTGAAAGGAGAAAGCATATTCAGCATTTGCTGAAGTTCTCCATGTAATAGCCTAATTTTCAGAAGAAAACATTCATCCACAGTCTGTGCAGCACAACCCGGACAAACTGTTGCCAAAGTGGGCCTATTAGAAAGTTTGCGACATCATTTACTCAACAGAGTTCTTATCAAATATAATACTTCCCAACAAAATTCTCAAATAATAATAATAATAATAATAATAATAATAATAATAATAATAAGGGATAAATACAGTCACCCCCCCATCCTTTGGGGGCATTTGCACTTTCCCCCCTATGCTTCAAATCGGTGCACATTGCCCCCTCACCTTTTCAAAATGGAACACTTCACCACTTTCAATAAATTTTAACAAAGTAAATCTGTACAAATCCGATTTCAAATGTATTGATATTATATATCAAACTAAAGCTCTCGACGCAAGGAACACAACAATGGTCTTGAAATCAAAATCCGACAACCGACGAAGCAAAAATCATCAGTTAAAGACGACGCACGATGAACTAAGTTTTTAGTGGCTAATATAGTCAAGCGGGGTATGAGTTTTGTTCTCCTTGGAGAGACGAGCACGATGGCAGTGGTCTTGAAGCTTGGGTCTCCGTGACGAAAGAGAAATCGACGGTCAAAGTGTGTTCAAAGGGGTGAAGTGTTCCATTTTGCAAAGGTGAGGGGGCAGTGTGCACCGATTTGAAGCATAGGGGGGAAAGTGCACATGCCCCCAAAGGATAGGGGGGTGACTGTATTTATCCCTAATAATAATAATAATAATAATAAATCATATCAGACTTTTATTATCATATATTTGGAGCATCAACTTAATAGGTTGAAAGGAAAATACATTATTTACAGCAAAAATACCTTATTACCACATATTGTAATGAAAGAATATACAAAAGGAATGACAATACATTATTTACAGCGAAAATACCTTTTGAAAGCAGCCAGACCATTAAATCACCTGGTATTAAATAAATGATGTTGTTCATTAGGAATAGCAATACTACAACTATAAGCTTAAATACCAAAATCATCCCACACCAAATATACAATAAATAGATTTGAAAGGGGATAGAAAAGAGAGTGTAATATGAGAGATTAAATGAAGTACCACAGTCGAGGTAAAATCTAATTCTCAAACGATCCGATAGCGATTACTACAATACAAAGAAGGGTTTCATCCCAAATTCAGCAACATCAAGAATTAATATATACAAAAATGTTCATAGTTTACAAAAACTCAATCTTTCGTCTCTTCCATTCATGCATGCAAGAACTAAGAACAACTCATTCCACAAAATCAAACAAATAATAGAAATACAGAAACATGATCAACAACAGAGAATCCCTGTAATCCACAGCAGAGTTACAGATTACAGACTATAAATCACCTGATACTCCCATTCAGCAGCGATTGCTTTAGCCAGAGCAAAAGTAGGGCACTTGAAATTCCTCTTCAACGGCGTTCTCAGCGTCCTGTAATCCAGAATCACGTTCCATCGGTCGCCGTCGTCGGCTTCTCGTGTCGGCGCTTCCCCTTAGAATCGCTTGCCCACGATCGATCCTGTCGTGGATGATTTCGGGATCGACGCAGAATATTCCCTAATAGCCCTGAAAATCGAGACTCGATTGAAACGATATAAAGAAGAGAAAAAGTGAATTTTCATTCGGTGAACTCATCTGAGAGATAAGAGAGTGGCGGAGATGGGCGGCAAACGGCGGTGGCACTGCTGGAGAAAAAACGAGACCCATATCAACGATAGAGGATTGAGATCTACACGGGGAAAGTCCCTAACAACCCTAAAAATCGAGACTCGAAACGATATAAAGAAGAGAAAAAGTGGATTTTCTTTCGGAAAACTCACTTGAGAGATAAGAGAGTGGTAGAGATGGGTGGCAAACGGCGGTGGCGCTGCTGGAGAAAAAGCGAGACCTAGATCAGCGATAGAGGGTTTTCGTTTTTCCAAAGCCAGAGATCGGAAGCATGGATGAAAAAGAGAAAAGAAAACACTAAGAGGCTTACCTTGCAGCTACGTCGGAGGAGAGTTATGGCGAGGGACGGAGGCGCTGCGAGGATGACGATGTACGCGACTAAAAGAGGGAAAGGTAGATCCAGATAAGAGTTTTAGAAGGGTGACGGTTCCAATGTTAAGAGAACGTGGGTAATCAATTTACTATTAAACCTAATTAATCATCTATGATTCTCAATAGCACGAAGGGTATATTAGGTAGTCCAATAAAATTGGTGTCCCAACCCAAAAAAACTTCCGTTTGTCTCACAAAACCCACCTCCCTTTTTATATAGTATAGATAAACTTTAAAAATTAAAATTAAAATAATATAATTTTTCATTACATAAAGAATAAAATTAAAATCAAGAAAAAAATATAAAATTAAATATTCCGTTGGGATTCCCGTCGGAATCCCGTCGGATTGTGTATAACTTAAAATTTTAAAATAACTTTTAATATATCAGAATCCCGTCGGTTAAGTTAAATAAAATTTAATAAAAATTAAAATCAATATGAAATAAAACTGAAATATACACTGAATTTTATTCTTTCCCAAGTCAGCGTGAACCCCAAATGTTGAAGCCCTCCTCCGCCAACTACACCTCCCACAACGCCCGCCACCGCTAGTCTCCGCCGACAACGCCCGCCACAGTACCTCAGACGCATACACCCGGTATCTATCCCTCTTTCTCACATCAAATCGGCAGAGTCCCAGCCAGAGTCAGAGCAAATGGAGAATCATTATCCAAGGGAAGAAATTTCATCGCTCGATGCAGGTTCGAGCTTTGTGTTCATGATTAATTGGTCTTTTTCTTTTGATTTTGGTCTGTAAATGTTTGCTTGCATCCGTTCGCGCTTCTCTTTTTATTTCGTCTCCAATTTTAGGTTACTGAAACCCTAATTATTCCAGATCTAGGTTAAGGATGCAAGGGTTCAAAGTAAATATGTAGCTTAAAGTGAAGAGAAAAACGAAAGGATAAATGGGTTCGAGTTAAACCTACTCCAGATGCTTTCATTGTCAATGTTGGTGATGTGATTCAGGTATGGATTTCATGCCTTCGAATTTTGAGTCTTCGGTATGTGTTTGTTTCTGTTTAAGCATAATCTGGTAAATGATACTCGAATAAGCTTTTGGATTTTCGAAACTATGCATTTGTGTGTCAATATGTAGTTAATGTTTATGTGAACTGAAAGCATTTGAAATTGTTAAAGGAAAAAATCTTAGAAGTAATTGCTGATTGATGCCTAAGAGGTTTCTTAAAGTTAAGTAAAATAGATATTCAGGAATCGTTTATTCATGAATAATTATTTAGAAACTATTTATGAGTTTTTATTTGTTGTTAGTAGATGAGTAAAACTAACGAAAAGTATGCCGAGGATTATGCAGCGTATATTCAGTCTCTCATTGATAAGCATCAGGAAGCAGCACGGAGTGACATTTCAATTCGTTTGGTGATCGTTGCTGGACCAGGAAGCGGGAGGTCTGCTATTCTCTAAAATTCACATCATATTTTGCTTATTTGTTGTGATCACAATTTTTTTTGTATTCTGTGTTAGGCACCTACCATGGTTGGAGATGTTCTGATGCTGTTAATGAAGTATTTGTGTTTGTTTTGTTTGCTCTGTTTCTCCGTCTATCTAAACACACTGTTCTTTTTACCTACTTCAGGCAATTATTCTTCAGAACTACAATGAATATTAAAATCTTGTAATGCTTTGGATTGCCTGCAGGACTCTATCAGCTGTTCTCTGAAGCTACTGCCTGATTTTCCAGAAGGTTCATATCATCTGAACATATGAACTGAAGTTCAATATGTTTCCAGTTATTGGAAATTGTTTATTATTGGCTATTTTACTATACTATTGAATTGTTTTAGGAGTGTCAAGAATCATGAAGAGCAATCGTGATGGATCAACTTCACGACACAAGTGCTTACTGGGACGCATTGCAACCCATAAACGCATAACTATTGTCGGCGATGAAGATTAGGTGCATTTAATTCTTAATACTCTTCACAAATCTTGGACTTACTAGTTTTATTTAGAGGCATGTTCTCTTTCTTAATCAATCGCCTAAATACCCTGCAGTCAATTTTCAGTTTTAATTATGCTGACATGTGTGGGTTTGATTCGTTTAGAAGTGACTTTTCTTTGTATAAAAAGGTTAGGCTGATACCGAAATTTTAATGTTTTAATTTTCAGCGTATTATGTGCTCTGCGTTTTATTGGATCAAGTATTGGGAATCTGTCTATTTTGGTAGTTTGCTTGAACTGTATTCTCAATCTTGCTAATGTGGATGAATAAAGGCATTGGACAAGATTCGTTTTGAAAGCTTGACTGACAAGAGCAAGCTTGATGCTCAACCAGAGCTCTTTATTCATATCATTCCTGACAAGACCAATAACACCCTGACAATTATTGACAGTGGTATTGGTATGACGAAGGCTGGTGAGTATCTGTGATTATATTTAATTATGTTGTCATGCTTATACTCATACTTTGAAGTTCTAAGGTGAACTAATCATGTTATATTCATGTTCGTATTTTATATTTGGTAAACAATCTTGGTACAATTGCAAGGTTTGGGACAAAAGAATTCATGGAGGCCCTAGCTGCTGGTGCTGATGTAAGCATGATTGGGCAGTTTGGTGTTGGTTTCTACTCAGCTTACTTGGTTGCTGAGAAGGTGGTTGTGGTAACAAAGCATAATGATGATGAACAATATGTGTGGGAGCCTCAAGCTGGTGGTTCATTCACCATGAGACAGAACCTTTTTTAATTGAAGCTGAGGCTTCCTTGGATCAAATTTCTTTGGCCAACATTATCCAGCACCATGAGACAGAATATCTTAATTCCCTTCAGGTGTTTTCTTCTATCCTTCGCATAAGAAATGTTTGGTGCTAAAAGTTTTTGTTTCCTCTCTATCATGGGCATCTATTCATTGATTATTATGATCAGTCAATGTAAAGCCCTCACTGGAATATGGAATTAGTTGTTTCAATCCATTATTTTGATTCTTGAACAAAAATACTAGGGACTTAAACCCGTTTTCAAATACAATTTGGTAGTCATCTAGTTTTATTTTTATATATAAAACATGAAAATTAGAAGCTGCTTGAGAGATTCCCCAGGGATATAATACTAGACAACTTGTGATTGTCAACTCTTTACAACTGAATTGTGCCAATGTCAACTGAATTGTGATGTTTCTTATTTGGTATCTTCTGTCAATCGTGTTTTTCGCTCAATCATGTCAGGTTTTGCAGAATTTGTTTATGTGGATTAGTTTTGGCGTTTGCGATGTGGTATCAGCTGCATTTGATGCTATGATAAGCTTCTGCTGTGTTTGTGGTGTATCAGCTCCATTCTTTGATGCTATGATAAGCTTGTGGTGTGTTTCTATATCCTGGACTGTTGTGGGTTTAAATGCATGCTTCTGTTGGTATTTGGTTGAGAAAGAACACGGCTAAAATTTGGTTGAGGAGGATAGTTCATAAGTAAAGGCAATGCAACATGAATTGGAGCTGATATGTTTGTTTGTGTTTGCGATTATATGTTTCAAAATTTTGTGAAGCTAAAAATTTACAATCTGGCCTATATATTACTTAATAAAGGAATAAAATATGTCCGTGTAACGCCCCCACCCATACCAGAACAAGAGGAGAGCGGCGTCTCAACCCCCGCACTGAAGCACCTCTCAAGTAATGGTGTGAGCCATCACTCAAGAAATACTCCAGCGAACGGCTGTCTAACTCAGAACTATACATGTAAACGATGTGGCTATGCAGCGGAAAATCAGAGTATTTTAAAACTTTTCAAAACATGTGCGTGATGGCATGTAACAAGCAAGAACATATTGAACGTGTAAGAGAGACTCGGCATATCAGAACATGTAACAGATTCACATATAGGTACCGATATAGCAGAGTTAAATGTATCGATAACAGAGTAGCAGAAATAGTATAACAAAGATACTCAAGTATTCAGAAACATATATAGAAGCATAAAGTGATGCAGCCATAAAACATATGCAGGACCCAACAGAAAGCAATACTAAGTCCTGACTGAGACAAAAATAACAATCTAGAGCTTCAAGATACCTCTAGACTGCGGCTGCAAGACCTGAAACCACGAGGCAAGAAAACGGGAGAGGTATTAGTCAAAAGGACTAAGTGAGGGAATACTTTAAAGAAAGTACTGAGTGATAAAGAACTTGAAGTAAAGTTCAGAACTGTTAATTGCAATGCTTTTAAAGAATAACTTGAAACAAGTTCGATTGATAAAACTCTTTTGAATGCGATGCTGTAAAAGTATGCATGTTTTAAAACATTTTCATGAATGCTATCACACGCGCACACATATGCTGTCGATGGTTCATAGTTCTTTCATAAAACGGGATAAGGGTAAAGTGAACTTTTCCATATATGAACCATCCTTTATGAAACAGAATTTTGCCCGCAAGCTAGGCTCCTCCATCCTTACTCCAGAAAACATGATTTGGTAGAGCATCGGACCAGGATCAACAATAATTCCACGTCTAGTAGTGTATCGAACCAAGATCAACAATAACCCCACATAAAGTAGAGCATCGGACCAAGGTCAACAACAACTCCGCACATAGTGGACCATCGAACCAAGGTCAACAGCAACTCTCACCAACACATACAAACATGCACCATCCTCCACCGGTTGTCACTTCGGGTAGCTAGCCCTAGGCGACCTGTAAACATGTAATTGGAACAGATTTGCTGTCCGTTCCCAGACAGATTGTCCTGACTTTAACAAACCTCCTGTTAAAAGTCGGTGTCAATAGTCCAAGTGTGGCGGCCGGTATTGGTGATGTCGTTAGCGCTCACCTCCCGAGCATCACCTCCACACATAACCGTCGGGTCGAAACTATAAACTGTATGCTTGCATTTAAGATTAGCAGTGACCAGAGTATCACTCCAATATGCTAACTATAACATATGATGCTGTCTGTAAAACATATGATTCTGTCTGAAAACATGTGATTCTGTTTGTAAAACATATGATTCTATCTGAAAACATGTGATGCTGTCTATAAAACTGTACTCTGAAACATATGCAGAACATGTAACTCTCTTTGAACAAGAATGCAGAACTTTGGAAAACATGTGCTGTAGATCAAGGTATACTATTAAAGTATGAATGATCCTTTCAAGAGAATGTCCCGGAAAAAGGGATAGTTCAAAACGAGGTTTAGCTTTGAATTTCAAAACATATGATACGATAGTATAATCGTGGTTCCAGTTGGAAAACATGTATAACTTCACCTCACCTATCAGTAACAAAGGTAGGTAGACAGATTATGCGGTGCCCTGGGGATCCCAGTGCTCAACTTTAATTCCTGTAGGTGGTGTACTAGAGTGAGCTTAAGAACTAAGACCCACTACTAACCATGATGCATATGAAATGCATGAAACAATGAACAAGTAACAAGTAAAGAACATGTAACACAAGAGAGTAATAGCATTTAAGGTATTTAAGAAAGGTAACACACAAAGGAATACGTTAAATTAAGTTACTCTTCACGTTAGACTATGATCTTACTATAACCGAGTAAGCTTTAGTCAAATTATGAATCCTATCGCAAACCTTAAGTTATGAAAGAAGTCCACGAAAGAAACTGATTTTGAAAATACATTTTAGACCCTGGATATGGAAACCCTAGGTGCAAATGTTTATTAAGAAAGCCCAAGTTTTATTTCATATTTACTATTCAAAAGCACTATTCAAAAGTACTATTCTAGATTACTATTCATAGGTTACTATTCACATGTCGGGTCAAAGGGTCGGGTCAAACCCTTACTATACACACACACCCACACCATGCACGAAAACACACACACACACGGCATGCACACATACACACACCCTAATTAAATTATGGTCTTGATTATAACCTATAGTTTCAAGTTCATGTTATAATAATCAAGAGTGATCTAGGTTAAAGGTATAACCTATGGTTAAGAGATCCAATTAAGGCATAAGATCAAGTTATGAAACACTATTCTATCTTAGGTTATAACATGTGACACTTATTAAAGTGTATAACATATGATCAAGGCACTATTCCATTAATCCATATCATAACATAAGCTCAATTCATAATTCAAGAATCATATAACAATGTGACAACATGTCACAACATATTTCATATCATATCATGAACCTTTAGGCATGTAACATGTAACAATTTAATTCAATATCAACATGTAACAAGTTGTGACATAATTAATTGTAAATCACTATTCTATTAGCTAACATGCATGAACATAATTCAAATTCCCTAATCATGCATTAATTCTTATAATATAACAACCATATCACATGATCATAGCATATACTAGAGCAATTCATAACATATTCAAGCATATACTAAACAATTAAAACATATAAACAACTATTCAAACATATCATGAAAACTATATAAGAAATGCATAAAATAAAATCCTATATGGCTTGGGGAAGACCGTAAGACCCAACCTAAACATAATATAAACATACCATAACATAAAAACATAAACTAACTAAACAAAACATAAAACAAAATAAACTAACCTAGCTAAGGGGAGGGGATGCCGATGGCAATGAGGGAAATGAGGGAGAGAGGAGTGCTTGTTAACACAAGACTTTGAGCAAGGAATGAAATTCCATGAGAGGGGTATTTATAGTTGTGAAGAAGCCCCTCACCTTGCAAAGAAAGATAGCTTAAGGGTAGGAGAGCAAAATAAGAGTTCATCCACTTGTATCGTCTAGAAGCTTTAGGCATATGAAGGTAAAAATGGGACTGCTGGGGGTATTTCTATAATTTCATTGGCCAAGACTCAAGGATAAGTGGCTGGAAGTATAACCATTCTGACGGCAAGAAAATTAGCTTCAAAACGCATATTCATTCGTCGAAATCGGATTTACCGTTTGAAAGATACATTAGTTTTAGTGAATAAAAGTTTTGAGCTCGAAACTCAACACGAGTGAAAAACGACTTTCTAGAATGGTTTTCAAGTCCGGATTGTTTCCAAAATTCAAGAAATAAATCGAGAAGCGTTTTGAGTCCAAAATCGACTATAAAACAATTTGCCGTTAAAAAGTTGAAAACGTAGAATGAATAGTGAATTCTCACGTACGAATGTACGCTTCAAAATTTCAAGCTAGGACTTGAATCAAGAGTTGTAAAACATCTCAAAATTCTTGAAATAGCTCAAGTAATGTAAATCCGAAGAGAAAACATTTTCCGAATGAAAACCGTTCGTAGAATGAATAGTGAACTAGGGTTTTCGTAAACGTTTTCAATAAGACAAAGTTCCAGAATAGATTTCCAAGCCAAGAATGATTTCAAAAGACTCATCTCGATTCAAGGATCGATTCGACTGTAAACTTGGGTAGGAAAAGTATCAGAATCAAAAGCTCATTTTCTGATGAATAGTAACTTTGGTCGGTAAGTTCCAAAAGTACCCTTTTGGCTCAAGAAAGACTTTCTGAGTTCGGGAAACAAGTTCAAACGATTGAGAAACATGTGTAGTGAACCTCTAGGGTTCGAGTAACAAAATGACCAAGGTAGGCTCGGGTTATGAATAGTAAACTGTATCAAAGGTCAAGAATTCCCCCCTAAAAGAAGTCAGATCATATACGAGAACAAAGTTCATGTACGAATGCAATGCATGATGATTCAAAAAGTTGGATCACGGTCTATAAACGCTTTACCAATGCCTCTAACTTACTGTTTTCATCCAGGCCCTGTTTTGGGCTGTTACAATCACCCCTCCTTAAAGAGAATCTGTCCTCAGATTCTTCCGCTGTAACCGCAAATAACTCGGGGTGATGCTTCTGTATTTTCTCTTCTGTCTCCCAGGTTGCCTCTTCTGTCCCATATCCTTTCCAAAGGACTTTAGCCAAAGGAATCTTCCTATTCCTCAGCTCTTGAAACTTCTTAGCAAGAATCTTGGAGGGATTCAAAACATAAGTCAAATCCGGTTCCAACGGTATCTCCTCTGCCGGAACAACCTCTGTCTCATCCGAGAAACAGTTGCGAAGCTGAGATATATGAATTACGTTGTGGATTCCGGTTAGACCTACAGGCAAATCCAATCTATAAGCAGTCGGCCCGACTCTCTCCAGTATCTCATACGGTCCAACATATCTCGGGTTTAACTTTCCACCTTTCCCAATTCGGGAAAACCCTTTCCTTGGCGATGCCTTCAGAAATACCTTTTCACCCACTGCAAATTCCAAATCCCTTCTTCGACGATCAACATAACTCTTCTGCCTATCCTGGGTAGCTTTCATTCTCTGGCGAATGATCTGAATCTTTTCTGTCGCTTCTCTTATCCATTTAGCTGAATTCACTCTGATCTGTCCTTCCTCAGTACATCTTGCTTCATCCAAATCCCAGTACAACGGGGATCTACATTTCCTTCCATACAAGGCTTCATATGGAGCAGCTTTAATAGAAGCTTGATAACTATTGTTGTATGCAAACTCCACAAAAGGTAAACACTCTTTCCAACTTTCCTGGAAGTCTAAAGCGCAAGCTCTTAGCATATCTTCCAAGTATTTGATCATCCTTTCTGATTGTCCATCCGTCTGAGGATGCGCTGCAGTACTGAAGTTCAACTTTGTTCCCATCAGAGTCTGAATTTCTTTCCATAATTGCAATGTGAATTTCTGATCTCTGTCCGACACTATACTGTTTGTAACTCCAAGTAGTCTAACAATCTCTTGTTGATACAGCTTTGCCAACGTGCTGACCTTATCCGTTGTCTTTACTGGCAAAAAGTGTGCTGACTTTGTCAATCGATCAATGATCACCCAGATACTATCTTGTCCTCCTCTGACTTTGGGTAATCCAGTGACAAAATCCATCGTGATTTGCTCCCACTTCCAAGTCGGAATCGGTAATGGTTGTAACTTCCCACTCGGCTTCTGGTGCTCAGCTTTAACTTTTTGACAAGTTAAGCACTTCTTGACATAGTTGGCTATGTCTCTCTTCATTCCATTCCACCAGAATTGCGTCTTAACATCTTCATACATCTTAGTAGCTCCGGGATGTATCGTCTACTTAGTCTTATGCGCTTCGTCGAGAATCTCTTTCCTCAAAACAGTTGGTACGCATACTCGACCTTTATACCTCAATATTCCATGTTCATCAACCCTGAACTTAGTCTCATCATCCTTCTCCTTAGATTCGAGACATTTCTTGATCCATTCATCGTTCTTCTGAGCTTCCAACACTTGTTCTTTCAATGGTGATATCATCACAACGTTCGCGATTCGAGTTTTAGTTATCACCTCTATTCTTTCTCTTTGATCAACCTCGGGGTTGGCAGAAATCTGTGCCAAACTAACTTTCCTGCTCAAAGCATCGGCCACAACATTCGCCTTCCCTGGAGGTACTGAATAATGCAATCGTAGTCCTCCAGAAATTCCATCCATCTCCTCTGTCGCATATTCAACTCCTTCTGAGTGAATAGATATCGCAGGCTTTTATGATCAGTAAAGATCTCAAACGTAACTCCATACAGGTAATGTCTCCACTTTCCAAGAGCAAAAATTATCGCGGCTAACTCCAAATCATGTGTCGGGTAGTTAACTTCATGCGTTTTGAGTTTCCTTGATGCATACGCAATCACTTTTCCATTCTGCATCAAAACTCCTCCTAGTCCTTCTTTCGAAGCATCGGTGTAAACAGTGTATCCTTCTTTTCCTTCTGGTAACGCTAACACGGGTGCACTTGTTAGCATCTTTTTCAACCTTTGAAAACTTTGCTCACACTTCTCACTCCATTCGAACATCCCTTCTTTCTTTGTCAACTTAGTGAGAGGTGTAGCTATCTTCGAGAAATCTTTGACAAACCTTCAGTAGTAACCAGCTAATCCCAGAAAACTCCTCACTTCTGAAGGATTCTTCGGTGACTTCCAATCTATAATGGTTTCGATCTTCGAGGGATCTACTTCGATTCCAGATCCTGATATGATGTGTCCGAGAAACGTAACTCTCTCAAGCCAGAACTCACATTTACTGAACTTTGCATATAGCTTGTGATCCAGCAAAGTGCGTAACACGATTCGAAGATGCTCAGCATGTTCCTCCGATGTTTTTGAAAATACCAATATATCGTCGATGAAGATCACTACAAACCTATCGAGAAACGGCTTGAATATACGGTGCATCATATCCATGAATGCAGCTGGTGCGTTCGTCAAACCAAATGGCATTACCACAAACTCATAATGTCCATATCGGCTGTTGAAAGCAATCTTCGGAATATCTGCTTCCCTGATCTTCAATTGATAATACCCTTGTCTAAGATCTAACTTGGAGTAGACCTTCGATCCTTGAAGTATATCGAACAGCTCTTCGATATGAGGGAGAGGATACTTATTCTTGATAGTCATCCTGTTCAGCTCCCGATAGTCAATGCATAATCGCAATGATCCATCCTTCTTCTTAACGAAAAGCACAGGTGCTCCCCACGGCGACGTGCTCAGTCGAACATATCCAGACTGTATCAGTTCGTCCAATTGCTTCCTTAGTTCTTCCAATTCAGCTGGAGCCATTCTGTAAGGTGTCTTTGAGTACGACTCAGCTCCTGATATCGTCTCTATCGTAAATTCCAACTCTCGGTCAGGGGGTAACGAATCCAAATGTTCAGGAAACACATCTAAGAATTCGTTTACCACTTCCACTTCTTCGATCTTAAGTTAATCTTTTGGTCTATTCAGAAGATAAGCAACAAATCCACTAGCTCCTTTCTGAATCAACTTCTTAGCTTCCATCGAAGAAATCACTGATAACTTCTCAACTTTCCCTTCTGATATCCCACTTTCATCTTCTTCCAAGATGATCTCTTTCTTGTAACAATCCAACTTAGCTCGGTACTTAGACAACCAATCCATACCAAGTATAACGTCGTATCTTGTCATCGGCAACTCAATAAGATCCATCGGGTAACAACGGGTACCAATACATATAGGGCAGCGTTTATATACTTGATTCGTAACAAGGCAAGTTCCCAAAGGAGAACTCACTTCAAATTTATATGACAAGTATTTAAGTGGAAACTGTAAATGCGCACATAATTCAGAAGCAACAAATGAATGCGTAGCACCCGGGTCATATAAGACCTTAACCGGCGTGTTAAGAATGTGCACAATACCTTCCACAACAGACGAAGGATCAACCTCCTCCTTACCATCCAAAGCATAAGCTCTGCCTTTGACCACCGGTTTGTTCGTCGTACCCACCACCCCTTTTCCTTTATCCTGGACCCCAAATCTCCTGATCTTGTACGGGCAACTATCCATCTGGTGCTCAGGGGAACCACACGCGAAACACTGTCCAGCTTTCTTGCGACAGTTCTCCTCAGTGTGTCCCGTTCGGCGACAATATCTGCAAATCATTTCCTCTGGACCTGGCTGAGGT
This sequence comes from Lantana camara, assembly GCA_037501455.1. NCBI lineage: Eukaryota > Viridiplantae > Streptophyta > Magnoliopsida > Lamiales > Verbenaceae > Lantana > Lantana camara. The sequence goes on from CM074865.1 coordinate 41,816,154, forward strand.
GCTCTCGCTGTTGTGGCGTCTTCTGATACTGCTGTGGCGCTTTCTGCTTCTGTACTTGCGGTTTCGATGGAGCGTTCTGCTGCTGACGCTGTGGTGTTACCATTGGCCTCTTTCCAGTTCCTTGGGGAAAAGATCCGGAAGGTCGCTTATTCCCTTGATAAGGCTTAGGGTTAGAAGGTCCTTGACATGCAGTAGTTATCTTGATCTCCTTGTGTGCAGCTTGAACCCTTAGCGCTCTATCAACAGCACGGTTATAGGTCTCAATGTCCAAAGAAGCAAGTGCCAATCGAAGTTCGGGCTTCAGTCCATCGATAAACCTTTTCGTCTTGCGACGCTCATCAGTCAGAATATGAGGTGCATACTTGATCAGCCTCACAAACCTAGCTTCATACTCCATCACATTCATAGTTCCCTGAACCAAGCTCATAAACCCAGCCTCTCGTGCATCACGAGTCACTGGAGGCATGTACTTCTGCTGAAACTCTCTGATAAACTCATCCCAACTTCCTTCAACATTATTCTCATTCCACATATGCTGAACATGCTTCCACCAATTGTATGCAGCTCCTTCCATAAGAAAAGTAGCATACCAAACTCGTTCACGATCCTCTGGGTAGATTTCCATAGCCTCGAAAATCTTCTCAAGACTAGTAATCCAATTCTCAGCCTTTATGTCGTTCGGTTCTCCATAGAACTTAGGTGGATTCATCCTCAGAGATTTTTCCAGTGACCTTTCATTAGGAGGATTATCTCTCGGTGCACAAGCCCTCATAAATTGTCGTAGTACATCCCTTAATTCCAGAGTTCCTTCCCGTTCAGGGGGTGGCGTGGCATCTCTTTGGGGCGGCGTGACATCTCTTTGGGTTGGCAGTGGTGGTACACGATTCCGGGGTGCTCTTCTCGGTGGCATGTTGTTACTGAATTCACAAGCATTCAGATACATATATTCGATGCATGACATATAATGATTCATAGAATCCGTAACCACGTATTCACATTCCCACGGAGTCACATATAAGTATGAGAACAATGCATTCTCATAACAACATATCAGCAAAGATTCAAGATCTCCAAACATATCATATAATCAGAAACAACTGTCAGACAACATGTAAACAGGAACAGAAGCTCGGGTAACATATCAACATATCAGAAACATGTATACTTATCCCAAAACATGATCAACATGTAAACGGGAACAGAACGTGTACTGTCATATCAACCAGAACTGTAACATGATCAGAAGCATGATCAATCTAACAACAAGATTATCAGCATGCTAACAATAAATGAAATGGCATGATCCTATCAACGGTCCTAATGGTATCTTGAAGCAACTCTAAGACTTATGCAATGACAGTTATGGAAAGTAGTAAACAGATATCCAACATAAAGCCGAAAGTGTTATAACTGTGCAAGGTTTGGTAAAATTTACTACAGGCCACATGTTAACAGTATTAATTCAAAATGGGAAGGACCCGATACTATCGAGTTGACTCCCTTACCGGCCTTACCAATCCGTCCAACCCTGCTGAAAATAACCTAGTAGGTACCAAGTCATCTGAACCGCCATCCGTGGTGCCAAAAGTCGGGGATCATCTACCATAGCTATACATCCCCTCATCCAAAAGTTAGTCCTGAGTTGTCCCGGCTATACGTCCGCCATCCATAGATAGGTATATATGCATCAGTAATATACAGAAAACCTCCCATCAGCGATCTACCCTGATAACTGTGATCCAAAGAACCCCTGGTGGTGTCATCAGAAACAGCAACGACCTCACCCTGTCCGTGACCTGCTGGCTCATCTCCGCCATCATCATCATCATCAGATCCTACATCGCCTCCATCAGACTGCTCCTGCATGGGCTCGGGCTCCTGAGAAGCCTGACTGACATCCTGACCCTTGACCTCCTCAACTGCCTGCTCATCGGATAAGTGATAGGTATCATACAGGCGAGCTCTCACGCGGGCACGGTAGTGCTGGTGACGCTCCATAGAAGTGTCGCGATCAATAGTCATCTGCATAAGATCTGCCTCCAGCTCAGTAATACGAGCAGCCCTCTGATCAGCAATATGAGTCATCTCTGCAGCATGCTCACGAGCAATGTCCCTATCAATCTGGTACTGCAGTGACTGATCCTGATGGCGCATAGACTCCAACCTGACCTCACGGGTCCTCTGATACTCCAGAAAGTAACCATCTCTCTCAAACTCGAGATAGTGCACAACTCTGTTAGGATAGGAATACCCAGGCCTGCTACTGTTCCTAGACCTGCGCCAGGTGTAAAAACGAGTGCCTCCACAGCGAGAAACTGCCACAGTACGCGGGGCCTCAAACTGCTCAAAGAAAGCCTCATCCATCTGCTGATTAGGATCCTGGTGTGGCTGAATACCACAGATATGAAATCTAGATAACAGAACCATGCAATCCCCAAATATCCTGTCTCGATGCAATATTAGAATGATCCTGGATGCAATGCGTGAACAATCCATGATGCAACATGAGAGCAATCTAGGTTAAGTCTCTTCTTACTTAACCCGATGCTCTGATACAACCTCAGGCTGTAACGCCCCCACCCGTACCAGAACAAGAGGAGAGCGGCGTCTCAACCCCCGCACTGAAGCACCTCTCAAGTAATGGTGTGAGCCATCACTTAAGAAATACTCCAGCGAATGGCTGTCTAACTCAGAACTATACATGTAAACGATGTGGCTATGCAGCGGAAAATCAGAGTATTTTAAAACTTTTCAAAACATGTGCGTGATGGCATGTAACAAGCAAGAACATATTGATCGTGTAAGAGAGACTCGGCATATCAAAACATGTAACAGATTCACATATAGGTACCGATATAGCAGAGTTCAATGTATCGGTAACAGAGTAGCAGAAAGAGTATAACAAAGATACTCAAGTATTCAGAAACATATACAGAAGCATAAAGTGATGAAGCCATAAAACATATGCAGGACCCAACAGAAAGTAATACTAAGTCCCGACTGAGATAAAAATGACAATCTAGAGCTTCAAGATACCTCTAGACTGCGGCTGCAAGACCTGAAACCACGAGGCAAGAAAACGGGAGAGGTATTAGTCAAAAGGACTAAGTGAGGGAATACTTTAAAGAAAGTACTGAGTGATAAAGAACTTGAAGTAAAGTTCAGAATTGTTAATTGCAATGCTTTTAAAGAATAACTTGAAACAAGTTCGATTGATAAAACTATTTTGAATGCGATGCTGTAAAAGAATGCACGTTTTAAAACATTTTCATGAATGCTATCACACGCGCACACATATGCTGTCGATGGTTCATAGTTCTTTCATAAAACGGGATAAGGGTAAAGTGAACTTTTCCAGATATGAACCATCCTTTATGAAACAGAATTTTGCCCACAAGCTAGGCTCCTCCATCCTTACTCCAAAAAACATGATTTGGTAGAGCATCGGACCAGGATCAACAATAATTCCACATCTAGTAGAGTATCGGACCAAGATCAACAATAACCCCACATAAAGTAGAGCATCGGACCAAGGTCAACAACAACTCCGCACATAGTGGACCATCGGACCAAGGTCAACAACAACTCTCGCCAACACATACAAACATGCACCATCCTCCACCGGTTGTCACTTCGGGTAGCTAGCCCTAGGCGACCTGTAAACATGTAATCGGAACAGATTTGCTGTCCGTTCCCAGACAGATTGTCCTGACTTAACAAACCTCCTGTTAAAAGTCGGTGTCAATAGTCTAAGTGTGGCGGCCGGTATTGGTAATGTCGTTGGTGCTCACCTCCCGAGCATCACCTCCACACATAACTGTCGGGCCCAAACTGTAAACTGTATGCTTGCATTTAAGATTAGCAGTGACTAGAGTATAACTCCAGTATGCTAACTATAACATGTGAAACTGTAACTGTAACATATGATGTTGTCTGTAAAACATATGATTCTGTCTAAAAACATGTGATTCTGTTTGTAAAACATATGATTCTGTCTGAAAACATGTGATGCTGTCTGTAAAACTGTACTCTGAAACATATGCAGAACATGTAACTGTCTTTGAACAAGAATGCAGAACTTTGGAAAACATGTGCTGTAGATCAAGGTATACTATTAAAGTATGAATGATCCTTTCAAGAGAATGTCCCGGAAAAAGGGATAGTTCAAAACGAGGTTTAGCTTTGAATTTCAAAACATATGATACGATAGTATAATCGTGGTTCCAGTTGGAAAACATTTATAACTTCACCTCACCTATCAGTAACAAAGGTAGGTAGACAGATTATGCGGTGCCCTGGGGATCCCAGTGCTCAACTTTAATTCCTGTAGGTGGTGTACTAGAGTGAGCTTAAGAACTAAGACCCACTACTAACCATGATGCATATGAAATGCATGAAACAATGAACAAGGAACAAGTAAAGAACATGTAACACAAGAGAGTAATACCATTTAAGGTATTCAAGAAAGGTAACACACAAAGGAATACGTTAAAGTAAGTTACTCTTAACGTTAGACTATGATCTTACCATCACCGAGTAAGCTTTAGTCAAATTATGAATCCTATCGCAAACCTTAAGTTATGAAAGAAGTCCACGAAAGAAACTTATTTTGAAAATACATTTTAGACCCTGGATATGGAAACCCTAGGTGCAAATGTTTATTAAGAAAGCCCAAGTTTTATTTCATATTTACTATTCAAAAGCACTATTCAAAAGTACTATTCCAGATTACTATTCACAGGTTACTATTCACATGTCGGGTCAAAGGGTCGGGTCAAACCCTTACTATACACACACACCCACACCATGCACGAAAACACACACACACACGGCATGCACACACACACACCCTAATTAAATTATGATCTTGATTATAACCTATAGTTTCAAGTTCATGTTATAATAATCAAGAGTGATCTAGGTTAAAGGTATAACCTATGGTTAAGAGATCCAATTAAGGCATAAGATCAAGTTATGAAACACTATTCTATCTTAGGTTATAACATGTGACACTTATTAAAGTGTATAACATATGATCAAGGCACTATTCCATTAATCCATATCATAACATAAGCTCAATTCATAATTCAAGAATCATATAACAATGTGACAACATGTCACAACATATTTCATATCATATAATATCATATCATGAACGTTTAGGCATGTAACATGTAACAATTTAATTCAATATCAACAGGTAACAAGTTGTGACATAATTAATTGTAAATCACTATTCCACTAGCTAACATGCATGAACATAATTCAAATTCCATAATCATGCATTAATTCTCATAATATAACAACCATATCACATGATCATAGCATATAATAGAGCAATTCATAACATATTCAAGCATATACTAAACAATTAAAACATATAAACAACTATTCAAACATATCATGAAAACTATATAATAATGCATAAAATAAAATCCTATATGGCTTAGGGAAGACCCTAAGACCCAACCTAAACATAATATAAACATACCAAAACATAAAAACATAAACTAACTAAACATAACATAAAACAAAACAAACTAACCTAGCTAAGGGGAGGGGATGCCGACGGCAATGAGGGAAATGAGGGAGAGAGGAGTGCTTGTTAACACAAGACTTTGAGCAAGGAATGAAATGCCATGAGAGGGGTATTTATAGTTGTGAAGAAGCCCCTCACCTTACAAAGAAAGATAGCTTAAGGGTAGGAGAGCAAAATAAGAGTTCATCCACTTGTATCTTCTAGAAGCTTTAGGCATATGAAGGTAAAAATGGAACTGCTGGGGGTATTTTCATAATTTCGTTGCCCAAGACTCGAGGATAAGTGGCTAGAATTATAAGCATTCCGACGGCAAGAAAATTAGCTTCAAAACGCATATTCATTCGTCGAAATCGGATTTACCGTTTGAAAGATACATTAGTTTTAGTGAATAAAAGTTTTGAGCTCGAAACTCAACACGAGTGAAAAACGACTTTCTAGAATGATTTTCAAGTCCGGATTGTTTCCAAAATTCAAGAAATAAATCGAGAAGCGTTTTGAGTCCAAAATCGACTATAAAACATTTTGCCGTTAAAAAGTTGAAAACGTAGAATGAATAGTGAATTCTCACGTACGAATGTACGCTTCAAAATTTCAAGCTAGGACTTGAATCAAGAGTTGTAAAACATCTCAAAAATCTTGAAATAGCTCAAGTAGTGTAAATCCGAAGAGAAAACATTTTCCGAATGAAAACCGTTCGTAGAAGGAATAGTGAACTAGGGTTTTCGTAAACGTTTTCAATAAAACAAAGTTCCAGAATAGATTTCCAAGCCAAGAATGATTTCAAAAGACTCGTCTCGATTCAAGGATCGATTCGACTGTAAACTTGGGTAGGAAAAGTATCAGAATCAAAAGCTCATTTTTTGATGAATAGTAACTTTGGTCGGTAAGTTCCAAAAATACCCTTATGGCTCAAGAAAGACTTTCTAAGTTCGGGAAACAAGTTCAAACGATTGAGAAACATGTGTAGTGAACCTCTAGGGTTCGAGTAACAAAATGACCAAGGTAGGCTCGGGTTATAAATAGTAAACTGTATCAAAGGTCAAGAATTCCCCCCTTAAAACAAGTCAGATCATATACGAGAACAAAGTTCATGTACGAATGCAATGCATGATGATTCAAAAAGTTGGATCACGGTCTATAAATGCTTTACCAATTCCCTTAACTTACTGTTTTCATCGAGGCCCTGTTTTGGGCTGTTACATCCGAGTCATGGATAATCATTCTAAGCAACTTATGCAGTTCTCATTGTTGATTGATTATCTCATTAACATTAAACTTATGCAGTTACCAAATGCTCATGTCCCATTTTTATATAATATAAGCCTATAAACAGTTCAAGAGTGTGAGCTATAAATTGATGATACATGTTATATGTAGGCGCATAGCAGCCCACACATACTTTACTTGTTTTCAACAAAATTCTCTATTTTTATCTTGGCATATATGCATGTTCACGTATTGTTGAATATTGCTACTAGGTTGTGGCTAACATAAATGGGATAATAGTGGAGCAGTAACACTGTAGCATCACTTAAAGTTAAACTAATGAGTCTCTACATTTTTTCGTATAAAATCTTTCAAGTTCATCCAAAATCATTGCTTCTAAGTTCTAATGTTATTTCCTTGCTGCAGAGATAGCTTTCATGATCTAAGTTCTAATGTTATTTCCTTGCTAATGTAATATACTGCTCAAGCTATGGTTAATATTTATTGTTTATAGTATTGTTAATTATCTTGTTTTATTTTGTTCTCTAGTATGTTGTTAGAAATCTGACTTTTATTAGTATAAGAAATCTGACATTTATCTTGTTTATAGTTATAGATTATAATATTTGATTATCAATTTGCAACGGAGAAATTTGATAGGTTTTTATTTGTGGTAGATTTTGATATCTCCGATGCTCAACAAGATTGGCTGATTAGAGGATTGAGCTTTGCCCAGCATACATGAGCGGAAGCATCTTCTTGAAGATTTATTTTGTTCTCGTTCACCCTAGATTAGATAAAAGAGGCTGCGGCACTTTTGTAATGTTATTTGAAGAATTAGTTCTGGATAAATAATTGTGAATGATTGTAAAATATTTTTTTTTAATTTTTTTTAAACATTTCCGACGGAATTCCGAGGGGAATTCCATCGGAATTGTTTAATTTTTTTTTTCAATTTTAATAAATCCAACGGGATTCCGAGGGAAATCCCGTTGGAATTAATTTTTTTTTTTTCAGTTTTAGGGGAATTCCGTCGGAAATGTTTAATTTTTTTTTTCAATTTTAATAAATCCGATGGGATTCCGAGGGAAATCCCGTTGGAATTAATTTTTTTTTTCAGTTTTAATAAAACCGACGGGATTCTGAGGGAAATCACGTCGGAATTAATTTATAAAATTTTTATTTTAATAAAAAACCGACGGGGTTCCGAGGGAAATCCCGTCGAAAGATATATTTTCTTTAATCACCCTAGGATATTTCCGACGGGATTTCCCTCGGAATCCCGTCGGAATTATTTGAATTTGATTTTTTTTTTGGTTTTGGTCCCTCGGGAGTCCGTCGGTTTATAAATTCTGAGGAGGGTTTTTCCAAGGGACTGTGTTCCGTCGGAATTCCCTCGGTTTTCCGTCGGACCGAATCCGAATTCCCGAGCTCAAGTTACGCTTTCCGGAACAGGAGGCGCGCTAAGACTAGTTAGGCCCTCATGTCCCTCGTCAAACACCAAAGGTTTGAAACCTCAAAAAACGAACACGAAAACTTAAAACGAGCATGCAAACACATTCATAACTTACATATATCATGCATATCAAGATTTCACAAAAATCGAAATAGAATTCCTGCACATAACGAGCATATTATGGGCATGCAAACTTAAACGTTTAAAATTCAAAGTTCATAATATAAACAAATAATTTCATAAATTTTCAAATAATCACATAAGTATTAAAATAACACTCAATTACATAATTAAATAATTTAAATACGCATACAACCGTCTCGTTACGGCGTAGCTGGAAATTCGGACGATCGGGATGTTACAAACTCCCCTCCTTCAAAAGGACTTGTCCTCAGGTCCTAAAGGTCTTGAACGGTTCTGAAGACAACCCAACTTCACACTTCCACGACACCACTCCATACTCGGAGAATGACGGACTTATTGAGACCTTACCTCCTTAATTAGCAAACCGGACACAAAGTCCTAGTCGTTCGCCCCCACATCCCAAATAAAGATTCGGGAGTAGTTGGAGAATTCTCAACCAATGGCATGTAGACATTACTACACTAAGTCCAAAACATCTTTCTTATACCATCACAACCGGTCTCTTCAAACCTCGAACCACTTCAAACCATGGGTGGGATGATCTCATGACCTTGCATGTCTCAAGGCGTAGGCTACAGCTCTTCTGCAAGCAACACACAATAAAGGACTTCCTTTACGCCTCGGTCGGAAACATCATATCCTTTCATACCTCCGGTTAGGCAAAAGCCAACACCGTGGGTAACTCTCTTCAACACCTCTTCCCACTTGAAAACCGTACCTCTTATTCATCACACATGTCAATGGGTTGGCGTTCGTAAAGAAAATCGCCTAGTATTCCCCGTTAGCATGATAGACTTCTAACTCAGAGGTAATGATCGGCTCTTCCACGAGGAATATCAACGGGTTAGTCTTCGCTCTATTACCCGGCAATATCGTTGAGTTCCGAGTGGACCTCCAAAAGCAACCACCAACGCCTATGATAAAACCGTACGTTATTTAGGCGCCTTCCAGAAGAACCATCGGCAACCTCAGCCCTCACAGCTCACCAAACCCACTCGGCACTCAACTTACCAAAGCTCTCTCTCCAATGAGAGAGCTCACAAAAAAGGAGGAAGTAAAGTAGGCAACAACAACAGCAAACACAAAGAGTAGGTAAGCAGGTAACGAGTAAGTACCAAGAAACAACAAAGCAAGAAAAGTAAGTATGCATGTGTGAGATGCCATGTATGCTTTAGTGTACCGGTCACCATAGCGGTAGTGTTAAATTCGGTAACCATTTCTCACTTTCAAGAAGGTCCTTTCGAACTTGAACTGGGATCTTGAAGTCACGGCATCTTGTAAGTCTGCAATTCCTATCGCTCACCCACTATTATCTTCTAATTCTTGACTTCCGACCTTTGGAATAATCCCCAAATTTCTCCAATTCCGAAAATAAATCTTCTTTCTTGGAACACTTCATTACTCCCTTGGGACTAAGTATGCATCATGGATATTGAATTATCGTCAGTTTCTCTTTCTACGCCCTTGTAAGAATTTTGGAATTTGGAGCAATTTCTTTGGTTCCAGATCTCTTAAGTTCCATCATAGTTCTAACCACATTCTTCAGTTCTCATTTAAAGTTTGAGAATTCTCGGAGTTTCCTTAACCATCCGCCATGGAGAAATGAACTTGTAGTAAAACCCTTGGATAGAATTTCCCGAGTGAACTTTTTCGGATTTGAATTCTGACTTCATTTTCTTGAATTACCTTGAAGTTTGATCTTGAACCTTGGTTGAGAGAATAAGCTTCACCTTTCCTTGAAACCTCCCCGAACAAATCTTCCAAAACCATTCCGTCTCGGTCTCTTTTCTCAACTTGTCATCATCATACTCAACTCTCTTCGAAGATTAAAAAAAATTCTCTAAACTTGTTGTACACCATATACCCTTGTTCCTTTCCCTTGTAGAAAATTTTGAATTTAGAGCAACTTCTTCGAATCTCCATCTATCCAGCTCCATCTTAAATGCGACCCTATTCTTCAATTCCCATTAAAAAATTTAGGAATTCTTGGAATTCTTCTTATCGTGGCACTTGAAGGGGTAAACTTGTAGAAAATCCTCGAGTAAAATTTCCAAAGTGAGCTTCTCCCGGATTCTTTAAATCCTAAGTCCACCTCTTAATCCACTTGAATCTTAGTCTCGATCAATCATCCTTTAAATTGGACATCTTCAACACCAAACAACTTTGAGGGGTCAAAATCTCCAAAATTCTAGGTATACCATAAGCTCTTGTCTCCTTTGCCCCTTTCCCAGTGATACTTCTCGACATTGAGAGATTTTCCTGAAATAAAACATAATTTCCAATAAATATCGATACATGTGGGGGTTTTGGTGCATGTTCATATGCATGATTAACACAATTAATACAATTTAAGACAACTAATTCAAATAATTCACATATTGGATGAAAGTGAATGCAAACAAACACATAATCCAGAGCTCCAGTTTTGCAACCCATAGCTCTGATACCACCTAAGGATGTAACACCCCGGAGTAAAGGGCGTTACATCTGTAACGCCCCGACTTTTTTACCGTGCAGGTATGACGTGACGAGTGGGTTAGATCGAGTGTTATGTGATTTTATATATGCTTTAATTGCTAAGTAATTGTTTAATTTAAAATTTTCATGAACTAATTGCTATTATGTGACTTTTATATGCTTGAAGAGCTATGGATGTCTAATACATTTCACTATCATGAATTAATTGTTATTACGTGATCTAGATAATTTATGTTATCCTTGACTATGTTATTTAAATTTAGTTGCTACTTATGTATTCTCTAATTAATATTTTGTTTCGATTATGTACTTATTTGATATTATATGAAATCCTTGGACTCAACCGAAATTTTATTTGGACCCCAATTGCTATTCTACCAAACTTTCGGGTCCTAATTGAAGTATTTAAAATTTCAAGGGACTAAAGTTCAATTTCCCCCTCCTTCTCCCCTTAAACACACGATCCACACCACACCCTAATCCCATTCTTCATCTCTCATTTTCCTCCTAACATCAAGCTCCCAAACCCTTCATCCCCTCTCTTCCAAATGAAGCCCCAAGCATGAGACAAGAAGCAAGGAGATTTCATCAAGTGTCAAGATAAGAATCAAGCTCCAATCTTTTTCTTCTTCTCCTCTTTTCCAAGGTATATGTGGGTTTATATATATGTGTTAATTAAGATGAAGTTTTGTGATCTTGCCTAATAATTTGAATTCTTGTGTGAATATGCATGAATACATGATGGCCTATAACTTCTATGTTTGATTTGGGGAATTCTTGGAGAAAATATGTGTATATATGTGTATGTCTATGTTTATTGTAACATGCCGATCGTTCGGCTTTCTAGGTACGAACGTCACGAGTGTGCTAAGTGCGTATTTAATTGATTAAGCATGCTATTGTTTGATTTATGTGAATATTTGAATATTTTTTATATGATTTATGTTTAAGTTTTAAACGTTTTAACCTTTCTTTTCACTCGTTTCAAGATTGTTTAACCCTATTTTTAATCCAGTTTTGATGACAACTTGCCATGCATGAAATATGTGAGTTATAATTGTTCTTATATGATTTATATGCATTTTATAACTTGTTTATTTGAGTTTTAATTGCTTTGGTGTAACGAAACTTAAAGGGGGGCTAAAGAGCATTTAACTCACCTTGGGTTCCGGGCGGCGTACCTTGAGCTCGGGAATTCGGATTCGAATTCCGGAAGATGCGTTGGACTCGTCACGAAGAAAGAAAGACAAGGAATCAAGATTCATATTTTTCTAAGCCCATTTGATCCCCCGTTTTTCACCCGGAACGAACACCTTGCGCCAAGGGTAACCTTTTGTTGACTAGTCTTCACTTGTGGGCCCCATTTAACCCCAATTAAGGTTCTAACCTTGACTTATATGCCAAAAACCCATCCCTCGCTCTCTCCCACACCCCCATTTCGTCCTAAACCCCAAGAGAGAGAAGGAAAAGTGCAGCAACATCAGCTCCAAGGAAGAGAAGAAGAGAAAGAAAGGGGAAGCAAGTCTTTATCCAAGTTTTGAGAGATCCACACCACCATTTCTTCTCCAAATCAAGAGGTAAGTCCATTTTTGGATTCTCCATGTCTTTGTGCTGCTTTTAATTCCAATTTGATGTGTTTTAACCTAGGATTGCATGAATTATGGCCTATTGCTCGAAAAGTGAGGGTTTGTAGAAATTTGATGATTCTTGCATGATTCCTTACAATTTCTTTGAGCTTGATGCATGGTAATTGCTTCTAAGACTTCCTTTAAGAGTTCTATGAACTTGGTTTATATGTTGGATGAGGATTCATGGAAGTACCTTTGATGAATTTGAAGAACATGATCTTGTTGATGCATCCCTTCCTTTTGCTTCACTTTAGCTCGGTTTTGGCCTGAATTAGGGCATGAATCTTTGAATAATTGTTGCATAACTCTTTTATAATGTGTTGGTTTGAGTTTAGATTGAGTTCTTGGTGTTTAGGGGCCAAAAAACTCGAGTTTTGCTGTTGGAGAAGACCCACGACCGTGGATTTTTACACTAAAATCCACCCATGGCCGTGGATTTGAAGGACAGAACTTGGGGTGTTTCTGGACTGAGATCCAAGGCCGTGGATCCCCCCTTTGTTAAAAATCCACGGCCATAGATCTTGGTATGGTCATACCTTGCGCTCGTATTAGTTTTCTTGTTCGTTTTGCTCGTTTCCCTCCCCGATCTTGATCTCAATATGATATATACTTGTTTATATGCATGATATTATATGTTATGACTTGTTAATGTATGATTTTGATGTGCTTCATGTATGAATTATGTGTTATGACGTGTATATGTTCGTTTTGCTATGATTTCGGTGCTTGTTTGGAGTTGTGTGTTTGTTTAACCTAATTGTAATGTGTAATGTTTCTTCTCACCTAATTGCTTCTCTTATATGTCTTGTTTTGGCCAAAACCTTATGTATATATATATGTTATTTTCAAAGTGGAGTCATCGAGTAAATTATTATCGAGTAAGCCTTTGCTCAAGAATTATGAAATATGTTATGTTTTCATGAATGAAATGTTTTGGCGAGATTATGTTATGTTCACGGGCCTAGGAATTTAGTACATGCGGCTATCCGGGGAGGCAAGGGGCGACGGTGATCCCATATGCTAATTCCATCTATGTTTTACGACGGAACGGACCTCGTTAGGAGTTTTGATGAGGAAACGCTAGTCGAGCTTTTGGGGCCTCATGAACCCCTCTAGCCATTATGTATGGGGTGGTCAGGTCTTGCAAACCCGTCCACCCCCTGGAGGAAGAAGGTTGTAATTTATGTTATGATTATGACTATGTTATGATTGTTATGCACCGTGCGGGAAGGCCGGGACACGGATTGCCCAAACGACTTTGTCTTATGTTATGTTATATGATTTGTGTGTATTATGATATATTGCATGATCACGTATTCAATGTATTAATGATAATCGTCATACACGGTCGGAGTTTGGTTGGAGATAATTCACGCTCACTCGCCGAGCCTTAATGTTTATGTATTATTTATGAACTTAATGAAATTAATATGATTTAGTTGTAAAGTCCGGGCATTACTAGTTATCTTCTAGCCCTTCTTGGGAATTAATTTTAAATAAAACCTTGCTCGGGATTTATGACTTGCATGCGCATGTTTCTCTATATATGTATAGATCCTGCTCACTCAGTCTTCTAGAGACTGACCCCTCTTTCCCACCTTTCAGTTTCTTGCAGGTTTTGCTAGGCGGAAGTCAAGTTTTAATCTCTTGTCGAGTCACTTGCACACTCGAGTCACATGTACACTCGAGTCACATTTTATAATCTTTTATGATTTAATTGTATTTCCGTTATGTATTTGGGCCTGTGTGCCGTTTATGAATTATTGTTAATATGGATTCGAGACAGGTTGCATGCGTAGTTGAACCCATTGTTAGGATGCATGATGGATTTAATTTATATATTGGAATTTTCGGACTTGTTTCCTTGTTGAAATATATGATTTACATGTTATTGCTTCCGCATTGCACTCTTGGTTATTTTCGATTTAATTGGTACAGGGTTAGTTTCCGCCTAGCTAGGATACCCCCTTTTATTTTGTCTCCCGTTCGCTATGAGTCCGGTTCATGCTTGGATTATCCATTTCATGTGTGGACTAGACTTGTAGTACGGGGGATATGGTGCCTATCGTCCCGGGTGCTACAACATCCCCCGCACCATAGCCCGACACGTGTAACGAAATGGGGACTCCGCCCGCGCATCAAGCCATGGCGAACGGGTGACAAACAAAATCCAAACTAAGCTAGGCAGTCTAGACCCTACTCAGAGCGCGTAATAAAAGCAAATAACGAATGCGGAAGCACCCGGATACCGAAAACCGATATACATACTCCGAACATAAACAAGATATCCTAAATAGGACGAGTCAAAATATATAAACCCTTACAATAACGAATTAAAGACATAACTTATACATATTTCAAAACTGATCAAAAGAAAAATACATAAGGAAAACAAAATACAATGCATGTGACTCGAGCTATCCTCAACCATGACTCAAAAATAACCGCCCAGCTCCAAACCTTCAAAAAGGGTACCTGCGAACTCAAAAAAAAAGGGGGAAAAAGAGAGAAATAACGAGGGTCAGTCCTAAAGACTGGTGAGGGGGCTAACAAACGCACCCATACAGATACAAAAGAGAAAAGCACTTATTAAAAGGAGGAATCATGAACCGGGAATACGTTTTACATACCAAAGTGTTTTCAAAAGAAAACAAAACATACATATACGTATACTAAGTCAAAACGTTTCATAAATTCTTTCCCCGTTTCATAATTCCAAACATAGACATAATGCTCGCGCGAGAAACGAGCTTCAAACCTTACTTCTCATACATAATCATAAAAACCGAAATCAAATATACAATCCCCCAAACTCCGCGATAGAACGGCCACGTGAACCCTAACTAGCCATAAATAACATAACCTCGAGGGGTACTACTCCCAGGGGTCTTTCCCGGGTTTTCCCGGTTTTTACACCGCGAGCATCGAAGAGAACGCCTTCCCAACTCCCAGGGGTCGCGCGTAACACTTCGGATGGAACTATGCTAAGGAGTGATAATCCCGACGGCCTGACGCCGTCCCGGGTGTCCTCGCTCATAGATCCGGGGCCCAAACATACGAGACATATGGTACATATACCAATCTTTCATGGTTTAACTCGCTAGCATATCATATCATAGCTTAACATATCATATCATAAGATTTTCAAAACCAAGCTTACATATGCCCGTACACTAATTTCAAAATCCAAAGGTGATTCATAAGACCATAACATATATATATACACATGCAGCACGTACAACACACAACACACATACATGCATAACTAGAAAATCACACATGTACATAAATCTAATACTATTAGCTTTTATATATATATATATATATACCTAGCAATTCAAAATATACAAATTAAATAGCTAGCACCTTAAATATATATAGATACAAGTATACATATGTAGCACCCGGGACTATAGGCACCATATCCCCCGCACTATGAGTCTAATCCACATATGAAATAGGCAGTCCATACATGAATCGGACTCACAGCGAACGGGTGACAAACAAAACAACAGTCCTGACTAGGCGGAAGCTAACCCTGGAACAATCAACAATAACCAAAATGCGGAAGCAAGGAAATCATTAATACCAAAGAAATAAATGAAATCTAACAATAATATAAATACGGGTTCCACTAATCAATACACCTGTCCTAACCTGTCCCGAATCAATACAAGGCAACAATATAACAACGGGTTCAACTAGCTCCAGAACCTGTCCTAACCTGTCCCGAAATAATATCAGTTCAATAAGGGGACAACGACCAACAATAAAAGATCAATACAATACTTAGAAACCATATAGTATGCAGTGAATGTAAATGAGTGAGACTAGAACAATGACTCGACACTCTAACTCCGCCTAGTAACCAACACCTGCAAAAGAAACTGGAAAAGTGGGAAAGAGGGGTCAGTCTCTAGAAGACTGAGTGAGCAGGAGCGATACATATATAGAAACATGCGCATGCAAGTCATAAATCCCGAGCAAGGTTTTATTTAAAATTAGTTCCCAAAAGGGCAAAAGAATAACTAAGCAACGCTCGGACTTTACGACTAATCATATTAAATCCATTAAGCTCATAATTCATACATAAACATAAAGGCTCAGCGAGTGAGCGTGCATTATCTCCAACCAAACTCCGACCGTGTACGATAAATATCATTAATACATTAAATAGGTGATCATGCAATATATCATAATACTCAAAGATCACATATCATGTCCTAAAACATATTCGTCTGGGCAATCCGTGTCCCGGCCCTCCCGCACAGTGCCTATCAATCATAACATAATCATAATCAATCATAAAATAAGTTCGAACCTTCTTCCTCCGGGTGGTGGACGGGTTAGAAAGACCCGACCACCTCATACATAATGGCTAGAGGGGTTCATGAGTCCCCAAAAGCCTGACTAGCGTTTCCTCGCCAAAACTCCTAACGAGGTCCGTTCCGTCGTAAAACATAGTGGAACAAGCACATGGGATCACCGTTGGCCCATGCCTCCCCGGATAGCCACATGTACTAAGTCCCTGGGCCCGTGAACATATCATACGTACATAATCTCGCCAAAACATTTCAATTCATAAGAAACATAACATATTTCATAATTCATTAGAAAATGGGTTACTCGATAATAATTTACTCGATGACTCCACTTTGAAAATAACATATATAGATATATACATAAGGTTTTGGCCAAAACTTATCACATAAGGGTTGTAGGGTTTAATATGTAACTAGAACGAAAACACCCTCACCTGGAATACCACGAGACATAAAACATGAGCAACACGGGTGCCTATTCAATTTGGAAGTCTCCGTCCTGGAAACGAACAGTACAAGAGAATGAACAATGTGTACCAGTGAGAGGAGACTCAATATGAACCAAATAGGACGCACGGCACGAATTGAGATGACATGAAGTAGAATGACATATTATGGCATGCATATGAAATTAATAATAATAATTATGATGCGCCGTGAAGGTGCTCAATTAATGTTCCACATTGCAATTAGTCATATATTACACTCAAATAATTTATATAAACCAGTAAACCAATTAAATGAATTCAATTTATTTTAAATCATGAAGCCCATCAATTTATTATCATTTAGAAGATCAAACAATATTCAATTATCAAATCATATGTCAATTTACAAGATTCAAATAACAATTAAACATACAATTAAAGCTACATGTATGTTTCATGAACGTTAAGTTCGTATTTCAAATTAAATAAGTATGTGGAATAATTATGCCAACTCATATATATTCAAACAATTAACAATTAAATCAATTAAGGCAAGCAATCGACATGAAAAGAGGCCCATAAAATCAATGAGTTAAGAATTCGAGTTTTCATATATCATATCATATTATCATACATTATACAATTCATAATCATCGATTAATTAAGCATACAAGATCAAATTACAATTTAAAACAATTAACGTATAATATACAATAACTTCAGAAATTCATATAAAATCAACCAAGTGTCCGATTGACGAACGGAAAGCGGTGATCCACTCACCACGACGAAAGGAACATACTGTCCGAAAGGTATCGGAATGCCGCCACCGGAGCCTACCAGACCGCCACTGACAGCCGTCAAACCACCACCTCCGGTGGTCGAAAAAATCCCCGGAGGGACAGAAACGTGCGCCTCGGCCTGCTAGTCAAAAGCCCTCAAACAATTTCAGAAAAAGCCAAAGACACCGGATTTCGTTGACGAAAAATCGAACTTACTCCCAAGAACGGAAACTGCAATTAAACTCAAACCGTAAAACGAAAACGAAATCTAGACATACCGTTGAAAAGCCCATAACGAGGCCTTCGAAACCCATATCTCAATTGTCAGAAAAAGTAGCCGGAACAGTGACCGATTCAGACCCGCCGGTTCACCACCACCGGCCGGTTTTTGCACCGGTACCAACACGGAGAGCTTGTCCACGTTGAGACGAGTAACTTTCGTGAAGGACTCGTCAACAAAATCCCGCCAGAAAAGGCCAAACCGCCGCCTCTAAAGTCCGTCGCTGCCCATCGTCGGAAAACCCCATTTTCGGCCACTTTCTCGCCAAACCGGTGCCGGAAACGAACTCAGGGGGTTGAAGAACCCTGGAAACCGCTAACCCTCACCTGAAAAAGTCGCCGGAGGGCAGCGTTTGGTGGCGCTACAGTAACACGCGCCACCGTCGTTGTCTTTGATCGGCGCGTAGGCCGCCGTTGGCCGTGCCGCCAACGTCGAAGGGGACACCGGGATATCTTCTCTCAAGCCTTGGGGCGTGTGCAGCAAGAGTATCGTCGAAAACAGCGTGGAATGCCGGCGAAGTCACGGCGGTCGGCCACCACCTCCAACCCATCTGAAAATCGGAGATATCTTCGCCGCCGTTTGTCGTCGAGCCAAGCTCTTGGTACGGTTGTGACTGCGTTGTCGAGCTCATCGAAAAACACTATTGGTTCGTCGAAATCCGTCGAGAAACGAGGAAGATTGAATTTGTGTGTGTGTCGTGTGTGTTTAACGTGTTTCGTCGGGTGAGGGAGAGAGAGAAAGAACGAAGCAGCAAACTCAGGTTCTTGGCACAAATAACGAGGATCCGGGTGTTATATCCCGAGTCCTTAACATACGGAACGAGTGAAAGAAGGGTTAACAACGTCAGAATTGGGCAAACTCAGAGTCTACGGACTGGTCTCAATACCCCGAACGCGTGGAAGAGATCAAAGAGGTCAAAATCTCGCTCGGGTGAGAAATGACCGAAAAACCCTTGAAAGAGAAAATTACAAACAAGCCCCTAAACTCAGAAGGAGCTACAAATAAGGCCACATAAATCACATAATTACATAATCAAGCACACAAGAAAGTCGACACGTGGCGAAATCCAAACACTGGAAAAGCGGGGCATTACAACCTCTCCCCCTTAAGAGGATCTGGTCCCCAGATCCAAACACTGAGTGAAAACCTCGAGTTGTAGTACTTCTATCCATCCCGGAGTCGTGTAAAGTCCTCATCGTGAAATTTGTCCGCATTGCGCGCATCAGTTCTCTTCGTGGTGTCTCGTTGTGGCTGAGGTTCATCTGAACACTTGACCGTTGATTGCCTTAACTCTTTCGACCACTGCCAGGATACAATAGCTGTCGTTGTTCCCAAAGCTCGATCACGTGGCATGCTTGTCACTTGAAAGTCGTTGTCAGGTCCAGCGTGAAGCGACCAAGACAAACAAGAGAGAATCCCATCTCTCAACACGCAAGCGAGAGAACCCCGTCTCTCGAGCACACAAAAAGGAGAGAACCCCTTCTCTCGAGCACATAATTGAGGGAACCCCGTCTCTCAACCTAAGTCAGACAGATCCCAAAATCTCCCAAACATCTAGTTCGAGAAAATCCAGCATTTCCCAAACCCCTAAATCCGAGGGAATCCAGCATCTCTCGAATACCTAAGTACAAGAGAATCCAACATCTCTCGTGCACAAAAGTTAGAAAGAATCCAGCATCTTTCTATCACAGAATTAGAGAGAATTTAAATCTCCCTTCCACTTAAACAGAAGGAATGTAACATCCCTCTAGCACGTAAATAAAATTACTAAAACATTCATACATATATACATCAGAATAACTTAGTTAAGAAATTACATCAATCATCACAGATTACAGTTTAGCAAGTACATCAAATAATAGCAAGAATTAATTAATTAAAAAGTGCATGTATGCTTATGCCATGAATGTTTAGTGTACTGTTCACCGTAGTAATAGAAATGATGTTGTGACTTAGTTCCATGGTTTGGATAGTCTGATCTCTAGCTGGCTTGATTCCCAACTTGTCTTTCATATCTTTAGTATATACTCGAATGAGAAAGTCAGACCCTTGGTTGACCCTCACCGTTATCTCCTTCAGTTAACCGAGTACTAGTTTATCCTACTTTTCTTAATAGTTGGAAAAATGCAATATCGACCCAATCTTCAATTCCTAATCCAACTCCATTCATTGACTTCAACTGGTTTTAATTCTTATTGGGGACTTGATTAACTAGGTGTCATCGACACCATCTTCAAGGAGGTTAGCTTGATTAAAATTCCTTTTACCATAGCTAACAGAGGCATCCATCACAAGTTCCCTGATAATACCATCATCTTCGATGTCTAAATCGCGTACTTATGAATTTTCAAACGAACCACTCTCTTCGATGCGTGATGGAGATCTTCAACCCGAGTATAGCAGCTTGACTTCCACTTTAAAGGTTTAACTGATAAAACCGTCTCATTCTTTTCCTGTCCCTATCTTTAGGTCTTTCACGTCCGTCATGACTTGTATTTCCATTGTTACCATGGAAAGTAACTCCCTCATATTACGGTAAATTTAAGTTTATGAGTAGTCGCACTCTCCACCTTAAAAAAATTTTCTATCTTAATTCCTTAAATTTATTACCCTACCTCGCGGATCCCAAATCATAAATTTCATCATTTTGCATTCATGGTTAAATGATTCTAGTTGTTCCACATGCCAGGTGATCTCACTCACAATTGCTTTAAAATGATAGGTAGGGATAGCCACTTACTTCTCTCGTTCCATTCTCCGGTTCCACCTCTCAATTCTCGGTATTTCTTTCCCTTTTCGATTCACAATTTGCAACCCAAATCTTTCTTCTCTTCATGACTCAAATGAGACTCGGTCAGAGTGATGCTTGATGGGGAAGCAAAGAAGATTCCTATCAAGTAAACACTAAATAATGCATGCCAGTTAAGAATGCCAATGCACATAGTGTGTTTTCAAATAATTACTAATGCAGCACATTTAAGCAAGTATGTCAATTGAAGAAGCGTTTATAAATAGAAAATTTTAAATAATGTAAAGCGGTGAATGATGCACGTGCTTATGGATGCATTGAACCTGTCACCGTAGTAATGAGAAGCTTTATCTCGGCACTTCATTCCTCGTTTGTTGAATTATAAGCTTATCTCGAACTGTTGATCATTTCTTGTTTTTCCCACGGTCTTCTAATCTTCAAAATTATCTAGCATCAACTTGGACATTTCCGCGGCTTGGAAGCACGATTTCTTGAACCTAAAGCCTTCTACGCTCATGGAATTAGCATCTTGCCTTTTCTTTATCATCCCCATTTGTTGCTTCATATCTTTTAACATGACCCCACAACACGACAATTCAGCTTGGATCTGAAAGATATCCCAACTCATCGGAGATAAAACCTTTGGTGTGATTATCTTCCAAAATTTGTATCCACCGGATTGATTGACTTCCTTTATTCCTTCCGCGATCGAAATCCCAAGGCATACCATTTTCCATATTTTCCTTTGCTTCTTTTCCACGTAAGTTAAGCTTTGTTGCTGATTACCACGAACCTCCTTTACTTTAATTCTCTTGAAAGTTCTCACCTTTGTTTTAATATAATATCGAATCCAAAACATCCTCGACCTTTTCTTCACCCTTCCCCTTAATTGAGACATTCAATGGAATCGAGTTGAAAGAAATTTGTAATGCAGATGGGTGAATGTTTATCTTGCAAGTTGAAGACGTCATACCTTACTACTCTTCTTTATCAAGCATCCACCAACTTCACTCACACCAATGAGTTGCTCTCATAATAGTTCTTTCTACTGGGGATCTCATCACCCGATTCATAACCCAATTGAAGGAGATCGTAGTTCTTGAATTCTAGTCAGAGATTTCCGATGCATTCCTTACAACTTCCAACCGAAAGAAAAACGGGTGACAGACGAGATTTATAGTAGAGATTGGCCGTGGTTTCATATTATCTTCGTAACCTATTGTGGCGCCCCGACCGGGGCCTCCATTTTGCCCACGGGACCGGGCGTCAGGTGATACCAGTCACTCCGCAAAACCTGTATAAACTCTAATACAAGAGCCATATCTAATTCAGAATATAATACATTAAGGATATTCAGTGTCAACACACTTATTTACAACCCTTATTGTCTAAGATTAGAAGTATTGTACATTATTCATCACCCTACGTTGACTAGACTATCTCAGCCACCAATATTTACACCTGAGATATAGCTACTACTTTATTCAAACCAATATGTACGCTATACACAGTATCACCCTTAGCTCAATTCCCATTTCCAGTATCGCATCCTCTAATAGCACATTCTGGAGAACAAAACGAAATAGAAGGAAATATAGGGTGAGTCAAATGACTCAGTGGGAATTATCAAAATAATCAAGAACAGAAAGATATCAGAGCAAATCAGAAAAGTAACGATAACAACGATAAAAAGATAAAGAACAGGGTAAACAGATAATGTTCACTGAAGGTCAAACGTTATAGGTCCCGCCTTGTATCGCCTTCCTAGATGATCAGTCCAGGCAGTAATCAGTAGCAGTGGACAGTACAGAGACCAGCGACGCACTCGTGGTCATTCCCAGGGAGCGACCCTAGGAATTAACGAACTTTGGGTCCCCGCAGTTGTTATTCTCCTTCAAATCGGTTTACAGAATCGGTTACAGAATCAGGCTTAGGTAGGTTTAGGGTAGGCTTACAGCTTAAATAAAAAATGGCTATCAATCAGAGGCTCAGAACACAAGGCAATGAACATGTAGTAGACAGTACAACAACAGTTCAACGAATAGATCAACAGATAGTAACAGATTAGCAAACCGTTCAGAGGATAATTCAGAAAATAGATCAATAAACAGCTCAAAAGGTAATTCAGACAATTTAAGGAGCAATGCAAAATATAAGCCAAAGAACAATCCAAGAATAATGAACCAGATAGGATATATAGAAGTAAAGAGAAAGAAATCATGGTACGAGAATTGTGTTTTGTCTCCAGCAAGAAGGGGTTATTCCCACCTGTCAATCAGGGCTGTTGAGCTTCGTAGTCTGTTTGCTGCTGCTCTAAATTACCTGACAAGAATAAGGTAATTGGCTAAACTCATATTCTATTGTTGGTGATTAATTATTTCTAGATACGAATTTCTATAATATATCGACATCAATTGGTTAATATTGACGTGTTTATTAATAACTCATTCTTGACGTAATTAATAATAATTCGATTAATAAACAAGTATATAAAATTATTGTGTATATTTATTAACAATTATATAAGTTCTAATAGATATTTAAACAATATTATAAAATATCACTTAATCCTTGAATTAGTCAAATTTGTCCAACAGATTCCATTGGGTGGGGCCCACGTCAAAGTCCAGGTCAAAATAGATTTCAAATTCAAGGTTAAACTTTAATTATTCTTTACAATTAGTTAATAATACTTCTAATATAATGGCATTAGTGATTACTTATTATAAATGTCACGATAATAATATTGAGAATCAAAGTTAATAATTAATTAGTCCTTATAATTATAACTATAATTATAATCATAAATATAATTACCGAAATCCATTTATATCATTGTTAAGATCTCGGGTACAGTTGTTGTGGTTATTATTATTATTATTAATTTTACATAACTATTATTATTATTATTATTATTATTATTATTATTATTATTATTATTATTATTATTATTATTATTATTATTATTATTATTATTATTATTATTATTCAGTTTATACATAATTAAGTTCCAATCCGTAACGACCGTCTAGCGAATCATCAATATTATCGTACAGATAGGTTTAGGAAGTCATAAATAATTTTCTGGTATTTTTCCGGCGAGTCGCCGCCGCCGGACCGTCGTCTGCCGCCGTCGAACCACCACATTACGTCACCGGAAAATTTCCCAAAATAACCAAAATGACTGTCTTTTTACGCCCATTAACAATATTTAGTCAATTTCAGCTTATAATCTCAGATTAGGGATTAATTCAAGAATCCCCTTCCAATCCCAACTTCAAACCCTAAAATTAAAACCCAAATCAAACATGATTTAGCCGGAATTAGTTCAAAATGATTTCAGATATATTTCACCCAAATAGAATCCTTTAAAACCCACCTTTAATTCGACAGAAAAGTCACCGGACCGACCACCCTTGTTTACCGTGATTTCTCCGACACCACTGCAACTCCGCCGTGCGATTTCAACAACTAATTATCGACTATAGACTCGCCTTGCCAAGCTCTCCAATATCCCTATGGTTGTCGGTAGAAATTTCTGCCAAATCGTCTCCGTTGGCAAGGTTATGCCGTAACCTTTCGACCCACTTTTCTCTCTCGTCTCTAGATGAAACTTGAAGATGACCGCGGATTCGTATTCTCCTCGTCGAGACGTTCGAAAAACACTATGGGTTGCTGAGGTTTGGCTGAGATTCGTCGGAGTTAGAAATTGGCGGTGATGGCGTCTCTAGTTGGGGAGAATTTCTGTGTGTGTGTGAAGGTGTTGAGTGCGTGTGTTTTTAGGTATAGGGTTAAATGAATTTGGGGGGGGGGGGGTTATTTTAATCAGACGCACTATGCGTCTGATTTAATTCCTTTTTTTTTCTTTTCTTTTTACCCCAAACTTTCTTATATTCTATTTTCACCCCCAAAACTTCTAATTTAATTTATCTAGGCCCAATAACATAATTAATGCCCTATTAATATTTTATAAACACACAATTATATAATATAATCGATTACTATAATTTACGGGGTGTCACATACTCCCCTCCTTAAAAGAATCTGGTCCCCAGATTCGTACTTGTATCGTTGAATAACTCAGGATATTATTTCTGCATTATATCCTCTCGTTCCCACGTCGCCTCTTCTACGTCGTGATTTTTCCACAGCACCTTTACTTGAGGGATCTTCTTGTTTCGGAGTTCTTGAAATTTTCGATCTAGTATACGTACATGGGACTCTTCATAGGTTAGGTTTTCTTCTAAGGGGACGTCATCAAGTGGTATGATGTGGTTTTCATCCGGGTAGTACTTTCGTAGTTGCGATATATGAAACACGTTGTGGATCTCGGTGAGATTAGCAGGTAAAAGAAGACGGTAAGCTACAGGGCCTGTTCTATCTAGGATCTCAAAAGGTCCCATGTATCTCGGACTCAACTTTCCTCCTTTTCCGATCCTCGAGAATCATTTTCTAGGAGAGACGCGCAAAAATACTTTATCTCAAACTTCAAATTCTAAATCTTTTCGTCTCTTATCTGCATAACTCTTTTGTCTGTCCTGTGCCGCTTTCATGTTTTGTTTAATCTCTTGGATCTTTTCCGTCGTCTCTTGCATCAACTCAGACCAGGTCTTTTCTTTTTCCAACTTAATTAATGACTTTTCTTCTCTTAAATCCCAATGTATGGGGGATCGGCATTTCCGTCCATACAACGCCTCATATGGAGCCATCTTGATGGTCGCTTGATAGTTGTTATTGTAAGAAAATTCCACGAGAGGTAAGTGTTTGTCCCATCCTGCACCAAAGTCAAGCATTCATGCTCGTAACATGTCTTCTAATATCCGAATAGTCCTTTCAGATTGGCCATCAGTTTGAGGATGAGCAGCAGAACTAAAACACAAGTTCGTTCCCATTTGCTCTTGGAGGTTTTTCCATAATCTGGAGGTAAACTTTGGGTCTCTATCTGACACAATACTTATCGGTATACCGTGAAGTCGTACAATTTCCTTGAGATATATGGTTGCTAACTTTTCTACCTTATATTGTGTTCCTACAGGTAGAAAATGAGCCGACTTGGTGAGTCTGTCAACGATTACCCAAATGCTGTCATAGCCACCTCTAACCGTTGGTAAGCCAGTGACGAAATCCATTGTGATATGGTCCCATTTCCAATCGGGTATCGGCAATGGCTGCAACATTCCAGACGGTCATTGGTGTTCTGCTTTAACTAATTGACAAGTCAAGCATTTCTGTACATAATCTGCAATATCTTGCTTCATCCCGCTCCACCAAAAGTGTTGCTTAAGAACTGATACATCTTGGTTCCGCCAGGGTGTACAGTATGATGAGTTTTGTGTGCTTCTCTTAACACATCTTCTTGCAATTCTTTCGGCACACAAATTCGTTGTCCAAACCAAAGAATCCCTGTATCATCAATTTTGAATTTGGTATTCTCATCATCTCGTAGGGTTCTCTTTAATTGTTGAATTTCTTCGTCTCCTGGTTGAGTATCTCTTATCTTAGTATATATCTCAGGATATATTATCAATTCCGCAACTTGGCATTTAGTCATTGTAGTCACTCGTTCTCTTTGGAGATTTTGGGCTTCTAAAACCTCTTGCCCTCTTAAGTGTGATATTCCACTTTTCCTGCTCAGGGCATCTGCCACCACATTAGCTTTGCCTGGATGGTAGATGATATTGCAATCATAGTCCTCCAGGAATTCCATCCATCTCCTTTGTCGCATATTCAATTTCTTTTGGGTGAATATGTACTTTAAACTTTTATGATCAGTATACACATCAAAGGTTGCACCATATAAATAGTGCCTCCATTTTGCTAACGCAAACACTATTGCAGCCAGCTCCAGGACATGAGTGGGATAGTTTTGTTCATATGTCTTGAGCTTTCTTGACGCATAGGCTATGACTCGCCTATTTTGCATGAGTACACAACCTAATCCTTCCTTCGAGGCATCTGTAAAGACTACGAATCCTTCCAAGCCTTCTGGCAAAGCGAGCACTGGTGCCGAAGTTAACTTTCTCTTAAGCTCTTCAAAACTCTTTTCACAGTCTGCTCCCCACTCAAAAGGTTGATCCTTGTGGGTGAGTCGCGTCAGAGGCCCAGCTAATTTAGAAAAACCCGATACAAACTTCCGGTAATATCCTGCCAATCCCAAAAAGCTACGAACTTCAGATATGTTCTTGGGTTGTCTCCAATTGGTTATGGCCTCAATCTTGGTAGGATCTACCTCAATTCCATTTTGAGAAATGATGTGACCCAAGAATGTCACTCGGTCCAACCAAAATTCGCATTTACTAAATTTTGCGAAAAGTTGGTTATTTTTCAACGTTTCCAGTACCATGTGTAAGTGCTCTTCGTGTTCCTCTTCTGATTTTGAGTAAATCAGGATATCGTCAATAAATATCACCACGAATCGATCCAGAAATGGTTGAAAATTTTGATGTATCAAGTCCATGAACGCAACTGGTGAGTTAGTTAATCCAAAAGGCATCACTACAAACTCGTAGTGACCGTATCGAGAGTTAAACGCAGTCTTGGGAATATCTCCCTCTCGAACCCTTAGTTGGTAGGATCCTTGTCGCAAATCTAACTTCGAATAGACCTTAGAACCTTGAAGTACATCAAAGAGTTCGTCGATATGAGGCAACGGATATTTGTTTTTGACTGTCATCCGATTTAACTCCCGATAATCAACACACGTACGCATCGTTCCATCCTTCTTTTTAACGAACAACACTGGAGCCCCCCAAGGCGATGTGCTAGGCCGGATGAATTGTTTATCTGTTAACTCTTGGAGTTGTTTCTTCAACTCCTGTAACTCAGCTGGTGCCATGCGGTACGGGGTCTTAGAATAGGGTTCTGCACCTGGTGTTAATTCAATGACAAATTCGATTTCTCTTTGGGGCGGTAAGGATTCTAAATCCTCGGGGAATACTTCTGGAAATTCCTTCACAATCCTTACCTCTTCCACCTTAATCTTATCCTCAGGCTTATTAATCAAGTAGGCCAAAATTCCTTGATTCCCTTTTCTGATCAATTGTTTTACTTCGCCAAATGACGCTAAAGATACAGACATCGGTCCACTATCGGGTTTTATAGGGATAGTCACTGGGTTTTCAATCTTGATTTGCTTATTAAAGCAATCAATTTGTGCTCGGTGATGGTATAACCAATCCATCCCCAAAATAACATCACAACCTCCAATAGGAAGTTCAATAAGATTGGCTAGATATTCACCTTCAGCAATTCTTACTGGGCATCCTGGGTATATCTTATCAGTCATCATATTAGCACCTACTGGAGTTTGTACCTCAATTTGGTAAGGCGTAACTTCACAACGCAAATTTAAATTTACCGCAAAGTTCGGAGACACAAAAGAATGGGTAGCTCCAGGATTAAATAATACTTTGCCTTTACTTCCAGAAACATAAAACATACCTTCTACCACATCGTTGGGGTCTGGTGCTCCCTCTCCGGCTATGGCATAGGCTCGTGCAGGCACTCGAGGTTTTCCTCCAGGTTTCATTGGTTGTTTTTGTGCTCCTCTAGCTACATTGGTCGTCATTTCTCTCTTCTCCGGGCAGTTATTAACATAATGGTTAGGATTACCACATCGAAAACACAGATGGTTTTTCTTCCAACAATCTTCCTCCTTGTGATTAGGGTTTCCACAAATTCTGCAATTTCCCGCTGTATTTGGTCGTCCCCCGGGTCCTCTCCCAGCATTATTGGGGCGATTGTTAGAAAACTTGTATTCCACCCTTTGAAATTTCTTCAAAGGGCCTCCTTGCATAACTGCCTTACCCTTCCGCACTCCGTCCTCAATCCTATGTATCTCCTGTAACTCAGACTCGGCTTCTAAGGCTTTATTCACCACTTGGACATAATATTCAAAGTCGCAAGCAATCAAATGGCGTTGAATCTCGGTCCGAAGACCATCCACAAATTTTCTGATCATCCTTCTTTCATCTGCTTGGATGTGAGGTGCATATTGGATCAGACGATTAAATTGAGCCTCGTATTGGGAAACTGTGGAGGTTCCTTGAATTAACGCCATAAATTCTCGTTCTCTATCATCCTTTACTACTTGGGGTACATACTTGTTGTGGAAGCTCGAGAGAAGTTCTCCCAGGTCCATGGCGTTCCTTGTCGTTCCCATTGGCTGGAGGTTAATCTCCACCAACTTCCAGCAGCATCTATGATAGGAAAGTGGCATAACGTATCTTCTGAAGATCGTTGTAATTTAGTGCATGATAGATGTTTTCGATATCACTAAACCAGGATTCTGCCACTCGATTATTAGGTTCGCCAGAAAATTTAGGCGGATGGAAAGTAAGGAATCGCTCTAAGCCTTTATCTCCTACGTCACCACTTGCGTGCCCTTCCTGTTGGCAAAATTGCATAAATCGTTGCATCATATCGGGCATGTCTCCTGCCACATGTTGTTGATGGGCTTCTTGGTGTAGAGAACCATGTGGGTAATTGCCAATACTACGCTCTTCATCTGTGCGTTCCCTTTCTCTTCTTTCTCGTCCACGGCTTCTGGAAGCTGATGCTCGAGAAAGTGGAGGTCTTTCTCTTCGAGCCGAACGATCAGGAGAGTTAGTTCGAGAACCTTGTTGTGATGCCATTTTCTACAACTCAACCACACATGCAATTTGTCAGTAATAAGAAAATTAAAGACAAGGTTAGCATCTCCTACAATCTCATGTAATCCAATCAATACCCTAGCATATATTACAGAGACAATGATGCATAAAAAAAAAATTAGAATGCTATAGCCTAGTACCGGACATATTATAAACAAAGCTGCATATATATATACAAAGATTTAAATGTAATGTACATAGTGGATCCCATTATCTAGATAAACCTATCTACAACCTGTACAACCATGTCCCCACCAGTCAAAATACGGCCTCACCTGTGCAAGTATGTACACCCCAAAAGCATGGTCACAAAACCTATCAGTCTAGGTATGCCATGCTAAGCAACCTATAGCAAAAAAGGTTGCTATCGCTACTATCCGATAATCTAGGTAATCACACAAAATTTTTGCCACATGGGTTAATACCCCATCTACCCTGCTCAAATATCAACGTCCTCGAAGACTCAGTATCATCACTGGAAGACTCAGTGTCACTACTAGAGGAACTGCTAATCGTAGTCGAAGTGATCCCTGATACAACATCCTCGTCTCCCTCAGGCTCCTCAGGATCTATCATAACAACGTCTAAGAACAACTGCTCAATCCACTGTGCGTCAATATCTTCCATAAATGCAGCAATATCCTCAATATCCTCATCTATTGGCACCACTAGTCCCTGATTCAGCTCCTCACCCTCGGGTGCTGCCTCCTCTTCCTCTGGTCCTACTCCCTCATTTTCGTGACCCTCATTCTCACCGGCTGGATTAGCAACCCAGTGTCCCTCCTCATTGTCCCCAGGCCCCGCTAGATCTTCTATCGGCTCCTCCTCCTTAGCTATATCCTATGCCAACCCCACTGGATGTACTACCATACGATCCTCACTCACTACCGTCGGTACTGTCTCACCCCCGGCTGGCCCACAACCTGATGGCCAGTCTCTAATGGCACTAACTATACCTCTACCCCTAGGTATGATCGGACTACCTGGAATAGGGCGTACCCCCGATGGTCCCGCCTCCTGGGTATCACCAGGAACCTTCCTGGTCTGGCAGTAGTCGAACACGCGGTAGAAGAAGTCAAGGTCCAACTCCATATCTGTATGTACTTCATTAAGGTGACGAATGGACTCTTGGCACCGTGCCTCTAGATCCTCAAATATTTTCTTTAAATTTTCTTTTCGACTTTCAGCGTACTCCTGTATTTCTTGTACTCTTTTTGCTATTTCCCCATCTACTGGTTCTTTCCCAGTCCCTAATCGCCTTAACCGCTCAACCTCTCTATTTTGCTCTCGCAGCTCACGACTTAATTCCTTAATTTGTTCCTCATAAGCGTGGATAATGGCTAGGAGGTCTTCCCGAGTTTTATTTATATCTATCCCCTCACTAGTAAGATCTATCGTAGCTTTACCCTTATCAGCTGCCATCCTGTAATTTAAATTTTAAATCAGTACCAGTTTATGTATAAAATTAAACAAATAATAAATAAATAACGAACAATTTTTATTTTAATCATATTATATCAAAGAAGAATGACATAGACTGGTCGACCCAGGTTCTATCATCGCCTCCTCTCTATAGTTTACTTACCAAATCCCAGTCTCGGGGTTCCTATAGTATATAGAACTTACTATTGGTTGAGCCCATACTTCACATTCCAAGGATCCTGTCCCAGCAGATTAGGTATCCAACCTAAGCTCTGATACCACGTGTGGCGCCCCGACCCGAGGCCTCCATTTTGCCCACGGGACCGGGCGTCAGGTGATACCAGTCACTCCGCAAAACCTGTATAAACTCTAATACAAGAGCCATATCTAATTCAGAATATAATACATTAAGGATATTCAGTGTCAACACACTTATTTACAACCCTTATTGTCTAAGATTAGAAGTATTGTACATTATTCATCACCCTACGTTGACTAGACTATCTCAGCCACCAATATTTACACCTGAGATATAGCCACTACTTTATTCAAACCAATATGTACGCTATACACAGTATCACCCTTAGCTCAATTCCCATTTCCAGTATCGCATCCTCTAATAGCACATTCTGGAGAACAAAACGAAATAGAAGGAAATATAGGGTGAGTCAAATGACTCAGTGGGAATTATCACAATAATCAATAACAGAAAAATATCAGAGCAAATCAGAAAAGTAACGATAACAACGATAAAAAGATAAAGAACAGGGTAAACAGATAATGTTCACTGAAGGTCAAACGTTATAGGTCCCGCCTTGTATCGCCTTCCCAGATGATCAGTCCAGGCAGTAATCAGTGGCAGTGGACAGTACGGAGACCAGCGACGCACTCGTGGTCATTCCCAGGGAGCGACCCTAGGAATTAACGAACTTTGGGCCCCCGCAGTTGTTATTCTCCTTCAAATCGGTTTACAGAATCGGTTACAGAATCAGGCTTAGGTAGGTTTAGGCTAGGCTTACAGCTTAAAAAAAAAAAAGGTTATCAATCAGAGGCTCAGAACACAAGGCAATGAACATGTAGTAGACAGTACAACAACAGTTCAACGAATAGATCAACATCCAGTAACAGATTAGCAAACCTTTCAGAGGATAATTCAGAAAATAGATCAATAAACAGCTCAAAAGGTAATTCAGACAATTTAAGGAGCAATGCAAAATATAAGCCAAAGAACAATCCAAGAATAATTAACCAGATAGGATATATAGAAGTAAAGAGAAAGAAATCATGGTACGAGAATTGTGTTTTGTCTCCAGCAAGAAGGGGTTATTCCCACCTGTCAATCAGGGCTGTTGAGCTTCGTAGTCTGTTTGCTACTGCTCTAAATTACCTGACAAGAATAAGGTAATTGGCTAAACTCATATTCTATTGTTGGTGATTAATTATTTCTAGATACGAATTTCTATAATTTATCGACATCAATTGGTTAATATTGACGTGTTTATTAATAACTCATTCTCGACGCAATTAATAATAATTCGATTAATAAACAAGTATATAAAATTATTGTGAATATTTATTAACAATTATATAAGTTCTAATAGATATTTAAACAATATTATAAAATATCACTTAATCCTTGAATTAGTCAAATTTGTCCATTGGGTGGGGCCCACGTCAAAGTCCAGGTCAAAATAGATTTCAAATTCAAGGTTAAACTTTAATTATTCTTTACAATTAGTTAATAATGCTTCTAATATAATGGCATTAGTGATTACTTATTATAAATGTCACGGTAATAATATTGAGAATCAAGGTTAACAATTAATTAGTCCTTATAATTATAACTATAATTATAATCATAAATATAATTACCAAAATCCATTTATATCATTGTTAAGATCTCGGGTACAGTTGTTGTGGTTATTATTATTATTATTAATTTTACATAACTATTATTGTTATTATTATTAATTTTACATAACTATTATTATTATTATTATTATTATTATTATTATTATTATTATTATTATTATTATTATTCATAATTAAGTTCCAATCCGTAACGACCGTCTAGCGAATCATCAATATTATCGTACAGATAGGTTTAGGAAGTCATAAATAATTTTCTGGTATTTTTCCGGCGAGTCGCCGCCGCCGGACCGCCGTCTGCCGCCGTCGAACCACCACATTACGTCACCGAAAAATTTCCCAAAATAACCAAAATGACTGTCTTTTTACGCCCATTAACAATATTCAGTCAATTTCAGCTTATAATCTCAGGTTAGGGATTAATTCAAAAATCCCCTTCCAATCCCAACTTCAAACCCTAAAATTAAAACCCAAATCAAACATGATTTAGCCGGAATTAGTTCAAAATGATTTCAGATATATTTCACCCAAATAGAATCCTTTAAAACCCACCTTTAATTCGACATAAAAGTCACCGGACCGACCACCCTTGTTTACCGTGATTTCTCCGACACCACTGCAACTCCGCCGTGCGATTTTCAATAACTAATTATCGACTATAGACTCGCCTTGCCAATCTCTCCAATATCCCTATGGTTGCCGGTAGAAATTTCTGCCAAATCGTCTCCGTTGGCAAGGTTATGCCGTAACCTTTCGACCCACTTTTCTCTCTCGTCTCTAGATGAAACTTGAAGATGACCACGGATTCGTATTCTCCTCGTCGAGACGTTCGAAAAAAACTATGGGTTGCTGAGGTTTGGCTGAGATTCGTCGGAGTTAGAAATTGGCGGTGATGGCGTCTCTGGTTGGGGAGAATTTCTGTGTGTGTGTGAAGGTGTTGAGTGCATGTGTTTTTAGGTATAGGGTTAAATGAATTAAAGGGGGGGGGGGGGGGTTGGGTTATTTTAATCAGACGCACTATGCGTCTGATTAAATTCTTTTTTTTTTCTTTTTACCCCAAACTTTCCTAAATTCTATTTTCACCCCCAAAACTTCTAATTTAATTTATCTAGGCCCAATAACATAATTAATGCCCTATTAATATTTTATAAACACACAATTATATAATATAATCGATTACTATAATTTACGGGGCGTCACACCTATAATTCACAACTCATTTTGAAATATATGCATGCGATTAGTACATGCTCATGCCACGTAATTAACACCAAAAGCATGGAATCGATGCAAAATGCAAAATATAAATCAACAAAGTTTTAAAATAATATCATTTCAAGGTTAAAAGCGATGCAATGCCCACGTTGACAAGTAGTTCCTAAGCCGTGCGACCTAGACTTGACATGACACGACACTAGAACTCCGGTTTTGCAACCTGGAGCTCTGATACCACTTATAGATGTAGCACCCGGGACTATAGGCACCACATCCCCCGCACTATGAGTCTAATCCACATATGAAATAGGCAGTCCATACATGAATCAGACTTACAGCGAACGGGTGACAAACAAAACAACAGTCCTGACTAGGCGGAAGCTAACCCTGGAACAATCAACAATAACCAAAATGCGGAAGCAAGGAAATCATTCATGTAATACCAAAGAAATAAATGAAATCTAACAAGAATATAAATACGGGTTCCACTAATCAATACACCTGTCCTAACCTGTCCCGAATAAATACAAGGCAACAACACAACAACGGGTTCAACTAGCTCCAAAACTTGTCCTAACCTGTCCCGAAATAATATCAGTTCAATAAGGGCACAACGGCCAACAATAAAATATCAATACAATACTTAGAAACTATATAGTATGCAGGGAATGTAAATGAGTGAGACTAGAACAATGACTCGACACTCTAACCCCGCCTAGTAACCAACACCTGCAAAAGAAACTGGAAAAGTGGGAAAGAGGGGTCAGTCTCTAGAAGACTGAGTGAGCAGGAGCGATACATATATAGAAACATGCGCATGCAAGTCATAAATCCCGAGCAATGTTTTATTTAAAATTAGTTCCCAAAAGGGCAAAAGAATAACTAAGCAACGCTCGGACTTTACAACTAATCATACTAAATCCATTAAGCTCATAATTCATACATAAGCATAAAGGCTCGGCGAGTGAGCGTGCATTATCTCCAACCAAACTCCGACCGTGTACGACAAATATCATTAATACATTAAATAGGTGATCATGCAATATATCATAATACACACAGATCACATATCATGTCCTAAAACATATTCGTTTGGGCAATCCGTGTCTCGGCCTTCCCGCACAGTGCCTATCAATCATAACATAATCATAATCAATCATAAAATAAGTTCCAACCTTCTTCCTCCGGGTGGTGGACGGGTTAGCAAGACCTGACCACCTCATACATAATGGCTAGAGGGGTTCATGAGTCCCCAAAAGCCCGACTAGCGTTTCCTCGCCCAAACTCCTAACGAGGTCCGTTCCGTCGTAAAACATAGTGGAACTAGCACATGGGATCACCGTTGGCCCATGCCTCCCCGGATAGCCACATGTACTAAGTCCCTGGGCCCGTGAACATATCATACATACATAATCTGGCCGAAATATTTCAATTCATAAGAAACATAACATATTTCATAATTCATTAGAAAAGGGGTTACTCGATAATGATTTACTCGATGACTCCACTTTGAAAATAACATATATAGATATATACATAAGGTTTTGGCCAAAACTTATCACATAAGGGTTGTAGGGTTTAATATGTAACTAGAACGAAAACACCCTCACCTGGAATACCACGAGACATAAAACTTGAGCAACACGGGTGCCTATTCAATTCGGAAGTCTCTGCCCTGGAAACGAACTGTACAAGAGAATGAACAATGTGTACCAGTGAGAGGAGACTCAATCTGAACCAAATAGGACGCACGGCACGAATTGAGATGACATGAAGTAGACTGACATATTATGGCATGCATATGAAATTAATAATAATAATTATGATGCGTCGTGAAGGTGCTCAATTAATGTTCCACGTTGCAATTAGTCATATATTACACTCAAATAATTTATATAAACAAGTAAACCAATTAAATGAATTCAATTTATTTTAAATCATGAAGCCCATCAATTTATTATCATTTAGAAGATCAAACAATATTCAATTATCAAATCATATATCAATTTACAGGATTCAAATAACAATTAAACATACAATTAAAGCTACATGTATGATTCATGAACGTTAAGTTCGTATTTCAAATTAAATAAGTATGTGGAATAATTATGCCAACTCATATATATTCAAACAATTCACAATTAAATCAATTAAGGCATGCAATCGACATGAAAAGAGGCCCATAAAATCAATGAGTTAAGAATTCGAGTTTTCATAAATCATATCATATTATCATACATTATACAATTCATAATCATCGATTAATTAAGCATACAAGATCAAATTACAATTTAAAACAATTAACGTATAATATACAATAACTTCAGAAATTCATATAAAATCAACCAAGTATCCGATTGACGAACGGAAAGCGGTGATAGACTCACCACGACGAAAGGAACATAATGTCAGAAAGGCATCGGAATGCCGCCACCCGAGCCTGCCGGACCGCACTGACAGCCGTCAAACCACCACCTCCGGTGGTCCGAAAAATCCCCGGAGGGACAGAAACGTGCGCTTCGGCCTGCTAGTCAAAGCCCTCAAACAATTTCAGAAAAAGCCAAACACACCGGATTTCGTTGACGAAAAACCGAACTTACTCCCAAGAGCGGAAACTGCAATTAAACTCAAACCGTAAAACGAAAACAAAATCCGGACATACCTTTGAAAAGCCCGTAACGAGGCCTTCGAAACCCATATCTCAATTGCCGGCAAAAGTCGCCCGAACAGTGACCAGTTCGGACCCGCCGGTTCAGCCGCCGGTTCACACCACCGGCCGGTTTTCGCACTGGCACCAACACGGAGAGCTTGTCCACGTTGAGACGAGTAACTTTCGTGAAGGACTCATCACCAAAATCCCACCGGAAAAGGCTGAACCGCCGTCTCTAAAGTCCGCTGCTGCCCATCGTCGGAAAACCCCATTTTCGGCCACTTTCTCGCCAAACCAGTGCCGGAAACGAACTCAGGAGGTTAAAGAACCCTCGAAACCGCTAACCCTCGCCTAAAAAGGTCGCCGGAGGGCGGCGTTTGGTGGCGCTACAGTAATACGCGCCACCGTCGTCGTCTTTGACCGGCGCGTGAGTCGCCGTCAGGTGGCCGTTGGCCATGCCGCCAACGTCGAAGGGGACGCCGGGATGTGTTCTCTCAAGGCTTTGGGCGCGTGCAGCAAGAGTGTCACCGAAAACGGCGTGGAACGCCGGCGAAGTCACGGTGGTCCGCCACCACCTCCAACCCGTCTGAAAATCGGAGATATCTTTGCCTCCGTTTGTCATCGAGCCAAGTTCTTAGTACGGTTGTGACCGCGTCGTCGAGCTCATCGAAAAACACTATTGGTTCGTCAAAATCCATCGAGAAACGAGGAAGATTGAATTTGTGTGTGTGTGTCGTGTGTGTTTAACGTGTTTCGCCGGGTGAGGGAGAGAGAGCAAGAACGAAGTAGCAAACTCAGGTTCTTGGCACGAATAACGAGGATCCGGGTGTTATATCCCGGGTCCTTAACATACGGAACGAGCGAAAGAAGGGTTAACACCGTCATAATTGGGCAAACTCAGAGTCTACGGACTCGTCTCGATGCCCCGAATGCGTGTAAGGGATCAAAGAGGTCAAAATCTCGATCGGGTGAGAAATGACCGAAAAACCCTCGAAAGAGAAAATTACAAACAAGCCCCTAAACTCAGAAGGAGCTACAAATAAGGCCACATAAATCACATAATTACATAATCAAGCACACAAGAAAGTCGACATGTGGCGAAATCCGAACACTGGAAAAGCGGGGCGTTACAACATATATTTACATACCATGCGTGCACACACACGTACCCAAAAACACATATATGCACATATCAAGACAACCACACTCACATGTAACCAATTCATGCAAACAAGCAGCAAAGGAAAGAAGAAAAGAAGCAGTTAGCTACTGCAATGGGACTACCCGGCCGGGTACTCCACAAGAACAAATTCTACCTGACCGGGTAGAATTGTGCAGACAAAAAAACAGCAGCAGCAGCTTAGTTTCTCAAAGGCAAAACAGGGCAGTTTTGTGCAGTAGCTTGGGGAGAGATTCTTAGGCCTTAAAGCACATAAAAATTGCATGAAACACACACCAATTCATCAACAATTCATGCACCAAAAACGCAGCAACGACAGCTCAAAACTCAAGCACCAAATCTGTCACAAAGAAGGAATGAATGCAGCAGGCCATACTCATCATGTCTGGGGCTAAAACAGGGGAAGAAATCTTGTAATCACATAACTAACATGTAGAGAAACTCATATACTTCATGCTCATGCAATTTCACACAAAATGGAGCTCAAGAATTCATCAAACGAACCAAAATTCTAACAGCAGTTTAAACCGAGAAGAGCAGATTATATTCTCACACATTTGAAGTTGAAATGAAGCATAAATTCAGGGGAAAACAGGGCATAATCAGAGAGCAACATATGTAAAACATAACCATGCATTATCACACGAAATTGGATGCAAGAAATCATCAAACAAACCTTAAAACCATGACAGCAGTTCGGTTTAAAGAGAGCAGATTTGCAGCAGTTTGAAATCAAGTTTTCATCTCCAAAACTCAAAGTTTCATTCAAGTTAACAAAGAGGAAATAACCCTAACACATCTAGCATGAAGTAAAGATCAAGAATGGAAGCAAAGAAGTTCATATAATCATCAAAGATGCATCAAATCAGCCACAAATTCAAGCTAAGGCAAAGAAGCAACAAATGACCTCTAACCCTTCCTATTCATGCCATCTCCCAAACTCATATCAAATCTAAGTTAAAGCATGAAATTCATGGAACAAATTCATGATATAAACATGGAGAATTCGAAAATATGCATACCTTGAAGAGTTTATGGAGTATGGAAGAGATTGGCTTCAAAAATCACAAAGCAAGGATGAGGGTTTCTTCTTTCTCTTCTTTTCTCCATTTCAACAGCTTTTTCCTTCTCTTTTGGGTGTGTGGTTCGAAATGCAGTAGATAAGGAAGATAGCGGAGTGAATCATGGTCATATAAACCAAGGGTTAAGGCTTAGGTAAGGTTAAATGGGGCCCATAAGTGTAAGACTAGTCAATGAAGGCTACTTTGGTGCAAGCTGCTCATTCCGGACGAAAAACGGGGGTCCAAACGAACATAGAAAAATACCAAATTAGGTTCCTTGGCTTCATATCTTCGTTATGATTCCAACGCATCTTCCAGAAATCGAATCTGAATCCCTGAGCTCAAGTTACGCCTTCCGGAACACGAGGCGCGCTAAAACTAGTTAGGCCCTCATGTCCCTCGTCAAACACCAAAGGTTTAAAACCGAGACAAACGAACACGAAAACTTAAAACGAGCATGCAAACACATTCATAACTCACATATATTATGCATATCAAGATTTCACAAAAATCGAAATAGAATTCCAGCACATAACGAGCATATTACGGGCATGCAAACTTAAATGTTTAAAATTCAAAGTTCATAATATAAACAAATAATTTCATAAAATTTCAAATAGTCACATAAGTATTAAATAACACTCAATTACATAATTAAAGAATTTAAATACGCATATAACCCTATCGTTACGGCGTACCTGGAAATCCTGACAATCGGGATGTTACAACTCAGATAAGGTGATGAGGATCAACCCAAGTTGGCGTTGTGAGGCTCATAACCCGAGCATTCCATCCTAGGTTTCCCTGATGTATTCCAACTTGCTAATCAATTCCTTCCTCCCAATCCATCTCTTCCAATCGCTATTGTTAGAAATTTTCTTCACATTGATAAGGTTGAGTGAAGATTCCATATGGCCTTGGTACTCCATGTCTCAAGTTTACCAACCTTGGGACAAATCTCCAGTTTGATAGTCCCACTCTTTTCCCAAACTTCATCTCCAACCGAGGATACCTTCTTCCGGCATTTTTCTTTATGATCTACAATCCCCATATTTGACATGAGGGGTTATTTCACTCCTCTCCTCTTCGAATCTTCCATATCCATCCGCTCTTGAACCGTTCCAAACCCGGTAATGGTCCCGGTATTACTATCTTTGGTTGCCGTAAAATCCCATACTCTCTGTTTTCTTCCAAACATCCTTTTGTCATGACTAATTTGAATCTTGGTCTTCTTGACATTTCTCCCTTGTAGTACTTTGGTTAGTAAGGGGATGCCTTCCAAAATCTTTGAACACCAAGCCTTCACAAACCTCTATCACTTCGTGACCCCTTAAGGTTTCGTGAAACCCATTTACCAATACACCTTAAATATATTTACTCCAAATCCTCTTGGACTCTAGGCTCAAATCCCCATAATTATCTCTGTTTCACTTGCTCTTGTAGCATTCACACCGTAAACTGGTGGCTTTCCTTCCCGGTATGATAGTAAACCCTAACCCGCTTCCTAGCTCCAAATTGTATTCCATTTCAGTTATTCCCGACCGTACATCTAGAAGACTTCCCGCATGGAAGAGAATACCCTTTGTTGACCCATATTTTGGAATTATCTCAAAAATAACCTTCGATTTACTTCAGCCGCCTTTTTTCCGTGATAGGACTTCCTTCCTTTGAACATATACCTTCTCAAGAAATGAAAGGGTCATCGATTCTTTTCTATCATCCCCATCCAAATTCTTGAATTTGCCATTTCCTTTTACCCCGGATTTCACCATCACGAAAAGGGAACTTGGGTGGAGATTATCGTGCAAGCTATCATGAAAACATTAAACTTATGCATGCCGGGTTATATTTGCTTATGGCATGCATCACATTGTCACGAATTAAGCAGGAAAGCATCAAGTAACAACAATGCATACACATCACAATATATAGAGATATGGTATGAGATGGATGCTAGTGTTATGAATGCAATTACCTCTTAGTTGTTTCTTTGGCCTTCGTCGTTCACACTTGTCCAATTTATGCTCTAGCGATCCACATCCATAGCATTGCCCTAATCTCTTCCAATAATTCTCGTAGGTATGAGAATTCCTCCTAAAATGCGTACATGGAAGTGATTCCATGGAGGAAGAGGCTTTCATTTCCTTCTTTCCTACCCACTTGAGAGTCCTCTCGGACCCATTTTGATTCCAATCCTAAGCTACATTCCAGCTCGAATACTCTTACTCGGCTCCTCTTCTTTAACTTCTTGGATTCAACCCGGAGAGCTTCCATGGTATGTTCAACCCATGCCTTAGACTCGGCTATGGGTTTCACTTCTCAGAGATCTTTCATAATTTCATCCGTGAATTGGGCCAACCTCCGGCTGTTTTATATGGATCCAGGGCATACGTTGAGCTTGTGATCGGGGGAACTGCATCTAGTGCATTTGCTTAACCTTCTCCTACAATTTTGGTACGTGGGATTAGGTCCTTCACAATGTATGCACGATCTTAGTTCTCTGGGGAGAGACACATTTGATTTGAATATAAGATTCCTCCCCATGAATTAAGCCACCATGTTTCGCATCTTGGTTAGGCTATTAGCATCTTGGCATCTCGTGCTTCGTAAAAGTCCTTTCCACTTTTTCGATCCTAGCTTCATCTTAGAAGCCATAATTGTAGAGGCGAGTAGGCAATTTTTGGAAATGACCAACCTATAATAAACAATTCATAGATGAAAGTATAATGCATGCGGTTAGTGGAGTGCTTATGGCACATATTGAAAGCAACAATTGCAAATAAAGTATGCACAATTAATAAGGAATGAAAGAAAAAATCGAGGTTTTAAAGCATATAGTATCAAGAAATGTCACATATCGGGAAGCAAATGCGCACATTAACACATTGTTCCTACGTCGTACGACCTATACTTGACACAACACGACACTAGAACTCTGGTTTTGCAACCCGGAGCTCTGATACCACTTTAAGATGCAGTGCCCGGAGCGACGAGCCACCACATCCCCCGCACCTAGCCCCGAACCCACATATGAAATGGAAATCCATATATGAGCCCAAGACTAAGTGAACGGGAACCTACACACACTCGCTAAGCCAGGTGGAGCTAAAACAGGACCAGAGCATGCAAAACAATCAAAAAACGGAAGCATACTACAACAATTAAAGAAGATAAATCCTCAAAATGGGTTCAACTATCCCTAGAAGCCTATCCCGAGTAAATACATAAATCAAGAGTTCTTACATAATTCATTAACAAATGGATAACATATATATACTTCAATTACCAAAATCGAATCATATACAAAATATGTCTGA
The DNA here is from genome assembly GCA_037501455.1 of Lantana camara. Lineage (NCBI taxonomy): Eukaryota > Viridiplantae > Streptophyta > Magnoliopsida > Lamiales > Verbenaceae > Lantana > Lantana camara. The sequence goes on from CM074865.1 coordinate 41,858,531, forward strand.
ATGCAATTGAAAATGCAACTCGAGCTAGGAGACTGAGACTCGACCGACCCACGACTCCGTCTAGCAGCAACGACAACCCACAAACTAAAAAGTTAAAAGGAGAGGGTCAGTCCACAGACTGAGTGAGCGGCTAACGCACACCCACACTCATATACATATAGAGCAAGGCACATATTAAACAAAAGACTATGAACCGGGATAGGGTTTTGCATACCAAAGTTATTTTCAAATCAAACGTATACTTATTCATATCATAACCGATCGTAGTAAAAAGGAGAGATCCTATCCGGTTTGATAATCAACATAACTTATCGAATTCTTATACCCGGCGAGCACGGGTCTTACTCTAACTCCGCAATTATTAACATACGTATAAAAATAGAAAACACAATTCATAAACCAATCCAACCCCAACAACATGTAGCTCGGCAAGCAAACCCTCACTACTCTTACCAATGCACAAGGCGTAGCTAACCCACATTGTGCTTGAAGCACCACGCCTCCTCCACCTCCCAAAGTCGTGTGTAAGTACTTCAAATGGGAATCATGCACAGGCTTAACTCGACAGTCCTTTCCGTCCCGGGTGTCCTTACCCACAATTCCCTGGGCCCGACCAATCTGAACAGAACATTATATACCAAAACTCGCTACATATCATACTTATCGAATCAGAATTATAACTTACGTACCATATCGGAGCATACCTTACCTTGCAACTTAGCATATGCTATGGACGTACCTCTCCTTGTCATCCTAATCCGTAGCTAGCATAAAGACACACGATTTAGAGCATAGACTCATTGCACAACATTTCAAACTCACATATGCTCGTACATATAGTTTAAAATATTTAATCTTAAGACAAAATCATAAATGTATCTTATAAGCACGTATCTATTATATAAATATAATAGTATAGTCACATGCGGACTTGAAAATGAGCACATAGGGTTGTAGGTCGTACTAACTAAAAAGAAAACAAACCTAAACCTCACCTTCTACCAAAAGTGCTCACGGATGAGCGTTGACGGCCAAGAAGAGGCTAAATGGCGGAACCAACACCTCCCGAACTCAAATCTGAGACATACAAATATAAACTCATGACTTCGACTCGATCATGAACTACTTAGATGCACGGCGACTCATACGAATGCAAATGGATGCAATGCATATCATATGGATTCATACTTAGGCATATCGGAGCAAATAACGAGATATCACATAAAGAATTCAAGAATTAAACTCATATCATATCAAATAATCTTATAACCTATCATATTTTTAGCATTCATATGCATTCACAAGCTTGAAGTTCAAGGAAATAGCAAGAGATGCAAGAAAGCGTTAAACATTTCATATAGCGGTCATGAATTCAAGTCACAATTATATCTAACAAACGAGGCCATAAACTTAAAATAATTAATGAAACATAACATATTACAACATATTAGCATGTTAGGATCATAACCGGGATGGGAGAAGTTAAATATAAGCGAATAGAAACAAGAAAACAAAGCTGGGAGCAAAACGAACTGCTGCCCTAAATCCACCCCGGTGGATTTTTCTCAAAGGGGAAATCCACCCCCGTGGATTCAAGACAGACAGTTCTGCAAGGGCCTACCTCAAATCCACCCCGGTGGATTATTTTTAAAGCAAAATCCACCCCGGCGGATTTGGGTCAGAGGCCAAAAAAATCGAGGAACAAGCTTGCAAACCAAAGCAAAACCAAGCCAAATCACATCCACAACATGAAGGAATTTAAAGTGATAATTATACCATAATATAATACAAGGAATTCAAGGAAATACCAATCTAAACTCATCCAAGTCATTCAAGGAGAATAAGCACATAGGCAAGAATTTCACGCATTTCCCCCAAAAGCCCCAAAGAGCATAAATGGTAAATCATACCTCAATCAACTTCCATCAACAAGAATCATAAATAAGCAAGAAAGGAGCCTCCTAGATCATCATACAAGCCACCAAACTCCAAATAGCCAAAGAATGCACATAGAATTCAAAATCTTCCAAGAACCTTAACTATTCATCAGGTTTGCCATATAAATGAATATCCAACATCAAAGCATGAAATTCATGGATATAAAGAAGCATAAAAACAAGAATTACAAGAATCTTAATTTACCTTGGAAGATTGGAGCAAAAAATGGCTAAACTTGAGCTTAAGGGGAGCAAAAATGGAGGTTTCTTCAATGGAGTTTCTTCTCCTTCTTTTCACTTGGGCGCTGGACGAATTTAAGAGAGGGGTTTTTGGCTGATATAATGGTCAACAAAGGACAAGGAGCAAGTGGGCTAGTCTCAATAGGCATATAGGGGCGTTTTTAGGCGTGTAAGGTGAAATCAGCGTGAACGGGGGTCGAAACGAAGTCAAAAAGTTATGAGGCTTATCCCATTCGATCCAAATCGTCGACTCAAGTCCAATGGAGGTAACAAAACTCAAATCCGAGTTTCCTAGCTCAAGATATGAATTAATGACTCAAAAGTGGCCAATTTGGAAAAAGGCCCAAAAATTCAAATAAAGTGCAGTTGAGTCCAAACAAAAATCAATCAATTCCAAAAGAAATTCAAATTATACAATTAAGTCCTAAAATCATATAATTCACGTAATTCATAAAGTTGACATGCTTGGGATTCAAATTCATATATCGTAAATTTCACAAATTGCATGTATTCACATTATATGTTCAAATAGGGCAAGTTCTTATCAAATAATTCGAGTTGTTCACATAGGAAAATAAAATGAGGGAACATAATTCACATAAGGTCACAAATTAAATAAGGAATCATATAGATTACGGAAAATAAACTCACACGTGACGCGTACCTGTACGTGTCAGTGAGCGGGGTGTCACATCCCCCGCACTATAGTTCAATCCACATATGGAATGGACGGTCCATACAAGAATCAAGCCTATAGTGAATGGGAGACAATAAAAAAAATGACACTCTAGCTAGGCGGGACTAACCCTCAAGTAAAGACCAACATGCATAACATTAAAACGGAAGCATAAGGTACATGTATTTCATCAATAACATCTTCGTGTCCAATATTTCAATATAAATAATCACTTCCAAGAACAAGTTATAATATACATAAGTACCAAGATACAAAACCGGATATGCCTCACTAATGTGCATGAAAGCCTGCTAGACCCAAAACTAAAGACCGACTCACTCCCGCCAAGCGCATAACCTACAACCTGAAAATGTGAGGTGTCAGTCTATATATGAAAGACTGAGTGAGGGGTTTATAAATAAATATTAGCGCAATTACCATGCAAGTCATAATCTCGGCTAAGATTTTATAAAAGGAAGCAATATGAATTCAAATAATAAAGAAGATCTCACCCGAGATTACAACTATCCAATTTACAATTCAATCTATTCAATTTAATCAATCAGTGGCCCGACGAGTGAGGGCAATTCTCCAACCTTTCTCCAATAGTGAACAATACATGCTTTAGTTTACATTCAGGGGTGATCATGCAATTCATTACAGTGCACAAGTAGCAGTTTCATAAACCCTTTTTCCTCCGGGTGATGGTGGGTTTGCAAGACCCAACCATCCAATCATGGTGTACGTCAGGAACATGATTCCCACACACAGGATTTCTTCCTCCACCAAACCTCCTTGTAGATTCAGAGGTGATCCCAAAATGGTGAGGATAGTGCAAGAGTTACCCGTCAGCCCTTTGCTTCCCCGGTTGGCTCAATATACTACCATTGAGCTTATAGTGAACAATATACTCACCCAATCATGGTTAGTTCAGTTCAATAACATGGCTTGCTTGCAGTTTCTTAAGATTCTGGAAAACTATAGATATAAATATACATTTTGGCCAAAATCTCACACATAGGGGTTATAAGGTTCTATTTATAACTAGAAATTAAACCTCACCTGACGAGCGACAGAACAAGACAAGGATACAAGAAAGTGTCCAAACGATCAATGATCTGCACCCTGGAGAAAAACTAGCCAAGAAAGGAAACAACGGGAACTCGTGAGATGAGACTCAATATGAGACCAAGTATGACGCACGAGAATGCCCATGTAACACCTTAATAACCAAACAAATTAGTAATCAAGTGACATTTAAATATGTATGGGAACCAATTAGCATCTAAGAGATGAAATTAATCTCAAGGAATGTATTCACATCATTCAAACATTTCAAGTTCAATTCATATAGGGCTTGGAGTCACACAATCATGTTTGAGCAATTAAGTACCAAGAAGCATCACATAGGAGCATAATTATCAGTTAATCAAGTTTATAACTCATATAAGTCACATACGGGAGCCAAGGAAGTGAAAGGAATGTAATATGAAGGGTTTTGGTGAAGTTTAGGAAAAGTTAGAAAAAGTTGACAGTTTTCGAAAACGCACACGTTGTAGGAAAATGGAAATATCTTGAGTTCTAGAAGTTGGAATTGTGTTTTGCTTGTTGGTATGAAACCATACACATAGGGCTTTCCAAGGATATATGGCTCATTTTCTAGTTCAAAGCGAGGAGAAAATGGCGTAAGATTGAATTTGGGTGAATGCAGTTTTTCGGTAAAGTGATGACACCAAAATGAATTGATAATATCTCATAAATGGGAAAATATATTGAAGTGATTCCAATTGGAGATTGTTCTAGACTTCAAAAGGTTTTTTTGGGTTCAAAAATCAGGTCAATCGGATCACAAACGAATTCGGCACGGCCGTGTCAAGATTAGCCTGAAAGCTGACTGGCCGTGTTGTGCAGAATATTTCCAACTCGAAGTTCTAACACGGCCGTGTTGAGAATGAACTAGGTTGGACACGGCTGTGTTCAAGCAATATGGGCGAAAAAACTGGGGAAAACAGGGCATAATCACGGGAATTGGCTCCCAAAGCAATCCCATTCCATATCACAACAATTAACCACCTCAAAACTAACATATAACATGCATAAGTCTCAAATATATCAATTAAGCTTCATATAATCCAAGCAACCATGCTTTGACCCATGAAAATTCCAATATAAAACCTTTATGAATAAAGTGATCCATCATGCATCAAACCTCATGAATTCAAGTTATAAATGTAGAAAACCATCTCAAGATCATTATATATGATTCATATAACTCATGGAATTCAAAGGAATCATAAACCCTAACTCTTCTATCATAAATCAACAAAGTTATATGCATGCTCTCACCTTGAAGATGGAGGAGATGAAGGGAAAGAAGGAGATGACGTCTTGGAGCTCAAAATCTTGAAGAAAAAATGGAATAAAACTTAGCTCTAGCATCCTTCTTTGGATCGGTATGGAGAGGGAGAGAGAGAATATCTTGAGCTTGTCTCATGAATGAAAAAATGAAGAAGAAAAGGTATGTATGTATGTATATAAATAAATAAGTCAAGATATATATATATGTATATATGTGTATATGTACATATATATAAGGCTCCAAAAGAATATGGTGAGATGGAGTTGAATATATGTTGTGCTAAATCACGTAAATCATGCTCGGAGAATTAAATACACACTCGCATAATTGAATTAACGAAGTTATAATTTAAATCATAATTGCAAGTATTTAAATCAAGGAAATTAAATAGCACTAATTAAATGAATATGAATCATGCCATAAATTACAATTTGATAAAATTATTACAATTTGATAAAATTTTATGTAGACACTTAGTAATATAATTCACAAATATCGTGAAATACATAATTGAAAAATTGGGGCGTTATAAAATATCAACGGGTTAGCCTTCAATCTAATACCCGATGACACCATTGAGCCCCGAACGGACCTCCTAAAAGCAACCACCAACTTCAACAAAATCGAAACATCTCTAAACAAAACCACCGGAAGCAACTCGAACCTCACAACTCACAAAACACTCGCGAACACTCAACGTCACCAAAACTCTCCCCAAAAGAGAGTTAACACAAAAAGGAAAAGAAAATGCACAACAAGTAAAACTAAGAAGGAAAGGAAACGCACCACAATCAAGAACCAAGAAGGAAAAGAAACACACAACGAGCAAGAACTAAGAAGGAAAAGAAATACAAAACAAGTGAAACTAAGAAGCAACAAAGAACAAAGAATTAAGCAACAAACACACATATTTTTGGAAAATAATATATGCATGAGATGAGATGCTATGAATGCTTCGTGTACCTTTTATCTTAGCGGTGGTAACAATCTCGGCATCCACTTGAGCTCGGGGTCTCGAAGCCACAGTTCTTTGTGAGTCTTGGATTCGGTTTAGTTGGGCAACCATTCAACATATGTCCGATCTCACCACATCCAAAACAAACATCTAACTTCTTCTTACCATCTCTTCCATAATTTCTTGTAGCACCTCGGAGCGCAGATCACTACATCCCCTGCACCTAGGCTAGGCGGTCTAGACCCTAATTCAGAGTGCGCGGAATAAACAAATTCACATGCGGAATCACTAGAATTTCAAATATTCAAACATACATGCTATCAAATTAGGGATACAATAATTCAAGTTATACATGCTATCTCCAAAACGATTAATTCATACAAATTCCAAAGTTCGAGAATTTAAATCATAATTTATACAAAATTTCAGAAATAAAGATGCAAGATATGCAGAAGACTCTACTAACGACTCAAACACTCGAAAATAAAAGACCACCGCCTAGCTCGAACCGATAACCTGCACCTGCAACTCAAAAGACAAAAAGGGGAAAAAGAAAAACAACGAGGAGGGGTCAGTCCTAATGACTGGTGAGGGGGCTAACACACTCACACGTACGTATAAATAAGAGGAGAGCATATTCAAATTAGAAAGTTCATGAACCGGGGCGTGGTTTTTACATTCTAAAACATTTTAGCCCGTGATAATAAATATAAAAGAGATTTTAGGGCCAAAAGCCCAAAATAAACCAAATTTTAGCAATTATAAATCCACTCCCGTTTCACGAACCATATTCATAATGAAAATAAAAAAACTCGACGAGAACGAGTTTGTAACCAACCTTACTCCTTTCATAATCATAAGAAAGCAAATTACATAAACCTACCACTTCTCCTGCGATGGAAGGGTCGTACGCGCCCCTAACCATCTAACAGTTGAGGGGAGTGCTCAATGCTTCTCCAAACCTCGGACTCCATCCCCCAACCAAACGTCCTGGTGGGTTCCGGTACATCCTTTCTGATATATGGAGGCCATGCTTAGGAGTAGACCCGACGCCCGACACCGTCCCGGGGCTCCTTCACACAAACCTCCGGGGCCCAGTTCTTAATTCATAAATCATAATTTTCGAAATTTCATAATTTTTAGGACTTATATTTCAAAGTCAAAATCTCGCTATTTTCAAAAACGTTCACGCACACCAACCCTTTTCAAATCAAACAAACGTAATCAAACAATTTCATAGCAAAAGGGCCAATTCCCGCAAAATACTACTCAAACACGTATTTAGATATATATATATATATATATATATATATACGTAGGTCGCATGCGGGCTTGAAACACATATAGGGGTAGTAGGTCACTTAACTAAAAAGGAAGAAAATCTCACCTTGTCAACCACACCGGACAAAAAGGACTCAAAACACTTCTAAAACTCCTCCCGTCACCCGCAGAACGAACCTAAGGACAAAACAAAGGACAAACGACGACTTAGACTTAAAATGTACCAATTTAGATGCTTGGCAAATGCATATAGATGCAAATGATGCATAAGATATGCAATGAGATGTGATTTAACGCATACAAATTCCTAACACGTATTAAATTCCATAAATTACGTGAAATAACTTCATGAATTTCACATAATACACGTAACATGCCATATAACTTCTTAACCATTCATACACTTCATAAAAGAGCAAATAAAGATCATGCAAGGCAAATAAACGAAGTAAGAAGTCGCACACGCACGTAGAAAAGCATGTATTGTCATATATCACGTATAAAAGCATCGAATTCACATCATAAAATTATAATAGAACATGTAACATATAATTCATGAAGTTAACAATGCATCCATATCATGAAAGGTCCAAGAAATTACAATGCAAAACAATTAAATATTACATTGGTTCATGCATGCTCGTTTAAGCATATATCGAGGACGTAGGTCATTTATTTCATGCAAGAGCATTGAATTTACATAATAAATTCACAAATAATCATATAACACATAATACACAAGTTAATCATGCATAAAAGGTAAGAAAGAAACAAGGAAAACACGTAAAACGCAATGAAACAACGAAAGAAGCAACAAAGGGGACAGCAGTTCGAAACTGTCCTTAAAAGGGGTCGCAAGCGGGTCCCCAAAAAGGGTCGCATGCCTAAATGTGGTCGCGGGCGCGACCACACCTTCTCCAGCAAACAAGCCAGCAAAAATTCAAACTTGGGGTAAAAACGAGTTGCGGTCGTGACCCAAAACACTCATGTTTTGGTCGTGGTCGCGACCACGGGTGACAACAGCAGCGAAAGCAAAAACAGCGGCAAAAACGCCACCAAAACCCAACCAAACTCAACCCAACATGCAAGGGAAGGAATATAAATCAAGTATACATCAATTTCAAGTCAAAATCCATGCTAAAACCGAATCAAAATGCAAGGAAACGAGAAAGGGATCAAATATGCACATATTCATACAAAACTCAAAATTCTTGAATAAAACTCCCATGAATCCTAAACTAGCTTGCAAATTTGATCCATATAAGTGTTATAGGATGTATTAGGTCCAATTATCATGCTTCACATTCAAGAAAAACACAAGGGAGCAAGCAAATTCATCAAATGAGGCGCTAACCCTTACTATTCATCTATTAATCCAAAGCATTCTCAAAGGACCATGAAATTCAGTAGAAATGGACTTAACAGAAAGACGAAGAGCTAGAGAATATAAATCCAAACTTACCTTTCAAATTTGAGCCGAACCAGATGAGAAACGAGCTTGGAAATCAAAAATGGAATAGTGCTTCCTCCTTCCTCTTCTCTCCCTCTCGGTTGGCTACTGCTCTTTCTCCCCTTTTCCTACTGAAAATCGAAATGGGGCTAAAGTGGGTGATAGGTGGGTGGGCTAGGAGTAAGTGGGGCCAAGAATGGGTTGAATTGGTCAAATATTGATCAAGTTATGGCCGAAATGGTAAAATGTGGAGAATCTGTCACACGAGGCTCATTCCGGACGAAATAGGGGGGTCCAAATGGGTTTAGAAAAATAAAAACTTGGGTTCCTGGGTTTCCTTTCTTCTTTGAGAGTCTGACGCTTCTTCCGTAATTCAAATCCGAATTCCCGAGCTCAAGTTATGCCTTCCGAAATACGAGGTGCGCTAAAGCTAGTTAGGCCCTCGAATCCCTAAAATCATAAAATGGTCCGTGACCACCTCAAACGAGTTCAAAAACATATAATGGGCACATAAAAAAGTTCCTAAAACACATATTTCATACATATCACAAAATCACATAATTAGGAGCAAATACGGGGGCATACGGATCAAGAACGAGATCAAACGGGGGCAAAATGTTTAAATAAGTAACAAATAATACAAATAAATATTTAAGTAAGCACATTAGCAATTAAATAAACATTTAAAGGTATAAATAAATAATTAAATACGCACGTAACACTCTCGATACGGCGTACCTGTACGGCCGGACGAGTGGGATGTTACAGTTCCGACCTCGGCAATAGGAATATTGAATTGGTTCCGGCGGGGAAAAACATCGAATCTAACTCTAATAGTCAAATATTCTTACTCTTCACATTGTTAACATCTTGAAGTCCTTCCAAGATTGTCTTGAAATTTAGGTCCCTTTCTCCAACTAGAACTAGAACTCGAACCGGGTTCTCATCCCAAATAAGAAGTATGAGATTCGAACCGTTGTTTACATATCTCCATCCAAACCGCATTTCCTTATTTCCCAGAACCAAGTATACACCATTGGATTGGAAAAGCTTCTTGAATTCCATCTCTAATAGCTTGAATTAGTTTCGGACTTTATGGTAAATCTTCATCGGTTCTCGATCTCTCAAATTCCAATATAAAATCAACCTTCTCCAATTCTTACCCATGAACTAAGAATCCGTAAAATCTTCTTAATGTTATACTTAAAGAAACGTACTTGTGTTAACTCTCCCGAAAGAATTCCTCCAAAGTGAACTCTTCTTAAACTCTTCCTCGACATCTAGGAATTCCTTGAAGCCTCTTACCATTAAACTTGAAGGGATGCACTTATAGTAGAGCTCTTGAACAAAATCTTCCTAGTTGAACACTTTCCCGGATTCTTCCAATTTGACTTCATTTTCCTTGAATCAATTCAAAGTTCGACTTCGAATGTAATTGGAAGATATACTTCACCTTCTCTTGAAATAGCCCCGAAAAATCTTCCAAAGTCATTATATCCCGGACTTATCTTTCTCGATGTGGACATCACCACTTTTGATTCACTTTGGAAGACTAAAATTCCCTAAACCTCTTGTAGACCAAAAGCACTTATTTCCTTTGTCATTTTCTCGGTAATCTTCATCGATATTGGAGCGATATCCTGAAATAAGAATACAATCTCCATGAAATATCGATGCATGCGGGTTTAGTGCATGTTCGTGTAAGCAATTAATCCAAATAAAATCAAATAAGTCACATAATGATGAAAGCGAATGCAAACAAACACATAATCCTAAGCCAAACAACCTAGACAGACCCGACACGACGCTAGAGCTCCGATTTTACAACCCGAAGCTCTGATACCACTTTAGGATGTAGCACCCCGGAGCGAAAGGCACTACACCCCCCACACCATAGCCCGACACGTGTAACGAAATAGAAACTCCGTAAACGCACCAAGCTACGGCGAATGGGTGACAAATAAAATCTCACCTAGGTGTTGGAAAACACGAATCAGAAAGCAGCGAAAATTTAAAAATTTTTCCAACAAAAGGATCTTGAACTCGCAATCGTGTATCCAAATTCGTAAAGATAGAAAACTTACTTTTCTTTTATTCTTTCTTCAAGCGTTTCAAGCCACCCAAGAACGCTCTTCTCGCGGCTTGACAACCCGTCCCTCGAAAGTCTCTTTCTACTTCAGAATCCATTGTCGGGATAGCAATCCACACCAACCTAGATTCAATTCATGTTAGAGATGTTCTTAACAATATAACATAAAGAAAGAAAGATGAAACGAGAAAAGCAGGATTGAAACTCCCTTCGAAAACCAGTTTTGCGAAAGTAGAAAACTGCCAGTCACAAAACCCTCGTGAAAAAATTCATCCTTCAGGATATGGACGAACGGTTTTCGCCATCTTCTTTGGTTCGATTTTTTCATTCGCTTCACGTCGGGTTCAGAATCGTTACATCATCCCTTCTGATCGTTTTGCTTGATCCCCACTTTTCTGTAAAGCTCGAATCTTCAAAACTTCTAACTTGAAGCTCTCTAGAGATAGTCCACCAACTTGGCTACAATCTAACTAGTAAGGATGCTAGTTCTCTAGTTAGTGTTTAGGCTTAATCTAGGGTTTCGTTTATCTTAGAGAAAGGATGGTGTTCAACACATGAACCAAAAGAATTCGATTAGCTCTAAAGGGGAGCATGAGCTCCCCTATATATAGGAAAGGGAGAGGGGCGCCGATCCTATTCCTTGTTGGGCAAGGATTCGGTTTGTTTCTCTCCTATTACTTGATCATCAAGTATTCTCCAACTTTGACATTGAATTCTAATTCAAATCAACTTTCAAGAGAGCTAAAAATATCCAAACTATTTTTGGATAATTTTATACTTTATTTATTATAAAATAAATAACTTATTTTTATCTAATTAATTAATTCGTAATTAATTAACTAGATTATTTTCTCCAAAATAAGACTTTCTTTTTAATTCAAAATTAAACCAAAGTCTATTAAATAATTAACACATTTAATTATTTAACACATATATATACAATATATATATATTCATACGTGTGACACGTGTCACAGTGACACGTGTCACTCACGTGAGCCACACGTGTGATTTCACACGTGTGGAACCCTCTTGGCCCGATTAACTCGTTTAATCATTTTTAAGCCTCAACTCATGTAACCAAGTTGTTGTGTGTGACCCTCTAGGTTCTCAATTCAATTAGCAGTGACCCTAATTAATTAATTCCCTAATTAATTAATCAGTCCACAGATTAAACGACCATAGTCTAGCAACAGGTGTTTAACCCCTAGCTGAATTGGAATGTTCGGATTCGACAGAACCTTTAAGTCATTGATTCATGTGAGATACAATCCTCCTACTTACTATCTCTCAACCATGATCTAGGGTAAGGGAATAATTAGAACCCTAATAATCTGGTCTTAAAGCTAAGTGCATTTCATATCCATTTGATCTCAATCCAAGAAACCCTTTTCTTGATGTCTTGATCTACTGCCTTGGCCAAGGACTCTATATGGCATATGAATGACTTACACAATAAGAGATCACCTTGCATATGCAAGTGTAGGTCCTTTCTTGATTCTCATTCACTTTCATGAGTCACTTGTGCAGCCCCAGCATAAGCCTTGAATCAGTTGTCTAAGGCGACACCCTTTAAAGCTTATACCAAAGACTACAGAGTTAATTCATAAAGTGACAAGGAACCTCAAGTCTAAGGATCAATTAATCACATCAATGACTCGTGAGATATTTCCTAATATGGAAGTTTCCATTTACTGAAATAGAAACTTCCTTTCCCATTTAGGAATGTTCTCACACGGGGCACCTCAGTGAACTTACTTATTAAAGTAAGCACCCTCATGTATCACGCACGTATCAACTATACACTTTGCACCTCCATGAAACAAGGTGGTCCTTCTTAAGGGCGTGATCCCACAAGCAAGCCTTAGAGGAGTTAGGTTGACACTCCCACTGTCTGTAGGACTCATCGGTTTGGAGTATTTTAGTAATCATGACTTATGTGATATAGGGCTCGTTTCATGAACCATTTCACCTAAATGGTAGAGTCCTAAAGTCATCAGGATTAGGGGAGTTCTCATACATGCACACATAATGGAAACACTCAAAACACTTATTGGCATATAAAGAAGTGTTTGCCTATGATCAATCGTATATTATTCAAAGATTGTCTGTGATACAAGAAAAGTCCCAAAGCAGATTACGTCGAATCGGCTTTCTAGGGCACTATTCCTAACACTAGGCTAGGCAGTCTAGACCCTAAATCAGAGTACGCAAAAATAAACAAATACACACGCGGAAGCACCAGAACTCAGATATACAGATATTCATGCTTGGAAATAATCAAATACCACAATAAAGCCAGTCAGGTTATACAAATATACTAAATTTCCAAATTTAAAGTTTTATACATGCTTTGAAAATTCAACGGTATAAAAATAAACTAAAACAATGCATGAGACTCGCTACACGACCTAACACTCAAAAGAAGACCGCCGCCTAGCACGAACAACCTCCAAGAGAACCTGCAACTCAAAGAACGAAAAGGGGAAAAAGAAAACGAGGGGGGGTCAATCATAAAGACTGGTGAGTGGGCTAACACACACATACGTACGTATAAATAAGAGCAGAGCATATTCAAATATAAAAGTTCATGAAACGGGGTGTGGTTTTTGCATTCTAAAATAGTTTAGCACGTGATAATAAATATAGAAAAGATTTTAGGGCCAAAAGCCCAAAATAACCAAATTTTAGTAATTGAAAATCCACTCCCGTTCCCCGAACAACAAACATAAGTAGAAATCAAAGACTCGGCGAGAACGAGTTCAAACCTACCTAACTCCTTTCATAACATAAATGAATTCAAAATAAAACATAGCTCATAAACAATCCACCCTTCGCCAGGGATGAGTTGAGGTCCGCTCAACCCCGTTCTCCCATCAAAATGTGTGAGTCGGGGGATCCTACCTGCTCCCCAACGGGTGTTAAACGCCGGTTCTCAAGAAAATGCCTTCCCCTCGAACTCCCGAGGATGGGCAATTAGATATATTTAAATGTGGTTCGATCTTAAATTATACTTTCACAACTTACTATTTGTTTACAAATTATAATACCTAATCGTTTTGTTCTATATTTTATTTATTTAAGTTGGAATCAGGTCGGACCATTTAGATGGAATATTATCTCTATACTATAACCCATGTTTTGATGTTTTGAACATATAACCAGATAACAAAAATAAGAAAGATGGGGATGAAGAGCATATTTTATGGTGAAGATGGGGAACGGTGTGGCGTAGATCAGCTTGCATTGCAGTATTATGTTGGGAAGGAGGTGGTTGGCAGGGTGTTCATGCGGAGAGTGGATTTTGGCTAACCATATTTGGGATATTGATGTGGGATATAACTTTTGCTGATATACCCAACGCCTTTTAGACCAATTTTCAAGTATTATTTCTGAGGAATAATTACGAAGGCCCCCCCTTAAATTGGGTGAAATTACATCCCCGTTCGTTCTACGTATATGGTACGCCGCGTTTCAACTTTCTTATGTAATTGTGTGATTTTATGTTTTGCGTGGGCCTATTTTGAACTCTTTAAGAGTTTAGGGGCTTGTTTGTAATTTTCTCTTTTTAGGGGGTTTTCGGTCATTTCTCGTTCAATTGAGATTTCGACCTCCTGGACCCCATTAACGGGGTTCGGGACAGCGAAATGAGTCCGTAGACTCTAAGTTTGCCCAATTTGACGTCGTTAAACCCCTTGTTCCGACCGTTGTCGCATACGAGGACCCGAGATTTAATACCAGGATCCTCGTAATTCGTGCCATAACTCCAGCTTTAGCTCTCTCTCTCTTCTCCAGCGATCAAACCCGTTCCCCGCCACTATTCACACACACAACCCGGAACTCGGCTGTTTCTCGACGGAATTCGACGAATGAGTAATGCTTTTCGAAGAGCTGGACGAACCGAACAAAATGGTACAAGTTTCGTAGCCTGAAAATGACCAGCGGTGGCGCAGTGGTGGTCCGAAGGTGGTGGTTTGCGCCACCCTGTAGCCGACGGTGATCCGGCGACCCTCGCCGGCCAACAACCACCCAACCCCACGTTTTCCGACCCCCTAGTGACGATTCCGGCCTTCGTTTGGTGAGAAAAACACCGCAGGTGGCGGTTTCTGCAGCCATAGAGAATGGCAAAAAAAGGGCTTGATTTCACCGGTGATTTCGACGGCTTCCGGCGAACTTCCTTCGACACGCACCCCACAACCTGATAGAGGACTCACCGGCATTTATGTCCGTTTTGGCGACGCAGCTTCTGGACCGTCGACAGGGGCGCACGCGCCAATCAAAGCCAGCGGCGGCGGCGCGTGTTACTGTAGCCGCCACGTTTGGCGGTTTCCGGCCTTTTTCTCCGACGAACAGGTACCCCTTCCTGACGTGTTCGGCATGGTGAGTCCATTTTCGGCATTTGATTGAACTGAAAGTGGCTACAGATGGCGGTTTCCGATAGCAGAGGTGGCAGGCGGCGGCTTTTCACGGCGGCGGTGGCATCCGGCCAAAATTTCCGGCGAATAGCATATAGTTTTCGAAGAGCTTGTTACGGGTAAGACAATGCCTTGTACGGATTCGATTTTCATTCACCGATTTGGAAGTAATTTGATTTTGAAGATTTTGGGGTTTTCGTATTGTTAGATTGAAATTGGAGACGATTGGCTTCGAATTTTTTGAAATTGATCGAGAAATTGGAACGAACACGAGGAATTCTTGCAAGCGTGAAATTTTGGGGATTTTTCCGGCACGTTCCGGCGGCGGCTGAACGGCGGCCGAACACTGTTCCGGTGGCCATCGGACAGCTTGTCTTTCTCGACGCGGTGAGTCCAATGCCACTTTCCGTTCATCAATCGGACACTCGGTCTAATTGTTACGAATTTATTTGTGTATTTGGGAAATATTTGATTTAATTGTTCTATATGTAATTTGATCGCGATATGCTTGAATTGTCGATCAATAAGTATTCCAATGTGTACGAAATTATGTATTGTATGAAATGTGATATGTATTGATGTTTTAAATTGTAAATTGATTCCCGGTATGTCAAAATTGTATTAATTGTTTAACTTAGAAGGGGTATATGTGTAATTTTTATGAATATGTAAATTGTATGACTTCCATTAATTAAGCTTTGTCAATTGATAAATAAATAAGCTAACCATGAGTACGTTATTAGAAATTATTGTGACTTGGATAACTAAACTTGAAACTTTGTAATTAAGGTTTAAACCACGTAAATTGGAATTTAATCTATTACCTAATATATGAATTCGTTATGCATTATAAAAATTATATGAAACCTTGAATGATTGAATAACTTAGTCATTCTTCATTTGTGCAATTTATGATTCAATTGGAATTTGATATGTAACTCCGTGATCTTTAAATGAAATTCTTGGCATGCTATTATATGAATTATTTGGGCTTGTAATACGTGCAATTTGTATGAAATGTGATAAGTTAATTTAAATTGGTTGTTTTGTGAGTGTGCATTCGTGAACATTGTCGTGCGTCACTCTGTAGTTATTGCTGGGTCTGACTATTTGTTTTGTGTGTGTTCAGTTGTTCAGGTACACCGGGGTGTTGACTTGTGGTCGTGCAGGTTCGGGGGTGGACCATTTGTTGTGTCTTCCGCTTTGTTTGGTAACTGGTGAGGTTTCTTTCTTTTCGTAACTATGACCTACGACCCTAAATGAGTTTTAAGCCCGCATGCGACCTATGTATGTATATATACATTTAAATATGTGTTCGATACATATTTTGTGGGAATTGGCCCGTTTGCTATGAAATGTTTGAAAAACGCTTTTATGTATATGTAAGTAATATTTTCGTTTATTTGTTTTAAAAAGGGTTGGTGTGTGTGATTTTTGAACTAGTGAGCTTTGGACTTTGGAATATGAATCCGTAAAAATTAAGAAATTTCGAAAATTTATGAACTTATGATTAATGAACTATGAATTGGGCCCCGGAGATTCGTGCGAAGGAGACTCGGGACGGTGTGGGCCATCGGGTAGTCCCTAGCATGGTCTCCACACTTAAGGATCAACCCTGAACCCACTAGGAGGCTTGGTGGGGGAAGGAGTCCTCGGGCGTGAGCGTCATGAAACTCACGACCCATAATGTATGATCGATGATTATGGTAGGTACCACCCTTCCATCACCCGGAGTTGAGGTATGTATGTTTGAATTATGCTTTTATATGATTTATGATTCCCGTTTTGATTATAAACGGAGTTAGGTGGTTTGAAACTCGTGCACGCCGAGTTATGTTATTTTTATTACGAACTTGATTCATGAAACGGGAGTGGACTCCTAATTATTAAAATTGGTTGATTTTGGCCTTCGGCCTTAAACCTTTTTCCTTATATGTAGCATCACAGGTTAAAATGTTTAGAAAGCAAAAACCATGCCCCGGTTCATGAATCTTCTTACTTTGAATATGCTCTGCTTATGTATAAGTACGTGTGAGTGTGTTAGCCCCCTCACCAGTCGTTAGGACTGAACTCTCTTCGTTGTTTCTTTTTCCCCCTTCTCTGTGTTGAGTTGCAGGTTTGCTCTTGGAGTTCGTTGGAGCTAGGCGGTTGAATTGAGTCTCTCGTTTTGTTCGAGTTGAGTCGGTCTTTGTGTTTATATATGTTTTGCAGTCATTTATATCTGATTTACGTTGTTAAATGTATAAGTTTAATTTATTCACTGAGTTATGCTATTCGGGACAGGTTAGGACAGGTTCTTGGAGTAGTTGAACCCGTTTTGTTGCCTAATTATTCGGGACAGGTTTCTAGGGTCAGATGAACCAGTTTCGTTGTATGATTATTCGGGACAGGGTAGGACAGATTCTTTGGATTAGCTGAACCCGTGCAATTGATTATGATGTATGGATTGCATTGTCGTACTTGATGAATGAAAGTTTTTAAAAGTTTGCTTTTCGCATTGCTTCCGCTTTCATGTTTTGCATCTTTTCGGTTGTACAAGGTTAGGTACCGCCTAACTTAGGCCTGGTGTTTTTGTTTTGTCTCCCGTTCGCTATAACTTGGTGCGTGTGCAGAGTCTTTGTTTCGTTACACGTGTCGAGTTACAGTGCGGGGATGTGGTGCCCACCGCTTGGGGTGCTACACCCTGAGGTTTGAGAAATTATGAATTCCCCCCTGGCACTTTATCTCTTCCGTTAAATTTAACAGAATTTGTAATTTTACTATTTTACCCCTTAGATCCTAAAACTCAAGGAGGTATGTATATGTAATAAAAGTCCAAATGCAAGGAGATTAATGTAAATGTTGAAATTCTTGGGGGGTTTAATGTAAGAACTTGAATTTTGTGTTTACCTAGTTTTTGTTTTTTTTTTTTTTTTTTTTTGGTTTGACAAAGAATGCTACTTAATGATATTTTGACATTTTAATAATGAACTAATTGCATTCTTAAATTTTATGGATACCAAATATTTTTTTGAAAAAAAAAATTGCGCATGCATGGTTATATTGGAATGTAATTAATATTTAAAGTACATGCATTAGATATCACCAACGTTCAAACTTTTTGTTTAAATAATCTTTATGGATATTTATGTGGATTTACTTGTTTGTTATTATTTTTTATTCCATTAAAAAAATTTATTATTTTAAACGAACAAAGTTTAAATAAACTTATGTATTTATAGTTATAAATAAATTATAAAGGTTAATTAAATTACAAATTAAAAATTTTACCAATATACAAATATATCATTACAATAATATTACAATATACCCCCTAAGGGTATGATTAGAATTTTTAAAAATAATATTGTTGTCGTCAGTAAAAGTTAACACCGTTACTAACTGTTGGGATAATTTGTGAGAGATAATGTAAACCTCAAGGGGGGAATTCGTAATTTCTCAAACCTTAGGTGGAAATCTGTATTTTTGCCAAATCTCAAGGGGCGTTCCTTATATATATAATAAAAACCATAATATTATATTAATATTAAGTTTTTATAAGTTTTTCTTCTTACAACTTTTCTAAAAACGTGTTGCGGTAAGGGATTAATAATTGACAAAACAATTTAACAGTTTTCATTCTGTGAAGGTTTCGACATTCAAGTTTCATAGTTACAAAGAACAAAATAAAACCCTAGCCCCTATGCTTTGGTTTCGTCATCCCATCCCCATGCTTGACCGCCGTCGCCGCTAATAGCTTCGACGCAGCTCACGCCGTGTCCTTCTCCAACTCCAGCCCTTAGTTCTAGTTCAACAGTGTAGCATCCCGCACGTCAGGCACCACGTCCCCCGCACTATGGCTCAACACGACTAACGAAATAGGAAGTCCGCACCCGTATCAAACCATAGCGAACGGGAGACAAATAAAACAACCCTCCTAAGTTAGGAGGAACTTAGACCCTGCAAATATAACCAACCAACAAAACATAATGTATCGGAAAACTAAAATGCAAACACATGCATTGGCCACGGCCTGCAGAAATTAAACACACGTACCACAAGCAGAATTGGGCTCCTCAAGCCTCTTTTTAACTCATAACAAAGCAGATTCAAATTCATAATCTTACAAAGTCAAATCATACACAATTTAAATACATATGCGAGTGTAGAGACTCTTCTGACTTAACTTGACCGACTCAAAGACTCAACACAACTCCGACTAGCTCGAAACTCCAACGCCAAACCCGCACACTAAAAGGTTGGGGAGGGAGAGGGTCGGTCTCTAGAAGACTGAGTTAGCAGGAGCGATACATATATATAAAAACGTACATATGCAAGTCATAAATCCCGAGCAAAGTTTTATTTAAAGTTAGTTCCCAAGAGGGAAAGAGAATAACTAAGCAATGCTCGAACTTTACGACTAATAATATTAAATTCATTAAGTTCATAAATCATACATAAACATTAAGGCTCGGCGAGTGAACGTGCATTATCTCCAACCAAACTCCGACCGTGTACGACAAATATCATTAATACATTGAATACGTGATCATGTAATATAGTATAATACACACAAGTCATATAACATAACATAAGACATAGGCGTTTGGGCAATCCGTATCCCGGCCTTCCCGCACGGTGCATAACAACCATAAGATAATCATAATCATAACATAATTCCAACATTCTTCTTCCGGGTGGTGGACGGGTTTGCAAGACCCGACCACCTCATATATAATGGCTAGAGGGGTTCATGAGGCCCCAAAAGCCCGACTAGCGTTTCCTCGTCAAAACTCCCAACGAGGTCCGTTCCGTCGTAAACATAAATGGAATTAGCATATGGGATCACCTTCGGCCCTTGCCTCCCCGGATAGCTGCATGTACTAAATTCCTGGGGCCGTGAACATAACATAATCTCGCCAAAACATTTGATTCATAAGAAACATAACATTTGTCATACTCCTTGTAAAAAGGTTTACTCGGTAACCTCATTTGAAAACCATATATAGATATACATTAGGTTTTTGGCCAAACTCGTCACATAAGGTTGTAGGGTTTAATATGTAACTAAAATGAAAAACCCTCACCTGGAATATGGCGATACAAGGATACGAGTTACCGAGTGCCTAGTTGATCAAGATTTCTCCACCCTGGAGATAAACTGTGCAAAGGACAATGCAATGAATTTATAAGACTCAAGACTCCAAATGTACCATATGACGCACTACAATATATTAATCATGATATGAGATGAACAAAGAATATAATTCATGTCATGAAATCGATCATGTGCACAATTAATATCTTAAAGACAGATAAACATTCATTCCATTCATTTCAAGAAACGTTTAAATCCATTCATGTTCATAATTTTCACATTTATATCAAATCGATCCAAGAATTTCAAATAACAATCATAACACGTAGTATATCATGTTTACAATTAGAAAATAGACAAATAAATACATTTAAATCAAGATCAGAAATTAGATAAGAACATGAAATAGGTAACAATTTAATTCTATAATTCGATTAAATCAAATAATATTTAATATCTATTAAACATATATATATATAAATATATGTGTATGTACATTATCATGCAAATTACCCATGCATGCATATACGACAACAAAACAATTTAAATCAATACTATAGATATATAATCAACCATGCATTAAATAAATAATAATGTATATTTCAACCTAATTATATATATGTAGTTATATTACAGCATTGCATGCATTTAATTAACATATATGCATGGATTTGTTACATATATAAATGTACGTACATAGCATGCAAGCATTAATAATCAACCATATGCATGCATTCAACACCTAAATATTTATATACTGCGTACACACACACACCCTGCATGAAATTTAGGTTACACGTGCACACAAACATTACATGCATTTCGAGAGAAAGAAGGGAAAAAGATAGCAGCAAAACGGCAACACACAGCAGCTCCCATTCAATCTCCCCGCCCGGGGAGCTTCGTGCAGAAGGTTTCTGCACAAAGGCTACCCGACCGGGCCTTTTTACAGCCAAAATCTCCCCGCCCGGGGAGATCCATTCCAGTCACGCAGCAGCATTTCAAGAACGAAACAATCCCCTGTTCTCAATACATAAATACACAGCAGCGGTAGCAGCACTTAAGGCACCTTATTCAGTAGCAAAACGGAACATAAAGCTCCCACAAACGACTGATAATATACAGCAGTTAAGCAAGGGAAATGAGCAGCAATTAACAGCAACAAATCGCAGCAAACCAGGCCGAAAAACAAGGCAAAAGAAGGCAAAAACAGAGCAGCAACTCCATGCATAACAAGACCAACTAACAAGCAACAAACAAGGTAAAAGAAGTAGCAATTGACAGCAAGAAGTTAGGCCAAAACGCAATAGCAGCAGTTCGGTACCTAAGGAAGATAAGAGATGATCATTTCTTTCATTTTCTCCAAGTGCCATTAATGAAATCTCATTAAATCTTCAACTACCACATAATCAATGATCATAAATGCAAAGAATAAGTCAAGACAATCATATTCATGCTTTGAATCAACCAAATCCATCAAGAATGAAAGAAATCAACATATTTTTCCAAACCTAACTATTCATCATTTCAGCCATGAACCCATGAAAGCATGCTCAAAATTGGGGATGAATGGTTCAAAATGACTCGCAATGGATGTATATTACAACCTTAAGCTTACCTTGTGGGTTGGATGATGTTTGGAGGAGATTTGAGCCTTGAATCTCCAAGGTTGGCAAGAGCTACGGGAAAACTGGAGAGCAGAAGGTTTTGGCTGAGTTTTCTCTATGTGATGAGGGTTATCTCTGTTTGGGATGATTAAGGCTGGTTAGAGGGTTGAGTTAGGGTTCCAAGGAATCAAACCATGGTTAATTTGGTCAAGGTTTGAGAAAGTTATGGCTCTTTTAGTAAAATGTGGCAGTTTTGGTGTCCGTTGCACGTTTCGGTCGAATTTCGGTGGTTCAAATAACATTGGAAAAATATAAGGCTAAGTTCGTTAAACTCGAATTTTTGTTACGAGTTCAGCGAAGTTCATGAAACTCGAATCCGAGTTTCCTAGCTCAAGATATCAAATACGGAACCAAGGGTGCGCTAATTGCTCATTAGCCCCCGATTTGAATTCCAAAATCAAAATAAATTCGAAACTCATGCAAATGAACCCGAAAACATGAAACGAACATATATTCATATTCATGACACGTATATCTTTGACATATTAAATTTGCACGAAATTTCGGTATCAAATCATATAAAAACGAAGTGCATTTATAACACTCATGAGCAATACATTTATAAACTCATAATATTTCATAATAATTAACAAAACTTAAACTCATTTTTAAACATGTAAATCCAAGTGCATGATTTAAATTTAATATAAAACCAAAGTGCATCAATTAATTATAATTAAACTAAAATACAATAATTACATATATTTTAAAATCAAATAGCACGAATTACATATATATATATATATATATATATATATTTATATTTAGTATTAATACATTAAGATTTACATGCCAACTAATTAACATAATTTTAATATTAAATAAACTTAAGATATAAATATATAACATTTAATTAAAAAAAATATAAAACACTTATGAACAATTAATTCGCGCAAATTGATAAACACATACGTCATGCTATACGACCGAAAAACTGGGGCGTTACAACCTTTCCCCCTTAAAAGAATCCGTCCTCGGATTCACTACTCACCCAAACAAACAATGAGAGATTCCCCATCTCCCACAAGCAATAAGAAAAGAGCCCCGTCTCTCCAGCAACAATGAGAGAGCCTCGTCTCTCAAACAACAAGGAGAGAACCCCGTCTCTCAAACAACAAGGAGAGAACCCCGTCTGTCTCTCAAACAATAATACAAGGGAGTCTCCAATACTCCCGAAGCCCACAACACAAAATAGTTACATTAAAGAACAATTACAAAAAGGAAATATCACACACCATTTACAACAATTAAAGTCACATAATTCATGCAAGGCCAGGTACTAAGTATCACTCGCAGCTATCAACAAATACATAAAGCAATTTAATACAATAAGCGACTACAACACCTGGTATCAAAATTATTTAAATTAGAATTGCATGTATGCATGTGTCATGGATGCTTCATGTACCGTTCACCGATGTACAGAAACTTGGAGTTGGGACTTTTGTTATACAATGCATGATCTGCCTTGAAAGTGATTGCAGGGCTTGATTTGTCTTTAATTTCTTCAGTATGCCCCGGTGAAGCCATGATAGAAGAGCCCCGGTGAAGCCATGATAGATCCTCTTCGAATATTATTCTTGATTCCTGTAACACCCCGCTCGTCCGACGTATAAGGTACGCCACATTCCAACTTTATTATGTGTCTAATTATATTATTTTGTGTTTTGTCTGGCCCTATTTTGAACTCTTTTAGAGTTTAGGGGCCTATTTGTAATTTTCTCTTTTTAGGGGTTATTCGGTCATTTCTCGTTCGGTCGAGAGTTCGACCTCTTTGACCCCTCTTTTGCGTTCGGGGCATCGAGACGAGTCCGTAGACTCTAAGTTTGCCCCATTCTGACTTCGTTAGCCCGTTCTTCCGATCGTTTTTGCGTACGAGGACCCGAGATATATACCCCGGATCCTCGTTTTGCGTGCCAGAACCTCAGCTCTAGGCGTAGTCGTCTTCCTCCAACGATCAGTTACTGTTCACACACACTCGAAGGTGTAATTGCACACACATGTCCGTTCTCGTTCGTTTCTCGACGGAATTCAACGTTTGAGTAGTGGAAATTTATCAGCTCGATGAGCCCGTCACGATGGTACAAGAATCATGGCCCGAAAACCAACGGTGGTGGAGCTACAGCAGAGCAGCGGCGGCGGAACGAACGCCCGCCACTTCGCCGTCACTTCACGGCGGTCTCCGGCGGACTTCCGGCGACACGCGCCTCCTACCCAATTGAAGACGATCCCGGCGCAACCAAGGACGTCGGCAGTGTGGCCATCCGGGCCGCGGTTGGGCCGCACGCGCCGCCCGAAGTAGTGGTGGCGGAGCTTGTAGCACGGCGGCTCCGCTGTGCTACGGCGAGTTTCGCGGGTGGAGCTTGACCCTATTCGACCTATTTTGATCTCCTGAGTACATTTCTGACCTCAAATCAAGCAACCGGTGACCGTAGGTGGCGGAAACCGGCGGTGACGCAGCGGCGGGACTTTGGCCGGCGATTTGGGACCTTTTCCGGCCGGTTTTGGTGGTGGAGCTTTTACAAAAGTTGCTCAGAATAATGGAACTTAGCGGATGGCATCGGCGGCGTTCCAGGAACCGGCCGTTGGCGGCGGGCCGGTGGTGAACCGGCCTGAACCGGTGGCTTCTCTCTCCGACGATTTTTCCGGCGATTTGACTTGGGGCTTTTGTAGGGCTCGCTACGGGCTTTCCAACGGTATGTTCGGATTTCATTTTCGTTTCACGGTTTGTATTTAATTTCAGTTTTCATTGTTGGGTTTTGGTTCGGTTTTTCGTCAACGAAGTCCGACGTGTTTGCTATTTTCTGAAATTGGTTGAGGGCTTTTGTCGAGCAGGCCGAGGCGCACGTTTCTGTTCTTCCGGGGATTTTTCCGACCACCGGAGGCGGTGTTCCGGTGGCGGTCGGTGACTGTTCGGCCGGCTGCGGTGGCGTCATTCCGGCAACCTTCGACAGCAAGTTCCTCTCGTTGTGGTGAGTTCAACGCCACTTTTCGTTCGTCAATCGGATGCCCGGTTGATTTATTATGATTTATTTTGTATAATTTGAATATTTGGAGTTAATTGTTTTAATTGCGATAAATTGTGTATTATTATATTTGTCGATCAATATGTATCCCAACGGATATAAAATCATGTATTAAGTGAAATGTGATATGGATTGATGCTTTGAATTGTATATTGAACCCCGTTATGCTGAAATTGTAGTAATTGTTAATTGTTTTAAAATGTAATTTGTTCTTGTATGCTTGATAATTAATGAATATGCATTGTATGGCATTTGAAAACATGTAATAAATTATGAATGTATGAATTCATGTTGTTGATATTAGTTTCGTTTCATGCTATTATATTTAGTATAGCACTTGTAGGAGGGGTGTTTGTGTAATTTTAGAAAATATGAGTTGTATGAACTTTGTATAGTTGAATGATATAGTTGGAAATTGATAAATGACTTCGCGAATCTATATGAAACTCGTAACATGTTATATGAATTAATTGGCCATATATTATGTGAATTTGTATGAAATGTGATATATGAATTTGTTTGATTTAATTAAATAAAATTTGTAGCATGTTGTGATATGATTTAGTTGGCTTTGAAATACGTGCAATTTTATGAAATGTTATATGTGAATTGATTTGATTCCTTTGTAAATGCGCATTATTTGAACCTGGGATGCAATATCTGAATTGAATAAGATTTATATGAATTGTATAAAACTTGTATGATTCGTACGGATATGAATTAGTCATTTGATATATGAATTTATATGAAATATCGTGACATGCATTGCCTTTCCATTTTGTTTATTTAAATTAATTGTGCATAAGAACATCTCTTGATCTACTTTATGAATAAGTTGAGCTTTGCGATATTTTATTTTACAAGTAATTAGTATGATTATGAACTTGGCTTATGTGATTGCATTTCTCAAGTACTTGAGCATGTGTTGTGCGTCTTTATATGGTTGTCTGAGTCTGAGTCTGAGTTTTGGTTCTGTGTTTTGTGTGATCAGTTGGTACAGGTGCACCCGGGGTGGTGACTTGTGGTCGTGCAGGTTCCGGGGGGGACCATTTGCTTTTGGGTTGGCTTCGTTTGGTACCAGGTGAGGGTGTTTTCGTTCTAGTTATATATTAAACCCTACAACCTTTATATGACAAGTTTTGGCCAAAACCTTATGTATATATATATGTTATTTTCAAAGTGGAGTCATCGAGTAAATTATTATCGAGTAACCTTTTCTCCAAAATTATGAAGTATGTTATGTTTTTATGAATTGAAATGTTTTGGCGAGATTATGCATTTATGATATGTTCACGGGCCCAGGGGCTTAGTGCAAGTGGCTATCCGGGGAGGCAAGGGCCGACGGTGATCCCTTGCACTAGTCCCACCTTATGTACGGTGATACCGGCCCTCGCTAGGAGGTTTAGCGGAGAATGGGAGCTGAGTGCCCTTGGGGGAGTCATGAAACCCCATTGGCCTATGTATGAGGTGGTCGGGTCTTGCTAACCTGTCCACCACCCGGAGGAAGAAGGTTGGAACTTATTTATGATTATGATTATGATTATGACTATGATTATGTTTATGATTGATAGACACCATGCGGGAAGGCCGGGACACGGATTGCCCAAACGAATATGTTTTGAATATGATATATGATTTGTGTGTGTTATGATATATTGCATGATCACCAATTTAATGTATCAATGATATTTGTCGTACACGGTCGGAGTTTGGTTGGAGTTGATGCACGCTCACTCGCTGAGCCTTTATGTTTATGTATGAATTATGAACTTAATGAATTTAATATGAATAGTCGTAAAGTCTGAGCATTGCTGAGTCATTCTTTTGCCCTTTTTGGGAACTAACTTTAAATAAAACCTTGCTCAGGATTTATGACTTGCATGCGCATGTTTTTATATATATTTATCGCTCCTGCTCGCTCAGTCTTCTAGAGACTGACGCTCCCCCTTCTTTTCCACTTTTCAGTTCTTGTAGGTTTGGGCTAGGCGGCCTTGAGTCGGGTCTGTTGAGTCTGTGTCGGTCTGTTTGATTTGTTAAATACCTTGTTTTGATTTTGGTAGGAAACTATGTATATGATATGTACATATTATGCAGGTTCGTACTCATGATTTGGATGTATGATTTTCGGGACAGGTTAGGACAGGTTCTCGGTTTAGATGAACCCGTTTTGATTATATGTTTGATCGGGACAGGTTTCTAGGACAGTTGAACCCGTTTAGCTGATGTTGAGTTACTTTTTGAAATATATGAATTATGATTGCTGATTAAGGTTTTTGAGAATTCATATTTTGTATGTCTTCCGCATTCAGGCCTTGCATATTTGCACTTGTACAGGGTTTAGGTACCGCCTAGCTTAGGTTGGTTTTTGTTTGTCACCCGTTCGCTGTGACTTGGTGCGTTTGCGGACTTTCCATTTCGTACACGTGTCGGGCCATAGTGCGGGGGTGTGGTGCCCCATCGCTTGGGGTGCTACAATTCCCTTCTGACTTCTACTGCTCCTAATTCTCATCGATCTTTCATCATTTCCCATAATCTTCATTCAGCCAGACCAACTCTTTGAAACAACTGGGCTTTGACCTTTCCGTATACCCTTAGACCAACCGTCTCGAAGTTAGGTCCATAGATCTTACCCCTATCGGAGTCTAACATATCCTCGAGAATAACTACTCTTGATAACCTTAACGATTCAATCCCGACCTTGAGATATTTATCATTATGGTCTATCTTAACATGAATCCTTTCCCATCTTCCATTCATTCTCTTTGACCCCCTCAAGGTTATATTCGGTATTTGACCCCACTTTTCTAGAATCGAAGATAGAATATTCTTGATGATTCTTGAAGTTTGATGTAAATCCTCCAATGATCATCCTTTTCGGTTTGGTCTCTGCTTAAGTTTCCTTCCAAATTACCATTGAAATAACCGATAACTTAACAATATTATCCTTATTGGACCCCTTGTACTTCATTGGGTTAATCTTGATTGACACCATCCCATTATATGCTAACTTGATTCGATTTTCTCTTATCAATTCCGACTTAGGAGTTTACAGAAGCTCCCTTATAATTTTATCATCCCCAAATCAAAATTCCATACATGAGAATATTCTCCAAGCCATTTCATTTATACCTAGTGATAAACTTCAACCCAGGTTTAGTAACTTAGCTCTCCTCTTAATAGCTTAACCATTCAAGCCGTCTTATTCATTTCTGACCACCACCATTAGGACTTCCAGGTCTTCCTTAATTTGCAATTTCGTTGTTCCTACTAAAATATTTCTTCAGGCTCAATTCCAACCTTCCAATTTATCTCTTAGTCATGCTCTCCCCCTTAAATTTTCCATCCTTACATGTCGAATTCCATCAATCCTTCTTTTATCGAAATTCTTGATGAATAACTTCCATTAGGGA
The DNA here is from genome assembly GCA_037501455.1 of Lantana camara. Lineage (NCBI taxonomy): Eukaryota > Viridiplantae > Streptophyta > Magnoliopsida > Lamiales > Verbenaceae > Lantana > Lantana camara. The sequence goes on from CM074865.1 coordinate 41,887,113, forward strand.
GGATTTTAATCAAAATGGCAACCCCAAGGTTTTGCCTTTCAACTTCCCTTCTAATTCGCTTGATGTCCGAAACCCCTTTCCTATTCTTGTCCGATCCAAACACCTCACAGTCAACTCTAATCTCACTTCCCTTTATGAATTCCCGTTTCCATCGACCTATCCCTTACTTGAAATTCTTTATTTTTCCTGACATCACCTTCCTTGTAACGTACCATCTCATTATTTCATTTCCTCTTAACTCAGATATGGCCTGATCGAAGAGATACTTGATAAGTGAGATGAAAGAATTTCCTATCAAATAAACACTAGAATGCATGTCGGGTTAAAATGACGATGCATGTGGCACACTTGCGACAATTAAATATGCAGCACATTAGAGCAACGAAATCAAATAGAAATGCGCACACAAACATAAGTAAATAAAAAGAAATAATTTGATGCACGTGCCATGAATGCTTTGGAACCTGTCACCAATATAGTAAGCTGTTAACTCGGTAGCTTTTCCTCGCTCCTCCAAATCCCGAAGTTACTTTGACTTGCTGATTATTCCTTGCCTTTCCCACGGTCTTCAAGATTTCCAAGAATCCGTATGCATCAACTTGTACCTTCCACCATCCGGGATTGTAATTTTTTGATCCGTAATTCGTCTATGTCCATAAGGTTAGCATCCAAACTTCTCCTCAAAAATCGACCCTTACTTCTAGTCATCACCTTGATCAAGATTCTCGTGGTTATCCTTTATGAGTTTCAATTGGTGCATTGAACTTGTTTTCCAATTGCTTCTACTTGAGCGCATGATTTCCTTCCAAAGAGTCTTTGCCTTTCTTTATGGTATCCATTTATTGCTCCATGTCTTCCAATTCAACCTCACAACACGAAATTCAACTTGGATTTGGAAAAACGAACTCAAATCCCGTCCTCAATATCGCCACCTTTCCTAAATTTGTATTTACCTAGTTACTTGCCTTTCTCTACTCCCTTCCAGACTCGTTTTCCATCTTAATCGAAATCCAGAGCATCCAAATCCAACTCTTCCCGGTCTTGACATCTAGAAACCCGATTTTGAATCACTAGGCTTAGTTAGAAGTCCTTCTTTTGTCGACCCTTGGTGCATAACTCCTACCAGGCCCATTTTATCTTGACTCCTCTTAATTATTGATACCTCTTCAATGATCCGAATCTGGAACCAAAATACCTTCAAGGTTTGTTCACTTCATTCCTTAGGTTGAACGATCCCGTTGAATCCGATTAAAGCACCCTATGTAGTAGATCCGTATAAATCGATCTTCTCAGTCACAACATTCCACGATCAACCCTTATTTCATCAAGTGTCCCTCTACTATTGCATCTCCAAAGTCCAACCTCCCATTCCGGCTCCTAATCCTTGAACTCTAGCTCCATCTAGGAAGCCTCACATCTCGAATTCTCTACATTCTTCCCCGGTGTATCCTTCCTATCTTCCATGTCTCAGAAAGAGCTTGCAATCGATCATCTTTATCGTAGAACTTGGCCGTGGTTTGATATTATCTTCATGACCTATAAATCATAGCTCATTCCAAAGATATATGCATGCGATTAATGCATGCCCATGGCACATATTCAACACGAGAGCAAGGATCCAATATCAAAATGCAACAGGTAATTCGACAAGATTCAAAAAGGAAAGATAATTTCGTGTTCAAAATCAATGCGATGCACACATTATCACGTAGTTCCTAAGCCGTACGACCTATACTGACTCAATCCCGACACGAGAACACCGGTTTTGCAACCAGGCTCTGATACCACTTAAGGATGTAGCACCCCGCACGTGAGGCACCACATCCCCTGCACTATGGCTCAACACGAGTAACGAAATGGGAAGTCCGCACCCGTATCAAACCATAGCGAACGGGAGACAAACAAAACAACCCTCCTAAGCTAGGCGGAACTTAGACCCTTCAAATATAATCAACCAACAAAACATAATGTATCGGAAAACTAAAATCCAAACACATGCATTGGCCACGGCCAGATAAATTAAACACACGAACCACAAGCAGACTTGGGCTCCTCGGGCCTCTTTTTAACTCATAACAAAGCCCGGCAAGGGCAATGCAATAACAAATACATAAGGATTCAAATTCATAATCTTACAAAGTCAAATCATACACAATTTAAATACATATGCGAGTGCAGAGACTCTTCTGACGTAACTTGACCGACTCAAAGACTCAACACAACTCCACCTAGCTCGAAACTCCAACGCCAAACCTACGCACCAAAAGGTTGGGGAGGGAGAGGGTCAGTCTTTAGAAGACTGAGTGAGCAGGAGCGATACATATATATAAAAACGTACACATGCAAGTCTAAATCCCGAGCAAAGTTTTATTTAAAGTTAGTTCCCATGAGGGCAAGAGTGTAGCACCCGGATTGGCGAGCCACCACATCCCCCGCACCTAGCCCCGAACCCACATATGAAATAGAAATCCATACATGAGCCCAAGACTAAGCGAACGGGAACCTACATACACTCGCTAAGCCAGGCAGAGCTAAACAGGACCAGAGTGTGCAAAAACAACAAGAAAGCGGAAGCATTATAATAAAAACAAGAAGATAAATCCACAAAAACAGGATCAACTAGCCCTAGATGTTGGAAAACACGAATCAGAAAGCAGCGGAATTTAAAAAATTTTCCCAACAAAAGGACCTTGAACTCGCAATCGTGTAACCAAATTCGTAAAGATAGAAAACTTACTTTTCTTTTATTCTTTCTTGAAGCGTTTCAAGCCACCCAAGAACGCTCTTCTCGCGGCTTGATCCCCTTTCCTTGGTAAAGCTCGAATCTTCAAACTTCTAACTTGAAGTCTCTAGAGAAAGTCCACCAACTTGATCACAATCTAACTAGTAAGGATGCTAGTTCTCTAGTTAGTGTTTAGGCTTAACCTAGGGTTTAATATAATCTTGGAGAAAGGAAGGTGTTCAACACATGAACCAAGAATTGTCAATTAGCTCCATAAGGAGCTCGAGCTCCCCTATTTATAGGGAGGGGGGTGCCGAAATTCCTAGTCCTATATGGACTAGGATTTTGGTCCCTCTCTCCTATTACTTGATCATCAAGTATTTTCCAACTTTGACTTTGAATTCTAATTCAAGTCAACTTTTAAGAGAGCTAAAAATATCCAAACTATTTTTGGATAATTTTATACCTTATTTATTATAAAATAAATAACTTATTTTATCTAATTAATTAATTCGTAATTAATTAACTAGATTATTTTCTCCAAAATTAGACTTTCTTTTTAATTCAAAATTAAACCAAAGTCTATTAAATAATTAACTAATTAATTATTTAATATATAATATATATATATACACACGTGTGTGACACGTGTCACAGTGACACGTGTCACTCACGTGAGCCACACGTGTGACTTCACACGTGTGGAACCCTCTTGGCCCGATTAACTCGTTTAATCATTTTCAAGCCTCAACTCATGTAACCAAGTTGTTGTGTGTGACCCTCTAGGTTCTCAATTCAATTAGCAGTGACCCTAATTAATTAATTCACTAATTAATTAATCAGTCCACAGATTAAACGACCATAGTCTAGCAACAGGTGTTTAACCCCTAGCTGAATTGGAATGTTCGGATTCGACAGAACCTTTAAGTCATTGATTCATGTGAGATACAATCCTCCTACTTACTATCTCTCAACCAAGATCTAGGGCAAGGGAATAATCAGAACCCTAATAATCCGGTCTTAAAGCTAAGTGCATTTCATATCCATTTGATCTCAATCCAAGAAACCCTTTTCTTGATGTCTTGATCTACTGCCTTGGCCAAGGACTCCATATGGCATATGAATGACTTATACAATAAGAGATCACCTTGCAAATGCAAGTGTAGGTCCTATCTTGATTCTCATTCACTTTCATGAATCACTTGTGCAGCCCCAGCATAAGCCTTGAATCAGTTGTCTAAGGCGACACCCTTTAAAGCTTATACCTAAGACTACAGAGTTAACTCATAAAGTGAGAAGGAACCTCAAGTCTAAGGATCAATTAATCACATCAATGACTCGTGAGATATTTCCTAATCTGGAAGTTTCCATTTCCTGAAATAGAAACTTCCTTTCCCATTTAGGAATGTTCTCACACGGGGCACCTCAGTGAACTTACTTATTAAAGTAAGCACCCTCATGTATCACGCACGTATCAACTATACACTTTTCACCTCCATGAAACAAGGTGGTCCTTCTTAAGGGCGTGATCCCACAAGTAAGCCTTAGAGGAGTCAGGTTGACACTCCCACTGTCTGTAGGACTCATCGGCTTGGAGTATTTTACTAATCATGACTTATGTGATATAGGGCTCGTTTCATGAACCATTTCACCCAAATGGTAGAGTCCTAAAGTCATCAGGATTAGGGGAGTTCTCATACATGCACAGCTAAAGTAAACGCATACCAAACAAGAGCATATAAAGAAGTGTTGCCTCAATTCGTTATTTCATTCGAAGATTGTCTGTGATTACAATAAGGAAAAGCACAAAGCGGATATACAATCGGCTTTCTAGGGCACTATTCCTAACAATCTCCCACTTGCCCGTCAAAGCCATTCTAAAGCTACTCTAAGTCCCATCTTCTGAAGATGACCTTGGAAAGCTTCTCGACTAAGGGGTTTAGTAAGTGGATCTGCCACGTTCTCTGCTGATGTGACCCTCTCAATTAGCACATCTCCTCTTTTGATAATATCACGGATTAGGTGATACTTCCTCATAATGTGCTTGGTCCGTTGGTGAGATCTTGGTTCTCTTGCTTGAGCAACCGCCCTAGTGTTGTCACAAAACACAGTAATGGGGTCTTTCATGCTAGGAACAACATTCAACTCTTGAATGAAGTTTCTAATCCAAACACCTTCCTTAGCTGCATCATTTGCAGCTAAGTATTCGGCCTCAGTGGTCGAATCTGAAGTGGTAGTTTGCTTGGAACTCTTCCAACTCACTGCTCTGCCGTTTAGGCAGAAAATGTATCCTGACATTGACTTAAAATCATCTAAGTCAGATGCAAAGATTGCATCGCAGTATCCTTCGATAGTAAGATCTTTCTGACCTCCGTAAACTAAGAATAAATCTTTAGTACTTTTCAAGTACTTAAGAATATTCTTCACGGCAGCCCAGTGACCATCTCCAGGGTCAGATTGGAAACGACTTGTCACACTAAGTGCATAAGCCACATCCGGTCGAGTACATAACATTGCATACATTATGCTACCTATTGCTGACGCATAAGGTGTATGAGTCATTCTCTCCTTCTCAAGGTTATTCTTAGGATACATCTTCTTTGAAAGACATGTTCCTACACTCATAGGAAGGTTCTTAACCTTTGCAGACTCCATATTGAATCTCTTCAATACTTTGTCAATGTACATCGACTGTGATAGTCCTATTAACCTTCTAGATCTATCTCTATAGATTTTAATTCCAAGGATATAGGACGCATCACCAAGATCTTTCATCTCGAATTGGTTTGATAACCATAACTTAGTCACTTTCATGTCATCCTTCGAATTCCCAATAAGAAGGATGTCATCTACATAAAGTACTAAGAATTGCACTGAGGTCTCCAATTCCTTTCTATACACACATGATTCATTCGAAATTTGGATGAAGCCAAACGCTTTGACCGATTCATCAAATCGAATGTTCCAATTCCTAGAAGCCTATTTCAATCCATAGATTGATCTTTGGAGTTTGCAAACCTTTTGCTCACTCCCACTGAATGTGAAACCTATGGGTTGCTCCATATAAATGTCTTTATCAATGTCACCATTGAGAAAAGCAGTTTTCACATCCATTTGCCATATCTCATAGTAATAATATGCAGCAATGGCAAGCATGATCCGAATAGACTTTTACATTGCAACTGGTGAAAAGGTTTCATCAAAATCCACGCCGGGTCTTTGAGTGAATCCTTTTGCAACCAGTCTTGCTTTGTAGGCTGCAATGCTTCCATCAACTCCAAGCTTTCTCTTAAAGATCCATTTGTAACCTATGGGTTTGACCCCATCAGGCAAATCTACCAAGGTCCAAACTTGGTTGGAGTTCATGGAATCCATTTCGGATTTCATAGCTTCTTTCCACTGTTCAGAGTCAAAATCTGAAAGTGCCTCCTCATATGTTAAAGGATCATTATCCTTTTGAGAGATTTCATGGAAGAATCCATACCATCTCTCCGGCTGTCTAGGATTGCGTTCAGAACGCCTTAGAGGAGGATTTTCATGTGTATCGAAATTCGTGATTGGTTGTGGTTGATCAGTAGGGGACGTTTCTTCAGTAGGTGGCGTGGGGTTACTTTGTACTTCTTCTAATTCTATGATCTTTCCTTTCTTTTCTTTAAGGAACGGTTCCTCAAGAAAAGTGGCATTTCTGGAAACAAACACCTTTTGCTCAGATTGATCATAGAAGTAGTATCCTATGGATTCCTTAGGATAACCTACAAAGTAGCATAAGTTAGAACGAGATTCTAACTTATCTCCCACTGTCCTCTTCACGTAAGCAGGACAACCCCAAATTCTTAAGTAAGAATAACTAGGGATTTTACCATGCCACATTTCATAGGGCTTCTTAGGGACTGACTTAGAGGGAACAAGATTCAAAATCTTTGCTGCACTTTCTAGGGCATAACCCCAGAAAGAAGGTGGTAAGTCAGTGAAACTCATCATGGAACGAACCATATCAAGTAGGGTTCGATTCCTTCTCTCAGAAACTCCATTAAGCTGAGGAGTTCCCGGAGGAGTCCACTGAGAGATAATCCCATTATCCTTGAGATGATTAAGGAATTCTTCACTAAGATATTCGCCTCCTCGATCAGATCGAAGTGCTTTGATCTTGTGACCAGTTTGGTTCTCAACCTCCTTTTGAAATTCTAAGAATTTCTCAAAAGCTTCAGATTTATACTTCATTAAGTATACATAACCATACCGACTAAAGTCATCAGTAAAGGTTATGAAGTACTGATGATTGTTTCTAGTGCTTACACTAAGCGGTCCACAAACATCAGTATGGATCAAATCCAAAACCTCAGTGGCACGTTCCACAGTTCCTTTAAAAGGAACTTTGGACATCTTTCCTTTGAGACAGGATTCGCAAGAAGTCAACTCTTTGAGATCATTTTCAGAGAATGATCCTAAAGTGTTTATCTTGCTAATTCTGTTCTTGGAAATGTGTCCTAATCTAGCGTGCCATAAGGGAGCTGAAACTTTGTCATCTCTCTTACGCTTTGTTTCTCGTTGTATATTCATAATATTGATATTTTGAGTTAGGTAAAGTCCATTACTTAGAGTACCGATATGAACGGAAGAGTTGTTCCATTTGATAAAGTATTTCCCATTCTTAATATAAGTTTCATAACCTTCACAATCTAATATTGGAACTGAAATTATATTACGAATAATGCTCGGTACATAAAGGACTTTATTTAATACTAACTCAAAACTACCTAAATCTAATCTAATTGTGCCTAAAGCTCGAGCTTCAACGTTTGAGCCATCGCCGATCTTCAAGACACATTCTCCTTCTTTGAGTTGTTGGACTTCACTTAGCATCTGTACATCATTACAGATATGAGTTCCACAACCGGTATCAAGTACCCAAGAACTAGAATTAATAGAAAGATTTACTTCAACGAGAAAGATACCTTTCTTTAGAGTAGCCTTGTACTCTGGCCAGTTTCTCCTCCAATGTCCCGCTTTGCCACAATGGAAGCAAACATCCTCTTTCTGATCACGCTTCTTCTTTTAGGCCTTCCCCTTCGAAATGCCACCAATGGGCCTAAGGGGTTTCTTCTTCTTCTTTTGGGCTTTCTTACCCTTACCTTTAGAAGGCCCAGAAAAGGAAGATGGAGTATTCACCATCAAAACCTTATTGTCCTTCTTGATCGTGCTTTCAGCAGTCACAAGCTGACTAATCAGCTCAGCTACAGTAGCACCAGCATGATTCATGTTGAAGTTAAAGACAAATGGGTTGAATGATGGTGGGAGCGAAGCTAGCAACATATCCACTGAAAGCTCATCTTTTAGTGGCATGTCCATGGAAGCAAGTTTCTCAGTAAGGGCAAGAAACTTGAGTCCATATTCATGGACACTTGAACCTTCCCTCATTCTTAAGTGGAACAATTCCTTTGAAGTGTTATACCTTGTAACACGTTCATGAGGGCGGTAAAGTTGCTCTAAGTGGTCGTAAATCTCCCAAGCAAATTCCATGGCCTCATGTTGCCTTTGCAAGTCCGGAGACATGTTAGCCAACATAAGGCAACGGGCTTGGAGATTATCATCCTTCCACTTCTGAATCGCATCCCGCTCGGCCCGAGTGGGAGCCTCCCCTTCGGGACTAGGCTCCCCTTCGAAGAGAACATAAGTTCTCTTCTCAGAATCTAAAATGATTTTTAGATTCCTCAGCCAATCAGAATAGTTGGGACCAGTCAACTTGTTTGACTCGAGGATCGATACAAGAGGGTTTTTGGTTGCCATTTCAAAACACGTAGAGAATCACAGAATCTACGACCTAAATGGTAAAACAGAGAACTAGTGAGCATGCTGAATTATAACGATATACAAAAGATAAGGTCTTTAATCTAATGTAGCTCCCACTGTTTTTCAAAGATCTATAATTCCCAAAGATTTAAGAGGAACACGTTTCCCAATGGGTACTAAGATCCTAGGCATTTTACCTCGAACCCACGACTCGCGGACATTCTAAGTAAGAACCCTAGGTAGGTACAACTTACCAATTCTAACACCTTTAGAACTCTTAGTAATTGTTTTTGCATCACCTATCTTTCAATATGGACCCACGACTCGTGCGACATCCATATTTACTTAGGCGTTAAGCTAGACCCATCAATCATAAGATCATGACCAAAACTTAGTTCGAACGACCCACGACTCGCGGACATCGCCCTTGCTAAAATTGACCACGAAATATTGACCATTTGAAATGATTAATTAGGTAACTAAGAACTAATAAGCTCCACTAGCTATCCCACGACTCGCGGACAATAACTAGCTTTACTTACTAAACTTAAAACCTATTGATGGAATGCTAGGAATTTAATTCAAAATTTGCATCTCGAATTAAACACCTATTTGTTCGAAATTAGCTTAATATTTAATGGGAATTTTCGAATCAACCGGAGAGTTGTCCGGTTCGACCTCACCAACATATATGTTATCCAATTTCATTAGTCTTGATTAATGCAAGTACACTTAAATGCATTTCAAACAAGCACATAAACAGATAACATGTCCTAGCATGATACTAACATGTAATGATCATGGGTTCTACCTATCTTATGCGTGATATGTGGGAGCCACTCCACAATCACAAGTTCTAACATACATGCCACATAAACAGTTCAAATCACATAAGGGAAAGCAGTAACAAAATACGAGCCCTATCTCTATTACATTTAACAATTGAGATTCCCCTCCCTAACATTTTGAGGGGTCTTCACTTATGGCCTCCTTGTTACTTGAATGTGGTCCATCTTACTCCATGGGTGCATTGTCTCCAAAATGAAAATAAAACCTCACCACCTATCTCTACTCTCAAATTACAATAAAAAGAAAAATACATAAAGTAATAAGGCTCAATCTTCATATTGGCCTTAGACAATTACACGGGGCATACCCCGGCCTCAAAACAGTAATATGGAAAGCCACATAATAAATCACATAACAGTACGCACATAAGTGAGGCTCCAACCTCAATTGAAAAAACGCAACTATAGGGCTCCAACCCCAATTTAAACCATCCATGTGCATAAATTAAAACCATACATAGATCTAAACCCATGATCACCTAACATGCTTTTGCGAGAATTTAAATTTAGCCAATAAATTAAAATTCTCGTTTCAAGTCCTAATGACTTAAAACACGACTTAGATGCAATTCTTGTTCAAGAGCCTTTTCAATAAAACCCGAAAAACATTAAACTAAAAAAATTCCAATTAATTTCCAAAATTAATAATTTTATTCTTTCATTATTTTCAGAAAATAAAATTCATAATTTTCCAAAATCCAAATCGCTTTAATTTCTCAAAAATCCCAATTTAATCAAAATTTTAAAATAATTTTATTTTAACAAAACTGATTTTAAAAGATAAAATTAAAATAAAATTAAATCGGGATTTTACGGACCGAAAACACGAAAAACACGAAACACGAAAACGAGCCCAAAAAAAGGGCCCAGCCGCGTGAGGCACCGCCGCGCAGCAGCGCGCGCAGACTCGCGCTAGCGGCGCGCACAGCGCGTGGCAGTTGCCGCTCGCGTGCGCACGCTGGGCGTGCATCGTGCGCGCGCCTGCGCGCAGCAGCGCCTGCCGCGACTAGGCGGGCTGAGCAGGTGTCCCGCGCGGATGCGGGACGGACTGGGCGGGCGCGCCTAGGCTCCCGCGCTGTTGCGGGAGGAGCTGGGCGACGGCGACGGGCCTGGGCGTGCGACGTGCTAGCACGCCTAGGCTCGTTGCTTTTCGTGTTCGTTTCGTATTTCTGGGTTTCTCGAAAACCCAGTTCAATCCAAAAATTAAAAATTCGATTTAAACATATTTCAATCAAAACGGTTTTCAAAATCCCAATTTAAGAAAACAGTTTCAGAAATTCAGGAAAAATTACAGTTTCGTATTTCAGGCTTTCTAAAAGAACTCATGAATACCACTTAAGGATGTAGCACCCCGCACGTGAGGCACCACATCCCCTGCACTATGGCTCAACACGAGTAACGAAATAGGAAGTCCGCACCCGTATCAAACCATAGCGAACGGGAGACAAACAAAACAACCCTCCTAAGCTAGGCGGAACTTAGACCCTTCAAATATAATCAACCAACAAAACATAATGTATCGGAAAACTAAAATCCAAACACATGCATTGGCCACGGCCAGATAAATTAAACACACGAACCACAAGCAGACTTGGGCTCCTCGGGCCTCTTTTTAACTCATAACAAAGCCCGGCAAGGGCAATGCAATAACAAATACATAAGGATTCAAATTCATAATCTTACAAAGTCAAATCATACACAATTTAAATACATATGCGAGTGCAGAGACTCTTCTGACGTAACTTGACCGACTCAAAGACTCAACACAACTCCGCCTAGCTCGAAACTCCAACGCCAAACCTACGCACCAAAAGGTTGGGGAGGGAGAGGGTCAGTCTTTAGAAGACTGAGTGAGCAGGAGCGATACATATATATAAAAACGTACACATGCAAGTCTAAATCCCGAGCAAAGTTTTATTTAAAGTTAGTTCCCATGAGGGCAAGAGTGTAGCACCCGGATTGGCGAGCCACCACATCCCCCGCACCTAGCCCCGAACCCACATATGAAATAGAAATCCATACATGAGCCCAAGACTAAGCGAACGGGAACCTACATACACTCGCTAAGCCAGGCAGAGCTAAACAGGACCAGAGTGTGCAAAAACAACAAGAAAGCGGAAGCATTATAATAAAAACAAGAAGATAAATCCACAAAAACAGGATCAACTAGCCCTAGATGTTGGAAAACACGAATCAGAAAGCAGCGGAATTTAAAAAATTTTCCCAACAAAAGGACCTTGAACTCGCAATCGTGTAACCAAATTTGTAAAGATAGAAAACTTACTTTTCTTTTATTCTTTCTTGAAGCGTTTCAAGCCACCCAAGAACGCTCTTCTCGCGGCTTGATCCCCTCTCCTTGGTAAAGCTCGAATCTTCAAACTTCTAACTTGAAGTCTCTAGAGAAAGTCCACCAACTTGATCACAATCTAACTAGTAAGGATGCTAGTTCTCTAGTTAGTGTTTAGGCTTAACCTAGGGTTTAATATAATCTTGGAGAAAGGAAGGTGTTCAACACATGAACCAAGAATTGTCAATTAGCTCCATAAGGAGCTCGAGCTCCCCTATTTATAGGGAGGGGGGTGCCGAAATTCCTAGTCCTATATGGGCTAGGATTTTGGTCCCTCTCTCCTATTACTTGATCATCAAGTATTTTCCAACTTTGACTTTGAATTCTAATTCAAGTCAACTTTTAAGAGAGCTAAAAATATCCAAACTATTTTTGGATAATTTTATACCTTATTTATTATAAAATAAATAACTTATTTTTATCTAATTACTTAATTCGTAATTAATTAACTAGATTATTTTCTCCAAAATTAGACTTTCTTTTTAATTCAAAATTAAACCAAAGTCTATTAAATAATTAACTAATTAATTATTTAATATATAATATATATATATACACACGTGTGTGACACGTGTCACAGTGACACGTGTCACTCACGTGAGCCACACGTGTGACTTCACACGTGTGGAACCCTCTTGGCCCGATTAACTCGTTTAATCATTTTCAAGCCTCAACTCATGTAACCAAGTTGTTGTGTGTGACCCTCTAGGTTCTCAATTCAATTAGCAGTGACCCTAATTAATTAATTCACTAATTAATTAATCAGTCCACAGATTAAACGACCATAGTCTAGCAACAGGTGTTTAACCCCTAGCTGAATTGGAATGTTCGGATTCGACAGAACCTTTAAGTCATTGATTCATGTGAGATACAATCCTCCTACTTACTATCTCTCAACCAAGATCTAGGGCAAGGGAATAATCAGAACCCTAATAATCCGGTCTTAAAGCTAAGTGCATTTCATATCCATTTGATCTCAATCCAAGAAACCCTTTTCTTGATGTCTTGATCTACTGCCTTGGCCAAGGACTCCATATGGCATATGAATGACTTATACAATAAGAGATCACCTTGCAAATGCAAGTGTAGGTCCTATCTTGATTCTCATTCACTTTCATGAATCACTTGTGCAGCCCCAGCATAAGCCTTGAATCAGTTGTCTAAGGCGACACCCTTTAAAGCTTATACCTAAGACTACAGAGTTAACTCATAAAGTGAGAAGGAACCTCAAGTCTAAGCATCAATTAATCACATCAATGACTCGTGAGATATTTCCTAATCTGGAAGTTTCCATTTCCTGAAATAGAAACTTCCTTTCCCATTTAGGAATGTTCTCACACGGGGCACCTCAGTGAACTTACTTATTAAAGTAAGCACCCTCATGTATCACGCACGTATCAACTATACACTTTTCACCTCCATGAAACAAGGTGGTCCTTCTTAAGGGCGTGATCCCACAAGTAAGCCTTAGAGGAGTCAGGTTGACACTCCCACTGTCTGTAGGACTCATCGGCTTGGAGTATTTTACTAATCATGACTTATGTGATATAGGGCTCGTTTCATGAACTATTTCACCCAAATGGTAGAGTCCTAAAGTCATCAGGATTAGGGGAGTTCTCATACATGCACAGCTAAAGTAAACGCATACCAAACAAGAGCATATAAAGAAGTGTTGCCTCAATTCGTTATTTCATTCAAAGATTGTCTGTGATTACAATAAGGAAAAGCACAAAGCGGATATACAATCGGCTTTCTAGGGCACTATTCCTAACACTAGAAACCTGTCCCGAATATACAAAATAGAAATTCATACATAATTCATTAACAAATGCATAAAATATACATACTTCAATTACCACAATCGAATCATATACAAAAGCATGACTGTATGCAAATGAAAAATGCAACTCGAACTAGATGACTCGAACCCGACCGACTCAAGACTCCGCCTAGCACGCCCAACTTGCAAGCTGAAAAGTTTAAAGGAGAGGGTCAGTCCAACAACTGAGTGAGGGGGCTAATGCACACCAACACATATCTACATATAGAGCAAAGCAAGTATTAAACAAAAGACTATGAACCGGGAATAGGGTTTTACATACCAAAGCCATTTTCCAAAAGAACTCATATTTATTCATATATTCGTATATTCTTAAGTTTGGAAACTCGAAAGGATTCATAGATTCAGAAACGCATATGGATTCATATTAAAAATCATAGGGATTCAAATAGATTCAAACCGATTCATAACTTAGTGTAGAAATCTTTTATTGAAAACAAACTCTCCTATCCCGTTTTATAATCAACATAACAAAAGAATTCAAATACCCGGTTAGCATGGGTCTCCAACCTTACTCCTTAATCACAAGACTCAAAAGATTCATAAGGAATCATAAACTCATAAATTTATAAGATTTATAGATTCATATTCCCGTATTCCAACCTTCTCCCGAAGTCTGCACGCGGGTTACGGGCCCACATCGTGTAACTCAATATACGTGGGGTCGCGAACCCACAACGTACCTTCTCCGGCCTTAGCCGAAGGCTCAAAGCACCATTCCTTCTCCATCTCCCTCAGAGTCGCGCGTAGGTACTTCAGAGGAGCGTGTGCACATGGGTGATAACCGGCGACCTCAACAGCGGTACCGGGTCTCCCTTACCCACACCTCCGGGGCCCAGGGATTCAAATAGATTCATATAGATTCAAATAGATTCATAAGGAAACATACCGAACTCGCGAAACCTAGAAACATATGATTTATACTTAAGAAACATACCTTACCGTGCAACTCAGCATATGCTATACACGTACCTCTCCGTGTCTTTCAAATTCATAAGATGCTAAAGGAGATCCATAGTTCACTTGACACCACACGGTTTGGAGCATAGCCTCGTTGCAAAACCATTTTAAGCTTATATACGCCCATACGTATAATTTCAGAAGAATTCATATTAAATCGAATTAACAAGATTCATAACATATTATAAGACACATATTGAATATACATATAGTATATGTTCGCATGCGGGGTGAGAAAACATCACATTAAGGCCATAGGTCGCTTATCTAAAAGAAAAGATCCTAACCCTCACCTTACACCGACGCAGCCAAGAACGAGACAAATGATTCACCCCGGAATCAACTTGGATCACGAAACACCACCCCGGGTGCATCTAGGCAACTGAAGACAAGATGGAAGACTTAGACTCGAGGATGAACCATATAGACACACGTCGATGCATAAGAATGCAAATGGATGCAAAACACATTCTATTCATTTATACTTAGGCATATTGGGCAAATGATGAAATATCACATAAGGAATTTAAGAATTAAACTCATATCATACTAAATAAGCCCATAATTTATCATATATTAACATACCATATGCATTCATAAGCTTGAAGTTCAAAGAAATAACAAGAGATACAAGAAGGTGTTAAACATTTCACATATTGATCATAAATTCACGTACAATTACACTTAGCAAACAAGGTCATAAACTTAAAAATAATTAATGAAACATAACATGTTACAACATATTAACATATTAGGATCACAATCAGGGTGGGAATTAATGAGAAAATCGAAATAAAAGAACAAAATAGGGCTTCGAGTGAAAAGGGGCCAAAGCTGACAGTTTTACCAAAACGAACAAGCTGTAAGAAAATGGGCATAACATAAGTTTGAGAAATGGGAATCAATTTTTGTTTCTTGGAAATGAAACTAAACACACGGGGTTTTCCAAATATATATGGCACGAATCCTAGTTCAAAGGGAGCCAAAAATGGCGGAGGTTTGAAGTTGAACGAATGCAGAATTTCAGCAAAGTGGCGACACCAAAATAAAACAATTATATCTCACAATGTAGAACGAATTTTAAGGTGATTCCAATTGGAGATGTTCTAGACTCAAAGAGGTTGATCGTGTCTGAAAATCAGGTCAAACGGAGTTCGTATGAAGGGGTAACCAGCCGGGTAAATAACAAGGCAAAAGTTACCCGCCCGGGAAAACAGGGCAGAAAGTTTCTGCATAAAGGGGTACCCACACGGGGAGTTTTCTTCATGAAATCTACCCACCCGGGGAGAGGCTATCAGCGTGAAAAGAGCGAGAACAGGACTGTTACGAGGTGGGGGAAGAAAGGCAACCAAAGCATCACATAAAGGCATGAAATGGAGCATAAAACATGAGCAAATTCTTCACACAAAAGCACACAACAACCGGCCAAGACATAGGATGAAAAGGATCAACATATATGCATCTTAAACATCAAGGAATGTAAGGTTCATCCATGAAAACTCATCAACCATGCAATCACCAACTAATTTCAGTTCATATGATCAATAATGAAGCTCATGTGGTCACAAAGATAGTCTCAAACTAAGGAATCATCCAAAGAAAGTCATGAAATCTCAAAATATGCATATGCCCTAACTATTCATTCTCAAGCTTCAAAACCATATCAAAACATGGCTAAAATCTGAAATTTATGAATGAAAAGGACCACATAAGGATGTACATAACAATCATACACTTACCCCTTGAATTTGGTTGAGTTTGATGAAGATTTGAGCTCCAAACTCTTCCTTAATGAATAGTGACGGGAATGAACTCTTGTTTCTCCAAAGAGCTGCAACTTTTCCTCTTTCTGTTATGGAAACCGAAAATAAGGGAGTAGGGGGAGCAAGTGGGTTATGTTTGGGTTGTGTGGGACCATGTTTCACTCACAATGGTTAAAAGATGAGAGACTAATGAGCAATTTAGTGAAGGGTGGTCATGTGTGCGCAAGTCAGTACTTCGGGCAATTTTCGGAGTATCAAATGGGCTTCGAAAAACATAAGGCTAGGTTCCTTAGCTTGAAAATCTTGTTACGAGTCCGGCGCCACTACCGGAATTCAAATCCGAATTCCCGATCGCCAGATATGCCCTTCGGAATCCGAGGCGCGCTAAACTCGTTAGGCCCCCAAATCCCAAAAAAATCAAGAAATGGTCTCCGACCAAATCAAACAAGTAAAAACGAATCGAAATACGAATATTAAAACGTAAAACTTAAACAATTAGGGCACAAAGGACACTTAAACAATAAATTCAAGGAAATAATAAAATCAAAAGAGAAATTAAAACGTCAAGAACCCTCTCGTAACGTCATACCCGGCTTGCCGAAGAAACGGGGTGTCACAAAGAGAATAACTAAGCAATGCTTGGACTTTACGACTAATCATATTAAATCCATTAAGTTCATCAATCATACATAAACATTAAGGCTCGGCGAGTGAGCGTGCATTATCTCCAACCAAACTCCGACCGTGTACGACAAATATCATTAATACATTGATTACGTGACCATGCAATATAGTATAATACACATAAGTCATATAACATGACATAAGACATAGTCATTTCGGCAATCCGTATCCCGGCCTTCCCGTACGGTGCATAACAACCATACCATAATCATAATCATAACATAATTCCAACCTTCTTCCTCCGGGTGGTGGATGGGTTTGCAAGACCCGACCACCTCATACATAATAGCTAGAGGGGTTCATGAGGCCCCAAAAGCCCGACTAGTGTTTCCACGTCAAAACTCCTAACGAGATCCGTTCCGTCGTAAACATCAATGGAATTAGCATATGGGATCACCGTCCGCCCTTGCCTCCCCGGATAGCTGCATGTACTAAATTCCTGGGCCCGTGAACATAACATAATCTTGCCAAAACATTTGATTCATAAGAAACATAACATTTATCATACTCCTTGTAAAAAGGTTTACTCAATAACCTCATTTGAAAACCATATATAGATATACATTAGGTTTTTGGCCAAACTTGTCACATAAGGTTGTAGGGTTTAATATGTAACTAAAACGAAAACACCCTCACCTGGAATATGGCGATACAAGGATACGAGTTACCGAGTGCCTAGTTGATCAAGATTTCTCCACCCTGGAGATAAACTGTGCAAAGGACAATGCAATGAATTTGTGAGACTCAAGACTCCAAATGTACCATATATGACGCACTACAATATATTAATCATGATATGAGACGCACTGTAACACCCCTGAGCGAAGGGCGCCACATCTCCCTGCACCATAGCCCGATGCGAGTAACGAAATGGGATCTCCGTACCCGCACCAAGCTACAGCGAACGGAGACAAACAAAACTCACGCTCTAGCTAGGCGGTCTAGACCCTCAAAACAGAGTGCGCCAAGAAACAAAAGCAAATGCGGAAGCAACCAGGATCACAAATTACAAACATACATGATAATACTTATACAATTATACAAGTTATGCCCATCCAAGGCCAAATGAATCATATAACAGAAGCTCAAATTTCGAATCATAAATCATACAAAGCTTATACATAGTACCATCATTACATATTTATACGTAGTACCAAAACTGAAAGTAAAGATGCAAGGATGCAAAGACTCTCCTACACAACCTGAACAACTCAAAGTAAAAGACCACCGCCTAGCACCAACCGAAGACCTACAGCTGCAAACTCCGGAAGCAAAAGGGGGAAAAAGAAACAACGAAGAGGGGTCAGTCCTAAAGACTGGTGAGGGGGCTAACACACACACACGTACATAAATATAGAGCAAAGCACAGCATAGCATATTCGAATCTTAGAATATTCATGAACCGGGCGTGGTTTTTGCAATCCAAATCATTTTTAACACGTGATAATATATATATAGAAAAGGTTTAGGGCCGAAGGCCAAAATCAACCAATTTTAAGGATTAGAAGTCCTCACCCGTTTCATGAATCTTAGACAGAAACATAACGCACACACACATCACTCGGCGAGTGCGAGTGCACCACCAACCTCCTTCTCAAAGCAAAACTCGAAGCTTAACACACGAAGACTTAAAACAAATATAAACACATACCTCCTTACTCCATGGGATGGAAGGGTGGCCACCCTTCGCATCCACGCAGATACGTCAGGGATGTGAGTTTCATGACACTCACGTCGCAAGGACTCCGTCCCCCACCTCCCTCCGAGTGGGTTTCGGGTTGATCCTTTCAAAGTGGAGTCCATACTCGGGAGTTACCGGACGGCCCGCCGCCGTCCCGGGACTCCTTTGTACAAAACTCCGGGGCCCAAACATACACAAACAAACAGAGCATAGCACAAAGTTTATCTCGCCAAAACATATCACTTACACACGCGAACCCTTTTCAAAACAAAAGAACGAAAATATTGTTTACTTATACATAAAAGCGTTTCCAAACGTTTTATAACAAAAGGGCCAATTCCCACAAATTACATATCGAACACGTATCTAAGTATATATATACGTATAGGTCACATGCGGGCTTGAAATCACACATAGGGTTGTAGGTCATAATAACTAAAAGAAAGAAACCTCACCTTGCCGACCAAACCGACGAAACGAACTCAAACCCTTCTAAGAGACCAACTCTTCAACCACGAAAAGAACCTAAGAACAAGACAAAGATCGAAAGACAAACTTAGACTCGAAATGAACCAATTAGACGCTCGGCAAATGCATGTGTATGAAAGTGATGCAAAAGAAGTAACAAGATATAGCACGTTCAAGCACTCAAGTTCATGCACGTACTCATGGGTCGAATCATAAGAACAAGGCAAGAATTAAAACATAATATGTCAAATATATTCATAGCATATCTTATTGTAGCAAATCAAAAGCATTCGTGAGGTTAAAGTTCATATAAAAGGCAAAGAAGCACTTTAGGCACATAAGAGCATAGAGTTCAAAATTCAAAAACGATCATTCAAAACAAAATATAAATTTAATACAATACACATAACATTTAATATATCAAGTTGACATTACATGTGAGGCATAGACGAAGCGAGAAGAAATAAAAAACGGAATAAAATCACACACGCAATACAAAAGACCAACACTTAAAAAAGGTTTTAATTAAATTCATAAATTAACAATAAAAGAAAACATATATATATACTTCCAACCACGTAACATAGTGACATATAAATATAGCTTGACATTTACATTTGAAATCAACTTAATATGGGAATTAAATTACCTAGTGAAAGTGTTTGCATGAATTCTCTTAAATATATAACATACATATAGACACACCATACGTAGCATGCATGAAAATGTAGCAAACCTATATATATATATATATTATAACATATTATAATCAGATCATGCATGTTATAGCAATTCAAAACAAACAAGGTTAATGCATGAAAGCATAAAACAAACAAGGTACGTGAGCAAGCAAGTTTCCCCCATGCACGGCGCATCAGCTGCAAAGTTTTAACCAAAATTCCAATTTCAACATCATGACACGGCCGTGTTGGTTTTCAGGCATAAGGTGACACGGCCGTGTCACGTTTTATTTAAATAAGCAGCCCAACTCGAGAGCTCAACACGGTCGTGTCAACTTTTCAAAGGAATCGGACACGGCCGTGTTGTCCCTTCGTTCGCGAAATTAAAACAGCAACAGCAGCGTTCGGCATGGAGGGGAGCAGGGGAAGGTTCAGCCATGGCTTGGGCAAGATTAAGATCAAGTAATGCAACAAAGAAAGCAAGGAAAACGCAGCAACTCAAGCTTCAAAACTCAAGACTCAAGAGGCATGGAGGGCAATTTTCAGCACAAAAGCTTCAAAACTCAAGAATTCATCAATGGTGGAGCTCCAAATTCGGCACACATATGAAATACAAGGTAAGGAATAGATCAAGCATACAACAAGGGTCGCATAGCACTTCACGGATCAAGAATCGAATCAACAACGAGCAAGAAATCACCAAAATAAAATAAACTCGTAACTATTCATATGACCACCCAAATCAGCCCCAAAACTCCATGAAAGCAAGCAAAAGAGCACTCAAATGAAAGGGGAGAAGATGTACATCAATAATATGTGCTTACCTCTTCGATTTGATGAAGAATGGAGGTCGAACGAGCTCAAAATCCGGCTTGGGTGAATAGTGACGGGAAACCCTTGCTCTCTTCTCTTTCCTTTTCTCTCTCGGTCCTGGAGCTGCTGAAAAGGGGTAAATGATCAAGTGGGAGGGTAGGTGGGTGTGTTAGGAAGAAATAGGTTCAAGAATCGGGTCAAACGGACTTAAAACGAATAAATTACGGGCGAAACGGTAAAGGGTGGTAAATCTGCGCGAAGGTCACGTTTCGGGCGAAATTCGGAGGATCAAACGGGCTTAGAAAATTACAAGGCTAGGTTCCTTAGTTCCCAATCTTTGTTACGAGTCCGGCGTCATTTCCGGAATTCGAATCCGAATTCCCGAGCTCAAGATATAATTTCCGGAACACGAGGCGCGCTAAAACTATTTAGGCCCCCGAGTCCCCAACAAATAAAATATGGTGCGTTACCATATCAAACAAGTCCGAAAAACTAAAACGTGCACGCAAATGAATTCATAACACGTATAATTCATGCATATCAAATTTTCACGAAATTTCGAAACGAGTTGAAACTCAAACGAATTAAAAACAAGTTTAAAAACTTAAAAACATTTAAATATTCAAATTTATAAGTATATCAATTAATTCAAATAAATTCAAATAATCACATAATCATTAAGATAACACGTATTTACATAATTAAATTAATTTAAATGCGCATATAAAAATCTCGAAGTGGCGTACCTGTACGGACGAGTGAGCGGGATGTTACACGCACAAGGATACAACTCATGTCATGAAAATGATCATGTGAACGATTAATATCTTAAAGACATACAAACATTCATTCCATTCATTTCAAGAAACGTTTAAGTCCATTCATGTTCATAATTTTCACATTTATACCAAATCGATCCAAGAATTTCAAATAACAATCATAACACGTAGTATAACATGTTTACAATTAGAAAATAAATAAATAAATACATTTAAATCAAGATCGGAAATTAGATAAGAACATGAAATAGGTAACAATTTAATTCTATAATTCGATTAAATCAAATAATATTTAATATCTATTAAACATATATATATATATATATATACATTATCATGCCAATTACCCATGCATGCATATACTAAAACAAAACAATTTAAATCAATACTATAGATATATAATCAACCATGCATTAAATAAATAATAATATATATTTCAACCTAATTATATATATACAGTTATATTAGAGCATTGCATGCATTTAATTAACATATATGCATGGATTTATTACATATATAAATATACGTATATAGCATGCAAGCATTAATAATCAACCATATGCCTGCATTCAACACCTAAATATTTATATACTACGTACACACACACACCCTGCATGAAATTAAGGTTACACATGCACACAAACATTACATGCATTTCATGCAAAGAAAGAATAGCAGCAAAACGGCAACACACAACAGCTCCCATTCAATCTCCCTGCCCGGGGAGATTTTGCACAGCAAAAGTCCCCGCCCGGGGAGCTTCGTGCAGAAGGTTTCTGCACAATGGCTACCCGACCGGGCCTTTTTACGGCGAAAATGTCCCCACCCGGGGAATCCATTCTAGTCACGCAGCAGCATTTCAAAAACGAAACAATCCCCTGTTCTCAATACATAAATACACAGCAGCGGTAGCAGCACTTAAGGCACCTTATTCAGAAGCACAACGGGACATAAAGCTCCCACAAACGACTGATAATATACAGCAGTTAAGCAAGGGAAATGAGCAGCAGTTGACAGCAACTAATCGCAGCAAACCAGGCCGAAAAACAAGGCAAAAGAAGGCAAAAACAGAGCAACAACTCCATCCGTAACAAGAACAACTAACAAGCAACAAACAAGGCAAAAGAAGCTGCAATTGACAGCAAGAAGTCAGGCCAAAACGCAATAGCAGCAATTCGGTACATAAGGAAGATAAGAGATGATCATTTCTTTCATTTTCTCAAAGTACCATTAATGAAATCTCATTAAATCTTGAACTACCACATAATCAATGATCATAAATGCAAATAAGAAGTCAAGACAATCATATTCATGCTTTGAATCAACCAAATCCATAAAGAAATGAAAGAAATCAACATATTTTTCCAAACCTAACTATTCATCAATTCAGCCATAAACCCATGAAAGCATGCTGAAAATTGGGGATGAATGGATCAAAATGACTCACAATGAATGTATATTACAACCCTAAGCTTACCATGTGGATTGGATGAAGTTTGGAGGAGATTTGAGCCTTAAATCTCCAAGGTTGGGAAGAGCTACAGGAAAACTGGAGAGCAGAAGGTTTTGGCTCAGTTTTATCTAAGTGATGAGGGTTATCTCGGTTTGGGATGATTAATTCTGGTTAGAGAGTTGAGTTAGGGTTCCAAGGAATCAAACCATGGTTAATTTGGTCAAGGTTTGAGAAAGTTATGGCTCTTTTAGTAAAATGTGGCAGTTTTGGTGTCCGTTGCACGTTTCGGTTGAATTTCGGTGGTTCAAATAACATTGGAAAAATATAAGGCTAAGTTCATTAAACTCGATTTTTCATTACGAGTTCAACGAAGTTGATGAAACTCGAATCCGAGTTTCCTAGCTCAAGATATCAAATACGGAACCAAGGGTGCGCAAAATAAATTCGAAACTCATGCAAATGAACCCGAAAACATGAAACGAACATATATTCATATTCATGACACGTATATCTTCGACATATTAAATTTGCACGAAATTTCGATATCAATTCATATAAGAACGAAGTGCATTTATAACACTCATGAGCAATACATTTATAAACTCATAATATTTCATAATAATTAACAAAACTTAAACTCATTTTTAAACATGTAAATCCAAGTGCACGATTTAAATTTAATATAAAATCAAAGTGCATGAATTATATATATATATATATATATATATATATATATATATATATATATATATTTAGTAGTAATACATTAAGATTTACATGCCAACTAATTAACATAATTTTAATATTAAATAAACTTAAGATATAAATATATAACATTTAATAAAAAAAAATATATAAAACACTTATGAACAATTAATTCGCACAAATTGATCAACACATACGTCATGCTATACGCCCGAAAAACTGGGGCGTTACAAACAGTCAACATTTCAACGGCTGTAATTATTGAAGACTTAATTATTTGTATTTTCTGACTTTGTTGTACTGTGATTTGTGAATCTGGTGTCTGGACTATTGTCTTGGTTGAACTATTTTATGTAGGATTGTCAATTTGTCATGGTTGATTTATGCAGGCTTATGATTATTATTATTTTTTTCCAATAGATTTTCCGGAATTCGGTTTTCAAAAGAATTGTACTGAAATTTTTTTGGTTCGCTAATCGGTACATAAAAATGGCCCATCAAAATTTCAGTTTACCGAAATTTCGGTTCGGTTGAATTTGGTATTATCGATTGAACAGCCCTAAGTATCTACAACAGTATTTGCCAGCGGATTTGATGCTAAAGTTATTCAATATTCAATTTTAGTGATGGTATTTGACGTCAGAAGTTGAAGAATAATTCAATATCTACCTTATTTGGTAAAGAGAGAGATTCAATATATATCAAAATGTGGACGGAGAAAAAAAATGAACAAGAGGAAATATTCTCCAAATCCAAACAAAATTAATTTCTAGTTTTGCTTCATTATTTATTGTAAAAATAACGAATAAGAATCCAACATTCTGAAGAATCAAATTCTGCGCAACAAGGCCCCCATTAATTGAATGAACATGACTTGATCAAATAGCATTTCCCTCGCGAGCCGTAAAACTTAAAAGTTCAAACAAGAGGAATCAGTTTCACCGTTATCCCACAAAAGGCACGGGACGGAGACCTTCCCTGCTACATGTTCGGTTGGACACGATTCCATTGGCATCGTTATATTTTCACACACTATATTTGTAAAGTATTTAAGTAATTAACCCCAATTTTACTACGTATTTTATGTATTTAGAGATGTGGGGTATGTACTTTGGGAACTTGTTCTATTTGCTATGAAGATTTTGAAAGCGTTTTTATGTATATGTAAGTTATGTTTTCATTTGTTTTCGAAAAGGGCTGGTGTTAGTTTGTAGCGAGTTTTGGCTATGAAAGATTTGTTTGGTTCGTTTGGTTTTGACTTTTTTTGGGTCTGGAAGTGTGGGTAAGGGGCACCCAAGGCGGCCATGGGATCGCCAGGCACACCCCCTGTTTACACTTCCCTTTGAGAGAGCTTGATTAACCTCGGGAGGTCAGTTTTCTTGAGCCAGTGGTTACCCCATCGAAGGAGCGGGTAGGAGTAATTAGCCCCCATCTAGGTACGAACTTTGAACCGATAGCCTAGGGATGGCCACCATTTCTATCATTGGTGTGAGGATGGTTTGTTTGGCTTTGACTTTGAAATTGTTTGGCTTTGAGGAGTTTGGTTGGGGCTATTTGTACTCACCGAATTTTGTTAAGACTTTAACTTAGTTTGTGAAACAGGAATGGTTCTTAATTAATAAAATTGGTTGATTTTGCCTCTAGGCTTTAAACTCTTTTATATATCTATTATCACGAGAAAATATTTAGCTTGCAAAAACTGTGCCACGGGTCATGAGTTTTTGATTTAATATTTGCTATTCTTGTATATACATGCATGGGTGCGAGTGTGTTTGTAGCACCCGAGAGCAAGACACCACATCCCCCACACCGAGACTCGACCCGCATATGAAATGGAAAGTTCATACACGTGCCAAATCACGACGAACGGGAATAGAATAGACACGCTATGCTAGGTGGGAGCTAACCCTTAAACCATTCAAGAATGGGATAAAATAAAATCAGAGCAAATACATAAAGGTTTCGCAAAGATTCAACGACTCGTATTCCCACCTAGCACTCGCAAAACCTGCACAACACAACTGAAAACAACACGGGTTCAGTCTAAAGGAGACTGATGGGTATAAAATAAGGCATAGTATATAATTTCGTGAAATTTAAACATATACATGCAAACCATAACCCCGCATGAAGTTTTACAACAATCTCCCAAGTGGCCAAAACAAAGAAAAGCATCAACTGGATTACAAGTATCTCCATTCATTAGGTTACTTAAGGCCCGGTGAGTGGGCGTGTATAATCTCCAACCTACACCTTGTGTATTCATTGTTCATTCATTTATAGGTTATCACACAACAATTCTTTCGTGCACATCCATTCGATTCTTTCATTCAATTGTTCATATACACCTTTTTTTTTCCTCCGGGTGGTGGAGGGGTTTGCAAGGCCCGGCCACCCATTTATTATGGCCAGTGGGGTACATGAATCCCCAAAAGTCTCAGCTCCCATTCCCCGCTAATCTCCTAGTAATGGCCGGTATCACCGTAGTATGGTTGGAACGAGTGCACGTGATCACCGTCGGCCCTTGCCTCCCCGGATAGTCACATGCACTAAGTTCCTGGGCCCTATTCAGTGCTTGTATTCATGTTCTCGCCAAAATCATTAGGTAGGGATACATAAAAACAAGGTTTTACGTTGGAAATCATTTACTCTTGAAAGACTCGATATATAATTATACTAATTTGGCTTAAAACTTTTCACGTAAGGGATATATCGGGTTAATTTAACTAATAGAAGAGAAACCTACCTTTAAAAGCAAAGGAAGAGCTACAAGAGCCTCAAGGAATGCCCTTGCCTCCGACCGGACCCAAATCTATGCAGAAAAGGAAAGTGAGACTCAAATGACCATATACGACGCACGACAATGTTATGCATATGATATGAGATGCATAAGAAGTAAAATCATGTCATGAAGCCACATAATCAAGTAATTCTTTCAATAAGTTCAACACAATCAGGTTCAATACTCATTCGATTCATATCTTACATAATTCACATCAAAATGAGCCATAAACTTGATACATTAATCATAACACATAATTAAACATGTTAACAAAGCTTAGGGATCTCATAAGAGGCAGGAGAAGTCCTACAAAACAAGAAACAAATCAAACAAATCACAAGGAAGCATCAGAGCTGCGAAAGGCCGTTCCCAAAACAAGCACAAATTTGGAACGGCCCTTCCGCCGTCCAGGGACCACATCCGAGCATGGGAACGGCCATTCTCCTCTACTAAGAGGAGCTAAGAACGGCCGTTCTAGCCTGCGAGCAGCTCCTGTGACGCTGAACGCCCGTTCTAGCAATAAAGGGGTGTGGGCGAATGGTCGTTCTCCCGCTGCGACAGCAACTTCAAACCTGAAAATGGACCTGTTCTCCCCTGCATTTCTTCCCAAACTTTGGAACAATAAAAACAACTTATTGAAACATGAAATGGCAAGAAAAAGGCAAAAAAAGTGTAGAGCATATATTCATCAAATTCTCAAGTTCAAATTTCAAAAGCATTAATGGTAGCTCACAACCAACTCAAAAACCAATAATTATGAAGTCATACAATCATAAATAAAGCTCAAGTAGTCATAAATCATGCATCAATTCAAGGAATAACTCAAAGAAGGCAAGAGATCTCATATATGTACCTAAACCCTTACTATTAACATCAATATTCATATCTCTAACAAACCCAAGCCAAAATCTGAGATTTATAGATTAAAATAACCAAGAAATGATAGATAACACAAACATAAACTTACCTCTTGAATTTGGTTGAGTTTGGACAAGATTTGAGCTCAAAATCTTCCTAAGGTGAATAGTGACGGGAATAGTGATGAAATCTCCAAAGAGCTGCAAATTTCTCTTCCTCTACTTGTGATGGCTGAAAATGGGAGTGGATAGTGTGATAGAATATTGATTTGGGGTTAAGTGGGGCTAAGAATCATGTGAAAAGGTTGAAAATTGAGGGACTTATGTTCAATTTATTGGAAGGTGGTCATTATGGCAAAAGTAGCTTGTTTCGGTCAAATTTCGGAGTACCTAATGGGCTTAGAAAAATATGAGACTTGTTCCATTGGATCCAAATCATTGATACGAGTCCAATGGAGGTGATGAAACTCAATTCTGAGTTCTCGAGCTCAAGTTACGCTGCTTGGAACCCAAGGTGCGCTGAATGCTCTTTAGCCCCTTTTCGGTTCCGATTACACAAATGAACCCAAAAATCAAACATGCAAGATCAAAATCATGCAACGAGAAATTAAACACGGTCATAAGACACATAGTTTACATATACCAAGTTTCCACGAAAAACGGAAGTCAAATCCGATTCAAACAAGGCACGTTCATAACCATATAAGCAATACTCTCAAAGTTCAATTATAAATTCAAAACGAATAACAAATAAACTCAAAGTATAATAAATAATGAATAAGTAACGAAGAACAAAACAAGTAAATAGTTAATTTACGCAATAAATAAACACATACGGCATACCTGTACGGCTGAAAAGTCGGGGCAACCTCTCCCCCTTAAAAGAATCCGTCCTCGGATTCACTACTCGCCCGAAAACAACTCGGGGTGGAACTTCTTCATCTTTTCCTCCATTTCCCACGTAGCCTCTTCGGTCTTATCACTTCTCCAAAGGACCTTAACTAGTGGAATAAGCCGATTTCTGAGTTCCTGAAACTTCCGATCCAATATCTTAATCGGCTTCTGAACGAAGGTTAGATTAGGCTCTAGTTCCACTTCTTCAACTGGTAGAACCTCGGACTCATATAGGTAGTACTTCCGAAGTTGAAAATCATGGAACACATTGTGAATCCCGGCCAAACTAGGAGGCAAATCCAAACGGTGGGCTGTATCCCCGATCTTCTCCAAAATCTCAAACGGATCCAAGTAACGAGATTTTAACTTCCCTCTTCTACCAATCCTTCCAAACCTTTTTCCGTGGAGAAACCTTCAAAAAGATTCTATCCCAAACCTCAAACTCAAGATTCTTTTGTGTTTGGTCAGTATAGCTCTTCTGTCGATCTTGAGCTGTCTTCACCCATTGTCTATTCAGTTGGATCTTGTCGATTGCATCCTGAATGGCTTTAGAGGGTTTTTCCTTCTTCTCCCCTCTTTTCACGCCTTCTTTCTTGGTCCACCACTCTTCCAAATCAAAGAACAACGGAGACCTGCACTTTCGTCCGTAAAAAGTTTCATAAGGTGACACCTCAATTGAAGCTTGGTAGCTATTATTATAAGCAAACTCGATTAATGGCAACTGCTCATTCCACGAGCTCTAAAAATCTAAAGCACACACTCTCGGCATATCCTCTAAGTACTTGATTAATCTCTCGAACTGCCCGTCTATCTGAGGATGGAAAGTTGTGCTAAACTGAAGTCTTAATTCCAAATTCTTTTAAAGCTCTAGCCAAAACCTTAAAGTAAACCTTGGATCTCTATCCGACACAATACTAACCGGTACCCCATGAAGTCTAACAATCTCATCACAGTACTTCTTGGCTAGTTTGCTTAACTTATCGGACATCCGGATAGCAAGAAAATGAGCCGACTTCGTTAAATGATCCATTATTACCCAAATTCTATCAAGGCTTCCCTTCAATCTTGGCAAACCCGAAATAAAATCCATAGCTATCTGTTGCCACTTCCACTCCGGAATAGGCAATGGCTGAAGTAGCCCTGACAACTTTTGATGTTCTGCCTTCACCACCTGGCAGGTCATACAATGCTTCACGAAGTTGATCACATCCTGTTTCAGACCATTCCACCAATGAAATTTCTTAAGATCCTTGTACATCTTATTCCCTCCGGGATGTATCGAATACCCTGACCGATAAGCCTCTAAAAGAATAATCCTCTTCAACTCTCTAGGCACAACAATTCTGTAACAGCCCGAAAACCCGCCGTTCGATATTGTCCGCTTTGGATGGGAACCAGACCCCGAAGGGAACCACCCAGGAAAAGGCCTCTACAAGGGGAGGGGGATCCACCACTTTATAAAGTGGCTTCAAGCCCACCTCCAATCCGATGTGGGACAAAGCACCTTTGGCTATTACAGTCCACCCCCCTTAAGAGGGCCCACCGTCCTCGCTGGCACACCGAATCCGGGTCCCCGGCTCTGATACCATTTGTAACAGCCCGAAAACCCACCGTTCGATATTGTCCGCTTTGGATGGGAACCAGACCCCGAAGGGAACCACCCTCACGGTTTTGTTTCTCCCAGGTGGGAACCAGACCCCGAAGGGAACCACCCAGGAAAAGGCCTCTACAAGGGGAGGGGGATCCACCACTTTATAAAGTGGCTTCAAGCCCACCTCCAATCCGATGTGGGACAAAGCACCTTTGGCTATTACAAATTCTGTTCTTAAACCATCGAAGTCCCGTATAATGAAACCCAAACGGGCACTCTGGATCGGCTTGAGCTTTGTCTGCTAACTTCTGAACCTCGGGATCAATTCTTTGAGCCTAAAAAAATCTTTGCTGAAGATCTGGCTGAACCGAAATATTCCGAACACTAGCCCTTAACTTGAATAACTCTTCTCCATCCCTAATTTCCACTTTTGTGACGCCCCGTCCGATAGATCGTACAGGTATGCGCCACGAGAGAGTTTACCTTACGCACTTATGTGATTTAATTTCCTTTCTATGTGTTTAAATCCAACTTTGACTGAAAATGTGACTTAATTAACTAAATTGCAAAATTTTAAAATATGAATTCTTGCATGTGACACCCCGCCTCTTCGGCATTCCAGGTACGGCGTCACGGGTGAGTTTAATTCTGTAATTTACGTGAATTATGTGATTAG
This sequence comes from Lantana camara, assembly GCA_037501455.1. Classification (NCBI taxonomy): domain Eukaryota; kingdom Viridiplantae; phylum Streptophyta; class Magnoliopsida; order Lamiales; family Verbenaceae; genus Lantana; species Lantana camara. The sequence goes on from CM074865.1 coordinate 41,917,446, forward strand.
ATGCTTATATGTCGTTGTGAGATTTATTTTAATACGTGTGCATTAGAATTTAAGTAATTGTTCTTGGGCTCAATCGCTCAATATTTGCCGAATTAGGGACGTAATTTTATTTAGGGTGTTTTAGCCTTCGTGGCTACTTTGAGCTCGGGATTCGAATTCAAATTCTAACCTTGTCATTGGGTTCGTTTCAATGATTCGGATTAAATGAATTAACCTTTTATTTTCTAAGCCATTTGATAGCCCAATCGTTTTAAAATCCGATCCGAGTGGACCGGATACCGGTTGACCCTACCCCGTTCGACCCTACCCATGTCTTAGCTAAAAAGGGGCCAAGCCCTTTCTCTTTTTTTCCCACTTTCACGTGCAGCAACAACGAGAGGAGAGAAGGAGAGGATTTCCCCCTTTGGCCATTCCAAGCTTTGGCTCGAGTTTGTTTCGTCCGATCATCCGATCGAAGTTCCAAGGTAAGCAATGTGATCCTTTCATTACGTACTCCATTTATACCGATTGAATTCTTTTATTCTTGCTTGATTCCTTGGTTATGGCGGATTGATGAATAGTGCCTAAATGCGATAACTTGCTCCCAACGTGTTTATTTATGATTTAAATTGATGCCAATATGTTATATATGTGTATTTTGATATATTTTGGTGAATTATTTGGTTGGAATGAGGTTTGGGGCGGTTTTGGACCTTTTCCCGTCGAACCCCTGCTTCTTTGCTGCTCTTTTTCGGAGAAGACGACCCAACACGGCCGTGTCGAACCCTAGTTCATTTCCAACACGGCCGTGTCAGGCTCTCGAGTTTGAATTTTTTTTAACCCGACACGGCCGTGTCAGTTTTCAGGCCAATATTGACACGGCCGTGCTGACCTCGTTTGAACTCCGATTGGCCTGATTTTTGAGCCTACCGAAACCTCTTGAAGTTTAGATCATCTTGAAATTGGAATCAACTCATTATCTTTTGTCATTTGTGGGATATAGTCGTTTGAAATTTGTGTCGCCACTTCGCCGAAATTCTGCATTCGCCCAACTTCGAACCTACGCCATTTTCGCCTCGCTTTGAACCACAATTCGAGCCACCTACCATTTGAAACATCCATGTGTCTAGTTTCATTCCCAAGAAACGAAACTTAATTCCCATTTCTCAAACTCAAGTTATGATCGTTTTCCTACAGCTTGTCCATTTCGGAAAATTTCCAACTTTTGCCCATTTTGCTCGGAACCGTTTATTATGCTTTTCTTCAGCTTTTCTTGCACCTTTTGACCTCCGAACCCATTCCTAACTTGTTTTATATTATGTTATGTGTATGTATTTGTTCTTATATGCATTTTATATCGCTTTAGTAATGTGCTTTGTGATCATACATGAATAAGTGCCACCATTTGCCTTTCGTTTACCTTTGTATGCATTGATAGTACACTTGAGCATGCTTTAATGTGTTTTAAGCATATGATAAGCTATGAAATGCATTCCCTTGTATGAAATAAGTTTGAATATGAATTTTGTTTAGGTAGTTGAATCTCTTATGTGCCTATGCATACGCCGTGCGTCTATGTGGTTCTTCTTTGGGTCTAAGTCCTGCTTTTTGTCTTCAGTTTGTGCAGGTGCACCCGGGGTGGTGTTTCATGAGCCGTTTTGATTCCAGGGTGGATCACTTGTGTTGTTCTTAGCTTCCTTTGGTATAAGGTGAGGTTAGGTTATAGTTAAACCCTATGAAATGTGTTTGTTTTCTATGCATGCGAATTATAACCTTAAGTATAAGTAAATATGTGCAAAATATGTAAGTTTATGCATTTGCTAAGACTTTGCAAGTACGATAAGCTATGTACGAGCCTAGATACGCCTGTTTTGGTTTGTTATAGTTTGTTTAAGTTGTAACGTTAACTATGCTTCAAACCGTGTGCTTCTTATGAGCCGGGAGCTACGAGCTATGGATATCTTATGGATTTGGCACGGAGAGGTATGGATAGCATAGTTGTTGCAAAGTAAGGTATGTTATGTTAATTTTGTTATGTAGCAGGTTAGGTTATGGTATGCTTCTTATGATTTGTTTGGTATGTTTGGGCCCCGGAGTTGTGGGTAAGGGGGACCCGGGTCGGCTATGGGGTCACCGGTTTATGACCCCGTGCACATCTCCACAGTTTGATAGGAATAACCCTGAACCCTCCAGGAGGTTTGGTAAGGGGATGGGAACCTGAGGGTTTGAGTGTTCGCGCTCCCCTCATATGATATGGATGGTTTGGGTCGTGCAACCCTTCCATCACCGGAGAAGGAGATATGTATAATACGTTTGCTATGTTATGTTTTGATTTGTTATGTATGTTTAGTTTGAGGAGCCCAGGATGGGATTAGGTGCTCGTACCCGCCGAGTCATGTATGTACGCTTTAGTAAAGTTCGTGAAACGGGGATAGACTATTAAATTAAAATAAAACATGAACCTTTTGAATATGTAAACTAAGATATGATTTGATTCAATAAGATTTGCTAAGAGTTAATGATCCGGTTTTATATGAAATCCTTTAAGCTTTGGTTTGCTTTGTTTCTTTTAGAATCCCTATATATATGTGTCACGGGTTAAACTTTGGTATGCAAAAACTATCCCTGAGTTCTCGCACTATGTGATTGTTATGTGCTTTGCTCTTATACATATAGCGTGTGTGGGTAGCCCCTCACTCAGTGTGTGTGACTGATCCCCTCTCCCCTTTTGTTTTAGTTGCAGGTTCAGGTTGTGGAGTTCGAGCGTGGCGGTTTTGAGTCAGGTCTGTTGAGTCCGTGTCAGTCTGTTTGTTTCGTTAAGTGCTTTGCTCCTTATTGTATAAGAAGTTATGTATACGTTTATGTATAAGGTGTGTGTCTGTCTGTCTCCCATTCGTCTCTGCTTGGTTCATGTACGGGTTTCCCATCTCGTACGTGGATTGGGCTTAGGTGCAGGGGATGTGGTGACCCACCGTGCGGGGTGCTACATCCTAAAGTGGTATCAGAGCTCTAGGTTGCAAAACTGAGCTCATAGTTGTGTTATGTCAGTCTAGGTCGAACGGCATAGGACAATGTGGCTATGTGCTTGCATTTGCATTGTGATTTGCTGTGATATGTATTTGGATTCTTAACATTTGGTTGATTTTACATTTCCTGATGCATTGCATTTATTTAATTGCTCTTACTTGATTTGATTACGTGTCATTTTCACGCACTAACCGGCATGCATGTTTTATATTGAGGTTGTGGAGAATTTCAGGATGCCACCACGTAGACAAGATTTTGGTCAACCACCACATCGACATCATTACAATCAAGGGAAAAATCACGCCGAGATGCGACCTTTGAATCCGATGGATACCTTATATCGAGAATTCAGGACCTTTAACCCTCCCCAATTTAGAGAAGGCAATGATATCAGGGTGGAAGAGTGGCTCTCCGAGATTGAAAGTATATTCGAGGTATGGCCGTGCAACTCACAAGATAAGGCTCGCCTTGCCTTACTACTTTTGCAAGGTCAAGCAAGACAGTGGTAGAAAAGAGTTGACATGGGATACCTTCGTTCAAGAGTTTAGAAGAAGGTACTCACCGGCTATTTTACGAGATCGAAGATTTGAGGAGTTTCGTACTCTAAAACAAGGAGGTAAAATGGTCATGGAGTACATCGAAGAATTTGAGAGGTTAGGCACCTACGTACCTCATATCATGAACAATGAAGAGATGAAGATTTGGTATTTCATGGAAGGACTAAGAGATGAGTTCAAGGAGGCCTTAATTGCCGAGGACATGAGTACTTGGGACAAGGCTACCACGAAAGTTTTAAGGGTTGAAAATCGGAGAATAACAAGAGGCAAGGAAGAAGAGGAGTTGAGACCGAGAGGTGAATTAGGATTTTGCTCGAACCTACAAATGGAAGAAAGAATCCGACCTCCCGGTATCCAAGCTAAGAAGAAAATGATTCAAGGAAAGAAACATAAAACCGGGGATCCTTCGAGACCAAGGAAAGAATCTCAACCGTGTGCTTACTGTGGAGGAACTAATCATGCCTACAACTCGTGCTGGGATAGACTGAAGAAGTTCTATGCGTGCGGATCAAAGAAATATATGGTTGCCGAATGTGATCAATCTAAGGCTAATAAGCAATGGAAGTGAGAACAAAGGCTTCAATTTGGAAACCAACGTGAATCCAAGGATGGTGGTATTTGCATTCATAGCACATGCATTCACGACATTTTAAGCTCTGCAATTATTTATTAATTGTGCTATAATTGGCAGTATAACATATTTTTTTATGTGTTTGAGTGGTAATTATGTGATGCATCCTATTTACACGTTAACCCGGCATGCATATTTAGTGTTTGCTTGATAGGATGTCATTTCTTTCAATCTCTAAGTTTTATGCCCGAGGAAGTTAGAAAAGATGGTTAGAGAAAGAGGCAGAATTAGGGACCCTCTTGAGATCGGGTTGAAGGTTTAGCATATATGAAGAAGGTGTTGAAGGGTATGGGATTGGAAAGTCTACAAATGAGATTGAAGATTTAAGGGAATTGGAATCCACTTTGAAGGCGAGCTAAGTTCTTCAAGGAGGTACTACGATGAAAGTTCCGAAAAGAGAAGTAATTAATCCATGAGCAAAATTGTGAAGAACTCTACTAATGGGCATAAAATTTGGGTTAACCAAAATCTCGGGGCATGGAGATTGACTCATTTTTCAACCGCGCCCTTGGAGAAGAGTTTCGAGAAGAATTAATAGGAGACTTTTGTTGGGCTTTTGGGGAACATCAATGGATTGAGGTAAAATCTTAAATTAAGTCGTAGGTTAAAGGCGAGATGATAAGAAGTAAAATTTGGCCACAAAGAAGGCAACTCGGACGAGAAGGAGTCGGTGAGAATTACTAATAGATTTTGGAGGCACTTCTCTTATCTTCCATGAAATAAGTGATGTTAAATATGAGAATCAACACCGCGTCTTGAGAGAACTTTAACGAAGAGGAATTATGATTACAAGAAAATACCTCTTCTTTAGGATTTCTACAAGCAAGTCTTTGAGTGAAAGAATCCAGATTAAGGCCGTTGGTGATGAATTAGAGCTGGAGGGATGTAATTCTTGGAACCAATAATAAGACCAAGAGAACATTTAAGAGTGCAAGATTGGGTTAGAGAAAATTCCGAGGATAGGCAACAATTACGGGATGAAGACCGGAATGATGTTTGTCGCACGAGATGCATTGGGAATTTGAAGGTATGGTTATGGGCTAGAAGATTTCGACTTTGAGCACATCATCATAAGATCAAATTTTCCCACAACGGTGAACGGTACACTTAAACATGCATATCACGTACCTCATGCATTTTAGTTTTGTTTTATGTTTTGAGTGCTCGAGAGTGGTGTCTTGGTAAGATGAGGGTCGAGCTTTGCAACGAGATCAACAACCCCTCGACGATTTTGGTGGTATATGAAGAAGGTTCGGATGTTAGACACTTCGGACCTTAGATCGTGGACAAGAAGAGATTCGGTTTGAGCTTAGTTGTGGAGTGGTGTGGATGAGCTTAAGAGTTGACTCAAATGACTCAAACGTTGAGAGTTGAATCTATTTTAGACCCTCTTAATTGTGCGAGTCGAACGAGCAATTCAAATGACCGGATCGATTTAGAGATTCAAACCCCTTGTTCTTGAAGACCTTTCTCGAGCTAACCCTCATCGGGACGTCATGAACCTCGAACTTGGGTGAATACAGAAAGTTGTTCGAGCTTGAAACTCGAGTAGGCGAACCTGGGGACCAGGTTCTCTTAAGGGGGGGAGTTTGTGACACCCCGCCTCTTCGGCATTCCAGGTACGGCGTCACGGGTGAGTTTAATTCTGTAATTTACGTGAATTATGTGATTAGATGCTTATATGTCGTCGTGAGATTAATTTTAATACGTGTGCATTAGAATTTAATTAATTGTTCTTGGGCTCAATCGCTCAATATTTGCCGAATTAGGGACCTAATTTTATTTAGGGTGTTTTAGCCTTCGTAGCTACTTTGAGCTCGGGATTCGAATTCGAATTCTAACCTTGTCATTGGGTTCGTTTCGATGATTCGGATTTAATGAATTAACCTTTTATTTTCTAAGCTATTTGATAGCCCAATCGTTTTAAAATTCGATCCGAGTGGACCGGATACCGTTTGACCCTACCCGTTCGACCCTACCCGTGTCTTAGCTAAAAAGGGGCCAAGCCCTTTCACTTTTTTTCCCACTTTCACGTGCAGCAACAAGGAGAGGAGAGAAGGAGAGGATTTCCCCCTTTGGCCATTCCAAGCTTTGGCTCGAGTTTGTTTCATCCGATCATCCGATCGAAGTTCCAAGGTAAGCAATGTGATCCTTTCATTACGTACTCCATTTCTACCGATTGAATTCTTTTATTCTTGCTCGATTCCTTGGTTATGGAAGATTGATGAATAGTGCCTAAATGCGATAACTTGCTCCCAACGTGTTTATTTACGATTTAAATTGATGCCAATATGTTACATATGTGTATTTTGATGTATTTTGGTGAATTATTTGGTTGGAATGAGGTTTGGGGCGGTTTTGGACCTTTTCCCGTCGAACCCCTGCTTTTTTGCTGCTCTTTTTCGGAGAAGACGACCCAACACGGCCGTGTCGAACCCTAGTTCATTTCCAACACGGCCGTGTTAGGCTCTCGAGTTTGAATTTTTTTTAACCCGACACGGCCGTGTCAGTTTTCAGGCCAATATTGACAAGGCCGTGCTGACCTTGTTTGAACTCCGATTGGCCTGATTTTTGAACCCACAAAAACCTCTTGAAGTTTAGATCATCTTGAAATTGGAATCAACTCATTATGTTTTGTCATTTGTGAGATATAGTCGTTTGAAATTTGTGTCGCGACTTGGCCGAAATTTTGCATTCGCCCAACTTCGAACCTACGCCATTTTCGCCTCGCTTTGAACCACAATTCGAGCCACCTACCATTTGAAACATCCATGTGTCTAGTTTCATTCCCAAGAAACGAAACTTAATTCCCATTTCTAAAACTCAAGTTATGATCGTTTTCCTACAGTTTGTTCATTTTGGAAAATTTCCAACTTTTGCCCATTTTGCTCGGAACCGTTTCTTATGCTTTTCTTCAGCTTTTCTTGCACTTTTTGACCTCTGAACCCATTCCTAACTTATTTTATATTATGTTATGTGTATGTATTTGTTCTTATATGCATTTTATATCGCTTTAGTAATGTGCTTTGTGATCATACATGAATAAGTGCCACCATTTGCCTTTCGTTTACCTTTGTATGCATTGATAGTACACTTGAGCATGCTTTAATGTGTTTTAAGCATATGATAAGCTATGAAATGCATTCCCTTGTATGAAATAAGTTTGAATATGAATTTTGTTTAGGTAGTTGAATCTCTTATGTGCCTATGCATACGCCGTGCGTCTATGTGGTTCTTCTTTGGGCCTAAGTCCTGCCTTTTGTCTTCAGTTTGTGCAGGTGCACCTGGGGTGGTGTTTCGTGAGCCGTTTTGATTCCAGGGTGGATCACTTGTGTTGTTCTTGCCTTCCTTTGGTATAAGGTGAGGTTAGGTTATAGTTAAACCCTATGAAATGTGCTTGTTTTCTATTTAAGTATAAGTAAATATGTGCAAAATATGTAAGTTTATGCATTTGCTAAGACTTTGCAAGTACGATAAGCTATGTACGAGCCTAGGTACACCTGTTTTGGTTTGTTATAGTTTGTTTAAGTTGTAACGTTAACTATGCTTCAAACCGTGTGCCTCTTATGAGCCGGGAGCTACGACCTATGGATATCTTATGAATTTGACACGGAGAGGTATGGATAGCATAGTTGTTGCAAAGTAAGGTATGTTATGTTAATTTTGTTATGTAGCGGGTTAGGTTATGGTATGCTTCTTATGATTTGTTTGGTATGTTTGGGCCCCGGAGTTGTGGGTAAGGGGGACCCGGGTCGGCCATGGGGTCGCCGGTTTATGACCCCGTGCACATCTCCACAGTTTGATAGGAATAACCCTGAACCCTCCAGGAGGTTTGGTAGGGGGATGGGAACCTGAGGGTTTGAGTGTTCGCGCTCCCCTCATATGATATGGATGGTTTGGGTCGCGCAACCCTTCCATCACCGGAGAAGGAGGTATGTATAATACGTTTACTATGTTATGTTTTGATTTGTTATGTATGTTTAGTTTGAGGAGCCCAGGATTGGATTAGGTGCTCGTACCCGCCGAGTCATGTATGTATGCTTTAGTAAAGTTCGTGAAACGGGGATAGACTCTTAAATTAAAATAAAACACGAACCTTTTGAATATGTAAACTAAGATATGATTTGATTCAATAAGATTTGCTATGAGTTAATGATCCGGTTTTATATGAAATCCTTTAAGCTTTGGTTTGCTTTGTTTCTTTTAGAATCCCTATATATATGTATCACGGGTTAAACTTTGGTATGCAAAAACTATCCCTGAGTTCTCGCACTATGTGATTGTTATGTGCTTTGCTCTTATACATATAGCGTGTGTGGGTAGCCCCTCACTCAGTCTGTGTGACTAACCCCCTTTTCCCTTTTGTTTTAGTTGCAGGTTCAGGTTGTGGAGTTCGAGCTAGGCGGTTTTGAGTCGGGTCTGTTGAGTCCTTGTCAGTCTGTTTGTTTCGTTAAGTGCTTTGCTCCTTATTGTATAAGAAGTTATGTATACGTTTATGATATATTTTTATGCAGGTTGTATTGATTTGAATGTATGAATTTCTGGACAGGTTAGGACAGGTTCGTGGATGTAGTTGAACCCGTTTATATTTTCATTTATGTTATATTCGGGATTAGGGATCTATGCTAGTAGAACCCGTCAACTGCTGCTTTTAATTTAAGTTTGTTTGTGTGATTGCTTCCGCATACGCTTCATTTTTTTTTGTTGGTTGGTTTAATTTGCAGGGTCTACGTTCCGCCTAGCTTAGGTGTGTGTCTGTTTGTCTCCCGTTCGCCTCTGATTGGTTCATGTACGGGTTTCCCATCTCGTATGTGGATTGGGCTTAGGTGCGGGGGATGTGGTGACCCACCGTGCGGGGTGCTACATTGCATGACAACTTAAGATTTGAAACTTGGGTGAATTTAAATTAATTGTTGGAGTTGGATTTAAATAGGGTTTGGACCTATTGATGTGTTTGGGCCTAACTTGAGTTAGGTGAGTTTGGGTCATTCGGGAGCAATATGAGCTCGGGAATTCGAATTTGAATTCCGACACCACCATTGGACTTGATTCGGTGATTCAGGTACAACGGAATTTACTTTGTATTTTTTGGAAAACGTTTAGACCTTAAACCTTTTAATTTTGACTATGTGGGTCGAAAGTCATTTATTTGAGCCCAAATCCTATTAAAGCCTTTAGCCTCATATTATATCTTGGAAACCCTAACCTTGACCTAAAACTATTAGCCACCATATAAATAGCTTTATCCCTTTTCTTTTCATTTCAAACCACACAAGTTAGCCTCAAGGAGAATCATAGAGAAACTTCAAGAGAAGATCAAGACTTGAACCATCTTTCATTCTAAGAGCTCATATTCTTTGATTCCTCATTCCTTCGTAAGACAAGGTAAGCTTTGGATCTCATTTGATGAGTATTTCATTTCTATTCTTGGATTGGAGCATGAAATTGATAGTATGAACTTGAATGATGAGATCTTGAATTCCTTAAGGCAGCCTTGATGATTTGAATGCTCCTTATGTGTCTTAATTGCTGGAAATTCGTGTAGGAAGACTAGGAATTCATATATTCATGTTTAAGCTTAAAATTCATGAAATGGGCGTTTGAAATTTTGGGCAAAAACATTCCTAAACTTGAATTAATTGATGTTTTGATGCTAAGCATGATTTATATGATGTTATACCTGAATTTCATGATATTTTATGGTGGATTTGCGTTGGATTGATGATTTTTGGTGTTCCCCTTCTTCTTCCCGGAACTGTCAAGTTTCTGCTACAGATCCATGGCTGATACGGCCGTTCCTGTTTGTGCTTTTAGCCCGAAACGGCCCTTCTGGGCTAGGGTTTGGTTTTGGTGGCCGAACATGGGAAGGGTCGTTCCCATGTGTGCTTGGACTGGGAACGGCCGTTCCCAGTCTCACTTGGCCTTGGCTTGGGAAGGACCGTTCCCATGTTGTGTTATGCATGGGAATGGCCGTTCCCATGCGTCTGTGAACCTCTTTACTTGCTTTTTCGTGCATAAATGATTCGTTTGAGTCGCTAGTTGACTTATATGCTACAATATGACTTGGAATGCACCTCTGAACGCTAATAGCTCATTACTTGCATGATTTACTTGAATGTTGAATCGTCTTTTGTGACCAAGTTGATAAGCATCTTTCCATTTCGCATGTCATTCATACTTTGTATGCCGTGCCTCTTACTTGGTTCATGTAGAGTCTAAGTTGGGCTTGTGTATGTCTTGTCACAGAGTTTGGTGGTGCCGGTGAGCCCGAGGTTTAGAGTGTTTGGCCCTTCACACTCTCAGACTCTACTACCACGAGGTGAAGTTTAGGATTTTGTATAGCTATGCGACCTATGACCTTTATATGCTGATTTCTACCCTTGCATGCGAGTATAGCATATTATAAATAAGTATGTGTTGGATATGATATGTTTATGACCTTATGAATCAACTCTGTTTTGGAAAATTAGATATGAAAACATATGTAAGCTGTTTTGAAAAGTTATGTTATGTTATGATCTGTTCTGTAGCGAGTTATCCATGATATATGGTATCTGTTCTGTTCTGTTTTGTTATGGATCCGAGGAGCTATAGGTTAGGAATTCCTAGGACGGTATAGGGCCGTCAGGGCTCGGCCTGTGCATAGTCTCCATTTGAGATATCATTGCGCGACTCAGGGAGATAGGGGAGGCGTGATATCTTGAGCCTTTGGTGTATAGCCGGAGAGGACTCCTATGGGTTAGCTACCCCTTGAGGGTTTGGCTGGTCTGGATGGTTTGTGGACGGTACATCTCCTCCATCATTGGTGTGACGATTGGATTTGATTTTGTATTCTATGTTTTGATATGTTCTAAGAAGTAAAGGTTGGAAGCTCGTACTCGCCAAGCATGTGATCTGTTCTGTCTGGGAATCATGAATCAAGATAGAGTTTCTGAAATGTTTTCTAAAAACTTACGTATCTATATTTTGGGGTACTTTGGAAAAATATCTTTGGTATGCAACACCTATCTCCGGTTCATGAGTCCACCCTTCTGATATGTGCTGTGCTCTATATATATATATTGTGGGTGTGCGTTAGCCCCCTCACTTGGTCAAGTTGACTGACCCCTCATTTAACTTTTAGTCGGAGGTCTGTTGACGTTGGCTAGGCGGGAGTGAGTCCTTGAGTTGCACTTCGTCGGTCTAGGCTTTCTAGTTGCATTTGTCTTTCATACACTTTACTTATGTCATGACTTGTTGACTTGAGATTATACTTTACCTTTCTGTAGCCCTGTGTGGCATTCGAATTCGGCCCTGTGTGGCACTTTATGATTATTACGTTATGTTGATCGGATATTCGGGACTAGGTATCTATGCTAGTTGAACCCGTCACCTGTTATGCTTGTTGCTATTCGGGACTAGGTATCTATGCTAGTTGAACCCGTCACTTGTTTTGAATGTTGATTTAAATGCTTCCGCTACCTTGTTTTGAATGTTTGAGTTGCTTTCGCGTTCTGAGTTTTGTCGAGTTAGATCCGCCTAGCATAACGTGTGTGTTTGTCTCCCGTTCGCTCTGATTCGGATTTGGGCATGGACTTCCATTTCATAACCGGGTCTGGGTCACAGTGTCGGGGATGTGGCATCCTCCGTTTGGGGTGTTACATCCTTAAGTGGTATCAGAGCTCTAGGTTGTAAAACCGAGCTCTAGTGTCGTGTCGAGTCTATCTAGTTGGTATGGCATAGGACAATGTGATTATATGGCTCATCTACTTGAATACTTGTTTATTTCTAATACTTGTATACATAAACACGTACTAATCCACATGCAACAATATTGCTTGAATCTTTGAATTTCAGGAAGCCTCCTAGACGCCGTGACCGAGAGGCTTCACCGGATGCGCCTAATCCGCCTCCGCCACCACCACTGAATGCGGAGAACATTGTTCAGGCACTTCTCAATCAGTTGCAACAGAATCAGAGACAACAGACACCACCAGTTGATGGTCAGGATGGTACTATCTCAGCTGTGTATAGGGAGTTTCGGAACAACAACCCTCCTAAGTGGTTTGGGGGAGATGACATCAAGGCTGAGGAGTGGTTAGCTGAGATCAGTGATATTTGGGAGATTTGCCCAGGGAGTTCTCAGGATAAGGCTCTTTGTACTGCTCGATTCATTCAAGGACAGGCAGCTAACTGGCTCAAGGGAGTTCGATCTAGACTTGAGAGGAGTGGTATGGAGTTCACTTGGGAGACTTTCGTGCATGAGTTCCACGAGAAGTTTACACCTCATAGTGCACGAGAGCGCAGACTTCAGGAGTTCTCTGAGCTGAAGCAAGGATCCAGATCTGTTGAGGACTACATTCTAGGGTTCGAGAGACTTGCTCCCTATGCTACCCACATCACTGATTTTGATTCACACAGAGCCCGTCACTTCCTCCATGGGCTTCGAGAGGATATTAAGAGAGCTCTTCAGGCTATCAATGTTAGTACTTGGGATAAGGATACTAAGAGGGCTATTCAGGTTGAGGCTCAGAGACAGAGATTGAGGCCCCATCTTTCTCTTCGGGGTATGGTTCGGGTTCTGGATCGGGCAAGAAGCCCGCTACTCATATTTCTACTACTACTACACCAGCTTTTCGTCCATAGGGCCTCATTAACAAGAAGCCTCGACCCGCTGCTCCTACAGGACCACCAGCATTACCGACACCAGCTCCAGCTCGTTGCTCTCACTGTCAGGGCGCTCATCCATTGGAGAAGTGTTGGAGATATTTGGGTAGATGATTTGTGTGTGGGTCGGCTGAGCACATGGTGGATGCTTGTCCAAGGAAGAAGCCGGTAGTTCAGGCTCGTGCATATGGTCTGGATGGCGAGGAAGAGGCAGCAGAGATTGATCAGAATGCTATAGTGGAAGGTACAATACATATTCATGGCATATCATTACATGCATTGTTTGATCCTAGGGCTACTCATTCTTTTATTGCCTGGGATATTGTTGCTTCTTTGCCTTTGCTTGCTGAGATATCTGCGCATGTGTTTGTGGTGAGTCTCCCTTGGGGGGGGGGGGGGGGAGGGGGAGCTTGGAGACGGATAGAATGTTTCGTGAGTTTTGAGGGGCGAGTTTTTCCTACTGATCTGATTGTGATGCCGATGGGGAGGTTTAAGGTGATTCTTGGGATGGATTGGCTTTCCCAACATGGTGCAGTTATGGGTTACCGTTTGAAGAGGATTTCTTTTGATTCTGCGGTGTTTTCGGGAGAGAGTTTGGGATCCAGCCCGTTTATATCCTTTATTGAGGCTAGTAAGTTAGTCCGGGATGGTGCTACAGTTTTCGTGGCTTACCCTCTGAACAAACCCAAGGACCAGGTCAAGCTTGAGGAGATGGAGGTCGTATGGGAGTATCTGGATGTATCCCAGAGAGTTTGGGGTCCTTACCACCGGATAGGGACATTGAGTTTGTAGTGGATCTCTATCCTGGAGCTGAGCCTTATTCGAAGACCCCATACAGGATAGCTCATGCCGAGTTAAAGGAGCTGAAGAAGCAGTTGGATGAGCTTTTGGTTAGCGGATACATTCGTCCGAGCACTTCTCCGTGGGGTGCTCCCGTTCTGTTTGTTAAGAAGAAAGATGGGACGTTAAGGATGTGTATAGACTATCGTGAGCTGAACAGGATGACAGTTAAGAACAAGTATCCATTACCCCATATCGAGGAGTTGTTTGATAGCTTGTAGGGTTTGAGAGTGTACTCCAAGTTGGATTTGAGGCAGGGTTATTATCAGTTGAGGATTGGAGAGGAGGATATCTCTAAGACTGGATTCAACACGAGGTACGGGCACTTCGAGTTTGTGGTAATGCCATTTGGGTTGACGAATGCTCCTGCAGTGTTTATGGATATGATGCACAGGGTGTTTAGGCCGTTCCTTGACAAGTTCGTGGTGATCTTTATAGATGACATCTTGGTGTATTCAAGGTTGGTTGAGGAGCATGCACAGCATCTCCGGATTGTGTTAGAAACACTTAGAGAGCACAAGTTTTATGCTAAGTTCAGTAAGTGCGAGTTTTGGATTGATCGAGTCACTTTTCTGGGTCATATCATCTCAAGCGATGGAATTGAGGTCGATCCCTCTAAGATTGAAACGGTGTTACATTGGGAGAGGCCTAGGAACGCCTCTGAGATACAGAGTTTTCTGGGTTTGGCAGGTTATTATAGGAGATTTGTGATGGATTTCTCGAAGATTGCAGCCCCCGTTAACTAGGTTGACCAAGAAGGAAACCAAGTTTGAACGGGATGATAGTTGTGAGATGAGTTTTCAGACTTTAAAGGAAAGGTTGACTACAGCACTGGTTCTCAAACTACCCGAGGGACTTGAGGGTTACACAGTTTATGCAGATGCTTCTAAGGAAGGACTGGGTTGTGTGTTGATGCGGAATGGTCGGGTTGTAGCTTATGCCTCTAGGAAGTTGAAGGTGCATGAGCAGAATTACCCCACCCATGATCTAGAGCTTGCAGCAGTCGTGTTTGCGTTGTCTAAGTGGCGCCACTATCTTTATGGTGCTACATTTGAGGTATTCTCGGATCATAAGAGTCTTCAGTACTTGTTCACGCAGAAAGAGCTTAACTTGAGATAGAGGAGATGGGTTGAGTTCTTAGAGGACTACGATTGCACGATTCAGTACCATCCGGGTAAGGCAAATGTGGTTGCCGACGCGTTGAGCAGGAAGGTCAGTATTTCGAGTTTGGTGGCAGGGTTTTCTGAGCAGAGTTCAACTATTTTGGTTTCGGTGGCTAGGTTAGCCAACATCACGGTTCAGCCTGATTTGAAGCAGAGATTGTTGGAGGCTCAGTCTATGGATCCCAAGATTCAGAGATTGGTTGCTCGTTCGAGAGATGATCTAGAGACTAAGTTTGGGTTTGATGATTCTGGTTTGTTCAGGTTCAAAGCAAGAGTGTGTGTGCCTAACCAGCTAAAGAGGGTAATACTTGAGGAGGCGCACCGCTCTGGTTATTCCATTCACCAAGGAGGCACGATGATGTACCGGGATTTGAAAGAGTTGTATTGGTGGAGTGGCATGAAGAGGGATGTCGCATTCTTTGTGAAGCGATGTCTGACATGCCAGATGGTTAAGGCAGAACATCAGAAACCGGGAGGTACTCTCCAACCACTTCCGATACCGGAGTGGAAGTGGGAGCAGGTGACTATGGACTTTGTGTCCGGCCTGCCGAGGTCTAGGAGAGGATTCGACGGGATTTGGGTAGTGATAGACCGTTTGACTAAGTCTGCCCATTTCCTTAAGGTTCGGATGACGGATAAGGTACCTAAGTTGGCTGAATTGTATTGTAATGAGATAGTGAGAATGCACGGAGTTTCGGCTAGCATCGTGTCAGATCGGGATCCTCGGTTTACAGCTAGTTTTTGGCAGGATCTTCAGAGGTGCTTGGGTACAAAGCTTAAGTTTAGCACCGCATCACATCCTCAGACTGATGGACAGTTAGAGCGGGTGATTAAGTATCTTGAGGACATGTTAAGGGCGTGTGCATTGGATTTTAAGGATAAATGGGATAAGCACTTGACCTTGGTTGCGTTCTCTTACAACAACAGTTACCAGGCTTCGATCGGCATGGCCCCTTACGAGGCACTCTATGGGAGGAAGTGTAGGTCGCCACTATATTGGGATATTGAGGATTGGCGATGGACTAAGGAGGGTAAGCTCACGAGAGCTAAGGCCTCGTCTAAGATTGAGAAGACGGTTGAGAAGGTTAAGTTGATTCAGCAGAGAATGAAAGCAGCTCAGGATAGACAGAAGAGTTATGCGGATAAGAGGAGAAGGCCCCTTGAGTTTGAGGTCGGAGATCGTGTCTTCTTCAACGCATCGCCTAGGAAGGGCTTTTCTCGTATTGGTAGAGGTGGAAAGCTTAGCCCTCGATATCTTGGAACGTTTGAGATTTTGGGAAGGATTGGAGAGGTGACGTATAGGTTGGACCTACCGCCGAGTTTGACTGGAATTCATAATGTGTTCCACGTTTCACAGCTTCGGAAGTTCTACCCCGATGAGTCAACGGTTTTACCGATTGAAGAGGTACAACTTGAGTCCGATTTGACGATTGTGAAGCACCCGGTTGAGATTCAGGATCAAAAAGTACAACTGTTGAGAAACGAGCAGATTCCCTTGGTCAGAGTGTTATGGAGAGATCAAAAATCTGAGGAATCGACTTGGGAGACTGAAGAGAAAATGAGGAAGATGTATCCGGAGTTGTTTCCAGCAGCGAACCTGAGGACAGGTTCTCCTAAGGGGGGGAGGTTGTGACGCCCTAGTCCGATAGATCGTACAGGTATGCGCCACGAGAGAGTTTACCTTACGCACTTATGTGATTTAATTTCCTTTCTATGTGTTTAATTCTAACTTTGACTTAAAATATGAATTCTTGCATGACAACTTAAGATTTGAAACTTGGGAGAATTTAAATTAATTGTTGAGTTGGATTTAAATAGGGCTTGAACCTATTGATGTGTTTGGGCCTAACTTGAGTTAGGTGAGTTTGGGTCATTCGGGACCAATATGAGCTCGGGAATTCGAATTTGAATTCCGACACCACCATTGGACTTGATTCGGTGATTCGGGTCCAACGGAATTTACTTTATATTTTTTGGAAACCGTTTAGACCTTAAACCTTTTAATTTTGACTACTTGGGACGAAAGTCATTTATTTGAGCCCAAATCCTATTAAAGCCTTTAGCCTCATATTATATCTTGGAAACCCTAACCTTGACCTAAAACTATTAGCCACCATATAAATAGCTTTATCCCTTTTCATTTCATTTCAAACCACACAAGTTAGCCTCAAAGAGAATCATGGAGAAACTTCAAGAGAAGATCAAGACTTGAACCATCTTTCATTCTAAGAGCTCATATTCTTTGATTCCTCATTCCTTCACAAGACAAGGTAAGCTTTGGATCTCTTTTGATGAGTATTTCATTTCAATTCTTGGATTGGAGCATGAAATTGTTAGTATGAACTTGAATGATGAGATCTTGAATTCCTTAAGCAAGCCTTGATGTTTTGAATGCTCCTTATGTGTCTTAGTTGTTGGAAATTCGTGTAGGAAGACTAGGAATTCATATATTCATGTTTAAGCTTGAAATTCATGAAATGGGTGTTTGAGATTTTGGGCAAAAACATTCCTAAACTTGAATTAATTGATGTTTTCATGCTAAGCATGATTTATATGATGTTATACCTGAATTTCGTGATATTTTATGGTGGATTTTGCGTTGGATTGATGATTTTTGGTGTTCCCCTTCTTCTTCCCGAAACTGTCAAGTTTCTGCTCCAGATCCATGGCCGAAATGGTCGTTCCCGTTTGTGCTTTAAGCCCGGAACGGCCCTTCCGGGCTAGGGTTTGGTTTTGGCGGCCGAAAATGGGAAGGACCGTTCCCATGTGTGCTTGGACTGGGAACGGCCGTTCCCAGTCTCACTTGGCCTTGGCTTGGGAAGGACCGTTCCCATGTTGTGTTATGCATGGGAATGGTCGTTCCCACGCATCTGTGAACCTCTTTACTTGCTTTTTCGTGCGTAATTGATTCGTTTGAGTTGCTACTTGACTTATATGCTACAATATGACTTGGAATGCACCTCTGAACATTAATAGCTCATTACTTGCATGATTTACTTGAATATTGAATCGTCCTTTATGACCAACTTGATAAGCATCATTCCATTTCTCATGTCATTCATACTTTGCAAACCGTGCGTCTTACTTGGTTCATGTAGAGTCTAAGTTGGGCTTGTGTATGTCTTGTCACAGAGTTTGGTGGTGCCGGTGAGCCCGAGGTTTAGTGTTTGGCCCTTCACACTCTCAGATTCTACTACTACGAGGTGAGGTTTAGGATTTTATATAGCTATGCGACCTATAGCCTTTATATGCTGATTTCTACCCTTGCATGCGAGTATAGCCTATTATAAATATGTATGTGTTGGATATGATATGTTTATGACCTTATGAATCAACTCTGTTTTGGAAAATTAGATATGAAAGCATATGTAAGCTGTTTTGAAAAGTGATGTTATGTTATGATCTGTTCTGTAGCGAGTTAGCCATGATATATGGTATCTGTTCTTTTCTGTTCTGTTATGGATCCGAGGAGCTATGGGTAAGGAATCCCTAGGACGGTATAGGGCCGTCAGGGCTCGGCCTGTGCATAGTCTCCATTTGAGATATCATTGCGCGACTCAGGGAGATAGGGGAGGTGTGATATCTTGAGCCTTCGGTGTACAGCCGGAGAGGACTCCTGTGGGTTAGCTACCCCTTGAGGGTTTATCTATTCTGGATGGTTTGGGGACGGTACATCTCCTCCATCATTGGTGTGACGGTTGGATTTGATTTTGTATTCTATGTTTTGATATGTTCTGAGGAGTAAAGGTTGGAAGCTCGTACTCGCCGAGCATGTGATCTGTTCTGTCTGGGAATCATGAATCGATATAGAGTTTCTGAAATGTTTTCTAAAAACTTACGTATCTATATTTTGGGGTACTTTGGAAATGTCTTTGGTATGCAACACCTATCTCTGGTTCATGAGTCCACTCTTCTGATATGTGTTGTGCTCTATATATATATATATTGTGGGTGTGCGTTAGCCCCCTCACTCGGTCAAGTTGACTGACCCCTCATTTAACTTTTAGTTGCAGGTCTGTTGACGTTTGCTAGGCGGGAGTGAGTCCTTGAGTTGCACTTCGTCGGTCTAGGCTTTCTAGTTGCATTTGTCTTTCATACACTTTACTTATGTCTTGACTTGTAGACTTGAGATTATACTTTACCTTTCTGCAGCCCTGTGTGGCATTCGTATTCGGCCCAGTGTGGCACTTGATGATTATTACGTTATGTTGATCGGATATTCGGGACTAGGTATCTATGCTAGTTGAACCCGTCACCTGTTATGCTTGTTGCTATTCGGGACTAGATATCTATGCTAGTTGAACTAGTTACTTGTTTTGAATGTTGATTTAAATGCTTCCGCTACCTTGTTTTGAATGTTTGAGTTGCTTCCGCGCTCTGAGTTTTATCGAGTTAGATCCGCCTAGCATAGCGTGTGTGTTTGTCTCCCGTTCGCTCTGATTCGGGTTCGGGCATGGACTTCCATTTCATGACCGGGTCTGGGTCACAGTGCGAGGGATGTGGCATCCTCCGTTTGGGGTGTTACAACTTTCACGTTAGACCCGCTAGCCTTTCTACTAAGCGCATCCACAACCACATTAGCTTTGCCGGGATGGTACCGGATTGTACACTCAAAATTAGCAAGAAATTCCATCCAACGCCGTTGTCTCTTATTCAATTCCTTCTACGAGAATAGATACTGGAGACTCTTGTGGTCGGAAAAGATCTCGAAGGAAACTCCGTAGAGGTAGTGTCTCCACTTACCCAAAGCAAAGATCACCGTTGCTAGTTCGAGATCATGAGGGGGGTAGTTCTGTTCGTGCTCCTTCAACTTCCTCGAGGCGTAGGCAATCACTTCTCCATGCTACATTAATACACATCCCAAACCCTCTTTCGAGGCATCCGTATACACTGTATATCCTTCTGTACCTTCGGGAAGTGCTAATACTGGTGTAGTTGTCAACTTCTTCTTCAAGAGTTGGAAGCTCACCTCACATGCCTCATCCCATTCAAATTTAGCCTCTTTCTTAGTCAATCGGGCCAAAGGGGCAGCAATCTTCAAAAAGTCCTGCACAAATCTCCGATAATAGCTAGCCAGACCCAAGCAACTTCTTACCTCTGAGGTATTCTTCTGACTTTGCCACTGTAAAACTGTCTCAACCTTTGAAGGATCTACTTCTAGACCTCTACTTGAGACAATGTGGCCTAGAAAAGTTACCCGATCAATCCAAAACTCGCATTTGCTGAACTTAGTATACAATCGGTGTTCCCTCAAAGTATCTAAAACCACTCTGAGATGTCGAGCGTGATCTTCCGGAGTCCTTGAATACATAAGAATATCATCGATGAAGATCACCACAAACTTGTCAAGATAGGGTCGGAAAATCCGATGTATCATATCCATGAAAGCGGCTGGGGCATTTGTTAATCCAAATGGCATTACTACAAACTCTTAATGCCCATTCTTAAAGTCCCATCTTTCTTAAAGTCCTATCTTTCTTCTTACCAAAGAGAACTGGTACACCCCAAGGTGAAAAACTCGGTCGGATATACCCGGTCTTAAGTAGCTCTTCAAGCTGAATCTTCAACTTTTTCAGCTCAGCTGGAGCCGTACGGTAGGGAGTCTTAGAATACGGCTCTTCTCCCGGATACAAGTCTATTACAAACTCGGTTGCAAAGAACCCAAATTCTCTGGAAAAACATCGGGATATTCCTTCACAATTGCGGTATCCTCAAACCGTGCTTGATCCTTCGACTTATTGAGAAGATAAGAAATAAATCCAGTAGCTCCCTCTCTCACTAATTTGTGAGCTTCTTTAAAGAACAAAAGAGACACGGTCTTCGAACCAACACCAACGATCAACTCTTTACCCAACTTAACCTTCTTCGCAAAACAATCAACTGTAGCCCGGTGCTGGAATAACCAATCCATACCCAAAATAACTCCGCACTTCTTCATAGGCATCAGAATGAAGTCTGCAGGGTAGTTTCTGCCTTCTAAACTTACAGAACAACCCCGGACAACCGGATCGGTCTCAAGTCTTCCCCCGAGAGGGGAACTAACCAAGTAACAGGAATTTAAGCAGGTAACAGGCAAGCACAGAGTAGCAGCTAGATCACACGAAATAAAGGAATTCGTGGCCCCAGGATCAAAGAGTGCATGAATGTTCATGTTATGTATGCATATGGTACCTTCCACCACGGAGGTAGGATCAGCCTCGACATCCTGCTCCTCGCTCTTAAGGGCATATGCACGGGCTTGAATCTTTGGCCTCAGTGCTCCTGTTGTTGTGTTCTACTTCAGTTAAAACCAATCGTGTAAGTGTACACTAACATACGCGTAGCACAATAGGATCGTACCCACAGGGAAGGGAAATCAATCACTACTCTGTATTCTTCTCTAATCTAAAGACCTAACAAAAAGCGATTGTTGTTGTCTATTAATCTACTAAAGACAGAATTGATTGAATAACTAGAAATAAACGCAATTAATAACTAAACACACGGATTAGAAATCTGTAAACTAAGCAGGCAGGGGAAAGTAACGAATCATACAATCAACAGTTAATATGATACTCGTCTGACAAATGTAATTCTACAACCTAGTCACTTATATTTGTATTACCCTCTCTCAAGGTGTAACCAAGTGCTTAATTACTGTTCAATGTTGCTCTCGCAATCACCGATAGTTAATTAAACCATATGAACAAGACTAGTGCAATTCAATATTCTAGCAGCTTGGCATGGAATAAGATTACTGTTGTATAAGCTAGAACCAAATCTCTTTGTATTCTACAACTTACAAGTTATGAAAACAATCTAAATTACCATCAATCTCTCGATTTATAGGCAATTATAAAACAGGCTAAGGGTGATCAGGCCATCGCAAGCCAATTCAAACATGTTTTCAAACTAAGAATTAACACAAGTCATTCAAGCATCATATCGAACACTTATCATGCATTCATCATCACTTCCCTAGCCCTAGAGAATTAGCTACTCATAATTGAAGCAAAACTCATTAAACTAAAGGAAATTGTATTAAAGAATTTTATGTTTATCAATTCTAAACAAAGTATAGGAATCAAAAGCATAAACATTCATAAAGTCTGTAAAACGAATCTAACATACGAAAACTAAACTTAAAGGAATTAGTTTGATAATTAAAGCAACAATAAAACCGAAAATCGTTCTAAGAAGTCAATCCTTTCGTCTTCTCGAATTCTCTGAAAAACTCCTCTGAAAGTCCTTGTCTTTTCTCCAAAAACCTAGGCCACTACCCGGAAGAAAAGCTCTCTCAAAAAGACTCCAAAACGCACTTAAATAGTAACCCTAATTGCTCTCTCGCCAACCTAGGTAACAGGCGTTATCCATCCATGCACAAATATCGTTAACGACCGTTACTGCTGAAATCGCAATACTGCTTTTATTAGTGGTAACGGGCGTTACCCATCCAAAAGCTTTGTTCATGTGTCTATTAACGGGGGTTACTCTCTTTGTTCTTCCAAGGTGTAACGGGGCTTACTCCTTTTTCCTCCAAAAATGCGTCAATTCACACTGGAACGCCGTTTCTCATCTCTAACGCAATAATTACCTAACTGGAGCAAAATAAACACATAAACGCATCAAACGACACACAATTATAATCTAATTAATGCTTAAATTCATGTAATTTCTACACTCAACAAACTCCCCCACACTTGCCTATTGCTTGTCCCAGAGTAATACGAAAACAAAGAAAACCATCCTCATCAAACAATGTCCCAAAAGCAATCATCGAACCATCCCCTAACCAAGTCTAGTTACTCAAATCAAGTACTCATAAACATAAGATCATCAAAACTTAGTATGAAAAGTAGCACCTTCTGTAGTGTGTGAATCGAATGAAATAATGTACAACGACTAGAATGACAAATTCACAATTTTCTCCTAAGTTCTAATCATCAACTTCGGAATACACTCTTCGCACCTATCTCCACTAATGAAGTTAACTCGAGACTCGGGATCGATAGGTCTTTGAAGCTTGTAATGTAGGCTTAGGGTAAGGTTATGGAAATTTGGATCAAGTGACTACTCACAAAGCTTACATCATTCAATCTTTAAACTCACAGCACTTCAATTTCGTCATTAAACACATAATTCTCCCCCCAAACTTAGACTATTGTATCCTACACTCTCAATTTCACACTTGTATAATTTTTCTTTCTGTTTTCTTTTTGCTCTTTCTTCTCTTTTTCATATCTTTTCTTTTTCACACTTTTTCTCGTTCTTTTTCTTTCTTTACAATAATCACTCAAATTCAAACATAAGAACAATCAAAAGGGGTCAAAAGATAGACAATTACCATAAAAATCAAACGAGCAAGCCTTGGTGTAAAATTAACAAGGTAGGTATACTTATGTTGTGCATTAGGCTTATAATGTGGCTACAAAAATTGTGCACAACAATTAGGCTCTGCGGGGTCAATAAGATTATGTTATTTAGTGAAACACGGCTAAAAATTTAAAGGCTTAATGACCTCTGACAACAAATGCCTACTTCTCTTCCTTAATCTTTCATTAACTCAAAATTTCGCCTCCATAGGACTAAAATGCATCCTAATCAAATCTTAGACTTATTCGGAAATCATCAATTCATTTTTCTAAGCAAAGTACATTATAACGTTCAAAAGTACCCAAAATATAAGGGCATACTTACACACTAAATCATCAAATCTCATGCAAATTTCTTCAATTCCAATAGCCTAACTTATTCTAGCAAAAGCTCAACAATCAAACTTGAAAGAAAAAGTTCAAAATGAGGGAAAATTTTCAAAAATTTCAGAATTACTGAATTCCAAGAAAATCACAAGTGTAACAAACATCTAATCATACAAATATTCAACTAAACTCGGTACTGCTCCCCCACACTTAAACTTTGTAGTGTCCTTATGCAAAATCAAGAAATAAAGATTAAGAAAACTCCTTTATCAATTGAAGAACCGGCAATGTGCAAGGAAATCTTCTAAAACCTGAATAAGTGACTAGAAACACGGATCAAGTGCAAGGCAATTGACAATCAACATGCAATCAACAATCAATACACAAGTCACAAATTCACGTAAAGAAGGGCACGATTGCATAAACAAAATTCACGGAGTTCAAACATCTATAAAGATCTAAGTGTAGCAAAAATATCCAAACATATCAATGAATATGCCTTGAAAGAATATCAAGAAATCAGGGGAGAAAAATAAAATAACAGAATCAGGGTGATGGGGGTCCTCCAAAATACTGATCAACACGAGCACAAAACCCTTCAAACTTAGCCTCCAACCGAGCTTCCCACGCATCAAATCGCTCATCCACATAATGTGCTAGATCCTCAACTCTCGCGATCACGGTGGTCAAATCAGCCCTTAATCCTGCCAACTCTATACGCAGTCCTCTCACAGTAACCGGGTTTTCTTCATCAGCCTCATCAACAACCAGCGCGGCACTGCGTAGAATCCCAAGCTCGTCATTCGGCCCATCAGGAATCCGAGCTAAAAGCTCCTTCTGTATCTCTGAAAGCTCATCAAAACGGGCCTTAACCCAGCTATACATCTGCCAGAGCCGATCTCTATCCCGAATTGGCTACCATGGCAAATTACACTCCTTGAGTTGTCCACTCTCACAAGCAATAGCCAAGCCTACATTCTCCAAGTACTATGGACCAATATCATAGCCAAAGTTAACGGGCAACAATCCCCTAGGCCTCCAATCCATCTCTCAAGCAAACATAGTGACAAACGCGCCACGGGCTATCGTACCAGTAACACTCCAAGCAATCTCCTGAAGCTTCCATAAAAACTCAATCGTACCATCGAACTTGATGCCCTCCTTCACCATGTACATTATTCCCAGCTCAGTCTCATTAATGTGGCTATCTCTTCCATATCTAGCACAAAATCTCGTGGCTAAAATCCTATGGACTAGCACCCAAGCCAATGAGTCAAGATATCTATCCTGCGTATTCCGGGGGGAATAATTAAGAACACCTTCTCGCAATGAGAAGGATCTCCATACCGTCTCTCTCTGAGCATCACTCCATTTAGGTAAAAAAGTAGTGGCATTAGTTGAAAAACGAAGAATATCCCTTATCCGGACCGCATTCCATTCTCGAGTTTCCATGTTATCAGGAGTAAAAGTTAAGGTATTGTCCACCGGATTAAAGTTCATTGTGGTGAAGAAAGCGGTCGTCATCTCGGCATACGTCAAATATCTCTTAGTAAGGAATGGTAACCAACCTATGTTGTCAAACAATCTTTTCACTTCTTCCCAAGCCTCAAACTTCTCCATCCACGTGTCCTTGAAGAACCTAGTAGATACAATGTTCCTCGTCAAATTCCTTTGAAAAGGATTACCTATAGCATTCACCGTTAGATTGACCGATTCTAATGGTTAATGATCCAACCGGGATAAGTAGTGAAGGGATCAGGAACTCTAGAGCACTTGGTGCGACCCATAGTACCTTGAATCAAACAAAAATAGCCAAGCAAACACACAAAAATCAATCACTATTCACTTAGACAATTTATCAAACACCTTGTGTGCATAGGCCTAAGGTGTGAGTTCTAACTTAAACTTCTTCAATCTACCCAACTCAAATTCACACTAGCTTATGATCTACCATTTAAGCTCAAATTCTCTACCTTCAACTTCACAATTCGGACTCAAAACTAATTAAAGGTTAGGATTCTTCAAAAATTCAACCCAATTAAAGTTAAATTCTCATCCAATTCACTAATCCTAATTCTGACATGCATAAGCTCTCAAAATTCATCAATTCAATCTCAAAGTGTCTCCTAACATGCAAATTCAATCCTAGGTTTCAATCTTAGATCGGAAAAATTAATTCTCACAATTCATAATAAGAAAGAGAATGTTGACTTACCTTCATTCAAAAAGAAAGAGAGAGTGTGTAACTTGGTGGTCATGCTTCTTGGATGCAAATTGGTAATGGTTGGCCAATGGTCTCTCCTAAGGAAGAATGAGTATGTGCAAGTGTATTTATAGGTTTGGGGGAGAAAATCCGAAATTGGGTAGGAAAAGAATTAATTTAACCTTAAAAACGTGTTTTCCTAAACCAGGATTTCGAGTAATCGGCCCTATAACAGGCGTTTTGGATTTTAGCCTTGCACGGGGTAACGACCGTTACCCGTATTAGCGCAGACGTCTGTCTCTATTAACGGGCGTTACTGAAAAACAACTACGAGGGTGTAATGCCCGTTACTAATGCTGCCTGGGACGCCTGATCTCCGTAACAGGCGTTACCAAAAGATAACTAAGATGGTGTAACACCCATTACCTATATTTCCGCCCAAAACACAATTAAAACACAAACACAATCCAGATGGTGCTTAATCACGTTAATTAACCGAAATTAACTCAAAAAATTCACTCAAACCGTAGTGCACCAATCTTGAAACATATAAACATCACACAACACAAAAATCCATACATTGCAACAATTCATTCTCCTCACAAAAGTAATCAATCTCATGCACACGCATACGAACAAAGTAAATGGACTTCAAAATTGACATTAACGCTCAAATCACGGTCCTTGTTCCTATCTAGACTTTGGCTTCCTAGCAAAACATCAAGTACCTTGCAAAACGAGAGAGACAACTCTATTAACCGCGAGAAAAAACGAGAACGAAAGAAAAGAAAACAACAAAAGTAAAAACAAAGGAAACGGAAAAGAAAAATTAGTTCTAAGTTATAGTCGTTAGCTTGACTTTGAAAACCGGATTAGGGATTAATAATCCCCATTCAACGAGCCACAAGGAGTGACCTCGTTCTTGTTACTCACAAAACCGGAGCTTGAACTCCAAGTGTTTAATTTCAAAACATCCTCTCCTCTTGAATTTCGGGACTTCCGTTCTCCTTCCCAATCAACTGCATCTCTTTTCGCCGAAAATAAAACCACTCCGTTTGGGGTCTCACTTATCACCTTGATCATGCAACATTTATGTGGACTCGGTGAGGGTGGTATGGAACCAAAATTCCTAAACTCTACGCTTCGATCACCTATTTTGAACGTGAGGCGTCCATTCTGAAAATCTATATCCGTTCCAGCCGTGTCTAGAAATGGCCTCCCAAGGATCAATGGCATCCTCTCATCACTCTCAACATCAAGAACTACAAAATCATTAGGAATGTGGAATCTTCCAACTTTTACCAACACATCTTCAAGAATTCCAATCGGGTATTTCACTGGTCTATCAGCTAGTTAGAGTGTCATAGTGGTCGGTTTAAGCTCCTTCACTCCTAATTTCCTGCAAGTAGATAAAGGAATTATACTCACACTAGCTCCTAAATCACATAAAACATTATGAAATTGCAAAGGACCAATGGTTAGAGGAATTGAAAAACTCCCTAGATCTTTAAGCTTCGGGGGAATCTTATGCTGAATAATAGCACTGCACTCCTCAGTAAGTATAACAATAGTGAAGTTCTCAGGCTTCCCTCTGCTTGAAATCACTTCTTTCTCTAAGTTCTCCTTCTGAGATAGTCGGGGAGAAGAAATCGGTGGCACATATGAGTCAGTTGCCACATTCACCTTTGGATTTGAAGGAAACTCTTCCTTCCTCTCTTCTATATTTACTGTGACACCCCGATTTCTCGGCCGTACAGGTATGCACGCCACGCGTGTGAGTTTTTAGATATAGGATTTATTTGATTCCTTTTTCTACCTAATTGCGTTATTTTAATTCTCTTGACTTGAATACCTGCAATTATATGATATAAATTTTCTAGTCTTTGTGAAATTTATTACGTGAATTGTATATTTGTTTCCCCGAGCATGATTAAGTGTTTAAACTAATTTCAATTATGAGAATTCTATGCGTATCATAATTTTATATTTTCCAGAGCATGCTTAAATGATTAATTTCTACTTGATTGCAAGAATTATGCCTAATTGTCCTTAAATGAATTTATTGTTAACTTTTTTTGGACCTAATTGCTAATGTGATATGGATTAATTTGTAACATTCATATTTGTGGACTTGAGTGCATGCATTTGAATTCTTGGAGGACCTTTTTGTAATTTTTCCCTTTCTTGCACCCACTAATACCGATCCAAATACACAACCACACACACAACTCTTGTTCTTCATTTCTTCCATAAGAACCAAGCCAAACACTTCTTTTTCTTCCCTTCTCCATTTCGTTGATCATCAAGCAAGGAAGCAACAAGATTTCTAACCAACTTTGAGCAAGGATTTCAAGCTTCAAACCATCCCTTTCCTTCCTCCATTCCTTTTCCTCTTGAGGTGAGTTCTAGCTTTGAGTTTTGGTTGATGAGGTTTTTGGAGTTTTTGTTAGGGCTTTTGTTTCTTGCTTAGTTCTTGGATTAATATGAGTTGCTTGCGTCATTCTTGAGTGATTATATGCATTTGTAACTTGAGTTTTAAAGTTTTCAACATATTTGATCATTTCATGTTTAAGGGTTTGTTGGATGAGTAATTGTGAATCTAAGCATATTTCTTTGGTTTATAATTGGCCTAAATGAGATATAATGATTGTATGCATGTTGTTTGGTGTTTTGCGTGCTTGTGGTTGAGTTTTGGGGGGTTTGGTTTTCTTCTCCCGCGAGCTTCCCCTATTTTTCTGAGTTTTTGCTGTTCTGGAGGACTACCCGGCCGGGCGGGTAGTGTGTTACAGAAGGTTTTCTGCGCCTGCTCTCCCCAGCCGGGTAAATTTCTATCTTGTTTTTACCCGGCCGGTTACTCCCTCATCCGAACTCCGATTGCCCTGATTTTCGAACTGTTGTAAACCTCTTGAAGTCCAGAACAACCTCCAATTGGAATCATCTAAATATATTTTTTGAATTGTGAGATATTATCAATTCGTTTTGGTGTCGCCACTTCGCCGGAAATCTGCTTTCACCCAAATTTAAACTTACGCCATTCTCTCCTCGCTTTGAACCAAATTTCGTGCCATATATCATTTTAAAGGTATATGTGTATAGTTTCATTCCCAAGAAAAAAAACCCAATTCCAATTTATAGAACTCAAGATATTCCCGTTTTCCTACAGCTTGCGCCTTCCCGAAAACTGTCAGCTTTTCCTAAACTTCGCCAAAACCATTCTTCTTGCATTCCTTTCACCCCTTTGGCTCCCGTATGTGACTTATATGAATTATATGCTTACTTAGTTGGTATTTTATGCTCTTATGTGACACTCATTGGTCTTTACTTGCCTAAACTTGATTGTGTGAACTCGTGCTTTATATATGAATTGAATTCGTCTGAGTAATTGAGCATATGAACACGATCACACCATTCCATGAAATTCTTATGCTTTATTCATATTGAAACATGTCATGTCAAGTTTTATCACTTCATAAACATTCTTGCCGTGCGTCCTTCTTGGTTCCATTTTGAGTCGTTTCTCACAAGTACACTGTATCTCTTTCTTATTCAGTGATCTCCTCGGTGGAGATGTTTGGGATTTGTGGTCTCTCTCTCTGGGTCTTTCTTACACATGGAGGTGAGGGTTTTCTTTATAAACGACCTATAATCTTGCATGAATTAAAAGTATGCCAAATGGTTTTCATATTAAAGTTAACCATATCTTTTATACCGACTATGTACAGGAAATGATTTATAAACTCCATAGTGTTAATCCTGGCCTATTTTGAGAGATATTCCTGTTGCCCCCGGCTTTCCTAGTGCTGGGCTAGCTGGTGTGGATCTTGTACCTGTTCCTGGGGCCCAGGGGCTTGCGTATTGAGGGAACCGGGGAGGCATCGGGCCGACGGTGAACTCTTGCACAGGTCCCATCCTGTTGGAGTACCCGGATACCCACCAGGAGGTTTGGTGGGAGATGGGGCTCCGATCTGAGGAAGTCATGAACCCGAAGATCACCCTGATCCGCGGATGTGGAGGTTAGCTACCCGCCACATTGCATCCGGAGAAAGGAGATTAATTTATATTTGTTTTTCCTGCCTGATAATTAATTATAACTCTTGTTTCCTGATTACCTGCTTATACTTGTCAATTAATAAGTGAAAAGTGGAGTCCAGGATGGAATAAATACCCGTTCTCGCCGGGTCCCCTTGAAATGTTAAACATAGATATCCGTAACCTCTGGTAGGCCTCCAGTCCCTGTTCAACACCTGAGTTCGTGGATCGGCAAGGTAAAATAGGCTTCAACAAAGGGCGTACGGATATCGACACATGCATATTATATCCCGTTTATCTGACCTGCATGCTTGAAAATAATTCCACCCGTACTTATTGATTTACTTATGATTTCTGTCCCCTGTTTTAATAACTAATAATGTACAGTGGAATTATGCCTGCCTGATCACCTGTCTATATATATATGCGTGTGTACCCCCTTCACTCAGTCAGTTGGCTGACCCCTCCCTCTCGTTGTTTTTAGTCTTGTCTTGTAGGTTTTGTGTTCGTTAGGCGGGAGTCTTTTGAGGTTCTTGTTCGAGTCTTGGTCTAGCTCACACTACATTGTACCGCATTCACATTTCCTGCTTTACTTTAGGCCTTGTCAGCCAATGTATTCTACTTTTGCTTTATTGAATTCGGGACAGGTTGTAGGGCCACTAGTGGAACCCGTATTTATGTTGTCATATGTTTTGAATTCGGGACAGGTTAGGACAGGTTGTATTTTCTTTAGTTGAACCCGTTTTACTTTCCTGCTTGTATTGTTATTATGTATTGGTTGTGAATACATGATTGACTTATTCCTGTTACTCTGTTCCTTTTGGTTTGTTGGTAGGGTCTAGTCCCGCCTAGCACAGGGTTTTTTTTTCTTTTATTTCGGTCTCCGTTCGCTATGAGCTTGGTTCATGTATGGACTTTCCATTTCATGGGTGGACTGGGCTCATAGTGCGGGGGATGTGGGGCCCTCCGCCTAGGGTGTCACATCTAAAGGTGGTATCAGAGCTCCAGGTTGCAAAACCAGAGTTCTAATGTCGTGTCCTGTAGAGTCTAGGTCGTACGGCTTAGGAACTACCTGTCAACGTGAGCATTGCATTGCTTTTGAACCTTGAATTGCATCCCTTTCAGGACCTTGTTGGATTATATGTTATGTATTGCATTAATCCATGGCCTTGGTGTTGATTATGTATCATGAGCATGCTCTAATTGCATGCATTTATTCTACAATTGAGTTGTAAATTATAGGTTATGAAGATAATATCAAACCACGGCCTATCTCTAAGACAACACGAACTATCACAAACTCTACTTCCAAGCATGGAAGATGTAGGAATGCACCGGGGAATTTCAAACAAGAATTTGAGGAAATGACCATTCCTCAATGGAGCTATGGTTTGGAAGGTAGAATCCGGAATAGAAGGTCGATTGTGAATTCACAAGTTTTTGGTAGTTGGTGAACATTCAATGAAAAATTAGTGGGGCATATGATGATTACGACTCACAAGAATCAACAATTACACCTACATTATAAGAGTTAATCAACCAGATTCAACGGGATTATCAAACTCAAGGTATAGAGTGAAGAAAATCTCAAAGGTACTTTAGTTTCAAGTTTGGATCAATGAAGAGGCGATGGTGATCAAGAGGGCTAGAGGCAAAGTCAATTTTCGAGAGATAAGCAACAAAGGTCTTTAAGGGTGAATCTCCAAGTGAATCAAGCTAATTGGTTTCAAGTTCGGACTAGAAGATTCAAGATATACCCGAATTTGTGAACGGCAAGCAAGGTGAATCGGCAAAATAGAACTTCCAAATAAATCACGTTTTAGAAACCGAGTACGGGAAGAAAGAAAAGAAGAAGAAATGGGATACTTTGGGTTTCGAGTAAGGAAGAAGCTGGGTTTGAAAAGGGTTAAAGAAAATCAATCTAACATGGTAAATACAAACTTAGAGAAGGCAACAATGCTAAAGGTTTTATCTTTGGTCGCATTGGAATTTATCTTCCAGATCCAAGCTGAATTGTCGTGCTGTGAGGTTGAATTGGGAGATATAGAACAACAAATGGAAACGATAAAGTATAAATCAAGGGAACGTCGATCAAAGTGTTAATCAAGGTGAAGATTCGTAAAATCTTTGGAGGTCGATACTTGGGAATGAGTTGAGATACCAATTCTATGGGTGTAGAGGACTTTAGAATCAAGAATTGCAATATTGGGCCATGGCAACACACAAGTTGTTACAAGGAAAGCTTACGAAGATTTTGAAGACCTTGGGAAAAACGAGAGATTATAAACAAGTTCAAATCGAACCGTAATTTAGGAGATGAAGAACAAGTTACCGAGCTAAAGTTGACCACTACGGTAACAGGTGTATTGCATTCATGGCACGTGCATCATAAGTCGTATTGAATTATTTAATCTCCTTTAATTATACGTATGTGTGCATTTCTACTTGATAATTACCCCAATGTGTTGCATCTTTGATTGCTTGCTACGTGCATTAGCATCTTAATCCCACATGCATTGTTTAGTATTTACTTGGTAGGAAATTTCTCCCACTTCTTTCATCAAGTGTTACTCCGACGGGGTATTACTCGAATCAAGACAAGAAAAATGTTGGATTGCAAGGTATATGGAATGAAAAGGAAAGGAAAATAAGGAGGCCTGGAAAGTAGAACTGGAGCTTGGAATGAAGGAAGTAGGTTGTCGTCCCAACCAAACACTTCAAAGTGAATATGAGTAAGGTCACCAAACACGTTTAATAGCGAGGACCATTTACACCAAGGAAGCTAGTTAAAGAAGTGAGAATCTTCAATTCAAGAAGCAATGTAACGAGTTCAACGGTTAGGGATAGGAATTCTTAAGGGGGAGAGTTTGACCGGGAAATAACTTAAATTCGTGGTTGTGCTCGAATGGATCACTCCTAGTGAGAACCATGGAAATGTAAGAGTCAACAAGTAACTAGATTCTACGCCAGTGACAAGAGATGAAATGGAAGGTTTAGCGTTCAAGGGAATTTCAAGATCGAAGTGAATGAAGATTTGAGAATAATATTTGAAGAGATAAGTGCTTAGAAGGGTGAAGATACGAATTCAACGAATGCTTGGGATTTGAAACTATAAGACAGGGTAATAGATTGATTGTTGGTAACTTTGGTTGGAGAATCAGCCTCGCTAATTTTTTTTTTTACTATGGGACTTACAAACTAAATCTACAAGGTTGAAAAGGTTGTATACGGTATAACGTATCTCATGCATTGGAGACGATGAGATTGTGAAGGAATTACAAGAATTGGTAAAGAGGGTGTCGGATAATAAAAGCTGCTCCGCTCATCATATTCCACGTTGATGAAGTGAGAGTCAATTCAACGAGAGATAGAAGTGAAAAATCTAGAAGAGATCACAACATGAGCAAGAGAAGTTGCCAATTTGTCAATCATTTCTCTGTGATGAACCGGGGATGAATCTAAAACTTGAAGGCTAGGATTCGAGCATTAAAGATTAGCTCAAGCATCCTAGGAGGTTGAGTATAATTCGTGGAGAAGGATGAATTAATTGGGTTAAGATCAAGTGCACACTATAAACCTAGAGTTTCAGACCGCGTTGTTTAGAAAGGATAAAGGAAAAGATTATGGAAGGGAGACTGAGTGGTCGTTTAAGTAATGAACATATCGGGGATTTGAATACATGACACAAACGGTAGAGGAATCTTCAAGAGCAAATTAAGTGATTGAATCGGAGCACTACAATGGAAAAATCCCAAACAACGGTGAACGGTACATCAGGCATCTATGGCATATGCATACATGCAACTTTCATTCGAAATATGCTTATAATGCTAAGTGCTTTGATTGCTTGTTGTATTAACTGCTTTTATGTGATTGATACTTGATGTATTTGATTTCCCCTACTTGTTTCTTGTGTGGTTGATGTGTGATTGTTTATTTAAGTGTTGTTTTGAGAGCTTGAGAGTTTCTCTTTCTTTGTGTTTGAGAGACAGGGTTCTCTCATTGTCTGTTCGAGAGACGGGGTTCTCTCATTGTTTGTTTGAGAGACGGGGTTCTCTCTCTTTGTTGCACTACTTGATTTGTTTGATAGAATTCCGAGAGTTTAGGCTTCGGTGAGTTAAGGGTCGTGGCTTAACAACAACTGAAGACCCCTTGTGGCTTGAAGACCTTTTCCGAACTAATTCTTGACGGGGAGTTGCTAATCCGCATGGGATGAACACGGGAGAGCTGCTTAAGAGTCCAGAACTCGAGGCAGTGGACCTGGGGACCAGGTCCTCTTAAGGGGGAGAGGTTGTGACACCCCGATTTCTCGGCCGTACAGGTATGCACGCCATGCGTGTGAGTTTTTAGATTTAGGATTTATTTGATTCCTTTTTCTACCTAATTATGTTATTTTAATTCTCTTGACTTGAATACCTGCAATTATATGATATAAATTTTCTAGTCTTTGTGAAATTTATTACGTGAATTGTATATTTGTTTCCCCGAGCATGATTAAGTGTTTAAATTAATTTCAATTGTGAGAATTCTATGCGTATCATAATTTTATATTTTCCAGAGCATGCTTAAATGATTAATTTCTACTTGATTGCAAGAATTATGCCTAATTGTCCTTAAATGAATTTAATGTTAACTTTTTTTGGACCTAATTGATAATGTGATATGGATTAATTTGTAACATTCATATTTGTGGACTTGAGTGCATGCATTTGAATTCTTGGAGGACCTTTTTGCAATTTTTCCCTTTCTTGCACCCACTAATACCGATCCAAATACAAAACCACACACACAACTCTTGTTCTTCATTTCTTCCACAAGAACCAAGCCAAACCCTTCTTTTTCTTCCCTTCTCCATTTCGTTGATCATCAAGCAAGGAAGCAACAAGATTTCTAACCAACTTTGAGCAAGGATTTCAAGCTTCAAACCATCCCTTTCCTTCCTCCATTCCTTTTCCTCTTGAGGTGAGTTCTAGCTTTGAGTTTTGGTTGATGAGATTTTTGGAGTTTTTGTTAGGGCTTTTGTTTCTTACTTAGCTCTTGGATTAAGATGAGTTGCCTGATTTGTAACTTGAGTTTTGAAGTTTTGAACATATTTGATCATTTCATGTTTAAGGGTTTGTTGGATGAGTAATTGTGAATCTAAGCATATTTCTTTGGTTTATAATTGGCCTAAATGAGATATAATGATTGTATGCATGTTGTTTGGTGTTTTGGGTGCTTGTGGTTGAGTTTTGGGGGGTTTGGGGGTTTGGTTTTCTTCTCCCGCGAGCTTCCCCTATTTTTCTGTGTTTTTGCTGTTCTGGAGGACTACCCGGCCGGGTAGTTTTTGCCCACAAAAGTACCCGGGCGGGTAGTATGTTACAGAAGGTTTTCGGCGCCTGCTCTCCCCGGCCGGGTAAATTTCTATCTTGTTTTTAGCCAGCCGGTTACTCCCTCATCCGAACTTCGATTGACCTGATTTTTGAGCTTTTGGAAACCTCTTGAATTCTAAAACAACCTCCAATTGGAATCATCTAAATATCTTCTGTGAATTGTGAGATATAATCAATTCTTTTTGGTGTCGCCACTTCGTCGGAAATCTCCTTTCACCCAACTTTAAACTTACGCCATTCTCTCCTCGCTTTGAACCAAATTTCGTGTCATATATCATTTTAAAGGTATATGTGTATAGTTTCATTCCCAAGAAACAAAACCCAATTCCAATTTATAGAACTCAAGATATTCCCGTTTTCCTAAAGCTTGCGCCTTCCCGAAACCTGTCAGCTTTTCCTAAACTTCGCCAAAACCATTCTTCTTGCATTCCTTTCACCCCTTTGGCTCCCGTATGTGACTTATATGAATTATATGCTTACTTAGTTGGTATTTTATGCTCTTATGTGACACTCATTGGTCTTTACTTGCCTAAACTTGATTGTGTGAACTCGTGCTTTATATATGAATTGAATTCGTCTGAGTAATTGAGCATATGAACACGATCACACCATTCCATGAAATTCTTATGCTTTATTCATATTGAAACATGTCATGTCAAGTTTTATCACTTCATAAACATTCTTGCCGTGCGTCCTTCTTGGTTCCATTTTGAGTCGTGTCTCACAAGTACACTGTATCTCTTTCTTATTCAGTGATCTCCTCGGTGGAGATGTTTGGGATTTGTGGTCTCTCTCTCTGGGTCTTTCTTACACATGGAGGTGAGGGTTTTCTTTATAAACGACCTATAATCTTGCATGAATTAAAAGTATGCCAAATGGTTTTCATATTAAAGTTAACCATATCTTTTATACCGGCTATGTACAGGAAATGATTTATAAACTGCATAGTGTTAATCCTGGCCTGTTTTGCGAGATATTCCTGTTGCCCCCGGCTTTCCTAGCGCTGGGCTAGCTGGTGTGGATCTTGTACCTGTTCCTGGGGCCCAGGGGCTTGTGTATTGAGGGAACCGGGGAGGCATCGGGCCGACGGTGAAGTCTTGCACAGGTCCCATCCTGTTGGACTACCCGGATACCCACCAGGAGGTTTGGTGGGAGATGGGGCTCCGATCTGAGGGAGTCATGAACCCGAAGATCACCCTGATGCGCGGATGTGGAGGTTAGCTACCGGCCACATTGCATCCGGAGAAAGGAGATTAATTTATATTTGTTTTTCCTGCCTGATAATTAATTATAACTCTTGTTTCCTGCTTGTTTCCTGATTACCTGCTTATACTTGTCAATTAATAAGTGAAAAGTGTAGTGCAGGATGGAATAAATACCCGTTCTCGCCGGGTCCCCTTGAAATGTCAAACATAGATATTCGTAACCTCTAGTAGGCCTCCAGTCCCTGTTCAACACCTGAGTTCGTGGATCGGCAAGGTAAAATAGGCTTCAACAGAGGGCGTACGGATATCGACACATGCATATTATATCCCGTTTATCTGACCTGCTTGCTTGAACATAATTCCACCCGTACTTATTGATTTACTTATGATTTATGTACCCTGTTTTAATAACTAATAATTTACAGTGGAATTATGCCTGCCTGATCACCTGTCTATATATATATGCGTGTGTACCCCCTTCACTCAGTCAGTTGGCTGACCCCTCCCTCTCGTTGTTTTTAGTCTTGTCTTGCAGGTTTTGTGTTCGTTAGGCGGGAGTCTTTTGAGGTTTTTGTTCGAGTCTTGGTCTAGCTCACACTACATTGTACCGCATTCACATTTCCTGCTTTACTTTAGGCCTTGTCGGCCAATGTATTCTACTTTTGCTTTATTGAATTCGGGACAGGTTGTAGGGCCACTAGTGGAACCCGTATTTATGTTGTCATATGTTTTGAATTCGGGACAGGTTAGGACAGGTTGTATTTTCTTTAGTTGAACCCGTTTTACTTTCCTGCTTGTATTGTTATTATGTATTGGTTGTGAATACATGGTTGACTTATTCCTGCTACTTTGTTCCTGTTGGTTTGTTGGTAGGGTCTAGTCCAGCCTAGAACAGGGTTTTTTTTTTCTTTTATTTCGGTCTCCGTTCGCTATGAGCTTGGTTCATGTATGGACTTTCCATTTCATGGATGGACTGGGCTCATAGTGCGGGGGATGTGGGGCCCTCTGTCTAGGGTGTCACATTTACCCTTTCAAAAGCATGTTCCTTTTCAACTTTCTCACAAACAAATTTCTCCTCATCTGAACCTGCAAGTAATTTCGGACCTTCATTCTCTCTGTCGTCTCGTACAAATATGGCCTGATAATGCTCCTTAGGATTATTTTCAGTTTGACTTGGTAGCATTCCTGGGCCTCTCATATTCAAAGATTGGGCAATATGACCAATCTGAGTTTCCAAAGTTCTGGTCTGATTTACCACTTGATCCAATTTAGCTTTCAACTTTTGATGTCGACCCATAGGTGCGGTTATGAATTTCTCAAGTGCAACTTCCCATCCCTGTTTCTGCTCCTATTGAGGGGGCGCAACATTAAATGGGGCTGGTGGTCGTGGTTGAAATTACTGCCTAGGCTGAAACTGCGGCCTAGGTTGAGGTGGCTGCTAGGCATTCCGATTATTTGACCAAGAAATGTGAGGGTGGTTCTTCCATCCTGGATTGTAGGTGTTTGAGTAGGGGTCATTTGCTGGTTTAGAGTTGTTCGCATAATTCATGTAACGTCCCACTTCTCCGGCCGTACAGGTACGCCTTATCGAGAGTGTTACGTGCGCATTTAATTATTTTATATATGCCTTTAAATGTTTAATTAATTGCTTAAATGCTTATTTGAATCTTTATTTGTATTAATTATTACGTATTTATACATTTTTCCCCGTTTGATCCCTTTCTTTATCCGTTTGTCCCCGTATTTGCTCCTAATTATGTGATATTATGTGACAACGTCTTATGCATGAAATACATGTTTTAAGAATTTGTTTAAGTGCTCGTTAATTGTTTTTGAGTTCGTTTAATACGGTTCATCAACCGTTTTATTTGTTAAGGGATTCGAGGGCCTAATTCGTTTAGCGCACCTTGGGTTCCGAAGGGCGTAAGTTGAGCTCGGGAATTAGGATTCGAATTTCGAAAGAAGCGTCGGACTCACAATGAAGAATGGAAGCTATGGAATCCAACTTTGTATTTTTCTAAGCCCGTTTGGACCCCCCCCCCCCATATTTCGCCAGTAACGAGCCTCGCGTGCGTTTTAACCCCCTTGCACTAAAATGACCATCACTTTCTCATTTGTTGACCAAATTAGGTGATCTTTGGGCCCACATTCTCCTCATTTAATCCCCTTTCATTCCTTTAACTTTTCATTTCGTCCCTCAGAAGAAAAAGAAGGAAAAACAGCAGCAAACCGAGAGAGAGAAGAGGAAGGAAGAAGTAATATTCCAATCATCATTTCCAAGCTCATTTCTCATCCGATTTGGCTCAAATTTGAAAGGTAAGTCCGGTTTTGTATTCTCCATCTCTTCCTCTTTCTTTTGAGTCCAAATTTGCTACCTTTCTTGATCTTTTGAGCATGCTTTGGCTATTTGGATGAATAGTAAGGGTTTAGGGCCTATTTGATGAATTTGATGGAATTCTTGTGTTTCCTTTTGAATTGATGCATGAATTCTGATCTAAAGTTTCCCCTTACCTCTTCCATGAACTGATTTGCATGATAGCTTAGGATTGGTGAAGGTTTCATTCAAGAATTTGAAGCTTTGGAGGTATGTGTGATAGATTTGCATCTTTGCTTTGATGAGATAATTTGAACTTGTTATGCATGAGTTTTATGGCTTATTTTGCTGCTATTTTATTGCTCCTTGTGTGGCTTTTTCGTGCTGCTGTTGTTGTGAAACTTGGGAAGAAGAACAGGGCTGGAATAAGCTTTTTCCCGCGACCTGCGCAAGGGGTAGCGGTCGCGACCGAAACGTGCCTGTTTTTGGTAGCGGCCGCGATTTTTTGGGCCATCTTTGACTTTTTGCTGTTTTTTTTGCTGGAGAAGGTGTGGTTGCGCCCGCGACCACATTTAGGCATGTTCGGGGTCCCGGGTTTGGGGGCAGTTTCGAACTGCTCCCCCCTTTCTTGTTCCGTTTGTCGTTCCTTCGTGTTTTCCTTGTTTTTCTTGCTTCCTTTTTATATTGTATGCATATATAACTTGTATATTATGTGTTATGTGATTTCTTGTGAATTTATTACATGAAATCGATGGTCTAGCATGAAATAAATGGCTTAACATGCTCTATATGTCTTGTATATGCATGCATGCAAGAATGTTATATTTATTTGATTTATATGATATCTATTTACTTCTTTTATGATATGTATGAATCGTATACGTGCTATTGAATGTGTTAAGCTTGTTGTATGAAATATATGAATTCGTTTAACGTGAAATAAATAGCCTATGTGCTTCATATGTGCTTAAACATGCATGCATGAACCTATGTAACGTTTAATTTCTTTGCATGGTAATTTCTTGATCCTTTCATGATTTGCATGCATACTTAATTTAATATATGGCATGATATGTATGTTCTATGAAGTTCATGAAGGGATTCAATGTAAATTACAGAATTTAATACGTGTAATGAATCTACATGCGTTAAATGATTTGTCATTGTATGTCTTATGCATCATTCGCATTCATATTCATATGCCGAGCATTTAAGTGGTTCATATTGAGTCTAAGTATGTCCCTTCTCCTTTGTTTTATCTTTAGGTCCGTTTCGTGGTTGACGAGGAGGTGTTTTAGAAGTGTTTTGGTTCGTTGCGTCCGATGTGGTCGACAAGGTGAGGTTTTCTTCCTTTTTAGTTAAATGACCTACAACCCTACATGTATTTTTAAGCCCGCATGCGATATACGTATATATAATTTTGTAAATAGGTGTTTCATTAGTATTTTGTGGGATTTGCTCTTTTTGCTATCAACTATTGGAAAAACGCTTTTATAAATATACGTAACCTATTTTATGTTTATTCGATTTGAAAAGGGTTGGTGTGTGTGAAAGTTTTGAAAATAGCGAGAAAGACGACTTTGATTATAACTCAGAAAATTCTACAATTTCGAAATGAATAACACTTTGAATTCTGAACTTTGAAATGGGCCCGGGGGAAGTGGTATGTGATTCTCGTGTCGATCATGGTGTCGCCGAGCTCTCTCATCAATACAACCCCATTTTGATTTAGGGAAATTCGTCCATCCTCGGGAGTTCGAGGGGAAGGCGGTTTCTCGGTTACCGGCGGTTAACACCAATCGGAGAGCGGGTAGGATCCCCCGATTCACACATTCTGATGAGAGAACGGGGTCGAGTGAACAATAACTCATCCCCAAACAGTGAAAGGGTGGATTGTTTGTGAGCTTTGCTTTCTTTTGATTACGTTTCTGCTTTGAAAGGAGTTAGGTGGGTTTGAACTTGTTCTCGCCGAGTCTTTGATTTCTGCTTATGTTTGTTGTTCGTGAAACGGAAGTGGACTTGGATAATTGCTAAATTTTGGTTATTTTGGGGTTTTACCCTAAAGTCTTTTTTATATTTATTATCACGGGCTAAAATGATTTAGATTGAAAAATAAACCACGCCCCGGTTCATGAACTTTCTGATTTGAATATGCTCTGTTCTATTATTTACGTACGTATGAGTGTGTTAGCCCTCTCACCAGTCATTAGGACTGACCCCTCCTCATTGTTTTCCTTTTTCCCCTTCCTTTTGGTTCTTTGAGTTGCAGGTGCAGGTTGTCGGTTCGAGCTACGCAGCGGTCTTTTACTTTCGAGAGTTTCAGTCCTTAGTAGAGTCTTTTACATACCTCATATCTTTACTTTTGAAATTCGGATTTGTGTATAAGTTATGACTTGAATTCTTGAACTTTGGAATATGTATGAATTAATTTGAACGATTTGGACTTAGCATGTTTAACTTGGTTTATTTTATCCCGATGGTGAAAGCATGTATGATTGTATATTTGAAATCCTGGTGCTTCCGCATGTGTATTTGTTTATTTCGCGAACTCTGATTCAAGTTCTAGACCGCCTAGCCCAGGTGTGATTTTGTTTGTCACCCGTTCGCCATAGCTTGGTGCGTGTGCGGAGTGTCCATTTCGTTGCACGTGTCGAGCTACCGTGCGGGGGGTGTAGTGCCTTGCGCTTCGGGGTACCACAATTCACCTGCTCTTGCACCTGTTCTCCTGCATTGGTTTGAGGACACATATTAAACGCATGTGGACCACTACAGATTTCACAAGTCACCTGAACTGGTTGGGATGGTATCCCAACTGCATTGACAGAAAGTTGATCTAATTTCTTGTTAAGGGCCTCAAATTTAGCATTGATGGCGGTTAGGCCATCTAACTTCATGACTCCTGCTTACACCTTCGCTGGTTGCGAATGGCTCCTCTCGTACACAAAAATATCGTTTTGTGACATATTATCTAGCAACTCAGTTGCAACTGCTTCGGATTTTGACAGGAAAGCTCCGCCAGCTGTGGCATCCATCGCTCCTCTAAAAGTAGGGGATATCCCATTATAAAATGTCTGAATCAATAACCAACCGGGAATCCCGTGATGTGGACACTTCTTCTGCAAATCTTTATATCTCTCCCAAGCTTCATAGAAAGACTCTCCATCTAACTGTCTGAAACCTTGAATATCATTCCTGTACTTCGTGGTTTTGCCAAGTGGGAAGAACTTGGCTAAGAAAGCCTGAGATAATGCTGCCCAAGTCTGAAAGGATTCATTTGGGATAGTACTCAACCATGCTTTAGCTCGTTCCCTTAATGAAAAGGGAAAAAGCCTGACTCGGATATCATCAGTAGTGACATTGTGAATCTTGAAGGTATTACACACCTCAAGAAAATACTCAAGATGTGATGTCGGGTCCTTCAGTGGTAATCCTGAAAACGGATTGTTCTGCAGCAGATTGATGATAGTTGGTTTGATCCCAAAATTGTTTGTTGCTATTGGGGGACGGGTTGCAGTCTGAATTGCTCTAGCCTGACGCAGGTTATAATCTCTTACCCGGTGGTGGTAGATCTTGAGGTGGATTGGCCATAGGTATGGTAGTAGGTTTGTTATCCTTTTTACGCTTCCTCCTAAGAGCACTCAATGTTCTCTCAATCTCCGGATCGTATGGTACCAGTTACGGATCTTGAGATCTTCGGATGCACCGAAACCCTGCACAAAGGAAAAAGAAATCCTCAATCCAATTCTACAGTGATCAAAGATAATGAGCACAAAGTAAAGTAATGGTCTAAAGCACTAGATCAAAATATTTAAGTAATATTGATTTAAAACGCCTTCCCCGGCAACGGCGCCAAAAACTTGTTGTTGTGTTCTACTTCAGTTAAAACCAATCGTGCAAGTGTATACTAGCATACGCGTGGCATAATAGGATTTGTAACGCCCCGTGTTTTCACACGGGCAAGTAAATGTTACGTGCGTATTTACATTTAATTATATGAGTTATAATTTGATTTATTAATTGAATTCGTTTATAATTTGAATTATTTGTTTAAATTTCATATGAATTCCAATGTGAGATATGAATATATGATCAGAATTGTGAGAATGTGAATTTCTTGAATTTGGTGTTAATTAAAATCTTTCGTATCATATGTGCGTGTGATCCGAGGACTTGATTGTAACTTATTTGAATGTTTTGGACTCAATTGGAAATTGAGTTTGGGCTTAATTGCCTCTTTTTGAAAGTTTAGGGACCTATTTGTATAATAGGCAACCCTGAACGGTTTTTGGGATATCTTGAGCTCCGGACCTCGAAATCGAGATCCGTCAATGGCGTTGAACTTGTTTCGACGATACCTATCCTTTAAAGTTGACCTTATACCTTTTTGATATCGTTTGAGCCTTTGATGACGAACATTTCCATAGCCTCAACTTTATAACTTGTTTGAACCATTTTCTTAACGAATCGGACTTGGATCGACCCGTATCCTACCCATTTCTTTATTAAATATCAGCATTTTCTTCTCCTTGCTTGCATTTTTGATCGATCAATTCATCATCCCAAGAGACAAGGAAAAGCTCCAAGAAAACCCCAATTTTGATCAATTACACCTTGAGCTCAAGAGCAACCAATCCTCC
Source organism: Lantana camara (assembly GCA_037501455.1). Classification (NCBI taxonomy): domain Eukaryota; kingdom Viridiplantae; phylum Streptophyta; class Magnoliopsida; order Lamiales; family Verbenaceae; genus Lantana; species Lantana camara. Next base: position 41,960,727 of record CM074865.1, read on the forward strand.
ATCTCTTTTCAAGGTAATTAGTGATTTGTAACCTCCATCTTCTCCTCTATATTTTCATCTAAGTGAAGCATGATAGAAGTTGGGGAATTCGTATGGTTTGAATGAAAGCTTGAATTGGGGTTTGATTTTGAACTTGGGATTTTAATGGTTTAAAGTGAGATTTAATGCATGGAAAGTGTTGTTGGTAACCTCCTCATCGTTTCAATATCCTTGAATCTCATGTTAGGTGATTTGTCTGTGAGTTGCCATTGAAGAAGCTTGAAGCTTCCATGTTTGAAAGCTTGAGTTTGGATGATCTTTTGCCAATTTTGAGTATGAATTATTGTAAATATGAATGGGTTGCATGATTTATATGAGTTTGGTGGATTGAATTCATGTCTAGGTGATATATGAGAGCTTTCTTAAGGCTGCCCTGTTCTTCAAAGCTTTTCCCTCGTTGAAACAGAGCTTTTGATCTGTTATTTTTTTTCTTGACGAAGAGCTGACACGACCATGTCAGCTTTGAACTGAAAATGGACACGGTCGTGTTGGGCTCTCGACTTGGGAAAAATTATTTTCAGAAAATCGGACACGGCCGTGTCCAAATACTTTGAAAACTCAACATGGCCGTATCAAGCCCTCGACTTGGGAATTTTATTTTTTTTAACCTCGGACACGGCCGTGTCCAATCCTTTTGAAAATGAAACACGGCCGTGTCATTTGAATTGGCAGCTTTGGGGAACCTTTTATCTTGCTTGTATCACGTTTATGGCTCGTATTGGTTAATTATATGCAATGTGAATTTATTAAAGCTATGTTTTATGATTGATTTATGAACCTTGAAAGTTATATGAATCCAAGAACGAAGGATATGAAAGTTATGAACGTGAATGAATACGATTCTATCGTATATTGAACGAAACTCAGTGAATTATGTGTCTAATTGAATTCTATGGCTTTCATGATCATAATTGGACATGCTCTTATGTTTTAAGCATTCCACAACATGTCATTTCATCGCCGAGCGTCAAATGTGGTCATAATTAAGTCTCACACTACCTTTGTCGCACAGATATTGATCCAGTGGGAGACGGGGTTGAGCAGTGAGGTCTTTGACGGGTTCTTTTGTCTACCAGGTGGGTTTTTCTTCTTTTAGTTAAAGATATGACCCCAATATACCCAATGTGCAAGATTTTGACCAAAGAGATATATATATCGAATTTTTTAATGAATCAATGTTTTCAATGTAAAATTTGAATATCCTACCAAAAGTTTTGGCGAGAAATGAATGCTCACAATGAATGGGGGCCCGGGACTTAGTGTATTTGGTGAACCGGGGAAGCTAGGACTGACGGGAATCCTTATATACTAGTTTCACCAATTACGGTAACCTAGACTTCACTAGGAGATTAGTGAAAGAAGGGGAACCGCGCTTTTGGGGATTCATGTACCCTTCTAGCACCAATGAATGAGGGTTCGGGTCTTGCAAAGCCGTCCCTAACCGGAGGAAGAAGGAGTATATGAATGATAGAATGAATGATCTAATGAATGTGCACGAAAGAATCAAATGCATGAACGAATGAATGAATGAATGATTAATAAATTACACGAGGTGTTGGTTGGAGATAATGCACGCCCTCTCGCCGGGCCACAAAGGACCTAATGAATGAAATGGATTGTTATAATCCTATTCGTCGCTTGGGAAAATTATTCTAAAACCTCGAATAGGGATTATAACTTGCATGTATGTGTTTAGATTCCGCCTTATTATGATATTATGCCTATTTTATACCCACCAGTCTGTCTAAGACTGAACCCGGAGTTGTTTCAGTTCTTTTGCAGGAAGGGATGCTAGGCAGGATATAAGTCTGGGAGAGTCTTGTATAGTGTCTAGCCTTTCTTTCTTTACACGCATATGTTATGTCTGTTGATATTGTTGGATATTGTATATGAATTTCGGGTGTACATGTTTTGGCATACGTATTGATCTTACTTGAACATAAGTGCTGGTACCTAGAGCATAGAGCTCAATATATGGAATATGAATTATTGCTTTCGTTGTTATGTTACTTTGTTTGTTGTTATTGTTGGGGTTTAAGTTATAGGCTAGTCCTGCCTGGCTTAGCGAGTGCGTATGTCTCCGTTCGCTATGATTTGGCTCGTGTATGGAAATCCATTTCATATACGGGTCGGGTCATGGTGCGGGGGATGTGACGTCTCGCGCTCGAGCGTTACATCCTTTGAGTGGTATCAGAGCCCAAGGTTGCAAAACCAGGGTTCTAGTGTCGTGTTGAGTCAGTAGGTCGTTCGGTTGTAGGAATTACTTGTTAATATGGAGCATTTGCATTTTATATGATAATGTGCCTTGATTCTTGACTTGAATGATTGATTGAATTTATTGCATTGTCACGCATGAACTAAATTTGGCATATATGTTAGTGTTTGATTGGACAGGATGCCTCCTAGAAGACATCGGGAGAGGTCTCCGGGACGTCATCATCATAGAGATCGTTCCTCTACTCCTCCACAGCCGCCTATGAATATTAAGCATTTCATGGAAGCGGTGTATAATTATGTTGAACATAGAAGAGCTCAGGATCCTCCTATACAACCACCAGCTGAGCAACAAGCACCTCCTCCTAATAACCCGAGAGATCATCATGGGCTATTTCTGAGTTACAATCCTCCAAGGTTTTCGGGCTCCGTGGATGATGCCATATCAGAGGGATGGTTGACAAGGATTGAGAGGATTTTCAATGTTAGACAATTTACATCTTAAGAGAAGGCTCAGTTTGCTATCTTTCAACTGGATGGAGAAGCGTATGATTGGTGGGAACGAAAGCGAGAGAAGCTCGAAGTGGAAGGAGAGGCGGTGAATTGGGAAGTCTTTGTAAGGGAATTCAGAGAGGCTTTTGTGCCCGAGGTTCTTTGAGAAAGAGAGGAGCAAGAATTCATGGATTTAAAGCAAGGAACTCGAACAGTGGCTCAATATCTTTCTCTTTTCAATAGGTTTGGCAAATATGCACCTCACATTACACGGGATGAAACGAGAAAGGGGAAGAAGTTTATTGTTGGATTGAGACAGGATCTTAGACATGGACATGCAGGCCATAACTTCGAGTCTTTTGCTGACACTGTACAAAGGGCATTGGTGCTAGAAGAGGAATATAACAAAAAGGATCCCATACCTCGCATGCAAATGGAGCAAGTATCCGGATTTGGAAAAGGGAAGAGGCCTATGGTATCCCCCTCTCAGCCATTTCAGGGACAGAATAAGAAATTTTGAGTTGTGGGAACTGCACCACCAAAGCCATAAGTACCTCTGGCTATTTCTGATCCTCGACATGATAGGCCACCATGTTTGTATTGTGGAGGCCCTACTCACACCTACAACACTTGCAGAAGGAGGTTGGGTCAGTGCCTAATATGCGGGAAAGCAACACATATGGCTAACACTTGTCCGGATAATACCCCAGGCTATCAACCGGGAGCTCAGAGGCCAATGATCCCAGCTCGTGCATATGCCCTGGTGGGTGAAGAGCAAGATGTGGAACCTAATCCCAATGCCATGGTGGAAGGTACAATATGCATCCATAACATGAACATACATGCATTATTTGACCCTGGAGCTACTCATTCTTTTATATCCTGCAAATTAGTTGATACTTTGCGTTTTCCTGTTATGTGTTTAAATGCTTGCTATGTGGTTAGTTCTCCGTTGGGTGGAAGTCCTGAGACAGATCAGGTGGTCAGAGATTGTGTGTTTGGGTTTGAAGGTAGAGTATATCAGGCAGATTTGGTGGTAATGCCGATGAACAGATACGGGATCATTCTAGGAATGGACTGGTTATTTCGGTATCACGCCACTGCTGATTGTTTTACCGAGAAGGTTAAGTTGGGAGAAGAAGTGACAGTGGGGAAAGAATCAAAGACTGCTTCTCTTTTGTCGTTTACTAAAGCTCATAAGTTGATAAGAAACAGAGCTATGGGATATATTGCCTATATCTTGAATAAGCGGAAAGATCAGGCGAAACTCGAAGAGACAGAAGTGGTGAAGGAATATCTTGAGGTATTTCCAGAAGTTTTAGGTTCTCTACCTCCGGATCCAGAGATTGAATTTGTAATAGACTTATATCTGGGATCTAAACCTTATTCTAAGACTCCTTACCGGATGGCTCCGGCGGAGTTACAGGAGTTAAAAGTTCGGTTGGAAGATCTCCTTAAGAATGGATATATTCGACCGAGTTCATCACCGTGGTGTGCCCAGTTCAATTTGTTAAGAAGAAAGATGGAACTCTAAGGATGTGCATAGATTACCGGGAGTTGAATCGGATGACTATAAAGAATAAATATCCTTTGCTTCACATAGAAGATTTGTTTGATATGTTACAAGGGTCAAGGGTGTATTCCAAGCTCGATTTAAGGCAAGGATATTATCAGTTGAAGATTAAAGAGAAAGATATTCCTAAGACAGGATTTAATACCCGGTATAGACATTATGAATTCGTGGTGATGCCATTTGGGTTAACGAAAGCGCCGGCAGCTCTTATGGACATGATGCACCGAATTTTCCGACCCTATCTTGATAAGTTTGTTATGATCTTCATTGATGATATTTTGGTATATTCAAGGTCGGAAGAGGATCATGCTGGTCATCTGAGAGTGGTGTTGGAGACTTTAAGGGATAATCAGCTTTATGCAAAGTTCAGTAAATGTGAGCTTTGGATTGACAGGGTAAGTTTCTTGGGTCACATTATTTCGAGCAAAGGCTTAGAAGTAGATCCTTCGAAAGTAGAGGCAGTTTCTCAATGGCAGAGTCCTAAGAATGTCTCCGAGATTCGAAGTTTCTTGGGGTTAGCCGGTTATTATCGAAGATTTGTTAAAGATTTCTCCAAGATCGCGGCTCCATTGACCCGATTAACCAAGAAAGAGATTTAGTTTAAATGGGATGAGAAGTGTGAAGCTAGGTTTCAGCTCTTGAAAGATAAGTTAACTTCTGCACCGATTTTAGGCCTTCCGGATGGTATTGAAGGATTTATGGTGTATACCGATGCTTCTCATGAAGGTTTAGGTTGTGTTCTGATGCAAAATGGGAGAGTAATTGCTTATGCCTCTAGGAAATTGAAAGAGCATGAGAAAAATTATCCCACTCACGACCTTGAACTTGCAGCGGTGATTTTTGCCTTAGGGAAGTGGAGACATTATTTGTATGGAACTTCTTTTGAGATTTTTACCGATCATAAGAGCCTTCAGTATTTGTTTTCTCAAAAGGATTTGAATAGAAGACAGCGTCGTTGGATCAAAACTCTCGAGGATTATGATTGTGTGATTAAGTATCACCCTGGTAAGGCTAACGTGGTCGCGGATGCATTAAGCAGGAAGGCTAGTGTAGCTAATTTAAAGGTAAATATTGGACAACCAATGGAGTTGGTTAAGATAAAGGCTCGTATTGGTAACATCTCAGTACGGCCAGCGTTAAGGCAAAAGATATTTGAGACACAAAGGACGGATACTGAGATTCAGAAATTGATTGAAAAGGCTCGATCAGACTCTGAGTGTCCATTTGGATTTGACGACACGGGAATCTTCCGGTTCAAGAATAGAATAGTGGTTCCAACGGAATTAAGAAGGGCTATTTTGGATGAAGCTCATAAAACTGCTTATTCTGTGCATCCTGGTGGAAACAAGATCTATCGGGATTTGAAACAGTATTATTGGTGGAACGGGCTGAAGAGAGATGTAGTAAATTATGTTAAACAGTGTCTGACCTGTCAATTAGTGAAAGCTGAGCATCAGAAGCCGTCAGGATTGTTACAACCACTACCTATTCCAGAATGGAAATGGGAAGAGATAGCCATGGATTTTATATCGGGATTACCCAGAGTGAAGGGTGGATTCGATGGAATTTGGGTAGTTGTGGACAGATTGACCAAGTCAACGCATTTTCTGGCAATTCGGATGTCGGATAAGATAGGTAAGTTGGCTAAGAAGTATTGCTCTGAGATTGTTCGGTTACACGGAGTGCCAGTTAGCATTGTCTCAGATAGGGATCCAAGATTCACTTCTAAATTTTGGCAAGAATTACAGAAGTATCTGGGGACCAAGCTTCAGTTCAGTACAGCTTTCATCCACAGACTGACGGGCAGTCTGAGAGGTTAATCAGATATCTTGAGGATATGTTAATGGCGTGTGCGTTGGATTTCTCGAGTGCGTGGAATGAACAATTTCCCTTGATTGAGTTTGCTTAGAATAACAGTTATCAAGCTTCAATAGAAATGGCACCGTATGAGTTTCTTTATGGAAGGAAGTGCCGATCCCCGTTGTTTTTCGATTTAGAAGAATGAAAGTGGAGTAAACAGGAAGGTGTGAAGAGAGGTGAAAAGAAAGAGAAACCTTCCAAAGCTATTCAGGATGCTATCGAAAATGTTCAAATTATCCGACAACGGATGAAAGCAGCTCAAGATCGACATAAGAGCTATGCAGATAAGTGAAGAAAGGATCTTAAGTTTGAAGTTGGGGATAGAGTGTTCTTGAAAGCCTCACCTCGAAAAGGATTCACCCGAATTGGAAAGAGAGGAAAACTGAATCCACGTTATTTGGGACCCTATGAGATTCTAGAGAGAGTCGGGGATACAACCTACAGATTGGATTTACCTCCAAGTTTAACGGGTATTCACAATGTCTTCCATGTATCACAACTTCAGAAGCATTATCCCGATGATTCAGTGGTGATACCAGTTGAGGAAGTTGAACTTGAACCGAATCTCACTTTTGTTCAGAAACCAGTTAAGATTCTAGATCGAAAATTTCAAGAACTTCGAAACAGACGGTTTCCCTTGGTGAAAGTGTTGTGGCGAAGTGATAAGACGGAAGAAGCCACGTGGGAAACGGAAGAGAAAATGAAGAAGTTCCATCCAGAGTTGTTTCCGAGTGAGCAATGAATCTGAGGACGGATTCTGTTTAAGGGGGAGAGGTTGTAACGCCCCGTGTTTTCACACGTGCAAGTAAGTGTTACGTGCGCATTTACATTTAATTATATGAGTTATAATTTGATTTATTAATTGAATTCATTTATAATTTGAATTATTTGTTTAAATTTGATATGAATTCCAATGTGAGATAGTAATATATGATTGGAATTGTGAGAATGTGAATTTCTTGAATTTGGTGTTAAATAAAATCTTTCGTGTCATATGTGCGTGTGATCCGAGGACTTGATTGTAACTTATTTGAATGTTTTGGACTCAATTGGAAATTGAGTTTGGGCTTAATTGCCACTTTTTGAAAGTTTAGGGACCTATTTGTATAATAGGCAACCCTGAACGGTTTTCGGGATATCTTGAGCTCCGGACCTCGAAATCGAGATCCGTCAATGGCGTTGAACTTGTTTCGATGATACCTATCCTTTAAACTTGACCTTATACCTTTTCGATATCGTTTGAGCCTTTGATGATGAACCTTTCCATAGCCTCAACTTTATAACTTGTTTGAACCATTTTCTTAACGAATCGGACTTGGATCGACCCGTATCCTACCCATTTCTTTACTAAATATCAGCATTTCCTTCTCCTTGCTTGCATTTTTGATCGATCAATTCATCATCCCAAGAGACAAGGAAAAGCTCCAAGAAACACCCAATTTTGATCAATTACACCTTGAGCTCAAGAGCAACCAATCCTCCATCTCTTTTCAAGGTAATTAGTGATTTGTAACCTCCATCTTCTCCTCTATATTTTCATCTAAGTGAAGCATGATAGAAGTTGGGGAATTCATATGGTTAGAATGAAAGCTTGAATTGGGGTTTGATCTTGAACTTGGGATTTTAATGGTTTAAAGTGAGATTTAATGCATGGAAAGTGTTGCTTGTAACCTCCTCATCATTTCTATATCCTTGAATCTCATTTTAGATGATTTGTGTGTGAGTTTCCATTGAAGAAGCTTGAAGCTTCCATGTTTGAAAGCTTGAGTTTGGATGATCTTTTGCCAATTTTGAGTATGAATTCTTGTAAATATGAATGGGTTGCATGATTGATATGAGTTTTGTGGATTGAATTCATGTCTAGGTGATATATGAGAGCTTCCTTAGGGCTGCCCTGTTCTTCAAAGCTTTTCCCTCGTTGAAACAGAGCTTTTGATCTGTTATTTTTTTTCTTAACGACGAGCTGACACGGCCGTGTCAGCTTTGAACTGAAAATGGACATGGTCGTGTTGGGCTCTCGACTTGGGAAAAATTATTTTCGGAAAAACGGACACGGCCGTGTCCAAATACTTTGAAAACTTAACACGGCCATGTCAAGCCCTCGACTTGGGAATTTTATTTTTTTTAACCTCAGACACGGCCGTGTCCAATCCTTTTGAAAATGAAACACGGTCGTGTCATTTGAATTGGCAGCTTTGGGGAACCTTTTATCTTGCTTGTATCACGTTTATGGCTCGTATTGGTTAATTATATGCAACGTGAATTTATTAAAACTATGTTTTATGATTGATTTATGAACCTTGAAAGTTATATGAATGCAAGAACGAAGGATATGAAAGTTATGAACGTGAATGAATACGATTTTATCGTATATTGAACGAAACTCGGTGAATTATGTGTTTAATTGAATTCTATGGCTTTCATGATCATTATTGGACATGCTCTTATGTTTCAAGCATTCCATAACATGTCATTTCATCGCCGAGCGTCAAATGTGGTCATAATTAAGTCTCACACTACCTTTGTCGCACAGATATTGATCCAATGGGAGACGGGGTTGAGCAGTGAGGTCTTTGACGGGTTCTTTTGTCTACCAGGTGGGTTTTTCTTCTTTTAGTTAAAGATATGACCCCAATATACCCAATGTGCAAGATTTTGACCAAAGATATATATATATATATAATTTTTCAATGAATTAATGTTTTCAGTGTAAAGCCTTTAATTTGAATATCCTACCAAAAGTTTTGGCGAGAAATGAATGCTCACAATGAATGGGGGCCCGGGACTTAGTGTATTTGGTGAACCGGGGAAGCTAGGACTGACGGGAATCCTTATATACTAGTTTCACCAATTACGGTAACCTAGACTTCACTAGGAGATTAGTGAAAGAAGGGGAACCGCGCTTTTGGGGATTCATGTACCCTTCTAGCACCAATGAATGAGGGTTCGGGTCTTGCAAAGCCGTCCCTAACCGGAGGAAGAAGGAGTATATGAATGATAGAATGAATGATCTAATGAATGTGCACGAAAGAATGAAATGCATGAACGAATGAATGAATGAATGATTAATGAATTACACGAGGTGTTGGTTGGAGATAATGCACGCCCTCTCGCCGGGCCATAAAGGACTTAATGAATGAAATGGATTGTTATAATCCTATTCGTTGTATTTTACCTCCCGTTTGGGAAAATTATTCTAAAACCACGAATAGGGATTATAACTTGCATGTATGTGTTTAGATTCCGCCTTATTATGATATTATGCCTATTTTATACCCACCAGTCTGTCTAAGACTGAACCCGGAGTTGTTTCAGTTCTTTTGCACGAAGGGATGCTAGGCGGGATACAAGTCTGGGAGAATCTTGCATAGTGTCTAGCCTTTCTTTCTTTACACGCATATGTTATGTCTGTTGATATTGTTGGATATTGTATATGAATTTCGGGCGTACATGTTTTGGCATACGTATTGATCTTACTTGAACATAAGTGTTGGTACCTAGAGCATAGAGCTCAATATATGGAATATGAATTATTGCTTCCGCTGTTATGTTACTTTGTTTGTTGTTATTGTTGGGGTTTAAGTTATAGGCTAGTCCTGCCTGGCTTAGCGAGTGTGTATGTCTCCGTTTGCTATGATTTGGATCGTGTATGGAAATCCATTTCATATACGGGTCGGGTCATGGTGCGGGGGATGTGACGTCTCGCGCTCGGGCGTTACAGGATCGTACCCACAGGGAAGGGAAATCAATCACTACTCTGTATTCTTCTCTAATCTAAAGACTGACCGAAAAGCAATTGTTGTTGTCTATTAATCTACTAAAGACAGAATTGATTGAATAACTAGAAATAAATGCAATTAATAACTAAACAAACGGAATAGAAATCAGTAAACTAAGCAGGCAGGGGAAAGTAACGAATCATACAATCAAGAGTCAATATAATACTCGTCCGACAAATGTAATTCTACAACCTAGTCACTTATATTTGTATTACCTACTCTCAAGGTGTAACCAAGTGCTTAATTAGTGTTCAATGTTGCTCTCTCAATCACCGATAGTTAATTAAACCATATGAACAAGACTAGTGCAATTCAATATTCTAGCGGCTCGGCATGGAATAAGATTACTGTTGTATAAGCTATAACTAAATCTATTTGTATTCTACAACTTACAAGTTATGAAAACAATCTAAATTACCATCAATCTCTCGATCTATAGGCAATTATAAAACATGCTAAGGGTGATCAGGCCATCGCAAGTCAATTCAAACCTGTTTTCAAACTAAGAATTAACACAAGTCATTCAAGCATCATATCGAACACTTATCATGCATTCATCATCACTCCCTGTAGCACCCGGAATGCCGAGATGCCACACCCCCGCACCATAAGTCTAGCTCACACATGAAATGGGTAGTCCATATATGAACCGGACTCATGGCGAACGGGTGACAACAAAACTCAAAAGCTAGGCGGGTACCCTCAAATACTACCAATAAACAATTCAGAGCAATAAAAGCGGAAGCAATAACAATCAATACTTTTAGGTACCATATTTACATATTTATTTATAGATACCAACATTTATATATATCAATACAATATCATCTCCAAGTATAAATCCAAAACGTGCTACAAAATAACTAGTATCAATACAAGAACAAAGTATGAAGGTGAAGTGCTAGACCCGAATAAAAGACACGAGACTCTAATTCCCGCCTAGCACGAACCTGCAAAAACTGAAAAGTTGAGGTGTCAGTCCAACATGGACTGAGCGAGGGGTTTATAAATAAATAATAGCGCAATTACCATGCAAGCCATAATCTCGGGTAAAGGTTTATAAAATAGAAACAATATAAGTTCAATATCAAAATAGATCTCACCCGAGATTACAACTAATCCATTCAATCAATATAAACCTTATCAGTTCAATTCAATTCACTCAGTGGCCCGGCGAGTGAGGGCAACCTCCAACCTTACTCCAATTAGTGAACAATACCATCTTTAGGTTTTATTTCAATAATTATCATACAATCATTAGTGCACACTTAGCATTTTCACGAACTCCTTCTTCCTCCGGTGATGGTGGGATTGCAAGGCCCAACCATCCATGAATGGTGTACGTCGGGAATATGACTCCCACGCACGGGATTTCTTCCTCCACCAAACCTCCTGGTGGATTCAGAGGTGATCCCAAAAATTGGTGAGGATAGTGCAAGAGTTACCCGTCAGCCCTTGCTTTCCCGGTTGGCTCAATACACTACCCTCGGGCCCATGTGAACACGATATGCTTACTCGCCAAAACACGATCAATCACGATAACACGATTATTCATTAGATCATGAAATCATTTGCAATCGGTAGAGATTGTGGGAAAGATATATACATATATATATATATACATTTTGGCTGAAAACATCACGTAGGGTTGTAAGGGTTCTATATATATCTAGTAATTAAACCTCACCTCTACCAACCAAAAGAAGGAAGGAAGCACCCTACGGACCGTGCTCCTCGTCTTCGGGACCAAGATCTGTGCAACAAGGATAAGTGTACATAAGACTCAACTCGAATGAACTAATTAAGACGCACGGCGAAGTCATAATCAAGATATTATGCAACAACAATCAAGGAGTGTCAAATAGGAGCATGATTATCAATTAAGCAAGTATATATATCACATAATTCACATATGGGAGCCAAGGAAGTGAAAGAAATGCAATAAGAAAGGTTTTGGTGAAGTTTGGCCAAAACCGACAATTTTTGGAAATGTACAAGTTGTGGGAAAACTGGAATATCTTAAATTCTAGAAGTGGGAATTGAGTTTTGCTTGTTGGGAATAAAATTAGACACATAGACCTTTCCAACGCTATATGGCACGTTTTCTAATTCAAACCGAGGTGAAAATGGCGTTGGTTCGAAGTTGGACAAAATGCAGGAAAAGGTGACACGCCCGTGTCACCAAAATACACTAAGCCGTGACACCCCCGTGTCACGGTACAGAAACTCAACCCAAAGAACACCCCCGTGTCACGCTGAAGAGGGGAAAAGCGACACCCCCGTGTCACTGCACGTAACCGAAAAACAGGGCAAGAAAACAGGGGAGGTCGCGGGAAAAGGCTCCCAAACCACTCAATCACCAAACTACATCAAATAAACACTTGAAAACCAACATATAGCATGTATATGATCATATATATCAATTAATCATCATATAATCCAAGGAAACATGCATCAAATCATCAAGAATTCATCATCAAAATCCCATATAAACTCATGTTTTCCAACTTTCCTCTTATTCAAGAATTCATGCAAGTTATGAGATATAATGATCCTAAACATGTTTCTAAGCACTTATAACCAAGGAATCATATCATATTTATCAAACCCTACTCAAATATATCTCAAGGGATTCAATCAAATTCTCCATATACCTCAAGATGGAAGAAGAAATGGATGGAATGATGAGATGATGAAGATGATGCTTCTAACTTGTATAATTCCTCCTTGAATTTGGCTTGAATTTGATGAAACCTTTCTTCCTTCCCTTGATGGTGTTTGAATCGGTTTTTAGTGTGTGAGTGTGTGAAGTCTTGATAAGAATGGATGAGTGGAATGTGTGTATATCTTGAATATATGTTATATTGTATATAATGTATGTAATGTAACATAATTATAGAGATATAGATTATATATGTATAAAGTTAGATATTATGCATATTATATATATAAAAAAATCCTTAGTGCTCTATTAATGTATATACATATACAACGCATGTGTGAGTGTAGGTCTTCCAAGAGTTAGATGAATCACCACAATTTGCATTTTAGTCCCTTATGTATTTAAATGAATGCACACAAGTATCATTTCTAACAAATAAACATTTAACTCCCAAATCATGAAATGCAATTTAGTCCATGAATTCAGGAAATGATCAAATAAGAACATATAAGAACATTTAATCACATTAATAAATAATTCACATAAATTTCACGTTAACGCTAATTCAAGTAAATCTATATAAACATAATGCATATAATGTTATGAAAATTATAAAATTCATATAATATCACATAATGATTGAATGGAAAAATCGGGGCGTTACAATTCTCCCCCCTTTAAAAGGACCTGGTCCCCAGAGCAAAGACATAAATCGGAAGTAATTAATAACATATAACATATACAATGAGCTTTCAAGCTCCAAAATACATCTATAAGTACTATCCAAGTATTCCACGGCCCGCATGGCCTATATATACAAAAATAATACGCTCTAAGTCAAAATCATGATACAAAATAAATAGTATGAGTGTAAAAGAAAGTGCTAGACCCAAATGCAAGACTCGAGGACTTATATTCCCGCCTAGCACTCCTAAAACCTGCACAACACAACTGAAAACAACACGGGTTCAGTCTAAAGGAGACTGGTGGGTATAAAATAAGGCATAGTATATAATTTCGTGGAATTTAAACATATACATGCAAGCCATAATCCCGTATGAAGTTTTACAACAATCTCCCAAGTGGACAAAACAAAGAAAAGCATCAATGAGATTACAACTATCATATTCATTCATTAGGTTACTTAAGGCCCGGCGAGTGGGCGTGCATAATATCCAACCTACACCATGTGTATTCATTGTTCATTCATTCATAGGTTATCACACAATAATTCTTTCGTGCACATTCATTCGATTCTTTCATTCAATCATTCATATACACCTTTTTCCTCCGGGTGGTGGACGGGTTTGCAAGGCCCAGCCACCCATTCATTACACCCAGTGGGGTACATGAACCCCCAAAAGCCTCAGCTCCCATTCCCCGCTAATCTCATAGCGAGGACCGGTATAATCATAGTTGTTAAGAATAGTGCCCTTAAAGCAGATGTTTGCTTTACTATTTCCTTGTAAAATCACAAATAGTCTTTGAATAATAAACGAGATGATTTTGGTCATAGGCAATCACTTCTTTATATGTTTATTTATGTCTGTTTGGGTTGACTGTGTTTTGCATGTATTGAACTCCCCTAATCCGATGAGGCTGTTAAGAACTTTATCGTTATGGCAACGACACATGAAATAAGTTCTTAACTCCATAGGTGAGGATTAGAAACTTCTCCAAGTCATTGAGTCCAACAGACAGTGGGAGTGTCGACATTGACTCTACTGAGACTTGCTTATGTGATTATGTCCTTTTGAAGGATCACTCAGCTTCATGGAGTGATAAGTGCATACGTTGATGTGTTCATAATACATAAGGGTGATTGTTACAAGAACTTCATCACTGAGATGTCCCGCGTGAGAACGTTCCTAAATGGGAAAGAAAATTTCCTGAAACATCCAGATTAGGAAATATCTCACAGGTCAATGATGTAATTCATTAATCCTTAGACTTGAGATTCGGTAATGTCTCATATGAGCTAACTTTGTAATCTTTGATAGAGGTTCAGAAGGGTGTAGCCATATGAACACCTGAACCACGGCCTATGTTGGGATTACACAAGTGGCATATGTAGAATTAGTAGAATCGATAAAGGACGTACACTTGTTAAGAACAAGATTGATCTCTTACTGATTGAGTTGTCCGTAGTCCATTAACATTAAACCCTTGGCTAAGGTGGATAAAAGATCAAGACATCTAGAAAATAGGGTTTTCTAGGATTGAGATCGAAATGGATATGAAACGAACTTAACTTTAAAGATCAAGAATATTCCCATGCCTTAGTTCTTGATTGAGAGATGGAGTTGTAGGAGGATCATATTTCACTGATTGTTATTGACTGAAAGGTTCTTCGATTCATTTCGTTATTTGGCTGGGGGTCACACACCCATTGCTAGATTACGGTAGTGTGATCTGTGAAGTGATTAATTAATTAGGGAATTAATTAATTACTGTCACTTCTAATCGAATAATGAACCTAAAGGGTCACACATAAATGCCAGAATACGAGGGTTATGGTAGGATGTTAATATGATTAACGAAGGATCAAAACGTTGATTGAAGAGGGCGAGACGAATCACGGCCCGCCACGTGTCACGTTTGGAACGTGACTGCCACGTGTCATGAACACGTGGCCTACATGTGTCATGTACACGTGTGGTGACGTGGTTCATGCGTGTGGAATTTTTCACATGCGAATTCTTTTCTATAATTAATTAATTTATTGTAATTAATTAATTTTAGTCTTTTAATTAATTATTAAATTAATTGTTAAGACTATTCTCAAATAAACTTAACCCAATAAATAATTAATTGTGAATTAATTAATTTATTAAATAATGACTTTTGACTTTAAGAAAGTTGAAAAGTCCAACTTCCTATTGTAGGAGAAGTTAGGAATAGTACCCTTAAAACAGGTGTTTGCTTTACTATTTCCTTGACAA
Source organism: Lantana camara (assembly GCA_037501455.1). NCBI lineage: Eukaryota > Viridiplantae > Streptophyta > Magnoliopsida > Lamiales > Verbenaceae > Lantana > Lantana camara. Next base: position 41,976,288 of record CM074865.1, read on the forward strand.
ATCACAAACAGTCTTTGAATAATAAACGAGATGATGTTGTTCATAGGCAATCACTTCTTTATGTGCTTATTTATGTATGTTTGGGTTGACTGTGTTTTGTATGTATTGAACTCCCCTAATCCGCTGAGGCCGTTAAGAACTTTGTCGTTATGGGAACGGCACATGAAACAAGTTCTTAACTCCATAGGCGAGGATTAGAAACTTCTCCAAGTCGATGAGTCCGACAGACAGTGGGAGTGTCGACCTTGACACTACTGAGACTTGCTTGTGTGATTATGTCCTTTTGAAGGATCACTCAGTTTCATGGAGTGATAAGTGCATACGATGATGCGTTCATAATACATAAGGGTGATTGTTACAAGAATTTCATCATTGAGATGTCCCGCGTGAGAACATTCCTAAATGGGAATGGAAGTTTCTTGAAACTTCCAGATTAGGAAATATCTCACAGGTCAATGACGTGATTCATTAATTAGACTTGAGATTGTGTAATGTCTCATATGAGCTAACTCTGTAATCTTTGATATAGGCTCAAAAGGGTGTCGTCATATAGACACCTGAACCACGGCCTATGTTGGGATTACACAAGTGGGATATGTAGAATTAGTAGAATCAACAAAGGACCTACACTTGTTAAGAACAAAGATGATCTCTTACTGATTGAGTTGTTCGTAGTCCATTATACATTAAACCATTGGCCAACGTGGATAAAAGATCAAGACATCTAGAAAATGGGGTTTTCTAGGATTGACATCGAAATGGATATGAAACGAACTTAACTTTAAAGATCAAGAATATTTAGGCTCTGAGAATATTCCCATACCTTAGTTCTTGATTGAGAGATGGAGTTGTAGGAGGATCATATTTCATTGATTGTCATTGACTGAAGGTTCTTCGATTCATTTCGTTATTCGGTTAGGGGTCACACACCCATTGCTAGATTACGGTAGTGTGATCTGTGAAGTGATTAATTAATTAGGGAATTAATTAATTGTTTGTAACAGCCCGAAAACCCTCTTGCCGATATTGTCCACTTTGGTGGGCTAAGCGACACCACCCTTACGGTTTTGTTCCTCCCAATGGCTAAGATCACCATCCGGGAAAAGGCCTCTACAAGGGAAAGGTATCCACCCCCTTATAAAGGAGGCTTTGTTCCCCTCTCCAACCAATGTGGGACAAGCACCTTAGGCTGTTATAGTCCACCCCCCCTAAGAGGGCCCAGTGTCCTCACTGGCACACCGGCCCGGGCCCCGGTTCTGATACCATTTGTAACAGCCCGAAAACTCGCCTGCCGATATTGTACGCTTTGGTGGGCTAAGCGACACCACTCTCACGGTTTTGTTCCTCCCAATGGCTAAGATCACCATCCGGGAAAAGGCCTCTCCAAGGGAAAGGTATCCACCCCCTTATAAAGGAGGCTTTGTTCCCCTCTCCAACCGATGTGGAACAAGCACCTTAGGCTATTACAGTTTTGTAATAGCCCGAAAACCCGCCTGTCGATATTGTTCCCTTTGGTGGGCTAAGCGACACCACCCTCACGGTTTTGTTTCTCCCGCTGGAATTTAAGCGGGAAGGCGCCCAACCCGGAAAACGCCTCAATAATGGGAGGTTTCCACCCATTTATAAAGTGGGCTCAGTTATCCTCCCTAACCGATGTGGGACAAGCTCTTTTAGCTTTACAGTCCACCCCTCCCCCCCCATAAGGGCCCAGCGTCCTCGCTGGCACACCGGCCCGGGTCCCAGCTCTGATACCATTTGTAACAGCCCGAAAACCCACCTGTCGATATTGTCCGCTTTGGTGGGCTAAGAGACACCACCCTCAAGGTTTTGTTTCTCCCGCTGGAATTTAAGCTCGAAGGCGCCCAACCAGGAAAAGGCCTCAACAGTGGGAGGTTTCCACCCATTTATAAAGTGGGCTCAGTTATCCTCCCCAACCGATGTCGGACAAGCTCTTTTAGCTTTACAGTCAAAGCAAAACCCTAGCCATTAACACAAGCTATAGAACTAGCATTCTCACTTACTTGATCGTGTTCTAGGACTGGTGTGGATACGCTTTGGAGGTCTTCTACTTTGGAGTCTAAATCGAAGGATCGTTCGAGGGACTTTCCGCTTAAAGGGCGTTCGTTAGGCGGTAACGACATCACAAGAAAGCTTCAATTAAAGTGAGCTTCTTCCTATTCCCAATGTTATAGTATGAAAATTGCAAGACAACGATTAAGCTTGTGGAAAAATTTTAAACATCCGCTGCTCAACTCTTTCGTGTTTTCAAACAGGTGGTATCAGAGCCACCTTGCAACGTTCGTATTGTCTCTTTACTGCTTTATGAATTTTGATGAAAATTCTTATATTTGAGTATATGTTGTGTATTCATGTTTTTTTGTTTGAAATACGAAGTTGCCGGATGAAAACTGTTTGTTGAAAATTTTGCGAAAATTGTTTCCCGAATAAATCTGATTTTAAACTGTTTTAATCTGGTTTATATTGAACTGTTTTAATTCGAAATTGGATTGACTGAATTTGTTGAAATTACGAAACTGAAAAGGGATCGGAATGGGTTCGCCCGCACGCATTGCGTGCGGGATTACGCGCACCAAGTACGTGCATGGGGCTGCACATCGCAGCCCCGCACCACTAAGCGCGTCGCGCAGCTAACGCCCAGACGCGCCTAGGCGATGTTATGTGGTTCCGTGCGGTCGCTTACGAGCATCTCTCGCAAGCCTTCCGACAGCCTAGCGGGCTGTGTACACAGTGTGCCAACTAATGTGCGTGCTCTTGCGGGCGATGGCTACGCGCCTCGCCTAAGGTTCTCGGACTTTGTTTTTCGTTTCGTGTTTTCCAAGTTACAGTAAAAATCCCGTTTTGAAAATCTGATTTTATTTTAAAATTGGATTTTAATTTTATAAAATTATTTATTTGAAATAATTATAAAGTTTGGGATTTTATGAATTAAAGTCAAGTTCTTATTTTTCGAGAAAATAATAAATATCACTTTGAATGATATTTTAGACAAAAATTTAATTTTGAATTAATTGTAGTTTTGTCATGATCCGGTGATTCGATTTTGAATAAATTCTTGAATAATGAACTATATTCAAATTACTTAAGTTAATTGTAACTTGAAGTCAACGGAATTTTAAATTTAATTGGTAAATTTAAATTGAAGCGGGAGCATGCTAGTTTAGGTGATCATGGGTTAGTCTTATGTATGGTTTTAAAATCTGCACATGGATGATTTCAATTGGGGTCGGAGCCCCATAGTTGCGCGTTTTCAATTGGGGTTGGAGCCCTACTTATGTGCGTACCGTTATGTGTTTATTATGTGGCTTTCCTTATTATTGTTTTTGGGTCGGGGTATGCCCTGTGTACTTGTCTATGCTTAATATGAAAACTGAGCCATATTTCTTTATATAAAGAGAGTAGAACTTATGAAGTGAGGTTTTTATTTTCATTTTGGAGATAAGCACCCATGGAATAAGAAGGATCCACAAGAAGCACTTGAAGAATGGTGGCCATAAGAAGACCCCTCAAAATGTTTAGGAGGGTTTCTATTAATGTAATAGATAGGGCGTTTTTCCATTAAATTATGTACCCCTATGTGATATGAATTGTCTTATGTGGCATGAATGTTAGAACTAGTGATTTTGGAGTGGCTCCCAAAATCACATATAAGATAGGATGCCCATGATCATCACATAATTAGTATCATGCTAGGACATGTTATCTACTAATTGCTTCTGTGAAGCACTTTATCTGAAACTGCATTAACAAGACAATTAAAATTTCGATAACATTATATCTTGGTGAGGTTATTCGAATATCCCATTTAAATATTGAGCCAAATTCGAATAAATAGGTGTTTTATCACGGTAATAAAATTCCTAGCATTCCATCAATAGGATTTATGATTTAATAAGTGAAACTAATTCCTGTCTCACGAGTCGTGGGGTAATTAGTGTAGCTTATTAACTCTTAGTTTCCTGATTAATTATTTTAAATAATTAATATTTCTTGACCATTTTAGAATGGGCGATGTCTCACGAGTCGTGGGTCGTTCCGGACTAAGTTTGGTTGAGATCCTATGATTGATGGGTCCTGCTCAATACTAAAGTAGATATGGATGTCTCATGAGTCGTGGGTCCATGAATGAAAGAATAGTGATACAAAAATATTACTAGAAATTCCATGCAGATGGAATTGGCAATTCGTACCTACCTAAAGATTCTTAGACCTTTGGATATCTCACGAGTCGTGGGTCCAAAACTAAGAATGATTGGGATCCTAGTACCCATTGAGAAAATAAGTTTCTTCTAAAGTCGTTGGGATTTCAAGACTTTCTAAAAACAGTGGGAGAACATATTTCTAAAGACCTTGATAATATGTAATCATTATTATTCAGCATGCTCATGATTTCTCTGTTTTTCCATTTAGGTTGTAGTTCTGTGATTCTCTACAATTGAAATGGCAACCAAAAACCCTTTGGTATCCATCCTCGAATCAAACATGTTGACGGGGCCCAATTACTCTGATTGGCTTCGGAATCTAAAGAAAGTTTTAGATTCTAAAAAGAGAAGATATGCTCTCTTCGAGGGAGAGCCTTTCGCTGAAGGCGAAGCTCCGACTCGGGCCAAAAGAGAAGCGGTTGCGAAATGGTCTAAAGATAATCTTCAAGCCCGTTGCCTCATGTTGGCCACCATGTCCCCGGACATGCAGAGGTAACACGAGTCAATGGACAATGCTTGGGAGATTTACGACCATCACGAGCAATTGTACCGCCCCAAAGAGCGTGTTCTAAGGTACAACACCTCTAAGGAGCTCTTTCATCTCAGAATGAAACAAGGAACAAGTGTCCATGAGCACGGTCTTAAGTTTCGTGCTTTGAACGAGAAACTGAGCTCCATGGAAATGCCACTGAGTGAAGAACTCGTTATGGATTTGTTGCTCGCATCGCTTCCACCATCATTCAATCCTTTCGTGCTAAACTTCAACATGAATCATCCTCATGCTACTGTAGCTAAGTGGATTAGTCAGCTTGTGACTACTGAAGATACGATCAGGAAGGATCGTAAAGTAATGGTGGCCACTTCCTCTTCTGGGCCTTCTAAAGGCAGAGGGAAGAAAGTTCCCAAGAAGAAGGGGTCTCTTAAACCTGATGGAGGGGTTAAAAAGAGAAAGGCCAGGAAGAGAAAGGATTAGAGAGAGGACGTTTGCCATCATTGTGGCAAGAAAGGGCATTGGAAGAGGAACTGCCAAGAGTATAAGGATACTCTAAAGAAAGGTGCGTTTATTGTTGAAGTAAATCTATATATTGATTCTAATTCTTGGGTACTTGATACCGGCTGTGGAGCTCATATCTGTAATGATGTACAGATGCTAAATGAGGTACGACAGGTTGAAGAAGGAGACTGCGTCTTGAAGGTTGGGAATGGATCAAGCTTTCAAGCTTAAGCCATTGGGACGTGTAGATTAGATTTAGGTGTCTTTACTTTAGTTTTGAACAAAGTCCTTTATGTACCTTCTATTATTCGTAATATCATTTCCATTCCAAAACTTGATTGTGAAGGTTGTGAGACTTTTTCTAGAAATGGAAACTTTTATCTTAAGAAGAATAAAACTTCCGTTTTACTTGGTACATTATCTAATGGACTTCTTTATGAATATACAACAATTAAACAAATGCAAAAGAGATGACAAGATCTCGGCTTCTTTATGGCACGCATGTTTAGGACATATTTCTAAAGATAGGATTACTAAGTTAACTAATTTAGGATCATTCTATGTTAATGAACTTAAAGAGTTAACTCATTATGAATCCTGTCTTAAAGGAAAGATGGCTAAAACTCCCTTTAAAAGTAAAGTGGAACGTGCCACTAAAGTATTGGATTTAATCCATACTGATGTTTGTGGACCACTCAGTGTAAGTACGAAAAACAACCATTAGTATTTCATAACCTTCATAGACGACTTTAGTCATTTTGGTTATGTGTACTTAATGAAGAATAAATCCGAAGCCTTTGAGAAATTCTTGGAGTTTCAAAAGGAGGTTGAGAACCAAACTGGTCACAAGATTAAGACACTTCGATCTGATCGAGGTGGCGAGTTAAGTGACGAATTCCTTAATCATCTCAGAGATAATGGAATTATCTCACAGTGGACTCCTTCGGGAACTCCTCAATTAAATGGAGTTTCGGAGGGAAGAAACAGAACCTTACTCGATATGGTTCATTCCATGATGAGCTTCACTGAATTGCCACCTTCATTCTGAGGTTATGGCTTAGAATCAGCAGTTAAGATTCTGAATCTTGTTCTCTCCAAATCTGTACCCAAAACCCCATTTGAGATGTGGTTTGGCAAAATCCCTAATTATTCTTACTTAACAATTTGGGGTTGTCCTGCTTACATGAAGAGGACAGTGGGAGATAAGCTTGAAGCTAGATCAAGCTTATGCAACTTCGTAGGATATCCTAAGAGTCAATAGGAAATTATTTCTACGATCCTCTTGAACAGAAGGTCTTTGTGTCAAGAAATGCTACTTTTTTTTAGGACTCGTTCCTTAAAGAAAAGAAAGGCAAGATCACAGAACTCGAAGAGGTTCGAAACCAAGGTCCCTCGCCAAGTTTGGAGACTAACGTCTCTCAGCCAATCGCAGAGAGTGATACACGCGAAAATCCTCCTCTAGTAAGACTTTCTGAACGTATTCCTAGACAACCAGAGAGAAGTTATGGTTTTCTCCACCAAACATCTCAAATGGATAATGATCCATTAACATATGAGGAGGCACTGTTAGATTCGGACTCTAAACAGTGGAAAGAGGCAATGAAATCCGAAATGGATTCGATGTACTCTAACCAAGTTTGGATCTTGGTTGATCCACCTGATGGGATCAGGCCCATAGGGTGCAAATGGATATATAAGCGCAAGCTTGGAGTAGATGGAAGCGTGGTAGCCTTTAAAGCAAGATTAGTTGCTAAAGATTTCACTCAAAGACTAGGTGTAGACTTTAATGAAACCTTCTCCCCGATTGCAATGCAAAAATCCATCAGGATATTGCTTGCCATTGTTGCATATTATGACTATGTGATATGGCAAATGGATGTGAAAACTGCCTTTCTCAATAGAGACATTGACAAAGACATTTACATGGAGCAACCCATGGATTTCAAATTCAGTGGGAGCTAACAAACGGTTTGTAAGCTCCAAAGATCAATCTACGGATTGAAACAAGCTTCTAGAAATTGGAACATTCGATTTGATGAAGCAGTCAAATCGTTTGGCTTTATTCAAAATCCGAATGAGTCCTGCGTGTACAAGAAAGAATTGGAAACCTTGGTTCAATTTTTGATACTTTATGTAGATGACATCCTCCTCATTGGGAATGCGAAGGATGACATGAAACTAACAAAGTCTTGGTTATCGAATAAATTTGAGATGAAGGATCTTGGTGATGCATCCTACATTCTCGGTATAAAGATCTATTGGGATAGATCTAAGAGATTGTTAGGATTATCACAGTCGGTTTACATACACAAAGTACTAAAGAGATTTAGTATGGAAGAATACAAACGTGAAAAACTTCCAATGGGCCCGGGAACAGTTCTTTCGAAGAAGCTGTGTCCCAAGACTGAACTTAAAAAGTCCAGGATGTCCAAAATTCCTTATGCATCAGCTATAGGAACCATAATGTATGCGATGTTATGTACTCGACCGGATCCTATGTTCTCTGCCAATCTGACCCTGGTGAAGGTCACTGGACTACCGTAAAGAACATCCTTAAGTACTTGCGAAGAACTAAGGATTTGTTCTTAGTTTACGGATGCCAACAAGATCTTATCATTAGAGGATACTGTGATGCAAGCTTTGCATCAGACATGGATGACTTTAAATCTATGTCAGGATACATATTCTGCCTGAATGGCAGAGCAGTGAGTTGGAAAAGTTCCAAGCAAGCAACCACTGCAGATTCGACCACTGAGGCCGAATACTTAGCTGCAAACGATGTTGCTAAGAAAGTTGTTTGGGTAAGAAACTTCATCCACGAGCTGGGTGTAGTTCCTAGAATTAAAGACCCCGTTACAGTGTTTTGTGACAACACCCGGGCGGTTTGCTCAAGCAAGAGAACCAAGATCTCACCAAAGGACCAAGCACATTTTGAGGAAGTATCACTTAATCCGTGATATCATCAAGAGATGAGATGTGCAAATTGAAAGGGTCACATCGGCAGAGAACATGGCAGATCGACTTACTAAAGCCCTTAGTCAACAGGCTTTCGAAGGACATCTTCAGAAGATGGGTCATAGATTAGCACCTGAGTGGCTTTGACGGGTAAGTGGGAGATTGTTAAGAATAGTGTCCTTAAAGAAGATGTTTACATTACTATTTCCTTGTAAAATCACAAATAGTCTTTGAATAATAAACGAGATGATTTTGTTCATAGGTAATCACTTCTTTATATGCTTATTTATGTCTGTCTGGGTTGACTGTGTTTTGCATGTATTGAACTCCCCTAATCTGATGAGGCCATTAAGAACTTTGACGTTATGGTAACGGCACATGAAATAAGTTCTTAACTCCATAGGCGAGGATTACAAACTTCTCTTAAGTCAATGAGTCCGACAGACAGTGGGAGTGTCGACCTTGACTCGGCTGAGACTTGCTTGTGTGATTTTGTCCTTTTGAAGGATCGCTCAGTTTTATGGAGTGATAAGTGCATACAATGATGCGTTCAGTTTTGTCCTTGATGATTGTTACAAGAACTTCATCACTGAGATGTCCCGCGTGAGAACATTCCTAAATGGGAAAGGAAGTTTCCTGAAACTTCCAGATTAGGGAATATCTCACAGGTCAATGACGTGATTCATTAATTATTAGACTTGAGATTCTGTAATGTCTCATATGAGCTAACTCAAAAGGGTGTCGCCATATAGACACCTAAACCACGGCCTATGTTGGGATTACACAAGTGGCGTATGTAGAATTAATAGAATCTACAGAGGACCTACACTTGTTAAGAATAAGGATGATCGCCTACTGATTGAGTTGTTCGTAGTCCATTAAACATTAAACCATTGGCCAAGGTGGATAAAAGATTAAGACATCTAGAAAATTGGGTTTTCTAGGATTGAGATCGAAATGGATATGAAACGAACTTAACTTTAAAGATCAAGAATATTTGGGCTCTGAGAATATTCCCATGCCTTAGTTCTTGATTGAGAGATGGAGTTGTACGAGGATCGCATTTGACTGATTGTCATTGACTGAAAGGTTCTTCGATTCATTTCGTTATTCGGTTAGGGGTCACACACCTATTGCTAGATTACGGTAGTGTGATCTGTGAAGTGATTAATTAATTTGGGAATTAATTAATTGTTGTCACTGCTTATCGAATAATGAACCTAAAGGGTCACACATAAATGCCAGAACACGAGGGTTATGGTAGGATGTTAATATGATTAACAAACGATCAAAATAGTTGATCGAAACGAAGCAATACACGTGAGCATCGCCACGTGCCAATGACACGTGACTGCCACGTGTCACGCAAGCCTGCATGGCTGCCACGTACCACGTACACGTGGCTGTTGCGTGGCTTCGTCGTGTGGTTTATTTCACACATGAATTCGTTTCTAGAAATTAATTGATTAAATTGTAATTAATTAATTTTAGTCTTTTAATTAATTATTGAATTAATTATTAAGACTATTCTCAAATAAACTTAACCCAATAAATAATTAATTGGGAATTAATTTATTTATTGAATATTGATTTTTAACTTTAGGAAAGTTGAAAAGTCCAACTTCCTATTGTAGGAGAGAGAAGAATATTCTTGCAAGACTTGGAGAACAAGTTGAGAACTTATTTTCTCCCATTAAATAAGTAATTAAATTAGTTAATTAGTGAGCAAGAAAACAATCTAATTGGTTCTTAGAAACCCCAGGGGTTCGAACCAACCTAGTATAAATACTAGGGATGGTGCTTCTCTTATTCTTTAGACCAACACTCACGAAGTGTTATGTTTTTGAGAAAAATAAAAGAAAAGTTTTCAAAGCAAAACCCTAGCCATTAACACAAGCTATAGAACTAGCATTCTCACTTGCTTGATCGTGTTCTAGGATTGGTGTGGATACGCTTTGGAGGCCTTCTACTTTGTAGTCTAAATTGAAGGATCGTTCGACGGACTTTCCGCTTAAAGGGTGTTCTTTAGGCGGTAACGACATCACAAGAAAGCTTCAATTAAAGTGAGCTTCTTGCTATTCTCAATGTTATAGTATGAAAATTGCAAGACAACGAATAAGCTTGTGGAAACATTTTAAACTTCCGTTGCTCAACTCTTTCGTGTTTTCCAACAGGAGAGTGAAGTCTTCTCTTGCTAGACTTAGAGAATAAGTTAAGAACTTATTATTCCAATTAAATTAAATAATTAAATGAGTTAATTAGGGAGCAAGAAAAGAAGCCCACAAGGGTTAGGAGAACCCTAGGGAATTTCGAACCCCATAGTATTTATACAAGGGTGGGTGCTTCTCTTATTTGTTAGACCAACACTCACGAAGTGTTAAGTTTTTGAGAAAAACCAAAAGAAAAGTTTTCAAACAAAAATTATCCTAGCCTTAACACAGGCCACAGAACTAGCATTCTCACTCGCTTCATCGTGTTCTATGTCTGGTGTGGATACGCTTTGGAGGGCTTATACTTTGGAGTCTTATTCGATGGTCGTTCGAGGTATTTCGCTTGAAGGGTGTTCGTTAGGCGGTAACGACATCACTAGAAAGCTTTTATCATTGTAAAACACCCAACGTTACAGTATGAAAATTGCAAGACAACGATTAAACTTTTGGAAAATTTTAAACTTCCGCTGCTTAACTCCTTCGTGTTTTCCAACAGTAGTTTGGTTGGAACTAGTGCACGGGATCACCGTCGGCCCTTGCCTCCCCGGATAGTCACGTGCCCTAAGTTCCTGGGCCCTATTCAATGCTTGCATTCATGTTCTCGCCAAAATCATTAGGTAGGGATACATAAAAGAAAGGCTTTGCATTGGAAATCATTTACTCTTGAAAGACTCGATATATAATAATACTAATTTGGCTTAAAAATTTTCACGTAAGGGATATATCAGGTTAATTTAACTAATAGAAGAGAAACCCATCTTTGAAAGCAAAGAAAGAGCTACAAGAGCCTCAAGGACCGCCCTCGTGTCCGAATGGACCCACATCTATGCAGAAAAGTGAAGGTGTAACGCCCCAATCGAGGGCATCCACGCCTATCCCGAGCTACGGACCTAGTTTGTATATAGAATTGCTATCCATATACCCGCCGAGTACGAAGCAAGCGGTGACAAACGGACATCTTAGCTAGGCGATACTAGACTCACGAAGTGAGTAAACAATCACAAGTATGCGGAAGCTTAAATCATAACATATAAGGTGCATAAATTCATTCATTCAACAACTAAGTGACCGTCACGGTCCAGCACGAAATGCTCAAAGTACGGAATGTAAAATCAACCTAGCGACCAACGCAGTCCAAAACTAGCCTAATAAAAAATCAGACATATTAAGTCCATAATTCCCATAACTAAGCATAAGACATAAGTAACAAAGTATGCTACAAGCATAACGAGTACAAACTAAACCACTTAAACAAGACTCTCAAAAGACTCCGCCTAGCTTGACTCTAAAACGCAACCTGCGGACACGAAGGGTAAAGGAGGTCAGCTCAAAAGGAACCGATGAGGAGAAGTTTACATAAGTAAATAAGAGGCCAATGCAAGCTCAAATCAAACATGTTCATGATCCAAACTCATTTGGAAGACAATGCAAGTTTTATAAAAATCGAATCATGAACCGTACACATAACCGGCTCGGCGAGTTCGAGCACTCCATCCTTTCTCCCAAAAACCAAAACACAATAATCCATCCTTTGCACCATTGATATCGAGGGTGTACGGCCCCGAACATCCTTACCGTATGAAGAGACGGGTCCATGAAACCGGCCTCTCCCTTGCAACCTCAACACCGAAACCTCCTCGGAGTCTTAGTTGGCAAGTTTCTTACATGTGGGGACTTCGAATGAGGACAACCGTCTGCCCTTGCCTTCCGAGAATATCACTCACCTTAGCCCCGAGTGCTAAAATCCAACCAAGCAAGCGTCCTTACGTGGGGCAACAAACCTTGCTACACAACTCTTACGTACATCATATCCGAAACCATTTTGGGTATCTATCCCATACACCAGAACTCAAGTTTGACTTGTAAACCATTTTCCATAAGCAAATATTCAATATACGAGCAAAGCTCACAAAACTTGGCCTATAAAGCCTAAATATACGTTTTCAAAACGGGAGTTCAAAACCAACAAATATGAAAGGCTATGTGTGTCCGTTTTGAAATCGTTTCATATATATATAACTCCTCACCTTTACCGAGAACTTCGAAGGCTAACCACGAGCAACAAGCTACTCGACCGGAGACTCACCACCTAACAAGACAAACGTACTAACAAAGGTAAGACACGACTCAAACCAATTAAGATGACGCACGGCTTCAAGAAAGAGTAAACATGCTCATGAGATGCAATGAATGTCCAAGTATAGCATAAGTTCAGTAATGATGATCAACAACGTCATATAAGTCATATAATAAGCGTTCAAGCCATAAGGTAAGCAAATAACAACATGTGAACCATACTTAGCACAATCTCACACATAATCGAGGCATGTAAGACATTACGATGCAAGAAAATATGATTCCAAGTCATATATATCATATTAGGGGTGTAAGAAGTGCAAAGGAAGTGAAAACAAAGCAAAACGAACAAAATCACAAAAACTCAAAAATTAGACCCGAGAGCACCCAAACGGGCGTTTGGTGTTTCTTTGAAAAGTTCAAACGGGCGTTTGGCCCTGGAAAATCGTCACAGTAGGTTCTCACACGGGGGTTTGGCGTTTCAATGCAATTTTCACACGGGCGTTTGGCATGCTACTGTTGCAAATCGGATTTATGAACATATGCTTGAAAATGGTGGATTTTAGGCTCTAAACACTCCTAAATCATGCTTCCAAGTGTATACGATATGCATAAACAAATTTAAACATCAAATATCATGTTATGAACATTTAGGAAATGAATATGTATCAAAATTCCAACAAATTACAAACATGAACTTCATCTTCTTCACACATTCAAAGCTTCAAACACAAAAATGATGAAATCTCCAATCATGCAAGAAACTTAAGGAAATTAATCACATTCTTCATGAAATTGCTCAAGGAACAAGAATCAATCACCAAATCAAGCTAAAGCACACAAGAAGATGAACATGCAACAATTCTCATGAAAGCTTCAAAGGTCATCAATGGAGGATTCTTCAAACAAGCATGAAATCAAGAAATACTTACATCAAATCGTTCCTAACATCATAAGAATCACATTTCCAACAAGAAATTCGAGTTCAATCCAACACACAAGAACCCTAGTTCAAATTCAAGTTCAAAAGCTTCAAGAACATAAACCCAACAAAGGAGCACATAAACCTTAACTTAAGAGCTGAAAATCGAAAGGAATAGCTTGTCTTCTAATCTCGAATTCCCAGCTTCAATCTCCACTCATGTCTCTTGAAAATGGCTTGAAGTGTTCTTGGAAGAATATGGATAGTCTTGAGAGAAAAGTGAAGGAGAAAAGGGTTTGAATCTTGCAAATAACGTAATATGAGTCTCAAGGTGTTAAAATCTGATTTTTGTTATTTGGGTCAGCTATTAGGGTCACGAACCAGGTCAATTGGAGCTGGTCTGGAGTGAAATTGGGTCTCAAATTGGGCTAAATTGGGAATTGGGTCATAAGTCTTATAAAAAGGTTAACTTTCATAAAATGGCCATAACTTCTTCGTCCGAACTCCAAATCGAGTGATTCAAGAACCCACGAACTCATAATCGAATTATCTACTAAATTCAACAAGTTCTACCCAGTTTCAGGCTTAGAAAATAAATTTACCTTTTAGTCCCTAAATTATGCTTTAATATCCAAATAAGCACATTGTTTTGTTTAAGCATAAAGCATGCTATCAAAGCTCAATAAGAACAATACGAGCACATAATTAACACATCAATTAGTCACGTATTTCATACAACTCATATATTCCACATAAGTTTAAGCATAACGGTCAATTCAGGCATATTATTCACATAATTCATGCAAAGAAAAGTAAATCGTTCACTCTTGTAACAGGCTCACCTTGATCGAGAAACGGGGCATCACAACCTCCCCTCCCTAAAGTAATCTGGTCCCCAGATTCACCATCGGAGAACAACTCAGGATGAAAACTTCGCATCTTCTCTTCCGTTTCCCATGTTGCTTCTTCGGACTTAAGATCCTTTCAAAGTACCTTAACCAACGGAATTTGTCGATTCCTCAATTCTTGAACCTTCCTATCCAAGATCTTTGCCGGTTGTTGCTTAAATGTTAAGTCCATATCCAATTGTGCCTTTTCAATCGGCATAGTTTCCATCGCATTCCGAAAATACTTCCTCAATTGTGACACATGAAACACGTTGTGAATTCCCGTGAGATTCGGAGGTAGATCCAAGCGATAAGCAACTTCTCCAATACGTTCCACAATCTCAAACGGACCAATGAACCTCGGATTCAACTTACCACCCTTTCCAATTCGTGAAAAAGCCCTTTCTCGGTGTTGCCTTCAAGAAAACCCGATCACCCACTTCGAATTCCAAATCTTTCCTTATCCGATCGGCATAACTCTTTTGCCGGTCTTGTGCCGCTTTCATGTGTTGCTTAATCTTTTCCACTTTCTCAATTGCTCCCTTAATCAAATCGGGTTCGGTGCCTCGCTCCAAACCGTTTTCCTCGGTCCATTTCCATTCCTCAAGATCCCAATAGAGAGCGGACCTACACTTACGGCCATACAAAGCTTCATACGGTGCCATCTTGATCGAAGATTGGTAACTATTGTTGTAGGTGAATTCGATCAAAGTCAATTCCTTATCCCACTCATTCGAAAAGTCTAATATACAAGCCCTTAATAAATCCTCAAGAAACTTAATTACCCGTTCGGATTGTCCATCGGTTTGCGGGTGAAATGCGGTACTAAAACTTAACTTCGTACCCCATAATCTGTTAAGAACCTTCCACAACTTAGAAGTGAAACGAGGATCTCTATCCAAAATGATACTAGCGGGTATCCCATGTAATCATACAATTTCTCGATGATACAACTCCGCTAATTTCTCCACTTTATCGGTCGATCGAATCGGTAGAAAGTGTGCAGATTTGGTGAGGCGATCCACGATAACCCAAATCCCATCAAATCCCTTTCAAACCTTCGGAAGCCCGGTCACGAAATCCATGGTGACTTGTTCCCATTTCCACTCGGGTATTGGTATCGGTTGCAACTTACCCGTCGGTAATTGATGTTCGGCCTTAACTTGTTGACAAACCCGGCATCTCTTGACAAAGTTAGCCACATCTCGTTTCATTCCATGCCACCAAAAGTACTTCTTAAGATCCTGGTACATCTTGTTGCCACCCGGATGCATCGGATAAACAGTCCTATGTGCTTCCTCAAGCACTATCGTTTGCAATCCATCCGGTATACATACTCGGCCCTTGTACCTAAAGATCCTCAAATCATCGAATCCAAACTTAGACTTCGGATTAGCTCTTGCCCAAACCACTTGTCTTTGAATCCACTCATCCTTTGATTGAGCATCTAGGATTCGTTGCCTCAAATCTGGTTTTATAGTGATGTTAGCCAACCTCGATTGTGAAACAAGGATCTCGGCTTCACCCTTTCCTGAAACGACCTTAAGATTAGCAATCTTTGCTTTCCGACTCAAGGCATCCGCAACTACATTCGCCTTCCCCGGATGATATTGTATGGCACAATCGTAATCTTCCAAGAATTCCATCTACAGACGTTGTCTCATGTTTAAATCCTTTTGTGAGAACAAGTAACGGAGACTCTTGTGATACGTGAACACCTCAAACTTAATTTCATAGAGATAGTGTCGCCATTTGGCTAAGGCGAATATTACTGCGGCCAACTCAAGATTGTGTGTCGGGTAATTCTGCTCGTGCTCTTTCAATTCCCTCGAAGCATAAGCAATCACTCGACCATTTTGCATAAGCACACATCCCAATCCTTCCTTGGATGCATCGGTGTAAACTGAAAACCTATCCGAACCTTCCGGTAAAGTCAACACCGGAGCGGTTGTCAATTTCTCCTTAAGCACACAGAAGCTCTCTTCACAAGCTTCATCCCACACAAACTTTGTTTCCTTCTTAGTTAATCGTGTGACAGGTGCGGCAATCTTAGAAAAATCCTTGACGAATCGGCGGTAATAACCTGCTAAGCCGAGAAAACTCCTTACTTCCGACACATTCTTTGTAACACCCGAGCGTAAGGTGTCACATCCCCCGCACCGAGACCCGACCCGAATATGAAATGAACGATCCATACCCGAGCTAAATCACGGCGAACGGGGACAAACACACACTCTATGCTAGGCGGGCTAACCCTTAACCAAACGACTCAGAGAAAATCAATAAAGCGGAAGCAATAAACGAGCAAAGCATATCATATATATACCACGAGCATCCAAGCTCCAAAATATAATTCATATACATCAATGCAAGCCATCACGGCCCAAAACATATGTACGCTCCAATAAAATATCCATATACAATAATCAAAAGTGTGAGATGTAAGTGTAAGACCAAAGTATAGAGCTAGAGACGAATGCAAGGCCTAGGACTCGTATTCCCGCCTAGCTCTCTCGACACCTGCACCAAACAGCTGAAAACCAAACGGGTTCAGTCCAAAAGGGACTGGTGGGTATAAAACAGGGCATAGATATAATATATGACAGTAATTAAACAGTCACATGCAAGCTATAATCCCAAATGAGGTTTTAAAGTCTTTCCCAAGTGGGTGAAAAGAATCATCAAAAGGGATTATAACGAATCATTAACATTAGGTCATTATTGGCCCGGCGAGTGGGCGTGCATTATCTCCAACCAACACCTTGTGTAAACCATTTAAACATTCATTCATTTATTCTTATCATGCAATCAATCTTTTGTGCACATTCATTAACATTTACTCCTTCTTCCTCCGGTTTGGTGGTGGGTTTGCAAGGCCCGACCACCCATTCATTGACCAAAAGGGGTTACATGACTCCCCAGATGGCACTCAGCTCCCTTTCCCCGCCAATCTCCTGGCGAGGTCCGGTACCGCTGTTCAAAAATGGGAACTAGTGTGAGGGATCACCGTCAGCCCATGCTTCCTCGGATAGCCACTCACACCAAGAACCCCAGGCCCCAATCAGTGCAATCAATCAATCAATACTCGCCAAAACATTTGGTAGGGTTCAAGAAATAAGGGCTTTACGTTTGCAATCGTTTACTCGATAAAAGACTCAATATATATATATATACCATATCGCTTTGGCTTAAAGCTTTTCACATAGGGGGATATATCGGGTCGTTTTATCTAAGTAGTAGAGAAACCCACCTTGTACCGACAAAAGAAGATACGATAGCCTCAAGGATTGGCCTCGTCTCCCACGGGATCAAAATCTGTGCAACAAAGGTAAAGTGAGACTCAATATGACCAAACAAGACGCTCGGCAACGCAATGATCATGATATGAATGTATAAAAGATTAAATTATGTTATGGAAATGTTCATGTGCACTATTAATACATTTTATTTAAATCATATAATCAAAGTATACAAATTAAATCATATTCAAGTTGGAACAAACAATTACATACACTTAATTAAATCAAATAACACTTAATACATAACCAAAGTATACAACCACATGCATGTACAGTAGCATGCAAACGAAATGCATGAGAAACAGAGTGTGACATTCTTCGATTGCTCCCAAAGAGAAACTGTTTCTATCTTAGAAGGATCCACTGAAATCCCATCACCGGAAATAATATGTCCCAAGAATGATACCCGATCAATCCAGAAATCACATTTGCTAAACTTGGCATACAACTTGTGTTCACGTAGCTTCTCAAGTACCAAACGCACATGTAGAGCGTGTTCCTCAACCGACTTAGAGAAAACCAAGATTTCGTCAATGAATATAACAACGAACTTATCCAAGAACTCCTTAAAAACACGGTGCATTAAATCCATAAAAGCTGCGGTGCGTTGGTTAGTCTGAAGGGCATCACAACGAACTCATAGTGTCCGTATCTCGTGCTCAAGCCCGTCTTCGGTATATCCGACTCCTTAATCCTTAGTTGATAGTATCCTTGTCGGAGATTGAGCTTCGAATATACGTTCGAACCTTGCAATAAGTCGAACAACTCTTCGATGTGCGGGAGGGGATACTTATTCTTCACCGTCATCCTATTCAACTCCCGATAGTCTATGCACATACGAAGTATCCCATCCTTCTTCTTCATGAACAACACCGGAGCACCCCAAGGTGAAGTACTTGGCCGTACAAACCCACACGCCAATAACTCGTCTAGTTGAGTTTTAAGTTCCTTGAGTTCGGTGGGAGCCATTCTATACGGTGTCTTCGAGAACGGCTCGGCCTCTTGGAATAGATCAATAACAAATTCTATCTCTCTTTCCGGTGGCAAAGTCCCCAAACTTTTCGGAAAGACATCGGGGAACTCATTTGCCACTTTAGTCTCTTCGAGCTTAGCTTGATCCTTAGGCCGGTTTAACACATACGCCACATACCCGGTAGCTCCATCACGAATGAGCTTCTTAGCTTCCATCAAACAAATAAACGGACTCCCACGAACACTCGAACCCGTAATCACACCGGTACCCAACTCAACCTTCTTCCCAAAACAGTCCATCTTCGCCCGATGCGTATACAACCAATCCATACAGAGTATCACGTCGTACTTCTTCATCAGAATAGCAATCAAATTCGTCGGGTAAACGCGTCCCTCAATACTCACCGGATAATTACGGTACAAGAAATCAGTTCTAATCATACCACCCAAAGGATAACGCACAATATAAAGCATAGAATCACTCGCAAGAGGCAAATTTAACATAGTAGTCATAGTAGGAGTAACAAACGAATGAGATGCACCCGGATCATATAATGCATGTATGGGAATGTCATGTATGTGGAGTGTACCTTCCACCACGGCGGTAGGGTCGATCTCGGCATTCTCTTGCTCCCCATCCAAGGCATAAGCACGTGCATGTGCCACGGGTCTTGCCTCATTACCCGAACCATGAAGTCTAGGTTGATCACAATTCCTCACCAAGTGCTTAGTGCTGCCACAGTTGAAGCATTTACCATGCTTCTACCAACAATTATCCCCGGAGTGTGAAGTACCCCCACAATGAGTACATGGCTCCCTCTTCTTAGTAGTTGGAGGAGTTTGCTTCCCCTTTCCTTTGTTGCCGATAAAACGACCCCTAGAAGATGGTTGTGGTGACTTAGAGAATGATTATGGAGTTGTCCTATTAAATCCCGAACCGGAACCCATAACACCCTTCTTAGTTCCAAGCCTTTGTTCTTCCGCTTCCACTTTCAAAGCTAACCCGGTAGCATCAGCCCAATTATCAATGTGCACCGGAGCCAAAGATCTTAAAATCTCTCCACGAAGTTGTAACGGCCCAAAACAGGGCCTGGAAGAAAACGGTAAACTAAGGGCATTGGTAAAGCGTTTATAGACCGTGATGGAACTTTATAAACCTTCATGCATTACATTCTTACATGAACTTTGTGCTCATATGTGATCTGACATGTTTTAAAGGGGAATTCTTGACATCCGATACAGTTTACCATTCATTTCCCAAGCCAATATTACCCAATGCTTCAATGGAACCCTATAGGTTCATATCACATGTTTTCCTATCCTTTGAACTTGTTTTCCAAGATCCGGAAACCTTTCTTGAACCATAAGGGCATTTTGGGAACTTACCGACCAAAGTTACTATTCATCTAAAAATGAGCTTTTGATTCTGATATCTTTTCCTACCCAAGTTTATAATCAAATCGATCCTTGAGTCGAGACAAGTCTATTGAAATCATTCTTGACTTGAAAATCTGTTCCGAACTTCGTTTTATTGAAAATGTTTACGAAAACCCTAGTTCACTATTTCTACTACGAACGGTTTTCATTCGGAAAATGTTTTCCCTTCGGATTTGCACTACATGAGTTATTTCAAGATTTTTCAGATGTTTTATAGCCCTTGATTCAAACCCTAGCTTGAAACTTTGAAGCGTACGCTTGTACGTAAGAATTCACTATTCATTCTACGTTTTCAACTTTCTATCGATAAAACGTTTTATAGTCGATATTGGATTCAAAACGCTTCTCGATTTATTTCTTGAATTTTGGAAACAATCCGGACTCGAAAATCACTCTCGAAAGTCGTTTTTCACTCGTGTTGAGTTTCGGGTTCAAAACTTTTATGCACTAAAACTAATGTATCTTTCAAACGGTAAATCCGATTTCGACGTATGAGTATGCGTTTCGAAGCTAATTTTTTCCCGGACGGAATGGTTGTCTTTCCAGACACTCACCTTCACATTTTGGAGCTGAAATTACCAAAATACCCCCCAGCAGTCCCATTTTAGCTTCAAGAACATGAACTAGCTTGTCTTTAACCTAGATCACACTTGCTTATAATAACATGAACTTGAAACTATAGGTTATAATCGAGATCATAATTGAATTAGGGTGTGTGCATGCCGTGTGCGTGTGAGTGTGCTCGTGTGTGTGCATGAGTGTGTGTTTAGTGTATGGGTTTGACCCGACCCTATGACCCGATAAGTGAATAGTAACCTATGAATAGTAATCGGGAATAGTAACTGTGAATAGTGCTTTTGAATAGTAAAAGTGAATTAAAACTTGTGCTTTCTTAATAGACATTTGAACCTACGGTTTCCATATCCAGGGTCTAAAATGTGTTTTCTTTCGAGAACTTGTTTTATAACCCTAAGGTATACGTTTAGGATTCATAATTTGATTAATTCCTAATCGGTTATACTTAGATCATAGTCCCATGTTAATGATAACTCACTTTAAGGATTCCTTTGTGTCTTATCCTTCTCTAATACCTTAAATGGTATTACTCTCTTGTTATTACATGTTTTGTACTTGTTTTATATGTTTATGTGCATCGTTATAGAAGTGTATCTTAGTTCTTAAGCTCACCTTAGTACACACTTACAGGAGTTAAGGTTGAGCACTGGAATCCCCAGGGCACTGCATAGTCTATCCTACCTACTGTTATTAATAGGTGAGGTTATAAATGTTTTCAACTGGAACCATGAATACTTAAGGATTCAATTGTTTTGAAACTCAAAGCCTAGTGCTTTACATTCTTGTTTTGAAATACCCTTTACAGGGATGGTTCTTCAAAGAACCCAATCGTATTAGTTATTCATTGATCAAAGGCACATGTTTTTAAAGTATAGCATCAATGGTTCATGTTTTCAAAGTAATGCATCAATGGTTCATGTTTTCAAAGTATTGCATCAATGGTTCAACGGTTCAATGCATATGTTCAATGGCTTATACATTCGGATTTATTCTGCATGTCATCAATGGTGCAAGCAATCAATGGTTAATGGTATGGGCCCGACGGTTATGTGTAGAGGTGATGTTCGGGAGGTGAGCACCAACGACGTCACTAATACCGGTTGCCACACTAGGCGATTGATACCGACTTTAATCAGGAGGTTTGGTTAAGTCAGGACAATTATCGAGAATGGACCGCAAATCTATTGCCAAATCAATGGTTAATGGTCACCTAGGGGTCGCTCCCCGAAGTGAAACTTGGTGGAGGATGGTGCATGTGTGTATGTGTTAGGGTGTTGTTGATCTCGGTCCGACACCCTATTAGTGGTCATGTTTTCTGGAGTAAGGATGGAGAAGCCTAGCTTGTGGGCATCAATGTTTTCATAAAGTTGGTTCATATCTTGCAAAGTTGTTCCCTACCCTTATCCCGTTTTATGAAAATCATATGAACCAAATCATAGCATATGTGTGCGTGTGTGACAGCATTCATGAAAGTGTTTTGAAAACTCGCATTTCTTATAACATTGCATCAAAGGGTTTTATCACTTGAACTTTTTCTTAAGTTCTTCATTAAAGCTTTACATTAAAGGTTTTACCTTATGAACATTACTTCAAACGTTTACTTTAATTACTTTCTTTTAAAGATATCCCTCACTTAGTCACTTTGACTAATACCTCTACCTGTTTTCTGGCCTCATGGTTTCAGGTCTTGCAGCCGCAGTCTAGAGGTATCTTGAAGCTCTATAGTGTTCATTTTGTTTGAGTCAGGACTTTACTTTATTAATCTATTTTGTGCCCTGCATATGTTATATGGCTGCATTGACACCTTGCTTTAGTGCTTTTGTAATAATCCTTCTGCTACTTGGATACTGCTACAATTGCTATCATATGCTACCGTGATAATGTTCTATTGATATAGTAATGTTAATAGTCTCTTCTGCTTAACGATCAGTACTTGCTTGTTTATATGCCATCACGCACATGTTTTGAAAAGTTTTAAAATACTTTGATTTTCCGCTGCATAAGCCACATAGTTAAACACTATTATTGTTACTCGTTAATGTACATGCCGTTCATTGGGGTATTTCTTGAGTGATGGCTCACATCATTACTTGAGGGGTGCTTCAGTGCGGGGGTTGGGGTGCCGCTCTCTACCAGCAAAGTGGGGGCGCTACAGCCTGAAGTGGTATCAGAGCGCCAGGTTAAGTAAGAAGAGACTTGACCTGGATTGCTCACATCATGGAAGATTGTTTGGAGTTTCATGGTTCTATCTCTGGTGTTTATAATCGTGGTATCTCCTGTATAGCCATGGTAGTTCAGCCGTATTGTGACCCGAATCAGCAGCAGATGGATGGAACCTTTTTCAAGCAGCTTGAGGCTCCACGCACTATGCTTGTTTCTAACTGAGGAGGTACTCGTTTCTATACTTGGCATCAACCAAAGAACAGAGGTAGGACTAAGAGCAGTCTAATGGAGGTAATGATGGATCTGATGATGATGAGGCTGATCTAGCAGGGCATGGGCAGGATTATTTTGGCGAAGGGGATGTATAGCTATGGTAGAAGATCCCCGAATTTTGGCACCACATATGATGGATTTCAGACGACATGCAACCACAAGAGGTATTTTGCAATTGGTTTGGATGAATAGTAAGGCCTGAATGGGAGTTAACTCGATGGTATCGGGTCCTTCTCATATTAAATTTTGTTTAAAAATGTGGCCTAATGTAGAAAAAATTTCCAAACCTTACACGTTTATGACAATTCGGCTTTATGTTTGATATCTGTTTACTGCTTTCCATAAGTATCATTGCATGAGTCTTAGAGTTGCTTCAAGATACCATTAGGGCCGTTATAGGATCATGCCATTTCATTTATTGTTATCATACTTGATATGTTATACATGTTCATGAATTGTCAATGGTAATGGGTAATGGATAATGGAATAATGGATCAATGTTGATATGTTGTTCATGCTTATAAGTTGCTCTTGCCTATCTGGTA
Source organism: Lantana camara (assembly GCA_037501455.1). NCBI lineage: Eukaryota > Viridiplantae > Streptophyta > Magnoliopsida > Lamiales > Verbenaceae > Lantana > Lantana camara. The sequence continues at coordinate 41,999,817 of CM074865.1, forward strand.
ATGTGATAATGGATTATTGTTGATATCTTGCTGTGGGAATGTCTTATTCTCATGATTATATGTGACTACGTGGAAATGTGAATACGTAGTTACCAATTATGTGAATCATCTTTAATGTCATGCATTATACACATGTCTAAATGCTTGAAACTTCAGTATCATCATGCCACCAAGAAGAGCACCACGTAATCGCGTACTGCCACCGCCACCCTAAAGAGAAGTCACACCACAACGGGAACTTACACCGCCAAGGGATGTTACGCCACCACCTCCTTGAAGGGAGGAAGTTCCAGATTTAGCTGATGTGTTGCGACAATTCGTGAGGGCTTACAATTCTCCTAATGGGAAAACACTAGAAAAGTTTCTAAGGATGAACCCGCCTAAGTTTTACGGCGAACCCAACGACTTGAAGGCTGAAAATTGGTTAACTAGTCTCGAAAAGATCTTTGAAGCTATGGATATCAACCCTGAAGATCATGAACGAGTTCAGTATGCTGCATTTCTGATGGAAGGAGTGGCGTTTAACTGGTGGAGGCATACTCAACATATGTGGATTGAGAACAACGTTGATGGAAACTGGACTGAGTTTGTGAAGGAGTTTCAGCAGAACTACACTCCTCAGGTAACACGTGATGCAAGAGAAGCTGAATTTATGAGTTTAGTTTAGGGAACTATGAATGTGATGGAGTATGAGGCTAGGTTTGTGAGGCTAATCAAGTATGCGCCTCATATTCTAAATGATGAGCGTCGCAAGACGAAGAGGTTTATTGATGGACTGAAGCCCGAACTTCGGTTGGCACTTGCTTCTTTGGACGACGAGACCTACACTAGAACAATTGAAAGAGCATTGAAGGTCGAAGCAGCCCATAAGGACATCTGGATGACCATTAGTCGTCAAGAGCCTTGTAACCCTAAGACTTTTCAAGGAATAAAGCGACCTGCCGGATCCTCCTTTCAGGGAAACGGGAAGAAACCAATGATGGCACCGCAACAACAACAAAGGGCACCCTAGCAGTATGAAACACCTCAGCCCACTCAAGAGGAGATAGTCTGTGACTACTGTAGCCGTAAAGGACACACTGAGGAAAATTATCGTAAGAAGAATGGTCAGTGTTATTGGTGTGGTTCCCCTGAGCATATACGAGAACATTGTCCTACCAGGATTAAAAGATTTGGGGTTCAAGACAAGGGTAAAGCGGTGGTGGGTACGACGAGCACACCAGTGGTTAAAGGCAGAGCATATGCAATGGATGGTAATGAGGAGGTTGATCCTTCGTCTGATGTGGAAGGTACTGTGCACATTCTTAACACGCCAGTTAAGGTCTTATATGACCCTGGTGCCATGCATTTTCATTGCATCTAATTTATGTGCACATTTACTATTTCCACTTGAATAATTGTCATATGAAATTCGAAGTAAGTTCTCCTTTGGGGACTTACCTCGTTACGGATCAAGTATATAAACGCTGCCCTATATGCGCTGGTAATCGCTACTACCCTTCAGATTCCATTGAGTTACCTATGACGAGATATGGAATTATCCTTGGAATGGATTGGTTGCTTAAGTACCGTGTTAATCTGGATTGTTACAAGAAGGAAGTCATCTTGGAAGAGTTGAGAAAACAATTGGACGACATTTTGGTGCTCTTAAAGACACTAGAGGAGCAAACCGAGCATATCCAAATTGTGCTGAGCACTTTGCTGGATCACAATCTATATGCCAAGTTCAGCAAATGCGAGTTTTGGCTAGAAAGAGTTACACTTCTCGGATACATCATTTTTGAAATCGGAGTTGAAGCAGATCCATCAAAGTCGAAGTAGTGATGGAGTGGAAGATACCAAAGAACCCTACCGAAGTACAAAGCTTTCTCGGACTAGCGAGTTACTATAGATAGAAGAGTTACACTAATAGAAGAAGGAGAGATTTAGAATTCACTGTGGGCAAAAGAGTGTTCTTGAAAGCATCGCCAAAGAAATGGTCTACTCGAGTTTGCAAAGCTTCGCAAGTGCTTTTTGGATGAGAAAAGATGGTATCGGCGGAAGAATTACCGAAAGAACCAAACTTGACTTATATGTTGAAACCGGTGAAGATCTTAGATACAAGGTTCCAGGAGTTAAGAAATAAGAAGATTCCTTTGGAAGGGACATGGTACAGAAGAGGCAATGTGGGAAACAGAGGATAAGATGCAGAAACATTACCCTGAACTGTTTGCAGAAGAATCTGAGGACAGATTCTCCTTAAGGAGGGGTGATTGTAACAGCCCAAAACAGGGCCTGGAAGAAAACGGTAAACTAAGGGCATTGGTAAAGCGTTTATAGACCGTGATCCAACTTTATAAACCTTCATGCATTGTATTCTTACCTGAACTTTGTGCTCATATGTGATCTGACATGTTTTAAGGGGGAATTCTTGACATCCGATACAGTTTACTATTCATTTCCCAAGCCTATATTACCCAATGCTTCAATGGAACCCTATAGGTTCATATGACATGTTTTCCTATCCTTTGAACTTGTTTTCCAAGATCCGGAAACCTTTCTTGAACCATAAGGGCATTTTGGGAACTTACCGACCAAAGTTACTATTCATCTAAAAATGAGCTTTTGATTCTGATATCTTTTCCTACCCAACTTTATAGTCAAATCCATCCTTGAGTCGAGACGAGTCAATTGAAATCATTCTTGACTTGAAAATCTATTCCGAACTTCGTTTTATTGAAAATGTTTACGAAAACCCTAGTTCACTATTTCTACTACGAACGGTTTTCATTCGGAAAATGTTTTCCCTTCGGATTTGCACTACATGAGTTATTTTAAGATTTTTGAGATGTTTTATAGCCCTTGATTCAAACCCTAGCTTGAAATTTTGAAGCGTACACTTGTATATAAGAATTCACTATTCATTCTACGTTTTCAACTTTCTATCGGTAAAACGTTTTATAGTCTATATTGGATTCAAAACGCTTCTCGATTTATTTCTTGAATTTTGGAAACAATCTAGACTCGAAAATCACTCTCGAAAGTCGTTTTTCACTCGTGTTGAGTTTCGGGTTCAAAACTTTTATTCACTAAAACTAATGTATCTTTCAAACGGTAAATCCGATTTCGACGTATGAATATGCGTATCGAAGCTAATTTTTTCCCGGGCGGAATGGTTATATTTCCAGACATGCACCTTCACGTTTTGGAGCTGAAATTACCAAAATACCCCCCAGCAGTCCCATTTTAGCTTCAAGAACAAAGTTAGCTTCCAAGAGAAGTTTTACCATTTTGCTCTCCTACCCTTACCTATACTTTTATTACAAGGTGAGGGGCTTCCCAACAACTATAAATAGAGCCCTCATGCCATTGAATTCCTTGCTCATATGTTGTGTTAACAACTCCCTTTCTTTCTCTCCGTCTCCCCCTCTTGCCGTCCCCCCCCCCCCCCCCTGTTAGCTAGGTTAGTTGTTTTATTTTATGCTTTAGTTTATGTTATGTTTTAGTTTAGTTTATGTTTTTTATGTTATGGTATGTTTATATTATGTTTAGGTTGGGTCTTAGGGTCTTCCCTAAGACATATAGGATTTTATTTTATGCATTTATTATATAGTTTTTATGATATGTGTGTTAGAAGTGAATTATGATTTAATTGTTTAGTATATGCTATGAAATGTTATGAATTGCTTTAGTATATGGTATGATCATGTTATGGAGCTATTATATGATGATAATTGATGCATGTTTATGATATTTTAATTATGTTCAAGCATGTTAGGCAATGGAATAGTAACCTATGATCAATTATATCATAACTTGTTACATGTTACGATATGGTCTCAATCGATGAATGTTACATGATTAATGGTCTTGATATGCTATGACTTATGTCTATGATATGTTATTACATTGTTACAATGTTACATGACTCATATGTTATGACTTGAGCTTATGATATGATATGGATTAATGGAATAGTACTTGATCATATGTTATACACTTTGATAGTGTCACATGTTATAACCTAAGATAGAATAGTGTTTAATAACTTGATGTTATGCTTTAATTAGACCTCTTAACCATAGGTTATGCCTTTAACCTAGATCACACTTGCATATAATAACATGAACTTGAAACTATAGGTTATAATCGAGATCATAATTGAATTAGGGTGTGTGCATGCCGTGTGCGTGTGAGTGTGCTCGTGTGTGTGCATGAGTGTGTGTTTAGTGTGTGGGTTTGACCCGACCCTTTGACCCGATAAGTGAATAGTAACCTGTGAATAGTAACCCATGAATAGTAATCTGGAATAGTAACTGTGAATAGTGCTTTTGAATAGTAAAAGTGAATTAAAACTTGTGCTTTCTTAATAGACATTTGCACCTAGGGTTTCCATATCCAGGGTCTAAAATGTGTTTTCAAAATGTGTTTTCTTTCGAGAACTTGTTTTATAACCCTAACGTATACGTTTAGGATTCATAATTTGATTAATTCCTAATCGGTTATACTTAGATCATAGTCCCACGTTAATGATAACTCACTTTAAGGATTCCTTTGTGTCTTATCCTTCTCTAATACCTTAAATGGTATTACTCTCTTGTTATTACATGTTTTGTACTTGTTTTATATGTTTATGTGCATCGTTATAGAAGTGTGTCTTAGTTCCTAAGCTCACCTTAGTACACACTTACAGGAGTTAAGGTTGAGCTCTGGAATCCCCAGGGCACTGCATAATCTATCCTACCTACTGTTATTAATAGGTGAGGTTACAAATGTTTTCAACTGGAACCATGAATACTTAAGGATTCAATTGTTTTGAAACTCAAAGCCTAGTGCTTTACATTCTTGTTTTGAGATACCCTTTATAGGGATGATTCTTCAAAGAACCCAATCGTATTAGTTATTCATTGATCAAAGGCACATGTTTTTAAAGTATAGCATCAATGGTTCATGTTTTCAAAGTAATGCATTAATGGTTCATGTTTTCAAAGTAATGCATCAATGGTTCATGTTTTCAAAGTATTGCATCAATGGTTCAATGGTTCAATGCATATGTTCAATGGTACATACATTCGGATTTATTCTGGATGTCATCAATGGTGCAAGCAATCAATGGTTAATGGTATGGGCCCGGCGGTTATGTTTAGAGGTGATGTTCGGGAGGTGAGCACCAACGACATCACTAATACCGGCCGCCACACTAGGCGATTGATACCGACTTTAATCAGGAGGTTTGGTTAAGTCAGGACAATTGTCGGGAATGGGCCACAAATCTATTCCCAAATCAATGGTTAATGGTCACCTAGGGGTCGCTCCCCGAAGTGAAACTTGGTGGAGGATGGTACATGTGTGTATGTGTTAGGGTGTTGTTGATCTCGGTCCGACACCCTATTAATGGTCATGTTTTCTGGAGTAAGGATGGAGAAGCCTAGCTTGCGGGCATCAATGTTTTCATAAAGTTGGTTCATATCTTGAAAAGTTGTTCCTACCCTTATCCCGTTTTATGAAAATCATATGAACCAAATCATAGCATATGTGTGCGTGTGTGACAGCATTCATGAAAGTGTTTTGAAAACTCCCATTTCTTATAGCATTGCATCAAAGGGTTTTATCACTTGAACTTATTCTTAAGTTCTTCATTAAAGCTTTGCATTAAAGGTTTTACCTTATGAACATTACTTCAAACGTTTACTTTAAGTACTTTCTTTTAAAGATATCCCTCACTTAGTCACTTTGACTAATACCTCTACCTGTTTTCTGGCCTCATGGTTTCAGGTCTTGCAGCCGCAGCCTAGAGGTATCTTGAAGCTCTAGAGTGTTCATTTTGTTTGAGTCAGGACTTTACTTTATTAATCTATTTTGTGTCCTGCATATGTTATATGGCTGCATTGACACCTTGCTTTAATGCTTTTGTAATAATCCTTTTGCTACTTGGATACTGCTACAATTGCTATCATATGCTCCCGTGATAATGTTCAATTGATATAGTAATGTTAATAGTCTCTTCTGCTTAACGATCAGTACTTGCTTGTTTATATGCCATCACGCACATGTTTTGAAAAGTTTTAAAGTACTTTAATTTTCCGCTGCATAAGCCACATAGTTAAACACTATTATTGTTACTCGTTAATGTACATGCCGTTCGCTGGGGTATTTCTTGAGTGATGGCTCACACCATTACTTGAGGGGTGCTTCAGTGCGGGGGTTGGGGCGCCGCTCTCTACCAGCAAAGTGGGGGCGCTATAGAAGTCCTTCCACAAACTTCTCACACTTGCGGTCTTCCTCATCGGTAATATGAGGTGCATATGGAGACAATCGGTTGAACTCGGCAATGTACTCGGTCACGGACATATTCCCTTGCTCCAAATTCGTGGATTCCCTCTCACGGCACTTCCTTGCTTGTTTCGGTATGTAGTGTGCCCGAAAATCTCTTGCAAACATCTCCCAAGTAACATTATCTTCACCAACCCCAAGGAGGGACATGGTGTTACGCCACCAATTATAAGCCTCATCACGAAGAAGATCGATAACACACAAAGCCTTCTCCGTTTCGGTACAAGTAACAACCCGGAAAATCCTCTCATTGGTAGTGATCCAACACTCCACTTTCAAATCATCCGTAGTACCCAAAAATATAGGTGGACGGCGCCTACTAAATCGGTCATAAACACTCTCAACCGGAACCGGTGGTGGAGGAGGTGCCGGGGAGGTGCTTGCGCGGCTTGTTGAGCGGCTTGTTGTGCATTCACGGCTTGCACAAACTGAGTCATAAGACCCATAAGATCCGCTGCGTTAGGTAGAGGCGGCGGTGGAGGTGGATTCGGATTATTCCCCGGAAGATCTTGCTCATTTCCACGAGCCAGAGAACGGTCATGACGACGTGGAGGCATCCTACACAATTCAATCATGTATGCATGTTGGTTAGCCATATGCTCATGTCACGTAATATCAAGTAAGAAATACAACTACATGAATTTAAAACAAGAATTAACAAGATATAAGTAACATAGAGTCATATACGAAAGCGGAATAAATAAACACGAAAGCACAATATCCCTATGCCGTACGACCTAGACGACTCGAGACGACTCAAGAGCCCGGTTTTGAACCTTTAGCTCTGATACCAACCAAATAGAGGTGCAACGCCCCAATCGAGGGCATCCACGCCTATCCCGCGCTACGGACCTAGCTTGTATATAGAATTGCTATCCATATACCCGCCGAGTACGAAGCAAGCGGTGACAAACGGACACCCTAGCTAGGCGGTACTAGACTCACGAAGCGAGTAAACAATCACAAGTATGCGGAAGCTTAAATCATAACATATCAAGTGCATAAATTCATTCATTCAACAACTAAGTGACCGTCACGGTCCAGCACGAAATGCTCAAAGTACGGAATGTAAAATCAACCTAGTGACCAACACGGTCCAAAACTAGCATAATAAAACATCATAAATATTAAGTCCATAATTCCCATAACTAAGCATAAGACATAAGTAACAAAGTATGCTACAAGCATAATGAGTACAAACTAGATCACTTAAACAAGACTCTCAAAAGACTCCGCCTAGCTTGACTCCAAAACGTAACCTGCGGACACGAAGGGTAAAGGAGGTCAGCTCAAAAGGAACCGGTGAGAAGAACTTTACATAAGTAAATAAGAGGTCAATGCATGCTCAAATCAAAGATGCTCATGATCCGAACTCATTTGGAAATCAATGCAAGTTTTATAAAAATCGAATCATAAACCGTACACATAACCGGCTCGGCGAGTTCGAGCACTCCATCCTTTCTCCCAAAAACCAAAACATAATAATCCATCCTTCGCACCATTGATGTCGAGGGTGTACAGCCCCCGAACATCCTTACCGTATGAAGAGACGGGTCTATGAAACCGGCCTCTCCCTTGCAACCTCAACCCCGAAACCTCCTCGGAGTCTTAGTTAGCAAGTTTCTTACAAGTGGGGACTTCGAATGAGGACAACCGTCGGCCCTTGCCTTCCCGGAATATCACTCACCTTAGCCCCGAGCGCTAAAATCCAACCAAGCAAGCGTCCTTGCATGGGGCAACAAACCTCGCTACACGACTCTTACGTACATAATATCCGAAACCATTTTGGGTATCTATCCCATATACCAAAACTCAAGTTTTACTTGTAAACCGTTTTCCATAAGCGAATATTCAATATACGAGCAAAGCTCACAAAACTTGGCTTATAAAGCCTAAATATACGTTTTCAAAACGGGAGTTCAAAACCAACAAATATGAAAGGATATAGGTGTCCACAGTTTTGAAATCGTTTCATATATATATAACTCCTCACCTTTACCGAGAACTTCGAAGGCCAACCACGAGCAACAAGCTACTCGACCGGAGACTCACCACCAAATAAGACAAACGTACTAACAAAGGTAAGACACGACTCAAACCAATTAAGATGACGCACGGCTTCAAGAAAGAGTAAACATGCTCATGAGATGCAATGAATGTCCAAGTATAGCATAAGTTCAGCAATGATGATCAACAACGTCATATAAGTCATATAATAAGCATTTAAGCCATAAGGTAAGCAAATAACAACACGTGAACCATACTTAGCACAATCTCACACATAATCGAGGCATGTAAGACATTACGATGCATGAAATTATGATTCCAAGTCATATATATCATATTAGGGGTGTAAGAAGTGCAAAGGAAGTGAAAACAAAGCAAAACGAACAAAATCACAAAAACTCAAAAATTAGACCTGAGAGCACCCAAACAGGCGTTTGGTGTTTCTTTGAAAAGTTCAAATGGGCGTTTGGCCTTGGAAAATCGTCACAGTAGGTTCTCAGACGGGGGTTTGGCGTTTCAATGCAATTTCCACACGGGCGTTTGGCATGCTACTGTTGCAAATCGGATTTACGAACATATGCTTGAAAATGGTGGATTTTAGGCTCTAAACACTCCTAAATCATGCTTCCAAGTGGATACGATATGCATAAACGAATTTAAACATCAAATATCATGTTATGAACATTTAGGAAATGAATATGCATCAAAATTCCAACAAATTACAAACATGAACTTCATCTTCTTCACACATTCAAAGCTTCAAACTAAAAAATGATGAAATCTCCAATCATGCAAGAAACTTAAGGAAATTAATCACATTCTTCATGAAATTGCTCAAGGAACAAGAATCAATCACCAAATCAAGCTAAAGCACACAAGAAGATGAACATGCAAGAATTCTCAAGAAAGCTTCAAAGGTCATCAATGGAGGATTCTTCAAAGAAGCATGAAATCAAGAAATACTTACATCAAATCGTTCCTAACATCATAAGAATCACATTTCCAACAAGAAAGTCGAGTTCAATCCAACACACAAGAACCCTAGTTCAAATTCATGTTCAAAAGCTTCAAGAACATAAACCCAACAAAGGAGCACATAAACCTTACCTTAAGAGCTAAAAATCGAAAGGAATAGCTTGTCTTCTAATCTCGAATTCCCAGCTTCAATCTCCAGTCATGTCTCTTGAAAATGGCTTGAAGTGTTCTTGGAAGCATATGGATAGTCTTGAGAGAAAAGTGAAGGAGAAAAGGGTTTAAATCTTGCAAATAACGTAATATGAGTCTCAAGGTGTTAAAATCTGATTTTTGTTATTTGGGTCAGCTATTAGGGTCACGAACCGGGTCAATTGGAGCGGGTCTGGAGTGAAATTGGGTCTCAAATTGGGCTAAATTCGGAATTGGGTCATAAGTCTTATAAAATGGTTGACTTTCATAAAATGGCCATAACTTCATCGTTCGAACTCCAAATCGAGCGATTCAAGAACCCACGTACTCGTAATCGAATTATCTACTCAATTCAACAAGTTCTAACCAGTTTCAGGCTTAGAAAATAAATTTACCTTTTAGTCCCTAAATTATGCTTTAATGTCCAAATAAGCACATTGTTTTGTTTAAGCATAAAGCATGCTATCAAAGCTCAATAAGAACAATACGAGCACATAATTAACACATCAATTAGTCACGTATTTCATACAACTCATATATTCCACATAACTTCAAGCATAACGATCAATTAAGGCATATTATTCACATAATTCATGCAAAGAAAAGTAAATCGTTCACTCTCGTAACAGGCTTACCTTGATCGAGAAATGGGGCATCACAGAAGTGAGACTCAAAATGACCATATACGACGCACGAAAATGTTATGCATATGATATGAGATGCATAAGAAGTAAAGTCATGTCATGAAGCCACATAATCAAGTAATTCGTTCAATAAGTTCAACACAATGAGGTTCAATACTAATTCGATTCATATCTTTCATAATTCACATCAAAACGAGCCATAAACTTCATACATTAATCATAACGCATAATTAAACATGTTAACAAAGCTTAGGGATTACATAAGAGGTGGGAGAAGTCCTACAAAACAAGAAACAAAGCAAACAAATCACAAGGAAGCATCAGAGCTGCGAACGGCCATTCCCAAAACAATCACAAACTTGGAACGGCCGTTTCGCCATCCAGGGACCACCTCCGAGCATGGGAATGGCCATTCTCCTCTACCCAGAGGAGCAATGGCCGTTGTGGCCTGGGAGCAGCTCCTGTGATGCTAAACGCCCATTCGTAACAAAAAGGGGGTGTGGGCGAACGACGGTTCTCCCGCTGCGACAACAACTTCAAACCTAAAAAAGGATCTCCCCTGCATTTCTCCCCAAACATTGGCATAATAAAAATACTTATAGAAGCATGAAATGGCAGGAAAAAAAGCATAAAAACAAGGCATAAATCTCGTCCAAATCAAGCCCAACCGAAGCAAAGTGTAAAGCACATATTCATCAAATTCTCAAAATCAAATTTCAAAAGCATTAAGGGTAGCTCACAACCAACTCAACCACTTATGAAGTCATACAATCATAAATGAAGTTCAATTAGTCATATATCATCCTTCAATTCAAAGAATAACTCAAAGAAGGCAAGAGATCTCATATGTGTAATTAAACCCTTACTATTCACATCAATATTCATATCTCTAACAATCCGAAGCCAAAATCTGAGATTTATAGATTAAAATAACCAAGAAAGGATAGATAACACAAACATAAACTTACCTCTTGAATTTGGTTGAGTTTGGACAAGATTTGAGCTCAAAATCTTCCTAAGGTGAATAGTGATGAAATCTCCAAAGAGCTGCAAATTTCTCTTCCTCTCCTTGTATAGGACGAAAATAGGAGTATATAGGATGATAGATTACTGAGTTGGGGTTAAGTGGGGCCAAGAATCATGTGAAAAGGTTGAAAATTGAGGGACTTATGTGCAATTTAGTGGAAGGTGGTCATTATGGCAAAAGTAGCTTGTTTCGGTCAAATTTCGGAGTACCAAATGGGCTTAGAAAAATATGAAGCTTATTCCATCGGATCTGAATCGTCGATATGAGTCCAATGGAACAACGAAACTCAAATTCGAGTTCCCGAGCTCAAGTTACACCGCCCGGAACCCAAGGTGCGCTAATTGCTCTTTAGCCCCTTTTCGTTTCCGTTCACACAAACTAACCCAAAACTCAAACATGCAAGATCAAAATCATTTAATGAGCAATTAAACACAGTCATAAGACACATAGTTTACGTATACCAAGTTTCCACGAAAAACGGAAGTCAAATCCGATTCAAACAAGGCACGTTCATAACTATATAAGCAATACGCTCAAAATTCAATTATAAATTCAAAACGAATAACAAATAAACTCAAAGTATAATAAATAACGAAGAACAAAACAAATAAACAATTAAATTGTGTAATTAATGAACACATACGTCATACCTGTACGGTCGAAAAGTCCGGGCGTTACAATGTTAGCCCCCTCGCTAGTCGTTAGGACTAACTCCTCTTCGTTGTTTCTTTTTCCCCCTTACTTTTCTTGAGTTGTTGGTACGGGTTGAGGTTCGAGTTGGATGACAAGTGTGTATTTAGATTCGTACATGTTTTGTAGCTCGAGTCCTGCATAAATTCGTACTTTGATTTATATTCTTATAATTATGATATACTTATGTTTAGCTTTAGCTTTGGATACTTGATTCGATTATTTTGGTCCATGGTGGGTAAGTGAATGTGTAAGTTGTATGTTTATGCTTTTTGGTTGTATGTAATTGGTTAAATCGCTTTCACATTTATACTTTGATTTGCGCAATCTGTTGTGAAGGGCCTAAGTTCCGCGTAACTTAAGGTGAGATTTTGTTTATCACCCATTCACTATAATTTGGAACGTGTGCGGAATCTCCATTTCGTACACGTGTCGGGTTTTAGTGTGGGGGATGTGGTGCTCATCGCTTGTGATGCTACACGTCAAGACTCTAATTTTCGCCTAGCACGCACCTGCAAAAGATCTGAATGGTAGGAGCAGTGAGTTTATGGAAGACTTGAGTGAGGGGCATAATAAATATAAGCAAAATTTACATGCAATTTATAATCTCAGGTGAAGTTTTATAAGATAGTTTCCAAATGGCCAAGTAAAAGCACTAGAAGCATCGCCCAAGATTATAACTATCAATACGAAAAACTATGTTCAATTCAGTCATGCAGTAGCCCAGCGAGTGAGGCAAATCTCAAACTTACTCCGATAGTGTAAAGTAATAGGTTTCCAATTTTTAAGTGATAACACAAGTAATTACAGTACAGACAAGCAATAACAGTTAATACTCCTTTTTTCCTTTGAGTGATGGTCAGGTTTGAAAGGCCCGAACCATCCTGACTTAGCGAGCGTCAGGTACATGAATACCATGCTTCAGATTCCTTCCTCCACCAAACCTTCTGGTGGATTTAGGGGTCATCCCTAAAGGTGGGGAGAGTGAAAGTGTTAGACATCAGCCCATGCTTTCCCGATTTTCTCAATACGCTAACCCTAAGGCCCACAATGTAGTACAGTAATCAGGACTGGCCAAAATAGGGTGGATTCAGTGAAACAGTTAAGTACTTGTAAAACTGATCATTTTAATAAAACCATTGAATTTGGAAAACTATATTGTAGCACCCCGACCGGAAGGCGCCACATCCCCCGCACTATGAGCCCGATCCACACATGAAATAGAGAGTTCATACATGAACCAAGCTCACAGCGAAAGGGGACACACTCACTCACTAGGCTAGGCGGGAGCTAAAACTTCAAGACCAAATAAACAAATACCAAAAGGAATAACATATGCGAAGCAATGCTACTAAATTCATTCCAATATAATAGAACAACGGGTTCAACAAACATAATTACCTAGTCCTGCAAATTCGACATACATCATAACATACTCATAATCATACAATGCTCATAATTAACAAATTACAATGAGGGTGTGTGACAAGACTCAACTTGACCAAAAAAACTTGACAACACGACACCCCACCTAGCACTCCAACCTGCAAGAAAGCTGAAAACAATCCGGGTTCAGTCTATAGGAGACTGGTGGGTATAAAATGGGCATAATATAATAATACTTTGGAATTGAAACATACACATGCAAGCCCTAATCTAATAGAAGTTTGATAAGAATTTCCCAGTTTCCTTTTTAATCAACCGGTGCAACCCGAAAATTCTCCTTTTCTTGATTCGAATATGGCTCGGTTGAAAACAATTTGATGAGTGAGTTGAAAGAAACTTCCTATCAAGTAAACACTTAATAATGCATGTCGGGTCAAAATGATGAGGTACGTGGCATACTTGCAACAATTAAATATGCCGCACATTAAAGCAACAAAATCAAATAGGAATACGCGCACAAACATAAGTAAGGAAAAATAATAATTTGATGCGAAATATGATGCACGTGCCATGAATGTTTTGGAATCTGTCACCAATATAGTAAGTCGTTAGCTCGGTAGCTTTTTCTCGTTCCTCCAATCAAGTGGTTACTTTGACTTGCGAATCATACCTTATCTTTCCCACGGTCTTCAAGTTTTCCATGAATCTCTTTGCATCACTCGTATCTTCTACTGTCTGGAATTGAAATTTCACGATCCCCGATTTCTTCGACATTCACTGAATTGGACTCTGCATTTCTCCCCCGAGAATCACTCTTCAACATTGCCCAAATTCTCTTACAACATTGAACCCTAAGGTAATTCTGAACCCTACTTCTCGCCATCACCGTGATCAAGACTCCCGTGCTTATCTTTTATGAGTTGAGATTAGTGTAATAAACTCATTTTCCGATTGCTTATACTTAGGCACATGATTTCCTCCCAAAGAGCCTTTGCCTTTCTTTACCGTTCCCATTTGTTGCTCCATATCTCCCAATTCAACCTCACAACTCGGTAATTTAGCTTGGATTTGGGAAACGAACTCCTCCCTACTCGTTTCTATCTTAATCGAAATCCAAAGCACCTAAATTTAAACTCTTCTCGATCTTCACCTCCACAATCTCGATTTCTAATTCCCAGATTTAATTAGAAACCCTTCTTTGACAACTCTTGGTATCCAGTTCCCACTGGATTTATTTTCCCTTAACTCCTCTTCGTTCTCGGTACCTCTTCAATGGTCCGAACCTTGAACCAAAGCACCTTCAAGGTTCATTTACTTCATTCCTTAGGTTGAACAGTCCTGTTGAATCCAATTATGACATCTTATGTAGGAGAGCTGTATATAACCATATGCGGAGTCATAACTATTTTTCCCGAACAACTCTTATCTTCTCAAGTGTCTCTCTCTACCATTGCATCCCTAAAGTGAAACCTCCCAACCCTTGAACTCTAGCTCCATACCTCAGGAAGAGCTTACAATAGCTCGTCTTTACCGTGGAATTTGGCCGTGGTTTGATAGGATCTTCCTAACCTGTAAATCATAACTCATTTTGGAGATATATGCATGCGATTAGTGCATGCTCATGGCACTTATTCAACACGAAGGACACGGATTCCCTTTAGAATGCAACAAGTAATTCGACAAGATTAAAAAGAAAGACAATCTCATGTTCAAGATCGATGCAATGCACACATTGACAAATTGTTCCTATGCCGTACGACTTAAACTGACTCAATCACGACACGAGAACACCGGTTTTGTAACCGGGCTCTGATACCACTTAAGGATGTAGCACCCCGACCGGAAGGCGCCACATCCCCCGCACTATGAGCCCGATCCACACATGAAATAGAGAGTTCATACATGAACCAAGCTCACAGCGAACGGGGACACACTCACTCACTAGGCTAGGCGGGAGCTAAAACTTCAAGACCAAATAAACAAATACCAAAAGGAATAACATATGCGGAAGCAACGCTACTAAATTCATTCCAATATAATAGAACAACGGGTTCAACAAACATAATTACCTAGTCCTGCAAATTCGACATACATCATAACATACTCATAATCATACAATGCTCATAATTAACAAATTACAATGAGGGTGTGTGACAAGACTCAACTTGACCAAAAAAACTTGACAACACGACACCCCACCTAGCACTCCAACCTGCAAGAAAGCTGAAAACAATCCGGGTTCAGTCTATAGGAGACTGGTGGGTATAAAATGGGCATAATATAATAATACTTTGGAATTGAAACATACACATGCAATGTAGCACCCCGACCAGAAGGCGCCACATCCCCCGCACTATGAGCCCGATCCACACATGAAATGGAGAGTTCATACATGAACCAAGCTCACAGCGAACGGGCACACACTCACTCACTAGGCTAGGCGGGAGCTAAAACTTCAAGACCAAATAAACAAATACCAAAAGGAATAACATATGCGGAAGCAATGCTACTAAATTCATTCCAATATAATAGAACAACGGGTTCAACAAACAAAATTACCTAGTCCTGCAAATTCGACATACATCATAACATACTCATAATAATACAATGCTCATAATTAACAAATTACAATGAGGGTGTGTGACAAGACTCAACTTGACCAAAAAAACTTGACAACAAGAGACCCCACCTAGCACTCCAACCTGCAAGAAAGCTGAAAACAATCCGGGTTCAGTCTATAGGAGACTGGTGGGTATAAAATGGGCATAATATAATAATACTTTGGAATTGAAACATACACATGCAAGCCCTAATCCCACAGAAGTTTGATAAGAATTTCCCAAGCGGGCAAAGCAAAGAAAACATCAATGGGATTAAAACTATCATATTCATTCATAATTTAAACATAGGGTTTAAGGCCCGGCGAGTAGGCGTGCATCATCTCCAACCTGCTCCTCGTGTGTGCATATCAAAACATACTTTTCATTAACGATAATACATATCCATTTCATAGTCATAATCATAATCAAAATCATAATCATACATACAAATTCCAACCTTCTTCCTCCGGTGGTGAACGAGCTAGCAAGACCCGGCACCTCATACATAATGGCTAGAGAGGTTCATGAGTCCTCAAAAGCCCGACTAGCGTTTTCCCATCAAAACTCCTGACGAGATCCGTTTCGACGTTAATATTTGTTGGAACTAGTGCAAGGGATCCCTTGCCTCCCCGGTTAGCCACAATACACTAAGTTTCGGGCCCATGAACATAACATACATGCACCTCGCCATAACATAAGGTCGGATTTCATAAAAGAAGGGCTTAACAATGGAAAATCATAGACTCCTTTGAATGGCTCGATATATATATATATATATATACAATACTTTTGGCTTTAAAACTTTCACATTGGATATATTGGGTCAATTCATATCTAATAGAAGAGAAACCCACCTGCTACACCTCTTACCGAACAATACCAAAAGGAAAAGAAGACTTGAGGTAGCCTATGAACCCGACACGTCTCCACCCTCGAGAAAACTGTACAAGAGACAATGTAGTGTACTCGTGAGACTCAAGACCCTAAGTGAACCATATATGACGCACGGAAATGCAATGAATGTGATATGATATGCATAAGAAAATATTTCATGTCGTGGAGATGCATAAAGGCACATAGTTAATCACTTCATTCTTTCTTGGAGCGTTCATAATCATTCAAGTTCATATCTCCCATGTATCATATCAAATCGATCCATAAATTCCGAACAATGATCATAACGCATATTTTAACAAGTACACACTTCATATGAATCATAAAAGAAGGATAAAGTAGGTAATTAGGGTTCACCCTCCAAGCATCAAGGCATTCCTGCGCATTAAGGAGCAATGAAGGCATGTGAATTCATATCTTGCACATAATACGCCAAACGAATCCATAAATTTCACAAAATGAGCATAACACACCATATAACATGTTAGGGTCATAATTGGGGTGGGAAATTGCAAGGAAAATGGAAAAGAAACGTAAGAAGAACTCTGAACAAGATCTTGTAAATTCTGACAGTTTTTGGCGTAACAACTTTTCCATGGCAAAACAGGGCATTAATGCAGCAGCTCTTGGAGGCTTTCTCATGCCAATTCAACACATATATTATGCATGAAATGAACACTAAATTACCACAATATCATGCCATAATGTGTAGCAACAATAGCTCCAAAACAGCCACGCAAAAACTGATGCTAGGAAGGAATAAAATTAAACCATGCCATGTCTCAAATTTGCAGCAGCAGAGATGCATGAATTCAGGTCATAAAAGCTTAAGAACACTTAGCTAACATGTAGAGAAACTCATATACTTCATGTACATGCAATTTCATACAAAATGGAGCTCAGGAAGTCATCAAACCCCGCACAAAATCTGACAGCAGTTCAAACCGGGAAGAGCAGATTCGCAGCAGTTTTTTAAGGTTCAAGAACTCAAGTTTGCAGCCATAATGAAGCATGAATTCAGGGCAAAACAGAGCATATTCATAGAGTAACATTTATAATACATGACCAAGCCTTAGCACACGAAATTGGAGGCAAGAATTCAATCATTTGAACTCAAAAACGTGACAGCAGTTCAGTTCGCACATAGCATACAAATGGGCTTCATGTTTCGGTTTAGGAGCTGAAATTGGATCTAAAATATTGGGGAAAGCATGCTAACATACTAAACAACTAATATACATCATATATATGCAAAATGGCACGAATTGAAGCACATTAGAATGACCAACGAACCACAACAATGCAACAGCAGCAGGTCTGTCATGGATCATGCATAAGAACAGGTCATGTATTTCGGTTTTGGGGCTTAAAATGGGTCCAAATACTTAAAACATGAATGCTAACATATAGAGAAATGAGTGTACATCAACTCCATGCAATTTCACACGAAAATAAGGTCATTTGATCAAGCAACAAATCATAAATCCACACAGCAGTCCCAAAACAGGGGAGGCAGTTTTGATTATCAAGTTTGAGGCTCTAAATCACATAATTTCAACAAAGGGTCTTAAGAGAAAATCATCCCAACATCACATACTATCAGTTAAGCAACAAAGAGGCAAAGAAACAAGTCCATAAACTCAGTTTAAAGCCACGAACTCAGCTGCACAACCAAGCAAGGTCACAAGAGCAATACCCCAAAAATTCATATCAAGCTCATAACTCAAACCCTAACCAAATCTGATCCAAAATCAGAAATAAATGGATGAAAATATGTATAAAAGAGTAGAGAATACATAAATATTCATACCTTGAAGATTTGGTAAAGAAGGAAAGGGATTTGAGCTCAAAATCACAAAAATGCCCAAGGGTTTTTTCTTCCTTTCTTCTCTTCCTCTATCTCGGTCAGTTGCAGCAGCAAGGGAAGATATTTGGCTCGGTTTTTGCTGCTAAAAGGGGGAATAAAGGGCTTAACTCAAGGTACAAAAGTCATGGTTAAGGTATGGTTAAGTTAGAGGAGGGTTATGGGTCCCACCATGAAGACTAGTCCACAAAAGGGTTAATCTTGCACAAGCTGCTCGTTACGGTTGGATTTCGGAGGTCTTAATGATTTCAAAAAGGTATGAGGCTTGTTCCATTGTCTCCGAATCGTCGATACGAAGGCAACGGAGGTGACGGAATTCGAATCCGAATTCCCGAGCTCAAGATATCAATTACGGAACCAAGGGTGCGCTAATTGCTCGTTAGCCCCCGACTTGGATTCCGAAATTAAAATAAATCCGAAACACATGCAAATGAATCCGAAAATACAAAACGAACATATAATCACATACAAGACACTTATAAATCCAACATATTAAATTTGCACGAAATTTTGATATCAATTTAAATAGAAACGAAGCACGTAAAGGCCACTCATACACAATGTAACATTAAAAATTCATAATATTAACAAATAATATAAAGTTAAATGCGTATAATTAATTTATAAATAGAAATGCATGCATCAATTATGAAACAATGTATTGCATGAGTTCATGCACATATATAATACAATACGTACCACAATTAACATATATATATATATTATGTAAATATATTTGATATTAGTATCATTAAAATATAGTAATTAACATTTAATATATTTAAAATAAAATTAAATATGTAAATCACGTACAAATAATTATTTCGCACAATTTAGTAAACACATACGTCGTGCTATACTACCTAAAAACTGGGGCGTTACATGCAAGCCCTAATCCCATAGAAGTTTGATAAGAATTTCCCAAGCGGGCAAAGCAAAGAAAACATCAATGGGATTTAAACTATCATATTCATTCATAATTTAAACATAGGGTTTAAGGCCCGGCGAGTAGGCGTGCATCATCTCCAACCTGCTCCTCGTGTGTGCATATCAAAACATACTTTTCATTAACGATCATACATATCCATTTCATAGTCATAATCATAATCAAAATCATAATCATACATACAAATTCCAACCTTCTTCCTCCGGTGGTGAACGGGCTAGCAAGACCCGGCACCTCATACATAATGGCTAGAGAGGTTCATGAGTCCTCAAAAGCCCGACTAGCGTTTTCCCGTCAAAACTCCTGACGAGATCCGTTTCGACGTTAATATTTGTTGGAACTAGTGTAAGGGATCCCCGTTGGCCCTTGCCTCCCCGGTTAGCCACAATACACTAAGTTCCGGGCCCGTGAACATAACATACATGCACCTCGCCATAACATAAGGTCGGATTTCATAAAAGAAGGGCTTAACAATGGAAAATCATAGACTCCTTTGAATGACTCGATATATATATATATATATATATATATATATACAATACTTTTGGATTTAAAACTTTCACATTGGATATATTGGGTCAATTCATATCTAATAGAAGAGAAACCCACCTGCTACACCTCTTACCGAACAATACCAAAAGGAAAAGAAGACTTGAGGTAGCCTATGAACCCGATATGTCTCCGCCCTCGAGAAAACTGTACAAGAGACAATGTAGTGTACTCGTGAGACTCAAGACCCTAAGTGAACCATATATG
Organism: Lantana camara; assembly: GCA_037501455.1. Taxonomy (NCBI): domain Eukaryota; kingdom Viridiplantae; phylum Streptophyta; class Magnoliopsida; order Lamiales; family Verbenaceae; genus Lantana; species Lantana camara. The sequence goes on from CM074865.1 coordinate 42,020,107, forward strand.
ACGCACGGCAATGCAATGAATGTGATATGATATGCATAAGAGAATATTTCATGTCGTGGAGATGCATAAAGGCACATAGTTAATCACTTCATTCTTTCTTGGAGCGTTCATAATCATTCAAGTTCATATCTCCCATGTATCATATCAAATTGATCCATAAATTCCGAACAATGATCATAACGCATATTTCAACAAGTACACACTTCATATAAATCATAAAAGAAGGATAAAGTAGGTAATTAGGGTTCACCCTCCAAGCATCAAGGCATTCCTGAACATTAAGGAGTAATGAAGGCATGTGAATTCATATCTTGCACATAATACGCCAAACAAATCCATAAATTTCACAAAATGAGCATAACACACCATATAACATGTTAGGGTCATAATTGGGGTGGGAAATTGCAAGGAAAATGGAAAAGAAACGTAAGAAGAACTCTGAACAAGATCTTGTAAATTCTGACAGTTTTTGGCGTAACAACTTTTCCATGGCAAAACAGGGCATTAACGCAGCAGCTCTTGGAGGTTTTCTTATGCCAATTCAACACATATATTATGCATGAAATGAACACTAAATTACCACAATATCATGCCATAATGTGTAGCAACAATAGCTCCAAAACAGCCACGCAAAAACTGATGCTAGGAAGGAATAAAATTAAACCATGCCATTTCTCAAATTTGCAGCAGCAGAGATGCATGAATTCAGGTCATAAATGTAACGCCCCAGCTTTCGGCAATTCAGGTATGAATGACACGTGTGCGTTTGAGAGTTGTAATTTAATTATTTATTGATCATTTAATTCATTTTTCTATCATGACATAATTTTTATAAAAATTATATTCTTACTATTTTATTGAAAATTCATATCATATCATATTTATTGGATATTTTAAACGTGATTGCTACGTGAAATATTTTCCCAAAGGTGATTTATATCTTTTATGTCCTTAATTGATCATTTTCATGAATATAGGATCTAATTGCATTGGACCTAATTGATCATTTAAAATTGAATTTGGACCTTATTGCATAACTTAATAAATGAAGGGATTTAATTGCAAATTGGCCATCTCTTTTCTCTTCTTCACTAGCATTCACGTACCACTTGCATTTCATTCATACAAACATATCATCTTGCTCCATTTCTTCCCTTCTTCAACCGTGATCAACCCTAGCTAGACAAGAGAGTGATTTCTTCATCCAAGCATCAATTCTTGTGGGATTTGTGACCATACAAGCATCATCAACATCATTTCATCATCTTAGCTTCCATCTCTCTCATTTAAGGTAATTATGGAGATTGGTTGATTTTATTGAAAATATGTGATATCTAGGGCTTTGTTATATGTTGAGTAATTTGTGTATTGGTTGTTGGATTTATGTTTGTGATCTTTAAGCTCAAGATTGATGCATATATCTTGAGTTGTATGAGCTTGAAGCATGATGGAGTTTATGGGTTTCATATGAGTGAATATTGATGATCTAACTTGGGATTATATGTTTTTATGAGTTATTGTTGATATATTTGCATGCTAGCATAATTGTTGTATCAAAAATGTGCATTACATCTTGAGTTTTATCCATTTTGGTGATTTTTGGGTTGTTGCTTCGTGTTGCTCTGTTCTGTTCTGCATTTCCAGTAGCTCACGTATTTTGGGAACGGCCATTCCCAACCCCAGTTCAAAACTGGAACGGCCGTTCCCATGATGCTGAGACTTTAGGCCAGCGAGACTGGGAACGGCCGTTCCCACTTTGGCCTGTGAGCCGGAACGGCCCTTCCCAGCCAAGACGCGTTTATATTTTAAAAACGCTGGCGCGCTTTCTTCAGACCATGGGAACGGCCCTTCCCATTTTCAAGGGAAGGCCGGAACGGCCGTTCCCAAGGCGATTGTAGAGCAAAAGCTACTGCATAAAATTAATTTTTCAACATCATCTTCCAATCATTTCTTTGACCCCTAATTGATGTTATATGATCGCATACATGTTGAAACGTGATATTTTCAAGGTGCATTGTATTTTTCCCGTCGTTTCGTTGCATTTTGCCGTTCGTCATATTTGGTACATTTTGAGTCGTGTTTCACGGACAATTGTCTTTCTTGCACAGACCAGCTTCCTGGTGACGAGGAGCAGGCCCCGTGAGCTGTTTCCTTGGTTTATTTTGGGTCGTTCAGGTGAGGTTTAATTTTAGATATATAAGACCCGTACAACCCTATGTGAAGTTTTAAGCCAAAACCTAGCTATATACTTATAGTTTTCAAATGAATTGGTTTTCAAATGTTTTATCGAACTATTGAAGGAATTGATTGATTGATTGATTGATTGATTTGGCGAGAATTGTATTGCACTGTGGGCCCGAGGGTAGTGACTCGAGCCAACCGGGAAAGCATGGGCTGACGGGTAACTCGAGAGCTATCCTCACCAAATTGGGATGACCCCTGAACCCCCTAGGAGATTAGGGGAGGAAGGAGTTCCGGGCTTAGGGATTCATGTACCCTCTGCCCAGATTGATTGGATGGTGGGGCCTTGCAATCCCACCATCACCCGGAGGAAGAAGGTGTCATTGAAAATGCTAATTGTGCACATTAATGAATTGCTTGATCGCCTAATCACCTAATAATTGATTGATTGATTGTACACAGTCGGTGTAAGGTTGGAGAATTGCCCACTCGCCGGGCCACGAATTGATTGTATTGAATTGATTGAATTGAAATTGAAATAGTCGTAATCTCGGGCGATAAATTCTCTTCGTTTACCAAATTGTATTGATATTTCTCCTAAATTATTACCCGAGGTTATGATTTGCATGTACGTGCGCTTATATTTATTTATACCCCTCGCTCAGTCTGTGTTGGACTGACACCTCAACTTTTCAGTGTTTTGCAGGGCGTGCTAGGCGGGGATTTAGAGTCTTGTAGTCTTTAAATTTGGGTCTAGCACACTTCATTCCACATTTTATTTATGTACAGTTAGTTTGGGATATTTTGTATCAGGCCCTGTTATCTATATTGTCGAAGGATGATATTGTATTGATAGTGTAAATGCTGGTATCTATAAGTAAATAAATATGGTACCTATACATATCGAATGAATGTTATTGCTTCCGCTTTTAATACTCTATCTTGCATATTGTTTGGTTTTAAATTGAGGGTACCCGCCTAGCCTTGAGTCATTTTATTGTCTCCCGTTCGCTATAGCTTTGATTCATGTATGGATTGTCCATTTCATATGTGGTTCGGGGCTATAGTGCGGGGGATGTGGTGCCTGGCGTTCCGGGTGCTACATCCTACGGTGGTATCAGAGCCCGGTTGCAAAACCGGGTCTCTAGTGTCGTGTCTTGTGAGTCTAGGTCGCACGGCATAGGAACTAATTGTCAATTTGAGAGTCTTGCATTGCTATTTGATACTTGAACCTACTTGGCTTATTTGAATTTGGGGTGACTTGTTAAATTTCTGAAATTATGTGCAATCTTGAATTATTTGCACACATTGGCATTGGCTAACCGAACACGCATAATAGTGACTTGATTTCAGGATGGCTCGCGATAGACATCATCGTGATCGTTCTCCTAGGCATCGACACCATCGACATCACCGCAGGGAGAGATCACCACCTCCTCCTCCACCTCCTCAGGCTCAGCCACAGGACTTTATGAACGCAGTGGTGGGTCTTATCGATCAGAGAGTTCGGGATCATGTTCCTCCAGCACCACCAATTGCACCACCACAGCCTGGAGGCCAGATTTCAGCTGTCTTTAGGGAGTTTCAGAATCAACATCCTCCCAAATTTTACAAAGGAAATGATATTCAGGCCGAGCAGTGGCTCAGGGAGATCGAGAGGGTTTGGGAGCTCATTCCTTGTGAGTCTCAGGAGAAAGCCCGTTGTACGCTTTCTTTGATTCAGGGTGAGGCCTATTCCTGGTGGGAGAGTGCCCGGATAGTGTTAGAGGCAGCAGGTGAGGAAGTGAATTGGGAAGTGTTCGTCAGAGAATTCAGAAACAAGTTTATTCCTCCATCTTCTCGCACTAGAAGATTGAAGGAATTTACAGAGCTCAAGCAAGGAAGCCGGTCAGTTTCAGAGTATATCGCCGAGTTTGAGAGATTGTCCCGCTATGCCCCTAATATAGCGAGTGATGATTTCCATAAGGCGATGCAGTTTGTTCAGGGCCTTAGACCGGATATTCAGGCAGCGATTGAGGCGGTTAACACGAGCACCTGGGTGAAGGCTACCAAGAAGGCTCTATTGGTTGAGGATTCAGTGAATGCGAGGCGGTCTTCTTACCGTTCGGGCCCAGGTTCGGGCTCAGGATCAGGATCGGGATTTAGAGGTACTGGATCGGGTTTCAGAGGTGCCGGACCAGGGTTTAAGGGTTCAGGATCGGGATCTATTTCGGGCAAGAGGCCGATGGTTTATACTTCTCCATCACCAGCTCCACAGGGCCCAGGGAAGAAGCCCCGACCTGCAGGACCAGTGATTAGAGCTCCAGTTGCTCCCGTTGCTCCAGCTTTACCACCACTACCCGAGAGGCCTGCTTGTACCTTCTGTGGTCGGAGGACGCATACTTATGATAACTGCAGGAGGCGTCTGGGTTTATGTTTGCTTTGTGGGAGCGACGAGCATATGGTAGACGGATGTCCGGATAACAGGATGCCACCACCGGGAGCACAGAGACCACTGATCAGGGCTCGTGCTTATGCTTTGGACGGAGAGCAGCCGGATGCTGATGTTGATCCAGCCGCGGTAGTTGAAGGTACCATTTGCATACATGGCACGAACATTCATACCTTGTTTGATCCGGGAGCTACTCACTCCTTTCTTTCGAGTGCTATATCTGTTTCTCTGTCTTTGCCTGTTACTCGCTCTTCTGCATGTTATGTGGTTAGTACCCCGTTTGGTGGTAGTTTAGAATCTGATCGGGTGTTTAGAGAGGTTCCGGTGAGTATCGAGGGCCGAGTTTTCTTGTCAGACTTCATTGAGCTGCCGATGACTTGCTATGGATCTATTCTGGGCATGGATTGGTTGTACAGACATTCTGCCACAGTTGATTGTAGAGCGAAGAAGGTTCAGTTGGGATCGGATTTGATAGTGGGTTGGAGTTCCAAGACAGTACCGCTACTTTCTTTTTCTGAAGCTCACAAGTTGGTTCGAGAGGGAGCCACGGGTTTCATTGCTTATATCCTTAACAAACCTAAGGATCAGAGTAAGCTGGAAGAAACGGAAGTAGTGAAGGAATTTCCCGAGGTCTTTCCTGAGGAATTGGATTCTTTACCTCCAGAACGGGAAATTGAGTTTGTGATCGACTTGTACCCTAACGCAGAGCCGTACTCCAAGACTCAGTATCGTATGGCTCCGGCCGAGTTGAAAGAGTTGAAGACTCAACTTGATGCGTTGTTGGAGATTGGGTATATTAGACCGAGTTCTTCTCCTTGGGGTGCACCGGTTTTGTTTGTAAAGAAGAAGGACGGAACCTTGAGAATGTGTATAGACTATAGGGAGTTGAATCGGATGACGATCAAGAATAAGTATCCTCTTCCACACATCGAGGAGTTGTTTGACATACTTCAGGGATCGAAAGTATATTCGAAGTTGGATTTGAGACAAGGTTACTACCAGCTGCGTGTCCGAGCAGAGGATGTTTCTAAGACAGGATTTAACACTCGGTACGGGCATTATGAGTTCGTTGTGATGCCGTTTGGATTGACTAATGCCCCAGCAGCTTTTATGGATATGATGCACAGGATCTTCAGGCCTTTTCTGGATAAGTTCGTGGTCATCTTTATTGATGATATCCTGGTTTTCTCGAAGTCTGCCGAGGAGCATGCAAGACACCTCCAGTTGGTATTAAGGACTTTGAAGGAGCATCAGTTGTTTGCCAAATTCAGCAAGTGTGAGTTCTGGATTGACAGGGTGTCATTCTTGGGTCACGTGATTTCGGGCAACGGTTTGGAAGTCGATCCTTCCAAGATTGAGTCGGTTCTGAAGTGGGAGAAACCTAGGAATGCCTCTGAGATAAGGAGTTTCTTGGGTTTGGCAGGTTATTACCGGAGATTTGTTAAGGATTTCTCCAAGTTAGCAGCTCCTTTAACCCGGTTGACGAAGAAGAATGTGAAATTCGATTGGAATGAAGATTGTGAGAAGAGTTTCACTTTCTTGAAGGAAAAGTTAGTGTCTGCTCCAGTGTTAGCCCTTCCGGAAGGTTCTGAAGGATATGCTGTTTATACGGATGCTTCTAAGGAAGGCTTGGGATGTGTATTGACTCAGAAGGGGAAGGTAATCGCTTATGCATCCCGGAAGTTGAAAGAGCATGAAAAGAATTATCCGACACATGATCTTGAGCTTGCTGCAGTAGTCTTTGCACTTGGAAAGTGGAGACATTATTTGTACGGGGTGACTTTCGAGATTTTCACTGACCACAAAAGCCTCCAGTATTTATTCACTCAGAAGGATCTGAATATGAGGCAACGGCGTTGGATGGAAAGGTTGGAAGATTATGATTGCACGATCAAGTACCATCCCGGCAAAGCCAATGTGGTCGCCGATGCACTTAGTAGGAAGGCTAGTGTGTCGAGCTTGGAAGTGGGTGAAAGTAGTGGAATCGAGCCAATTGTTTTAAGGGCTCGAGTTTCTAATATTTCGGTCCAGCCAGAATTGAAGCACAAGTTGTTTGAGGCTCAGAGTACGGATTTGGAGGTTCAGAGATTGGTAGTTAAGGCAAGAGCTGATCCAGAGTGTCCATTCGGGTTCGATGAAACCGGTCTTCTTCGTTTCAAGAACCGAGTGGTTGTACCCGAAGAGTTGAAACGGGTATTGCTCGAGGAAGCTCATAGATCGGCTTATTCTATCCACCCCGGAGGAAACAAGATGTATAAGGATTTAAGGCAATATTATTGGTGGCGTGGATTGAAGAAAGATGTGGCCGAGTTTGTGAAGCATTGTCTCACTTGTCAGAAAGTGAAAGCCGAGCATCAGAAACCGGGAGGTCTTCTTCAGCCGTTACCTATTCCTGAGTGGAAGTGGGAACAGGTGACGATGGATTTCGTGTCCGGATTACCTAAGGTGAAAGGTGGATTTGATGGGATTTGGGTGATTGTGGACCGTTTGACGAAGTCTGCACATTTTCTGCCGGTTCGGATATCGTATAAGATTCGCAAGCTAGCCGAGCTTTATAACCGGGAGATCGTTAGACTTCACGGGATTCCGATTAGTATCGTTTCAGATAGAGATCCACGGTTCACTTCGAGGTTGTGGCGTGAATTGCAAGAGATTTTGGGTACGAAGCTCCAGTTTAGTACAGCTTTTCATCCTCAGACGGATGGTCAGTCCGAGAGATTAATAAGGTATCTCGAGGATTTGCTATGAGCTTGTTCTTTGGATTTTCAGTCTTCTTGGCATGATCAGCTACCTTTGATTGAGTTTGCGTACAACAACAGTTTTCAGGCTTCGATTGGAATGGCACCGTATGAGCTACTTTATGGACGGAAGTGTCGTTCTCCGTTGTTCTTTGACTTGGAAGAGTGGAAATGGACTAAGCAGGAAGGTGTTAAGAAAGGTGAGAAATTGGAAAAACCTTCCAAGGCCGTTGAAGCTATGATTGAGAAAGTCCAACTAATAAAACAACGGATGAAAACAGCTCAGGACAGACAGAAGAGCTATGCCGATCGTCGCAGAAGGGATCTCGAGTTTGAGGTTGGAGACCGGGTATTCTTGAAGGCGTCTCCACGTAAAGGATTTGCTCGGATTGGGAAAGGAGGAAAACTTAAACCTCGTTATTTAGGTCCTTATGAGATTCTGGAAAGAATTGGAGAAGTTGCTTACAGATTGGACCTACCACCGAGCCTCACGGGGATTGATAATGTATTTCACGTGTCTCAGCTGAGGAAATACTACCCCGATGAAACCGAGATCATTCCTGTTGAAGAAGTGGAATTGGAACCGAGTCTTACCTTTGTTCAGAAACCGGTTAAGATATTGGATAAGAAGTTTCAGGAATTAAGAAACCGGAGGATTCCCATGGTTAAGGTTCTTTGGAGAAGTGATAAGACCGAAGAAGCCACGTGGGAGACCGAAGACAAAATGAGACGGTTCCATCCAGAGTTGTTCCCTTCCAATCAGTGAATCTGGGGACCAGATTCTTATAAGGAGGGAGGATTGTAACGCCCCAGCTTTCGGCAATTCAGGTATGAACGACACGTGTGCGTTTGAGAGTTGTAATTTAATTATTTATTGATCATTTAATTCATTTTTCTATCATGACATAATTTTTATAAAAATTATATTCTTACTATTTTATTGAAAATTCATATCATATCATATTTATTGGATATTTTAAACGTGATTGCTACGTGAAATATTTTCCCAAAGGTGATTTATTTCTTTTATGTCCTTAATTGATCATTTTCATGAATATAGGATCTAATTGCATTGGACCTAATTGATCATTTAAAATTGAATTTGGACCTTATTGCATAACTTAATAAATGAAGGGATTTAATTGCAAATTGGCCATCTCTTTTCTCTTCTTCACTAGCATTCACGTACCACTTGCATTTCATTCATACAAACATATCATCTTGCTCCATTTCTTCCCTTCTTCAACCGTGATCAACCCTAGCTAGACAAGAGGGTGATTTCTTCATCCAAGCATCAATTCTTGTGGGATTTGTGACCATACAAGCATCATCAACATCATTTCATCATCTTAGCTTCCATCTCTCTCATTTAAGGTAATTATGGAGATTGGTTGATTTTATTGAAAATATGTGATATCTAGGGCTTTGTTATATGTTGAGTAATTTGTGTATTGGTTGTTGGATTTATGTTTGTGATCTTTAAGCTCAAGATTGATGCATATATCTTGAGTTGTATGAGCTTGAAGCATGATGGAGTTTATGGGTTTCATATGAGTGAATATTGATGATCTAACTTGGGATTATATGTTTTTATGAGCTATTGTTGATATATTTGCATGCTAGCATAATTGTTGTATCAAAAATGTGCATTACATCTTGAGTTTTATCCATTTTGGTGATTTTTGGGTTGTTGCTTCGTGTTGCTCTGTTCTGTTCTGCATTTCCAGTAGCTCACGTATTTTGGGAACGGCCATTCCCAACCCCAGTTCAAAACTGGAACGGCCGTTCCCATGATGCTGAGACTTTAGGCCAGCGAGACTGGGAACGGCCGTTCCCACTTTGGCCTGTGAGCCGGAACGGCCCTTCCCAGCCAAGACGCGTTTATATTTTAAAAACGCTGGCGCTCTTTCTTCAGACCATGGGAACGGCCCTTCCCATTTTCAAGGGAAGGCCGGAACGGCCGTTCCCACGGCGATTGTAGAGCAAAAGCTACTGCATAAAATTAATTTTTCAACATCATCTTCCAATCATTTCTTTGACCCCTAATTGATGTTATATGATCGCATACATGTTGAAACGTGATATTTTCAAGGTGCATTGTATTTTTCCCGTCGTTTCGTTGCATTTTGCCGTTCGTCATATTTGGTACATTTTGAGTCGTGTTTCACGGACAATTGTCTTTCTTGCACAGACCAGCTTCCTGGTGATGAGGAGCAGGCCCCGTGAGCTGTTTCCTTGGTTTATTTTGGGTCGTTCAGGTGAGGTTTAATTTTAGATATATAAGACCCGTACAACCCTATGTGAAGTTTTAAGCCAAAACCTAGCTATATACTTATAGTTTTCAAATGAATTGGTTTTCAAATGTTTTATCGAACTATTGAAGGAATTGATTGATTGATTTGGCGAGAATTGTATTGCACTGTGGGCCCGAGGGTAGTGACTCGAGCCAACCGGGAAAGCATGGGCTGACGGGTAACTCGAGAGCTATCCTCACCAAATTGGGATGACCCCTGAACCCCCTAGGAGATTAGGGGAGGAAGGAGTTCCGGGCTTAGGGATTCATGTACCCTCTGCCCAGATTGATTGGATGGTGGGGCCTTGCAATCCCACCATCACCCGGAGGAAGAAGGTGTCATTGAAACTGCTAATTGTGCACATTAATGAATTGCTTGATCGCCTAATCACCTAATAATTGATTGATTGATTGTACACAGTCGGTGTAAGGTTGGAGAATTGCCCACTCGCCGGGCCACGAATTGATTGTATTGAATTGATTGAATTGAAATTGAAATAGTCGTAATCTCGGGCGATAAATTCTCTTCTTTTACCAAATTGTATTGATATTTCTCCTAAATTATTACCCGAGGTTATGATTTGCATGTACGTTCGCTTATATTTATTTATACCCCTCGCTCAGTCTGTGTTGGACTGACACCTCAACTTTTCAGTGTTTTGCAGGGCGTGCTAGGCGGGGATTTAGAGTCTTGTAGTCTTTAAATTTGGGTCTAGCACACTTCATTCCACATTTTATTTATGTACAGTTAGTTTGGGATATTTTGTATCAGGCCCTGTTATCTATATTGTCGAAGGATGATATTGTATTGATAGTGTAAATGCTGGTATCTATAAGTAAATAAATATGGTACCTATACATATCGAATGAATGTTATTGCTTCCGCTTTTAATACTCTGTCTTGCATATTGTTTGGTTTTAAATTGAGGGTACCCGCCTAGCCTTGAGTCATTTTATTGTCTCCCGTTCGCTATAGCTTTGATTCATGTATGGATTGTCCATTTCATATGTGGTTCGGGGCTATAGTGCGGGGGATGTGGTGCCTGGCGTTCCGGGTGCTACAATAAAAGCTTAAGAACACTTAGCTAACATGTAGAGAAACTCATATACTTCATGTACATGCAATTTCATACAAAATGGAGCTCAGGAAGTCATCAAACCCCGCACAAAATCTGACAGCAGTTCAAACCGGGAAGAGCAGATTCGCAGCAGTTTTTTAAGGTTCAAGAACTCATGTTTGCAGCCATAATGAAGTATGAATTCAGGGCAAAACAGAGCATTTTCATAGAGTAACATTTATAATACATGACCAAGCCTTAGCACACGAAATTGGAGGCAAGAATTCAATCATTTGAACTCAAAAACGTGACAACAGTTCAGTTCGCACATAGCATACAAATGGGCTTCATGTTTTGGTTTAGGAGCTGAAATTAGATCTAAAATATTGGGGAAAGCATGCTAACATACTAAACAACTAATATACATCATATATATGCAAAATGGCACGAATTGAAGCCCATTAGAATGACCAACGAACCACAACAATGCAACAGCAGCAGGTCTGTCATGGATCATGCATAAGAACAGGTCATGTATTTCGGTTTTGGGGCTTAAAATGGGTCCAAATACTTAAAACATGAATGCTAACATATAGAGCAATGAGTGTACACCAACTCCATGCAATTTCACACAAAAATAAGGTCATTTGATCAAGCAACAAATCATAAATCCACACAGCAGTCCCAAAACAGGGGAGGCAGTTTTGATTATCAAGTTTGAGGCTCTAAATCACATAATTTCAACAAAGGGTCTTAAGAGAAAATCATCCCAACATCACATACTATCAGTTAATCAACAAAGAGGCAAAGAAACAAATCCATAAACTCATTTTAAAGCCACGAACTCAGCTGCACAACCAAGCAAGGTCACAAGAGCAATTACCCCAAAAATTCATATCAAGCTCATAACTTAAACCCTAACCAAATCTGATCCAAAATCAGAAATAAATGGATGAAAATATGTATAAAAGAGTAGAGAATACATAAATATTCATACCTTGAAGATTTGGTAAAGAAGGAAAGTGATTTGAGCTCAAAATCACAAAAATGCCCAAGGGTTTTTTCTTCCTTTCTTCTCTTCCTCTATCTCGGTCAGTTGCAGCAGCAAGGGAAGATATTTGGCTCGGTTTTTGCTGCTAAAAGGGGGAAGAAAGGGCTTAACTCAAGGTGCAAAAGTCATGGTTAAGGTATGGTTAAGTTAGAGGAGGGTTATGGGTCCCACCATGAAGACTAGTCAACAAAAGGGTTAATCTTGCACAAGCTGCTCGTTACGGTTGGATTTCGGAGGTCTTAATGATTTCAAAAAGGTATGAGGCTTGTTCCATTGTCTCCGAATCGTCGATACGAAGGCAACGGAGGTGACGGAATTCGAATCCGAATTCCCGAGCTCAAGATATCAATTACGGAACCAAGGGTGCGCTAATTGCTCGTTAGCCCCCGACTTGGATTCCAAAATTAAAATAAATCCGAAACACATGCAAATGAATCCGAAAATACGAAACGAACATATAATCACATACAAGACACGTATAAATCCAACATATTAAATTTGCACGAAATTTTGATATCAATTTAAATAGAAACGAAGCACGTAAAGGTCACTCATACACAATGTAACATTAAAAATTCATAATATTAACAAATAATATAAAGTTAAATGCGTATAATTAATTTATAAATAGAAATGCATGCATCAATTATGAAACAATGTATTGCATGAGTTCATGCACATATATAATACAATACGTACCACAATTAACATATATATATATATTATGTAAATATATTTGATATTAGTATCATTAAAATATAGTAATTAACATTTAATATATTTAAAATAAAATTAAATATGTAAATCACGTATAAATAATTATTTCGCACAACTTAGTAAACACATACGTCGTGCTATACTACCTAAAAACTGGGGCGTTACATATATACACACACACACACATATATATATATATAATTTGGTCAAAACTTATCATGTAAAAGTTATACGGGTTTTACATAACTAGAAAGAAAATCTCACCTAAGCAACACAAAAGGAAAGACCGACAGGAGCCTACGGTGCTTACTTCTCGACAACAGGAAGTTGGTATGTGCAAGAAGAACACATGCAAGTGAGACACGACTCAATAAACAAAGCGACAAACGGCATGATCATGAAATGATATGGTGTGATATCACAATTATAGGATAGCATATAGATGTTCATAATCATGTTAACATGCTTGAAGGTTGGGAAAAGGAAGTAAAACAAAAATTAAAGGCAAGAAAAACATAACCACAGAGCATAGTAAAACATCTTGGCCGGGATAGGTTTTGACATGATTTGGATCCCAACCGGGACAACAGTTCAAAAAACCTATTGTCCAAGCATTCCAGGTTGGGAAAACTGTACAGATTACAACTTTGAAGACTATCCCATCCAGGACAGTTTTTATACTGATCCCATTCCCTGCCAGGAAGGTACAGATACACATAAAACATCCATGCAATCCCGGCGAGGATAGAAACCTTCCCGACCGGGATGGTTGAACAAAAAGCCCAGGAAAGCTTTCCCAACCAAGATAGGTTTTGAAGTAAACTCGTTCCCAACTGCGAACACTTGCAGAGTAATAGCAACAAAGCTACGAGAAAGCATGGAAAACACCAAATCAACACTCCAAAACTCATCCCAAAACAACATACAAGTCTCAACACATTATGTACTATTTAAAATAGTTATAACATGTTATACCTAACTTGATCATCCAAGAATTCCAATATAAACCCCACATTTGATTTAAAACCATAAATACTCCAACAACATCCATTTTTATATATTAAATTCAAGTTTAATCACATAATCATGCTCTCAATCAACATGATATCAAGTTCACATGTTTAAAAAAACCCTAACTCCATAGTTTTCAACTCAATCATAAAACAGGAATAAAACTCATTCAATACCTCAAGAAGAAGAAATGGATGAGGGAAAAGGAGAAGATAAAAGAGGTGATGGAGCTCTGGTGGTTTGCCAGTCGTCGGGGCTGGAGATTGGGGTACTCCCTTATTTTCGGTCGCCTGGCCAAAAATGGAAAGCAAAAGTGCAAGTGCATGCATTGTGTATCTGTGATCAGTGTGCACTAACGATTATAAGTGAAGGAAAATTCTCTAATTATTCAATTTGGACTCAAGTGTTTAGGATTAACTCAATTAGGTCTCAAGTTTTTAAACATGGTCAATTAAGTCCAAAGCAACTAATTCAATTAAGTTCTTAAATTAGAGAAATGCATAATTAAGATCACATATTCAATTAAGACATGCTCGGCGATTAATTTACAAATTAGTAATAAACATATTATGAAATAAAAGCATGAGTTGGTAATTAAATCATATTATAACATATAAATATATAAGAATTTAATTCACGTAAAAACATGAAGGCATAACTCAAGGAATTAAAGAATTAAATAAAATCTAAATCTCGAAAAACTCACATTTGTGGCGCGCGTATCTGTATGTGTAACGCCCCGAATTTTATTAACTAAATTCTTATATTCCTTATAATTTTATAAATTATATTGTATAAAAAAATAATTACCGAGAGTGCTTCAAATTACGGAATTGTCCCTAGTTGAATATTTCTCTAAATTTTAGGGACTTAATCGCATAATCTTTTAAGGACTTAATTGATCAATTCTCAAAACCTCATATCCTTAATTGCATAACTTGAAAGCTTGGAGGATTAATTGGCAAAATTGGACATTTCACTCATTTCAAAAAGGGTTATTACGTGATATGCATCTCCAAGCTTCCTCACTCTCATTTTCATCCAAAATCTCCCAACCACAATTGCTTCTTGCTCTCGGTACATTCCAGGAAGAAAAGGAAAGAGGATTTTATCATTTACACCAAGAATATCCAAGAATTAATCCAAGTTTGGAAGCTTGATCATCATTTCTATCCATCTTCTTTATTCTTGAACTTCAAAGGTGATAGTTGCATGAATTAATGATTTTGATCATATTTGATTGAGCTTGGGTTTGAGAGTTACATGCTAGATAGATTACTTGTAGATGGAAGCATGATTATGTGATTATATCATGAGTTATGGCATGATTTCTTCATGAATTTAATGGAAAATTGAGCTTAGTTGATCAAAGTGAGCATGAGATTGGAACTATGAAACCTTGATGATATTTCATGTTTTAAGTGTTCAAGTGTTAGGTTATCATTTCCTGCACATATATGCATCATATTTTCAGAAAATCATAGCTTTGTTGGTGGAAAATGGGAATTTGTTGCTTGCCTTGTTGTTTTCCGTAGCTATACTTTGTTCGGCTCTGTTTTTCTTTAGTTGCAGAACAGGGAACGGCCGTTCCCAGCCTCAAGGCATTGTGGGAATGGGTGTTCCCACCTTTTCAAATGAAATTAGGCGGCTGAGCAAGGGAACAGCCATTCGTGAACTCAAGGATAGTTTTTGCACTCCAAACTTTGCCCGTGATACATATGTTGGAAAACACGAAAGAGTTGAGCAGAGGAAGTTTAAAATTTTTCCACAAGTTTAATCGTTGTCTTGCAATTTTCGTACTGTAACGTTGGGAATAACAATAAACTCACTTTAATTGAAGCTTTCTTGTGATGTCGTTACTACCTAACGAACACCATTCAAGGTGGAAAGTCCCTCGAACGATCCTTCGATTTAGACTCCAAAGTAGAAGGCTTCCAAAGCGTATCCACACCAGTCCTAGAACACGATCAAGTAAGTGAGAATGCTAGTTCTATAGCTTGTGTTAATGGCTAGGGTTTTGCTTTGAAAACTTTTCTTTTATTTTTCTCAAAAACTTAACACTTCGTGAGTGTTGGTGTAAAGAAAAAGAGAAGCACCATCCCTAGTATTTATACTAGGTTGGTTGGAACCCCTAGGGTTTCCAAGAACAAATTAGATTGTTTCTTGCTCACTAATTAACTAATTTAATTATTTATTTAATTGGAGAAAATAAGTTCTCAACTTGTTCTCCAAGTCTTGCAAGAACATTCTTCTCTCTCCTAAAATAGGAAGTTGGACTTTTCAACTTTCCTAAAGTTAAAAGTCAATATTCAATAAATAAATTGATTCCCAATTAATTATTTATTGGGTTAAGTTTATTTGAGAATAGTCTTAACAATTAATTCAATAATTAATTAAAAGACTAAAACTAATTAATTACAATTTAATCAATTAGTTTCTAGAAAAGAATTCACATGTGAAATAAACCATGCGACGCCGCCACACAATAGCTACGTGTACGTCACACATGGCAGCCATGCAGGCTTGCATGACACGTGGTAATCACGTGTCATTGACACGTGGCGATGCCCACATGTATTGCTCCGTTTCGATCAACTATTTTGATCCTTTGTTAATCATATTAACATCCTACCATAACCCTCGTGTTTTGGCATTTGTGTGTGACCCTTTAGGTTCATTATTCGATTAGCAGTGACAACAATTAATTAATTCCCTAATTAATTAATCACTTCACAGATCACACTACCATAATCTAGCAATGGGTGTGTGACCCCTAACCGAATAACGAAATGAATCGAAGAACCTTTCAGTCAATGACAATCAGTGAAATACGATCCTCCTACAACTCCATCTCTCAATCAAGAACTAAAGCATGGGAATATTCTCAGAGCCCAAATATTCTTGATCTTTAAAGTTAAGTTCGTTTCATATCTATTTTGATCTCAATCCTAGAAAACCCCATTTTCTAGATGTTATGATATTTTATCCACCTTGGCCAAGGGTTTAATGTTTAATGGACTATGAACAACTCAATCAGTAAGAGATCATCCTTGTTCTTAACAAGTGCAGGTCCTTTGTTGATTCTACTAATTCTACATATCCCACTTGTGTAATTCCAACATAGACCGTGGTTTAGGTGTCTATATGGCGACACCCTTTTGTGCCTATATCAAATATTACAGAGTTTGCTCATATGAGACATTAGAGAATCTCAAGTCTAAGGATTAATGAATCACGTCATTGTCCTGTGAGATATTCCCTAATCTGGAAGTTTCAGGAAACTTCCATTCCCATTTAGGAATGTTCTGATGCGGGACATCTCAGTGATGATGTTCTTGTAACAATCACCCTTATGTATTATGAACGCATCATCGTATGCACTTATCACTCCATGAAATTGAGTGCTCCTTCAAAAGGACATAATCACACAAGCAAGTCTCAGCAGAGTCAAGGTCGACACTCCCACTGTCTGTCGGGCTCATCGACTTGGAGAAGTTTCTAATCCTCGCCTATGGAGTTAAGAACTTGTTTCATGTGGCGTTCCCATATCGAAAAAGTTCTTAATGGCCTCATCGAAGTAGGGGAGTTCAATACATGCAAAACACAGTCAACCCAAACAGATATAAATAAGCACATAAAGAAGTGATAGCCTATGAACAAAATCATCTCGTTTATTATTTAAAGACTGTTTGTGATTTCTCAAGAAAATAGTAAAGCAAACGTATGCTTTAAGGGCACTATTCCCAACAATCTCCCACTTGCCCGTCAAAGCCACTCAGGTGCTAGTCTGAGACCCATCTTCTGAAGATGTCCTTCGAAAGCCTGCTGACTAAGGGTTTTACTAAGTGGATCTGCCATGTTCTCTGTCGATGCGACCCTTTCGATTTGCACATCTCCTCTCTTGATGATATCACGGATTAAGTGATACTTCCTCAAAATGTGCTTGGTCCTTTGGTAAGATCTTGGTTCTCTTGCTTGAGCAACCGCCCCGGTGTTGTCACAAAATACTGTGACGGGGTCTTTAATGCTAGGAACTACAACGGGCACGTAGACGAAGTTTCTTGCCCAAACACCTTCCTTAGCAGCATCGTTTGCAGCTAAGTATTCGGCCTCAGTGGTCGAATCTGCAGTGGTCACTTGCTTGGAACTTTTCCAACTCACTGCTCCACCATTCAGGCAGAATATGTATCCTGACATGGATTTAAAGTCATCCATGTCTGATGCAAAGCTTGCATCATAGTATCCTCTAATGACAAGATCTTGCTGGCCTCCGTAAACTAAGAACAAATCCTTAGTTCTTCACAAGTACTTAAGGATGTTCTTTACAGCAGTCCAGTGACATTCACCAGGGTCAGATTGGAATCGGCCAGTCACGCTAAGTGCATAAGCCACATCCGGTCGAGTACATAGCATCGCATACATTATGCTTCCTATAGCTAATGCATAAGGAATTTTGGACATCCTGGACTTTTCAAGTTCAGTCTTGGGACACAGCTTCTTCAAAAGAACTGTTCCCGGGCCCATTGGAAGTTTTCCACGTTTAGATTATTCCATACTAAATCTCTTTAGTACTTTGTCTATGTAAACCGACTGTGATAATCCTAACAATCTCTTAGATCTATCCCGATAGATCTTTATACCGAGAATGTAGGATGCATCACCAAGATCCTTCATCTCAAATTGGTTCGATAACAATGACTTTGTTACTTTCATGTCATCCTTCGCATTCCCAATGAGGAGGATGTCATCTACATAAAGTATCAGAAATTGAACCGAGGTTTCCAATTCTTTCTTGTACACGCAGGACTCATTCGGATTTTGAATAAAGCCAAACGATTTGACTGCTTCATCAAATCGGATGTTCCAATTCCTAGAAGCTTGTTTGAATCCGTAGATTGATCTTTGGAGCTTACAAACCTTTTGTTCGCTCCCACTAAATGTGAAACCCATGGGTTGCTCCATGTAAATGTCTTTGTTAATGTCTCCATTGAGAAAGGCAGTTTTCACATCCATTTGCCATATCTCATAGTCATAATATGCAGCAATAGCAAGCAATATCCTGATGGATTTTTGGATTGCAACCGGGGAGAAGGTTTCATCAAAGTCTACACCTGGTCTTTGAGTGAAACCTTTAGCAACTAATCTTGCTTTAAAGGCTACCACGCTTCCATCTACTCCAAGCTTGTGCTTATATATCCATTTGCACCCTATGGGCCTATTCCCATCAGGTGGATCAACCAAGGTCCAAACTTGGTTAGAGTACATGGAATCCATTTCGGATTTCATTGCTTCTTTCCACTGTTTAGAGTCCGAATCTAACAGTGCCTCCTCATAAGTTAATGGATCATTATCCATTTGAGATGTTTGGTGGAGAAAACCATACCTTCTCTCTGGTTATCTAGGAATGCGTTCAGAACGTCTTACTAGAGGAGGATTTTTGCGTGTATCACTCTCTGCAATTGGCTGAGGGACGTTAGTCTCCAAACTTGACGTGGGACCTTGGTCTCGAACCTCTTCGAGTTATGTAATCTTGCCTTTCTTTTCTTTAAGGAACGAGTCCTCAAGAAAAGTAGCATTTCTTGATACAAAGACCTTTTGTTCAAGAGGATCGTAGAAATAATATCCTATTGACTCTTTAGGATATCCTAGGAAGTTGCATAAGCTTGATCTAGCTTCAAGCTTATCTCGCACTGTCCTCTTCACGTAAGCAGGACAACCCCAAATTCTTAAGTAAGAATAATTACGGATTTTGCCAAACCACATCTCAAATGGGGTTTTGGGTACAGATTTGGAGAGAACAAGATTCAGAATCTTAACTGCTGATTCTAAGGCATAACCCCAGAATGAAGGTGGTAATTCAGTGAAGCTCATCATGGAATGAACCATATCGAGTAAGGTTCTATTCCTTCTCTCCGAAACTCCATTTAATTGTAGAGTTCCCGGAGGAGTCCACTGTGAGATAATTCCATTATCTCTGAGATGACTAAGGAATTCGTCACTTAGATACTCGCCACCTCGATGAGATCGAAGTGTCTTAATCTTGTGACCAGTTTGGTTCTCAACCTCCTTTTGAAATTCCAAGAATTTCCCAAAGGCTTCGGATTTATACTTCATTATGTACACATAACCAAAACGACTAAAGTCGTCTATGAAGGTTATGAAATACTGATGGTTGTTTCTCGTACTTACACTGAGTGGTCCACAAAATTCAGTATGGATTAAATCCAACACTTTCGTGGCATGTTCCACTTTACCTTTAAAGGGAGTTTTGGCCATCTTTCCTTTAAGACATTGTTTACACAAATTTTCGTTGGAATCTGCAATAAATGAGTGCAAAATACAAGAAAATAGCGAAACATAGAATTTATTGATTTAATGTAAAAAAGAGTGTTACAATCTCTGTAAAATCCTCTGATTCTTCTCTACTAGTGGATTCGAGGGCTTGAAGCTTGATCTCGAATCAAATGAAGACCTTGGTGATTAATTTGGAAGACTTGATAATTTAAGCCTTGAAGAAGTGTTGAGTCTTTATGGCGGCAGCACTTCGCCGTGGCAAGAACTCGGGAACTTGAGAGCTTTTTCCCTTGATTTGATTTGTTGATAGTGTTCTCTTCATGATTGATTTGTGAACCCGAATACCTTATTTATAGGCATGTGATGGGCTTAATTCACTTCATGGGCTTGGAATCGGACCTGGACTTGAATTTGAGAGCCCATTTAATTAACCCAAAATAATAAACAAATTATATTTATTATTTTGAATCAATTATAACAAAGCCCAAATTTTATATGGACTTATAATATAAAACAATCAATTAATAGCCAACTTTATTTGGGCCATTAATTAATTAGAATTGTCGATTTTTCAGTGTCAACAGATGCCCCCACTTCATGGTTCGGCGGAAGACATGCCAAACATTTATGAGGCCGGAGCTTGAAGTACCCGGTTTCTATTTTCCTTTCTTTTTTTCATTTTTTTTTTTATTTCTTTGCCCATAAATTTAATGGACATCAAAATGAAAATCAAGAAATTTGGACTTTGAACATCACGCATCAACTCGTTTTTTAGTGGGGCCACATTTAATCTTGTTTCGTGGGCGAAACATTTTCTTTTTCCTTTTGAATTTTGAGAATAGTAGTTGGGCCAGGTCCATAAAACCACACATTTCGTTTTATTTGGTAGCATAATTGGGCTACTAAATTAGGCCCAATATTGATGTCAATCCTCAATTTTCACGGGAATTTGGCAGAATGCGAAGCTCAATTGATGCAGTCCGCGGCAAGAAACTCTTCTCTCGTACACATCAGCTGAAACGCTGGATAAGGCAACAAATCAAAATTACCATCTTCTCTCGTGTCAGCAGCATATTACGAAATTTGTCTCCATTTTTGTTGGGTTTGATTTTCTTTCTTTGATATCATATGCCAAAAATTGTTGAAAATCTCAAGTTCTGCCGTGATTCTTGGAAATTGATTCTGGTGCGTTACTCCCAAACTCACATCTATATATGAGTGAGTACAAGCTTTTCACTTCTGCAATTCATGGGTAAACAGAGATGACAGCAACGGAAAGAAATTCCTTCCCATGTCCTTTCATCTTCGCTGCAACGTCAGGCGACGAATTCTCCGACTATGACGGCGGAATGATCAGCTTTGCCTTCCTCGGCACCAGGCTCTTCAACAATTCGCTCTGCAACCACTTTCTCGGTCTCCTTCACCATGTGCCAACCGCCTGCCCGAACATCACATGTTTGCAGTCGAGCCTCTCGGTCCTAATTCGCCGTGGAGATGAAGAACTGAACCATTCGTTCCTGATTCGATGTGCCTCTTGATGAAATTCTCATCTTTGAACTTGAATCCATAGATCAATTCGCTGCTGGTGCCGTGAGTTTTAGTTCTAATTGGGGACTGGAGCACAAGTGTGTCGGAGCTTCACTTTAAGGATGTTCTTGGCTTTCGGGAGCTCTACCATTTTCTGTGGCTGCAACGGGTGCGACGCCGGGGACCCCAGTCCACGCCAATCCCTTCGATCTCTTTTTGATTGGCTGCCAACTAAGCCCATGGGAATAATTGTTTTCAATTTTGGAATTTTCCCATCTCTCACATTGACACAGACAAATTACAGGATATGCAGCTACGGCCACAATCGAGAAGAAGTTGCCACCATATTCTCACATTTAACTTGACTGGCGAGCAGTAAATCTGACACGCGACCGCATCACTGGATGAGATGTAACGCCACTCAGACTATTTACCGACGCTCCAGATAGACAAACTTCCCAGATGGGCTAGAGCCGACGAAGGCAAAGTCGAAGCGGATTCTTTCTCCCAATTAGTATAGAACTCAGAGATCAGCCAAAAAAGGACTCTTATATTCCGCCGTTGGGACCGTTTAGGAGGGGAGCTGTTCGCCATTGCCGCATTCTCGCCACCCTTGACTTTTGGCAAGCAAAAATTTGCATTTGGAGCTCTTCCACCGCCATCATCGTTGCCGCCGTCACTGTTGTATCAGTTGGTCTTTATGTCGGAAGGTAGAAATTTGTGTTTGGAGTTCTCCCAAGAGATATTGCAATCCCTTCGGTCTGGTGATGCTTCTTGTTGGCAGTCACGTGATCAGAGCCTTGCTAACATAATTTTGGCCACTATTGGGAAAGTTGCTTTATCAAGAAGTTGATTTTGCATGAAACACTCTACCAAACAAGCAAACTTAAAGGCAACATATGAAGAATATAGACACGATGCAGCAGCTCTTGTCATTTTCTTTCTATTTTTTTTTTTTAATTCCTTTAGGCTATTGCAATGTAAAGGAACACCATTTGTGGAATAAAACATATATATATGTTTTTTTTATCTATCCATGCTTCTTTCCTCTTGTGCATTTTTTCGTCATTCTTCATTTTGATGTTGATCTTGAATGACTCTAATACATGCCCCCAGTATTGGAACTTCACGCACTTGTCGAAACTCACAAACAATTTGGATTTGTTTAAAAATATGACTGAACTTGAAAATTTAGTATTCAAGTTGCCTACGTACCCCAAAAAAAGAGGATCAAGTCATTACGTAGTTCAAAGTTTTTTGTTGTTTGTTTTTTTTTTTATCACAGTTTATACTCGAGCGAACAAGGAGTAACATGCAGTTTAGGCTCGTGCGTTAAGGAGCAAACTCGTTCATTTTGGTTAACCTTTGTGGGAATTTGGCTTTCGGATGGTGATGCGCAACTTGGCTTTATCCATCAATTTGTTGTTCTTGTTCGAGAACACGTTGTTGGCTTCTCCAAGAAACGTAGGTGGAAAGAAATCTCCAAGAGCTGCATGGCCTGACTTACAGGTTATTTCTGATTTCTTCTGACTTGATCGAGAATTCTTCGAACTTTTTGGGGGATTTCGCCTATGGATCTTAGTTTGCTTTGGCTTTCTCCTTGATGTTAGTGGATGACCTTGATCAACCCGCTGCTTTGGACTTTTTCGGCGAGTCACAAGAATCCATCTATCGCCATCAGTGGTTTTATTGGAAGGAGTCATCACTGGATCGATTCCTCGATCAACAAGTAGGGTCCTTGCCAAGTTCGGGTCTAGACTCCCAAATTGAAGTGTTGTAGATGCCCCCGAGAGTGCAGATGGAGGAAAGATCACTTTCTTGCTTTGAGAATTCTGAAAGATGCTCTTGGTTGCGGTAAGGCTGGCATGATTCACCTCTGCAGCATCTTCATCATCATCTTCATCATCGTCGTCGAAGATTATTCTTCCATCATTGGCCAACGACATTATCTTCTCCTTGACCACGAAACACTTCTCAATAGGATGACCGACTATTCGGTGATACTTGCAATATTTGGGATCAGCCACCTTGCCGCTTTCTTCGGGCCGTTTTGACTCGGGCAATTTGATCAATCTCCTTTCAACTAATTCATCGAAAATATGCGGGACATCAGAGTCAGCAAAAGGGTATTCTTTTTCTTGTCTTTCTCTCAGCGTAGGTCGATGACCGTCGTTTGAATTGTGTGGAACTCCAAAGTTCTCGTTCTTCTCAGCATTTGGAGGCACTTTTGCAGCAACCGAAATGGCCATGGACTCTTCGGTAGAGGCTTTCACAAACTTCTCATTCTTCCAACGTTCTTCTCTTCCTCTTCCTTGTTCTCCTAGTGGAAACGAAGGTCGGTGATTTGCGATACTCAATTCCATGTCGTGGGCACGAGTAGCAAGATCCTCAAATGTTCGAGGTTTAATTCCTTGGAGAATGTACTGAACTCCCCAATGCATCCCTTGCGTGCACATCTCTATCGCCGACGTTTCTGACAATTTGTCCTTGCAACATAAGCTTAGTGCTCGCCAACGGTTGATGTAGTCGACGACCGGCTCGTCTTTCTGTTGCCTTGCGTTTGTAAGCTCGATCATACTCACGGTGCGGCGCGTGTTGTAGAAGCGGTTCAAGAACTCTCCCTCCATTTCCTCCCAACTATTGATGGATTCGGGTTCAAGATCAACATACCAGTCGAAGGCGTTGTCTTTGAGCGATCGCACGAACTGCTTGACAAGAAGGTCCCCACCCGTTCCAGCATTGTTGCAAGTTTCAATGAAGTGGGCGATGTGCTGTTTGGGATTACCTTTTCCATCGAACTGTTGAAGCTTGGGTGGTTGGTATCCGTTTGGCATCTTCAAATCATCAATTCTTCTTGAGTATGGTTTTGAGTATGCAACTCGATTTTGGGATGACCGGCCATAGTGCGCCTTGATTGTGTTTGCTATTATTGCCTGTAACTCTTCCATGGACAAGGTTGCTACCGAACATGTTGAACGCGTGGTCTTTTGTGCAAAATCTGGCTTGTGAAGTGTCTGATCAACCAGCTTCTCATTCGGAGTGTGTTTTGGAGGAAAAGGACGGTTGTGGCTAGACCCCTCCACATTTAGCTGCTCCACTTTGTTCATCAGTTGCGAAATTTGAAGATCTTTGTCCTCCACGATCTTCTGCAAATCAGCTATGGCTTGAGCCATCTGAGCGAGTTGTTCTTCCACGTTCGTCACGCTGGTAGTCATCGCAGGCAAACTGGCGAAGGTGGTGGAATTGGCTCTTTTTGGAGGGGAATGATGGGAGTTGTCCGATCCTGAAGAGGTTGAACCGTTGTGCTTGTCCCCGGTAGAGGATTGAGCAATGTTGGCAACGATGTCAGCCGTATTCATCTTGTTCAGTGCCAGTTGATCCTTTTTAGATGCCATGGATGCGTTTATGATGATGGATTTGAGATTTTCCTTAGGATGAAGAGATGAGAGGCAGAGAAGGTCCCACTGGGCGTGCCAAAATTTGTTTACACAAATTTTCGTTGGAATCTGCAATAAATGAGTGCAAAATACAAGAAAATAGCGAAACATAGAATTTATTGATTTAATGTAAAAAAGAGTGTTACAATCTCTGTAAAATCCTCTGATTCTTCTCTACTAGTGGATTCGAGGGCTTGAAGCTTGATCTCGAATCAAATGAAGACCTTGGTGATTAATTTGGAAGACTTGATGATTTAAGCCTTGAAGAAGTGTTGAGTCTTTATGGCGGCAGCACTTCGCCGTGGCAAGAACTCGGGAACTTGAGAGCTTTTTCCCTTGATTTGATTTGTTGATAGTGTTCTCTTCATGATTGATTTGTGAACCCGAATACCTTATTTATAGGCATGTGATGGGCTTAATTCACTTCATGGGCTTGGAATCGGACCTGGACTTGAATTTGAGAGCCCATTTAATTAACCCAAAATAATAAACAAATTATATTTATTATTTTGAATCAATTATAACAAAGCCCAAATTTTATATGGACTTATAATATAAAACAATCAATTAATAGCCAACTTTATTTGGGCCATTAATTAATTAGAATTGTCGATTATTCAGTGTCAACAGACATGATTCACAATGAGTTAACTCTTTAAGTTCATTATCATAGAATGATCCTAAATTAGTTAACTTAGCAATCCTATCTTTAGAAATATGCCCTAAACGTGCGTGCCATAAAGAAGCCGAGATCTTGTCATCTCTTTTCCGTTTGTTTAATTGTTGTATATTCAGAATATTAGTGTCTTTAGTTGTATAAAGTCCATTAGATAATGTACCAAGTAAAACGGAAGTTTTATTCTTCTTAAGATAAAAGTTCCCATTTCTAGAAAAAGTCTCATAGCCTTCACAATCAAGTATTGGAATGGAAATGATATTACGAATAATAGAAGGTACATAAAGGACTTTGTTCAAAACTAAAGTAAAGACACCTAAATCTAATCTACACGTCCCAATGGCTTGGGCCTGAACGCTTGATCCATTCCCAACCTTCAAGATGCATTCTCCTTCTTCAAGCTGTCGAACCTCATTTAGCATATGTACATCATTACAGATATGAGCTCCACAACCGGTATCAAGTACCCAAGAATTAGAATCAATAGATAGATTTACTTCAACAATAAACGCACCTTTCTTTAGAGTATCCTTATACTCTTGGCAGTTCCTCTTCCAATACCCTTTCTTGCCACAATGATGGCAAACGTCCTCTCTCTGATCCTTTCTCTTCCTGGCCTTTCTCTCTTTAACCCCTCCATCAGGTTTAAGAGACCCTTTCTTCTTGGGAACTTTCTTCCCTCTGCCTTTAGAAGGCCCAGAAAAGGAAGTGGCCATCATTGCTTTGCGATCCTTCTTGATCGTATCTTTAGTAGTCACAAGCTGACTAATCCACTCAGCTACAGTAGCATGAGGATGATTCATGTTGAAGTTTAGCACGAAAGGATTGAATGATGGTGGAAACGATGCGAGCAACAAATCCACAGTGAGTTCTTCACTCAGTGGCATTTCCATGGAGGTCAGTTTCTCGTTCAAAGCAAGAAACTTGAGACCGTGCTCATAGACAGTTGTTCCTTCTTTCATTCTAGGATGAAAGAGCTCCTTAGAGGTGTTGTACCTTAGAACATGCTCTTTGGGGCGGTACAATTGCTCGAGATCGTAAATCTCCCAACCGTTGTCCATTGACTCGTGTTGCCTCTGCATGTCCGGGGACATGGTGGCCAACATGAGGCAACGGGCTTGAAGATTATCTTGAGACCATTTCGCAATCGGTTCTCTTTCAACCCGAGTCGGAGCTTCGCCTTCAACGACAGGCTCTCCCTCGAAGAGAACATATCTTCTCTTTTCAGAATCTAAAACTATCTTTAGATTCCGAAGGCAATTAGAGTAATTGGGGCCCGTCAACTTGTTTGATTCGAGTATGGATACCAAAGGGCTTTTGGTTACCATTTCAATTGTAGAGAATCAAAGAACTACAACCTAGATGGAAAAACAGAGAAATTATGAGCATGCTGAATAATAACGATTACATATTATCAAGGTCTTTAGAAATATGTTCTCCCACTATTTTTAGAAAGTTTAGAAATCCCAACGACTTTAGAAGAAACTTCTTTTCTCAATGAGTACTATGATCTTAAGCATTCTTAGTTTTGGACCCACGTCTCGTGAGACATCCAAAGGTCTATGAATCTTTAGGTAGGTACAAATTGCCAATTCCATCTCCATGGAATTCCTAGTAATATTTTTGCATCAGTAATCTTTCAATCATGGACCCACAACTCGTGAGACATCCATATCTACTTTAGTGTTGAGCAGGACCCATCAATCATAAGATCTCTACCAAACTTAGTCCGGAACGACCCACGACTCGTGAGATATCGCCCATTCTAAAATGGTCAAGAAATATTAATTATTTAAAATAATTAATCAGGAAACTAAGAGTTAATAAGCTACATTAATTACCCCACGACTCGTGAGACAGCAATTAGTTTAACTTATTAAATCCTAAATCTTATTGATGGAATGCTAGGAATTTTATTACCGTGATAAAACACCTATTTATTCGAATTTTGCTCAATATTTAAATGGGATTTTCGAATGACCTCACCAACATATAATGTTATCCAAATTTTAATTGTCTTGTTAATGTAGTTTCACATAAAGTGCATCACAGAAGCAATTAGCAGATAACATGTCCTAGCATGATTCTAATTATGTGATGATCATGGGCATCCTATCTTATATGTGATTTTGGGAGCCACTCCAAAATCACTAGTTCTAACATTCATGCCACTTAAGACAATTCATATCACATAGGGGTACAGAATTTAATGGAAAAACACCCTATCTATTACATTAATAGAAGCCCTTCTAAACATTTTGAGGGGTCTTCTTATGGCCACCGTTCTTCAAGTGCTTCTTGTGGATCCTTTTTATTCCATGGGTTCTTGTCTCCAAAATGAAAATAAAAACCTCACTTCCTAAGTTCTACTCTGTTTACATAAAGTAATAAAGCTCAGTTTCCATATTGACCATAGACAACTACACAGGGCATGCCCCGACCCAAAAACAATAATAAGGAAAGCCACATAATAAACACATAACGGTACGCATATAAGTAGTGCTCCAACCCCAATTAAAAACGCGCAACTATGGGGCTCCGACACCAATTGAAATCATCCATGTACAGAATTTAAAACCATACATAAGACTAACCCATGATCACCTAAACTAGCATGCTCCCGCTTGAATTTAAATTTACTAATTAAATTTAAAATTCCCTTGACTTCAAGTTACAATTAACTTAAGTAATTTGAATATAGTTCATTATTCAAGAATTTATTCAAAATCGAATCACCGGATCATGACAAAACCACAATTAATTCAAAATTAAATTTTTGTCTAAAATATCATTCAAAGTGATATTTATTATTTTCTCGAAAAATAAGAACTTGACTTTAATTCATAAAATCCCAAACTTTATAATTATTTCAAATAAAGAATTTTATAAAATTAAAATCCAATTTTAAAATAAAATCAGATTTTCAAAACGGGATTTTTACGAAACTTGGAAAACACGAAATAAAAAACGAAGTCCGAGAACCCTAGGCAAGGCACGCAGCCGTCCCCCACAAGAAGGCGCACGCGAGCAGGCACGCTGCGCACACACCCCGCCAGGCTGCTGGAAGGCTTGCGAGAGATGCCCGCAAGAGAGCGCACGCGACCGCGAGCGCTGCGCGCGCGCGCGCCTTGCGAGTAGAAGAGCGCACCTGCGGGCGGGCTGTCTCGACGATGGTGAGGCGAAAATGTGCAGCAGCGCCTAGGCGCGTTCGGGCGTCTGCGTGACGGGGTTAGTGGTGCGGGGCTGCGATGTGCAGCCCCATGCGCGTACTAGGTGCGCACAATCCCGCACGCGATGCGTGCGAGCGAACCCGTTCCTATCCCTTTTTAGTTTCGTAATTTTAGCAAATTCAATCAATCCAACTTCGAATTAAAACAGTTCAATATAAACCAGATTAAAATAGTTTAAAATCAGATCTATTCGGGAAACAATTTTCGCAAAACTTTCAAGAAACAGTTTTGATCCGGCAACTTCGTATTTCATACCAAAAACCATGAATACACAACATATACTCAAATTCAAGAATTTTCATCAAAATCCATAAAGCAGTAAAGAGACAATACGAAAGTTGCAAGGTGGCTCTGATACCACTTGTTGGAAACCACGAAAGAGTTGAGCAACAGAAGTTTAAAATTATTCCACAAGTTTAATCGTTGTCTTGCAATTTTCATACTGTAACGTTGGGAATAACAAGAAACTCACTTTAATTGAAGCTTTCTTGTGATGTCGTTACCGCCTAACGAACACGCTTCAAGTGGAAAGTCCCTCGAACTATCCTTCGATTTAGACTCCAATGTAGAAGGCCTCCAAAGCGTATCTACACCAGTCCTAGAACATGATCAAGCAAGTGAAAATGCTAGTTCTGTAGCTTGTGTTAATGGCTAGGGTTTTGCTTTGAAAACTTTTCTTTTATTTTTCTCAAAACCTTAACACTTCGTGAGTGTTGGTCTAAAGAATAAGAGAAGCACCATCCCTAGTATTCATACTAGGTTGGTTCGAACCCCTAGGGTTTCCAAGAACCAATTCTATTGTTTTCTTGCTCACTAATTAACTAATTTAATTATTGATTTAATTGGAGAAAATAAGTTCTCAACTTGTTCTCCAAGCCTTGCAAGAATATTCTTCTCTCTCCTACAATAGGAAGTTGGACTTTTCAACTTTCCTAAGGTTAAAAGTCAATATTCAATAGATAAATTAATTCCCAATTAATAACTTATTGGGTTAAGTTTATTGGAGAATAGTCTTAACAATTAATTCAATAATTAATTAAAAGACCAAAATTAATTAATTACAATTTAATCAATTAATTTCTAGAAAAGAATTCACGTGTGAAATAAACCACACGGCGAAGCCATGCAACAGCCACGTGTACGTGACACGTGGCAGCCACGCAGGCTTGCGTGACACATGGCAGTAACTTGTCATTGACACGTGGTGATGCCCACGTGTATTGCTCCATTTCGATCAACTATTTTGATCCTTTGTTAATCATATTAACATCCTACCATAACCCTCGTGTTCTGGAATTTGTGTGTGACCCTTTAGGTTCATTATTCGATTAGCAGTGACAACAAATAATTAATTCCCTAATTAATTAATCACTTCACAGATCACACTACCGTAATCTAGCAATGGGTGTGTGACCCCTAACCGAATAACGAAATGAATCGAAGAACCTTTCAGTCAATGACAATCAGTGAAATACAATCCTCCTACAACTCCATCTCTCAATCAAGAACTAAGGCATGGGAATATTCTCGGAGCCCAAATATTCTTTATCTTTAAAGTTAAGTTCGTTTCATATCCATTTCGATCTCAATCCTAGAAAACCCCATTTTCTAGATGTCTTGATCTTTTATCCACCTTGGCCAAAGGTTTAATGTTTAATGGACTACGAACAACTCATTCAGTAAGAGATCATCCTTGTTCATAACAAGTGTAGGCCGTGGTTCAAGTGTCTATATGGCGACACCCTTTTGAGCCTATATCAAAGATTACAGAGTTAGCTCATATGAGACATTACAGAATCTCAAGTCTAAGGATTAATGAATCATGTCATTCACCTTTGAGATATTCCCTACTCTGGAAGTTTCAGGAAACTTCCTTTCCCATTTAGGAATGTTATCACGCAGGACATCTCAATGCTGAAGTTCTTGTAACAATCACCCTTACGTATTATGAACGCATCATCGTATGCATTTATCACTCCATGAAACTAAGTGATCCTTCAAAAGGACATAATCACACAAGCAAGTCTCAGTAGAGTCAAGGTCGACACTCCCACTGTCTGTCGGACTCATCGACTTGGAGAAGTTTCTAATCCTCGCCTATGGAGTTAAGAACTTGTTTAATGTGCCGTTCCCATAACGACAAAGTTCATAACGGCCTCATCGGATTAGGGGAGTTCAATACATGCAAAACACAGTCAACCCAAACAGACATAAATAAGCACATAAAGAAGTGATTGCCTATGAACAAAATCATCTCGTTTATTATTCAAAGATTGTTTGTGATTTCTCAATGAAATAGTAAAGCAAACATCTGCTTTAAGAGCATTATTCCTAACAACATCCATATAGGGATTTCTTAACAAAATAGAACAAAACATAACTTAACAAATTCATACGTATCAAAAATTTCAAAACATTCTTATCGTATCAAATCTTATCAAAACGTTTCATATCTTAGCTTATACTTTCAAAAGATCCATATTTTTTCTTAGTTATAAGTCTATCCCCGTTTTACGAACTTTAACAGAGCATACATACAAAACTCGGTGGGTACGAGTAACAAATCCTATCCTGGGCTCCTCGTACGAATCATACATTACAAATCAAATCAAAAGTAACATTACAGAACAAACCTCCTTCTCCGGCGATGGAAGGGTTGCGCGACCCTAACCATCCATTTCAAGTGAGGGGAGTGCAAGCTACTCTAAACCCTCAGGATCTCCATCACTCACCAAACCTCTTGGTGAGATCAGGGGTAATCCTAATCAAACTGTGGAGATGTGCAGAGGGGTGGACCCCATGGCCGTCCCGGGTCCCCCTTACCCCCAATCTCTGGGGCCCAATACTCAAATACAAGCCATTACATTACATTACAGAACAAACTTAACCCCCTACCTAACATTAACAAACTTTAACTTACATATCAAACCTTACCTTGTAACCACCACGCTATTCATACCTCTCCGTGTCAAATCCTTAACTAGTATCTCTCGGCTCATAAAAGGCTCACGGTTTGAAGCATGGTTAAATGTTGCAAAATATTACGAAATGAACCAAATCAAAACATAACAAGCATACATAGGCTTGTACATAGCGTATCATACTTGCAAAGCCTTAGCAAATTAATAAACTTACATATTTCGCACATATTTACTTATACTTAAGGTTATAGTTCGCATACATCGAAAACAAACACGTTTCATTAGGTTTTAACTATAACCTAACCTCACCTTACTCCAACGGAACAGAGAACGAGATGATTCATCCACCCCAGAATCAACACGGCCAACATAACACCATCCCGGGTGCACCTAAACAAACTGTAGACAAAAATACAAAAATTAGACTCAAGGATGAACCACATAGATGCATAGGAAATTAAGAGAGGCAAACACATAGGCAAGGTTCATATTCACACTCATTTCATACAAAAGGATGCATTTCGCAAAGTGGAGATACATAACAAGGTGCATATGTACTTCGTGCAAGCAACTCACATTACTTAAGCAACATAAAATGCATATAAGAATAAGTACAAAACAAGTTAAGAACAAGTTTGGAGGTGAAAAGGTGCAAGAAAAGCGGGAGAAAAACACAAAAAAAGGATCCGAGCGAAAATGGACGAAAGCTGGAAATTTCTGAAACAGACAAGCTGTAGGAAAATGATCATAAATTGAGTTTGAGAAGTGGAAATTGATTTTTGTTTCTTGGGTATAAAACTAGACACATAGATCTTTCAAATGGTATA
Organism: Lantana camara; assembly: GCA_037501455.1. Lineage (NCBI taxonomy): Eukaryota > Viridiplantae > Streptophyta > Magnoliopsida > Lamiales > Verbenaceae > Lantana > Lantana camara. Next base: position 42,052,499 of record CM074865.1, read on the forward strand.
AGGCTCGAATCATGGTTCAAAGCGAGGCAAAAATGGCATAGGTTTGAAATTGAACCAAAGCAGAATTCCGGCGAAGTGGCAACACAAAATTCAAACGTTTATAACTCACAAACCACAACGCATTTTAAGGTGATTCCAATTGGAGAATTTTCTACACTCAAATTAGTTTCTACATTCAAAAATTCAGGAACAACAGACTACGTATGAGGGCGGAGCAGCCGCAATAAATTTGCACTGGAAACCAGTCACGGCCGTGAAGGCAAGACAGAAGCTCTCTCGGCATGACGGTCGCGACCGCGACACTTTCATGCCTAAAAACGGTCACGGACATGACCAAACTTTTCAGCCATGGCGACTGCTACACGGGGAGGTTTCCAACCTCCCCAAAAGCCATCCCAAACCCCAAGAAACAGTACAAAATGAACATATAACATCAAATAACTCATATAGAACACATTACAGCACAAATCGGACTCCAAAACGAGCCCGAACACCCAAAACACGAAACCCACATTATTCATCATCTTTATCAAAGTCATGGAAACGAGCGAGAAAAACGGTATTCAATCCGAAGGAAATGAAGAACTTGAAGAGATGAGCACATTGCTTACCTTGGATCGTTGATCGGGCGAGTGAGGAGGTCGATCAAAGATTCGGGTGAATAGTTACTTTCTCTCCTCTTCTTTTTCCCTTGAAGAAAAGCTGCACCAAAATGAAAAGAAGGAGGGGGGTCGGTCTTCTTAAGGCCAAGAACGGGCTCGGTTCGGTATGAGACGGGTTCGGTTCAATTGGTTGGGAAAATAAATCGGTAGAGGGTTCAAATGGTATCAGAAAAAGAGAAAGCTAGTTCTATTGGACTCAAATCATCAAAACAAATACAATGGAGGGGTCGAAATTCGAATTCGAATTCGAATTCCCGAGCTCAAGGTAGCCTTGAGGGCTAAAAACACCCAAATTATAATTAGGTCCCTAATTTGCAAATATTGGACAATTGAATCCAAGTACAACTTATTAATTCTAATGTGCATGTAATTAAATAGAATAGAATTGACACGTAAGGCATGCAAATAACACATAAGTCAAAATATAGAATTAATCTCTCTCGTGACGTCATACCTAGATTACCGAGAAGTCAGGGTGTCACAAACTCCCCCCCCCCCAAGAGAACCCGCTTGCTCGAGTTTCAAGCTCGAATAACTTTCCGTATTCACCCAAGTTTGAGGTTCATGACGTCCCGATGAGGGATAGCTCGAGAAAGGTCTTCAAGCGCAAGGGGTTTGAATCTCCAAATCGATCTGGCCATTTGAATTGCTCGATCGACTTGTATGATAAAGAGGTTCTAAAGTAGATTCAACTCTCACCGTTTGAGTTCATTTGAGTCAGCTCCTGAGCTCGGTGTTCATTTGAGTTCATTTGAGATTTGTTCATTTGAGTTCATTTGAGTCAGCTTCTAAAGCCACTTGAAGGCGTTGTTACCAACTCACGCCACTTACAAAACCAAGCTCAAAACAAATCTCTTTCGTAACATCCCGCTCGTTCGGCCGTACAGGTAAACCTTACCGAGAGTGTTACGTGCGTATTTATTTATTTAATTATGCCTTTAAATGTTTAATTAATTGCATAAGTGTTTATTTGATTATTTATTTGTATTAATTTTTACGTATTTAAACGTTTTTCCCCCGTTTGATCCCTTTCTTGATCCGCATGTCCCCGTACTTGCTCCTAATTATGTGACAACGTGTTACGTATGAAATACGTGTTTTAAGAATTTGTTTAAGTGCTCGTTAATTGTTTTTGAGTTCGTTTAACACGGTTCTTAAACCGTTTTATTTCTTAAGGGATTCGAGGGCCTAACTCGTTTAGCGCACCTTGGGTTCCGAAGGGCGTATCTTGAGCTCGGGAATTCTGATACGAATTCTGGAAGAGGCATCAGACTTCCAATGAAGAAAGGAAGCCAAGGAATCCAACTTTATATTTTTCTAAGCCCGTTTGGACCCCCGTATTTAGCCCGTATTAAGCCTCACATGCATTTTGACCCCCTTGCACTAAAATGATCATATCTCCCTCATTTGTTGACCAAATTAAGTGATATTTGGGCCCACATTCTGCTCATTTAATCCCCTTTTCATTCCTTTACCTTTTCATTTCGTCCCTTACCAGAAAAAGAAGGAAAAAGCAGCTGGAAACCGAGATGAAGGGGAGAGAAGGAAGCATCATGCCATTTTCCACTTTCCAAGCTCGTTTCTCATCCAATTCGGCTCAAGTTTGAAAGGTAAGTCCGGTTTTCTATTCTCCATCTCTTCCTCTTTCTTTTGAGTCCAGATTTGCTAGCTTACATGATCATTTGAACATGCTTTGGACATTCATGTGAATAGTAAGGGTTTAGGGCCTATTTGATGAATTTGCTTGAATTCTTGAGCTTTCTTTCAATTTGATCCATGATAATTGAACCTTAGACATCATATATTATTTTTATGGACCAAATTTGCATGCTAGCTTAAGATTCATGAGAGTTTGATTCAAGAATTTTGGGTATTTGTATGAATATGTGTATGCTTGGCCCCGTCTCCTTTTCCTTGCAATTTGATTCGGTTTTGGCATGGTTTAAGGTTTGGAATTGATGTATATTTGCTACATAATGTTTCCCTTAGATGTTTCCTTGGGTTAGGATTGATTTGGTTGAGTTTTTGGCTGAGTTTGCTGCTGTTTTTCACGTTTTTGAACTGCTGTCGCCAGCGATCGTGACCGCGACCAAAACGTGAGTATTTTGGGTAGCGGTCGTGTCCTGTTTTTGGCCAACCTTCGACTTGTTGCTGCTTTACCTACTGGACGAGGTGTGGTCATGACCGCGACCACATTTAGGCTGTTTGGGGTCACGCCCGCGACCACTTTTGGGGGCAGTTTCTAACTGCTCCCCCATTTCCTGTTCCGTTTGTCATTCTTTGTGTTTTCCTTGTTTTTCTTGCTTCCTTTTTATATTGTATGCATGTATAACTTGTGTATTATGTGTTATGTGAATTCTTGTGAATTTATTACGTGAAATCAATGCTCTTGCATGAAATAAATGGCCTAACATGCTCTATATGTCTTGCATTTACATGCATGCAAGAATGTTACGTTTATTTGATTTGTATGATATTTAATTGCTCTTTTATGAATTGTATGAATTTTAGACATGCTATTTAATGTGTTAAGCTTGTTGTAAGAAATATATCAATTCGTTTAACGTGAAATAAATAGCCTATGTGCTTCATATGTGCTTAAAGGGGCATGCATGAACCTATGTGACGTTTAATTGCTTTGCATGGTAATTCCTTGATCCTTTCATGACTTGCATGCGTAGTTAATTTAATATATGACATGTTATGTGTGTTACATGAAATTAATGAAGGCATTTAACGTAAATTATGGAATTTAATAGGTGTTAAGAATCTACATGTGTTAAATGATCTCTCATTGTATTTCTGATGCATCATTTGCATTCATATTCATATGTCGAGCGTTTAAGTGGTTCATATTGAGTCTAAGTTTGTCCCTTGTCTTTTGTTTTATCTTTAGGTCCGTTTCGTGGTTGACGAGGAGGTGTTTTAGAAGTGTCTAGGTTCGTTGCGTCCGGTGTGGTCGACAAGGTGAGGTTTTCTTCCTTTTTAGTTAAATGACCTACAACCCTACCTGTATTTTAAGCCCTCATGCGATATACATATATATAATTATGTAAATACATGTTTGATTAGTATTTTGTGGGGTTTCCCCCTTTTACTATGAAATATTGGAAAAACACTTTTATATATATACGTATCCTATTTTATGTTTATTCGATTTGAAAAGGGTTAGTGTGTGTGAAGATTTTGAAAATAGCGAGAAATACGACTTTGAATATAAGTCGAAAAATTCTAAAATTTTCGAAAAATGCTCTGTTCTATTATTACGTACGTGTGAGTGTGTTAGCCCCCTCACCAGTCATTAGGACTGACCCCTCCTCGTTGTTTTCTTCTCCCCTTTTCGTTCTTTGAGTTGCAGGTTCTCGTGGGAGGTTGTTCTTGCTAGGAGGCGGTCGTTTCTTTTGAGTTTTGGGTCGTTTAGCGAGTTCATGCATTGTTTTAGTTTATTACATACCTTTGAATTTTTCGAAACATGTATAAGACCTTAATTTGGAATTTAGTATATTTGTGTTACCTAACGTGCTTCATTATGGTATATTTGATTAATTTCTGAGCATGAATATTCGTATGTATGAATCCTGGCACTTCCGCATGTGTATTTGTTTATTTCGCGCACTCTGATTTAGGGTCTAGACCGCCTAGCCTAGGTGTGATTTTGTTTGTCACCCGTTCGTCGTAGCTTGGTGCGTGTGCGGAGTGTCTATTTCAGTACACGTGTCGGGCTACGGTACGGGGGGGTGTAGTGCCTTACGCTCCGGGGTGCTACAACCTAAAGTGGTATCAAAGCTCCCGATTGTAAAACCGGAGCTCTATCGTCGTGTTGGGTCTGTCTAGGTAGTTCGGCTTAGGATTATGTGTTTGTTTGCATTCATTCTCACTTTTACGTGAATTATTTGAATTATTTGTATTAATTGTTAAACGAACATGCACTAGACTCCGTATGCATCGATATTTTGGAATTATTTTTCTTATTTCAGGATGGCATCTTCATCTCGATATGAATCATCGAAAGGAATACGAGAAAACAAGCAACCCCGATCTACAAGTAATTTAAAGAGTTCAATCCGCCGAAGTGGATCAGAGGTGATGAAGTTAGAGCCGAAGAATGGTTGTACGATACTAGAGATTTGGGAAAATTATCCGGGATCATTACAAGAGAAGGTAGCGTGTACTTTCCATTATTTCAAGGCCAAGCTTCAAATTGGATAAAAGAATTAAGATTGACAGTGGAAGAATCCGGAAAAGAGCTCACTTGGGAGATATTTACTTGGGAATTTTGTTATAAGTATATTCCTCCAAGTGTGATGGTTAGAAGACTCCAAGAATTTTTGAATCTAGAGTAAGAGTTGAAGAAGGTGGATGACCTCATATTGCAACTTGAAAGTTCGGGAACCGGCAGAGATTGCCCTAAGGTTCGGAGTTATATACAAGAATGTAGAGATAGCATTCATCGAATTTTCCAAGCCTCACCGCAACACGAATGTTCCGAGGAAGTTAGAAGAACAGTTCAAGTGGAAATAGATAATCAAAAGATGGAGTCTCACTCCCCTTATGTGGGACAAGATGTGGGTTTGATTTCTGGCTCAAGCAAGAGACCCGTATCTCAAATGGAGCTTCAAGAATTTGAAAGTGTCAACATCGACAAGAAGAAAAAGAAGAAAATTCAATCATCAAAGAAGGATTTGATGCCCTTTCCATCGGAGATGATTCAATGCTCTTATTGTCAAGGCCCAAATCATACGGAAGAGGTTTATACGAAGAAATTAGGAAGGTGTTACGTATGTGGAGATTTGGGATATTTAGAAAACGGGAGCCCGAAGAATAGGAATTCGAAGTCAACGAAAAGCCGTGGCTCCAAGGTATCAAGTCAAGACTGAGTTGAAGCAAGTGGAGATAAAGATTTGGTTCCCAAGTTCGATATTTCCACTATGGTGAAAGGTACGCATAGCATTCATGGCATTTCATACATGCATTTTATTTTAATTTTGTGTTCCTTTCTTCTTTTAGTTGTTCCTTGGTGCTTGGGTGTTCTTGCTTGTTGCTCATTTGTGGCCTTTCTTTTTTGTAGACTCTCTTCTTGGAGAGAGTTTGGTAAGGTGAGTGCCCAGGAGTGTTGGTGAGTTGTGAGGGCCGAGCTTGCCGATGGTTCTTTTGAAGGCGCCTTGTTCTAGTTAAGGTACGGAGTTACCGTAGGCGTTGGTGGTAGCTTTTGGAGGTCCTTTTTGGGCTCAACTATATTTTCGGGTACTAGATCGAAGGGTAACCCATTTATATCCTTGAAGGAGCGGTTGGTTATTCTGGGATGGTGTGTTAAGCTTCGTGGCTTACTTTTGGGTTAACCAAAGGGGCCGAGCCAAGCTTGAAGAGACGAGGACCGGAGTAAGACTTTCTTGATGATTCCTTGAAAGTCAGGATTTATCCCGGAAGAGGTATCAGACTTCCAACGAAGAAAGGAAGCCAATGAATCCAACTTTGTATTTTTCTAAGCCCGTTTGGACCCCCGTATTTCGCACGTATTAAGTCTCGCGTGCATTTTGACCCCTTTGCACTAAAATGATCATATCTCCCTCATTTGTTGACCAAATTAAGTGATCTTTGGGCCCACATTCTCCTCATTTAATCCCCTTTTCATTCCTTTACCTTTTCATTTCGTTCCTCAGCAGAAAAAGAAAGAAAAAGCAGCTGGAAACCGAGATGAAGGGGAGAGAAGGAAGCATCATGCCATTTTCCACTTTCCAAGCTCTTTTCTCATCCAATTCGGCACAAATTTGAAAGGTAAGTCTAGTTTTGTATTCTCCATCTCTTCCTCTTTCTTTTGAGTCCAGATTTTCTAGCTTACATGATCATTTGAGCATGCTTTGGACATTCATGTGAATAGTAAGGGTTTAGGGCCTATTTGATGAATTTGCTTGAATTCTTGAGCTTTCTTTGAATTTGATCCTAGCTAATTGAACCTTAGACATCATATATTATTTGTATGGACCGAATTTGCATGCTAGCTTAAGATTCATGAGAGTTTGATTCAAGAATTTTGGGTATTTATATGAATATGTGTATGTTTGGCCCCTTCTCCTTTTCCCTGCAATTTGATTCGGTTTTGGCATGGTTTAAGGCCTAGAATTGATGTATATTTGCTACATAATGTTTCCCTTACATGTTGTCTTGGGTTAGGATTGATTTGGTTGAGTTTTTGGCTGAGTTTGTTGCTGTTTTTCGCGTTTTTTAGCTGTTGCCGCCAGCGGTCGCGACCGCGACCAAAATGTGAGTATTTTGGGTAGCGGTCGCGACCTGTTTTTGCCCAACCTTCGAATTATTGTTGCTTTACCTGCTGCTGGAGGTGTGGTCGCGACCGCGACCACATTTAGGCTGTTTGGGGTCGCACCCGCGACCCCTTTTGGGGAAACTGCTCCCCCTTTTCTTGTTTCGTTTGTCGTTTCTTCGTGTTTTCCTTGTTTTTCTTGCTTCCTTTTTATATTGTATGCATGTATAACTTGTATATTATATGTTATGTGAATTCTTGTGAATTTATTACGTGAAATCGATGCTCTTGCATGAAATAAATGGCCTAACATGCCCTATATGTCTTGCATTTACATGCATGCAAGAATGTTACGTTTATTTGAATTGTATGATATTTAATTGCTCCTCTTATGACTTGTACGAATTGTAGACATGCTATTTAATGTGTTAAGCTTGTTTTATGAAATATATGAATTCGTTTAACGTGAAATAAATAGCCTATGTGCTTCATATGTGCTTAAACGTGCATACATGAACCTATATGACGTTTAATTGCTTTGCATGGTAATTCCTTGATCCATTCATGACTTGCATGCGTAGTTAATTTAATATATGGCATGTTATGTGTGTTACATGAAATTCATGAAAGCATTTAACGTAAATTATGGAATTTAATACGTGTTATGAATCTACATGTGTTAAATGATCTCTCATTGTATTTCTTATGCATCATTTGCATTCATATTCATATGCTGAGCATTTAAGTGGTTCATATTGAGTCTAAGTTTGTCCCTTGTCTTTTGTTTTGTCTTTAGGTCCGTTTCGTGGTTGACGAGGAGGTGTTTTAGAAGTGTCTTCGTTCGTTGCTTCCGGTGTGGTCGACAAGGTTAGGTTTTCTTCCTTTTTAGTTAAATGACCTACAACCCTACATGTATTTTAAGCCCGCGTACGATATACATATATATAATTATGTAAATACGTGTTTGATTAGTATTTTGTGGGATTTGCCCCTTTTGCTATGAAATATTGGAAAAACACTTATATATATATACGTAACCTATTTTATGTTTATTCGATTTGAAAAGGGTTGGTGTGTGTTAAAGTTTTGAAAATAGCGAGAAATACGACTTTGAATATAAGTCAGAAAATTCTGAAATTTCGAAATTAATGAGACTATGAATTCTGAACTTTAGAAATGGGTCCGGGGAAGTGGTATGTGATTCTCGGGTCGACCATCGGGTCGCCGAGCTCTCTCATCAACACAACCCCATTTTGATTTAGGGAAATTCGCCCATCCTCGGGAGTTCGAGGGGAAGGCGGTTTCTCGATTACTGGCGGTTACCAGGGAGCGGTTAGGATCCCCCGACTCACACATTCTGACCGGAGAACGGGGTTGAGTACACGTTAACTCATCCCCAAACGGTGAAAGGGTGGATTGTTTGTGAGTTTTGCTTTATTTTGATTCCGTTTCTGCTTTGAAAGGAGTTAGGGTGAGTTTGAACTCGTTCTGGCCGAGTCTTTGATTTTTGCTTATGTTTGTTGTTCGTGAAACGGGAGTGGACCTGGATAATTACTAAAATTTTGTTATTTTAGGCTTTTACCCTAAAATCTTTTATATATTTATTATCACGGGCTAAAATGATTTAGATTGTAAAAACCACGCCCCGGTTCATGAACTTTCTGATTTGAATATGCTCTATTCTATTATTTACGTACGTGTGAGTGTGTTAGCCCCCTCACCAGTCATTAGGACTGACCCCTCCTCGTTGTTTTCTTTTCCCCTTTTCGTTCTTTGAGTTGCAGGTTCTCGTGGGAGGTTGTTCGTGCTAGGCGACGGTCGTTTCTTTTGAGTTTTGGGTCGTTTAGCGAGTTCATGCATTGTTTTAGTTTATTACGTACCTTTGACTTTTTCGAAACATGTATAAGACTTTAATTTGGAATTTAGTATATTTGTATTACCTAACGCGCTCCATTATGGTATATTTGATTAATTTCTGAGCATAAATATTCGTATGTATGAATCCTGGTGCTTCCGCATGTGTATTTGTTTATTTCGCACACTCTGATTTAGAGTCTAAACCGCCTAGCCTAGGTGTGATTTTGTTTATCACCCGTTCGTCATAGCTTGGTGCGTGTGCGGAGTGTCCATTTCGTTACACGTGTCAGGCTACGGTGCGGGGGGGTGTAGTGCCTTCCCCTTCGGGGTGCTACATCTTCCTTGCCCACGATCCGGGGTCCGAAGTGTCTAACATCCGAACCCTCTTCATACATCACCGACTCTTCAAAGAGGCTAGTTGAATTGTTGCAAAGCACGACCCTTGTCTTACCGAAGCAACACTCTCAAACACTCAAAACTACCCTGTAGGGCAACAAGCAAACAACAAAAACAACAAACACGAACTAAACTAAATGTATGATGCACGTGATATATATGTTTATTGTACCATTCACCGTTGTAGAAAATTTTGTTTCGTTGTGAAAATATGATCAACACCAAGAATCGTTGCTGAAGTGATTTTATTCTCGATACCAAATCTTGGAATCTTTGACGTGCCATAATACCACTGTGACTGTCCGGCCTTCAATTCTTTAAGGGACTTGATCTACAAATATCACTTTAATTCGAGATATCACTTCTTAAGGGTACACTGGACCTTGTTTTCACTTATCTCAACAGCTTCAAGATCCTCGGGCAACTCCTCTTGGAATCCATGAAAATCCCACCAAATTTTTCTACCATTTTTGGTTGGCTTCTTTCCTTCCATGATACGGTTTAAACAATGAATCAATTTCCATGCCTCGGACTTTGTGATTAGCTACAATTACTTTCAAGTCTCGGACCGGATTCTTGCTTCTAACATCGATGGCATTCCCTCGTTGTCGCTTGAAATTTGATATGGTTCTTGGTGAAAGTCATTCAATGATCCCTTATCGTCTTCGTGTACTTCATAGAACCTCTCCCGAGATCTTTTACCTTTCAAGGGCGGTTGAATTCGGACTCGGTCCCTAAGCCCCTATGTCTATGGTTGATCCCAACTACATCCGTATTCATAGCTGAACTCTTGCCTTATTCTAGGTTGCATGGTCCTGGATTATACCATTACCGAACCCTTAGTGCCCTCCCAATGTATTCGTCCTTCGTAGATTAAGCTTCACCTCTTTGATCCCCAACTTTGATCTCAAAATAGGCCTTAGCCTTGACCCCATTCCATCTTCTAGTGTCGTTGATCATGCTCGACAATAGGAAGTATCATCTATAAACCAAACACTAGGAATGCATGTCGATTTACATATGCCAATGTTGTGCATCACATAATTTCAGTTAAATACATAGAAATGTTACAAACAACAATTTTGATACAAATAGTAAATGAGTGAAAATTGAATATGTCATGGATGCACGTGCCATGAATGCAATACCTCCATCTTCGGATTCATTTTGGTTCCCAAACTGAAGCCTTTGCTCACGCATCATTTGTTTGTTAACTCTCGATTGCTCACAGTCAGAAACCATATGTTTCGATTATCCGCATACGTAGCCTCTCTTCAATCTATCCCGGCATGCCTCATAAGTATGATTATCTCCCCCCACAATAGGCACATGATCGGGACTCTCTCTTTGATCTTGGATAATCTCTGGTCTTATGCTTCTTCCCACGGACCTTCTTAGCTCGAGTACCACGTTGATGGGATCTTTCTTCTACTTGTAGATTCGAACAAATTCCTAATTCACATCTCGGTTCGATTACTTCTCTTTCCCTGCTCCTAATTAATCTCCGATTTTCTATCCATAAAGCTTTTGTTATAGCTTTATCCCATGTGCTCGTATTCTCCGTAATTAAGGCCTCCTTGAACTCATCCCGAAGTCCTTCCATAAAGTATCACGTCTTCATTTCCTCATTGTTCATGATATGAGGCACGTAGGTACCTAACCTCTCGAACTCTTCAAGGTACTCCATGACCATTTTGCCCCCTTGTTTTAGGGTGCGAAACTCTTCAAACCTTCGGTCTTGTAGAATAGTCGGTGTGTACCGCTTTCTAAACTCCCGAACGAAGTTATCCCATGTCAATCCTTCGCTTGTTGCTTTGATTTGTGGGCCAACTCTTTTCCACCAATGTCTCGCCTGTCCTTGTAGGAGTAATATGGCGAGATGAGCCCTATGTTGAGAGTTGCACGGCCATACTTCGAAAATACTTTCGATTTCGGAGAGCCACTCCTCGGCTCGAATATCATCACACTCTCTGAATTGGGGAGGGATGAAGTTCCTGAAGTCTCGATACAATGTTGCCATAGGGTTCATAGGTTACATCCCGGCTTGAGGTTGCTCTTGATGATAATGCTATCGATATAATGGTTGACCAATATCTTGTCGACGTGGTCGCATCCAGAAATCCCACAACTAAAATATAGATATATGCATGTCGGTTAGTACGTGAGAATGGCACATAATTAAATCAACTAAGAGAAATTAAATAAATGCAATGCATCACGAAAGGTAAAGTCAACAAGGTGTTAAGTATTCAAACACATATCATGGCAAATCATGATGCAAATGCAAGCACATAACCATATTGTCCTATGTCGTTCGACCTAGACAGACACAACATGACATTGAGCCTAGGTTTTGCAGCCCAGGGTTCTGATACCACTTTAAGATGTAGCACCCCGCACGGTGGGTCACCACATCCCCGCACCTAAGACCAATCCACATACGAGATGGGAAACCCGTACATGAACCAAGTAGAGGCGAACGGGAGACAGACAAACAAACACCTACGCTAGGCGGAAAGTAGACCCTGTAACTCAAAACAATCCACAAAACAAATGAGTATGCGGAAGCTAATCGTTCATTCAAATAATAAAAGCATATGCAGCAAGTGATGGGTTCAACTAGCACAAATACCTAATCCCGAATATAACATAAATTATCACGCCCCGGGCCCGTTGGACGCGAGCGCAAGTCTCCAAGCCCACCAAGTAGAACCTGAAATTGAGCCTAAACCACTGCCCAAAAAGGATATCCATTGGTTATACTTGGACACTTTAACTTTTATACTTAACTTCACTCTCATACTTTCCTGATGTGGGACAGGGGTGTCACAATTACCCCTTCTTCAGAATCGCGACGTCCTCATCGCGGCATGACATATAGCCCATAACCGACTCGTCTGCGTTGGGACTCTAGAGGTGGCTCTTACAGGCTCAATAGATGGCTCCCACACATGTAGCACTTTGCCCCGCAGGCCCAAGAGGTGGCTCCCATGTGCGTAGCACTTTGCCCCGTACAGCACTTAGCTCCTGCGGCTGACGAGCGGCTCTGATACCATCTGTCACACCCCACGCCCGTTGGACGCGAGCGCAAGTCTCCAAGCCCACCGAGTATAACCTGAAATTGGGCCTAAACCACTGCCCAAAAAGGATATCCATTGGTTATACTTGGACTCTTTAACTTATATATTGAACTTAACTCTCATACTTTCCCGATGTGGGACAGGGGTGTTACATAAATCATAAATGCAAGCGGGTTCAAACTGTTTCCTAGAAGCCTGTCCCGAAATATAACATATCAAAATAAATCATACGGTATACAAACAACGTTTAAACTTATACAAATTACAAAAGTGTATTCAAAGACTCAAACTTTACAACGACTCGACAGACTCCGCCTAGCTCGAACTCCAAAGCACACCTGCACACTAAAAACCAATGAGGAGAGGGGTCAGTCACACGGACTGAGTGAGGGGCTACCCACACACACTACATATATACAGGGACCAAGGCACAATCACATACATAGTTCGTGAACTCAGGGATAGTTTTTGTACACCAAACTTTACCCGTGATACATACATATAGGGATTTCTTAACAAAACATAACAAAACTTAACTTAACAAATTCATACGTATCAAACATTTCAAAATATTCTTATCGTATCAAATCTTATCAAAACCTTTCATATCTTAGCTTATACTTTCAAAAGATCCATATTTTATCTTAGTTATAAGTCTATCCCCGTTTCATGAACTTTAATAGAGCATACATACAAAACTCGGTGGGTACGAGTAACAAATCCTATCCTGGGCTCCTCATACGAATCATATATTACAAATCAAATCAAAAGTAATATTACAAAATAAACCTCCTTCTCCGGCGATGGAAGGGTTGCGAGACCCTAACCGTCCATTTCAGGTGAGGGGAGTTCAAGCTACTCCAAACCCTCAGGATCTCCATCACTCACCAAACCTCCTGGTGAGATCAGGGGTAATCCGAATCAAACTGTGGAGATGTGAACAGGGGTGATAACCGGCGACCCCATAGCCGTCCCGGGTCCCCCTTACCCAAAATCTCCGGGACCCAATACTCAAATACAAACCATTACATTACATTACAGAACAAACTTAACCCACTACTTAACATTAACAAACTTTAACTTACATATCAAACCTTACCTTGCAACCACCACGCTATTCATACCTTTCCGTGTCAAATCCTTAACTAGTATCTCTCGGCTCATAAGAGGCTCACGGTTTGAAGCGAGGTTAAATGTTGCAAAATATTACGAATCGAACCAAATCAAAATATAACAAGCGTACATAGGCTTGTACATAGCGTATCATACTTGCAAAGCCTTAGCAAATTCATAAACTTACATATTCCGCACATATTTACTTATACTTAAGGTTATAGTTCACATGCATAGAAAATGAGCATGTTTCATTAGGGTTTAACTATAACGTAACCTCACTTTATACCAACGGAACAGAAAACAAGACGATTGATCCGCCCCGGAATCAACACAGCCAACGAAACACCACCCCGGGTGCACCTGAACAAACTGAAGATAAAAATACAGAACTTAGACTCAAGGATGAACCACATAGACGTACAGTGTATTCATAGTCACTTAAGAGAGGCGAACACATAGGCAAGGTTCATATTCAAACACATTTCATACAGAGGAATGCATTTCGCAAAGTGGAGATACATAACAAGGTGCATATGTACTTTGTGCAAACAACTGACATTACTTAAGCAACATAAAATACATATAAGAATAAGTACATACAAATACATAATATAAAACAAGTTCGGAGGTGAAAAGGTGCAAGAAAAGCGGAATACGAACACAAAAAGTGGATCCGAGTGAAAATGGACGAAAGCTGGAAATTTCTAAAACAGACAAGCTGTAGGAAAATGATCATAACTTGAGTTTGAGAAGTGGAAATTGATTTTTATTTCTTGTAAATGAAACTAGACACATAGATCTTTCAAATGGTATAAGACTCGAATCGTGGTTCAAAGCAAGGCGAAAATGGTGTCGGTTTGAAATTGAACTAAAGCAGAATTCCGACGAAGTGGCGACACAAAATTCAAACGGTTATAACTCACAAACGACAACGAATTTTAAGTTGATTCAAATTGGAGAATTTTCTATACTCAAATTAGTTTCTACAGTTAAAAATTCAAGCAAAAAGGAGCACGTATGAGGGTGGAGCAGCCACGACAAAATTGCACTGGAAACCAGTCAAGGCCGCGAAGGCAAGACAGAAGCTCTCTCGGCATGACGGTCGCGGCCGCGACACTTTCATGCCTAAAAACGGTCACGGGCGCGACCAAGCTTTTCAGCCATGGCGACTGCTATGCGGGGAGGTTTCCAACCTTACCAAAAACCATCCCAAACCCCAAGAAACGGCACAAAACGAACATGTAACATCAAATAACGCATATAGAACACATTAGAGCACAAATCGGACTCCGAAATGATCCCGAACACCCAAAACAGAAACCCACACTATTCATCATCTTCATCAAAGTCATGGAAACGAGCAAGAAAAACAGGATTCAATCGGAAAGAAATGAAGCACTTGAAGAGAGGAACACATTACTTACCTTGGATCGTTGATCGAGCGAGCGAGTAGGTCGGAATCTCGAGCTCAAAGATTTGGGTGAATAGTTGCTTTCTCTCCTCTTCTTTTCCCCTTGACGAAAAGCTGCACCAAAATGAAAATAAGGAGGGGGGGGTCGGTCTTCTTCAGGCCAAGAACGGGCTCGGTTCGATTCGAGACGGGTTCGGTTCAATTGGTTAGGAAAATAAATCGGTAGAGGGTCCAAAAGGTGTCAGAAAAAAAGAAAGCTAGTTCCGTTGGACTCAAATCATCGAAAAAAATCCAATGGAGGGGTCGGAATTCGAATTCGAATTCCCGAGCTCAAGGTAGCCACGAGGGCTAAAAACACTCTAATTATAATTAGGTCCCTAATTTGCAAATATTGGACAATTGAGTCCAAGTATGACTTATTAATTCTAGTGCGCACTTAATTAAATAGGATACAAATTGACACGTAAAGCATGCGAATAACACATAAGTTACGAAAATACAGAATTAAACTCTCTGGTGACGTCATACCTGGATTACCTAGAAGACGGGTTTTCATAAAACAACGCCGGATAAAACTTCTTCATTTTGTCCTTGGTTTCCCAAGTGGCTTCTTCTGTCCTATCACTCCTCCGATGAACCTTAACCAAGGAAATTCGTCGGTTCCTCAACTCTTTATATTTTTCATTCAAAATTTTGATCGGTTTTTGGATAAAAGTTAGACCCGATTGCAACTCTGCTTCTTCAACGACAAGGATCTCGAATTCATCAGGATAGTACTTTCTTACCCGAGACATATGGAAAACGTTGAATCCCGATAAGGCTCGGTAGTAGATCCAATCAATAAGCTACTTCACCAACTCTTTTAAGAATCTCGAAATGACCCAAATAACGAGGGTTAAACTTCCCTCATTTTTCAATCGGGTTTTTTGCAAGGAAACCCCTTGTGTCATGTGAAATGATTAAAAAAAACCCCGTGAAAAATAAATTCTCATATAAAACCCTATGTTTTCAAATTTTTGCAGAAAAAACCCTGAGACGCGTTTTTGAATCACACGCGCGTTTACTGCGTGTGATATTGGATTTTTTTTCACTTTTTCGCGTAAAATGACAAATTTACCCCAACATTATATTTGGGTTTTTTGCAAGGAACCCCTTGTGTCATGTGAAATGATAAAAAAAGACCCCGTGAAAAAAAAATTATCATATAAAACCCTATGTTTTCAAATTTTTGCAGAAAAAACCCTGAGGCGGGTTTTTGAAATTTCGGCGGAATAAATCCTATCAACTTTTTTTTTTTTTTTTTGAAATTTCTTTTATATGTATATATATGTATGTATTATAAAGTATATTATATATATACATGTATATGTATAAAATTACTAATGTACTATATGTATTAAATATTATTTATAAATTTATTTATTTATTTTTGGTAGAATTTGTAAATTTATGGAACATACATACATATATATACATATATATATATATATATATATATATATATATATATATATATATATAAAATATTATTTATAATTTTTTTTTTTTTGGTAGAATTTGTAAATTTATTGTATGTATATATAAAATATTATTTATAATTTTTTTTTTGGTAGAATTTGTAAATTTATTGAATATACATACAATATATATATATATATATATATATATATATATATATATATAATTATAATTATTGTACTATACATATAAATAATATTTAATATGTATATATGTAATGTCTTTTTTTTCCTTTTGAAATTTCTTTTATATGTATGTATTATATAATATATTATATATATACATGCATATGTATAAAATATTAAAATTACTAATGTACTATATGTATTAAATATTATTTATAAATTTATTTAATATACATACATACATATATATATATATATATATATATATAATTATAATTATTTTACAATACATATAAATAATATTTAATATGTATATATATAATGTATATAAATATATAAATTATATTATATATTTATTATAAATCTTATAAATAAATATATATAATATTATAATGAAAATATATATGTATTGTACACTAATTATAATTATATATATACAATTAATATTTTATTTATTGCATATATTTACATATATATATATATTTTTTAATTTTTGGACTATTTAATTTTTTACAGGGTTTTTTTGGCTCATTTCATAAAACACGGGGTTGTGGGTGCATATAGTTCTTTAAGAATGTATTGTAATGAAAGAAGGGCAATTTTGACAAAACACGTCGGTTCTTTGACTAAATGGTGTAAAGGGGCGGTTTGCAAAAAATAAAAAATACGGGGTTTATTTTATTAATTTTTTTTTTACAGGGTTTTTTTGGTTCATTTCATAAAACATAGGATTGTGGGTGCATATAGTTCTTTTTCAATCCAAGCAAATATAAAATACAGAAATATATTATCTAAGTCAACCGACACTTCTATGATTTTTTCCTTTTTTTGATGTTGGTTGGGTTTTCTCCGCAGAAAAAGTAATCTCGTAAAACTAGACGTGTCCCAACTCTTTATTTAAGGTATTAGGAAAATTTAATTACCTAAAATAATGATTTTGTAGCTAACTAAACCTAACAGATGCCTATGAATCTTTTTATCATTCAAATGTAATACAATTGTATTGCATCATTGTAATCAATTTATCATCATTCTTCAATGTCATCAACATAATAGTAATGGTAATAATAGATTTTTTTTTTGGTAATAATAGATGATGGCAGTGAAATAGTAAAAGATGATTTTATCTTATAATAATATCAGTTATTAAAGGGATAATCTACAAATAATATGAAAAATAAAACTACATTTACAGGAATAATCTACAAATGCAATTAAAGGAAATTCAAACTACATTTACATATAAAAGAAACAATCAACAAATCAACAAATACAATAATATCAGTGATTAAAGGGATAATCTACAAATAATATGAAAATTAAAACTACATTTACAGGAAAAATCTACAAATGCAATTAAAGGAAATTCAAACTACATTTACATATAAAAGAAACAATCTACAACTCAACAAATAAAAAAATAAAAAAAAAAAGAATAATGTTATTAAGGATAGTCGGGAAACCGACATTATTTTTCTTTTTTAAAAAAAAGTACAAATAAAAAGATAGTGTTAAAAATAAATGTAAATGTACAATTTAAAAATTCTGTGATTTACTTTACATGTTAACTGTCAATAATTATAGAAGAAAGGGGATTATAAAACAAATTAAAGTAAAAGACATGCGTGAGATACATGTAATTCAATGAGGGCAAATTCCCGGTGGGGAGGAGCCGACAGACATCAAATAAAATCTACTTATAATAAAAGAAGAAAAAATAATGAAAAAAAAGATCCGCTTATATTGCGACAATTCATTTAATTACGTCTAGAGAAAAGGAAAAATAATGGAATAGGGAAAATTACAAAAATGGTATAGCAACTCGAACCATTTTGCAATTTTGATACAAAATGTTTTCCGGCGACATCAAAACCCCACATCTCCAAAAAATTTGCAAAATCATGCAAAATTTCGTCGGAACTGGAAAAACCGGTCGGAAATCCGCTCCATTTTCAGAAAACCGCTTGTGAAGTGGCTTTAAGTCCTGCGTGTGTCCAACGTGGGCACCACATAAGACGAACATTGCCAACTAGCCGATGACATGTCCTCCACCTAATTTAAAACTTAAAAAAAAATTGAGCATTTTATTAAATAGGATAATTGTTATAGATTTTGTGATTTAACTTTATTAAGCATTTTTAACTTTATTAATACTTAAAATAAATTTGACAAAATAAAAAATAATTATATATATAATATGAAATTTAACATAATATAATATGTTTTATAATATTGATTATTTTCATATGCATAGATATTTTCAAACTATTATAATCATTAATACATATATTTACAAATGTATTTTATATATACATATATATATATAATAATAAATTAACAACTTTATAGAAATAATATATATGTATATATATATATATATATACATAATTCATATTAATATATATACGCACTATTATAATAATTAATATATATTTGTATTATATATATCATATTACTAAAAATATTAATTATATAATTATCATCAAAATTTAATATATGTATATATTATACACTATTATCATAACTAATATATATATATATATATATATATATATATTCGTCTTCTTCCCTTCTCCAATCTCCCGCCCCAACGCCGCCTCTCTTCTCTCCACCTCCACCACCTCACGACCCCACTCTCCGCCGATCTCCGGCGCTGAAAGCCGCCGCCGCCGCCTCTCTTCTCCCCTCCTCCACCGCCTCACACAGCCCCAAATCTCCGCCGCGACCTCTCCACCTCCATCGCCCAACCGCCGTCGCCGCCCTGAATCTCCTCTCTACCTCCAGCGTTCCGGATCTCTTTGATCGCGACGCCGGCCTTCTGCGCGGCGCTCATTCCTCCTCCGCCTTTATATCGCCGGCATTGGGCTTGTCCTCGTCGCTGGTGTCTTCCGCCGTAGCAGGTTCGGGTGCAGGGGATGGGGTTTTTTCGTGTGGATCTTCATCTTTCTGCGGAGCTGTAGCACGGGAAGGGGTGTTTGGGGCTAGATCTGACGGCGGCGCCGGCGGGGAGAAGTGGGTGGGGGCAGGGGATTGTGCGGCGAAGTGGGCTAGATCAAACCGTGAGCCACCACCACCTT
Source organism: Lantana camara (assembly GCA_037501455.1). Taxonomy (NCBI): domain Eukaryota; kingdom Viridiplantae; phylum Streptophyta; class Magnoliopsida; order Lamiales; family Verbenaceae; genus Lantana; species Lantana camara. The sequence goes on from CM074865.1 coordinate 42,072,000, forward strand.
CACGCGCTGTCGCTGCCATGGATTCCGGCGAGCTGCACCATTATTTCCTCTCGCTTACCAACCCCCTCTTTCCCTCCAGATCTTCTTTCCCGAGCCCGGATCTGAAAAGAGGAAAAAGTCTTCCATCGTCTGCTACTCACCATTGCCGGCCGACCAGCGAGCACCCCTCTCCTCCCTTGTAACGCCCGCGATTCAGTGTCACCGCCGCCATCTCCGATCTGAATAAGAGCAAAAGCCCTCCACCGGATTCCGACCGTCGCCGTTCCGATCACAACGCCGTGCCTAGCTTATTCGTCCTTTTCGACCCCAGATCACCAAGGTTGCAGCGTACTTCCAGAGAGAAGGGAGAACAGGGGCAGAGAGAAGATATATACATATTATATATATATAATATAACAATATAAGTTTCAAATTAGAAATATATAGATAAAAAGTGATTTTTAAAATTTATATATTTTTTATTATATTTAATAATAATATAATTATAATATTTGTATTCTTAATATATATAATATGTATATTTTTAATACTATTTTAATATGTTTAATATATAATATGTATTCTTAATATTTTAATATTATGATATGTCATTTAAAATTTATTTTAAATTGAACTTAATAGGCATGTGTAGAGTGGTTTCTGATGTGGCAATAGTAGTTTCGCCACATAATAGAAAATCTTGCCACGTCGATTACATCTCAGCTTTCCGGCGACTTTGATGAGCTCCGACGAAATTTTGCATGATTTTGCAAAAATTTTGGAGCTGTGGGGTTTTGATGTCATCGGAAAAGATTTTGTACTAAAATTGCAAAATGGTCCAAGTTGGTATACCATTTTTGTAATTATCCCTAATGGAATATATTCTTCCCCGCCAAATTTTTATTAGATGCCATGAATTGTATACAGAACTAGAATTCGTTGTAATGTAACAGTTTGATAGAATAAAACGTATCAGTAAATAAGTGTAAATAGTGACAAAGTAAATACTATATTTTCCCTTGATGCAGATTATTGAGGACAACTTTCACTCCTCACTTTCCCCTTTTTGTTTTATCATTAATATTATTCTTGTGTTGTGAATAATTATTTATTAATAGTTTTTCTATTCAACGGCATACCAAGAAACTACTCTAGTGGAAAGTTTTATCGTCTGAATATAATTATTCAATAATAATGGGAGTTCAAACTTACACTAAGAAAACAGAGACATTAACTGTGGATAAGAAAAGAGTAAAAACTACCAAACATAAATTATATAATTAATATGGTGTTTTCTTCCTTCATAAATTACTAATTACTCATGGATGGTGTAGACAGGAATATTCACCCAACTCAACATGGAATTTTCCAAAGAAGTTGGATGTAGAATCAAGCCGAAAGCTTATTTTGAAATCAATCTTATTAATGGAGAGTGAGGTCAGCAATATATGCCATATGAATTGATTCGTGCATGTAGGAGTTAGCAATACAATAAATCTGTATTTTTATCTTTCAAATCTATAAATACAACACCCCTGGATTTTGTTTTCAATAACCACAATCACATATTGTTTTCTATACTTCTAAACTCCCAAGCTATATATAGAGATATATAGTTAAAAAAATGTGGGCCAATATTTGGAGATCCAATGAGAAAGAAACTAGCCATGTTAATGCAGTCTGTTTGTGCCATCAAGGTGAAGTGGCAAGTCATGAAACAACAAAGGAAGAATGTGTGAGGGATGGTTTCCATGAGGTAGAACAGAACAAGGGAAAAGACTTGGACAGTTTTGGTGAAGAACAGAAGGATATAAATAAGGTTCACTCAGAAACCAACAGTTCTTTTCTTCATGCAGTCATCAACATGGTTGGAATGCTTATTGGTAATTCTTCCACAGCCCAATTTTCTTGCTAAAGTTCTTATATATACTAATTAACGAAAGAAAAAATTAACCTAATTCATCTTTGTCGCATACTTGTTTCATTTCGATTAATGCAACTAGAACACTTTATCTTGCTCATATGACACTTCATTCACTTTTTGGAGTAAAAGTACAAAAATGGCTCGACTCCAGGCTATGGATCCGAGTACGGACTAGTGCATATATCACACATATATGCAGGATCACACATAACCAAATATATTAGATTGGTTTTTACTTCCCACATAATTCTCACAGTTCGGTGTGAAAAGAAACATCCAATTTATATATATACTAAAATTTAATTTTCCACTAGTACTTAGTGTAAAAGTACCAAAAGAAAGCCTCTATCCTCTGGCCTAGTAAACATCAACATATATGTGGATCCACTACGTGATTGTATGGAAAGTAGTTTAATTTGGTTTTGTAAAACTAAATATTGTTAAGAGTAGTTTTCACGCTAACATGATATCATTATATTATCGTGACATCATTCTCACTGTTTGGTATGAAAATACTGTTGGGAAGCAAACCCATCCCACATCGTAAGATTTGAATAAATTTGTCCAATATATAAAAGTTCACCTTATCTCCATTAATATGAGATCGTTTGGGAGATGCCCAAAAATAAATTCGTGCGGGCTTGTCCCAAAGCGGACAATATCATACTATGATTTTATAAATAGGACGAACATTAGTGGGACCGACCACATACTCAAGCGAAGATAAGCAATATATAATTAACTAAACATCACATGATCGTGTAACAGGTTTAGGACAACTCTCGACTCCCTATGCCCTTGAAAATGGAGGATGGGCTTCAGCCTTCCTACTATTAGGCCTCGGATCGACATGCGCATACACCTCACACCTACTCGGAAAATGCCTCCAACGGAACCCCAAATCCAAGGACTACAAAGACATAGGCTACCACGCCTTCGGCGCCAAAGGAAGAGCAATCGCGACAACTTTCATCTGCATGGAGATTTTCATGGCCCTGGTTTCCTACACGATCTCTCTTCATGACAACTTAGCCACAGTTTTTGTGGGCGTGGACCTCAACTCGAGTTGGTCACATTTATCAAAGTCTCAATTGCTGGCAACAATAGCAGTGTTGGTTGCACTTCCGACTCTGTGGCTTAGAGATCTTTCTTCCATATCGTTTTTGTCCACAGCAGGAATTCTCATGTCGCCCATCATCTTTGTGATGGTGGCGTGCACCCCGATCTTCGGTGGGGTGAGAGCTGATCGTTATATTCCCGTGCTGCAGCTTCGTAAAATTCCAGCAGTTTCGGGACTGTATATGTTCAGCTTTGCTGGTCATATCGTTTTTCCGAATCTTTACTCTGCCGTGAAAGACCCGTCCAAGTTCACTAAGGTATTGTGGAAACTTTATCTTAGGGAAAAATTACATTTAGCACCCCTAATTTTAGGTGGAATTACAAATTATTTCACTTGGTAAGAAAAATTGAAATATAGTTAATGACACTTGAAATAGATGCGTAGTTTAATACCAAAGATTTTCAAAGATATTTTTGGAAGTTTAATACATTTATCGCGAATGTGAATACTATCACATAATTTCACAAAGCAAACTGATTAATTGATAATTTTACTTGATACGAGGATAGTAAATTTGTTTTGGTTCAATTTATATATATATATATATATATATATATATATATATGCACACACAAATGCTGATAAAACATTTCATATATGCAAGCGTTTAATATGGCATATTATTTAGCATTTTATAAACTGATAAAACATAAAAACTAAAAAGACAGTTGAAGTAATCTTAACTAAACAACTTCTAATGATAATTTCATTTATGATGAGCAGGTATCTATAGTAAGCTTTTCAGTGGTCACATGCCTATACACAAGCTTAGCTTTTATGGGAGCCAAATTTTTCGGCCCTCAAGTCAGTTCACAAATTACCCTAAGCATGCCTCAAAATCTCGTAGTGACAAAGATTGCTCTATGGGCAACTGTCCTCACACCAATGACCAAATACGCGCTTGAATTCGCGCCTTTTGCCATTCAACTTGAGCAAAAACTTCCACACAGTATGAACCAACGAACACGGATGATAATACGAGGCAGCACCGGGTCCATTCTACTTCTACTGATACTTGTTCTCGCGCTTTCTGTGCCTTATTTTGAGCATGGTCTTAGCCTGACAGGCTCCTTAGTCAGTGTGGGAATATGCATAGTTTTTCCTTGTGCTTTCTACACTAAGATATTCTGGAGACAACTTACTTGGCCGGGGCTGGTGCTCAATATCATTCTCATAACAATTGGTGCTCTTTTGGCCGCATTTGGTACTATTTCATCTTCAATATCTCTCCTCAAGAGTTTGCAAAGAGCTCATACATCCTAGAATGTGTCTACATTTGTTGTAAACACAGCTAATATGATTATATACACATATGTATTATGGTGGGTAGAGGGGATATGGGAGAGAGGACTTTTAGCTTCTTTGTGATTGGGTGAGTTTTCTCCTAAATCACCCTATTCAGTTAAGGGAATGTGATTTAGATATGTTTGAGCATACTGTTTTCAAAATAAATTACTAGCAATAAATCTAATTCAGCACTCTATACATGGAATTTTTATATATACCTTAAAAATGAGGACTCATAGTTTATTGATTACCTGTCTGCACATTTTACCTTTTTGGTCATATGCCTGCTCAGTCTATTTTCCAATGCTCTGAGGTACTACACATGCCAGCCTCATGAAACTAATACGTTTTATTTTTTAATGATCTTACACTTTGTCATCGAAAGATATTCTTAAAGTTTACCACACATGCATTATTTAATTTTTCGGACATTGTAGTCTTTTGTGTTATCCAGTGTCAGTTTTTGTTTTTTCGCAAGCTAATTTGCCATGTGGATTGAATATACCACCTCAAAATCGGAGGGAAAAGTTCTCACCAATAGTTGTTCGATCCCAATAAACGAAAATTTTAATTCAAATTGATGAAATCGAACCAACAATATAACTGTATCTTTATTTATATATTTTTTTCTTTATTTTCGATAAAACAAACAAAAAAGGAGAAAAAAAAGATCACGAGAAATAATTTCTCGCCAATTCGTCTACAAACCAAATAAGATTAGAATTTTAAACTTCTTTAATTTTTTTTACTTCCTCGGTCATTTTCTTTTCCTTCTCAATTTCCTGAACCAACCAGACTAAAGGAATTCAGTTCCCCCTATTTACATTGTAATTCTCCTAAATTTTCTTTCCTTTGTATTTTTTCTCACATGCCACATCAATGATCAAGCAAAAACAGCCGATCATAAGCCCGAATAGTATCATATATATGAACACATTCACAGCTTGAAACTTGCTCAACGAGAAATACAGAGAGCTACGGTTAAACTGCCAATGAAGCCTAAAGCTCGCAGCTTGCATAAGGGGATGAGTCAAGTATGCACCTAAGGTCAAAACCGTTATTGATAGATATGGCAGCCGGAGAAATTCCTTCAAGTAATTGTCAGGCAACTTTTGGCGGCCATCGAGAATAGCAGCAAAAGGAATAACACTTGTTCTCTTCTTTACAACTTCAAAATCTTCACCGTATCTTATGGCCAATCTTCGGTCTCCATTCCAAACACCAAACAGGTGGTGTGCAATCAAACCCACAGAAGCTGCTACTGCAACCGAATTCCCAATCCAAATTGTGTGAGCAAAGCACCAAATTACTTGTCCAACCATCTATGAAAACAAAAAAAGGATAAATAATAATAAATAAGTCAAGACGGGGAAAATAAGAAGATTAGTTAAATGAATCCAAAATTTATGTTTTCAGATTTCATGGCCATGAGGTAGCAAGACGGATATTTTATTCTCCGATTTGACAAACATGATATGCACTCCAAAGTAGTTTTTGCCAAAGATGGTGAAACTTTCATTGTTGCATCTTTTTTTTGTTGCATCTGGTATACATAGTCACTCCACTTGTTTACCAACTTCTCAGATTAATGGATAAGAAATTTGATTAGCTAACAATAAGCTTCTGAATTGACAAGAGGCTCTTGTCGTGGCGTATGCCATCTATATACACAACAGATTCGTCAAATAAACTAACAGGCACGTAGAGGGTGTTTGGCTGAGTTATAAGCTCTTAAAAACATCTACGGAGCTTATAAGAAGTTGCAAAGTGTATGACAAAATTTTAAAAACAGAGCTTATAAGCTCCCTTGAAATAAGTTGGGGAATCCCAACTTTTTTAAGATGTTAACATAAAAAAACCATGTCAATTACAGCGTTACTAACATAGTATAAGCTCATAGTCTTATTTTTATTCAAATACTAAAACATTTAATCTTTAAACTAAGGTGTCACATTTTATAAGCTTCAAAACAATAAATATGATGTAAGAACTTATAAGATCTATAAGATCAGCTTAACCAAACACCCACTTCACTTTCTTTCCACAATAAAGCCGGAATAAACAAGTTTCTGAAATAATTATTCAGTACCATGGCATTAGAATTTTAAGGAATTTAAGTTATTAGTTATGAATCACAATTCTGATAGGACCATCTGATACAAAAGGTTTAGCTTTTAGTAATAAAAGGACAGACGTTAAATATTTAATATCTTGAACAAGTCCCTTACATGCAGGCAGTATATATATACTTATCCTTTTTACTTTTTGTGAAGCCTTAGACGTGATACTTTTATAGATTGGTGAGATTTCAAACAAACTTCATGTTTCATACAGCATAGACTAACCACCTTACTCAAAGCATACAACTTCAAAGTACCAAATATGTAATATCTCAAACATATACTCTGAGAAGTTTGAATACCTGTGGATGTCTGGTAATTCTCATGATTCCAGTTTCCCATAAGTGCATTTTGGGCTTGTCAACTGCTGCAACCTCCAATAAATTGAAAGTCGATGGATAAAGGAAAAAGAAGGAAATAAAATTACAGAACCAAAGAAATTCATGCAGTCCAGGAACACCCTGAAGTTGCCAAAGCTGTACACCATCATATCTGTGGTTGATGAAATAAACCTGACATGAGTCAATTATCAGCCCTCAAGAATTTCTATCATATTTTAATATGATCAATAATAAACAAGAAAGTTGAACGAAAAAGCATAAGTGAAAACAAAAGGTGAGGAACTCACAACAGTACTAACAGCTAATGGAAGAGAAACCCCAGCAAATAATACACGGAATGCCCTTTCTCCAATGAGTTTCTCACCTGTGTCCCTAAGGCTAGCTAAGCCACTGTGGACTATTGCAAATATCAGAGTAACCAGTAACATCGTAACCTGCAAACACCAAGCAATCAATAAAAAACCAACAATAAGTTAAAATAGCTTAAGAATAAAGTGTAGCAACAACTCATTAGTAAAATAATCTTATAGGCAGAAACAGGAAATGCTTTGTTTCTCTTCTAAAACACTCAACCTTGTTTTTCTTAAAAATCACATTATCAAATCAAAGCTAGACAACTTTTTTTGCAGTCAAATCACGGATGACTAAAAAGTATCTCAATGTAAAACATCGAAATCACTAAATCTAACATTACTCCAACAATCAGAAGAACAATTAACCATCCTTGCAAGAACTCTTGCATAAGTTAGCGCTCAATGTTTACATGTGGGCAACATATTATCATTGGCTTTAAACTCTTCCACTCACAGTACTAATACGAGCTAAACTTCTCATTTTTATCATAAGGAATGCTCCAAGGAATTCTTCCGCAACAGATACTTCAATATTAAGAACCAACATTTGACTTGGAAAAGGTCAAAAACGCAAAGGAATTCCTTATTCAAATGCACAAGCACAAAGGCAACAGCCAACCCAATCAATCAAATAATCTTTAATTAGTAGACTACCTAACAGAACAGATAACACACCAACAATCTATAAGAACGTCGGTTTACCAACGACCCAAAAGAAGAGAAAAAAAAAAAAAAAAAAGGAAAACCAAAAACAATTTGAGATAAGATTTCAGTGAAAATATGAATACAGCAACAAGGTATCATACTAATCAAAAATCGAACCTCAGGGTTGCCAGAAATGCTCGAAATTGAATCGAGGAATACTTTACCGAAGCCAGTGGAGTTATCAATCCAAACCACGTTGAGAATATAAAGTACGACGCCTAATACCCCAGTGAAATAGACCCACGAAGAGACCTTCTGCTTGGATAAGACGAATTCAGCGGAATCTTCCCCCACCTGGACGAAAACTTCATTTTGCTCGCCTTCGGTTTTGGCCACACGCACAGCAAGATTCTCCAACGTTCTTTGAGCTCGTTTAGGAAAGTGGGCTTTCCAGGGCGTATATTGGGCGGCCTTTCTGAGGTAAAAACATGACAATTTTGAGGAATTTCGAGGTACAAGTTTGGGTTTGGAGGGACGAAACTGTGGAGGATGTGGGCGGGTGAACAAGACCGAACTCGCCATCTATATACAGAAACTCAATTCAAATCAAACTCGACTCAACTCACTGTGCTCTTGTTGCATGTGCTCCGAAACGGAATTTGGTATTATATGAAAATGGAAGCAGGGTATCGGGAGAGAGATTGTGCCAACTGCCTAAGCCTAACAAGGTGGTGGATTTGGAGGCTAGTGGGAGAGAAACGGTTACGTCACCACGAAAGGATTTTGCCTTCTTCGTCATGATATCATTAATTTTTTTTTTTAATGTTTGAAAATGGAGCCCCTATTTGTAGCCCAAACAATTTTTGATTTTAATAAAGAGAATTAATGTTGGTACCTATTGCTATTATTTTTAACGGCAAATTTTATTTTAATATTTTTGTTTATGCAATTTATATATGTTATATTAATTTTATAAATTGTGTTTCAACATGATTACGTGAAAATATATGAAATAAATGCTAACGTGAGAATCATTGTACATATGGAATTTATTTGGTACATGAATTAATTGCCTAACGTGATTTAATTACTTGATAGCCCTAATTGATCAATTATGTAAATTAGAGGACCAAATTGCATGAAAACCTTTTGAGGACTAAATTGATCATTTTCCAAACTTGACATCCTTAATTGTATGACTTACAAACTTTAAGGATTTAATTGCAAATATTACATTTTTCCCCAAAATATATCGGTATATGCATCTCTCCTATAACCTTCATTTCATTTTTCATCAAAAACTCATCCATCCCTTGCTCCTTTCCACCGAACCAAAAATCTCCAAGAAGGGAAGGAGAGATTTCATCAATTTCATCAAGTTTTCCGAGAAATTAGGAGCCTTGAAGCATCATCATCTTCATGACTTCATCTTTCATCTCCTCTTTTCACTTCAAGTTATTCTCCAGGGCGGAGATTGTTGATCATGAGCACGTTCACGCATCCACGAGTCGTTGTGTCGCCTGTCAGGTGAGGTTTACTTGCTAGTTACATAGAACCCGTATAACCTTTACGTGATCTTTCGGCGAAAGGTATTTATATCTACAATTTTATGAAATCACTTATCATCTCAAGCAAGTCATGTTCATTAAAAGCAAGCAAGCAAGCCATGTTTAGTGCATGTTTTAGGCGAGTAGCATGACCGTTCACGTTGGGCCCGAGGGTAGTGACTAGAGCCAACCGGAAAAGCAAGGGCTGACGGGTAACTCTGGCACTATCCTCACAACATTTGGGATGACCCCTGAATCCGCTAGGAGATTAGTGGAGGAAGGAGTTCCGGGCTTAGGGATTCATGTACCCTCTGCTCAACGAGCATGGATGATGGGGCCTTGCAATCCCATCATTAACCGGATAAAGAAGGAGACTAGGGACGGGTCCGGCACCACGGATTGTCCTCGGGTTATTGCATGATTTTCATTCCTTGAACGTGTTACTTGATTACACTATCGCACGATTGCACGTTAATTGAATTGCATGGTCACTTGTTGTCTAACAATCAAGCAAGCATGTTTATGTACATTTGGAGTAAGGTTGGAGACCGCCCTCACTCGCCGGGGCCATGTATTAATTGCATGAAAATGAACAAAGTGTTTAATATTGATAGTTATATTCTCAGGCGAAGCTATGTTATTATTGAACTCATATCTTATATTTTATAAATCTTTACCCGAGAATATAACTTGCATGTTATCTGCGCTAATATTTATTTAAACGCCTCACTCGGTCTTCACTGACTGACGCCTCCACCTTTCAGGTTCTTGCAGGTGCACGCTAGGCGGGAAGTGAGTCGAGTCCAGTCCATGTAATTGAGTCAAGCACGGTGCATTTTATTTAATTGTTCATTACTTGTGATTGTTCAAAGGAATTATATTTAATGTTAATTGTTATGGATTTTAGAAGATGATAATGTATTGATATGTAAAGTTAGAATATATTTGTAACGCCCCAGTTTTTCGGTTATAATAATGTGGCGTATTTGTTTATAAATTACGCAATTTAATTATTTAATTATATGATTAATTGTTTATAAATGTTTATATTTGATTTAAACTATAAACTATTGTTACTTTAATTTAATTCATTTTATTTCAACTTGATATCTAGTGTTTAACTTCTTAATTAATGTTTCTTGTTACCTTAACTATTTCGGTGATTCCGTTAATTAATTTCAACATGTTATTAGTTGGTTTTAATTTAATTAAAATGGAATTTAAGTTTTAGTAATTAAATTATAACGTTATGAATTCATTCATGCGCATGAGTGTTCTATTTGTACTTCGTTCTTATATGTAATGATATCGGATTGGTATGGAAATTTAGTATGTCGTAAATATGTGAGTTATGAACATGTCTATATGCTCGGTTTATGTTTTCGGATTCATTTGACGTGTTAACGAATTTAATTTTGATTTTGGAACCAAATCGGGGGCTAACGAGCAATTAGCGCACCCTTGGTTCCGTACGTGATATCTTGAGCTCGGGAATTCGGATTCGAATTCCGTCACCTCTGTTGCCTTCGTATCGACGATTCGGAGACAATGGAACAAGCCTCATACCTTTTTGAAATCATTAAGACCTTCGAAATCCAACCGTAACGGACAACTCGTGCAAGAAGAGCTCCTTTTGTTGACTAGTCTTCATGGTGGGACCCTTTTTACTCAACCTAACCTAACCAAAGCTTAACCATGACTTGTGTACCTTGATTTAACCCTTTCTCCTCCCTTTTAGCAGCAAAAACCGAGCCAAAATATCTCCCCTTGCAGCTGGAACTGATCGAGAGAGAAAGAGAGAAGAAAGGAGAGAAAACCCTTGGCCATTCTTGTGATTTTGAGCTCAAATCACCTCCCTTCTTCTTCTAATCTTCAAGGTATGAATATTTATGTCTTCTATACTCTATTATTCTTGATTTCATCTATTTAATACATGATTTGGATCAGATTTGATTAGGGTTTGAGTGATAAGTTTGGTATGAACTTTTAGGGATTTTTGCTCTTGTGACCTATTTGCTTGTGTAGCTGATTTTCTTGATTATACATGATAATATGAGCTTGTTTCTTGGCCTATTTCTTTCCTAAATGATAGTATATGATATTAGGAGGATTTTATCTCTTGACCCTTTGATGAAATTATGAGACATGGAGCTCCAAACTTGATGATCAAACTGCTTCCCCTGTTTTTCGAACTGCTGCTGTTCATTTTGCTTTGTTGCTTGATCAAATGATCTTCTTTTCATGTGAAATTGCATGGATATTATGTACACTCATTTCTCTATGTGTTAAAATTCATGTTTTAAGTATTTGGATCCATTTTAAGCCTCAAAACCGAAATACATGACCTGTTTTTATGCATGCTTCATGACAGACTTGTTACTGTTGCAATTGTGTGGTTGTTGGTCACCCTAATGTGCTTTAAATTGTACCATTTTGCATATATATGAAGTATATTAGTTGTTTAGTATGTTAGCAAGCATTCCCCAAGGTTTCAGATCCAAATTCAACCCCTAAGTACTTGATCATTGCTGATTGAACCAATAGGGCTTTTATGTGCGATTGTGGCGACCCAGTTTTGCTGCATGATTTAGATGATCTTAACGTGTGATTTAGCCTTTACACTCTAAATGAAAAATGTTCCTAACATGCTAAATATGTTTTATATTAAGTTTCATAGGATTTGGAGTTGATTTGGTATGCTTTTGGATTGATTTGGTATGAGATCAGTTTTACCGGAAAAACTCTGTGAACGTTTTAAGTTCTGTACCGTGACACCCCCGTGTCTCATTTATACTTAAGTGTGAGACACGGGCGTGTCACACCTTCTGGGAAGGTCTGTACTGAGCCACGGTCGTGGCTCAGTTTGGCTAAGAAGGGTGACACCCCCGTGTCCCTTCCCTTGCGCAGTCCTTGTTGCTTCCTTTTCGGTTTTTGATTTGTTTCACCTCCTTAGTGACTTGATCTCCTTTTGTGATGAACTATGAACTTGTTTTGCTATATGTTGAGAGTATTGTGGTTTAATTTCATGGCATTTGGATGAGTTATAGGCATGATTTTGCTTAATGCCGTTTATGTGTGTTTATATGTCGTTTATGAATCGCGTAACTCATTTTCTATAGCATATGATTCCTTCTTGTTGTCAAACCTTGGAAATATGCTATCTTATGTAATATGAAGTATGTAGTAGCAAGTTGGGAGAGCTTGAACATGTTCTATGCTCCTATTTGAATTCTTGAATTAAATTGATTGGAGGTATGAATTGATGAATTGAATGAAAATGAATGAATAAGTGAATGACGTGGTTATATGATTTAAATACCTTAATAGTGCACATGAACACTTTCATGACATAATATCATCTTTATGCCTTCATATCATGCTTGAGCATTGCCGTGCGTCATATATGGTTCATTTAGAGTCTTGAGTCTCACGAACACGTCATGTTGTCTTTGTTCAGTTTATCTCCAGGGTGGAGAGATCTTGATCCTTCGGCCACTTGGTTACTCGTATGCTTGTTTCGTCACGGTTCAGGTGAGGGTGTTTTTGTTTTAGCTACGTAACAAACCCTACAACCTTTATGTGAAAAACTTTGGCCAAAACCTTATGATTATATATCTATGTTATCTTTTTAAGTAAAGTCATCGAGTAAATATTGATTGAGTAAACCCCTTTTCAAATGATTTATGAATTATGATATGTACTTATGAATTGATATGTTTTGGCGAGACACATTTATGATTTATGATTGTACGGGCCCCGGGACTTAGTATATGTGGCTAACCGAGGAAGCAAGGGCTGACGGGGATCCCATATACTAGTCCCAACCAAACTACGGCGATACCGGCCCTCGCTAGGAGGTTTAGCGGGGAATGGGAGCTGAGTGCCCTTGGGGGAGTCATGAAACCCCATTGACCTATGTATGAGGTGGTCAGGTCTTGCTAACCCGTCCACCACCCGGAGGAAGAAGGTTGGAACTGATTTATGATTTATGATTTATGTTATGTTATGTTATGATTATGCACCGTGCGGGAAGGCCGGGACACGGATTGCCCAAACGAATATGATTTATGGTATATGGTCTGTATGTATTATGATATATTGCATGAACACCTAATCAACATATTATGATAATTGTCGTACACGGTCGGAGTTTGGTTGGAGATTGTGCACGCTCACTCGCCGAGCCTTATGTTTATGTATGATTTATGAAAGTAATGAATTAATATGATTAGTCATAAAATCCGAGCATTGATTAATCATTCTCTTGCCTTTTTGGGAACTAATTTCAAATAAAACCTTGTTCGGAATTTATGACTTGCATGTGCATGTTTTCATATATGTATATCGTTCCTGCTCACTCAGTCTTCTAGAGACTGACCCTCTCCCTCCCCAATCTTTTAGTGTGCAGGTTTGACTTTGGAGTTTCGAGCTAGGCGGAGGTGTTTGGAGTCTTTAAGTTGGTCAAGTTAGGTTAGGAGAGTCTTTGCACTCACTCATGTATTGGAATTATGTATGATCCGATTCCATAGTACCCTGAACTTGAATATTTATGAAATTATTATTGAATTGATTTTTCTGGGATTTGCTATGATTTAAAAGAGGCCTGAAGAGCCCAAATTCTACTTATGGTTCGTATGATTGAACTTTGGCTTTGCTATACATTATATTTTGTTGATTGGTTATCATTGCAGGGTCTAGCTCCGCCTGGCTTAGGAAGGTTTCTTTTATGTTTGTCTCCTGTTCGCTATGGTTTGATATGGGTGCGGATATACTGTTTCGTTACTCATGTTGAACCATAGTGCGGGGGATGTGGTGCCTCACGTGCGGGGTGCTACAATATTTTATTTGGTAAATGAGAAATGTCATGACATGATAAATGGAAATATTTGATAGTGATTAGTTTATGCTTCCGCGTTATTATGTCGCATGTATAAGTTCCTCCCGCCTAGCTTGTTGTTATTGCATTGTCACCCGTTCGCTATAGGTTAGTTCATGTACGGATTGCCCATTTCATATGTGGATTGACCTATAGTGTGGGGGTGTGGCTCCTCCACGTGTAAGGGGTGCTACATCTAAGGTGGTATCAGAGCCCGGTTTCAAAACCGAGGTTCTAGTGTCGTGTCGTGTCAAGTCTAGGTCGTACGGCATAGGAATTAATTGTCAAGGTGAGAGTCTTGCATTTTATTTGAACACTTTAATCTACTTGACTTCTTTGAATTAAATGAATTACTTGATAACTTATGCCTTGCATTAATTCATGCTATTAATTGTCAAGTAATTGATCTTGCATTGTTTGAAAATTTAGATGACCAACGTGTTTTATTTCAAACAGTGATGAATTACTTGTTGTACTTATATGAAATTCTTGTTATCGGCATCAATTATGTGACAATTGTGTGACACGAACACGCCTTACCCACATGTATTTATTTTCAACATAAGTTATGAGTGACAGACTATGGAATTGATATCAACCCACGGCCAATCGTTCGAGGATTTCTGTTGGTACAAGACTATTTTTTTTACTTGGGAAGGGTAAGATACGTGCCGAAAATTCCTACAAGGATTCGGGAGTCATCATCTTTCCTATTGGGATGAAACTTCAAGTGATGGGATCCGAAAAAGAAGAATCAAGCGTGGAAATCATTTAAAAGATTCGGGAAAAAAAAAAAAGTTCAAAGAGGGGGAATTCTTGCAACAAGAAAGAGATATTCTCGAGGAGTGGATGAGGAAGTGGCTTTAAGGAGTACCAACTATGGTTTAGTTGAATTGGAAGATATGGAGCAATAATGGAGGCATTTGAATTTAGGAGTTATAAACTCGGATCATCAGTCACACCAGGTACTACAAGGAAGGCGATAACCAAGGAATTAGTTGTGAAAAAGGCTCGGGAACCATCTTGGTAAAAAAAAAAAGAAAAAGAAAAACCGAGAAGGAGTGGGGTTCCAGAAAATTCGAAATCAAGTCATGGAAATGTGTGAATCAAGGCCGGAGGATTTTGAAGATTTAAAAGACCATGGGGAAAATTAGAGAGTGATCAAATATTCGAGACAAGCTTGGAAGTCAACCACCAATGAATGGATACCGGACTCAAGCCTAGCATTTCTACGGTGACAGGTTCTTTAATGCATTCATAAAGACGTGCATCATATTGTATTAATTTAACTTGCTTCTTATTTATATATATTACTATAATTATTGTTGTTGAAATTGCATGAGTGATTTGTTAAGTACCTTGTTTAAATTAGTCAAGTTTCTTTATTATATACATACTTTTAAACTAATACAATTGTTCCAACATGATGCATTTCAAATTGATTGTAAGTGTACTATGTGCAGTAACACTTTAACCGGCATGCATTATCTAGTGTTTATTGTAATAGGTTCTCTCTCCCATTTTACTTCAACCACTGCCTCAATTAAGATTATATTGAATCAAGAGATTGGAAGAAATTACGTTCGGGTATTATTAGAAGGATCATTGGGATCTGGGAAAATGTTGATAAGTTCAAGCAGATAAATGATCCGTGGTTTCTTCTACCTTCAGAAATTAGCCAGCATCTTGGGAATGCAGTGGGGCAGGAGAATGAACTTTTCTTGCTTCAGGTCATGGTATCGATATTGCAAAATATCAACTCTCTGGAAGCAATAGGTGGCAAGTGCAATGTTGTTTGCACTTCTACGGATAGCAAAACTCCACAACTTTTACCTAAGGAACATTGATGTCTGATTATATTTTATCGGATTAGGAATGTCGAAAATTATAGATATCAGATCAGATTGGCGATATAGTTAGAAAAAAAATGAAGGAGTGGTAAGTCAGCTCAAGGAATTAGAAAATTTTATTTTAAGGGGGAGAGTTGGTCAGGAAACAAGTTAAAGACAGAAGTTAAGATCTCACTCGGGGAAATTGGAACTTCAAGAAAACCAATTCCTTCCAGAGTCCTCTAACAGAATTGTGTAAAAGAAATCTTTCCTCCCTCTTACACAAAGAAAAAGGTCCCATCATCGACAGCATCTTTGATTTATTACTGTTCTCAGAATGTAGATGCCTTTGAGTGGTGTGGGTGTGTAGTCTCGGGATATCAGTTGACTCAGTAAATAGAAAAGGATTCAACTTGTTTAACATTCGAAACCAATTCCAAGTGTTAGTGGGTCGATTCTGACAAGAGTTTTCTTATGAAGTTTTCTTATGAAGTTGTTACTTATACCAGTTGCAGCGAAATTTATGCTTCTTTCCAAGCTAACAAATCGGAGAAAATGGAAGCTCTGAGAATTACAGATCGAAGATTGATCTCTTCTTTCAAGATCTTTTGCAAAGTTGTTGGGTATATCATCAGATTTCAGGGGTCAAATGGAAGATGTTTCAATGAGACCTGATTCCTTCGGTTCTTATAAAAGTGTGCTTGTTGAGCTACTCTCAAGGGATGACGACCTTGTTCCTTTTTCCGCATCAAACATCCGCCTTAAATGGAAACCTTCATGAAATGGACAGGGTAAACAACTCGACTAAAAATCGTCGTGGAACCAAAGATACTAATGGTATTAATGGTTCCGCTGTGTTATTTTATAGTGGAATAGGAGCTCAACTTTCGGATTTCCAAATAAAGAGTTTAAGATCTTTGCTTCGGGAAATGTTTTACTTTGATTAAGGAGGTTGAGGAGATGGTAAAACCTGTTTTCTCTGGTTGTCGGATAAGAGCTTACTTGGAGCACAAAGTCGTCTTTTAATTTTAGATATACAACCACACCCTAACAAGGAAACTAGAGTTATTTTCAATTCCGAAACCAGAAAGTGAATGTGAGAATTAGTGCAAGAAGGGTGCAATCGGAAAATCTGAGGTTATAAACGGGTACGAAGATGTGGTGATTAATGATGATTTATGGATTATGTTAGAACATAGCACTGGAACTAAGATGGCTATCAAGAATGGGAATATTGGACCGTAGCGGTACAAAGCGAAAGAAATCTCAACTAAAGAATCAAGTATCCAGCTGAATTGTTTCAGTCCAAGAACTTCAATCCTCGGTGAACGGTACACTTAACCATGCATACCACGTGCACCATTATTTATTATTCTCGTATATGATTCCTTGATTACTATTAATTGTTTTATGTGAACAATAAGTTGCATAACTGATAATTGCTATTTGCTCCTTGTGTGTTAATTGTAAATGTTTATCTAAGTGCTTGTTTGAATTTTATTTGTGTGCGTGAGAGACGGGAATTCTCTCCGGGTTGTCAAGAGACGGGGTTCTCTTGTTACTTGCTCGAGAGACGGGGTTCTCTTGTTACTTGCTCGAGAGATGGGGTTCTCTCGTTGGTTGTTGAGATACGGGGCACTCTCATTATTTCCAGCTATTTGTCAACTTGCTATAGTGGAAGGTTAGATTTCCTTTCAAGTGTTTAGGCTCCGGAAAGTTGAAGGGTCGTGATTTTACGCACGTTGGAAGACCTCTTTCGAACTAATCCCTGACGGGAGTAGCTAACCCGCGTGGCATGAACACGTAAGAGCCAATTAAATTCTAGGAATTCAGGACAGTGAATCCGAGGACGGATTCTCTTAAGGGGGAGAGAATTGTAACGCCCCGATTTTCAGACGGTCAGGTACGCTCGACACGTGTGAGTTTCGAGCGTTAGGATTTTATTTTAATATTTTTGTTTATGCAATTTATATATGTTATATTAATTTTATAAATTGTGTTTCAACATGATTACGTGAAAATATATGAAATAAATGCTAAACGTAAGAATCATTGTACATATGGAATTTATTTGGTACATGAATTAATTACCTAACGTGATTTAATTACTTGATAGCCCTAATTGATCGATTATGTAAATTAGAGGACCAAATTGCATGAAAACCTTTTGAGGACTAAATTGATCATTTTCCAAACTTGACATCCTTAATTGCATGACTTACAAACTTTAAGGATTTAATTGCAAATATTACATTTTTCCCCAAAATATATCGGTATATGCATCTCTCCTATAACCTTCATTTCATTTGTCATCAAAAACTCATCCATCCCTTGCTCCTTTCCACCGAACCAAAAATCTCCAAGAAGGGAAGGACAGATTTCATCAATTTCATCAAGTTTTCCAAGAAATTAGGAGCCTTGAAGCATCATCATCTTCATGACTTCATCTTTCATCTCCTCTTTTCACTTCAAGTTATTCTCCAGGGCGGAGATTGTTGATCATGAGCACGTTCACGCATCCACGAGTCGTTGTGTCGCTTGTCAGGTGCGGTTTACTTGCTAGTTACATAGAACCCGTATAACCTTCACGTGATCTTTCGGCCAAAGGTATTTATATCTATAATTTTATGAAATCACTTATCATCTCAAGCAAGTCATGTTCATGAAAAGCAAGCAAGCAAGCCATGTTTAGTGCATGTTTTAGGCGAATAGCATGACCGTTCACGTTGGGCCCGAGGGTAGTGACTAGAGCCAACCGTTAAAGCAAGGGCTGACGGGTAACTCTGGCACTATCCTCACAACATTTGGGATGACCCCTGAATCCGCTAGGAGATTAGTGGAGGAAGGAGTTCCGGGCTTAGGGATTCATGTACCCTCTGCTCAACGAGCATGGATGATGGGGCCTTGCAATCCCATCATCAACCGGAGGAAGAAGGAGACTAGGGACGGGCCCGACACCATGGATTGTCCTCGGGTTATTGCATGATTTTCATTCCTTGAACGTGTTACTTGATTACACTATCGCACGATTGCACGTTAATTGAATTGCATGGTCACTTGTTGTCTAGCAATCAAGCAAGCATGTTCATGCACATTTGGAGTAAGGTTGGAGACCACCCTCACTCGCCGGGGCCATGTATTAATTGCATGAAAATGAACAAAGTGTTTAATATTGATAGTTGTATTCTCGGGCGAAGCTATGTTATAATTGAACTCATATCTTATATTTTATAAATCTTTACCCGAGAATATAACTTGCATGTTATCTGCGTTAATATGTATTTAAACCCCTCACTCAGTCTTCACAGACTGACGCCTCCACCTTTCAGGTTGTTGTAGGTGCACGATAGGCGGGAAGTGAGTCGAGTCCAGTCCATGTAATTAAGTCAAACACGGTGCATTTTATTTAATTGTTCATTACTTGTGATAGTTCAAAGAAATTATATTTAATGTTAATTGTTATGGATTTTAGAAGATGATAATGTATTGATATGTAAAGTTAGAATATATTTTATTTGGTAAATGAGAAATGTCATGACATGATAAATGGAAATATTTGATAGTGATTAGTTTATGCTTTCGTGTTATTATGTCGCATGTATAAGTTACTCCCACCTAGCTTGTTGTTATTGCATTGTCACCCGTTCGCTATAGGTTAGTTCATGTATGGATTACCCATTTCATATGTGGATTGACCTATAGTGCGGGGGTGCGGCTCCTCCACGTGTAAGGGGTGCTACAGAACGACTTTTGAGGTGTTTACCGATCACAAGAGCCTCAAGTATCTTTTCACTTAGAAAGAGCTTAACATGAGACAGAGGCGTTGGGTGGAGTTCATAGAGGATTATGACTGCAAGATCTAGTACCACCCCAGTAAAGAAAATGTGGCTGCCAATGCTTTGAGTAGGAAAGCAAGTGTTTCGGGTTTGGTGGTAGAATCTTTAGGATAGAGTTTAGAGGTTGTGGTTTCAGTGGCTCGGTTGGCTAACATCACAGTTCAGGCTGACTTAAACAAAGGCTGATTGATGCTCAAGCCACCAATGCGGATATCCAGAGGTTGGTAGATCGATCAAGGGTTGATCCAAAGACGAAGTTTGGGTTCGATGATTCGGGCTCGTTCAGGTTTAAGGCGAGAGTGTGTGTCCCAGAAGAGCTCAAGAGATTAGTACTTGAGGAGGCACACCACTCGGGTTACTCAGTTCATCCCGGTGGTACTAAGATGTACCGAGACTTAAAGGAATTATATTGGTGGAGTGGCATGAAAAGAGACGTCGTGAACTTCATGAAACAATGTCTAACATGCCAACTGGTGAAAGGAGAGCACAAAAAACTAGGAGGAACTCTCCAACCACTTCCGATTCCCTGAATGAAAGTGGGAGCAACTGACTATGGACATCGTGTCCGGCTTGCCAAGGACAAAAGAAGGGTATGATTGGATATGGGTGGTTATCGACCGTTTAACCAAGTTCGCCCATTTTCTCAAGGTTCGGATGTGCGACAAGGTGCAGAAGCAAGCTGATGTGTATTGTAATGAGATCATAATATTGCACGGAGTACCGGCTAGCATTATTTCGGATTGTGATCCCGAATTTACGGTCAAGTTTTGGCAAGATCTTCAGAAGTGCTTTGGGACAAGGCTTAACTTCAGCACCACTTCTCATCCTCAGACCGATGGACAATCTGAATGGTTGATTAAGTACCTCGAGGATATGCTTAGGGTGTGTGCTTTGGATGTAGCACCCCACACGTGGGACACCATATGGCACCCTGAACAAAGAGCACTACATCCCCCGCACCATAACCCCGATACGTGTAACGAAATGGAGACTTCGCACACGCATCAAGCTACAGCGAACGGGAGACAAATAAAATCACATCTAAGCTAGACGGTCTAGACCCTAATTCAGAGTGCGCAACAAAAACATAACATATGCGGAAGTAACAAGACCATCAGACATGCATATAATGACCAACTCATCCAATTAACTACTTAAGATACAATTATGCCCACCCCGGGCCAAATAAATCATACAAACATTAAAATTCGAATCTAAAATCATATCGTATACATACTTATACATAGTACCAAAACTGAAAAGTAAAATGCAGTATGCAAAAGACTTGAACCACAAGACTCTAATGACTCAAAAGAAAGACTGCCACCGAGCTCGAACTGAAAACACTGCACCTGTAACTCAAAGACAAGGGGGAAAAAGAGAACAACAAGGAGGGGTCAGTCCTAAAGACTGGTGAGGGGGCTAACACATGTACACATATATATACATAAGAGCAGAGCATATTCAAAGTCATAAATCTCATGAACCGGGGCGTGGTTTTTGCAATCTAAAATATTTTAGCCCGTGATAATACGTATATAGAAAACAGTTAAGGCCGAAGGCCAAAATCAACCAAATTTTAGTAATTAGGAATCCACTCACGTTTCACACAACTCGGCGAGTACGAGTTTCTAACCAACCTATCTCCTTTCATATTCAAATTTAAATTCAAATTTCAAACGAAAACAAAGTCAAACACACATACCTCCTCTCCGGGTGATGGACGGGTGGATCCTACCCTAACCATCTGTTCCAATATGTATAGGGTGAGTTTCATGACGCTTACGCTCGAGGATTCCATCCCCCATTAAACCTCCTAGTGGGTTCTGGGTTGATCCTTTCTAAGTGGAGACCATACTCGGGAGTAACCCGATGGCCCATGTAACGCCCGAGCGCAAGACGTCACATCCCCCGCACCGAGAACCGACCCCGTATATGAAATGAAAAGTCTATACACGTGCCAAGTCAAGGCGAACGGGGACACAACACACTCGCTATGCTAGGCGGGAGCTAACCCTTAAACTAGTCAATACCAAATGTAATAAGAACAGAGTAATGCAATAAAAGCGGAAGCTATACATAGATACTATATACCATATACAATGAGCTTTCAAGCTCCAAAAATAAGAACAAGTATACAAATATTCAAAGGCCATCACGGCTCAACTATCAAGTATGCCCAACATATCCATAATCATAATACAAAATATAAAATATGAGTGTAAGTGACAAAAGAATGCTAGACTCGAATGTAAGACACCCAAAAGACTCGAATTCCTGCCTAGCAATCCTCCTGCAAGCAAAAACTGAAAATAAGAATGGGTTCAATCCAAAGGGGACTGGTGGGTATAAAATGGGGCATAGTATATAATATGTAACGCCCGAGCGCAAGACGTCACATCCCCATGCACCAAGACCCGACCCGTATATGAAAGGGATTTCCATAGACGTGTCAAATCGTGGCGAACGGGGACACAACACACACACTAAGCTAGGCGGGACTAACCCTTAACCATTTATTCAAGTATAACTCAACAGAGCAAGCATTAAAAGCGAAAACATAACATATTATATTTACAAGAGATATCAATGTACGGCCCCACATGGCCTTATATCATTCATATACGCTCCATAATACATATAATATCCAAAAGTGATAAAGGTATGAGCGTATACATAAAGAAAAGCTAGACACTGATGCAAGACTGTCCTAAACTTGTATTCCCGCCTAGCATTCCCACCTGCAAAAGAGATACTGAAACAACTCCGGGTTCAGTCTTAGACAGACTAGTGGGTATAAAACATGCATAATACAATAATAGGGCGAAATTGAAACACATACGTGCAAGTTATAATTTTGAACGAGGTGTTAAAACATTTTCCCAAATGGGATAAATCAAGAAATACAACGAACAGAATTATAACAACCAATTTTGTTCATTAGGTTAAACTTGAGCTGGCGAGTGGCTAAGTCTCCAACCTGTACCTTGTGTATCCTTAATTATTTTATCGTTAATTGCCACACACATAATCTTTCGTGCATAATCATTGATTATCCATAATCGTTCACATAACCCTTTTTCCTCCAGGTAGTAGACGAGTTTGCAAGGCCCGACCACCCATTCATTATGGCTAGTGGGGTACATGAATCCCCAAAAGCCCGGTTCCCCTCCTTCACTAATTTCCTAGTGAAGTCCGGTATCACCGTTGTTTGGTGGAACTAGTGTACAGGGATCACCGTCAGCCCGAGCCTCCCTGGATAGCCACGTACACTAAGTTCCAGGGCCCCCATTCGTTGTGCTCAATTAATTCTCGCCAAAATATTTGGCAGGGTTCATAAAATAAAGGCTTTACGTTTGAAAACATTGACTCTTGAAAGACTCGATATAAATATGGATATACTCAGGCCGAAAGCTTACACATAGGGTATGTCGGGTCATATGTTTAACTAATAGAAGAAAAACCCACCTAGTAGACAAAAGAATGGATCAAAGACCTCACTGCCCGGCCTTGTCTCCTACTGGACCAAGATCTGTGCAATAAAAGTAGTGTGAGACTCAAATGACCATATTTGACGCTCAACAATGCAATAAACGTGTCATGAAATGCATAAGCAAGAATAATCATGTAATGGAGGTATTCATGTGTACAAATAGGCCACTTAGACAAGTAGACCAATTATTCATTCAATACATGAAGAAATAGCATTCTTTCATGTTCATTCATTCATTAAATTCCAATTCAATTCATACGTTGATTCATACTTGAGCTTCATACACACACACACACACACACACACACACACACACATATATATATATATATATATATCATATAATTCAAGAAGCAAGGTCATATCATAGCATAAGAGTTCATAAAACATTCGATATTCATAAACGAGGCTCAAGAAATACGTAAAAGAAACATACAACACAAGGTATAAAACAAGATACAAGTATATAAGAAAACCGGGGAGACCTAGGGGTGTCTCCAACTTAGTACAAAGTGAGACACGCTGGTGTCTCAGTACAGAAACTTTCCCCTTGCGAAATTACTTGGTGACATGGTCGTGTCTCATTCCGATCACAAAACCTGCCACGACGGTGGCTCGGTACAGAGATTTCGTCGTCTTGAAAGTTTAACCTGCAACTCACGCACACACACACCTTCACCTCCCCTGTTCCATGGCAGCAACAACAACACCAAATACACAACATCTTGGGCCAAGAATTCATCACAAAAACTTAGAAAAACATTTATTTCAACTTCCCAAACAAGAATTCATCCAAATATATTTAAAATCCACATTAAAACTCCATATTTTCAAGCTTGAGCTTTGAGCTCCATCAATGGAAACTTTTATATCATGGAAGTAATTCTTGATTCATGCTTGTAGAAATGATAAGGAAGCTAGGTAGAATAAGTTTCATGCATCAAAACTCAATTTAAACCATAGATGATCATACAACAAGAATCAAGCTTCAACTTCACTATTCATGCTCTTCTTCCCAACTCAAGAATCTCTAACTTATATCATGCTTTACATGGATGAAAATAAGTATGATGATGAGGAGATTTCATTAAAATCTTTACCTTGAAATAAGATTGGAGATGGTTGATCTTGAGCTAAAAATATGGTTGATCAAGTTGAGGGTTTCTTGGGGCTTCTTTTCTCTTCCTCTTGTACTGAGTTTGATCGTGGAAAATGGAAGAGGAGGAAGCAAATCTCTGATATTTTAGGTTGTATACGAGTAGGATACGGGTCGCTCCAAGTCCGGGTTTGGTGAAAAAGGTTCAAATCAAGTCATAAGGTATTGTTGGATGAAATGTGCATCGTCGGAGGTTCAAACGACATCAAAAAGGTATAAGGTCAATTGCATTGGATCCGAATCAACGAAACGAGCCCAACACCGCAAACGGATCTCAATTTTGAGGTCCAGAGCTCATGATATTAACAAAATCGATCAGGGTCGCCTATTATTCAAATAGGTCCCTAAACTTTCAAAAAGTGGCAATTAAGCCCAAACCCAATTTCTAATTGAGTCCAAAACATTCAAATAAGCTACAATCAAGTCCTCGGAATACGAAAATCACAAATCTCATTCAATTAACACCAAAGTCATGAAATTCGCAATCATACGAGTCCGTTCACATATTCATAATCCAAATATAACATCAAACAAAATTTAAAGAAATTATTTTAAGTTGTAACAATTCAAATATATATAAATGGAATTTAAATCAAATAATGAATGAAATAATGCACGTTTTAGAGTTTAGAAATTCGCCCCCGTTTCACAACCATAACGGATACAGAAGCATAAGCATAAACATAACAACACGGCGAGAACGAATTCTCACACACTTACTCATACCAAAGCAAAACTCATAAAACATTCCCACCTTTACACCATTGGGGAAGAGAGGTGCCCCTCTCAACCCTCCACAGAATGAAATTTGTGAACCTGAGGATCCCGCCCGGTTCCTTCGACGGCCAGCCAAAATGTGCTCCGTCGGCATAGGAGAACTAAGTCTCCCGTTGGTGGAGAAGTGCACAAGGGTCGTAACCGGCGACCCCATGGTCGTCCCGGGTCTCCCTTACCCACAATTCCGGGGCCCATCACACATATAACACACATATATTCTTATACTTATCACACTTACCAGACGAAGCTTATTCACAAGTCATACCATGCTTATACTCACACACACTTATCAAAGCTTAACAAACTAAACGAAAATAGATCTTAGATATATATAAAAGTGTTTTCAAAGCCTCTTGACAAACGGGACAAAACCCACAAAATACATATCAAAACACATATCTATATATATATACATATATATATCGCATTCGGATTCAAAATACAAATAAGGTTTGTAACGCCCCTACAAGGGCATCCACGCCTATCCCGCGCTACGGTCCTAGCTTGTATATAGAATTGCTATCCATATACACGCTAAGAACGAAGCAAGCGGTGACAAACGGACATCCTAGCTAGGCGGTACTAGACTCACAAAGCACGTAAACAATCACAAGTATGCGGAAGCTCGAATTAAAATACATTCAACAAGGTCTAAGAGCAATATATATTCAACAAGTAGATGACCGTCACGGTCCAACACGTAATGCTCAAAATACGGAATGTAAAATCATCCTGGTGACCAACACGGTCCAAACTAGCATAATAACATCATACATTCTAAATCCATAAATCCAAAACATAAGCGACATAAATAAGATATATATATATATAGCTTCTGTGGGTAGCCCCTCACTCAGTCCGTGTGACTGACCCTTATCCCCTTTTGTTTTTTTAGTGTGCAGGTGTAGCGTGGAGTTTATGCTAGGCGGAGTGAGTCGTGTCCTGGAGTTTGTCGACTCTCTTGTTAAGTTTGAGTCTTTTACATTTCATATAATTCAGATTTGTATAAGTACAAATATTTTATTATGTATACATTACTTAAATTATGTATTTAAGATTCAAGACAGGCTTCTAGAAACAGATTTGAACCCTATTGCATTTATGATTGTTGTTAACTTCGGGATTAGGTATCTATGATAGTTGAACCCGTCACCTGCTGCTTGTAATTTATTATTGGAATGTATGAATTGCTTCCGCATACGTATTTGTTTTGTCATTTTGTTTTGAGTTGTAGGGTCTACATTCCGCCTAGCTTAGGTGTGTGTCTGTCTGTCTCCCGTTCGCCTCTGCTTGGTTCATGTATGGGTTTATCATCCCGTATGTTGATTGGGCTTAAGTGCGGTGGATGTGGTGACCCACCATGCGGGGTGCTACACAAACGCTTTGAATGTCTCATCAAAACGAATGTTCCAATCCCTAGAAACCTATTTAAATCTGTAGATTGATCTTTGCAAACCTTTTGCTCACTCCCATAAAATGTGAAACCTATGGGTTGATCCATATAAATGTCTTTATCAATGTCTCCATTGAGGAAGGCAGTTTTCACATCCATTTGCCTTATCTCATAGTCATAATATGCTGTTATGGCAAGCATGATTCGAATGTACTTTTGCATTGTAGCCGGTGAGAAGGTTTCATCAAAGCCCATGTTGGGCCTCTGAGTGAAGCCTTTGGCAACAGCCTTGCCTTATAGGCTGCAACATTTCCATCTACTCCAATCTTTTTCTTAAAGATCCATTTTGCATCCTATGGGTTTTACCCCATCAGGCAAATCTGCCAAGGTCAAAACATGGTTGGAGTACATGAAATCCATTTCAGATTTCATGGCTTGCATCCACTGTTTAGAATCAGAGTCTGACAGTCCTCCTCATATGTCAGAGGATCATTTTCCTCTTGAGAGATTTCATGGAGAAAACCATACCATCTCTTAGGCTGTCTATGAATGAGTTCAGAACGCCTTAGAGGAGGATTTTCATGTGTATTGAAGTTCGTGATTGGCTGTTGGGTGTCAGGTTGGGACGTTTCTTGCACGTGTGTTCCGGGGTCATCTCGAATTTCTTCGAGTTCTGTGATCTTACATTTCTTTTCTTCAAGGAACAATTCCTCAAGAAAAGTCACATTTCTTGAAACAAACACCTTTTATTCATTTTGATCATAGAAGTAGTATCCTATGGATTCCTTAGGATAGCGAACAAAGTAGCATAAGTTAGAATGTGCTTGTAACTTATCTCCTATTGTCTTCTTTACATATGCAGGACAGCCCCAAATTCTTAAGTAAGAATAACTAGGGATTTTACCGTGCCACATTTCATAGGGAGTTTTAGGGACTGATTTAGAAGGAACAAGATTCAAAATCTTGGCTGCAGTTTCCAGAGCATAACCCCAGAAAGAAGGTGGTAAGTCCGTGAAACTCATCATGGAATGAACCATATCAAGTAGGGTTTGATTCCTTCTCAAAGACACTCCATTAAGCTGAGGAGTTCCCGGAGGAGTCCACTGAGAGATAATACCATTATCTCTGAGATGACTAAGGAATTCTTTATTGGGAAAACACGAAACAGTAATGCAGCGGAATTTAAAAAATTTTCGCAAAAGAAGATCGAATCTTGCAATTTTTATTCCCAATTCGTAGGGTTCTAAGAAACTCACTTAGATCGACGCTTTCTTGACACTTTTGAGCCGCCCACAACCGCTCTTCAAGCAGCAAGTCCCCAAGATCCTTCAAATCTTTCAAGACTCCACGAAAGCATCCCTCTATAGAAATAGTCCACACCAACCTCGATCACGATCTAAACAGGGGGGATGCTAGTTCTATGTTTAGTGTTTAGACTCTAGGGTTTGTGTGATATAATTTGGAGAAGGAGATTTCGCTATCACTCGTCAGAGGGTTTCAAACCCCTTGTATTGATAGCTATGGGGTTCGAACGCCATCTCCGATTAGGGATAGGATTTTTTACCCACTAGATAGTATATTCCTTGCTTGAAGAGAACGACTCTTACTTTGACCAAAAGTCTCCTTTGGATCAACTTGTCAAGTAAGAATTTAATATCTAACTCTCTTAGATATTTTAATTAATTATTTATGTAACGCCCCGATTTTCAGACAGTCAGCTACGCTCTACACGTGTGGGTTTCGAGCATTAGGATTTTATTTTATTATTTTCATTTATTTAATTCATACGTGTTATATTAATTTTATAAATTGTGATCCAACATGATTACGTGAAAATATATGAAATATATGTCAACTTGAGGATTCTTGTATGAATGGAATTTAATTGTTACGTGAATTAAGTGTCCAATTTGATTTAATTGCCAAATTGTCCTTAAATGCTCATTCATTTTAATTGAGGGACCAAATTGCATGAAAGCTTTGTGGACCTAATTGATCATTTCCCAACCTTGGGTACTCAATTGCATAACTTATAGAACTTAGGGATTTGATCATAAATATTCCTTTTTTTCTCCCAAATATATCGATACATGCTTTCCTTTCATCATCTTCATTCATTTTCATCCCAAAATCATCATCCTTCCTTGCTCCTCTCTACCGAGCCAAAACTATGAAAAGGGAAGAAGAGAAATCATTCATCTTCAAGCTATTTTCCAAGAAAGCTAGGGAATTCAAGCTCAAGCAACTATGTTCATCATCTTTTTCCATCTATTTTCACTTGAAGGTATAGTTGAGCATGTATGTGAATTCTTGGGAATAATTCATGAAGCTAGGGTTATGATTTTGGTGTAACAACTTGTCTATATGATGTTAGAAGCAATACTTCAAGCTTTAGACTTGAAAATATGCATGAAGTCTTGAAGAATATAAGATTATAGGATGAATTTATATATAAGCTAAAGTTGGTGATTGTGATGATTAAAGCATGGATTATGTGTTTATATTGTGTTTTATTGCACTTTAAGCATGTATATATGTTTCCTTCTATGAATTATAAAATATATAATGGATTATGAGGGTTTTGGGAGCTTTGGGAGCTTGGTTCGTAGCTCCCCTGTTCTTCTCCCCTGTTTCTGAACCTTCTGTGTAACGGGAACGGCCGTTCCCGCCCCTTTTGCAAAAGGGGAACAGCCGTTCCCATTGTTTGAATAATGTGTCAGGCGGCGAGGACGGGAACGCCCGTTCCCACTTTGTCTCACAGACGGGAACGGCCTTTCCCATCTTCGGGGAGCCGCTTCGGGACTGGGGAACGACCCTTCCCATTTTGTACTAAAGCCTGGAACGGCCGTTCCCAAGTCACTGGAAGTGCAGAAAGTTTCTGCACAAAATTACAATTTTAGCCCCTCGTTCCAATGGCTTATGTGACCCCAAATTGTTATTATATGAATGATTACATGCCAAAACGTGATATTTACATGCTACATTGTGTATTGCTCGATGTCTCGTATATGATCACGCCGTGCGTCGTTATATGGAATAATATGCTAGAATTGTGGTCTCATGCACGTACATTGTTCCGTTTCTTGTCCAGTTATTCTCCAGGGCGGAGATTGTGGATCATGAGCACGTTCACGCATTCACGAGTCGTGTGTCGCCTGTCAGGTGAGGTTTAATTTCTAGTTATATAGAACCCATATGACCTTTACGTGGTTTTTGGCCCAAAGGTATTTATATTTATAGTTTTATGAAAGCTCTTATTATTCCAAGCATGTTATTGTTCATGAATCAAGTAGTAGGTTATGTTAGTGTGCATGAATCAAGCATTTCATGTCATGAAAGCCAGCCATGTGTTCTCCTGGCCAGGTCCTCCCTAGTGAGGGCGCTGGACCGGTCCTCGGGCCGGTGATTGTCCGTCCAATCACAGGAAGAACAATACCGTATCGTGTTCGTGTGTTCTCTTGGCCAGGTTCTCCTTAGTGAGGGCGCTGGACCGGTCTTAGAGCCGGTGGTTGTCCGTCCAACCACAAGAAGAACAAAGGCCTATCGTGTACCCGTGTTCTCCTGGCCAGGTTCTCCTTAGGGAGGGCGCTGGGCTGGTTTTCGAGCTGGTGGTTGTCCGTCCAACCACAGGAGAAACAACCCATCGTGTTACAAGCAAGCCATGTAGTGATTGCATGATTTCCATTCCATAAATGTGCTAATTGATTACAATGTCGCACGATTGCACGATAATTGAATTGCATGATCACCTAATGATTAACAATCAAGCAAACATGTTCATCGATTGCATGAAAGAACAAGTATTTAATATTGATAGTTGTATTCTCGGGCGAAGCTATATTATTATTGAACTTGTATATTTATCTTTTATAAATCTTTACCCGAGAATATGACTTGCATGTTATCTGCGCTAATTTGTATTTAAACCCCTCACTCGGTCTTCACAGACTGACACCTCCACCTTTCAGGTATTGCAGGTACGTGCTAGGCGGGAAGTGAGTCGTGTCCAGTTGTTAGAGTTGAGTCAAACACGGTGCATTTATTTGATTGTTTATTTATTGCCCGAGAAATCATGTTTACAGTTATATGTTATTTATTTTAAGGAGATGATAATATATTGATATGTAAGTTAGAATATATTTTATTCGGTAAGTAGAAAATGTCATGCCCTGATAAATGGAAACTATTTGATAGTAATTGGTTTATGCTTCCGCTTTATTATGTCGCATGTTCGGGTTTCCCGTCTAGCTTGTCGTGTATTGCATCGTCACCCGTTCGCTATAGGTTGGTTCATGTACGGATTGGTCTTTTCGTATGTGGATTGACCTATAGTGCGGGGGTGTGGTACCTCCACGTGTTAAGGGGTGCTACAATTTATACATAATTAATAACTTGATGCTAATAATTAATTATTTACTAGACTTGAAATGTCCAAATTAGAACTTCAATATTAATTTATAATTAAATTAAAGTCCATTAAATAATTAATCAATATTAATTATTTAATCAGCACATTCATGTGACACATGTCACGCCTAGGACACGTGTCCCAGTGGTTCCTAACCAATCACTTATTAGTTTGATCAACTCGTTTAATCGATTCTAGTCTTAACCCTCGTGACCGGGCATTTGTGTGTGACCCTCTGGGTTCTTAATTCAATTAGTAGTGACCCTAATTAATTAATTCCTAATTAATTAATCAGTCCACAGATCACACTACCATAATCTAGCAACATGTGTGTGACCCCTACATCCCATCTCTCAATCAAGATCTAGGGCAAGGGAATAATTAGAACCCTAATAATCTCGATCTTAAAGTTAAGTGCATTTCATAACTGTTACGCCCCGGGTCCGTAGGCCCGTTGGACGCGAGCGGAAGTCTCCAAGACCACCGAGTATAACTTGAAATTGGGCCTAAACCACTGCCCAAAAGGGATATCCATTGGTTATACTTGGGCTCTTTAACTTATAAACTGAACTTAACTCTCATACTTTCCCGATGTGGGACAGGGGTATCACAATCACCCCTCCTTCAGAATCGCGACATCCTCATCACGGTATGACATATTGCCCATGACCGACTCGTCTGCCTTGGGACTCTAGAGGTGGCTCCTACGGGCTCAAGAGGTGGCTCCCATACAGGTAGCACTTTGCCCCGTAGGCTCAAGAGGTGCCTCCCATGTCCATAGCACTTTGCCCCATATAGTACTTAGCTCTTGCGGCTGACGAGCGTCTCTGATACCATTTGTCACACCCCGGGTCCGCAAGCCCGTTGGACGCAAGCGGAATTCTCTAATCCCACCGAGTATAACCTGAAATTGGGCCTAATACTCAATCACATCTAAATCTAAAAATTTCTACCAAATGCAAAATTAAAGAGACGAATCAGAAATAAGCCTTGTAAGGTGGCTCTGATACCACTTGTTGGCAAAACACGAAATAGTAACGCAGCAGAATTTAAAAATTTTCCTAAAAGAAGATCAAATCTTGCAATTCTTATTCCCAATTCGTAGGGTTCTAAGAAACTCACTTAGACCGACACTTTCTTGACACGTTTGGGCCGCCCATAAACGCTCTTCAAGTGGCAAGTCCCCATGCTCCTTCTAATCTTTCAAGACTCCATGAAAGCAACCCTATACATAAATAGTCCACACCAACTTCGATCGCGATCTAACCAAGGAGGATGCTAGTTCTATATTTAGTGTTTAGCCTCTAGGGTTTGTGTGATATAATTTTGAGAAGGTTTGTGTGATATAATTTTGAGAAGGAGATTTTTCTATCACTCTTCAACGGGTTCGAACCCCTTTTATTTATAGGTATGGGGTTCGAACCCCATCTCCTATTAGGGATTGGATTTTTTTCCCCACTAGCTAGTATATTCCTTGCTTGGAGAGAAAGACTCTTACTTTGACCAAAAGTCTCCTTTTGACCAACTTGTCAAGCAAGAATATAATATCTAACTCTCTTAGATATTTTAATTAATTATTTATTCATAATAAATAACTTGATGCTAATAATTAATTAATTTATAATTAATTATTTACTAAACTTAAAATCTCCAAATTATGTTATTGCTTTGTATTGTTAATAGGGACATGTTAGGACAGGTTTCTTGGTTTAGTTGAACCCGTGTTTACATTCCTGTTTGAATTATATTCATGTTGTTATATTGATCGATTGATTATCTTGCATCCGTATTCATGTTTTGTCGATTTGTTGGTATAGGGTCTAGTCCCGCCAAACGAAGGGTGTATTTATTTTTATCTCCGTTCGCTGTGCGCTTGGTTCATGTATGGACTTCCCATTTCATGTGTGGACCGGGTTCATGGTATGGGGGATGTGGTGCCCTCCTTTTAGGGTGTCACAAAAAACCATCCCCGTGTAAGGAATAGTGCCCTAGAAAGCTGTTATGCTTTGGGACTTTCCCTATATCACAGACAATCTTTGAATAATATACAAATGATTGTAATCTTAGTCGAACACTTCTTATGTGCCATTACATGTTTTGAGTGTTTCCATTGCGTGTGCATGTCTAGAACTCCCCTAATCCGATGAGGCCGTTAAGAACATTGTCATTATGTGTAACACCCCAATTTCCGAAAGTTCAGGTAAGCACGCCACGAGCGGGTCTTTGGGAGTTGGGAGGTTTAATTTAATTATTTTATTCAATTACTTACAATTTTTATCATATTATATACCTTACATCTCCATACATTTATATGAAT
This sequence comes from Lantana camara, assembly GCA_037501455.1. Taxonomy (NCBI): domain Eukaryota; kingdom Viridiplantae; phylum Streptophyta; class Magnoliopsida; order Lamiales; family Verbenaceae; genus Lantana; species Lantana camara. Next base: position 42,105,401 of record CM074865.1, read on the forward strand.
TGTTAATTATGTGAATTATATGAATTAAGTGATATACATGATCTAATTGTATTAAATGTCCTTAATTGCTCTTTTGTGTAAATTCATGGACTTAATTGCATTTCATGACTTGGGAGGTTATATGAATATTGTGTAGAGATGGAACTCATTTGCTTGAATTCAAATTATAGAGGGACTTGTTTGCAAAATTTGATGATTCATCATGGTTAGTGGAAGATATATTACATTATATGTATACATTCATCTCTCTCATTTTGTTCATTACATTTCATCAAATTTCACACACACTGACATAGACAAGATACCGACATTCACACCAAGGAGGAGGAAGAAAGATTTCACCATAATTCAAGCTATATTTTGAAGGATTACTGAAGCTCGGATCATCATCATCATCATCTCTTCGTTCCATTCAATTTCTAGCTCATCTCAATGTATGACATGAAATTGTATGAATTCTTGAATAAGTGATTGAGCAGGGTTCATGAATTGGATGATAGATTCTTGCATGATTGAAGCTAGAAGCATGTTTAGGATGATACGAGTGAAAGTTTGCATGAATATCTTGGTGTATATGAAAGTTGGAAGCATGTGTGTAGATATGGGGTTTTCATGATGAATTTTTGATGCTTCGATGTATATTTCATGGTTTGTTTGATGGATAATTGAAGTATAATGTGTATTGGATGATTTGAGATAAGTGTTATGGAGTGAACTTGGCTTTGTTGTTGTTTTTGTGGTTTTTGGTTTTAAATGCCCTGCTTTTCCCCTGTTTTGCTGCTGCTGCATAAGTGGTCGCGCCCACGACCTGATTTATTACGTGTAAAACCGGTCGCGGCCGCTACCCGATTTTGGCCTAGTTTCGAGTTTGAAAAATTTTGGATGAAAATTCGGCTAAAAATAGGTAGTCGCGACCGCGACCCATTTATGAAGAAAATTAGTCACGACCGCGACCAAAATTTGGGCATGTTTCGAGATTTTGAAAAATTGGAGGAAATTTGGGCAAAAATACTCAGTCGCGACCGCGACCCTTTTGTGAAGGATTTTGGTCGCGCCCGCGACCTTGCTTCTTTCTGCATGAAAAATTGTTTATTTTTACTTTTCTTGCATGGTTTTATTGGCTTGTTTCCGACATGAACATTTTATCGACATGCTATTTAGTGCATTACCTTATGGGTATTGTATGTATCATGTGATTTCATACTTGAAGTTCATAGGGGAGGTTTATGTAATAATTGTACAATATGAATTACATCTTAAATGCTTGAATACTTGATCATTGCTACCTCGATTGCTAATATGTGTATGTCTATGATATTCATTGATTATAATTGCATGATTGACATTAATTGAACATGCCGTTCGTCTTAATTGGTTCATGCAAGTTGAGTCTCACGTACACTTGTCCGTTTTACACAGATCACGGTCCAGGAGACGAGGAGCCTGCTCCTTAGGGTTTTCTTTCCACTTGTGGTTGGTTGGTAAAGGTGAGGTTTAATTCTAGATATATATATATATATATATATATATATATATATAGAACCTTTATAACCCTATGTGACGTTTTCGACTAAAAGTATCTATGCATCTATAATTTTCAAACTTTATGACTTTCAAATGATTTCATGAAATGTATTGAACGGATTAACTGATTGAATGGGCGAGTACATGTATTGTTCACTGGGGCCCGAGGGTAGTGTACTGAGCCAACCGGGAAAGCATGGGCGGACGGGTAACTCTTGCACTATCCTCACCATTTGGGATCACCTCTGAATCCACCAGGAGGTTTGGTGGAGGAAGAAATCCCGTGCGTGGGAGTCATGTTCCCGACGTACACCATGGTTGGATGGTTGGGTCTTGCAATCCCACCATCACCCGGAGGAAAAAGGGTTCATGAAGCTGCTACTTGATTGCACATGAATAACTTGCATGCTCACTTAATAAACTGGAATTGTTCATGATGGTACACTTTTGGAGAAAGGTTGGAGAATGCCCTCACTCGCCAGGCCACGGATTGAATTGATAATGATTGAATTGTTAAATTGGTTAAGTTGTAATCTCGGGCGAGAATTCTTTCTATTCTTGAACTTATATTATGTTTCTTATAAAATCTTAACCGAGCTTATAGCTTGCATGGTATGTGCGCTTATATATATTTAAACCCCTTACTCAGTATGTGGTAGACTGACACCTCACATTTTCAGGTTTTGCAGGTGGAGTGCTAGGCGGGTTTGTGTCTTTTGGGTCAAGTCTAGCATTTTATTCACTTTTGGTATTTGTATAATTTTGAAACATGTGGAAGTGTATGTATATTATGGCTTGATGCTAGGGGTTTGAAATGCGTGTTTATGGAATTATTGAACAATATTGCTAATGGATTGTATATACATGGTTATACTTCTGCCTCTCTCTATGCATTGTTATACTACTTGAGGGTTAGCCCGCCTAGCTAGTGTTGTGTTTTTTTTTTATTTTCTCCCGTTCGCTATAGGCTTGGTTCATGTATGGGTGATTGTTCCATATGTGGATTGAACTATAGTGCGGGGCATGTGGTGCCCTTGCGCTTAGGGTGTTACATTATGGGAATGACACATGAAACAAGTTCTTAACTCCATAGGCGAGGATTAGAAACTTCTCCAATTCAATGAGGCCGGCAGACAGTAGGAGTGTCGACTTTGCCTCTGTTGAGACTTGCTTGTGTAGTTGTGTCCTTAAGAAGGATCATCCTATTTCATGGCGTGTAAAGTGCATAAGTTGATGCGTACATAATACACAGGGGTGTTTGTTCTAAAAACAAGTTCACTGAGAGTGCCCCGCGTGAGAAGATTCCTAAATGGGAAAGGACATTACTAGAATTTCCAGATTATGAAATATCTCACATGTCAATGACGTGAGGAATTAATCCTTAGACTTGAGAGTAATCTTTGATATAGGCTCAAAAGGGTATCGCCATATAGAGGATCGTATCCCACATTATGTCATTGGCTGAAAGGTTCTTTCGAATATACATTTACATTTCGGGTAGGGGTCACACATGTAACACCCCGGAGCGAAGGGCGCCACATCCCCCGCACCGTAGCCCAACACGTGAAACGAAATGGAGACTCCGTCCACGTATCAAGCCATGGCGAGCGGGTGATAAAACAAAAATCCAACCTAAGCTAGGCGGTCTAGACCCTACTCAGAGTGCTCAACAAAAAAAATAACGAATGCGGAAGCACCAGAATCTCACAAAACAAATAAACAAACTCGAGACAAATCAAAATTAACGATTCAAGTTATACAATCTTTAAAATTCGAATTTAAAGCCATAAACTTATACATATATCATAACTTAGAAAAATGTATAAAGGAGACCAAATACAACACATGACTCAAGCTACCTACAACCAAGACTCCAAGACAACCGCCTAGCTCCAACTCCTTAGAACGAGTACCTGCAAACTCAAATCAAAGGGAGAAAAAGATAGAAATAACGAGGGTCAGTCCTAGAGACCGGTGAGGGGGCTAACTCACGCATCCATACATATACGTAATAGTAAAGCATAAACAAAGCTGAAAGGGTTCATGAACCGGGCACGATTTTTGCATTCTAAAACATTTAACCCGTGGTAATATATATAAAGAAAGAAGTTTAGGGCCGAAGGCCAAATCAAGTCAAGTTTTGAAGTTTAGAAATTCGCCCCCGTTTCACAACCATAACGGATACAGAAGCATAAGCATAAACATAACAACACGGCGAGAACGAATTCTCACACACTTACTCATACCAAAACAAAACTCATAAAACAATCCCACCTTTACACCATTGGGGAAGAGAGGTGCCCCCTCAACCCTCCACAGAACGAAACTTGTGAACCGGAGGATCCCTGTAGCACCCGGAACGCCGAGATGCCACACCCCCGGACCATAAGTCTAGCTCACACATGAAATGGGTAGTCCATATATGAACCAGACTCATGGCGAACGGGTGATAACAAAAACTCAAAAGCTAGGCGGGTACCCTCAAATACTACCAATAAACAATTCAGAGCAATAAAAGCGGAAGCAATAACAATCAATACTTATAGGTACCATATTTACATATTTACATATAGATACCGACATTCATATATCAATACAATATCATCTCCAAGTATAAATCCAAGACATGCTACAAAATAACTAGTATCAATACAAGAACAAAGTATGAAGGTGAAGTGCTAGACCCGAATGAAAGACAAGCTAGACTCTACTTCCCGCCTAGCACGAACCTGCAAAAACTGAAAAGTTGAGGTGTCAGTCCAACACGGACTGAGCGAGGGGTTTATAAATAAATATTAGCGCAATTACCATGCAAGCCATAATCTCGAGTAAGGGTTTATAAAATAGAAACAATATAAGTTTAATAGTAAAAGATAACTCGCCCGAGATTACAACTAATCAATTTAACAATACAATCAATATCAATTCAATACGTGGCCCGACGAGTGAGGGCAAATCTCCAACCTTTCTCCAAAAGTGTACAATTCATGCTTGATTTAATTATCAGGTGATCATGCGATTCAATTATAGTGTAGTAGTGCAGTAGTGTATTCAATCAATTCAATAAATGAGTTCAATCAATACAATAACCCCAGGATGGCCCGTGGTGCCGGACCCATCCCCAGTCTCCTTCTCCCTCCAATGATGGTGGGCTTGCAAGACCGAACCATCCAATCATGGTGTACGTCGGGAACATGACTCCCGCGCACGGGATTTCTTCCTCCACCAAACCTCCTGGTGGATTCAGAGGTGATCCCAGAATGGTGAGGATAGTGCAAGAGTTACCCGTCAGCCCTTGCTTTCCCGGTTGGCTCAATACACTACCCTCGGGCCCAGTGTGAACAATAGTTACTCGCCAAGGACAATCCGTCAATCAATCAATCAATCAATCAATCAATCCATTTTCGTGAAATCATTTGAAAATCATAAGGTTCGAAAACTATAGATATATAGATACGTTTTGGCCGAAAATCACATAGGGGCTGTAAGGGTTCTATATATCTAGCATTTAAACCTCACCTGACGAGCGACGGGACAACACAAGGATACAAGAAAGTGCCCAAACGATCAATGATCTCCGCCCTGGAGAAACTGGACAAGAAAGGAATTGTGGGAACTCGTGAGACATGACTCAATATGAGACCAAGTATGACGCACGGCAATGCTCATGTAATTTAAATAAAACCAATCAATCAATTAACACTAAGCATGTATAAAGACCAATCAACACCTAAGAGGTGAAATTACTAACAAGAAATCATATACTCATATTATTCAATTATTTCCAGTTCAATTCATAGAAGGTATGGAGTCACACAATACGTTTGAGCAATTAAGTACCAAGAAGTATCAAGTAGGAGCATACTTATCAATTAAACAAGTATATAAATCATATAATTCACATATGGGAGCCAAGAGAGTGAAAGGAATGCAATAAGAAAGGTTTTGGTGAAGTTTGGCCAAAACCGACAATTTTTGGAAATGTACATGTTGTGGGAAAACTGAAATATCTTAAATTCTAGAAGCAGGAATCGAGTTTTGTTTATTGGGTATGAAAGTAGACACAAAGACCTTTCCGACGGTATATGGCATGTTTTCTAATTCAAAGCGAGGTGAAAATGGTGTTCGTCCGAAGTTGGACAAAATGCAGGAAAATAAAAGGTGACACGCCCGTGTCACCATTACAAGGCAAACCGTGACACCCCCGTGTCACGGTACAGAAAATCAAACCAACCTGCACCCCCGTGTCACGCTGAACAAGGCAAATTTGACACCCCCGTGTCAACTGTACGTAGCAGGAAAAAAAAAAACAGGGCAAAACAGGGCATACCTACGGGAATTGGCTCCCAAGCCTTCCCACATCAAACCAAGACAAGAATTCACCCCAAAACTATCATATATCAAGCATATATCTCACATATATCAATTAGACTTCAATTAATCCAAGGAACCAAGCATATATCATCAAGAATTCATCTTCCAAACCCCATATATATCATGATATCTAAGTCTCACATTATTCATGAATTCATGCAAGCTTTGGAGTATAAAGATCAAGATCATGCTTCTAATCACAAATAACCAAGGAATTGCATTATAAATCTCAAACCCTTCTTCAATCATAACATCAAGAATTCAACAAAGTCTCAAGCTCTACCTTGAATGAAAGAAAGGAGAATAAATGATGGAGTGATGATGATGATGCTTCAAAGTATGCAAGTTCCCCTTGAAACAAAGCTAGAAATGATGAAATCTCCTCCTCCTCTTCCATGGTGTTTTGATCGTGATTAAGTGTGTATAGGTGTGTGTAATCTTAGATGAAAAAATGGATAAATGAAGTGTGGGGGAAGGATAAGATATATACATGAGTCATGATATATATATATATATATATGTATGTATACATTATATAATTCAAGTGGGGAGAAAAGTCTTGCTAATTAAAAGTTATTTGCACACAAGCCCTTACCTCTTAGGAATTTACAAGTTAGGGATGCTTCAACTTGGCATGCATGGTTGATGAATATAAACACATATATATATATATAGCTCTAAAAGAATATGATGAAATGGAGTTGAATATATATATGTTATGCTAAATCACTTAAATCATGCTTGGAGAATTAAATACACACTCACGAAATTGAATTCACGAAGTTGTAATTTAAATCATAATTGCAAGTATTCAAATCAAGAAAATTAAATGACACAAATCAATTATACATAAATCATGCTATAAATTACAAGATGATAAAATTTCATGTAAACACTTGATCAAATAATTCACAAATATCATGAAATACATAATTGAAAAACTGGGGCGTTACAATCCCGCCCGGTTCCTTCGACGGCCAGCCAAAATACGCTCCATCGGCATAGGAGAACTAAGTCTCCCGTTGGTGGAGAAGTGCACAGGGGTCGTAATTGGCGACCCCATAGCCGTCCCGGGTCTCCCTTACCCACAACTCCAGGGCCCATCACACAAACACATATATTCTTATACTTATCACACTTACCAGACGAAGCTTATTCACAAGTCATACCATGCTTATACTCACACACACTTATCAAAGCTTAACAAAGTAAACGAAAATAGATCTTAGATACATATAAAAGCGTTTTCAAAGCCTCTTGACAAACGGGACAAAACCGACAAGATACATATAAAAACACATATCTATATATATATACATATATATATCGCATGCGGGTTCGAAATACAAATAGGGTTTTAGGTCATCATAACTAAAAGGAAAGAAAACCTCACCTTGTCGACCAAACCAAACAAAACCGACGGAAAGCAAACCAAAGGACCTCCTCCTCGACAACGGAACGATCCTAAAAGCAAACAAAGAGCAAGAAGCAAACTTAGACTCAAAACGAACCATGTTGGCGCTCGGCGAATGCGTATGAATGCGAGTGATGCATATCAATCTTAACAAATTGGCACATAATGCATACACGTACATATTAAACCATAAATCTCATAAATCATACTAAACGAATTTACAAGTTCCATATAACACACATATCATATCATAAAACATGTTATCAAAGCATTCATATCATATAAAGAGCAACGATTGATCATGCAAGGCATATAAACGAGACATAAAGTCATACACGCACGTTAAAGGAGATACCTCACATATGAAGCCATAATTCAAAAACGAACACATAAATCAAGTCATAAATTCATAATACAAAAGTTAACACATAATACATTAAGCCAACATTGCATATAGGCCACAAATGGGACAAGAGAAAGCAATTAAAAGCAACGTAACGACGAAAGAAACTCCCCCGGGGCACTACCGTGACATATGACAAAGCCATGTCCAAAACTCAAAGGAAACGGACACGGCCGTGTCTGAATTTAAATAAATCAGATGCCCAAATCGAGGCCTTGACACGGCCGTGTCACTAATCAGCACAAACTGGACACGGCCGTGTCCAGTTCAAATTTCTGAAAAACGGTTTTTGGCGCATCAACAATTTCAAAGGCAAAATCAGGGCATTTTGGGAGTAGCTCTTGGGGAACTTCTTAGGCCTCAAATACACACATAACATGCATGAAATACACACAAAATAATCAAATTAAAAGGCCAAAGAATGCAACAACAAAGATCATTTAAATCAAGCAACAAAAATGGGACCAAGAAGAGCAAACCATGCATTCATGCCATGATCATCAACTTAGGGGCTGAGTTAGGAGTTAAAAGCTTAGGAACTAAATGCTAACATGCTAAGCTACTCAAATACTCCATGTATATGAAAATTGACACGAATTGGAGCACATTAGAACCACCAACTAAACACAAAATGCAACAGCAGCAGATCAATTCGCACATAGCATACAAATAGGCTTCATGTTTCGGTTTACGAGCTGAAATTGGATCTAAAAGCTTGCAAGAGCAGGGCTAACATGTAAAGAAATTAGTATACAACATCTCCATGCAAATTCACACGAATTGGAAGCCATTAACTCAAGCAACAAGGTACAAAACGTCACAGCAGTTCCAAAACAGGGAAGCATATTTCTAACCTAGGTTTGGGGTTCAAAAACTCATAATTTCATCAAAGGATCTTAAGAACAAATCATCCAAACATCATGTACTATCATTTAAGCATCCAAATAGAGCATAATAAGTTCATATGACCAGCTTTGAGCACCCTAAAGAGCCACACACAAAACTGATGCAAGGAGGGCATGAAAATATGTCATGTTCTAACTCATATATGTAGCTGAAAAGGGGCATGAAATCAGGGGAAAACAGGGCATATTCATAGAACAACATGTATATTACATTACCAAGCATTAGCACACGAAATTGGAGACAAGAATTCATCAAGAACAATTCAAAAACGTGACAGCAGTTTAGTGAAAATGAGCAGATTTGCAGCAGCAGTTCGGATTCCAGTTTCATGCGTAAAAACTCAAGATTTTCTTCATGTTATCAATGGTAGATCATATATTACACAACTAACATGAAGTATAAGTCATATATTGAGGTTAAGAAGCTCAAATAATCAGTTAACATGCATTAAACCTCCATGAAACTCAAGCTAAGACAAGGATTCGAAAAAATGAAGTCTAACCCTAACTATTCTTGCAAGCCTCCAATCCCTTATTAAATCTGATTCATTTCATGAATTTCAAGGATCAAATGAAGCATAGAAGAGAGGAGAATACATAAATATACTTACCTTTAAGATATGAAGAAGTATGGAGAAGATTTGTCTTCAAAATCTCAAGACATGGAAAGTGGCTTCCTTCTTCTTCTTTTTCCATGGATCAGCTGCTCTTTCCTTCTCTCTTGGGTGTTATGGGACGAAATGAATGGGTAGGGAAGGGATAGGGCTGAGTTAACATCATATAAACCAAGGTTAAAGGCTTGAGTAAGGTTAAATTGGGCCCACAAGTCCAAGACTAGTCAAAGAAGGTGGCTCTAGCACAAGCTGTTCGTTCCGGGCGAAAAACGAGGGTATAAGTGGGCTTAGAAAAATACCAAACCAGGTTCATAAGTTTTCTTTCTTCGTTATGAGTCCGATGCATCTTCCGGAATTCGAATCCGAATTCCCGAGCTCAAGTTATGGCCTCCGTAACATAAGGCGCGCAAAAACTAGTTAGGCCCTCATGTCCCTCGTCAAATACTTAAGGTTTAAAACCTCGACAAACGAACCCGAAAACATAAAACGAGCATGCAAACATATTCATTACTCACATATATCACGCATATCAAAATTTCACAAAAATCGGAACTGAATTCCGGCACATAACGAGCAAATTACAAGCATGCAAACTTTAAACGTTTGAAATTCAAAGTTCATAAATATAAACAATTAATTTCATATAGATTCAAATAATCATATAAGCATTAAAATAACACTTAAATACGTAATTAAATAATTTAAATGCGCATAAAACCCTCTCGTTACGGCGTACCTGGAAATCCGAACGATCGGGATGTTACAACACACCTGTTGCTAGACTTTGGTCATGTGATCTCTGAGGTAATTAATTAATAAAGTGTATTAATTAATTAGGCTCACTGCTAACTGAAATTGAACCTAGAGGGTCACACACAAATACCGGGTTCAAAGGGTATTATGGAAAGATCAAATAATTGATCGAAATGAGACCACAGTGTAAAGTACACGTATCGATCGAGAGCATTGTTTGGGACGTGTGATCCATTTGAGAAATTGGATCATGTGTTAATTAATTAGAAAATTAATTATCAAGCCCAAATATAATTAATTAGTGAATTAATTATAAATCCAACATATAATTAATTGGAGAATTAATTATAAATCCCTAAATGTAATTAATTGGAGAATTAATTATATAGCCAAATAAAATTAATTGGAGAATTAAATTTTGGCCGTTAGAATTAATTAGTGAATTAATTCTAAATCCCTTCATAGAATTAATTGGAGAATTAACTCTAAGTATTTAATTATTTACTTGTTCTAATTTGATTAGAATAAAGAAAACAATAAATATCTTCTATTTTATTATTCTTATAAAGTATAAGGATAAAATATTTAATTATTGCTAGAATAATTAAATATTCCTAGATTAGTTAGGAGCTGTTTCTCTAGAAAATAAATATCTTATTTTAGAAAAGACATTATTTACTTGGAGAGAAAGAAAAAATAGGAGAAAAGTCAAAGAAGAAGACTATCTCCTACATGGTGCTATGGTTTCGAACCCTACCTATAAAAAGGGCAAGGGGCTCGTTTTTTTCACCTTACACGTGATGTTGAGATCACGTTCAACCTTCATGGAATTTTGGGGATAATTCTCTTGCTCTCTTTTCTCATTTCTGTTTCTTTAATTTGCATGTTACATTACTAGCATACTCACTAACATGATTTGAATGTAGGTTGGTGTGGATTAATACTCTAGAGGATATCTACTTTGGAATCTCGATGAAAGAATCAAGAAATAGGGATATTCATGCCGCTTGAAGAACGCTCGAGGGTGGCGCAAAACGTTTCAAGAAAGCTTCAATTATTGTAAGTTTCTTGATATCCCTTAACTTCTGAAACGAACATTGCAAGATCACGATTCCTTTTGGAAAAAATTTTAAACTTCCGCTGCTTTAACTCTGTTGTTTTCCAACAAGTGGTATCAGAGCCACCTTGCAACTTTCGTTTCGAAACGTTATTGTTTTGAATTTTGACAGAAAATTCTTGAATTTGGATATATGTTATGTATTCTTGGTTTTTGTTTGAAATACGAATCTGTCGGATCAAAACTGTTTCTTGAAGATTCTTGAAAAACTATTTTCGTAAGAATTTGATTTTAAGTTGTTTTAAACGGATTTATTTTGAACTGTTTTAATTCAAAATAGGATTGCTTGAATTTGTCGAAATAACAAAACGAGAAGCGGGACAGGTTCGCACACTGGATTGCGCGCACGCGTACGCGTACGCGCATTTGGTGGCAACACGCCGCCACACCTTACCGAACCCGCGCGCGCAGACGCCGGGCGCGCCTAGGCGCTGCTGCTGTGCTATCCGCCCCTGCCGCCTACTCGCGGCATGCAGGCCAACGCGCGCCTGCTTGCGGGAAATCCCAGTAGCCTTGCGGGCGACCGCCTGCTCGCGCGCTTGCCGACGGTCTCCGCGTGCCTCGCGGGGCTGTCTCGGCTCGTTTTCGTTTCGTGTTTTCCAAGTTTCATAAAATCCCGTTTGTAAAATCTTAGTTTATTTCAAATTTTGATTTTAATTTTATAAAATTATTTATTTGAAATAATTATATAATTCGGGATTTTTATGAATTAAGGTCAGGTTCTTATTTTTCGAGAAAATATAATATATCACTTTGAATGATATTTTTTACAAAAAATTAATTTTTGAAATTAATTAAGTTTTTTCATGATCCGAGTTCGATTTTGAATAAATTTTTGAATAGTGAACTATATTCAAATTACTTAAGTTAGGTGTAACTTGAAGTCAAGGGAATTTTAAATTTAATTGGTAAATTTAAATTCAAGCGGATGCATGCTAGTTTAGGTGATCATGGGTTAGTCTTATGTATGTTTTAAATTCTGCACATGGATGATTTCAATTGGGGTCGGAGCCCCATAGTTGCATTATTTCAATAGGGGTTGGGGCCCTACTTATGTGCATACTGTTATGTGTTTATTATCTGGCTTTCCTTATTATTGTTTTTCGGCAGGGGTATGCCCCGTGTATTTGTCTATGGTCTATATGAAGATTGAGCCATGTTACTTTATGTTAAGATATAGTAGAACTTAGTAAGCGAGGATTCTTCTTTTCATTTTGGAGACAAGCACCTAAGGAGAAAGAAGGAGAAGAATGGTGGCCATAAGAGAAGACCTCTTAAATTGTTTAGGAGGGTTTCTATTAATGTAATAGATAGTGTTTTCCATTAAATTATGTACCCCTATGTGATATGAACTGTCTTATGTGGCATGGATGTTAGGACTAGTGATTATGGAGTGGCTCCCATAATCACATATAAGATTAGGATACCCATGATCATCACATAATTAGTATCATGCTAGAACATGTTATCTGCTAATTACTTCTGTGATGCACTTTATGTGAAACCGCATTAATCAAGACAATTAAAAATGGATAACTGTACATGTTGGTGAGGTAAAAACCGGACAACTCTCCGGTTAATCCGAAAATCCCTAATTAAAATATTGAGCAACTTTCGAATAAATAGATATTCTTTTACGGTAATAAAATTCCTAGCATTCCATCAATAGGATTTAAGAGTTAGTAGGTAAGCTAATTGCTGTCTCACGAGTCGTGCGGTAATTAGTACAGCCTATTAAATCTTAGTTTCTTGATTGATCACCTTAGGTGATTAATATTTCTTGATCATTTTAGAATGGGCGATGTCTCAAGAGTAGTGGGTCGTTCCGGACTAAGTTTGATTGAGATCTTATAATTGATAGGTTCTGCTCAACACTGAAGTAGATATGAATGTCTCACGAGCCGTGGGTCCATGATTGAAAGATCAGTGATGCAAAAACATTACTAGGAATTCCATGGAGATGAAATTGGCAGCTTTGTACCTACCTAAAGATTCTTAGACCTTTGGATGTCTCACGAGTCGTGAGTACAAAACTAAGAATGCTTGGGATCCTAGTACCCTCTGAGAAAGCAAGTTTCTTCTAAGGTCGTTTAGGATTTATAGACCTTCTAAAAACAGTGGGAGCCATATATGATAAAAGACCTAATCCTATGTGTTACGTTATTATTCAATATGCTTATATTTTCTCTACTTAGCATCTAGGTTGTAGTTCTTTGATTGTCTACAAGTTGAAATGCGACCCATTAATATCCATCCTTGAGTCAAATAAGTTGACTAAGGTCCTAACCACTCTGATTGGCTTTGAATCCTAAAATCCATTTTAGATTCCAAAGGAGAAAATTGTTATCTATAAGGAGAATCTTTTACCGACTGTGAAAATTTGACCTAGGCCAGAAGAGAAGAAATTGAAAAGTGAAAGGAAATTCTCCAAACACTTAAGAGCAATTGTACTCCCTCATAAATGTGTTACAAAGTATAACACATTATAGGAACACTTAAGAGCAATTGTACTCTCTTGCGAGCGTGTTACCAAGTATAACACATCGAAGGAATTGTTCCAAATCTGTATGAAGGAATGTACGTGTGACATGGATTGAAAGTCCTCACTAAGGAGGACCTTGCAGCCACGTACGCAAACTAAGAAATGGGTTCTTAGTCCACTAATTGGTTGAATTGCTTCTATCATCATTCTTAACCCTTTTTGCTCAACCTTGGATGATTCTATTGTAGCATAGTTCATCAAATTAGTTGATAACTTGAGAGAGCATCCTTGAGAAGGACTAAAAGGTAATGGCGATTAGTTCTTCTTCTAAACCTATTGAGGTAAAGGCATCAAGGCCAAAGAAGAAGAAACCCTTAAAACCCGATGAGGATACTCCATGTGTCTCTCGTTGTGGCAATTCCGATAGGATCAGAATTCACTAGTCTTGAGTTAATTTTGCATAAATTGTTGTACAAAACTCAAAGTATTGATGTTTCAAACATACAACGAGATAACATAAGTAAAGTAAGATGACAGAGTTCCAAATAACTTTCGAACGCCCTAACTGGGATTAGCAAGTTACTCATCTTAGGAACATTTTACGAAAATCAACTCAAAGACTTAACTTCCTAAGAATCCTATTTAGAGGGAAACGTTCCCGAAAACCCTGTTTATGTGAAATGAGAAACACGTCCCAAATCTAGATGGATCTCGATCCATACTAAGGATTAAGGTTTGCTTAACGTAAGCACTAGACTGAATCGTTAGTTTAATCATTGTGAATGTGTGTACTTAATGAAGTACGAATTTTAAAACTTTTGTGAAATTATTAGAATTTCAAAATAAGGAAGGTTAGGAACCTTAGTAGTTATAAGATTGGATCGAGATACCAGATATCTTAGTGACTAACTCCTTAGTCATCTTAGAGATAATAGGATTATCCCTCAATAAGCTCATTCAATAATAACTTGGTATTTTTTAATAAAGGAACGTAACCTTATAGGATATGGTTCATTCCTTGTTTAGCTTTACTGAATTACCTTCATTCTGAGCTTATTTTTCAGAAAACGCAGTTAAGATTTTGAATCTTACAAATTCCAAATCAGTCCCTTAAATTCAATGTGAATTGTGGTTTTCAAAATTCCCTAATAATTCTTGTCTTATAATTTTGGGATTATCTTCTTATGAAGAGGACATTGGGAGTCTTCTTAATAGAAGAATACAGTGGGAGATAAACTTGAAAGAAGTTCAAGTTTATATATGAATAATATATATTGTTACTTTTGCAAATCTTTGGAATAAATGTTGTTTGTTCTAAAGAACGTATCTCTCTTGAGTCTTCTTAATTGAAGGAGAAATTCAGAGATAAGATTGAAACTAGTTCAAGTCTATGCAAGCAATTTAGAATATTGTTTCTACGGCTCTTTTGAACAAATGTTGCTTGTTTTAAAGAATATACCTTTCTTAAGGAATCGCTCCTAAGAGAGAAAAAAGATAAGCCTAAAGACTTCAAAAGGTTTGTGGACATAACCCACACCACAAATAAGAAGATACGAACTGTTCTGATAAAACTTGGCCAATCTTAAGAGATATTACACGAGTGAACTCTCCTCCCTCGATGCGTTCAGAACGTATTCCTAGATAGCCTATAAGATAATATGGTTTTCACCATGAAATCTTCTAAAGTGGATACTGATCCATTTACCCTATCGGGAGGCGCTATTAGATTTGGAATCTGAGCAGTTAAAACAATTATGAAATCTAAAACGGATTCCATATAGTCAAACTAAGTTTGAACCTTAGTTGAGCGACTTGATAGGATCAAGCTTGTCTTATCAATATGAGATTAATAGAGACATAAATATGGAACATCCATGGATTTCACATTTAGTGGGAGTAAGCAAAAGGTTTGCAGACTCCAAATGGTAAATTTACGAAATTGGATCAGGCTTCTAGGAATTAGAGTATTCGAATTAGTGAAATAGTCAAAGTTATTTGACTTAAAATTTGAGCATAGCGTGTACACGAAAGTGTTAGAGACTTACAAGTTCAACTTTTGGTACTTTGTGAAGATGACATCCTTCTCATTGGGAACGTGAAGGATGACATAAAAGTTACCAAAGCCTGGTTAGGAACCATTTTGAGATGAAAGATCTTAGTGATAGATCCTACATTCTTGAGACAAATATCTATGGAGATAGATTTAAGAGAATAATAGGATTATCACAGTCAAGGTACATAAACGTTGTACTAAAATGGTTTAGTATGGAAGATTCCTACAGAATTTCCAATGGACAATGGAACATCTCTTTTGAAGAGGATGTGTCCCAAAATAACTATTAGAAAGTTAGAATGTCCAAAACCCTTTTCGGGAAAAGGGTGCATAATGTATGCAAAATTATGTACTTGACGAGATATGGCTACCACATAGCGTGGTGAGCCTATTCTAAATGTAACCTTAGAGAAGGTCACTTGATTGCTGCAAAAATACCCTGAGAGTACTTTAGAAGAAATGAGGATATGTTTTAAGAGTCCAGCAAGATCTTGTCATTAAAGGATTGTTTGATGTAATCATTGCATCAAAAACATAGATGTTGATCTATGAAAGGATACGTATTTTGCCAAGATGGCAATATAGTGCTTTGAAAAGAGTTCGAATCGAGAGGCACTGTAGATTCAACCACAAAGTTGAACACTTAGTCGTATTGAATACCACTAAGTTAAGTGTTTGGGTAAGAAACTCCATCTAACGGGTAGATGTAGTTCCTAGCATAAAACAACACCATTATCATATTGTATGATAAAATGGATGGAGTCACGTGAATAAGGAAATCGTGTTTCCTTAATGATATGCAAATTAGAAACACTCACATCAACAGAGAATATAGCAGATCCACTATGGAAATGCCTAAAGTCAATAAGGCTCTAAAGGTACATCTTCGGAAGATGGGACCTAGAATGGACCTGAAAGACTTTTACGGGCAAGTGGGAGATTGTTGGGAATAGTGCCCTAGAAAGCTATTTTGGTTTGGGACTTTCCCTATATCACAGACAATCTTTGAATAATATATGAATGATTATAATCACAGGCAAACACTTCTTATGTGCCAATATGTGTTTTGAGTGTTTCCGTTACGTGTGCATGTCTAGAACTCCCCTAATCCGATGAGGCCGTTAAGAACTATTCCATTATGGGAATGACACATGAAATAAGTTCTTAACTCCATAGGTGAGGATTAGAAACTTCTCCAAGTCAATGAGGCCGACAGACAGTGTGTTACGGGTCGCACTTGTGTCCAATGTTGCGGCCATAACTTGGAGGCGTTGGTTGCGGGCGATTCGGGAATATCGTCCCGCCAGTGTTTAGGAGCAGAGGGCTTTAATGAAGTGGGATCTGAATACTGTTCGACAAGCGTATTCCTTGATGTATGAAGATGGTCTCCACCAAGTTTGGGGTCATTCCGAGTCCGTTTAGGCTTTGGAGTTGTGGTCCGACCAGGAGGCGGTCGGCAGCACGGGGCAGGCCAAAAGTACTTTGAGCAGAGAGACCAAACGAAAGAATTTCCCAGAGATATTTTATATGAAGCTTCCCTCATGTGTTAGGGCGGTCTCCGTAAAGTTTCAAGTCCTTTGGACACCGTTTGAGCAATGAACAAGCCTTGACAACAATTTGCTGTCATAAAGGGGCAGTTTCGTGAATTCAGCAAATTACGAGGGCAATTCCAGAATGATGGAGTCTCGGACAGGGCTGAAAGTGTGTGGTATGATTATTGAAGTCAAGGACTTTGTTTTAGCGAAAATGGTGGGCGATTTGGGGCACGGATGCTGGATTTAAGGAAAAATCGCGCTGCTCGGCTAGCTTGAATGTCTAGTGAGGAAACAAAGGAAATTTTTTTTAAGAGTACTATAAGGGGGGCATGCATTGGTGAGCATCGGCCAGCCCTGTGACGCCCCGCTTCTCGATCAAGGTAAAGTTTGGTACGAGAGTGCACGATTTACCTTTCCTTGCATGACTTATGTGGATTTATGCCTTAATTTGATAGACATTGGTGCTTATGTGAAAAACATGATTTACATGACTTATGTGGCTATTTGATATGATAAGTATGTGCTCGTATTGTGCTTAAAGAGTTTTGATAGCATGCTTTATGGTTAAACGAAATAATGTGCTTATTTGGATATTAAAGCATAATTTAGGGACTAAATGGTAAATTTATTTTCGAAGCCTGGAACTTGTTAGAACTTAATGAAATTGTGTAGATAATTCGATTACGAGTTCGTGGGTTCTTGAATCGCTCAATTCGGAGTTCGGACGAAGAAGTTATGGCCATTCTACGAAAAGTCAACCGTTTTAAGCCTAAATGTTGACCTACGACCCAATTTCAATTCTGATCCAATTTGAGATCCAATTTCACTTAAATCTGACCCGTATGACCCGCTCCATGATCCTATTCAGCTGACCCAAATCAGATTATAACACCCTAAACTCATTTTACGATATTTCACAAGAGATTCAAGTTCTCTCTCCCTCACTTTTCTCTCAACCCATTCATCTTCTCTCAAGAACACCTTCAACCATTTTCAAGAGACAAGAGTGGAGACTAAAGCTGGAGATTCAGGACTAAAGAGCAAGATTCCCTCTTCTATTTTCAGCTCTTAAGGTAAGAAATGCTTGAATGCTTATGTGGGTCTTCTTCTTTAAACTTGAAGCTTGAGTTTGAAATCTAGGGTTCTTGGTTAGATGGATTAAATCCGAATTTTATGATGGAAATATGTTTCTTATGATGTTGGTAGTGATTTGATGTAAGAATTTCTTATTTTCATGTTCATTTGAAGATTTCACCATTAAAGCACTTTGAAGCTTTTCATAAGAACTTATGCATGTTCATGCCCTAGCTTCTTTTAACTTGATTTGATAATGGATTCATGTTCCTTATGTGCTTTTATGAAGGATAGGATAGGTTTCCTTGAGTTTCATGCTTATTTGAAGAATCCACCATTGATGACCTTTGAAGCTTTCTTGAGAATTCTTGCATGTTTATGTTCTTGTGTGATTTAACTTGATTTGATGATCGATTCTTGTTCCTTGAGAAATTCCATGAAAAATGTGATTAATTCCTTTGAGTTTCTTGCATGATTGTTGATTTCACCATTGTTATGCTTGAAGCTTTCATGAAACTTGGAGAAGATGAAGTTCTTGTATGAATTGCTAGCTTTCTTGATGTTTATATGTTCCTAAATGCTTTATTATGTAACTTGATGATTTATGATGCTTATTTGTGGTTTTGGAAGCTTAATTTCATGTTTTGGGGTGTTTAGAACTCATTCCCGTCGAATTCCAAGTGGCTGTCACGTTTTTTTTTAAGTTCTGGGCAGAATCCGCTAGGGTGGATTTTTGCAGTGTAAAAAAATCCATGGGGGTGGATTTGAGGCAGTAGCTTCTGGACAATCCGCGAGGGTGGATTTTTTGTGAAGGAAAATCCATGGGGGTCGATTTTCCCCAGCCTTGTTTTTTTGACTTGTTTCGCTTGTTTTGACTCTTGTATGTCCTTTTCTTGTTTCTATAATACCTTTAATGAGTTGTGGCCTTATTATATGTGGTGGAACTTCTTGCATATCACTTGTTATGATTTTATTGCCTTGATCAAGTTTAAGTTGTCACATTTTGCTAAGTTATGCATTTACTTGAACTTGTATGACTTCCTACGTTATGTGTGACCTTGACATGCTATACATGCTCATGATTGATCCTCACATTTCATTAAGTGCATGATATGACTCCATAAGCATACATAACTCTCATAAGTGACTTGTTACTAAGCCGTGCGTCGTTTACTAGGTTTGGGTCGTGTCTTACCTTTGTTAGTACGTTTGTCTTGTTAGGTGGTGAGTCTCCGGCCGAGTAGTCCGTTGCTCGTGGTCGACCTTTGAGGTTCTTGGTAAAGGTGAGGAGCTATAATATAAAAATGTTTTCTAAAACTGTGGACACATATGACCTATCATGTTTGATGGTTTTGAACTCCCATTTTCAAAAAGGTATATGTAGGCTTAATAAGCCAAGTTTTGTGAGCGTTGCTCATATTACGATGTTTGACTATGGAAAACGGTTTACAAGTAGAATTTGAATTGGTATATGGGATAGGTACCCAAAATGCTATTTTGGAACTTTCATTCGAATATTATATATGTATGTGTGAGTTGTGTAGCGAGGTTATGATGTACCTTGCGAGGACGCTTGCTTGGGGTAATCGAAATTGAGCTCGGGGATGGAGGTGAGAGATATTCCGGGAAGGCAAGGGCCGACGGATGTCCTTATCCAAAGTTCCCACTGTGGACAAGACTACTAAGACTCCGAGGAGGTTTCGGGGTTGAAGTTTTCTTGGAGAGAGCTAGGTTACATGGACCGAATTCTCCACTCAAAAGGCAAAAGGGATGCTCGGGGGGGGGGGGGGGGGGGTGCACTCCCTCGACATCAATGGCGTAAAGGTTGGATTGGTTTGATTTCTTGGTTTGGGAAGATCGGATGGAGTGCTCGTTCTCGCCGAGCCGGTTATGTGTGGTTTATGATCCATATTTTTCTAAAACTTGCATTTACTTTGAAAATAAGTTGGATCATGAACACCTTTGTTTTGAGCATGCATTAAACCCTCTTATATCACTTATATTATGTACACTTCTCCTCACCGGTTCCGTTTGAACTGATCTCCTTTACCTTTCGTGTCCGCAGGTCGTACTTTGGAGTCTTGCTAGGCGGGGTCTTGCTTGAGAGTTGTTGTCGAGTCTAGCTTTACTTGTTGTGTCGTAATATACTTTATGTTTTACGTTCCGCTTTTGGATTTATGGATCCGGCTTGTATGATGAATTATTATGTTAGTTTGGACCGGGTTGGTCGCTAGGTTGATTTTACATTCCGTATTTTGGGCATTTTGTGCTGGACCGTGATGGTCACTTAATTGTTGAATGAATTGACTTATGCACGTATTATGTTTTGATCTAAGCTTCCGCATACTTGTGTTTTTTTTATTCTCGCTTTGTGAGTCTAGCACCGCCTAGCTAGGTTGTTCGTTTGTCACTGCTTGCTTCGGCCTTAGCGGGTATATGGATAACAATTCTATATACAAGCTAGGTCCGTAGCGCGGGATAGGCGTGGATGCCCGCGCCGGGGCGTTACACCCCTATTTAGTTGGTATCAGAGCCGAAGGTTAAAAACCGGGCTCTTGAGTCGTCTCGAGTCGTCTAGGTCGTACGGCAATTGGAACAACTTGCTTATGTGTCTTAAATTGATTCATTTTGCATATGCTACATTGTTGATTAACATAATTGTTCTTGCATTACATGTGCATCTTGATTGAATATGTTGACCCTTTTGTTAACTACTTGCCTATATCACTTAACTTGTAACTACTTTGTTGTACTTAAATTAATTTTGTGCTTATGTGTTGGTTTGTTTTCATATATGAACGTCCTCATGATACGTATATCTTGTTAACTATTGCTTCTAAATTATGCAAATTGCATTGCTTACTTGACAATATATGACATGAACATATGACTAACCGACATGCATACATGATAAGATTGTGTGTAGGATGCCTCCTCGTCGACATGACCGCTCTCCAGCTCTCCAAAATGAGCAAGATGCTCCGGCGGGGAATCAAAATCCTCCACCACCACCGTTAGCGAATCCCACGGATCTTATGGCTTTTATGACTCAATTTGTGCAAGCCGTCCAGGCACGACAAGCGGCGCAAGCACCTCTATCGGCACCTCATCCACCACCGGCGCCAATTGAGAGTGTGTACGATCGATTTAGCAGACGCCGTCTTCCTACATTTCCGGGCTCTACGGATGATATAAAAGCGGAGTATTGGATTACCACCATCGAGAGGATCTTTCGGGTTGTTACTTGCACCGAGATTGAGAAAGCCATGTGTGCTATTGATCTCCTACGAGATGAAGCATACAATTGGTGGCGTAGCACCATATCCCGCCTTAGGGTGAGTGAAGATAATGTTACTTGGGAGATGTTTGCAAGAGAGTTTCGGGCACACTACATACCGAAACAAGCAAGGAAGCGTCGTGAAAGGGAGTTCATGAATTTGGAACAAGGGAACATGTCCGTGACCGAGTATATTGCCGAGTTTAACCGGTTATCACCATATGCACCTCACATAACCGATGAAGAAGACCGCAAGTGTGAGAAGTTTGTAGAAGGGCTTCGTGGAGAGATAGCGAGATCCTTGGCCCCGGTGTCTATTGATAACTGGGCTACCGCTACCGGGCTTGCCTTAAAAGTTGAGGCTGAGGAACAACGACTGGGAGCTAAGAAGGGTGACATTGGTTTCGGTTCGGGTTTCAAGAGGTCAGCTCCACCACCATCATTTCAATCTCCACAAGCTTTGAGAGGTCACCCTATGGATAAGAAGGGTAAGACTAAGACTTCTAAACCCCGAGCAACAACCCCTCAAGCTATAAAGGGTTGCGATCCGTGTGAGCATTGTGGTGGCATTAGCCATCAGGGAGATGAATGCTGGGGAAAGCTTGGGAAATGCTTCACTTGTGGTAGTTCAAAGCATTGGGCAAGGGAATGTGACCAGAAAAAGGAACGAGGTCCGGGTGGTAAGAAGAAACCAGTGGCACATGCTCGTGTCTATGCATTATGCGGTAAGCAAGAGGATGACAACATTGATCCCATTACTACGGTGAAAGGTATGAACTGCATTCATGGCATTGCACTCATACATTTGATTCGGATATCATTACCTGTTGATAATATAAGTTGGAATGCACTTATATGATATGCATGTGATTTGCGATGCTAATTGTTTTAAGTGCTAACATGAATACCGTAAGTTAGAAATTGATTGTTCTTTATCGGGTGGTATATTTTATAGTTGATATGTGTTTCACCTAAACTTGATTTATTTTATGGCCCCTCTCATGTTATGTCGGTAATGATTGACATTAAATGTTACGTTTGTATTTAGCTTGTCTCCTACTTGTGCAATTGTATAAATGCTTTCTTATATAAGTTGTGCTTACAATGTGATAACTCTAGTAACCCTTGCATTAATGCAACCTTGAGATTTTTGAGCTATGTTTAACGGATGTAAAGCATGAATAAGTACTTGTGAGACCATGTTGTTTACTTGTTTTCGGGATGCATGATTATTGTTGAAATTATGTCAAAATTTTTTTATTTATGGGGAACTTTCATGTAATTGAAGAATCATGCTTAATTAGTTAACAAATGGATGGTTTATGTCAAGTTGCTAGGAACCTTAAAGGATGTTTTGTATTAATTCCAAACTTATGTGAATCGCCTAGGGTATCTAATTGTAATATCTCTAAACCTTGAATGTGTGTAAAAACTTGAGTTTAAGTTCCGATGCATGTTACAAATTCGTAAGGCATGATTAAGTTAAATGAGAATTTACCGCTTACCTTAAAAACATGACTTTATGTGATTAAATTATGTTGTTCATTTGAGCATGATAATATGGGATGACGATGCATACACTCATCTACGATTTCGAATATGAGACTTGAATTGATCATTAGAGTGTGATATAAGGAATCGAGAATATGTTGTTTACCTTGGAAGTATGACCTTATGTGAATAAATGTATGCCTTATATGTATTGAGCATGACGTACGTATACTTAAGCGCTGCATAGACTTATACATGACTAAGATTACGACATCTTGATTAGTGCTACTTGAATCAATTGTTAAGGTACGACTTGTAATTGATATGTTTAGATACTTACAACTTCATGTACGCTAAATGCTCCAATTGACTTTACCTATGCATGTTAATACAAGACTTGAGCTTGGAAATTGAATCAAATGACCTTTCTATGCATGCTACTACTAGGTACGAAGTTAGTAACCGAATCGCATGATCTTGGATACTTTGGTGAACTTGTATGATGTAAGTATGAGTTAGTTCTTGTGACTTTTGTAACCTTGGATGTTGTACATGCTCGATTTTGTGCACTTTGTTACGGTGAGCTTTGAGGGACGCCTTTGATGTGACGAAGCCTTTACCTCACCGATGGAGAACGACTCAACCGTACAGTGGTCCCTTGTCGTATGTCTTGTTTGTGCTTTGCATGTTTTGGATCCGAGTAGTTGTTCGTGTGCTTTTGTGCTCGGGTGTTGTAGGGTTCTCCCTCTTTTGTGTTCGGGGGATGTTGGGTCCCCTCGGTTTTAGTCATTTGGGAATGTTACATCCTCCCGAATTTAGGAGTTTGTGAGATGTTAACTCTTTCAAACTTAGATGTTTGAGGGATGCGGGATTCCTTCGAACTTAGGATGAGAGACGGGGTTCTCTCATTGCTTGTTGAGAGACGGGGTTCTCTCATTGCTTGTTGAGGGACAGGGTTCTCTCATTGCGTGTTGAGGGACGGGGTTCTCTCGTTGCTTGTTGAGAGACGGGGTTCTCTTGTTGTGTGTCTCGTCCCGTTGGCTAGCGCTCAGATGACTCCGTTCAGAAGGGATCTTTTGAGGTGGATAAGCGAGATCAAGATGGACCGAAGGAGTATGCACCAAGTAAGATCTTTTGCATCGACAAGTGTGGAAGGATAAGCCACATGTAGGAATGGTATAAGACCAACAATAGAGTTATGCCACACGAATGAGGAAAGAATTTGATTCGAAGATGGTGACCAAGTCTTCTTAGAGGCAACGCCAAGAAGGAGTTTCCCCCAAATCAATGCGAGCAGTAACCTAAACCCGAGATCTATCGAGCCGCTTGGAGCTGTGAATAGATTGAGAAAGTATTTCCGAGAGGAGATGGGGACTATTCCGATGAAAGAGGTACACTTGGATCAGGACTTGACACGTAACAACCGGGGAAGATTTTAGACGAAATACCATGGATTAAGAATTCAGCTAACTCCTTTGGATAAAGCCTATGGAGAGATCTCAAGCAGAAGAAGCAACTTGGAAGACAGAAGAGAAGGTGCAGAGTTTCCACACTGAGTCTTTTCCGCTGGTAAATTTGGGGACCAGATTTCTTTAAGGAGGGGAGGTTGTGACGCCCCGCTTCTCGATCAAGGTAAAGTTTGGTACGAGAGTTCACGATTTACCTTTCCTTGCATGACTTATGTGGATTTATGCCTTAATTTGATAGACATTGGTGCTTATGTGAAAAACATGATTTACATGACTTATGTGGCTATTTGATATGATAAGTATGTGCTCGTATTGTGCTTAAAGAGTTTTGATAGCATGCTTTATGGTTAAACGAAATAATGTGCTTATTTGGATATTAAAGCATAATTTAGGGACTAAATGGTAAATTTATTTTCCAAGCCTGGAACTTGTTAGAACTTAATGAAATTGTGTAGATAATTCGATTACGAGTTCGTGGGTTCTTGAATCGCTCAATTCGGAGTTCGGACGAAGAAGTTATGGCCATTCTACGAAAAGTCAAAAGTTTTAAGCCTAAATGTTGACCTGCGACCCAATTTCAATTCTGATCCAATTTGAGATCCAATTTCACTTAAATCTGACCTGTATGACCCGCTCCATGATCCTATTCAGCTGACCCAAATCAGATTATAACACCCTAAACTCATTTTACGATATTTCACAAGAGATTCAAGTTCTCTCTCCCTCACTTTTCTCTCAACCCATTCATCTTCTCTCAAGAACACCTTCAACCATTTTCAAGAGACAAGAGTGGAGACTAAAGCTGGAGATTCAGGACTAAAGAGCAAGATTCCCTCTTCCATTTTCAGCTCTTAAGGTAAGAAATGCTTGAATGCTTATGTGGGTCTTCTTCTTTAAACTTGAAGCTTGAGTTTGAAATCTAGGGTTCTTGGTTAGATGGATTAAATCCGAATTTTATGATGGAAATATGTTTCTTATGATGTTGGGAGTGATTTGATGTAAGAATTTCTTATTTTCATGGTCATTTGAAGATTTCACCATTAAAGCACTTTGAAGCTTTTCATAAGAACTTATGCATGTTCATGCCCTAGCTTGTTTTAACTTGATTTGATAATGGATTCATGTTCCTTATGTGCTTTTATGAAGGATAGGATAGGTTTCCTTGAGTTTCATGCTTATTTGAAGAATCCACCATTGATGACCTTTGAAGCTTTCTTGAGAATTCTTGCATGTTTATGTTCTTGTGTGATTTAACTTGATTTGATGATCGATTCTTGTTCCTTGAGAAATTCCATGAAAAATGTGATTAATTCCTTTGAGTTTCTTACATGATTGTTGATTTCACCATTGTTATGCTTGAAGCTTTCATGAAACTTGTAGAAGATGAAGTTCTTGTATGAATTGCTAGCTTTCTTGATGTTTATATGTTCCTAAGTGCTTTATTATGTAACTTGATGATTTATGATGCTTATTTGTGGTTTTGGAAGCTTAATTTCATGTTTTGGGGTGTTTAGAACTCATTCCCGTCGAATTCCAAGTGGCTGTCACGTTTTTTTTTAAGTTCTGGGCAGAATCCGCTAGGGTGGATTTTTGCAGTGTAAAAAAATCCATGGGGGTGGATTTGAGGCAGTAGCTTCTGGACAATCCGCGAGGGTGGATTTTTTGTGAAGGAAAATCCATGGGGGTCGATTTTCCCCAGCCTTGTTTTTTTGACTTGTTTCGCTTGTTTTGACTCTTGTATGTCCTTTTCTTGTTTCTATAATACCTTTAATGAGTTGTGGCCTTATTATATGTGGTGGAACTTCTTGCATATCACTTGTTATGATTTTATTGCCTTGATCAAGTTTAAGTTGTCACATTTTGCTAAGTTATGCATTTACTTGAACTTGTATGACTTCCTACGTTATGTGTGACCTTGACATGCTATACATGCTCATGATTGATCCTCACATTTCATTAAGTGCATGATATGACTCCATAAGCATACATAAATCTCATAAGTGACTTGTTACTTAAGCCGTGCGTCGTTTACTTGGTTTGGGTCGTGTCTTACCTTTGTTAGTACGTTTATCTTGTTAGGTGGTGAGTCTCCGGCCGAGTAGTTCGTTGCTCGTGGTCGACCTTTGAGGTTCTTGGTAAAGGTGAGGAGCTATAATATAAAAATGTTTTCTAAAGCTGTGGACACATATGACCTATCATGTTTGATGGTTTTGAACTCCCATTTTCGAAAAGGTATATGTAGGCTTAATAAGCCAAGTTTTGTGAGCGTTGCTCATATTACGATGTTTGACTATGGAAAACGGTTTACAAGTAGAATTTGAATTGGTATATGGGATAGGTACCCAAAATGCTATTTTGGAACTTTCATTCGAATATTATATATGTATGTGTGAGTTGTGTAGCGAGGTTATGATGTACCTTGCGAGGACGCTTGCTTGGGGTAATCAAAATTGAGCTCGGGGATGGAGGTGAGAGATATTCCGGGAAGGCAAGGGCCGACGGATGTCCTTATCCAAAGTTCCCACTGTGGACAAGACTACTAAGACTCCGAGGAGGTTTCGGGGTTGAAGTTTTCTTGGAGAGAGCTAGGTTACATGGACCGAATTCTCCACTCAAAAGGCAAAAGGGATGCTCGGGGGGGTACACTCCCTCGACATCAATGGCGTAAAGGTTGGATTGGTTTGATTTCTTGGTTTGGGAAGATCGGATGGAGTGCTCGTTCTCGCCGAGCCGGTTATGTGTGGTTTATGATCCATATTTTTCTAAAACTTGCATTTACTTTGAAAATAAGTTGGATCATGAACACCTTTGTTTTGAGCATGCATTAAACCCTCTTATATCACTTATATTATGTACACTTCTCCTCACCGGTTCCGTTTGAACTGATCTCCTTTACCTTTCGTGTCCGCAGGTCGTACTTTGGAGTCTTGCTAGGCGGGGTCTTGCTTGAGAGTTGTTGTCGAGTCTAGCTTTACTTGTTGTGTCGTAATATACTTTATGTTTTACGTTCCGCTTTTGGATTTATGGATCCGGCTTGTATGATGAATTATTATGTTAGTTTGGACCGGGTTGGTCGCTAGGTTGATTTTACATTCCGTATTTTGGGCATTTTGTGCTGGACCGTGATGGTCACTTAATTGTTGAATGAATTGACTTATGCACGTATTATGTTTTGATCTAAGCTTCCGCATACTTGTGTTTTTTTTATTCTCGCTTTGTGAGTCTAGCACCGCCTAGCTAGGTTGTTCGTTTGTCACCGCTTGCTTCGGTCTTAGCGGGTATATGGATAACAATTCTATATACAAGCTAGGTCCGTAGCGCGGGATAGGCATGGATGCCTTCGCCGGGGCGTTACAAGCCCTCCCCGTCCTATGATGGCACAAAGCGAGCACCATGCCGGCAAGGGCTGCTAGCATGCGCCAGCAATAGGATGGGCGGTTTGCAAACCAAACGAGCAGCGTGGGACGGTAGGGTCCGTCTTGGGATCAATTAGGCCACAGAGGTTATGCATGAGCTCTGGCTAAGCCCGGCGGGCTGTCCCTTTGTTACTAGACCCGAGAAACACCTCAAGGCCGATTGAGTGATCGTGATAAGTTCTCCAAAGTCCAGTGAACTAACTCGTGGATAAGTACGAAGGGTTCACGCATAACACGAGGGTCCATAGGCTTAAGATATGCGATTATTAGGCAACAACGCATAGAGGGTATGATGGCAAGTTGCCTATGAGCTTGAAGGTAAGTCCTAAGCTTCGTGTGGGACAATTGTGGGTTGATGGCAAGTTGAATTAGCCTTGGACTTACAAGTTGCCCTACCCGGGCGAGAAGCAAGCGAAGGGCGCCGAGACGTACCTAAGACCAAAGCATCCCGAGCAAGACTTAATAATTAAATGTTTTTAAGCTTTTGAACTTGTTTTTAATTCGTTTGAGTTCCAACTTTTTTCGAAATTTCGTGAAAGTTTTATATGCATGAGTTTTACATGTTATGGATTTTCCTATATGCTCTTTTTTCATTTTCGGACTTGTTTGATATGGTAAAACACCAAATTTTATTTGTTGGGGACTCAAGGGCCTAACTAGTTTTAGAGTGCCTTGTGTTCCGGAATTTATAGCTTGAGCTCGGGAATTCGGATTCGAATTCCGCAAGTGACGCCGGACTACTAACGAGATTTGGGAGCTTTGGAACCTAGCCTTGTATTTTTCTAAGGCCGTTTGATCCTCCGAATTTCGCCCGAAACGTGGACCTCGCACAGATTCGCCACCTTTTACGGTTTTGGCCATAACTTATTCGTTTCTTGACCAAATGACTTGATTCTTGAGCCTATATGACCCCAACTCAAAACTCTATCTCCCAAACTCAGCCATTTCGGCCCAGACTCCAAGGAGACCGAGAGAGGGAAGGAGAAAGGGAACAGAAATGGGGATTTCCGCAACTATTCACCCAAGTTCGATTTTGAGCTCGTTCAACCTTCAATCTTTGTCAAATCGAAGAGGAAAGCACATATTTTGGTTGTCCATCTCCTCCTCTATCTTTTAAGTGCTCTCTTGCTTGTATTCATGGAGTTTTAGGCCTGTTTTGGTAGGAGGTATGTATAGTTACCGGGTTTGTGTTAATTTGGTGATATCTTGCTCGTTTTTAGCTCGATTTTTGATCCGTGAAGTGTTATGTGACCCTTGATGTATCCTTGTTCTATTCCTATGCTTGAACCTGAATATCATGAAGTGTGGAGTGATCCACCATTGATGAAACCTTGAGTTTTTGAAGCTTTTATGGTTGGGTTTTGAAATCTTTGCCTTCTCGGTTTGTTGTGTGTTGCGTGTGGCCTTCTTGCTGCGATTTATTGCCTTAAGTCATGGTGTTGCTGCTGTATTTTATTGCCCCGATTTGCTGCCATCCTCCCCTGTTCGTGAGCTGCTGTTGCACTTCATTCTTTTTGGAGAAGACAAGGCAACACGGTCGTGTCCGTTTTGAATTGTTTTGTGACACGGCCGTGTTGGAGCTATGTTAACATAAAAATATTTATGAAAAATCGGACACGGCCGTGTCCAATTTGAAATGAAACCCAATACGGCCGTGTCCTGCTTTCGGGAATGTTATTTCTTTTCAACCTTTGCAGCAGCAGTCGTGCGAACGTGGTGGAGGGACTTCTTTGTTTGATCATTTCTTGTGTAGGGCTGCATGATAGTACATGTAATGAGCTGCAATATGTATATATAGGTATTACATGCATTTAATATTTAATAGGAATCTTATGCATGGTTATCGTCATTCCTTTTAATTGTTTCCATGCATCCATTTGATTAAATGTTATGTGATTATTGAGTGCATGCATGTGTATAGTACGTGAGCATATAGTGATATAATTAAATTCATGCGTATGTGCTTTGTGTATTATACATAAATATGTAATATATATATATATATATATATATATATATATATAGATGTGTGTGGTGCATATTTGTATATATATATGTATTCTGTGTATTACGAAATATACACATATATGAAATATATTATATATTATGAACTAACTATTAAATTATGTAATTTGAATTTTAGGTATTTTAACTTGAATATTTCAATGTTGTGATTTCAAGAAATTGGAACTTGCATACTTAGCTTTCGTGCTTCGTTTTGTTGCTTTCTAATACCTTCTTTTATTCGCTTATGACTCATATGCTATGTTAACATGTTATATTATTTGATAAATGTCTTGTATTAATTTTATGATTTTATTTGATACGAGTTTTACTCGAATTTATCTTGAACGCTTGATTATGCTTTCTCTTGTTGTTTCATTTGCATCAGTTGCATTCATATGCAATAGCCGAGAGTCTAATTGGTTCATTTTGAGTCTAAGTTTGTCTTTCGATCTTTGTTTTGTTCTTAGGTTCGTTTCGTGGTTGACGAGGTGGTCTCTTAGAAGTGTTTGAGTTCGTTTCGTCGATTTGGTCGGCAAGGTGAGGTTTTTTTCTTTTAGTTATTACGACCTACAACCCTAAATGTGTTTTAAGCCAGCATGTGACCTATATCTATATATATGTCTATAGATATGTGCTCGATAAGTATTTTGTGGGAATTGGCCCTTTTGTTATGAAACGTTTGAAAACGCTTTTACGTATAAGTAGACAATATTTTCGTTCTTTTGTTTTGAAAAGGGTTGGTGTGTGTAAGTGATATGTTTTGGCGAGATTAAGCTTTGAAAGATAAGCCTTTATAAGTATAAGTGTAAGTGTAAGTTTGGGCCCCGGAGTTGTGTGGTTCGGGAGACCCGGGACGACCATCGGGGTCGCCGGTTGCAACCCCAGGACACTTCTCCACTTTATAGTATCAACCCGAAACCCACTCGGAGGGAGGTGGGGGACGGAGTCCTTGGGCGTGAGTGTCATGAAACTCACGATCCTGACATATAAGCGTATTTGCTATAAGGTAAGTGCGGGGGTTGAGGGAGCACTCTCTCTTCACGAAAACGGAGTTAAGGTGGGATTGGTTTATGTTTTGCTTTGTTATGTTTTGCTTTGCTATGGAGTAAGCGGGTTGGAACTCGTACTCACCGAGTTGTTTATGCTTTGCTTTCGTTTAAGGTTTGTGAATAGGGAGTGGATTTCTAACTTCTAAAACTTGGTGAATTTTGGCCTTCGGTCTTAAACCTTTCTTTTATATATGTAATAACACGGGTTAAAAAGCTTTAGAATGCAAAAACCACGCCCCAATTCATGAACATCTTCGTTTTGAATATGCTTTGCTCATACTTATATGTACGTGTGAGTGTGTTAGCCCCCTCACCAGTCTTTAGGACTGACCCCTCTCCGTTATTTCTTTTTCCCCCTTTTCTCCTTGAGTTTGCAGGTGCAGGTCTTCGGTTCGTGCTAGGCGGTGGTCTTTTACTTTGAGTTATTGGAGTTTGTTAGTGGAGTCTTTTGCATCCTTGCATCTTTATTTCCCGTTTTGGTACTATGTGTAAATATGGTATTACGTATAAATATGTAGAAGTATGGTACTATGTATAAGCTTTGTATGGACTTTGATTTGGTTTTTGAAGTTGAATTTGTATGATTCCTTGGCCTTGGATGGGCACATTAAGTATAATTTGTATTGATGTAGCATATATGTTAGTATTTTGTGATCCTGGTTGCTTCCGAATACATTTTGTTTTGTTGCGCACTCTGAATGAGGGTCTAGACCGCCTAGCTAGTGTGTGGGTTTTTGCTTGTCACTCGTTCCCTGTAACTTGATGCGTGTACGAAGTCTCAATTTCGTTGCATGTGTTGGGTTATAGTGTGAGGGGATGTGGTGCCCTTCGTTCAGGGGTGTTACATCTCTAAAGTGGTATCAGAGCTCTTGAGTCGTGTCTGGTCTGTCTAGGTCATTCGGCTTAAGGTTACATGTTTGTTTGCATTCATTACACCATTTATGTGACTTATTCATTATTATTTGACTTGATTGTGTACATAAACATACACCTACTGATCAACATGCACATATATTTCCATTATAATTTTGAGAATTTCAGGATTTCACGGTGTTGACAAGAACCTTGGGCAATTCTCACATCAACACTCCCACCCAAATCAAGAACTATCTACATCAACAGTGCAACCTAGGGAACCAATAGCAATCTTCTACCGGGAGTTTGGGACTTTCAACCCTCCACAATTCCGAGGAGGTAATGATATTGAAGCTGAAGAATGGCTTTCGGGGATAGAGGCCATCTTTAGAGTGTAGCCGTGTGATGCTCACAATAAAGTCCGCCTAGTTACTCTACTCCCACGGTATTGGCTCTTGCCTAATCGGAGGTACAAAAGGCTACCTTGTTTCCAACCGAGGCACAAAGGAAGGCCTTTGTTGTGTGTTGTTTGTAGAACAACAGTAGCCTACGCCTTAAGGAGTGCAAGGTCACGAGTTAATCCCACTCAGGGTTTGAGGATATTTGGAATTTTAGGAAACCGGTTGTTATGGCATAAGAAAGACGTTATGGACTTTGTGTAGTAATGTCTATGTGCCAAGGTTGAGAATTCTCCAACTACTCCCGACTCTTTATTTGGGAAGTGGGGGCAAACCACTAGGACTTTATGTCCGGTTTGCCATTTAAGGAGATAGGGTTTCGAGAAGTTTGTGATCAGAGTGGCGCAGCGGAAGTGTGGAGTTAGGCTTGTCTTCGGATCCGTTCAAGATTCTCCTTAGGACCTGAGGACAGGTCCTTTTTAAGGAGGGGAGTTTGTAACATCCCGATCGGTCGGATTTCTAGGTACGCCGTAACGAGAGAGTTTTATGCCCTTTAAATTATTTAATTTCGTAATTGAGTGTTATTTTAATGCTTATATGATTATTTGAAATTATATGAAATTAATTGCTTATATTATGAACATTTAATTTTTTTAAATGTTTAAAGTTTGCATGCTCGTAATTTGCTCGTTATGTGCCGGAATTCAATTCCGACTTTTGTGAAATTTTGCTATGCGTAATATATGTGAGTTATGAATGTGTTTTCATGCTCGTTTTAAGTTTTCATGTTCGTTTGTCGAGGTTTTGAACCTTTAGTATTTGACGGGGGACATTAGCACGCCTCGTGTTCCGGAGGCCTTAACTTGAGCTCGGGAATTCGGATTCGAATTCCGAAAGAAGTGTCGGACTCGTAGCGTAGAGATGAAACCAAAGAACCTGGTTTGGTTTGGCATTTACACCAAGGAACCCGGAACAAACAGCTTGCGCCAAAGCCACCATCTTTGACTAGTCTTACACTTGTGGGGCCAATTTAACCATGCTCAAGCCTTTAACCTTGGTTTATATGATATTAAATCAGCCCTATCCCTTCCCTACCGTTTCATTTCGTCCAACACACCCAAAAGAGAAGGAAAGGGCAGCTGATCCATGGAGGAAAGAAGAAGGAAGAACACCCCTTTCTCTTGCCTTGTGATTTTTGAAGCAAATCTTCTCCATACTTCTTCACATCTTAAAGGTAAGTATATTTGTGTATTTTCCTCTCTTTTATGCATCTTTTGATCCATGAAATCCATGATTTAATTCAGCTTTAATAAGGGTTTGAAAGCTTGCATGAATAGTTAGGGTTAGCTCATATTTTTGAATCCATGCCTTAGCTTAAGTTTGTGGCTGATTTGGTGCTTCCTTGTTGATTATATGAGCTTCTTTGCTTCCATTCTTGATCTATACTTCATGATAGATGTGTTAGGGTTGATTCTCCACTGATAACATGATTGAAACCTTGAGTTTTTGGCCATGAAACTTGAAAATTGAACTGCTGCAAATCTGCTCTTTTCCACAGGACTGCTGTCACATTTTTTAGACCAAATGTTGGAATTCTTGCCTCCAATCTCGTGTGCTAATGCTTGGTTATGTAATATACATGTTGTTCTATGAATGTGCTTCGTTTTTCCCTGAATTCATGCTTTATTATGGTTGCAAACTTGAGTTCTTGAACCTTAAAAACTGCTCCCCTGTTTTGGAACTGCTGTGTGGATTTGTGCTTTGTTTCTTGCGTTAATGGCTTCCAATTCATGTGAAATTGCATGGAGAGGTTGTGTACTAATTGGTTTACATGTTAGCCCTGCTTTGGCAAGGCTTTAGATCCATTTTCAGCTCCTAAACCGAAACATGAAGCCTGTTTGTATGCTATGTACGAACCTAACTGCTGCTGTGATACTTGAAGTATTTGGTTGATCTCTTGTGCTTATTTTCGTGTGAAAGCCTTTAGATTGATCTTTATGTTAGCTTGGCCTTTCCTAGCTTTTAACTTGCATTTTGACCCAAATTTGAAGTGCATGGCTTGTTTGTAGGCATGGTATATAACTAAACAGCAGTTGTTGCATTTTTGTGACTAGTTGGTGGTTGTAATGTCCTCCAATTCTTGTCAAATTGTATATACATGGAGTATATTAGTTGCTTAACATGTTAGCATTTATTCCCCAAACTTTTAACTCCAAACTCAGCCCCTAAGTTGGTGATCATGGCATGAATGCATGGTATGCTCTTCTTTGTTCGATTTTCGTAGCTTGATTTGAATGATCTTTGGTGCTTCATTATTTGGCCTTTTAATGTGATTCTTTTTTGTATATTTCATGCATGATATTTATGTGTTTGAGGCCTAAGAAATTCCCCAACAGCTGCTCCCGAAATGCCCTGTTTTGCCATTGAAAAATGTTGCTGCGCCAAAAATGGATTTTGAAAATGTGAACTGGACACGGCCGTGTCCAGTTTGTACTGATTCTTGACACGGCCGTGTCAAGCTCTCGAATTAATTAAATTTGGACACAGTCATGTCCGTTTCCTTTGCGTTTTGGACATGGCCGTGTCATGTGTCATGGTAGTGCCCCGGGGGAGTTTCTTTTGTCGTTTCGTTGCTTTTAATTGCTTTCTCTTGTCCGGTTTGTGGCCTATATGCAATGTTTGCTTAATGAATTATGTGTTAACTTGTGTATTATAAATCTATGACTTAATTTATGTGCTCGTTTTTTAATTATGGCTTCATATGTAAAGTATGCTCCTTTAACGTGCGTTTATGACTTTATGTTTCGTTTATATGTCTTGCATGATCAACCCTTGCTCCTTGCATGATATGAATATATTGATAACATGTTGTATGGTATGATATGTTCGCTATATGACTTATATGAATTCGTTTGACATGATTTGTGAGATTTATGGATTAATATGAATGTGTATGCATTATATGTTAATCTATTAAGCTTCAAATGCATCACTCGCATTCATATGCATTCGCCGAGCGTCAATATGGTTCGTTTGGAGCTTAAGTTTGTCTCTTGCTCTTTGTTATGCTCTTAGGTTCGTTCCGTTGTCGGGGAAGAGGTTCCTTAGTTAGCTTTCGGTCCGTTTCGTTCGGTTCGGTCGACAAGGTGAGGTTTCTTTCTTTTAGTTATTACGACCTACAATCCTAAATGTGTTTTAAGCCCGCATGTGACCTATATCTATATATATGTATATAGATATGTGTTCGATAAGTATTGTGTGGGAATTAGCCCTCTTGTTATGAAATGTTTGGAAAACGCTTTTATGTATAAGTAAGCTATTTTCGTTCTTTTGTTTTGAAAAGGGTTGGTGTGCGTGTGTGGTAAGTTTTTGCGAGATAAGCTTTTTGTGATCAGTGTAAGCGTGACTTTCGTTTGGGCCCCGGAGTTGTGTGGTTGGGAGACCCGGGATGACTATTGGGGTCGCCGGTGCAAGCCCGGGACACTTCTCCACTAATAGGATCAACCCGAAACCCACTCGGAGGGAGGTGGCGGATGGAGTCCTTGGGCGTGAGTGTTATGAAACTCACTACCCTGACGTTTCAGCGGATGCGAAGGGTGGCCACCCTTCCATCCTACGGTGTAAGGAGGTTTGTGTTTATGTTTGTTTTGTATCTTCACTTGATAAGCTTTAAGTTTTGCATTTTGAAGGAGATTAGTTGGAACTCGTTCTCGCCGAGTTACTAGGATAAGCTTTGTTTCCGTTATGGATATGTTTCCGTCTGAGATTCGTGAAACGGGTGAGGACTTCTAATCCTTAAAATTGGTTGATTTTGGCCTTCGGCCCTAAACCTTTTTCTATATATGTTATCACGTGTTAAAATGTTTTGGATTGCAAAAACCACGCCCGGTTCCTGAATATTCTAAAATTCGATTATGCTATGCTATGCTTTGCTCTATATTTATGTACGGGGTGTGTGTGTTAGCCCCCTCACCAGTCTTTAGGACTGACCCTCGTTATTCCTATCTTTTTTCCCCCTTTGATTTGAGTTTGCAGGTACTCGTTCTGAGGAGTTGGAGCTAGGCGGTTGTCTTTGAGTCTTGGTTATGGTAGCTTGAGTCGTGCATTGTATTTCAATTCCTTTATGTATTTTGCTAATTTATGATATATGTATAGGTTTATGACTTTAAATTCGTAATTGTGAAGGTTTGTATAACTTGAATCGTTATTTTTGATATGTCTCGAGTATGTTTATTTGTTTTGTGAGATTCTGCTGCTTGCGCATTCGTTATTTGTTTTTATTGCGCGCTCTGAGGAGGGTCTAGACCGCCTAGCTTAGGTTGGATTTTTGTTGGTCACCCGTTCGCCATGGCTTTATGCGTGGACGGAGTCCCCATTTCGTCTCACGTATTAAGCTACGGTGCGGGGGATGTGGTGCTCTTCGCTCCGGGGTGTTACAGTTCCAATATACAAGTTGAAGAGAATCCGGCTCAACCAAGTTTAACCATCAAGAAAAGAAGCAACAAGAAAAAGAAGTCTAACCCCTTGAAGACCCCTTGGTCCGAGAGAGAGTTTCCACCATGTGCACATTGCCAAGGGACTAACCACAGTTACGATGGGTGGTGGATCCGGTTGAAGAGATGCTACGTTTGTGGATCTTCAGAGCATAAGTTCCCAGATTGTGATCGTTCGAGGGCTAACAAACAAAGGAGAAGGAATCAAAGGCTTCGAGTTGGAGATCAAAGAGCGCCCGAAAATTGAGGTAATTGCCTTCATGGCATCTCATTCATGCATATTTATCTTGGGGTAACCCGTATTTGTATTACTTTCCTTTCTTTGCTACTTCTCGGTACTTACTTGTTGCTTGTCTAGTTGCTTTCCTTGCGCTTGTTGTTGTTGTTGCGGTTTTTGTTTTCTGTGGGAACTCTCTACTTGAAGAGAGTTAGTGAGTTGAGAGCTCGAGTGCTTGGTGAGTTTTGAGGGCCGAGCTTGCCCGGTGTTCGGTTTGAAGGCGCCTTGTTTTGTAAGGTACGGGACTACCTTAGGCGTGCGTTGGTTGTTTGAGCATTGAGTGGAACTAGTGGTTGCCTTGACGAGGGTCGTCTTGGGCTCAATGATATCTTCGGG
This sequence comes from Lantana camara, assembly GCA_037501455.1. NCBI lineage: Eukaryota > Viridiplantae > Streptophyta > Magnoliopsida > Lamiales > Verbenaceae > Lantana > Lantana camara. The sequence goes on from CM074865.1 coordinate 42,142,717, forward strand.
TACTAGATAGAAGGCTAGCCCGTCTATATCCTTGGTTGAAGCGGTTGTTCAATCCGGGACGGTGCGACAAGCTTTGTGACTTACCTTTGGGTAACCGAGGGATCGAGTCAAGCTTGAGGAGACGAAGATCAGAGTAAAACTTCCTGGATGTTTCCTTGAAAGTGGAATTCTTTACCACCCGACGGGAGCATTTGGTTATCATTGATTTTCATCCCGGAAGTTCAGATTTGTTTGAAGACTTGTTTTTGGGGGTCTCTGGTAAGGTTGATTGAGTTGAAGGCGTAGCTCGATAAGCTCTTAGAAGGTGGTTCGCTCGTTCGGGTACTTCTTTGTCGAGTACCTATGTTCTATCTAAGAAGAAGATGGGACTTTAGGACGAGTATGACTATCGTGAGCTGCACAATCTCAATTGTGGAAGATTAATACCCTTCTTTTGCTTTTCAAGTTGCTCATTGTTCTTCAGAGTTTCGAGGCCTTCGCAGAGTTTGGTTTTAGCAAGGGTTTTGTCAACTACGTGTTTGAGTAGAAGAACCGAGAATTGCCTCAAAGTGAGAAGTCTCTTGTGTCGTCGGGGTAGACAAGGCGAATCTTTCTTAAGAATGCCAACCCATTGACACAAATGACAAGTAAGAGGCAAGGTTTGGAGTGGGGAGAGACGATTGCAGAGAGTTGCCTTCGGCACCGGCTTTTGTCGGCCCAAGGTACATAAGGCTACTCACTCTCGATTGAGTTATAAAGGAAGGCTTTGGTTGTGTGCCGTTAGTGGGAGAGCGTGGCCCAGGCCTCGAGTGTGCAAGGTCACAAGTTTCACCCACTCCTGGTTTGAGTTGTTCGAGAACTTGAAAAATCGGTAAAGATGTATCGGCGTGAGAAAGATGTTGCAAACTTCGTGTAGCAATGTTAAAGCGCTATCGGTTGAAGACCGAGCATCAAGAACCGGTTGGATTCTCCAACTACTTCCAAATTTTATGTGGAAGTGGGAGCAAACGGCTAAGGACTTTGTGTTCGGTTTCCTAAGATTAAGGAGATTTAATGAGATTCAAGTGATTGCTCGTTCTAACGAGTCGATCCATTTTCTCATGGTTTAGTGGCTCGAGTTGGTTTCGAGAACTCCGTGGTTTGGGAAGAGAAGACCCTTGGAGTTGAAGACTTCCATCGAGACTCGTGGCGGGATTTAAGAATCCAAGAAGCCACTTGAGAACCGGATCAGAGTGGCACAGCGGAAGTGTGGGGTTGAGTTTGCTCTCGGAGTTGATCAAGACCCTGTTGAGGACCTGAGGACAGGTCCTTTTGAAGGAGGGGAGTTTGTAACATCCCGCTCGTCCGGCCGTACAGGTACGCTGTATCGAGTGTGTTAATTGCACGTTTAATTATTTATTTTATTGTTAAATGACTTTCTTAATTAATTTGAATTATTTGTTAAATAATAAGATTTAATAATTAATTGTTTTTAAGCTGTTGAACTTGTTTTTAATTCGTTTAAGTTCCAACTTGTTTCGAAATTTCGTGAAAGTTTTATATGCATGAGTTTTACGTGTTATGGATTTTCCTATATGCTCGTTTTTCATTTTCGGACTTGTTTGATATGGTAACGCACCAAATTTTATTTGTTGGGGACTCGAGGGCCTAACTAGTTTTAGCGCGCCTTATGTTCCGGAATTTATAGCTTGAGCTCGGGAATTCGAATTCAGGAATGTTATTTCTTTTCAACATTTGCAGCAGCAGTCGTGCGAACGTGGTGGAGGGAATTCTTTGTTTGATCATTTCTTGTGTAGGGCTGAATGATAGTTGTAACGCCCCAGTTTCCGGATGAACAGGTAAGCACGCCACGTGTGAGTTTGAGCGTAGGTTTTATTTTATTTCTTTTAATTTCATAATATTCTTACGTGGCATTCATATTTTTATAAAATTCATGCAACATTATTCATATCAATTCTTTAAATTCATATCATTGAAAATATTATTTCATGACACGAAAAAATATTTATTGCATGAAATACTTACCGAGTGTGATAAAATTACCAAATTGTCCCTAGTTAACTATTTTCTAAAATATTAGGGACTCAATTGCATACACTTGTAGGGACCAAACTGAGCATATTTTAAATTGTGGCATACCTAATTGTATAACTTAAGGACTTCAAGGATTAATTGGCAATTGGGCAAACTTCACAAAAATCAAGATGATGAATTACGTATCATCTCTTCTCCCACATTCCATGATCATTTTTCATCCATTTCATTCTCTCTCACTCTCGGTAGTCCAAGGAAGAAAAGGGAAGAAGTAGTTCATCATTCAATCATCAAGATTTCAAGAGATCATCCAAGTTTTTGGCAAATTGATCATCATCTTCACTCATCTTCTTCATTTCTTTCATCTTCAAGGTTGGTTTGGCATGAGTTATGGTTCTTGATCAGATTAGAGTTGGTTAGAGTTTGGAATTTATATGCTAGATGGATTGATTGGACATGAAAGCATGAATATGTGATCATATATTGAATTATAGCTTGGTTTATTCATGAAATCATTGAAGATTTGGCATGAGTGATCAAGTTTGATCCTAAGCTTGAAACCTTGGAAATCTTGTTGTTATTACATGTTTTATGTGTTTAAGTGTGGTATTGTTATGCTATAAGTGTGTTTGCATCATATTCCCAGAAATTATTGCATTTGGGGTTCAAAAATGGATTTTTGTTGCTTTGTTGAGCCATTGCCGAGAGCTTCCCCTGTTTCTGCTCTGTTTTTCCAGTTGCAGAAACTGGGAACGACCGTTCCCAGCCTCAAGGCTTTGTGGGAACGGGCGTTCCCATCTCGTTTCAAATAAAAGGGCGGCCGAGCATGGGAACGGCCGTTCCCATTTTGGCCTTGCGCCGGAAGGGCCGTTCCCAGCTCAAAGGCGCGTTTTAAAAAGGGGAAAAACGCTGGCACGTTTTGGGGAACTCTTGGGAACGACCGTTCCCATTTTTCAAAGGGGACCGGAACGGCCGTTCCCACCTGTATTGCAGTGTAAAATTCACTGCATAAAATTATGAAATTAGCCCCTCGACCCGACGACTTCTTTGACCCCGAATTGCTATAATATGTGTTAATATGATGTGAAACGACATGTTATCATACCACATTGCATTTTCATGGTCGTCTCGACACATTTCCGCCGTTCGTCCTATTTTGGTCATTTTAGTTCATGTCTCATGGTTATACGTCGTATTTGCACAGGTCACGAGGGCGTGGACGGGGAGCAAGCTCCTTAGAACACTTCTTTATTATATTTTGCAAGAAAGGTGAGGTTTTGTTTTGATAAAACGAACCCTATAACCCTTATGTGCTAGTTTTGGCCAAAACGTATTATATTTATAAATGATTTCAAAACCATGAACATTTCAAGCAAGCAATTCATGATTTCAAGCATGTTTGGCGAGTACATGATTGCACGTGGGCCCGAGGGTAATTCTTGAGCCAACCGGGAAAGCAAGGGCTGACGGGTAACTCCTGAATTATCCTCACATTGTTGGGATCACCCCCGAAGCCACTAGGAGATTAGTGGTGGAAGGAGTTCCGTGTCTAGAGGGTCATGTCCTCTACACACACCATGTCGTGGATAGTCGAGCCTTGCAAACTCGCTATCACCCAGAGGAAGAAGGAGACTGGGGATTAATCCGGCATGTCGGGTTATCCTCGGGTTATTGCATGATTTAAAGCATGAAATTGTTTATGTGAGCACTAAATAAATTGCATGATCACGTATTTATCAAGCAAGCAAGCATGATCACGTATCGTTCACGATTGGGTGTTTGGTTGGAGATTGCCCTTGCTCGCCGGGGCCACATGTTCATGACATTGACAAGCATGATTAATTAACCATGTTAAAATGATTGGTTGTACTCTCGGGCAAAGACTAAGTTCTTGAATTGTATATCCATTTTATTCCAAAGTCTTCACCCGAGGCTACAACTTGTATGTGATGTGTGTATATATCATTATTGCCCCTCACTCAGTCTTCGGTAGACTGATACTTCACTTTTCAGGTACCTTTTGAGCGTGGTTGTACTAGGCGGGAGTTGGTCGAGTCTTGCATCATCACGGGCCTAGCTTGTACCTTTCATGTATATACTTTTGCCAGATATCATGTCATGCTCACGATTAGTGCATTTTGAATACTTAATTATGTATATTATTGAGAGATGATAATATATTGATAGTTAGAATTGGTATCTATACATATCTATTAAGTAAATATGGTACCTATACGTGTGATTGAATTTATTGCTTCCGCTTTCATTATCATGTTTGCTTTGGTGTTGTTGGGGAGAGTGTCCCGCCTAGTTCGTCGTTTTTATTGTCACCCGTTCGCTGTGGTCTTGGTTTATGTATGAACTGTCTATTTCATACGTGGGCCGAGGCTATAGTGCGGGGGATGTGGCGCCTTGGGGTTGAGGGTGCTACATCTACAGGTGGTATCAGAGCCCGGTTGCAAAACCGAGGTTCTCGAGTCGTGTCAAGTCAGTCTAGGTCGCACGGCATAGGATTATGTGGTACTTGGGAGTCTGCATTGGGTTGATTTACTTGATTTACTCCCTTATTCGCATTAATTGAACTACTTGATCTTCCTTGAACATGTGCTCCTTGATATTATGGAAATTGTATGCACACATTTGCATTTATTGATCAAGCCACGCATGTTTAGTGATCTAATTTCAGGATGGAGCACGATAGGCATTCCAGTGACCGATCCTCGAGGCACAGGCATCATCATCGCCGACATCATCGCCACGAGAGATCACCACCTCCTCCACCTGCCCAGGCACAGCCCCAGGATTTTATGAACGCAGTAGTGGGGCTAATTGATCAGAGGTTACAGGATAGGGTTCCTCCACCACCTCCAGCACCAGTAGCACCTCCGGAGAACCCCATTTCTGCCATTCTACGAGAGTTTCAGAACCAGCGTCCCCCGAAGTTCTATAAGGGAGACGATATACAGGCAGAGATGTGGCTGAAAGAGATTGAAAGAATTTGGCAGCTTATCCCTTGTGACAGTCAGGAGAAGGCCCGCTGTACACTTACTCTTATTCAGGGCGAGGCCTATTCTTGGTGGGAAAGCACGCAGATTGTTCTAGAGGCAGCCGGGACCGAGATTACCTGGGGGGTCTTGGCACGGGAGTTCAGAAACAAGTATATTCCTCCAGCTTCCCGTACCCGCAGGTTGAGGGAGTTTACAGAGCTAAAGCAGGGAGGCAGGTCTGTGGGTCAGTATATCGCCGAGTTCGAGAGACTTTCTCGCTATGCACCCAACATAGCGAATGATGACTTTCACAAGGCGGTGCAGTTCGTCCAGGGACTCAGGCCAGATATCCAGGATGCCCTGAAAGCAGCTAATACGAGTACTTGGGCAAAAGCTACCACCAAGGCCCTAAAAGTGGAGGATTCAGATAATGCTAGGAAGGCTATTTCACGGACTGGACAGGCTTCGGGCTCGAGAGCAGGTCAGGGATCGAGCTCAGGGAAAAGGCCGATGATTTACTCTGCACCCCCAGCTCAGAAGAACCCCGGGAAGAAGCTTAAGACGACAGGGCCATTATTGAGAGGTCCGAGAGCTCCAGCACCACCTCAGCCACCTCAGAGACCGGGATGCAGATGGTGTGGACTTCCTACACATACCTATGATAACTGCAGACGCCGGTTGGGTTTATGTTTGATCTGTGGGAGTAACGAGCACATGGTTGATGGTTGTCCGGATCGTCAGGATCCACCACCGGCAGGACCGCGGCCACTGGTGAGAGCTCGGGCTTATGCACTCGTGGGAGAGGAGCAGGATGCAGAGGTAGACCCCGCCGCAGTAGTTGAAGGTATTATTTGCATCCATGGCACGAACATCCATACATTATTTGATCCAGGAGCTACACACTCCTTTCTTGCGCATTCTATTGCTATTACTTTGTCTTTGCCTGCTATGTGTACTTCTGTGCGCTATATAGTCAGTACTCCTTTCGGTAGTAGACGAGAGACGGATCAGGTTTGCAGGGATGTTCCAGTGGTAATTGAAGGCCGGGAGTTTCTGACAGACTTTATTGTCATGCCGATGGAGAGATACGGAGCTATATTGGGGATGGAATGGTTATACAGGCATTGTGCTACCGTAGATTGCCGGGCTAAGAAGGTTCAGTTGGGTTCAGAGGTTGTTACGGGCTGTACTTCGAAGACTGTACCCCTACTTTCGTTTTCAGAGGCTCAGAGATTAGTTAGAGAAGGGGCTACAGGGTTCATTGCCTATATTTTGAACAAGCCAAAAGATCAGGTGAAATTAGAGGACACCGAAGTGGTAAAGGAATTTCCAGAGGTATTTCCAGAGAAATTGGATTCCTTGCCTCCCGAACGAGAGATTGAATTTGTGATCGATCTATTCCCGAATGCTGAGCCGTATTCAAAGACTCCTTACCGGATGGCTCCAGCTGAATTAAAAGAGTTAAAAGTCCAGCTGGAAGCATTGTTGGAAGTTGGGTACATTCGGCCAAGTTCTTCGCCGTGGGGAGCACCGGTATTGTTTGTAAAGAAAAAGGACGGGACTTTAAGAATGTGTATCGATTACAGGGAGTTAAACAGGATGACTATCAAGAACAAGTATCCCCTCCCACATATCGAGGAGTTATTCGATATACTTCAGGGTTCCAAGGTTTATTCAAAGCTGGATTTAAGACAGGGATACTATCAGCTGCGAATCAGAGCAGAGGATATTCCTAAGACAGGATTCAATACTCGGTACGGGCACTACGAGTTCGTGGTTATGCCGTTTGGATTAACTAACGCCCCTGCAGCTTTTATGGATATGATGCACCGGATATTCAGGCCTTTCCTCGACAAGTTCGTGGTGATTTTTATTGATGACATTCTGGTTTTCTCAAAATCAGCCGAGGACCATGCGAGACATCTCAGGCTCGTTCTTCAGACACTAAAAGAGCATCAGTTGTTTGCTAAGTTCAGTAAATGTGAATTTTGGATAGATCGGGTTTCCTTCTTGGGGCATGTGATTTCAGGAAAAGGGTTGGAAGTCGATCCCTCGAAAATTGAGGCCGTGCTCAAGTGGGAGAAACCAAAGAACGCCTCGGAAATTAGAAGCTTTTTGGGATTGGCCGGTTATTATAGAAGATTTGTTCAGGACTTCTCCAAGATAGCGGCGCCGTTAACCCGATTGACAAAGAAGGATGTTAAGTTTGTCTGGGACGAGAAGTGTGATCAAAGTTTTAAATTTCTGAAGGAAAAGTTAGTCTCAGCTCCGGTATTAACTTTACCCGAGGGTTCAGAAGAGTATGCAGTGTATACAGATGCTTCTAAAGAAGGCTTAGGTTGTGTTTTGACTCAGAAAGGAAAAGTGATCGCCTATGCTTCTCCAAAACTAAAGGAATATGAAAGGAATTATCCAACACACGACCTAGAGCTTGCAGCCGTGATCTTTGCTCTCGGGAAATGGAGACATTATCTTTACGGGACTTCCTTTGAGATTTTTACCGATCACAAGAGCCTCCAGTATTTATTCACACAGAAGGATTTGAATATGAGGCAACGGCGTTGGATGGAAAAATTGGAAGATTATGATTGTACAATTAAGTACCATCCCGGGAAAGCCAATGTGGTCGCCGATGCACTTAGCAGAAAGGCGAGTGTATCGAGCTTGGAAATAAAGGAAAGTGAGGAAGTTATCCCGATTGTGTTAAAGGCTCGGGTTTCTAATATCACAGTTCAGCCGGAATTGAAGTATCAGTTATTTGAGGCTCAGAATAGGAATCCGGAAGTACAGAAGCTTGCAGGTAAAGCTAAGGATGACCCGGAGAGTCCGTTTGGGTTTGATGAGACCGGGTTGCTTCGGTTTAAAAACAGAGTAGTCGTACCTGAAGAATTGAGACGGGTCCTACTCGAAGAAGCTCACAAGTCAGCTTACTCGATCCACCCAGGAGGAAATAAAATGTATAAGGATTTGAAGCAATACTATTGGTGGAACGGGATGAAAAGAGATGTGGCAGAGTATGTGAAACATTGCTTGACTTGTCAGAAAGTGAAAGCTGAGCACCAAAAACCCGCGGGACTTCTGCAACCGTTACCTATTCCCGAGTGGAAGTGGGAACAAGTAACGATGGACTTTGTTTCCGGATTACCGAAGGTTAAAGGCGGGTTTGATGGAATTTGGGTAATCGTGGATAGATTTACAAAGTCTGCTCACTTTCTACCGGTCCGGATGTCCTATAAGATCCCGAAGTTGGCTGAAATCTATAACAGAGAGATTATTCGACTTCATGGTATTCCGGTGAGCATAGTATCAGACCGAGACCCGAGATTTACTTCTAAGTTGTGGCAGGAATTACAGGCTGTCTTGGGTACGAAACTTAAGTTCAGTACAGCATTCCACCCGCAAACAGACGGTCAAACTGAAAGGTTAATCAGGTATTTGGAAGATCTTCTTCGGGCTTGCGCGATGGATTTTCAGAACTCATGGGCAGAACAGCTTCCCTTGATCGAGTTTGCTTATAATAACAGCTTTCAGGCTTCGATTGGGATGGCTCCTTATGAGTTACTTTATGGAAGAAAGTGCCGATCTCCGTTGTTCTTCGACTTGGAAGAATGGAAATGGTCGAAACAGGAAGGGGTAAAGAAAGGTGAAAGATTCGAAAGGCCTTCCAGAGTTGTTCAAGCTATGATTGAGAAAGTTCAAATGATTCAACAACGGATGAAAGCCGCGCAAGATAGGCAAAAGAGTTATGCCGATAAGCGCCGAAGAGATCTAGAGTTCGAAGTTGGTGACCGGGTATTCTTGAAGGTGTCACCAAGGAAAGGTGTTACCCGGATCGGGAAAGGAGGAAAGCTTAATCCTCGCTACTTAGGTCCGTTTGAGATTCTTGAAAGAATAGGCGAGGTAGCCTATCGACTGGACCTACCACCGAGTCTTACGGGGATTCACAATGTGTTTCATGTTTCACAATTAAGGAAATATTACCCCGATGAGACTACGATTCTCCCCGTGGAAGAAGTCGAGCTGGAACCGAATTTGACATTTGTTCAGAGACCGGTTAGAATCATGGATCGAAAGTTCCAAGAATTGAGAAACCGAAGGATTCCCATGGTTAAGGTATTATGGAGAAGCGATAAAACCGAAGAAGCTACGTGGGAAACAGAGGATAAAATGAAACGGTTCCACCCGGAGTTGTTCGAGCAGGACTAGAGAATCTGGGGACCAGATTCTTCTAAGGGGGGGAGAGTTGTAACTCCCCGGTTTCCGGATGAACAGGTAAGCACGCCACGTGTGAGTTTGAGCGTAGGTTTTATTTTATTTCTTTTAATTTCATAATATTCTTACGTGGCATTCATATTTTTATAAAATTCATGCAACATTATTCATATCAATTCTTTAAATTCATATCATTGAAAATATTATTTCATGACACGAAAAAATATTTATTGCATGAAATAATTACCGAGAGTGATAAAATTACCAAATTGTCCCTAGTTAACTATTTTCTAAAATATTAGGGACTCAATTGCATACACTTGTAGGGACCAAACTGAGCATATTTTAAATTGTGGCATACCTAATTGTATAACTTAAGGACTTCAAGGATTAATTGGCAATTGGGCAAACTTCACAAAAATCAAGATGATGAATTACGTATCATCTCTTCTCCCACATTCCATGATCATTTTTCATCCATTTCATTCTCTCTCACTCTCGGTAGTCCAAGGAAGAAAAGGGAAGAAGTAGTTCATCATTCAATCATCAAGATTTCAAGAGATCATCCAAGTTTTTGGCAAATTGATCATCATCTTCACTCATCTTCTTCATTTCTTTCATCTTCAAGGTTGGTTTGGCATGAGTTATGGTTCTTGATCAGATTAGAGTTGGTTAGAGTTTGGAATTTATATGCTAGATGGATTGATTGGACATGAAAGCATGAATATGTGATCATATATTGAATTATAGCTTGGTTTATTCATGAAATCATTGAAGATTTGGCATGAGTGATCAAGTTTGATCCTAAGCTTGAAACCTTGGAAATCTTGTTGTTATTACATGTTTTATGTGTTTAAGTGTGGTATTGTTATGCTATAAGTGTGTTTGCATCATATTCCCAGAAATTATTGCATTTGGGGTTCAAAAATGGATTTTTGTTGCTTTGTTGAGCCATTGCCGAGAGCTTCCCCTGTTTCTGCTCTGTTTTTCCAGTTGCAGAAACTGGGAACGACCGTTCCCAGCCTCAAGGCTTTGTGGGAACGGGCGTTCCCATCTCTTTTCAAATAAAAGGGCGGCCGAGCATGGGAACGGCCGTTCCCATTTTGGCCTTGCGCCGGAAGGGCCGTTCCCAGCTCAAAGGCGCGTTTTGAAAAGGGGAAAAACGCTGGCACGTTTTGGGGAACTCTTGGGAACGACCGTTCCCATTTTTCAAAGGGGACCGGAACGGCCGTTCCCACCTGTATTGCAGTGTAAAATTCACTGCATAAAATTACGAAATTAGCCCCTCAACCCGACGACTTCTTTGACCCCGAATTGCTATAATATGTGTTAATATGATGTGAAACGACATGTTATCATACCACATTGCATTTTCATGGTCGTCTCGACACATTTCCGCCGTTCGTCCTATTTTGGTCATTTTAGTTCATGTCTCATGGTTATACGTCGTATTTGCACAGGTCACGAGGGCGTGGACGGGGAGCAAGCTCCTTAGAACACTTCTTTATTATATTTTGCAAGAAAGGTGAGGTTTTGTTTTGATAAAACGAACCCTATAACCCTTATGTGCTAGTTTTGGCCAAAACGTATTATATTTATAAATGATTTCAAAACCATGAACATTTCAAGCAAGCAATTCACGATTTCAAGCATGTTTGGCGAGTACATGATTGCACGTGGGCCCGAGGGTAATTCTTGAGCCAACCGGGAAAGCAAGGGCTGACGGGTAACTCCTGAATTATCCTCACATTGTTGGGATCACCCCCGAAGCCACTAGGAGATTAGTGGTGGAAGGAGTTCCGTGTCTAGAGGGTCATGTCCTCTACACACACCATGTCGTGGATAGTCGAGCCTTGCAAACTCGCTATCACCCGGAGGAAGAAGGAGACTGGGGATTAATCCGGCATGTCGGGTTATCCTCGGGTTATTGCATGATTTCAAGCATGAAATTGTTTATGTGAGCACTAAATAAATTGCATGATCACGTATTTATCAAGCAAGCAAGCATGATCACGTATCGTTCACGATTGGGAGTTTGGTTGGAGATTGCCCTTGCTCGCCGGGGCCACATGTTCATGGCATTGACAAACATGATTAATTAACCATGTTAAAATGATTGGTTGTACTCTCGGGCAAAGACTAAGTTCTTGAATTGTATATCCATTTTATTCCAAAGTCTTCACCCGAGGCTACAACTTGTATGTGATGTGTGTATATATCATTATTGCCCCTCACTCAGTCTTCGGTAGACTGATACTTCACTTTTCAGGTACCTTTTGAGCGTGGTTGTACTAGGCGGGAGTTGGTCGAGTCTTGCATCATCACGGGCCTAGCTTGTACCTTTCATGTATATACTTTTGCCAGATATCATGTCATGCTCACGATTAGTGCATTTTGAATACTTAATTATGTATATTATTGAGAGATGATAATGTATTGATAGTTAGAATTGGTATCTATACATATCTATTCAGTAAATATGGTACCTATACGTATGATTGAATTTATTGCTTCCGCTTTCATTATCATGTTTGCTTTGGTGTTGTTGGGGAGAGTGTCCCGCCTAGTTCGTCGTTTTTATTGTCACCCGTTCGCTGTGGTCTTGGTTTATGTATGAACTGTCCATTTCATACGTGGGCCGAGGCTATAGTGCGGGGGATGTGGCGCCTTGGGGTTGAGGGTGCTACAATAGTACATGTAATGAGCTGCAATATGTATATATAGGTATTACATGCATTTAATATTTAATAGTTATCTTATGCATGGTTATCGTCATTCCTTTTAATTGTTTCCATACATCCATTTGATTAAATGTTATGTGATTATTGAGTGCATGCATGTGTATAGTACGTGAGCATATAGTGATATAATTAATTTCATGCATATGTGCTTTGTGTATTATACATAAATGTGTAATATATATATATATATATATATATATATATATATATATATATATATATATTCATATAGATGTGTGTGGTGCATATTTGTATATATATATATATGTATTATGTGTGTTACGAAATATACACATATATGAAATATATTATATATTATGAACTAACTATTAAATTATGTAATTTGAATTTTAGGTATTTTAACTTGAATATTTCAATGTTGTGATTTCAAGAAATTGGAACTTGCATACTTAGCTTTCGTGCTTCGTTTTGTGGCTTTCTAATACCTTCTTTTATTCGGTTATGACTCATATGCTATGTTAACATGTTATATTATTTGATAAATGTCTTGTATTAATTTTATGATTTTATTTAATACAAGTTTTACTCGAATTTATCTTGAACGCTTGATTATGCTATCTCTTGTTGTTTCATTTGAATCACTTGCATTTATATGCAATAGCCGAGAGTCTAATTGGTTCATTTTGAGTCTAAGTTTGTCTTTAGATCTTTGTTTTGTTCTTAGGTTCATTTCGTGGTTGACGAGGTGGTCTCTTAGAAGGGTTTGAGTTCCTTTCGTCGGTTTGGTCGGCAAGGTGAGGTTTTTTTCTTTTAGTTATTACGACCTACAACCCTAAATGTGTTTTAAGCCCGCATGTGACCTATATCTACATATATGTCTATAGATATGTGTTCGATAAGTATTTTGAGGGAATTGGCCCTTTTGTTATGAAACGTTTGAAAACGCTTTTACGTATAAGTAAACAATATTTTCGTTCTTTTGTTTTGAAAAGGGTTGGCGTGTGTAAGTGATATGTTTTGGCGAGATTAAGCTTTGAAAGATAAGCCTTTATAAGTATAAGTGTAAGTGTAAGTTTGGGCCCCAGAGTTGTGTGGTTCGGAAGACCCTGGACGACCATCGGGGTCGCCGGTTGCAACCCCAGGACACTTCTCCACTTTATAGGATCAACCCGAAACCCACTCAGAGGGAGGTGGGGGACGGAGTCCTTGGGCGTGAGTGTCATGAAACTCACGACCCTGACATATAAGCGTATTTGCTGTAAGGTAAGTGCGGGGGTTGAGGGAGCGCTCTCACTTCCCTAAAACGGAGTTAAGGTGGGATTGATTTATGTTTTGCTTTGTTATGTTTCGCTTTGCTATGGAGTAAGATGGTTGGAACTCGTACTCGCCGAGTTGTTTATGCTTTGATTTCGTTTAAGGTTTGTGAATCGGGAGTGGATTTCTAACTTCTAAAACATGGTGAATTTTGGCCTTCGGTCTTAAACTTTTCTTTGATATATATAATAACACGGGTTAAAAGGCTTTAGAATGCAAAGGCCACACCCCGATTCATGAACATCTTCGTTTTGAATATGCTTTGCTCATACTTATATGTACGTGTGAGTGTGTTGGCCCTCTCACCAGTCTTTAGGACTGACCCCTCTCCGTTGTTTCTTTTTCTCCCATTTCTCCTTGAGTTTGCAGGTGCAGGTCTTCGGTTCGTGATAGGCGGTGGTCTTTTACTTTGAGTCATTCGAGTTTGTTAGTGGAGTCTTTTGCATCATTGCATCTTTATTTCCCGTTTTGGTACTATGTATAAATATGGTATTACGTATAAATATGTATAAGTATGGTACTATGTATAAGCTTTGTATGAACTTTGATTTGGTTTTTGAACTTGAATTTGTATGATTCCTTGGCCTTGGATGGGCACATTAAGTATAATTTGTATTGATGTAGCATGTATGTTGGTATTTTGTGATCCTGGTTGCTTCCGCATACGTTTTGTTTTGTTGCGCACTCTGAATGAGTGTCTAGACCGCCTAGCTAGTGTGTGGGTTTTTGTTTGTCACTCATTCGCTGTAACTTGATGCGTGTGCGGAGTCTCCATTTAGTTGCACGTGTTGGATTATAGTGTGAGGGGATGTGGTGCCCTTCGTTCAGGGGTGTTACATCTCTACCACCGCCTATGTTGGGATTACACAAGTGGCATATGAGAATCGTTGGAATCAATAAAGGACCTACACTTGCGGTAGGCAAGATGATCTCTTATTACACAAGCCATTCATGATTCCATCTTAAAATCCTTGCACAAGGTGGTTAGATCAAGAAATCAAGAAAATGGGGTTTTCTTGGATTGAGATCAAATGGAATATGAAGGGAACTTTTTTTTAAGATTAAGATTAGTAGGAACTCTCCATATTCCCATGCCCTAGGTCTTAATCAAGAGATAAGAGGGTAGAAGAATCGTATCCTACATAATATCATTAACTGAAAGGTTCTTTCGAATATACATTCACATTTCGGGTAGAGGTCACACACCTGTTGCTAGACTATAGTCGTGTGATCTGTGAGGTAATTAATTAATAATGTTTATTAATAAATTAGGCTCACTGCTAACTGAAATTGAACCTAGAGGGTCACACACAAATACCAGGTTCAAAGGGTATTATGGAAAGATCAAATAATTGATCGAAACGAGACCACAGTGTAAAGTACACGTGTCGATCGAGAGCATTGTTTGGGACGTGTGATCCATTTGAGAAATTGGATCATGTTAATTAGAGAATTGATTATCAAGCCCAAATATAATTAATTAGTGGATTAATTATAAAGCTAAGATATCATTCATTGGAGAATTAATTATAAATCCCTAAATGTAATTAATTGGAGAATTAATTATATAGCCAAATAAAATTAATTGGAGAATTAATTTTATCCCGTTAGAATTAATTAGTGAATTAATTCTAAAGCCCTTCATAGAATTAATTGGAGAATTAACTCTAAGTATTTAATTATTTACTTGTTCTAATTTGATTAGAATAAAGAAATAAATAAATATCTTATGTTTTATTATTCTAAAAAAGTATTAGGATAAGATATTAATTATTGCTAGAATAATTAAATATTTCCAAATTAGTTAGGAGCTCTTTCTCTAGAAAATAAATATCTTACTTTAGATAAGACATTATTTACTTGGAGAGAAAGAAAGAATAGGAGAAAAGTCAAAGCAGGAGACCATCTCCTACATGGTGCTAGGGTTTCGAACCCTACCTATAAAAAGGGCAAGGGGCTCGATTTTTTAGCCTTACAAGTGACGTTGAGATCACGTTCAACCATCATGGAATTTTGGGGATAATTCTCTTGCTCTCTTTTCTCATTTCTGTTTCTTTAATATGCATGTTACAGTACTAGCATACTCACTAACATGATTTGAATCTTGGTGGTGTCAATTAATACTCTAGAGGATTTCTACTTTGGAATCTCGAAGAAAGAATCAAGAAACGGGGATATTCATGCCGCTTGAAGAACGCTTGAGGGTGGCGCAAAACGTTTCAAGAAAGCTTCAATTATTGTAAGTTTCTTGATATCCCTTAAGTTTTGAAACGAACATTGCAAGATCACGATCCCTTTCGGAAAAAATTTAAACTTCCGCTGCTTTAACTCTGTTGTTTTCCAACACCCCGGTTCATGGATCTTTTCGATTTTGATAAGTGCTTTACTCTATAGGTATATATGGGTGCGTATGTTAGCCCCATCACCAGTCTTTAGGACTGACCCTAGTTGTTGTTTTCTCTTTTTCCCTTTTTCTTTTGAGTTGCAGGTGATTTTGGAGGTTTGAGCTAGGCGGCAGTTGTCTTATTGTCGTTCTTGGGTAGCTCGAGTCCCATGCACTCTTGTTGGATTAATTATGTATTT
Source organism: Lantana camara (assembly GCA_037501455.1). Taxonomy (NCBI): domain Eukaryota; kingdom Viridiplantae; phylum Streptophyta; class Magnoliopsida; order Lamiales; family Verbenaceae; genus Lantana; species Lantana camara. The sequence goes on from CM074865.1 coordinate 42,158,528, forward strand.
ATGGGCTTTCAGATATATGTATATGATTCGTTCACTTATGTATAGATTTTGATACTTGGATTTTGATAAAAGATAGACATTATATACTTGGCTTGTATATGAATTGTATAGAATGGAAATTAACCCATGGTGATAACTGTTGGCATGCTATATTTGTATTTAATCGATTCCGTTAATTTATGTTTGATGCGCACTCTATATTAGGGTCTTTGCCGTGTAGCTTTGGTGTGAGTTTTGTTTGGCTCCCATTTGCTATGGCTTGGTGCGTGTGTGGAGTTGCCATTTTGTTACATGTGTCGGGCTATGGTGCGGGGGGATGTAGTGCTCTTCGCTCGGGGTGCTACATCCTAAAGCGGTATCAGATATCTTGGTTGCAAAACTGGAGCTTTTGTATCGTATCGGGTTTGTCTAGGTCTTTTGGCTTAGGATTATGTGTTTGTTTGCATCCATCTTCACTTTTATGTGATATATTTATCTTATTTGTCTTAATTGTTCACATGAACATACACTAAACCCTCCCATGCATCGATACTTTCTTGAATTGTGTTTCTTATCCAGGATCCCATCTCAACACACATCCGTGGGAGAAGAACGAGTACCATTGATTTACCAAGAATTTCAAAACTGCAACCCTCCGATTTGGTTCGAAGGTGGTGATGTGAAAGCTGAAGAATGGATTTTCGAGATTTCATGGATTTGGGATACTTTATCGGGGACACCACAAGATAGGGTGATTTGCACTTCTTGTTTAGTTCAAGGCCAAGCTTCGATTTGCCTCAAAGAAGTGAGATTAGAGTTAGAAAGGTCCGGAAAAAAGCTCACGTGGGAGAATTTTATCCGGGAATTCCACAATAAGTACATTGTTTCTAGTGTGAGAGTAAAGAGACTTCAATAATATCTAGATCTCCAACAAGATTTGAAGATGGCGGAGGATTATTCGGAGGAGCTTGAGAGATCAGGCCCTTATACTACACAAGTTGTTGATAACTACCAACTCAAGGCTCAGAATTTTATGCAAGGACTTAAGAATGATATCCAACGAGCTCAGAATTTTTGGTCTAAGGCAATGAGAAAGGTGGTTCAAAGCGAGATGGAGAAGAAAAGATTGAAGTTCCACACCTCTCAATTGGAACAAGCAAGTGGGTCAAGTTCAAGTTTGGGCAAGAGGCCCGTGCCACAAGGAAAACCTCAAAGATCCCAAGATGTCAATCTATCCAAGAAAAAAAAACCTCGACTACCGATACCGGTTTTGGTTCCCGTTCTAACTGTCCGATTCAATGTGCTTATTGTAAAGGTCCAAACCACACGATGGAAGGATGTCAGAGAAGGTTAGGTACTTGTTATGGGTGTGGTGAACCGGGCCACATGGTGAGTACTTGTCTGCAGAAACCGAATCCAGGGCCTATGAAGAACCGTGGCTCCGAGATCCCAATTCAAGCCCAAGTGGATTCCGAGTCTGGCCCTACTGCTATGGTCAAAGGTACACTATGCATTCATAGCATCTCATCTCACACATATTTTAATTTCGGGAAAACCTACGTGCTTGTTGGTTCTCTTTTCTTGTTGGTTCTTGGTTATTGCTTATTGTATGTGTGTTTACCTTCCTTTCTGTGTAAGCTCCCTTTTAGGAGAGAGTTTGGTGACGTGGAGTGCTCAAGAGGGTTGGCTGAGTTGTGAGGGCCAAGTTGTCCCGACGGACTTATTTGAAGGTGCCTTGCTCTTGTCTTTGTTTGTGTCTTCATTCTTGTGGAGGTATGAAGCTACTTAGGCGTGGTTTGGGTGTTTGGAAACTGTGGTGCGTTGGTGGTTTCTTTTAGGAGGTCTATTCCGGGCTCAACTGTATTTTTGGGTAATAAATTGAAGGTTAGCCCATTTATACTTGTGGAAGATGTTGGTTAGTCCGGGACCGAGCGACAAGTTATGTGGCTTACCTTTGGGTTAACCAAGGGATCAAGCTAAGCTTGAGGAGAGAAAGATCATGGTAAGACTTTCTTGATGCTTCCTCGAAGTTAGGATTTTCCCGACGGGTATGGACATTGAGGTTGTTGTTGATCTTTATCCCGGAGTTAGACCTTGTTTGAAGAGTCTCTTTTAGTTGGCTCTGGCAAGGTTGTTGGAGTAGAAGACGTAGTTGATGAGCTCATAGAAGGTGGTATACCCATCAAGTACTTCTTCGTGGAGTTGTTCTATCTGAAGAAGAAAGATGAAATCTTTCGGGGTGGGAATAAACCACTGTGAGCTGCACAAGTTAACTGTGAAAGATAAATACCCTCTTTTCGCTTGCTTCGAGGAGTTGTTCGTCCTTCTTCAGAGTTCGTAGTCTACGCTGAGTTTGGTCTTAACAAGGGTATTATCGACTACGTGTTCGGATACAAGAACTGAGAATTGCCTCAGAGTAATAAGTCTTTCGTGTTAGCGGGGTACCCTAGGCAATCTTCTTTAAGAATACCAACCCATTGACATGTATGGTGAGTAAGAGGCACGATTTTGAGTGGGAAGAGGTGATTAGAGAGAGTTGCCTCGAACCAGCTTTTGCCTACCCGGAGGTACTCTAGGCTACTCGTTTACAACCGAGGCATAAAGGAAGGCTTCTATTGTGTGTTGCTTGCGGAAGAGTGTGGCCTACGTCTCGAGAAGTGCAAGGTCACAAGAACTAACCCACTCTTGGTTAGAGGTTGTTCAGGGATGTGAAGAACCAATTTTGGTGTAATGGCACAAGAAGAGATGTTGTAAACTTTGTGCAACAATTTTTATATTACTAGTAAAAACAATGTGTGTTACACATTAAGTATACAATTTATCTAAATATTTTAAATAATTGAATTATTAAAATAAAAATATTTAGAACATAAATCTTTTAACTTTAAATATAGTGAGGAGACCTCAATTGGAATTTAATTTTCTAATAGACACTCTTATGATACTCAAACAATTCTAAATATTATTGTATCGTATGGTGTTGTATCAGATTAAGGTTGGACATCGTGACAAACGTCTTTCACTTGTTAAATTTAAAAACTAATATATGTTGTATCATATTTGTATCCATGCATTATAGACACTCACTTATATACATACATACATATATATAGTGTTTCCACAAAAAAAAAAACAACATATATATATAGTGTTAATATACTATTCTATTAGTTATCAATCGTAATTTACATAATAAGTATTTTTAATAAATTTAGTACTTGATAATAAGTATATAGTGTTAATAATATTTGAACTAATTTTAAAATATGAAAACTACGAAAAATTTTATTAATTATGTATCTTTATAAAAAAAAACATATATATATATATATATATATATATATATATATATATATATATATATATAAATTGAAAGTTTATAATATAATTAATTGTTACGTAATAGTTATTAGCAATGATTTTATATTTATACAGAAAAATAATTTTATTATAATTTTGAATTAATAATTTAAGTGAAACGATGTAAATATTATTTTTATATTACTAATTTTATTTTTAAATGTACAAATATCTTATAATGTAATTTATAATTAATATATTAATTTTAGAAAGAGTTCTTATTATGATACTCCATATATTTTCTATATATTAGAGAACTCTTAATTCTAATGAGTTTTATTTCCATTCGAATAAATATTTTTAAAAATTTTCAATAAATATGATTATATTTAATTCAAATAATCATATGTTTTAAATTAAGATTAATAACAAAAGGTATTTAAATAATTAATTGAAATAAGTGTATAAATATAATTAAAGACATAATATTAATAAGAAGTAAGTTATCCAAGTTGGTAAGGGAGTCACCATTCTTCCTTATAGACCCGAGTTCGAATCCCTGCATGTGCAATTATCGCGAGAATTAATTCTTGCATTGGTTGGCTCGGTTGGCTCAAGCTCGGCCCGTGGCTCGTCCGAGGTGTTAGTGTGGCTCGTTTCCGGGGTGGTTCGGGTCTCACAGATGAATTTTTTTTATTTATTTATTTTTATTGTATATCCGACGGAATACTGATGGAAAATTCCGTTGGAAATCCATCGGTTAACTTAAAAATTAAATTATTTTTGTTCCGTTGGAAATCCGTTGGTTTTCCGTTGGAAAAAAATTCCGACGGAAAATGCCCATTAGTTTTCCGTTGGAGATTATTTTGTTGGAAAAAATAATTTTCTGTTGGAAATATAACGGACCCGTCGGGACACATTTCCGACGATGTATTTTCCAACGGGCGCCATCCCGTTAGTTTTCCGTCGGAAATCAGCTTTTCCAACGGAAAACCAATGGGTTTTTGGAAAATCCCATCGGAATTTGCCCGTCGGTTTTCGGGGATTTTTTATAGTGAAAGTAAACATACAATCAAACAGGAGCATATAAAGAAGTGTTGCCATAGTTCGTTTATTATTTAAAGATTGTCTGTGACTTACAAAAGTAAAAGCACTAAGCAGGCTATTACATCGGCTTTTAGGGCACTATTCCTAACACTATGGAGTTAAGAACTTGTGTCATGTGCCGTTCTCACAAGGGCAAAGTTGTTTACGGCCTCATCGGATTAGGGGAGTTCAAAACATGCAAAACATAGTCAAACCCAAACAGACATAAATAAGCACATAAAGAAGTGATTGCCTATGAACAAAATCATTTCGTTTATTATTCCAAGACTGTTTGTGATTTTACAAGGAAATAGTAAAGCATAAATGCTACTTTAAGGGCACTATTCCTAATAGGTGGCACGACGCCCACCGTTGTGAGAGGTGGAAAGAATGGTTGAGAGGTGCAGGCTGCGCCACTGCAGGGGGTCTGGGAGGGGCTAGGTTTTTTTTTTTCCAAAATAGAAGATTGTGTGTGTATAAATGAAATGTAACTAATATATTTATATATCTGTGTGTGTGTGTGTATAAAACCATATGTATGTATGTATCGTTGGAAAACCGAGTATTGAAACGCAATGAAAATTTAAAATTTTTCACAATTACAAACATCGTTCGCCTATAATTTTTATTTCAAGATAACAACCGCAAGAAGGACCAAGAAACTTACAAATATTGAAATTTTCTTGGAACGTTTTGAGCTGACCTCAAATATTCTTCATGCGGTAATGAATATCCCGTTTCTTCAAGATTCTTTTCTCTGAGACTTCAAAGCAACAGTCCTCTAGAAGTATCCACACCAATCTTAGATTTAAATTAGATAAGTGAGTATAATAGTACTATAACCTCTATATTAAAAGAAACAAGAAACAAGAAGAAAAAGAGCAAGAAAAATTTCCCTTAAAACCCTAGTTGATGGAGAAAGAAATCTCATAGCCTTTGGAGAGAAGTCACACGTTATTTATGTGTAAGAGAAGAAAATTTTCTTTCATGTGGAACATCTTCTCTCTTTATTTTTCTCATTAGTAGTAAACTTTCCATAGGCCCTTATTTTTCTAGGGAATTTCTCAAATCCCCAAGTCTTGGTAGGATAAGATTCCTACTTTAACTTTTCTTCAACCCAAGAAACTCTTGATATCTTGATGAACTACCTCGGCCGAGGGTTTTAGGATGGCATAGGAACGAGTTATGTAATAAGACGTTTTCTTTTTGTAGTATAAACAATTACAAATTGTGAAAATATTTTCTTCATTCTCAACTGTGAGAAAAAAAAAGGAATCAGAGTTCAATTTGTACACGTTGTTGTAGTCTGAGGTAAATATCTATGACTTGCAATCTCTACCCTACACGTGGCGTGATCTGAAAGCAACTAACTAACCTAAAGGCGTAAGTGAATCAAGAACGTGTTTCTACTTTAGCATTTTAGACATAGTTCTAAGATCACCTAGTTTGCTCACAACAGAAATCAATGGAATCTCAAGTCAAAGGATTAATTACTCATGTCATTGACCTGTAAGATGTTTCCTAATCTTGAAGTTTCCTCTTCCTGAAGTGGAAACTTCCTCTCCCATTTAGGAATCTTCTCACGCGGGACACCTCAATGGACCCGTTCTCATAATGAGTCTGGGTATCCAAAGCATAGGCTCAAAGCATGTCCTCGAGGTACTTTATTAACCTTCGGATAGACCATCTGTCTGAAGATGCAACGTTGTGCTAAAGTTGAGTTTTGTACCCAAATATTTCTGCAAATCCTTAGAAATTCGCGGTAAATTGGGGATCTCAATCCAAAACTATGCTAACTAGCACACCATGCAATCTTACAATCTCCTTGTAGTACAAGTTGCCTAGCTTCTTCACCTTGTCGGACATTCGAACCTTGAGAAATTGAGTTGACTTGGTTAGGCGATCAATAACCACCCATATCCCATCGAAACCTCCTTTAGTCCTTGGAAGCTGAACACGAAATACATTGCCACTTGCTTCTACTTCCAAATAGGAATAAGATCCTCCCGATTTTTGGTGGTCAGCCATCACTTTTTAACAAGTAAGACAACACCTCACGAAATTGGCAACGTCCCTCTTCATGTCGTTCCACCAATAAAGATTCCTCAAATCCTTGTACATCTTGGTAACTTCCGGATAAATCGAATAACCAGACCAATGTGCCTCTTCAAGTATTAAACGGTTGAACTCTTTTGTGATACATACTCTAGTCTTCAATCAAAACAACCCCATATCATCAAACCTAAACTTCATATCTGGATTGGCCCTCGAATAAACAACTAATGTAGCACCCGAGCGCAAGGTACCACACCCCCCGCACCGTGACCCGACCCGCATATGAAATGGAAAGTCCATACACGACCCAAATTACGGCGAACGGGGACATACACACACGCTATGCTAGGCGGGGCTAAACTTCGAAACCAAATAGGTAATTAACCAAAATTAAACTCACGTGCGGAAGCAAATCATAAGTTCAATCACAATATAAGCAGCAAGTGACAGGTTCAACTAACATAAATACCTAGTCCCGAAATTTTAAACATAAATCATAAATCATAAATCCTAACGTACGGGGTTCAAACTATGCCTAGAAGCTTGTCCCGAATATCACAATAGTTCATACAATCAATCTACAATATACGTGTAGTGTGACTCAGACCTAACCATAGGACTCGACAGATCCAAAATCCCGCCTAGCACTCCAAAACCTGCAAGAGAACTGAAAACAAAGCTGAGTTCAGTCTATAGGAGACCGGTGGGTATAAAACATGGCATAAGTATAATATAAAACAATATTTAAACATTCACATGCAAGTTATAATCCCATTTGAGGTTTTTGAAATATTTTCCAAGGGGGCGAGATAAATAAATCATCAAAGGGGATTATAACAACCAATTTCCATTAGGTCTTTCGTGCCCCGGCGAGTGGGCGTGCATTATCTCCAACCAACACCTTGTGTAATTCATTAAACATTCATTCTTTCTTTCTTTTAATGCATTACATTCTTTCCTGCACATTCATGATCATTTACACCTTCTTCCTCCGGGTGGTGGACAGGTTAGCAAGCCCCGGCCACCCATGGATTGACCAAAAGGGGTTACATGACTCCCCAGATGGCACTCAAGGTCCATTCCTCGCTAACTCCTAACGAGGTCTGGTTACGCCGTTCATTAGTTGGAACTAGTGTGAGGGATCACCGCCGGCCCATGCCTCCCCGGATAACCACTCACACCAAGTCGCTGGGCCCCATTCTGTGCATTCATTCATTTATTCTCACCAAAACATTGGGTAGAGTTCATAAAATAGAGGCTTTACGTTCCAATCATTTACTCTTAAAACGACTCTATATACATATAATAAATTTTGCCCGAAATCTTTACACATTTGGATTATATAGGGTCATTTAACTAAATAGTAGAGAAACCACCTGATACACCTTACCGACCAATACCAAGAAGAAAAGAAGACTTGAAACAAGCCTAAGACCTGGCACGTCTCCGCCCTGGAGAAAACTGTACAAAAAGACCACACCGTGTAATCGTGAGACTCAAGACTCCAAAGAACCACATATGACGCACGGCAATGAATTAACATGATAAGACATGTATGAGCTATAACAATATGGTAATAAGATGTTCATGTCACAAATAATGCCACTTAGTCACATAAACAAGCCTTTCATTCATTACACGAGTAAATCGTGTTTGTCCATTATCATTCGTTCAATTCATACCATTCGTTTAACCAATATTCAATTCATAATACTTTATAATACATGCATATAATGCATATGAATCATTTAGTTGTGCAAGTAATCCATTTAGCACATAAGGAAGAGATTGGGTACAAGAAGATTCACATTGTAGTTCTTAAACGTTTATGCATACATTTCCTGTTTGTTTAACACAATTCAAGCCATAAAATTCATAATTAAATCATAAAATACCATTCAATAATCAATTAATATCATAAATACAAGTTTGAAGCGCAAGAAATCGATTAAAATACATACGGAAGTCAAGGAGGTGAAAGGAATGCAAGAAGATGGATTTTGACGAAAGTTGATAGTTCTTCGGAAATGAACAAGTGTAGAAAATTGAAGATATCTCAAGTTCTAGAAGTTGGAATTAGGTTTTATTTGTTGGAAATGAAACTAGACACGTAGATATTTTCAATGGTATGTGGCACGAATCTTGGTTCAAATCGAGGTGAAAATGGCGTAGGATTAAATTTAGGTCAATGCAGAATTTCGGCGAAGTGGTGGCACAATTTTCAAACAATCATATCAGAGTTCCGTGGGTTCAAAAATCAGGTCAATCAGAGTTCATTTGAATAGTGAACGGTCGTTCGAAATCCATGTACAAAACCGGGAACGACCGTTCGAAGAGGCAGGACAGTTCTGTATGGTTGACCGACCGCTCATGAAGAAACCGAACGACCGTTCGGTTACTTCTGGGTCGAAAAACAGAGCATATCAGCTGCATAACATGAAGGGGAAGGTCCCAAACTCCTCCAACTTCGATTCCAATCAAAATACACCATGAAAGCACCATAAAACACCACAATACACATGTATATGCATATATCACTTATCAATACTTCAATTACCCCAACAAATTACATAAACCCACATAATACATATACATATACATATACATACACATATATACACATATTTGCTCCAAGAATTCCCAACAGTCAAACATAGAAGTTATAGATCATCATGTATTCATGCATATTCACACAAGAATTCAAGTTATTAGGCAAGATCACAAAACTCCATCTTAATTAACACACATGTATATAAAACCCACATATACCTTGGAAAAGAGGAGGAGAAGAAAAGGATTGAAGCTTGATTCTTGCCTTGAAGCTTGATGAAATCTCCTTGCTTCTTGTCTCTCGCTTGGGGCTTGATTTTGAAGAGAGGGGATGAAGGGTTTGGGAGCTTTATGTTAGGAGAAAATGAGAGATGAAGAATGGGATTGGGGTGTGGTATGTATCGCGTGTTTAAGGGGAGAAGGAGGGGGAAATTGCACTTTGGTCCCTTGAAATTTTAAGTGCTTCAATTAGGACCCAAAAGTTTGGTTGAATAGCAATTGGGGTCCAAATAAAATTTCGGTTGAGTTCAAGGATTTCATATAATATCAAATAAGTACATATTCAAAATAATACATCTAAAGGCAAGTTTACATATTAAAACGAGTTTAAGCAACATAATCACTTAAGTCATATTGGTCACATAATTACAATTAGTTCAAGAAATTATTAAATTAAACAGTTACTTACCAATTAAAACACATATAAGTCACATAACTCTCAGTCTAACCCCACTCGTGATGTCATACCTGTACGGCCGAAAAGTCGGGGCGTTACAACCTCTCCCCCTTAAGAGGACCTGGTCCCCAGGTCCACTGCCTTGAATTTGAACTCTGAGTAAACTTTCCCGTGTTCATCCCACCCGGGTTAGCAACTCCCCGTCAGGAATTTGTTCGGAAAAGGTCTTCAAGCAACAAGGGGTCTTCAATTGTTGTTTAAGTCACGACCCTTAACTCCCCGAAACCTAAGCACTCGAAAGTCTAAATAGGTAGCAAGCAATGAAAGAACCCCGTCTTTCGAACAAAAAGGAGAGAACCCCGTCTCTCACAAGCAACAACGAGAGAACCCCGTCTCTCAAACAGACAAAGAAAAAGAAACTCTCAAAACAACAATTAATAAACAATCACACCACAACTACATAAGAAACAAGTAGGAGATGTCAAATACATCGAGTGTCAATCATACAAAAGCATTTAATACAACAAGCAATCCAAACACTTAGCATCATAAAATTAATCGAACCAAAGTTACATGTATGCATATGCCATGGATGCTTGATGTACCATTCACCGATGTTTGGGAATCTTCCATTGTATTGATTCGATTCCACACTTGATTCATGGTTGGAGGTTCCTCTACCCATAGTGTCAAGCATTGAAATCCCCGATGTGTCCAATACTTAAACAACCACCCGGTCTTCTTTCCACAATCTTTTCTCTTATCCTTCCTAAACACCATGGTCCGAAGCTCTAATTTTTAGTGTGCCCTTGATCTTAACCCAATTAGCTCGTTGTCCATCTTGAATTGTATTAGACCTTCTTGGTTGCTCAAGCTAGCCTTTAATTGCTTGAGTTCTAGTCCCCAACCTGAGTACTTGAGCTAATCTTTAGTAGCTCAAATTTCATTCTCCAATCCTAATAACATCCCCGGTTAATCATGAAAAACGCCCGACGAAATGGTAACCCATCTTTCATGTTGTGTGTTTTCCTTCTAAGTCTTCCTCTTCCAAATTAACTCTTATTTCCACATTTGAGTTGCTTCTAACTTCGTCTATCACGGAATATGATGATCGGGTCAGGTTCTTCTATGAATTCTTGAACTTCCTTCACGGTCCCATCGTTTTCAAGATATGAAATACTTCATACAACATATCCCATTTCAACCTTGGAAGATTAATTTCGTACATCTCCTGTAGTTAGAAACCAACGACGTTAATTCTACATCTGAAGTTATCATCGAATCCTTTAACTAATCTTGTCATTTTAATTCCCGCATATTTCTTGAATCCAAACCTTCATCTCTCGAAGTACCTATTTGTTTTGAAAGTATTCACGAAGCTTCATGCATCTTGGTTTTGAAATTGCATCGAACACTAAATCTCCCATTTTATCTCTCTCCACTCTTGCAAAATCTCGATACTTGTTGATTATTGCATTTCCATAGTTCCTAATAGAAGTAACTCAGCCGACCACAACCGTGAATTCGATTTATTTCCCGGTCGGCTCTCCCCCTTAAAAGTTTCTATCTCAACCCTTTGAACTTGTTCTATCACTTATGGAATATGAGATTCCCAACTTCTTCACCTCACCTTCCTTGGTATAAAGGTCCTAGTCAAGCTACGTGTCCGGTGATATTATTCATATTTACGTTGAAGTGATTTGGTAGAGATAACTATATACTTCTTCTATTCTACCCCCCAGCTCTACTTTCCCGAGCCTCGATATTTTCTCTTTCCTTTCGTTCCATACACTTTGCAATCCAATAGTCTTCTTATCTGAATTCGGATGTGGCTCGATCGGAGTAACACTTGAGGAATGGAGTGGAGCAAGTTCCTATCAAGTAAGCACTAAACCATGCATGTTGGATTAAGATGTCAATGCACATAGCCAACATATAAAGATGCAACACATTCGAGCAAGCATATCCAGTAAAGATGCACGCATACATATAGAAATATAGAAGAGTAAATAATTTAAAGTTATATATGATGCACGTGCCATGAATATATTAAACCTGTCACCGTGGTGGTAAGCTTTTAGCTCAACAACTTGTTAGTCACTTCTTTAATTACAGCTTGCTTTGAGCTCGTTGTTCCTTTCCTTGTTTACCCACGGTCTTCTTAAATATTTAAAGTTTTCTTGTATCAATTCGTGTGTCTCCGTGACCGAGATTACAATTTCTTTAAACCAAAGCCTTCTACAATTGTGGAATCGATATCTCGACTTACTCCCAAGTATCAATCTCCAAAAGTTGTCCAAATCTTCACGTTGATTATGACCTTGATCAACGTTCCATTAACTTATACTTTATGAGTTCAGATGGGTGGAGTAAACTCATTCTCCAATTGCTTAAACCTGATTTCACAATTTCCTCCAAAAGCTCTTTACCTTTCTTTATCGTTTTCTGTTTGTTGTTCCATCTCTCCCAATTCAACCTCACAACACGACAATTCAACTTGGATGTGGAAGATAAACTCCAGTCCGGCCGAAGATAAAACCATTAGCATTGTTGCATTCCATAGGTTGCATTCACCGTGTTGGTTCGATTTTCTTTAACTCTTTTCAAATCCAGCTTCTTCCCGAACTCGGCTTCTGAAACTTGATTTATTCGGAAGTTCTGCTTTGCCGATTTGCCTCGCTCGCCATTCACATATCTTAGTATGTACCTAACCTTCTGCCCTTAACTTGAAACCAATTGGCTTGGTTGACTTGGAAACTCATCCTCGATCGCCTTTGTTGCTTATCTCTCGACAATCGATTTTACTTCGAGTTCTCTTGTTATCATCACCACTTCGTTGATCCGAACCTCAAACTAAAGTACCTTCAAGGTTTTCCTTTACTTCTTTTGTGAATCAGGTGGTCCCAATTGGCCATTACAAAAGTGTATTTACTGATCAATTTAGCGTAGGTATCGAGTAAAGTAGTAACAATCTTAGTTGTAGAACCAAAAACCCATGTTGATCCGAGCGAAAAGGAGAAGCCTCCATCGCCATCCAACAGTATATGGTGCCTTGAAGAATAATGCTCAATCCATCTCTCTTGGCTTCTCCACAAATCTCTAAATCACTTCATTGCCTTAATGAGTATGACGTCTTACCCATGCCAAGTCCTCTCCTAAAATTTAGCTCCTATCTCAAGCCCAAGCTTTCAACCTATGGTCTTGTTATAAGGATCACCAATTACCCGAGTTTTTCTAAGTCCCCGAAGTTTTCCTCAATCACCCACACTTGAAAGAAAACCCATAGCAAGTTGTTGTAGTTGTGAGAATTGGTCGTGGTTAGATGTTGTAAGAATATCCTACAATCACAGCTCATCTCCAATACAGATGCATGTCGGTTAGTGAATGCATATGACACATAATTAACATCAAAAGCAAATATTTAATGCGAAATGCAACACATAAGTTAACAAAATTTAAGTTAAGCACATTTAATAATATAATTCCACGTCAAATTTCAATAACAACGCTCATGATCAATGTGGTGTACACGTTGACATGTTGTTCCTAAGCCGTTCGACCTACACTTGACATGACACGACACAAGAAACCCTGGTTTTGCAACCTGGGGCTCTGATACCACGTAAGGAAGTAGCACCCGAGCGCAAGGTACCACATCCCCCGCACCGAGCCCCGACCTGCATATGAAATGGAAAATCCATACACGAGCCGAATCACGGTGAACAGGGACATACACACACGCTATGCTAGGTGGGGCTAAACTTCGAAACCAAATAGGCAAATAACCAAAATTAAATTCACGTGCGAAAGCAAATTATAAGTTCAATCGTAATATAAGCAGTAAGTGACGGGTTCAACTAACATAAATACCTAGTCCCGAAATTCCAAACATAAATCATAAATCATAAATCCTAACGTACGGGTTCAAACTATCCCTAGAACCCTGTCCCGAATATCACAATAGCTCATACATTCAATCTACAATATACCTGTAGTGTGACTCAGGCATAACCATAGGACTCGACACACCTAAAATCCCGCCTAGCACTCCAAAACCTGCAACAGAACTGAAAACAAAGCCGGGTTTAGTCTATAGGAGACTAGTGGGTATAAAACAGGGCATAAGTATAATATAAAACAATATTTAAACATTCACATGCATGTTCTAATCCCATTTGAGGTTTTCGAAATATTTCCCAAGGGGGCGAGATAAATAAATCATCAAAGGGGATTATAACAACCAATTTCCATTAGGTCTTTCGTGGCCCGGCGAGTGGGCATGCATTATCTCCAACCAACACCTTGTGTAATTCATTAAACATTCATTCTTTCTTTCTTTTCATGCATTACATTCTTTCGTGCACATTCATGATCATTTACACCTTCTTCCTCCGGGTGGTGGACAGGTTAGCAAGACCCGGCCACCCATACATTGACCAAAAGGGGTTACATGACTCCCCAGATGGCACTCAGCGTCGATTCCTCCCTAACTCCTAACGAGGTCCGATTACGGCGTTCATTGGTTGGAACTAGTGTCAAGGATCACCGTCGGCCCATCCTCCCTGGATAGCCACTCACACCAAGTCCCTGGGCCCATTCTGTGCATTCATTCATTTATTCTCGCCAAAACATTGGGTAGGGTTCATAAAATAGAGGCTTTACGTTGCAATCATTTACTATTAAAACGACTCTATATACATGTAGTAAATTTTGGCCGAAATCTTTACACATTTGGAGTATATAGGGTCATTTAACTAAATAGTAGAGAAACCCACCTGATACACCTTACCGAACAATACCAAGAAGAAAAGAAGACTTGAAACAAGCCTAAGAACCCGACAAGTCTCCGTCCTGGAGAAAACTGTACAAAAAGACCACACCGTGTAATCGTGAGACTCAAGACTCCAAAGAACCACATATGACGCACAACAATGAATTAACATGATAAGACATGTATGAGCTATAAAAATATGGTAATAAGATGTTCATGTCACAAATAATGCCACTTAGTCACATAAACAAGCCTTTCATTCATGACACGAGTAAATCGTGTTTGTCCATTATCATTCGTTCAATTCATACCATTCGTTTAATCAATATTCAATTCATAATACTTTATAATACATGCCTATAATGCATATGAATCATTTAGATGTGCAAGGAATCCATTTAGCACATAAGGAAGGCATTGGGTACAAGAAGATTCACATTGTAGTTCTTAAACGTTTATGCATACCTTTCCCATTTGTTTAACATAATTCAAGCCATAAAATTCATAATTATATCATAAAATGCCATTTAATAATCAATTAATATCATAAATACAAGTTTGAAGCACAAGAAATCAATTAAAATACATACGGAAGTCAAGGAGGTGAAAGGAACGTAAGAAGATGGATTTTGACGAAAGTTGACAGTTCTTCGGAAATGAACAAGTGTAGAAAATTGGAGATATCTCAAGTTCTACAAGTAGGAATTAGGTTTTATTTGTTGGAAATGAAACTAGACACATAGATATTTTCAATGGTATGTGGCACGAATCTTGGTTGAAATCGAGGTGAAAATGGCGTAGGTTTGAAGTTGGGTCAATGCAGAATTTCGGCGAAGTGGTGATACAATTTTCAAACAATCATATCTTACAAATGAGAAAAGATATTGAGGTGATTCCCATTGGAGAATGTTTTAAACTTCAAGGGGTTTACGTGGGTTCAAAAATCAAGTCAATCAGAGTTCATTTGTATAGTGAACGGTCATTCGAAATCCATGCACAAAACCAGGAACGACCGTTCGAAGAGGCGGGACAGTTCTGTACGGTTGAACGGCCGTTCATGAAGAAACTGAACGACCGTTCGGTTACTTCTGGGTCGAAAAATAGGGCATATCAGCTGCATAATATGAAGGGGAAGGTCCCAAACTCCTCCAACTTCGATTCCAATCAAAATACACCATGAAAGCACCATAAAACACCACAATACACATGTATATTCACATATCACTCATCAATACTTCAATTACCCCAACGAATTACATAATCCCACATAATACATATACATATACATACACATACACATATATACACATATTTGCTCAAAGAATTCCCAACAATCAAACATAGAAGTTATAGATCATCATGTATTCATGCATATATTCACACAAGAATTCAAGTTATTAGGCAAGATCACAAAACTCCATCTTAATTAACACACATTTATATAAAGCCCACATATACCTTGGAAAAGAGGAGAAGAAGAAAAGGATTGAAGCTTGATTCTTGCCTTGAAGCTTGATGGAATCTCCTTGCTTATTGTCTCTCGCTCGGGGCTTGATTTGGAAGAGAGGGGATGAAGGGTTTGGGAGCTTGATGTTAGGAGAAAATGAGAGATGAAGAATGGGATTGGGGTGTGGTGTGTATCGTGTATTTAAGGGGAGAAGGAGGGGGAAATTTCATTTTGGTCCATTGTATTTTATGTGTTTCAATTTGGACCCAAAAGGTTGGTAGAATAGCAATTGGGGTCCAAACAAAATTTCGGTTGAATCCATGGATTTCATACAATATCAAATAAGTACATATTCAAAATAATACATCTAAAGGCAAGTTTACATATTAAAACGAGTTTAAGCAACATAATCACTTAAGTCATATTGGTCACATAATAACAATTAGTTCAAGAAATTATTAAATTAAATAGTTACTTAGCAATTAAAACACATATAAGTCACATAACTCTCGGTCTAACCCCACTCGTGACGTCATACCTGTACGGCTGAAAAGTCGGGCCGTTACAACTAACCTTTGAATCTCCGGATCCCTATATTGAGCTTCAACCAACCTCTGATTCAAATCCATCGATCCATGATGTTAGCTAAGTGAGACGTTGAAACTACAACCTCTGAACACTGCTCAACTAAACCTGCTTCCAATACTAAGATACTTGCCTTCCTGCTCAAAGTGTTGGCAACCACATTAGCTTTACCCGGGTGGTACTGGATTGTGCAGTTATAACCCTCTAGAAACTCCATCCAACGCCTTCGTCTTCTTCTAAGTAAAGAGATACTTGAGATTTTTGTGGTCGGTAAACACCTCAAAAGTACCGCCATAGAGGTAGTAGCGCCACTTTGACAGTGCGAACACAACCGCTGGAAACTCCAAATCGTGAGTGGCATAGTTCTTCTTGTGATCTTTCAACTTTCTCAAGGCATAGGTTACAACTCTTCTAACGGCCCGGTTTTTATTTGTTAACTTCTTACGTTCATTTAAATTTTATAAATTACATTTTAGCATAATTACGTGAAATCATATCAAATTTGGAAAATTATTGCACGATTTGAAAATAATTGTTACGTGAAATAAGTGCCGAAAGTGAATTAATTGCCAAATTGTCCTTAATCGCGCATTCTTTTAAATTCAAGGACCAAATTGCATAAACAATTCTTGGACCAAAGTGATCAATTAGTTAGATATGAAACTTAATTGCATAACTAAAACACTTGAGGGACTAAATTGAAATTTGAGCATTTTCACCAAATTCAAAAATTGATGAATCATGTAAGAGCTTCTTCATGCTTCCATTCTTCATTTTTCATCCAAAAATATCTATCACTTTGCTCCCTTGTTGCTCGGTTCATCCAAGAGAAAAGGAGAAGGAGATTTTGTTGATTTCATCCAAGTATTTCAAGGAAATTGCATATTTTGGAGACTTATGCATGTATAGTATGTTGAAGATGATAATGTATTGATATGTCAGCTAAAATATGATGAGATTTTGGATATTTGATATATGATGACATGATACGCTTCCTTTTTGAATTTTCATGTGTTGGATTTAATTCATTTAAGGTCTAGTCCCGCCTAGCTAGTTTGTTTCTTTTATTGTCACCCGTTCGCTATAGGTTGGTTCATGTACGGACTATCCATTTCGTATGTGGATCGACTTATAGTGCGGGGATGTGGCATCTCTACGTGTAGGGGTGCTACAACTCTCCTATCTTGCATCAACACACACCCGAGGCCTTCCTTAGATGCATTGATGTAAATTGAGTAGCCTTTCGTACTCTCGGGTATGATGGTATGAAGTGCACACATGATCAACACGATGCGTTTTTTGATGATTGAAGGTGGTTCCGACTAAAATTGTCTCAAAAAAGCAATTTATTTATAGTTAATTACAAGGTAAATTTACGTCCAGAAAAAGTAAAATCTCAAAAAAGCAAGTTTGAGCATGCTGGTATCCCAATTTTATATATTTTCATAACAATAATAATATTAGTACCGGGTAACCACCGATATAAAAAGAAAAAAAAAAGTGTTTTTAGGGTTGCGAAATTATAATTTTTTAAAAATTTGAACTTAAAAATGTAGTAGGAAGACCGTACCCCACCAATCACCTGTAGTTCCGTCGTTGCATAATATAAGACTCAGTGTTATGAAACTCGTATCTTTCCTCCAATATTTCAATGAGAACGTTAATATAAAGTTGTTAAGTCAGTACGTGCACATATTTCAACTAAAGTTATATTATGATGCTATTGATTCACTACATGTACTTAATTTTCAAGGCTAAAAAACGTCGTTACTGGACTTATTTTATTTACTTATTAAATCATAAAGCAAATAACTTAAGCTTTATGCACGAACAATTATGCCTAGTAAGAACAATTGAAGTGACCCACACCCAACTCAATTACGAGTGACACTTTGCTTTCTATTTCTAGCTTAAATCTCTCTTATTCAAAATGATATCCATGTATCAAAAAAGAAGCCATTCATGTCTCTTTGATCAAACATTCCTTCCACCACACTTCTAAGATGACATAAAGCTATGCAATGCAATATGATTGGAAGATTCGAACCCCCCAAAAATTGATAACTTAGGGGTCAAAAATGTAATTATTGGAAGAATCTTGATTATATATTTATGGCTTAGTATGTAAGAGAAAATGGTCTATACAGGAGCCCACCATATTACTATTAACAAAAGGAAAAGGATTAGAAACCTCATAAGAAAGAGAAAATTATAATTTTGGTATACTACCTCATCTTAATTCACAATTTTGGTGCAAAAAATTTTCCGGTGAAAAAATTAGCCCACAACTCTAAAAGTTCACAATTTTATGTACTATTTGACCCAATAGATATGACCCGCCGAAAAACCCACCGGATCTTCATGTGTCAGTTGAAGAATTTGCCACGAAGTGGGTTTTGCAAACTTCGGGCGGGTCATATGTATTCTGGTCAAATAGTGCACAAAATTGCGAACTTTTATAGTTCTGGGCTAGTTTTTTCACCGGAATATTTTTTATACCAAAATTACGAATTATGGTGAGTTGGTATACCAAAATTGTAATTTCCTCTCTTAAGAAATGATAAAAGTTGCTGTGTGGGCTCGAATTAATTAGACCAATTAATCCACAAATTTAAGGCACAAAACCATTAGGTTGAGTTGTACAGTTTAACTGATCACTAACAACTCCCTCCAACCCACTCCATATCAATCATAATACATGTTTCTACAAATGAAATCATTCTCGCTTGTTCATCAAGACAAATTGAGAATTCGAGAGGCTGCTTAATATTTAACCATTAGATTTTGTTTGTGCAAAATCAGATCGATAAATATCGTTGCATATATAGGGAGTGCAGAGATTGTATAGGTTGTTAGTTCTCGTTTGCATATACATTTGATATATAAAGAGATGATGATGAGAGAAGGGCGTGTAGAGAGGTTCTTGCTTCTTCCGTTCTTCAATCGCTGTGATTCTGAGTCGAGTGTTGCTCTTCCCACCGCCTCCAACAGTAACTACTCGCCTAGAAACTCCAAAACAAGTACTACATTCTCTTTTTCTGTCTCTGTACAGCAAATTGTCTATATTTCCTAGATTACAAAGATAAATGTCCATCTTTCAGAAAGCTATTCTTGCAATTATCCAAATATTATTTTAATTTAAAGACTATAGATATTCTTTTTTCTGACTATTTCTACTAATTACTCGAAACTGAATTCTTTTTCATCAATTTCATACCATTAATCACACATGCATGTTAGAGAAATTTAAGAAGACATTTGGTTATGTTTCATCAATGACGGAATTTGATTGGAGCACAAAAAAAAAGAAAAAAATGATGGAATTTGATTATGATAACATAGAGATAATAAAAAGAAGGTATATATATAGATACAAAGAGTTCTTGTTTACAAAAAGTTAATATTTCCACTCACCAGAATGTCTTTCGTAGTAAATTTCTACCCCAAAAAACAAATGTCTTTCGTTATAGATATATAGTTTTCTATTGGGAAAAGCAACATCTTTTCTTAATTGAGAATTTCACGGTAACTATTTATTTCATATATATTTTTTGTGCGTTACTTTTGTTTATTAGCAGGACAAAAGACTGGCCTGGACAAGCTGTCCAAACTGAAATTTGAGAAGAAACAGATCGTCTGGAAAGCATCATTCTCCCAAAAACTACATAGTTTAATTCGGCGCTTCAAAAGTTTTTCTCAATTCTTTGGTAAGTTAATATTGCTGAATTACTTAACTTTATTTATTGTTTTGGTAGCATTTAATATAATCTAGGGAAATTTAGCCCGAGCCTGACTCAATCAAACTGGTAAAATGAGGGAGCGGATATTTTATACTTACCGTATGGTTGGTAAAAAAATTAAGTAGAATGAGAAATTAAATGTCAAGTGTATTATACTTGCCCATTTTTTGGAAACTCAAACCCTCAAAGGGGAATATTATTGAACATCAAGAGGAACAATAACAAAAATACAAGGAATAACAAGAAAATTAACGCAGGCCGAAGCTGCAATTCCAACAAATTTGTGAGCTATTATATTAGCATCACGTTTAATAAAAGAAACAGACTACTTGAAGTTGAAGATTCGATCTGGGTGAAGTTCCACAACCACATTTTCTCTGGATTGAAAAGAACACTTTGGCCTACAGCAGATAACTCGGCCAAAAAATTTACTCGGAGAATCACAGAACATAGTAAAAATGAACATAAAGAAACTGACTAAACTTCCATACGGAAGGGACAAAACTTCCATACGGAAGAGATAAAGAACTTGAAATATAACATAACCTAAAGAAACAAACACAAACCGTATCGACGTAACAATCTGAGAATCTGACCGCAGAATAGATCTGAATCAATCCGGCGGTGGAGCATAGTATTCTCCACCGCCGAATCGAAGCTTCAATTGATTGATCTACTTTAACTATTACGAGGACCAAAATTATAAATATTGAAAGTTGGAGGTAAAAAAACAATGGATTTAAGAAATATATTAAAATTTCTGAAGCTAATAAATAAGTAGAAAACTTAATATGAAGCCCTTAAAAATGAATAACCACGAACTTATAAATTATCCCAAACCATAAATGTCAATTCCATTAACTTTTCTTTCTAAACAGCTCAAAATTTATTTTCTTTACCGAAACTTTCCTAATCTATTATATTTCTTTATATTAACCTTTTAATAAAACTCAAACGTCCATAGCTTATCTCTTTAATGAATTTTTCTGTAAGTTTTAAATTTTTTGATTAATATAACTAAATAATCTAGGATAGAGGATATTTTAATATTCATTAATTATGTGAACTTTAAAATATATAAATTTTTTGTAATGTTTTATTATGGTCCTACAATTAAATACCCGTGATCGTTTGGTCCTCGTGATTGTAAATGGGCAATTTCATTAAAAGATCTACTGGAAATTCCTTCAGTGTATTGCAGAAAAAATCATTTGTGTACCTAGAAATCTGTCTACCTTATAATTAAATTTTAATGGAATAAAATGATTTGTAATTATAAATTCTTTCAACTTTCAAGTGATGTTTGTAATATTTCTATTTAAAACGAGTATGAGGTTTAATTAAATTTAAATGCAAGGTAGTTAGATTTTATATATATGTTTGTATGTATGTATATATTACATTGAAATAGTTCACTTATCAAACCAACATGTTACATGAATAATTTAAGGCTTAAGCAGAAAAGAACTAAAGGTTTCATTAGACATTTTGGCATCAAATTATTTGCTGACCAAGATTTGAACAATTGGGCTTTTGAATTGTTTTTTAAAATCAAATGGCGCATTTACCCTTTGAAATAATTACTAATTAGTGACTAGAGACCAACAGAGAGGGAGAACGTTCGAGGTTTGGAGGTTACGGATCACCTAAACTTTGTCCAGAATACATAATGAAAACCACACAGATGATAGCTTTGTCCTAGAGGGGCTCGTTGGGTACCCAATATTTTGAAATTTGAAGGAAGTCGAGACGAACAGATAACAACGTGACCTGAGTAGCTGTGAGTAAGGACTTAAATGGTCGGATTTTAATTCGAATTTCGGCACGTTCAATCGATAAAAGAATTAGATTATATTTAATTATAAATGTTCATTATTCAAATTAAACAGACTGTATTTAGAATTAAGAAACTCGATAGTTAAAGATTTGAATCAAATTTTTTATAATATTTTATTATTTTATAAATAAAAAATACTAATAAAACTAATTTAAATTAAAAGTTCAACATATATATCATTGCATTGTTTTTTTTTTTTTTAAAGAATATATCATTGCATTTAATTATATAAAATTTTTATTTTTAAAAAATAAGTCATCTAATAATTCTTAGTTAACATATTTCAAATGAAGGTAAGTGAAAAGAATAAATAATTAATTAAATATTGATTCTTTGACAAATATTATGTAGTTATGTTTATTTTTTTATTTTAATTTCTTATATAAAAAATTTTAATTTTATTAATAATTGAGTCAGATAGTTGTCTCAATTTAATATCATAGAATTTGGATCATATAATATTCGAATTTAAATTTGATTAGGTAATATTCTCATGGAATTTAGATTTGAAATTTTCAGTTCTAATCCGATTCTGACTCGTTAATAACCCTAGCGGTAAGGGTGATATCATCTTAAAGTAAAAGGGTGTCTTAGAGTTGATTCCACCGGTGTCCATTTAGGTTAGGACAATGTCGATTATCCATTCCGTTAAAGGTCGTTTGCGCACATGGTCACTTTAGCAGCAAGTCAATATTAATAACTGAACAAGCAAGTGTGGTCATACTAGATGCCATATTTAACTAAACTGCACAAACATCGGGCGGCCAAAAACTACAACGGTGGAGCGATTGAGATGATCATGTCTAAAAAAACAATTACAGTTACAGAACCAATAATTCTATTGTCTTACAAATTATTAATCCAATATGTAAGTCTTGAATTACATAAATCAGCAAGATAATAACAAATTTATTTAAATACGACAAAAGTATCACACAATTGTTTAAATTTAAGGTTATGATCAATGTAGAAAAACTTACCCCAAACTAAATTCGGGTATAACCTTACCAATTATATGGAAAGTATAATACACTTGCTATTTAATTAATCATCTATTTAAAATTTTCACAAATTTAATGATAAATGTGAAATACTCGTTTGATTATACTAATTTGAATGAACTAAGTTTAAAATAAATTATATCTCAATGTAACAATTACCTATCAATGTGTTTTAGATATTACTCTTAACCCCAACCAATAATGAATTTAGAAAGATAAAAAGCGGATGAAGAAAACCTGATACTTTGTGTAATAAATTTTTTTGTTTTATTGCTTGTTTTCGTTTTTAATTGATTTTTTCGTCTAATTGTTAGTAATTTATAAAGAAGAGGTGGAGCATTTGGAAGAGGAAATGGAAATAGGATTTCCAACTGATGTGAAGCATGTCACACATATTGGATTGGATGGATCAACTAAGGTCAATCCACTTCCTAATTGGGAGAATTTCAAAGTTAATGAAATAATTTCATTTCCTTCGGTTTCATTGCAGCAATTTGAACTTACGATGGCGGTCCAATCGCAAGGAAATAATGGTCCGAATTAAGCTCTCTAAACATGTGTTGTTCTTCATGTGATTAATTCAAAGTTTCAAACTGCTTTCCTTCATAATCTACGTATAATGGACAGAAAATGACTAAATTTGCAAGTGTTATGTACTAATGAAGTAGATTTCAAGTACAAGATCAATCTTTGCAGTACAAGAAAATCTACGTCAGCCAGTTTTCTTGATTAATATAATTGTTTGTACTTAGCATATTGCATGAACATTAATACCATACGCCACTCTACTTGCTTTTCTCTTTTCTCTCTCTTTCTCTATCTCCTTCTCCGTTTTATTGAATTTTATTTTTGGCTTTCTGTTTTATGTGTTGCTCAAACAATTAATAACAAAAACAATGGTGGTTGGTGTTGGGAAGGCGCTATATAATAATTACAATTAGAATAATTAAAATTAAATAAAAGAAAATTTTAATTATTCAAATAAAATAATATTTAAATATTTAATCAAAATAAGGCTATTAAAATGTCCGTGAAAGAAAAAAAAAAAAAAAAAAAAACAAAAACAAAATTTAGCTTAAGTCCTCGAGCACACTACTCTAATATATTTCACTAAGTAAATATTACAAACTGAGAGAGAATACTTTGTTTAGGATACAAAAGCTAGAAGGAGGAGAAATCCATTTATAAATATTGTTAGATCTTCCCCAAGCTTTTCTAAAACTCCTATGTGTGACAAAAAACATTTATCCTAATCCAAACTCCACCTTGGCAAAATTTGTGATCCACCCAAATAAAACTTCATCTCTCAATTAGGTTGTAGGGCCTCCAAATTGCATCAACAGGCTCCAACTTAAAAGTGCAGGATATTGACCAAGTTTAAACAATAACTTGTGTAACATCCTGGATTTCGAGGACAGGATACCACATGTAAGCAGATGTAACATCCCAACTTTTCGGCCGTTCAGGTACAACGTAACGACTGTGCTAAGTGCGCATTTAATTAATTAATTATGCGATTATATGATTTATTTGAATATTTGCTATTTGCTTTACGTTTAAGTTTTTTAAACGTTTTTTAACCTTTTCGACCCGTTTTTAATTCGTTTAACCTTTTTTTCAACCCCGATTTTCGTGACACCTTGCCATAAGTGATTTATGTGATTTATAAACTTTTTTATATGCTCGTTTATTATTTTAGAGTTTGTTTCATACGGCTTTGACGCCGTTTTATTTTGAGGGACTCGAGGGCCTAACTTGTTTTAGTGCGCCTTGGGTTCCGGAAGGCATAACTTGGGCTCGGGAATTCGGATTCGAATTCCAGAAGTGGTGCTGGACTCGTAACGAAGAAAGGAAACCAAGGAACTTACTTTCTTATTTTTCTAAGCCCGTTTGGTCCTCCGAATTTTGCCCGGAACGCACAACTCGCGAAGATTTGCCACCCTTCACTAAAATGGCCATAACTCACTCATTTCTTAACCAAATACCTTGATTCTTGAGCCTTTTTCGTGTTTACTTGATCTGTTTGCGTTGCTTTATGAATTATATGCTATGATATGACTTCAATTGCAATATTTGATGATAGTACTCCATTTATTTGAATGAATTCATGTGAATACTTTCCTTTTTCAGTGTTGCCTTATGACTTATATGCTTTAATATGATTTCAAATGCTTTGTTAAACCTTAATACTTCATTAATTACATGATTTAGTGGAATATGTGAACTATGCTACGTGACCTATGTGTACACTTCATTCCATATTACATATCATTCATCTCTTGATACGCCGTGCGTCTTACTTGGTTCATATAGAGTTTAAGTCTGGGCTTCTGTATGTCTTGTCACAGAGTTTGGTGGTGCTGGTGGGCCCGAGGTTTAGAGTGTGTGGCCCTTCACACTTTCAGACTCTACTTGCACAAGGTGAGGTTTAGGATTTTACATAGCTATGCGACCTATGGCCTTTACATGCTGATTTCTACCCTTGCATGCGAGGATACCTTACTATAAATATGTATGTGTTGGATGTGATATGTTTATGACCTTGTGCTACGTCCTGCGTAGGTGGGAGCCTTCGTGGCTTAAATACCACAGCATGGGGATATATAAAAATGAGTTTTTGAGGCATATGTAAGCCATTTTGGAAAATTCAGTTGTGTTATAATTCTATACCGAGTTGGCCATAACATATGGTACCTATTCTATTCTATTCTGTTATGGGTCCAATGAGCTATGGGTAATGGGTCCTCCGAGACGGTTAGGGCCGTCAGGGTTTCAACCATGTGCGTAGTTCCATTTGAGATATCATTGCGCGACTCAGGGAGATAGGGGAGGCATGATATCTTGAGCCTTCGGTGTTTTATTCGGGGAGGACTCTTGTGGGATAGCTGCCCCTTGAGGGTGGGTCCGTTGGATGGTTAGGGCCAACGCGTGGCTCTTCCATCATTGGAGGAGAGGATGGATTGATTTTGCTTTATGTCCTGAGGAGTAAAGGTTGGAAGCTCGTACTCGCCGAGCACTTGATATGTCGTGTATGGAATTATGAATCGGGATAGAGTCTTTCTGGAAAATATTTTCTAAATTATATCTATTTGGGTTTTTCGAAATGTTTTGATATGCAACACCTATCCTCGGATCATGAGTCTATCCTTTTGTTATGTGTTATGCTCTACATATATATATTGTGGGTGTGCGTTAGCCCCCTCACTCAGTCAGTTGACTGACACCTCATGTTATCTTTTAGTTGCAGGTTCTTTTGGCTTGAGCTAGGCGGAAGTGAGTCTTCTGAGTCACACTTGTCAGTCTAGTTGGTGTGAGGATGCATTTGCCGCATACTCTACTTTTGTTATGTATTTATGTTTCACACTTGAAGGTTATGTTTATGTTCTACTTAGACTTGAACCCGTGTGGGGTTAGTAAGCTAGTACTTAGAGGATATTAGATATTATGATGATACCTATGCAGTTTATTATGTTGGATAATGAACTGAAATTCGGGATTAGGTATCTATGTTAGTTGAACCCGTCACCTGTTCTGCATGTGGTTTTAAATGCTTTCGCTATTTGTTGATGAATGTTTTAAATTGCTTCCGCACTCTGAGTTTGTCGAGTTAGATCAGCCTAGCCTAGTGCGTGAGTTGGTCTCCCGTTCGCTATGATTTGGATTCGGGCACGGACTTCCTATTTAATGACCGGGTTTGGGTCCTATTGCGGGGAATGTGGTATCCTGCGTCTGGGGTACTGCAAACAAGACTAGTGCAATTCAATATTCTAGCGGCTCGGCATGGAATAAGATTACTGTTGTATAAGATAGAACCAAATCTCTTTGTATTCTACAACTTAAGAGTTATGAAAACAATCCAAATTACTAACAATCTTTCAATCTATAGGCAATTCTAATTCATGCTAAGGTTGGCCAGACCGTTGCAATTAAAATTAAGCCCGCTTTCAAAACTAAGAATTACACAAGTCATTCAAGCATTATATCTAACATCTATCATGCATTTATCATCACTCCCCTAGCCCTAGAGAATTAGCTACTCATAATTGAAGCAAAACTCATAAAATTAAAGGAAATTGCATTGAAAGAAGTTATATTCATCAAACCTAAACAAAGTCTAAAAATCAACCTCATAAACATTCTAGAAATTCTGGAAAATTAAATCTAACATATGTAACTAAAATTAGGAGTAATTAGTTTAAATAATAAAGCAACAATAAAACCGAAAAAACTGAATTAGTTTCGAATTGATCCGTCTGAATCCTCTCAAAAACTCTTGAAAACACCCAGCAGCTCCCTTCTCCAAGCTAACCCCTGAACTTTTCGGAAGAAGTCCCAAAACAAGACTTCTAAATGCACTTAAATATCAACCCTAATATCTCTCGCCGACAGCGGTAATGGGCGTTACCTATCCATGTGCATTTCTTGTTAACGCCCGTTACAAGGCTAAATCGTGCCTGCGCTTTTATAAGTGGTAACGGGCGTTACCACTTTTCTTCAACCCAAGGGTAACGGGCGTTACCCTTCCTACACCAGAAATCATCTCCTTCTGCCTCTGGTAGCGGGTGTTACCAGTGTTGTACTGCCAGGGAGTAACGGGCATTACTCCCATGCTCCGCCTCAAGTGATGCTCTTGTGTCTGTTAACGGGAGTTACTGAATTTGAACTCCTAAATGGTAACGGGGATTACCACAGTTTCTTCCAAAAATGCGTGAATTTGCTTTGCTTCGCTGTTTCTCATGTCCAACTCCTAAAACACCTAAATAGAGCAAAATAAATGCATAAACGCATCAAACGACACAAAAATATACTCTAATCAATGCTTAAAATCACACAAATTCTACACTCAAGAAAATCCCCCACACTTGACTATTGCTCATCCCCGAGTAATACGAAAATCAAGAAAACACATCCTCATCAAACCCTCTCCTCAAAGCAATCATCAAACCTTCACCTAAACAAGTCTAGCTCATCAATTCAAGGAATCATAAACACAAGATCATCAAAACTTAGTATGAAAAGTATAGCCTTGTGTAGTGTGTGAATCTAACGAAACAATGTACAACGACTAGAATGACAAATTCATAAGTTCCTCCTAAGTTCTAATCATCAACTTCAGAATACACTCTCCTCACGTATCTCCACTAATGGAATTAAATCAAGACTTAGGATCGGTAGGTCTTTCAAGCTTGTAATGTAGGCTTAGGGTAGGGTTATGGAATATTTGGATCAAGTGAGTACTCACCAAGCTTACATCATTCAATCTTTGAACTAAAGGCACTTCAATCTCGCCATTAAACACGAAAATCCCCCAAATTCTTCGACAATTATATCCCACACTCTCAATTTCACACTTCGCATAATGTTTCTTTTCTTTTCGTTTGCTCTTCCTTTTTTTTTTTTCATATCTTTTCTTTTTCACACTTTTGTCATTCTTTTTTCTTTCCTTACAATAATCTCTCAATACAATCACAAGAACAATCAAAAGGGGTCAAGAGATAGATATTCACAATAAAAATCAAACGAGCAAGTCTTCGTGTAAAAATTATCAAGGTAGGTATTTTTTATGTTGTGCATTGGCTTATAATGTGGCTACAAAAATTTTTGCTCAACAATTAGTCTCAGCGGGGTCAATAAGATTACGTTATTTTGTGAAAAACGGCTAAAAAGAAAAGCTTATTAACCTCTGACAACGAATGCCTACTTCACTTCCTTAATCTTTTATTAATTCAAAATTTCGCCTCAATAGGACTAAAATGCATCCTAATCCAATCTTAGACTTATACGGATATCATCAACTCATCTTTCTAAGCAAAGTACATTATCTTATTCAAAAATGCTCAAAATATAAGGGCATGCTAACACACTAAATCATCAAATATCATGCAAATTTTCCTCAATTTAAAAAGCCTAACCTATCTTAGCAAAAGCTCCACAATCAAATTTCAAAGTAAAAGTTCAAAACGAGAGAAAATTTTCAAAATTTTCAAAATTACTCGATTTTTAGTAAATCACAATGAAACTACATCTAATCATGTAAATATTTGAGAAAACTCATAATCACGTTCTATCTCTCCCCCACACTTAATCTTTGCAATGTCCTCATTCAAATGTAAAGAAATAAAGATCAACAAAACTCCCTGACAAATGAAGAACCGGAAACGTGCTAGCAAAGCTTCCAAAACCTGAAATATGTGACTAGAAAGACACAGATCAAATGCAAAGGCAATTGACAATGAACATGCGTCCAATAATTAACACACAAGACACAGATTCCGAGTGAAAGAAGGGAACATTGCATTCAAAATTAAACTATTTAAGGCAAAAGCAAAGAAAAGCAGTAGTAAGAGTATCACAAGTATGCAAAAGTATCAATAATACAGACCCAAGGAGCGAATAAAGGAATAACAGGAACAAAGGCAATAATATCATGATCCGGCGGGGGAGCAGGGCCTCGGAAATAACCATCGAAGCGCTGATATATGCCCTGAAACTGCTCATCCACATGGGTAGTCCAAGAATCAAATCTCTGATCCACGTGAGCTCGTAAGTGCCCCATCTCCTGCCTCTGATCATTCATTCCCGTTTCGATTCTGGCCATCCTAGCATTGGCCTCAGCAAGATCCAATCTCATCATCGCCATACTGATGTTCAGATCATGCACGGTGTATCATCCCTCCCCTCAAGGTCATCTGGGATCTCATTAATGGTTGCCTTAAGCTCATCTGGCAGCTCCTCATAAGCAGCATATCCCCAAATATACACCTGTTTGAACCGGCTGCGCGGTCGCTTCGGCCATCATGCCAACAACTGTCCCTCAAGGGGCTCTTCTTTCCATTCAGTGATTAATCCCATATTCTTCCAATTGTCTTCATCCAAGAAAGGATACATGGTCAGTGGCTCCACCTTTTTGGGCCTCCATCCTAATTTTTTGGCGATCATGGTGAAGTAAGCCCCGTGGCCTATAGCACCTGTGGCTTTGTTGGCCACATCCAGCATTCTCCCAGCCAAATCCCAAGTACCATTATACCATCGTCCTTCCCTCATCATGTACATGATGCCCAGTTCGGTGGCCTGGTTATTGCCCTCACTCTCATTACGGGCACAGAAGCTACAACTCAAAATCTTATGTACTATCCTCCACACCACACTATCCAAATAGGTCGCCTTCGTGTTCCGTACATGATAGTTAGGTGTGTTGGGCTTCAAAGGGAAGGACCTCCAAATGTCCTCTCGCACCTCAGTGCTCTAGGTGGGGAGACTGGTCTCACCGTCATCCGAAAAACCGAACACGTCCCTCAGTGTAGCAAGGGAAATAGTATATGGGCGTCTAGCATCCAAAGAAAAAGACACCAGCTCATTATGACCAGGATGCCAATTCATCGTAGTGAAGAAGGTCGCGGTGAGCTCCGGATATATGAGTGCATCTTTCTCTAAGAATCTCAACCAACCAATATTATCAAACAATGTCCGTATCTCATCCCACACACCCATGCTGATCAAAACATCTCTTTTAAAGAATCTTGTGGGCAAAACCGTTCTCAAAAGAACCCTATCATATGGGTTGCCAACCCCTTCGACAACCACATTTGTTGTCTCATTTTGGGCCCGAGCCCTAGAAGTCCCTGAACTCCAAGCTCCTTCGACACGAGTACGCTTTGAATGTCCCATAGTACATGAAATACGCAAAGATAACCAGGCAAAATAAGCATTTATCATTCAAAGTTCACTCAGAAAATACAACGAACACCTTGCGGGTATAATCCTAAGGTAGGTGTTTTAAGCTAGAATTCTTTAATCTACCCCAAACCAAAACAACATTACCCTACGTTAGAACAATTATAATTTCAAAATCACCCACAGTCTACTTCAATTCCAGATTTAAACACCAATGTATGACTAGAAACTAGGGTATGCTACAAAACACCAAAACTCATCTAAAGTTCTACCCTAAGCACAAGGACTACTCCTAGCATGCAAGATATCAAAAGAGGAATCGATTACTTCCAAAATTTCTCATCAAATTCAACATGAATCCTATGGTGGAACTACCAAATTTGGTGAGAGAGAGATGTAAAACTACCAAAAATAGAGGGGGTGCTTACCAACAAAAAGGAGAGAGAGAGTGCGTGTGTGTTCGGTAGTGGCGCGGCGGAGAAGGGAAGGCGACGGCGGCTCGCGGTGGCTTGGTGGTGGTGGTGGTGAAAATGCCTCTGTTGCTATTCCCTCTCTCGTGTGTTGTGTGTTTGCATTGTGTGGAGGGAAATTAGGTCTTAATTTGTAAAAATTTTACCCAAAAACATGTTACTAAAAACCCAGCTTTTCGCGATTTTGGCCCTGTAACGGGCATTAACCCGTTTTAACCTTACGGGAGTAACGGGCGTTACTTCCCCCTGGCCTAGGCCCTTTAACTATTAACGGATGTTAGCAAATATACACTGAGAAAGCGTAACGCCCATTACCTACTCTACCCCACGGTCCTAACTCCGTTAACGGGCGTTACCAGATTATACTACGAATGGTGTAACGCCCGTTACCTATCAATTCGTTCCAAAAACTTTAAGTCAGCCATAAACACTATTGGATGGTGCTTAATCATGTTAATTTTCACAAATTAACACATAAGAATTCAGTCAAACCATAATGCACCCATTTCAACGACAGATAAACACACCTCAAAGCACACATTACAATTTATAGCATCAATTCATTGGCCACACTAGCAATTCAAGCCTAAGCACACGCACAAACACCATAGCTAAATAAATGGACCTCAACAATGACATTTACGCTCGAATCACGGTTCAAGCATCTATTCCAACTTCAGACTCCGAACAACATACCAACTAACCTGCAAATGAGAGAGATAAACAGAGAATCACGAGAAAACGAAATGAAAGAATGACAAGAAAGAAAAGAAAAGAAAAATTAGTTCTAAGTTATAGTCGTTAGCTTGACTGTGCAATCCTGATTAGTCCACAGGGTTCAGTAACACACGCGAAGTGTGTTTTTCGATGGGCTCGCCAACTCGATACGACTTCAACCTCTGCCTATTCACCACTAACGTGCCCGAAGCTTCGTTTCCTATTTCCACGGCTCCACTTGATATCACCCTAATAACACAAAACGGACCGGACAAACGGGACTTCAATTTCCCAGGAAAGAGCTTCAACCTAAAGTTGAACAATAAAACCAGTTGGCCTACTTCAAACTCTTTCACCAGTATATGCTTGTCATGACATCTCTTTGTTCTCTCTTTATAAAATTTGGCATTTTCATACGCATTGAGTCGGAATTCCTCTAATTCATGTAATTGCAAAGCTCTCTTCTCGCCGGCTAGCTTCATATCAAAATTAATTACCTTGATTGCCCAATATGCCTTATGCTCGAATTCCAATGGCAAATGGCACAGCTTTCCATAGACTAAGTTAAACTGCGACGTACCGATAGGTGTCTCATTAGCCGTTCTATATGGCCATAGCACATTATCCAACTTAGATGCCCAATCCTTTCTCGAGCTACTCACAGTTTTCTCCAAAATCTGCATAATTTCCCTATTGGAAACTTCAACCTGCCCATTCGATTGGGGATGATACGGGGTCGCCACTCGATGATGAACTTTATACTTCTTCAAAAGAATCTCTAGAGGCTTATTGCAGAAGTGAGAGCCTCCGTCACTAACAAGAGCTCGAGGAACTCCAAATCGACTGAAAATATTATTCCTCAGAAATCTCAATACAACCTTGGAATCATTCGTCGGTGATGCTATAGCTTCAACCCACTTAGATACATAGTCAACTCCCACCAAGATGTACTCATTTCCATTGGATGACGGAAAAGGACCCATGAAATCAATGCCCCTAACATCAAAAAGCTCAATCTCAAGAATATACCTCAGTGGCATCTCATCTCTCTTTCCAATATTACCGTCCTCTGGTATGAATAACACCTAGTCACAAACTCGTGGGCATCCTTAAACAGTGAAGGCCACCAAAATCCAGATTGTAACACCTTTGTAGCAGTCTTACTCGCACTAGCGTGACCTCTATAAGGACTGGAATGGCAATGATGAAGCACCTCCTCAATCTCATCCTTTGGTACACATCTTCTCACCAAGTGATCGGAGCAGTGTCTATAAAGCAACGACTCCTCCCAATAGTAATACTTTGCATCTGAAAGAAATTTCCCCTTCTGGTGGAAACTTAAGTCGGGAGGTACAATTTTACTAACCAAGTAGTTCACAAAATCTGCATACCATGGTACTCCAGAATCCATCTTAAACAATTGCTCATCTGGGAAATTCTCCACTATAACCTCTTCTTTATCCTCATCTTTTTTCTCAATTTCCAATCTCGACAAGTGGTCAACTACCACGTTCTCTGTGTCCTTCTTGTCTCTAATCTCCAAATTAAACTCCTGAAGCAACAATATCCACCTAATGAGGCGCGGTTTACTATCTTTCTTGGGCAATAGGTACTTAATACCAGCGTGATCAGTATATACCACAGTTTTTGAACCTATCAAATAAGAACGAAACTTGTTAAAAGCATGTACAATAGCTAACAGTTCTTTGTCAGTGGTGGCATAATTAAGTTGTGCATCATTTAGTGTTTTGCTAGAATATGTAATAACATGCAAACTGTTCTCCCTTCTTTGGCCAAGGACAGCCCCTATGGCCAAGTCACTAACATCACACATTAGCTCAAACGGTAAACCCCAGTCTGGTGTCACTATAATGGGTGTTGAAGTAAGTTCTTTCTTCAACCTGTCAAAAGCAATCAAACAGTCATTATCAAAGATAAACTCTGCATCCTTTTGTAAAAGCTTACAAAGAGGTAAGGTGATTTTGGAGAAATCCTTAATAAACCGGCGATAAAATCCGGCATGACCAAGGAAACTCCTAACTCCCTTAACATTAGTTGGTGGTGGCAACTTCGCGATCACTTCAATCTTGGCCTTATCAACTTCAATTCCTTTCTCTGAAATCCTGTGGCCTAACACAATTCCTTCCTTCACCATGAAGTGGCACTTCTCCCAATTCAGAACTAGATTAGTCTCTTCACATCTCGGTAGAACTTGGGTTAAATTCTGTAAACACGATTCAAAAGAAGAACCAAACATAGAAAAATCATGCATAAATATTTCCATGGTACACTCAATAAAATCGGAAAAAATGGCCATCATGCATCTTTGAAACATAGCAGGGGCACTACACAAGCCGAAGGGCATTCTCCTAAAGGTGAAAGTACCATAAGGACAAGTGAAAGTGAATTTTTCCTGGTCTTCCGGAGCTATAGCTGTAGCACCCCGACATGTAAGGATGCCACACCCCCGCACTATAGGTCGATCCACATATGAAATGGCCAGTCCATACATGAATCAACCTATAGCGAACAGGTTACAATGTAAGTAAAATAACAAGCTAGACGAGACTAATTCATACATGCAACAGGACAAAGCGGAAGCATGCTATACTATCGATCATTTATCAAGTAATGTATGCTTGGATTTTACATATCAATACATTATCATCTCCCAAATGCTTAACAATTACCATTAACAATAATTTATGTGAAACGACAAATAAATAGATGCACCATGTGGCTCGACTGCAAGAGCTCGACTCAGCTTGATTCCTGCCTAGAATGTACCTGCACGAATATTGCATGTATATTGATTTCACGAATAACCACGTCACTCCATTAAACACCAATCTCCAATCACCCCATCACTCCAATTTCCCCTTTCCTCCATTACTCCACGAACCTCCATCACTCCAATCACGATAACACGATAATGGGAAGGTAGCGAGCCTTCACCATTCACGATAACACGATAATGCTTTGTTCTTCCTGTGGTTGGACGGACAACCGCCAGCCCGAAGACCAGCCCAGCGCCCTCACTAAGGGGGACCTGGCCAGGAGAACGCGTTATTCCTGTGGTTGGACGGACAACCGCCAGCTCGAAGACCAGCCTAGCGCCCTCACTAAGGAGGACCTGGCCAGGAAAACGCATGTACACGATAACACAATGCCCGACTTGCTTTGCATGGTCCTGATAATGACACGATAATCATGGTACGTGCATGGCTTGGCATGACCTGACTTGCTTGCTAGCGAGTGACACGACGGTTCAAGATTATATGAACGCGCTTATTGATCACAATCTCCGTTCTGGAGTACACTGGCCAAGAAATAGAACAATGTACGTGCAGGAGATTATAGTTCAAGCATATTATTCCATATAATGGCGCACGGCCTGATCATACACGAGACATCGAGCAATACACAATGTAGCATGATAACATGTTGTTTTGACATATAATCAATCACGTAATAGCAATTTGGGGTCAAATGAGCCATTGGAACGAGGGGCTAAAAATGTAATTTTATGCAGAAACTTTCTGCACTTCCAGTGGCTTGGGAACGGCCGTTCCAAGTTTAAGTGTAAAGTGGGAATGTCCGTTCCCGCTTGTCGGGCTCCCCGAAGATGGGAACGGCCGTTCCCGTCTGTGAGGCAAAGTGGGAACGGTCGTTCCCGTCCTCGCCGCCTGACACATTATTCAAACAATGGGAACGGCCGTTCCCCATTTACAAAGGGAATGGGAAGGGCCGTTCCCATTTTACAGAAGCTGCAGAAACAGAGCAGCAAAACAAGGGAAGCACGTACCAAGCTCCCAAAACCCATAAATCAATTACACAAGCTAGAATTCATGAGGGATAATATGTAAACATGCTTGAGAAACAATAACACTCAATATAAACACATAATTCATGCTTTAATCTCCACAATCACCAACTTTGGCCTATACATGAACTCATCATATAAACTCCTAATTTCCAAGAATTACACATGGAATTCAAGCCTTGAGCATGTAATCATACTTCTAGCACCAATACACCAATCATCAAGCTCAAACCATAAACCCTAGCTTCATCTAATAATTCAAGAAATCATGATTACTTTCCTCTCTTCTTTTGGAGAACTTAGGAGATGAAGATGAAGTTGAGATGATGATGATGATGATGATCCATGACTCTCAATTCCTCCAAAATGGTGGGAAGTGGAAGCAAAATGGTGTGCTCCTCTTGTGTATCATGAAAGATGCCATGAAATGGAAGCATGGAGAAATATTTAACGTGATTCATCCCTTGGAGTTGATGAATTGGCTCAAATTGCAATTAAACCCCTTGATTACTCAAGTCATGCAATTAAGTATAAAAAGTTTGGAAAATGGTCAATTAGGTCCAAGAATATATATATACAATTTAGTCCACGAATTTAAAATAATGAGCAATTAAGAACATATAATAATTAAGGCATATTTGGCAATTAATTCGTGTACCTGGAAAGCCGAAAATTGGGACGTTACAATAGCTATCTGATTATAACCTGAATATCCATCCAGAAAACAGTAACATGCATGCCCGGCTAATCTTTCTAACATTTGATCAACAAAAGGAAGGGGAAAGTGATTCTTCCTTGTCGCAGTGTTTAGTTTCCTGTAATCAATACAAACTCTCCATCCCGTGACTGTCTTAGTAGGAATCAATTCATTATTCTCATTTTTAACTACAGTCATCCCTCCTTTCTTAGGCACAACCTGAACAGGACTGACCCCCTTACTGTCCGAGATGGGTTAAATGATCCCGACATCTAGCAGTTTTATTACTTTAGCCCTAACAACTTCTTTCATGTTTGGATTTAACATGTGTTGGTGTTCTATGGAGGGTTTATGCTCATCTTCCATCAAAATTTTATAGATGTAAATGGCAGGGCTAATCCCCTTAATGTCGGAAATAGTCCATCCTATTGCTCTTTTATGAGCTCTCAACACCCTTAATAAAACATCTAGTTGTAATTCAGATAATTCAGCAGAAACAACAACAGGCAACGTATCAGATTCACCTAAGAATGCATACTTCAGATGATTGGGAAGGGGTTTCGATTCCAAGGTAGGGGCCTTAACGATTGAAGGGGGAGGAGTAGGCTTACCTGCACCCAACTTCTCATAAACAATCCTTTACCGGAATGGTACGAATGGAGTTGCCTCAAGTTCTCTTGAATAGGCAACAATTTCTTCAAGTAATTCCTCTCTATCTATTCTCTCTTCCAATCCCTGCAAACATAATTCAAGGGGGTCATCTTGCATTGCTGAAACTGAAATAATATCATCTACAATGAAACACTGTTCTCCCACTACTGGTCCCTTCATGGTTTTGAACAAATTAAACTCCATTTGCTCTTCCCCCACTCTTAGGGTTAACAATCCATTCTTTACATCAATCAATGCTCCGGCTGTGGCAAGGAAAGGTCTTCCTAGAATCAATGGCATATCTCGGTCCTCTTCTATACCAAGCACAAGAAAATCCACCGGAAGATAAAACTTTCCGACCCTCACAAGGGCGTTCTCCAAGATTCCAGTGGGGTATGTGATTGATCGATCAGCTAATTGCAGTGACATTGTAGTTGGCTGTAGATCCTCCAAACCCAATTTCCTGCAAATAGATAAAGGCATTAAACTCACACTGGCACCAAGATCGCACAAAGCCTTATTGAAAGTTAAATTGCCAATAGTATAAGGGATAGAAAAGCTCCCTGGATCCTTAAGCTTCGGTGGAAGCTTAAGCTAAATAATAGCGCTGCACTCCTCAGTATGTGCTATCATGACATACTCCTCCAATTTCCTCTTGTTAGAGAGGATCTCCTTCAGTAACTTAACATAAGTCGGCATTTGTGCTAATGCTTCGGCAAAAGGAATATTGATACGTAACTCCTTAAAGATGCTCAGGAACTTCTCAAACTATTTCTCCAATTTCTGCTTCTGCAATCTAAGGGGAAAGGGAACTGGTGGCACATACTCCTTGGGTGCCACATTCACCTTTGACTTTGAAGGGGGCTCTTCCTTTTTCTCCTCTACGCTTCCCTTCTTGGTTTCAGCTACCTCTTCATCCTTCTTACCGACAGTGTTGTCTTCTTCAGCATCTGTAGGCAGCTTTAGTCCTTCGTATTCCTTACCACTTCTCCAGGTTATGGCCTTGCACTGTCCTTAAGATTGTTTTTGGTTCGATCCGGTAACATCCCTTGTCCTCTTGTATTCAATGATTGGGCTATCTGACTGATCTGAGTCACCAAATTCTTTTTCTGATTCACCACCTGCTCTACTTGAGTTTCCAATTTCTGATATTTGTCCGAAGACACGACTATAAACTTCTCATGTGCAACCTCCCATGTAGCACCCCAGACGGAAGGCACCACATCCCCCGCACTATAACCCAAACTCGGTTACAAAATGGGAAGTCCGTACCCAAATCCGAATCATAGCGAACGGGAGACCACTCACACACTAAGCTTGGTGGGGCTAAACTACGAAACCAAATAAGCAATTTACCAAAATTAAATTCACGTGTGGAAGCAAATCATAAGCACCAAGTGACGGGTTCCACTAACATAAATACCTAGTCCCGAAATTCATACATAAATCATAAATCAAAATTTCACAATTCACGGGTTCAACTATCCCTAGAAGCCTGTCCCGAATATCAGAAAATACAATCATAATAATTCATAAATTCAATGCATAACTTAATCCATTACAACAAGCGTGTAGTGGAACTCAGACTTTACCACACGACTCAGCAGACCCAAAATCCCGCCTAGCACTCCAAACCTGCAAAAGAACTGAAAATAAAGTGGGGTTCAGTCTATAGGAGACAAGTGGGTATAAAATGGTGCATATTAGTATAATATCGCAGAAATTAAACACCGGCACATGCAAGCTATAATCTCGTGTGAGGTTTTGAAACATTTCCCAAGTGGGTGAAAACAAAATAAAACAACACTCGGGATTACAACAATCAATTTCATTCATTCATTCATTCATTCAATCATGAGGTCAATAGGTGAGCCCGACGAGAGGGCGAATTCTCCAACCTCCACCTCGTGTGTGCATTTTTTCATTTATTCGTTCATTAGCGATCACACAATCATTCATTCAGTCACAATCATTCGTTCATTCATTCATTCATAATCATATCATTCATAATCATAAACATATACACCTTCTTCCTCCGGGTGGTGGACGGGATTGCAAGGCCCGGCCACCTAATACATTAACCAAAGGGGTTACATGAATTACCCCAAAGGTACTCAACCCCCATTCCTCGCTAATCTCCTAGCGAGGGCCGGTATCACCGTTATTATTTTTTGGGACCAGTACACGGGGATCACCGTCAGCCCGAGCTTCCCCGGATAGCCACGTACACATAGTCCTGGGCCCCCATAAATAATGTGTTCACTGATCTCGCCAAAACATTTGGTAAGGGATTCATGAAAGGAAAAAGGGCTTTACGTTGAAACTCATAGACTATTTGGAAAAGACTCGCTATAAATATAATTACATACTTGGCTTAAAACTTCCACGTAAGCGATATATATTGGGTCATCTTAGCTAATAGAAGAGAAACTCACCTGTAACACCGATTACCGAACAATACCAAAAGAAAAAGAAGACTTGAGGTAGCCTATGAACCCGACACGTCTACTCCATGGAGAAAACTGTACAAGAACCAACATGGTGCACTCGTGAGACTCACGACTGCATATGAACCAATTATGACGCACGGCAATGAAATCCTCTTGGTATGAAGTGAATAATATAAGTAATCATGTTACAATGGCACATAAACGATCAATCATTCAAGTTCAATCAATACATGGAGGTTTGAAGTTCATTCGTTCCATATCATTCATGAATCATAGCAAATCGAGCCATAACCTTAAAATAATAATCATAATACACATATCAACATCTTTACAATATATAAAATGAATATAAAGGCAATAAGATTCACTTCGAACGTCGAAAGAATGCAAGAAAGCACTTAACGTTTCACATAGAAGCACTTAAGCCACGTTATAGCATATTAGCTTGTTACCCGGTAAAATTATATCGAAACACTCCACAACTTTAACACACAACAATTATAACACATAATACAACATGTCACAACATATCATGGGCATTCATGAGTTTAGAGTACATAAGAGAGTCAAAGGATACAAGAAAGCTTCAAATGTGTCATTTAAACGTTCATTCATACAAGTCATGTTTACACTTATCAAATGAAACCATAAAATTAAAATAAGTTAGCAAACATATCATATTATATCAATTAATCATGTATACATACATTTGAATCACATACGGAGTCCGAGGGAGTGGAAGGAAAGCAAGAGAACGGATTTAGGCGAGTTTTGACAAGAGCTGACAGGTTTTGGAATTGTGTTTGCTGTAGAAAAACTGGATGAAAAATCTCAAGTTCTAGAAGTTGGAATTGGGTTTTATTTGTTGGATATGAAACTAGACAAACATACCTTTAAAATGGTATGGGGCTCGAATCTTGGTTCAAAGCGAGGTGAAAATGGCGTAGACCCGAAGTTGGATGAATGCAATTTCCCGGTGAAGTGGCGACACCAAATTAAAATGATTATAACTCACAAATGAGAAATGATATTGAGGTGATTTCAATTGGAGGATGTTCTAGTATTTCTATAGTTTGAATTTCATGTCAATTGGAGTTCATTTGAATGGTTAACGGAGAATGAAACCGGAACGGAAAAGAATAAATGCACAAAACTGTAGGTCAGTCTAAAGGGAGGGTAACGCGGGTTAACACTTTCAAGGCAAAAATGGGTAACGGACGTTAATGGCAACAGGCGATTTAAAGCTTGGAAATGGGTGGTGGTAACAGGCGTTAACAAATTTAAGTGAAAAAGGGGTAACAGGCGTTACTCCCCCTCGGACTGCAACTCCAAGTTTCGCCTCCAATGGCGGAAAACACACCCAACACACACAAGCACACCACATAACAACTCCAAATCACCCAAAATTCATACCACAAGTCACGTACGACACGTAGATCATATATTTGTAAGTTAGAGCTCGTGAAACGGGCTTGAACATAACAAATCCCGACCCCCTACACTATGTTAGGAATAGTGCCCTAGAAAGCCGATTGTATATCCGCTTTGTGCTTTTCCTTATTGTAATCACAGACAATCTTTGAATGAAATAACGAATTGAGGCAACACTTCTTTATATGCTCTTGTTTGGTATGCGTTTACTTTAGCTGTGCATGTATGAGAACTCCCCTAATCCTGGTGACTTTAGGACTCTACCATTTAGGTGAAATGGTTCATGAAACGAGCCCTATATCACATAAGTCATGATTAGTAAAATACTCCAAGCCGATGAGTCCTACAGACAGTGGGAGTGTCAACCTGACTCCTCTAAGGCTTGCTTGTGGGATCACGCCCTTAAGAAGGACCACCTTGTTTCATGGAGGTGCAAAGTGTATAGTTGATACGTGCGTGATACATGAGGGTGCTTACTTTAATAAGTAAGTTCACTGAGGTGCCCCGTGTGAGAACATTCCTAAATGGGAAAGGAAGTTTCTATTTCAGGAAATGGAAACTTCCAGATTAGGAAATATCTCACGAGTCATTGATGTGATTAATTGATCCTAAGACTTGAGGTTCCTTGTCACTTTATGAGTTAACTCTGTAGTCTTAGGTATAAGCTTTAAAGGGTGTCGCCTTAGACAACTGATTCAAGGCTTATGCTGGGGCTGCACAAGTGATTCATGAAAGTGAATGAGAATCAAGATAGGACCTACACTTGCATTTGCAAGGTGATCTCTTATTGTGTAAGTCATTCATATGCCATATGGAGTCCTTGGCCAAGGCAGTAGATCAAGACATCAAGAAAAGGGTTTCTTGGATTGAGATCAAATGGATATGAAATGCACTTAGCTTTAAGACCGGATTATTAGGGTTCTAATTATTCCCTTACCCTAGATCTTGGTTGAGAGATAGTAAGTAGGAGGATTGTATCTCACATGAATCAATGACTTAAAGGTTCTGTCGAATCCGAACATTCCAATTCAGCTAGGGGTTAAACACCTGTTGCTAGACTATGGTCGTTTAATCTGTGGACAGATTAATTAATTAGTGAATTAATTAATTAGGGTCATTGCTAATTGAATTGAGAACCTAGAGGGTCACACACAACAACTTGGTTACATGAGTTGAGGCTTGAAAATGATTAAACGAGTTAATCGAGCCTAGAGGGTTCCACACGTGTGAAGCCACACGTGTAAGTCACGTGAGTGACACGTGTCCTTGTGACACGTGTCACACACGTGAATTTATATATATATATATATTAAATGATTAATTTAGTTAATGATTTAATAGACTTTGGTTTAATTTTGAATTAAAAAGAAAGTCTAATTTTGGAGAAAATAATCTAGTTAATTAATTATGAATTAATTAATTAGATAAAAATAAGTTATTTATTTTATAATAAATAAAGTATAAAGTTATCCAAAAATAGTTTGGATAATTTTAGCTCTCTGAAAAGTTGACTTGAATTAGAATTCAAAGTCAAAGTTGGAAA
Organism: Lantana camara; assembly: GCA_037501455.1. Lineage (NCBI taxonomy): Eukaryota > Viridiplantae > Streptophyta > Magnoliopsida > Lamiales > Verbenaceae > Lantana > Lantana camara. The sequence goes on from CM074865.1 coordinate 42,201,011, forward strand.
ATACTTGATGATCAAGTAATAGGAGACAGAGGAACCAAATCCTTTCCCAACAAGGATTTGGATCGGCACCCTCTCTCTATATGTTGAACACCTTCCTTTCTCCAAGATTAAATTAAACCCTAGGTTAAGCCTAAACACTAACTAGAGAACTAGCATCCTTACTAGTTAGATTGTGATAAAGTTGGTGGACTTTCTCTAGAGACTTCAAGTTAGAAGTTTGAAGATTCGAGCTTTACCAAAGGAGAGGGGATCAAGCCGCGAGAAGAGCGTTCTTGGGTGGCTTGAAACGCTTCAAGAAAGAACAAAAGAAAAGTAAGTTTTCTATCTTTACGAATTTGGTTACACGATTGCGAGTCCAAGGTCCTTTTGTTGGGAAAATTTTTTAAATTCCGCTGCTTTCTGATTCGTGTTTTCCAACAAGTGGTATCAGAGCCACCTTGTTAATCGTGTTTCTGATTCGTCTCAATTATTCTGAATTTGGTAGAAATTCTTAGGCTTAGATGCGAATTAGGTATTCATGAGTTCTTTTAGAAAGCCTGAAATACGAAACAGTAATTTTTCTTGAATTTCTGAAACTGTTTTCTTAAATTGTGTTTTTGGAAAACCGTTTTGATAGAAATTAATTTAAATCGTGATTTTTGAATTTGGATTGTTTTGGTTTTTGAACTAAAAATACGAAACACGAAATCGCGTTACGAAAACGCGAGCCTGGACGTGCTAAGGCGTAGCACGCCAGGCCCGCGCGCCCACCCGCCCAGCAGTCCCGCAACCGCGCGGGACTGCCCGCCGCTGCTGCCCGCCAGCGCCTAGGTGCGCCTAGGCGCGCCCGCCAGCACCTCCCGCAACCGCGCGGGAGCCGTTCCGCCGCCCGCCTGCCTGCCGCCTAGGCGAGGTGCACGCTGCGCGCGCGTGCCGGCAGCCCTGCTGCTGGCGTACGCGATGCGTGCTCCTGCCTGGGCTGGGCGCGCGGGCGAACCCGGGGCCTTCGTTTCGCGATCTTGATTTTCGTGTTTAGTCCAATCCAATCCCGATTTAATTTTTCTGAAAAATTTTATAAAAAATTGAATTATTTTTGAAATAATTGTTTAAATTGGGATTTTGAAAATTTGAGCGATTTGAATCTTGAAAAATTACAAACTATATTTTATGAAAATATTGAAAGAATAAAATTATTAATTTTCAGAAATTAATTAGAATTTTATTGGTTTATTGTTTTTCGGGTTTTATAGAAAAGGCTCTTGAACAAGAATTGCATCTAAGTCGTGTTTTAAGTCATTAGGACTTGAAACGAGAATTTTAATTTATTGGCTAAATTTGAATTCTCGCAAAAGCATGTTAGGTGATCATGGGTTTAGATCTATGTATGGTTTTAATTTATGCACATGGATGGTTTAAATTGGGGTTGGAGCCCTATAGTTGCGTTTTTCAATTGAGGTTGGAGCCTCACTTATGTGCGTACTGTTATGTGATTTATTATGTGGCTTTCCATATTACTGTTTTGAGGCCGGGGTATGCCCCGTGTAATTGTCTAAGGCCAATATGAAGATTGAGCCTTATTACTTTATGTCTTTTTTCTTTTTATTGTAATTTGAGAGTAGAGATAGGTGGTGAGGTTTTATTTTCATTTTGGAGACAATGCACCCATGGAGTAAGATGGACCACATTCAAGTAACAAGGAGGCTATAAGTGAAGACCCCTCAAAATGTTAGGGAGGGGAATCTCAATTGTTAAATGTAATAGAGATAGGGCTCGTATTTTGTTACCGCTTTCCCTTATGTGATTTAAACTGTTTATGTGGCATGTATGTTAGAACTTGTGATTGTGGAGTGGCTCCCGCATATCACGCATAAGATAGGTAGAACCCATGATCATTACATGTTAGTATCATGCTAGGACATGTTATCTGTTTATGTGCTTGTTTGATATGCATTTAAGTGTACTTGCATTAATCAAGACTAATAAAATTGGATAACATATATGTTGGTGAGGTCGAACCGGACAACTCTCCGGTTGATTCGAAAATTCCCATTAAATATTAAGCTAATTTCGAACAAATAGGTGTTTAATTCGAGATGCAAATTTTGAATTAAATTCCTAGCATTCCATCAATAGGTCTTAAGTTTAGTAAGTAAAGCTAGTTATTGTCCGCGAGTCGTGGGATAGCTAGTGGAGCTTATTAGTTATTAGTTACCTAATTAATCATTTTAAATGATCAATATTTCGTGGTCAATTTTAGCAAGGGCGATGTCCGCGAGTCGTGGGTCGTTCGAACTAAGTTTTGGTCATGATCTTATGATTGATGGGTCTAGCTTAACGCCTAAGTAAATATGGATGTCGCACGAGTCGTGGGTCCATATTGAAAGATAGGTGATGCAAAAACAATTACTAAGAGTTCTAAAGGTGTTAGAATTGGTAAGTTGTACCTACCTAGGGTTCTTACTTAGAATGTCCGCGAGTCGTGGGTTCGAGATAAAATGCCTAGGATCTTAGTACCCATTGGGAAACGTGTTCCTCTTAGATCTTTGGGAATTCTAGATCTTTAAAAAACAGTGGGAGCTACATTAGATTAAAGACCTTATCTTTTGTATATCGTTATAATTCAGCATGCTCACTAGTTCTCTGTTTTACCATTTAGGTCGTAGATTCTGTGATTCTCTACGTGCTTTGAAATGGCAACCAAAAACCCTCTTGTATCGATCCTCGAGTCAAACAAGTTGACTGGTCCCAACTATTCTGATTGGCTGAGGAATCTAAAAATCATTTTAGATTCTGAGAAGAGAACTTATGTTCTCTTCGAAGGGGAGCCCAGTCCCGAAGGGGAGGCTCCCACTCGGGCCGAGCGGGATGCGATTCAGAAGTGGAAGGATGATAATCTCCAAGCCCGTTGCCTTATGTTGGCTAACATGTCTCCGGACTTACAAAGACAACATGAGGCCATGGAATTTGCTTGGGAGATTTACGACCACTTAGAGCAACTTTACCGCCCTCATGAACGTGTTACAAGGTATAACACTTCAAAGGAATTGTTCCACTTGAGAATGAGGGAAGGTTCAAGTGTGCATGAATATGGACTCAAGTTTCTTGCCCTTACTGAGAAACTTGCTTCCATGGACATGCCACTGAAAGATGAGCTTTCAGTGGATTTGTTGCTAGCTTCGCTCCCACCATCATTCAACCCATTTGTCCTTAACTTCAACATGAATCATGCTGGTGCTACTGTAGCTGAGCTGATTAGTCAGCTTGTGACTGCTGAAAGCACGATCAAGAAGGACAATAAGTTTTTGATGGTGAATGCTCCATCTTCCTCTTCTGGGCCTTCTAAAGGTAAGGGCAAGAAAGCCCAAAAGAAGAAGAAGAAACCCCTTAGGCCCACTGGTGGCATTTCGAAGGGGAAGGCCCTAAAGAAGAAGCGTGATCAGAAAGAGGATGTTTGCTTCCATTGTGGCAAAGCGGGACATTGGAGGAGAAACTGCCCAGAGTACAAGGCTACTCTAAAGAAAGGTATCTTTCTCGTTGAAGTAAATCTTTCTATTAATTCTAGTTCTTGGGTACTTGATACCGGTTGTGGGACTCATATCTGTAATGATGTACAGATGCTAAATGAAGTCCAACAACTCAAAGAAGGAGAATGTGTCTTGAAGATCGGCGATGGCTCAAACGTTGAAGCTCGAGCTTTAGGCACAATTAGATTAGATTTAGGTAGTTTTGAGTTAGTATTAAATAAAGTCCTTTATGTACCGAGCATTATTCGTAATATAATTTCAGTTCCAATATTAGATTGTGAAGGTTATGAAACTTATATTAAGAATGGTAAATATTTTATCAAACGGAACAACTCTTCCGTTCATATCGGTACTCTAAGTAATGGACTTTACCTAACTCAAAATATCAATATTATGAATATACAACGAGAAACAAAGCATAAGAGAGATGACAAAGTTTCAGCTCCCTTATGGAACGCTAGATTAGGACATATTTCCAAGAACAGAATTAGCAAGATAAACACTTTAGGATCATTCTCTGAAAATGATCTCAAAGAGTTAACTTCTTGTGAATCCTGTCTCAAAGGAAAAAAGTCCAAAGTCCCTTTTAAAGGAACTGTGGAACGTGCCACTGAGGTTTTGGATTTGATCCATACTGATGTTTGTGGACCGCTTAGTGTAAGCACTAGAAACAATCATCAGTATTTCATAACCTTTACTGATGACTTTAGTCGGTATGGTTATGTATACTTAATAAAGTATAAATCTGAAGCTTTTGAGAAATTCTTGGAATTTCAAAAGGAGGTTGAGAACCAAACTGGTCACAAGATCAAAGCACTTCGATCTGATCGAGGAGGCGAGTATCTTAGTGAAGAATTCCTTAATCATCTCAAAGATAATGGGATTATCTCTCAGTGGACTCCTCCGGGAACTCCTCAGCTTAATGGAGTTTCTGAGAGAAGGAATAGAACCCTACTTGATATGGTTCGTTCCATGATGAGTTTCACTGACTTACCACCTTCTTTCTGGGGTTATGCCCTAGAAAGTGCAGCAAAGATTCTGAATCTAGTTCCCTCTAAGTCAGTCCCCAAAACGCCCTATGAAATGTGGCATGGTAAAATCCCTAGTTATTCTTACTTAAGAATTTGGGGTTGTCCTGCTTACGTGAAGAGGACAGTGGGAGATAAGTTAGAATCTCGTTCTAACTTATGCTACTTTGTAGGTTATCCTAAGGAATCCATAGGATACTATTTCTATGATCAATCTGAACAAAAGGTGTTTGTTTCCAGAAATGCTACTTTTCTGGAGGAACCGTTCCTTAAAGAAAAAAAAGGCAAGATCATAGAATTAAAAGAAATACAAGGTGACCCCACACCACCCACTGAAGAAACGTCCCACTCTGATCAACTACAACCGATCACGAATTTCGATACACACGAAAACCCTCCTCTAAGGCGTTCTGAACGCACTCCTAGACAGCCGGAGAGATGGTATGGATTCTTCCATGAAATCTCTCAAAAGGATAATGATCCTTCAACATATGAGGAGGCACTTTCAGATTCTGACTCTGAACAGTGGATAGAAGCCATGAAATCCGAAATGGACTCCATGAACTCCAACCAAGTTTGGACCTTGGTAGATTTGCCTGATGGGGTCAAACCCATAGGTTGCAAATGGATCTTTAAGAGAAAGCTTGGAGTTGATGGAAGCATTGCAGCCTATAAAGCAAGACTGGTTGCAAAAGGATTCACTCAAAGACCCGGCGTGGATTTTGATGAAACCTTTTCACCAGTTGCAATGCAAAAGTCTATTCGGATCATGCTTGCCATTTCTGCATATTATGACTATGAGATATGGCAAATGGATGTGAAAACTGCCTTTCTCAATGGTGACATTGATAAAGACATTTATATGGAGCAACCCATAGGTTTCACATTCAGTGGGAGTGAGCAAAAGGTTTGCAAACTCCAAAGATCAATCTATGGATTGAAACAGGCTTCTAGGAATTGGAACATTCGATTTGATGAATCGGTCAAAGCGTTTGGCTTCATCCAAATTTCGAATGAATCATGTGTGTATAGAAAGGAATTGGAGACCTCAGTGCAATTCTTAGTACTTTATGTTGATGACATCCTTCTTGTTGGGAATTCGAAGGATGACATGAAAGTGACTAAGTTATGGTTATCGAACCAATTCGAGATGAAAGATCTTGGTGATGCGTCCTATATCCTTGGAATTAAAATCTATAGAGATAGATCTAGAAGGTTAATAGGACTATCACAGTCGATGTACATTGACAAAGTATTGAAGAGATTCAATATGGAGTCAGCAAAGGTTAAGAACCTTCCTATGAGTGTAGGAACATGTCTTTCAAGGAAGATGTGTCCTAAGACTAACCTTGAGAAGGAGAGAATGACTCATACACCTTATGCGTCAGCAATAGGTAGCATAATGTATGCAATGTTATGTACTCGACCGGATGTGGCTTATGCACTTAGTGTGACAAGTCGTTTCCAAAATGACCCTGGAGATGGTCACTAGGCTGCCGTGAAGAATATTCTTAAGTACTTGAAAAGTACTAAAGATTTATTCTTAGTTTACGGAGGTCAGAAAGATCTTACTGTCGAAGGATACTGCGATGCAAGCTTTGCATCTGACTTAGATGATTTTAAGTCAATGTCAGGATACATTTTCTGCCTAAACGGCGGTGCAGTGAGTTGGAAGAGTTCCAAGCAAACAACCACTGCAGATTCGACCACTGAGGCCGAATACTTAGCTGCAAATGATGCAGCTAAGGAAGGTGTTTGGATTAGAAACTTCATTCAAGAGTTGAATGTTGTTCCTAACATGAAAGACCCCATTACTGTGTTTTGTGACAACACTGGGGCGGTTGCTCAAGCAAGAGAACCAAGCTCTCACCAACGGACCAAGCACATTATGAGGAAGTATCACCTAATCCGTGATATTATCAAAAGAGGAGATGTGCTAATTGAGAAGGTCGCATCAGCAGAGAACGTGGCAGATCCACTTACTAAACCCCTTAGTCGAGAAGCTTTCCAAGGTCATCTTCAGAAGATGGGACTTAGAATAGCTTTAGAATGGCTTTGACGGGCAAGTGGGAGATTGTTAGGAATAGTGCCCTAGAAAGCCGATTGTATATCCGCTTTGTGCTTTTCCTTATTGTAATCACAGACAATCTTTGAATGAAATAACGAATTGAGGCAACACTTCTTTATATGCTCTTGTTTGGTATGCGTTTACTTTAGCTGTGCATGTATGAGAACTCCCCTAATCCTGATGACTTTAGGACTCTACCATTTAGGTGAAATGGTTCATGAAACGAGCCCTATATCACATAAGTCATGATTAGTAAAATACTCCAAGCCGATGAGTCCTACAGACAGTGGGAGTGTCAACCTGACTCCTCTAAGGCTTGCTTGTGGGATCACGCCCTTAAGAAGGACCACCTTGTTTCATGGAGGTGCAAAGTGTATAGTTGATACGTGCGTGATACATGAGGGTGCTTACTTTAATAAGTAAGTTCACTGAGGTGCCCCGTGTGAGAACATTCCTAAATGGGAAAGGAAGTTTCTATTTCAGGAAATGGAAACTTCCAGATTAGGAAATATCTCACGAGTCATTGATGTGATTAATTGATCCTAAGACTTGAGGTTCCTTGTCACTTTATGAGTTAACTCTGTAGTCTTAGGTATAAGCTTTAAAGGGTGTCGCCTTAGACAACTGATTCAAGGCTTATGCTGGGGCTGCACAAGTGATTCATGAAAGTGAATGAGAATCAAGATAGGACCTACACTTGCATTTGCAAGGTGATCTCTTATTGTGTAAGTCATTCATATGCCATATGGAGTCCTTGGCCAAGGCAGTAGATCAAGACATCAAGAAAAGGGTTTCTTGGATTGAGATCAAATGGATATGAAATGCACTTAGCTTTAAGACCGGATTATTAGGGTTCTAATTATTCCCTTACCCTAGATCTTGGTTGAGAGATAGTAAGTAGGAGGATTGTATCTCACATGAATCAATGACTTAAAGGTTCTGTCGAATCCGAACATTCCAATTCAGCTAGGGGTTAAACACCTGTTGCTAGACTATGGTCGTTTAATCTGTGGACTGATTAATTAATTAGTGAATTAATTAATTAGGGTCACTGCTAATTGAATTGAGAACCTAGAGGGTCACACACAACAACTTGGTTACATGAGTTGAGACTTGAACATGATTAAACGAGTTAATCGAGCCTAGAGGGTTCCACACGTGTGAAGCCACACGTGTGGGTCACGTGAGTGACACGTGTCCTTGTGACACGTGTCACACACGTGAATTTATATATATATATATTAAATGATTAATTTAGTTAATGATTTAATAGACTTTGGTTTAATTTTGAATTAAAAAGAAAGTCTAATTTTGGAGAAAATAATCTAGTTAATTAATTAATTAGATAAAAATAAGTTATTTATTTTATAATAAATAAAGTATAAAATTATCCAAAAATAGTTTGGATAATTTTAGCTCTCTCAAAAGTTGACTTGAATTAGAATTCAAAGTCAAAGTTGGAAAATACTTGATGATCAAGTAATAGGAGACAGAGGAACCAAATCCTTTCCCAACAAGGATTTGGATCGGCACCCTCTCTCTATAAATAGGAGAGCTCGAGCTCCTTATGGAGCTAATTGGCAATTCTTTTGGTTCATGTGTTGAACACCTTCCTTTCTCCAAGATTTAATTAAACCCTACGTTAAGCCTAAACACTAACTAGAGAACTAACATCCTTACTAGTTAGATTGTGATTAAGTTGGTGGACTTTCTCTAGAGACTTCAAGTTAGAAGTTGAAGATTCGAGCTTTACCAAAGGAGAGGGGATCAAGCCGCGAGAAGAGCGTTCTTGGGTGGCTTGAAACGCTTCAAGAAAGAACAAAAGAAAAGTAAGTTTTCTATCTTTACGAATTTGGTTACACGATTGCGAGTCCAAGGTCCTTTTGTTGGGAAAATTTTTTAAATTCCGCTGCTTTCTGATTCGTGTTTTCCAACACACTATTCATCATCTCCCCAAAAGAAGCACTTAGGCAAGGATTCAAGTTACAATATATACGTAGAATTGAAGCATGTAATGAGAGGAATACAATGGTTACCTTAGGTCGTTGATCGGACGGTTGGATCTGGAAAATCCCGAGCTCAAGGGTTCATGGCCAAAAAGGGGAAAAATCCTTCTCTTTTCTCTTCCTCCTTGCTCGTACGTGAATATGAAAGAGGGAGGAAGACTTGGCTCCTTTTTGGGGCTGAGTTAGATGGGTTGGATTATACGGGTAGGGTCAAACGGTATCCGGTCCATCCGGATCGGATTTTAAAACGGTAGGGTGATCAAATGACTTCTAAAGTTTAAAAGGTTAATTCATTGAATCCGAATTACCAAAACAAACTCAATGTTAAGGTTGGAATTCGAATTCGAATTCGAATCCCAAGCTTAAGGTAGCCACAAACGGCCCCAAAACACCCTAATTGTAATTAGGTCCTTAACGAGCAATTATTGGATAATTGAATCCAAGAACAATTTAAATAATTCTAATGCGCACGAAATTAAAATAAATTCACATTGACAAATAGACATGCAACATCATATAAATCACGAAATTGCTGAATTAAACTCTCACGTGGCCTCGTACCTGGCTTACCAGAAAATTGGGGCCTTACAACCTCTCCCCCTTTAGAAGGACCAGTCCTCAGGTCCACTGCCTCGAGTACTGGACTCTAAGCAAAACCTCTCTACGTTCATCCCACGCGGGGTTCGCGACATCCCAACAGGAATTAGTTCAGAGAGGGGTCATCAAGCAGAAAAGGGGCTTTAAACAAACTCTGCAAGTTGCTCAGGAACTTGATCCGACCATGAGTAGTCCGAACGTCTCGCACGATAGGAGGGTCTTAAGAGATTCAGCTCCCACCGTTTGAATCCATCCAAACCATCCCACAACTCGGTATCACGAGTGGATTATTTAATGAACTTCCACCACTCGTTCTCCAATCCCAAATGGGTCTTCTATCACCACCTCAACTTCACGACTTGAAGTTGGTTTCTTGAACCGTCATTAGCTTCTAACCAGGGTCTCCAAAGACCGATTATCGGAACCGTTGCAAGGCACGACCCTCATCTCACCGAGTAGCTAAAGGACTCGTTCACTCTTAATGCGATAAACAATCAATAAACAACACACACATAACAATGAAATAGAAGAATGCTTGATGCACATGATATGGATGCTTTAATTTACCGTTCAACACCATTGAATTCTTTCACGCAATGATCCGATTTAGCATTTGATTTATTATTGAAGTTTCTTCCGCTCATAGTGCCAAGCTTTGAGATTGCACGACTCGTCGATATTATAATAACCACCTTGTTCCATCCTTGATCCATTTCTCTTCTTTACCGAACTCTACGATCCGAAGTCCTATGATTAGTTCTCTTATCCTTATTAAATACCATTGTCCGAAATTCCACTCTCGAGATCACACTTGATCTTAATCCGTTCAACTCATTCTTCATCACAATCATATTCGCCCTTCCTCGGATACCCTAGCCTGCGTTTAAAAAAAATTCGAACACAAAACTAAACCCTAATAGCATTCTCGGCTCATCGTGGAAAAAGGATTGACGAGCCAATAATCCATCTCGTTCATGTTATGATCGTTCCGAATTATTCTACTTCCAAAGCCCACAGTTGAATTGGCGCTCACTTTGCCCATCACGGAATATGATGACTTGATCGGCTTTACCTTATCCATTACCTTCCCTTGCCAATTCTTGAAATTCTTCCACAGTCCCATCGTCTCCAAGATATGAAGTAAGTTACACTGTATACGATCTTTTCATCCTTGGAGGATTTAGCTTGTAATTCCCAAAAACAAAAAAAAATCACCGAAGTTGATTCTTCAACCAAAGTTACCATCGATCACTCTTTTACCCCGTCTTGTCGTTTGAAATCCCAAGCATTCCTCAAATATCCATTGTCAACCCTGAAGCACTTACCCTTCTAGAAATTATTCCCGAAATTTCCTCATGCCGGTCTTGAAGTTTCCACTTTGATCTTAAAATTCGTCAAGTGCCACAATCTTGTAGTTCATCTCGTGCCATTCCTTATAGAATCTCGTTGTTTGGGGCTCTTGAATTTTCATTGTTCCTATTTGAAGTAATATATCCGAGCACAACCGTGAATTCGATTTAGCTCCCGGTCGGCTCTCCCCCTTAAAAGTTTCTATCCCATTCCCTTGAAGTTATTCTATTACGTATGGGATACGAGATTCCCAACTACTTCGTCTTAGCTTTCTTGGTGTAAGGATCCTAGTCAAGCTATGTGTCCGGAGATATTATTCACATTACGTTGAAATGATTTGGTAGGAATAACCACCTCCTTCATGTATCCCAAAATCGGGTTCTACTTTCCCGAGCCTCCGTATTTATTCCTTCTCAACCCATTTTCTATAGCCCTCAACTTCTCTTAATTCCTTAATTCGAATGTGGCCCGATCGAACTAGCATATGGTGGATGAGTTAGGGAGAATTCCTATCAAATAAACACTGAACGATGCATGTCGGGTCAAGATGCCAATGCACGTACCATTTAATATGCAACACGTTAGAGCAACCACATCAAGTAGAGATGCACGTACATATGTAAATAAGGGAAAATAAATAATTTGAAATGTTGTATGATGCACGTGCCATGAATGTATTGAACCTGTCACTCTGGTGGTATGCCTTTAGCTTAGCAACTTGTCCTTGTTCCTCTAATCACGAGCTTGCTTTCTCTTGTTGATCATTCCTTGTTTTTCCCACGGTCTTCAAGATGTTTACGAATCTTCGTGCATCAACGTGTATATCTCTACGGTCCGAGGTTTTAATTTCTTGAATCCAAAGTCTTCCACATCCATGGATTTAATGTCTTGACTTCTCCCCAATAACCGGTCTTCCAATCGTTACCCCGAATCCTACTTATAGCCATCACCTTGATCAAGGTTTCTGTAACAACCCAAAACAGGGTCTGGATGAAAACAGTAAGTTAAGGGCATTGGTAAAGCGTTTATAGACCGTGATCCAACTTTTTGAATCATCATGCATTGCATTCTTACATGAACTTTGTGCTCGTGTATGATCTGACATGCTTTAAGGGGGAATTCTTGACCTTTGATACAGTTTACTATTCATAACCCGAGCCTACCTTGTTCATATTGCTACTCGAACCCTAGAGGTTCATCACACATGTTTCTCTATCATTTGAACTTGTTTCCCGAGCTCAGAGATTCTTTCTTGAACCATAAGGGTATTTCTGGAACTTACCGACCAAAGTTACTATTCATCAAAAAATGAGCTTTTGATTCTGATACCTTTCCTACCCAAGTTTACAGTCGAATCGATCCTTGAGTCGAGATGAGTCTTTTGAAATCATTCTTGGCTTGGAAATCCATTCTGGAACTTTGTTTTATTGAAAATGTTCTCGAAAACCCCAGTTCACTATTCCTTTTACGAACGGTTTTCATTCGGAAAATGTTTTCTCTTCGGATTTGCACTACTTGAGCTATTTCAAGATTTTTGAGATGTTTTTAAAACTCTTGATTCAAGTCCTAGCTTGAAATTTTGAAGCGTACGCTTGTACATGAGAATTCACTATTCATCCTACGTTTTCAACTTTTTAACGGCAAAACGTTTTATAGTCGATTTTGGACTCAAAACGCTTCTCGATTTATTTCTTGAATTTGGAAACAATCCGGACTTGAAAATCATTCTAGAAAGTCGTTTTTCACTCGTGTGGAGTTTCGAGCTCAAAACTTTTATTCACTAAAACTAATGTATCTTTCAAACGGTAAATCCGATTTCGACGAATGAATATGCGTTTCGAAGCTAATTTTCTTGTCGTCAGAATGGTTATACTTCCAGCCACTTATCCTCGAGTCTTGGGCAACGAAATTACAGAAATACCCCCAGCAGTCCCATTTTTACCTTCATAATCCCTAAAGCTTCTAGAAAATGCAAGTGGATGAACTCTTGTTTTGCTCTCCTACCCTTAAGCCATCTTTATTTGCAAGGTGAGGGGCTTCTTCACAACTGTAAATACCCCTCTCATGCCATTAGAATCCTTGCTCAAAGTTGTGTTGACAACACCCTTTCTTCTCTCCCTCTCCCCCTCTTTGCCGTCGGCCACCCCCCCATTAGAGCTAGGTTTGTTTTATTTTTTATGCTTTAGTTTATGTTATGTTTAGTTTAGTTTATGTTTTTATGTTATGGTATGTTTATATTATGTTTAGGTTGGGTCTTAGGGTCTTCCCTAAGCCATATAGGATTTTAATTTATGCATTTATTATATAGTTTTCATGATATGTTTGAATAAGTTGTTTATATGATTTAATTGTTTAGTATATGCTTGAATATGTTATGAATTGCTCTAGTATATGCTATGATCATGTGATATGGTTGTTATATTATGAGAATTGATGCATGATTATGGAATTTGAATTATGTTCATGCAAGTTAGCTAATGGAATAGTGATTTACAATTAATTATGTCACAACTTGTTACATGTTGGTATTGAATTAAATTGTTACATGTTACATACCTAAAGGTTCATGATATATGATATGATATGATATAATATATGTTGTGACATGTTGTCACATTGTTATATGATTCTTGAATTATGAATTTAGCTTATCATATGATATGGATTAATGGATTAAAGCCTTGATCATTTGTTATACACTTTAATAGTGTCACATGTTATAACCTAAGATAGATTAGTGTTTCATAACTTGATGTTATGCCTTAATTGGATCTCTTAACCATAGGTTATACCTTTAACCTAGATCACTCTTGATTATTATAACATGAACTTGAAACTATAGGTTATAATCAAGATCATAATTTAATTAGGGGGTGTGTGTGTGTGTGTGTGTGTGCGTGTCGTATGTGTGTGTGTGTACGTGCATGGTGTGTGTGTGTGTGTACCGTGTGTGTGGGTGTGAGTGTATAGTAAGGGTTTGACCCGACCCTTTGACCCGACATGTGAATAGTAACCTGTGAATAGTAATCATGAATAGTAATCTGGAATAGTACTTTTGAATAGTGCTTTTGAATAGTAAATATGAAATAAAACTTGTGCTTTCTCTATAGACATTTGCACCTAGGGTTTCCTTATCCAGGGTCTAAAATGTGTTTTCAAAATGTGTTTTCTTTCGTGGACTTCTTTCATAACATAAGGTTTGCGATAGGATTCATAATTTGACTAAAGCTTACTCGGTTATAGTAAGATCATAGTCTCACGTTAAGAGTAACTCACTTTGACGTATTCCTTTGTGTGTTACCTCTCTTGGATACCTTAAATGGTATTACTCTCTTGTGTTACATGTTCTTTACATGTTCCTTGTTTATTGTTTCATGCATTCCATATGCATCTTGGTTAGTAGTGGGTCTTAGTTCTTAAGCTCACTCTAGTACACCACCTACAGGAGTTAAAGTTGAGCACTGGGATCCCCAGGCCACCGCATAATCTGTCTACCTACCTTTGTTACTATCAGGTGAGGTGAAGTTATAAATGTTTTCCAATTGGAACCACGATTATACTATCGTATCATATGTTTTGAAATTCAAAGCTAAACCTCGTTTTGAACTATTCCTTTTATCGGGACATTCTCTTGAAAGGATCATTCATACTTTAATAGTATATCTTGATCTACAACACATGTTTTCCAAAGTTCTGCATTCTTGTTCAAAGACAGTTACATGTTCTGCATATGTTTCAAAGTACAGTTTTACAGACAGAATCACATGTTTTCAGACAGAATCATATGTTTTACAGACAGCATTATATGTTACAGTTACAGTTTCACATGTTATAGTTAGCATACTGTAGTGATACTCTGGTCACTGCTAATCTTAAATGCAAGCATACAGTTTACAGTTTGGGCTCGGCAGTTAAGTGTGGAGGTGATGCTCGGGAGGTGAGCGCCAACGACATCACCAATATCGGCCGCCACATTTAGACAATTGACACCGACTTTTAACAGGAGGTTTGTTAAGTCAGGACAATCTGTCTGGGAACGGACAGCAAATCTGTTCCCATTACATGTTTACAGGTCACCTAGAGCTAGCTACCCGAAGTGACAACCAGTGGAGGATGGTGCATGTTTGTATGTGTTGGTAAGAGTTGTTGTTGACCTTGGTCCAATAGTCTACTGTGTGCGGAGTTGTTGTTGATCTTGGTCCAATGCTCTACTTTATGTGGGGTCATTGTTAATCTTGGTCCGATACTCTACTATACGTGGAATTATTGTTGACCCTGGTCCGATGCTCTACCAAATCATGTTTTCTGGAGTAAGGATGGAGGAGCCTAGCTTGCGGGCAAAATTCTGTTTCATAAAGGATGGTTCATATCTGGAAAAGTTCACTTTACCCTTATCCCGTTTTATGAAAGAACTATGAACCATCAACAGCATATGTGTGTGCGTGTGATAGCATTCATGAAAATGTTTTATAACGTGCATTCTTTTACAGCATCACATTCAAAGAGTTTTATCAACCGAACTTGTTTCAAGTTCTTCTTTAAAGCATTGCATTTAACAGTTCTAAACTTTACTTCAAGTTCTTTATCACTCAGTACTTTCTTTAAAGTATTCCCTCACTTAGTCGTTTTGACTAATACCTCTCCCGTTTTCTTGCCTCGTGATTTCAGGTCTTGCAGCCGCAGTCTAGAGGTATCTTAAAGCTCTAGATTATCATTTTTGTTTCAGTCAGGACTTAGTATTACTTCCTTTTTGTGTCCTGCATATGTTTTATGGCTGCATCACTTTATGTTTCTGTATGTGTTTCTGAATACTCGAGTATCTTTGTTATACTCTTTCTACTACTTTGTTACCGATACATTGAACTCTGCTATATCGGTACTTATATGTGAATATGTTACATGTTCTGATATGCCGAGTCTCTCTTACACGATCAATATGTTCTTGCTTGTTACATGCCATCACGCACATGTTTTGAAAAGTTTTAAAATACTTTGATTTTCCGCTGCATAGCCACATCGTTTACATGTATAGTTCTGAGATAGACAGCCGTTCGCTGGAGTATTTCTTGAGTGATGTCTCACACCATTACTTGAGAGGTGCTTCAGTGCGGGGGTTGAGACGCCGCTCTCCTCTTGTTCCGGTACGGGTGGGGGCGTTACAGTTTCCTAGTTTTCATCTCCCTTGAGTTCAAATTGGTTGAGAGATCCGTCCCCCAATTGCTCAGACTTGAGCACCTACTTTCTCTCTAGAACACTTTGCCTTTCTTTATAGTTCCCATTTATTGCTCGATAATTCCAAATTTGACCGCACAACACGACAATTCAGCTTGGATTTGGAAGGGGAACTTAAATCTTGTCCTTAACATTGTCACCTTCCATGAACTTGTATTTAACAAGTTACTTGGCTTTCTCTAATTCCTTCCCGACTCATTTTTCCATCTTAGTCAAAATCCAAAGCACCTCAGACCAAACTTTTTCTTACTCGAAACCCGAAGTACCACGAATCACCCATTCTTCTCCCACAAATCCAAACTTAACTTCTTCCTTGACGATCCCTATTGTTCACCATTTACGATCCTTGTTATATCTTGAATCTTCTACCCCGGACTAAAATTTAAATAACTTGATTCACTTGGAAGCTCCTCCTCTACGTCCCTTGTTACTCATCTCTCCTCAATCGCTTTTACCTTGAGTCCTCTTAATCATCACAACTTCTTCAATGATCCGAACCTCGAACTAAGGTACCTTCGAGACTTTCTTCACCTCTCTCTAGAATGAATGATCCTAGGAAATCCGGTTGACTAATTTTTTATAATATGAGCCTAGGTGTTGATTCTTGTAAGGCGTAATCATTATACACCCCCTCTTTACTTCACCTCAGACTCACCATCTCCAATAGAAATTACAAGGTTTTCCCTATACCTCGGTCTCAAATTCCGGGTTCTAACTCTGAGCCATCGCTTAATTGGAGAAGGCCTTGAATCTAGGATTCCTGTATATAATCCCTGGTACATTCCTTACCATTTCCATGCCTGAGAATCAAGCTTATGATAGACCATTGTTGTCGTAGAGATTGGCCGTGCTTTGAAATTATCTTCATACCTATAAATTATAACTTATTTCAAGAATATATGCATGCGATTAGTGCATGCTCATGTCACATTTTCATCACGAAGGGCACGAATTCGATGCAATAAACAACAATTAATTCGAGAAAGTTCAAACAGAAATGCTATCCCAAGGTCATAGTCAATGCAATACACACATTAACAAGTTGTTCCTATGCCGTACGACCTAAACTGACTCAATCACGACACAAGAGCTCCGGTTTTGCAACCTGGGGGCTCTGATACCACTTAAGGATGTAGCACCCCAGACGGAAGGCACCACATCCCCCGTACTATAACCCAAACTCGGTTACGAAATGGGAAGTCCATACCCGAATCCGAATCATAGCGAACGGGAGACCACTCACACACTAAGCTAGGCGGGGCTAAACTACGAAACCAAATAAGCAATTTACCAAAATTAAATTCACGTGCAGAAGCAAATCATAAGCAGCAAGTGACAGGTTCCACTAACATAAATACCTAGTCCCGAAATTCATACATAAATCATAAATCAAAATTTCACAATTTACGGGTTCAACTATCCCTAGAAGCCTGTCCCGAATATCACAAAATACAATCATAATAATTCATACATTCAATGCATAACTTAATCCATTACAATATGCCTGTAGTGGAACTCAGACTGGACCACACGACTCAACAGACCCAAAATCCCGCCTAGCACTCCAAACCTGCAAAAGAACTAAAAACAAAGCCGGGTTCAGTCTATAGGAGACTGGTGGGTATAAAATGGGGCATGCTAGTATAATACCATAGAAATTAAACACCCGCACATGCAAGCTATAATCCCGTGTGAGGTTTTGAAATATTTCCCAAGTGGGTGAAAAAAAAAAAAAAAACAGCACTCGGGATTACAACAATCAATTTCATTCATTCATTCATTCAATCATGAGGTCAGTAGGTGAGCCCGGCGAGAGGGCGAATTCTCCAACCTCCACCTCGTATGTGCATTTATTCATTTATTCGTTCATTAACGATCACACAATCATTTATTCAGTCACAATCATTCGTTCATTCATTCGTTCATTCATTCATTCATAATCATAAACATATACACCTTCTTCCTCCGGGTGGTGGACGGGATTGCATGGCCCGGCCACCTAATACATTGACCAAAGGGGGTTACATGAATTCTCCCAAAGGCACTCAGCTCCCATTCCTCGCTAATCTCCTAGCGAGGGCCGGTATCACCGTTATTATTTGTTGGGGCCAGTGCATGGGGATCACCGTCAGCCCGAGCTTCCCCGTATAGCCACGTACACATATTTCCGGGCCCCCATAAAGAATGTGTTCACTGATCTCGCCAAAACATTTGGTAAGGGATTCATGAAAGGAAAAAGGGCTTTAAGTTGAAAATCATAGACTCTTTGGAAAAGACTCGCTATAAATATAATTACATACTTGGCTTAAGACATCCATGTAAGGGATATATATTGGGTCATCTTAGCTAATAGAAGAGAAACCCGCCTGTAACACCTCTTACCGAACAATACCAAAAGAAAAAGAAGACTTGGGGTAGCCTATGAACCCGACACGTCTCCGCCATGGAGAAAACTGTACAAGAACCAACATGGTGAACTCGTGAGACTCACGACTGCATATAAACCAATTATGATGCACGACAATGAAATCCTCATGGTATGAAGTGAATAATATAAGTAATCATGTTACAATGGCACATAAACGATCAATCATTCAAGTTCAATCAATACATGGAGGTTTGAAGTTTATTCGTTCCATATCGTTCATGAATCATAGCAAATCGAGCCATAACCTTAAAACAATAATCATAATACACATATCAACATGTTTACAATATATAAAATAAATATAAAGGCAATAGGATTCTCTTAGGACGTGGAAAGAATGCAAGAAAGCACTTAACGTTTCATATAGAAGCACTTAAGCCACTTTATAGCATATTAGCTTGTTACCCGGCAAAATTATATCGAAACACTCCACAACTTTAACACACAACAATTAGAACACATAATACAACATGTCACAACATATCATGGGAATTCATGAGTTTAAAGTACATAAGAGAGTCAGAGGACACAAGAAAGCTTCAAATCTGTCATTTAAACGTTCATTTATACAAGTTATGTTTACACTTATCAAATGAAACCATAAAATTAAAATAAGTTAGCAAAAATATCATATTATATCAATTAATCATGTATACATACATTTGAATCACATACGGAGTCCGAGGGAGTGGAAGGAAAGCAAGAGAACTGATTTAGGCTAGTTTTAACAAGAGCTGACAGTTTTTGGAATTGCGCATGCTGTAGAAAAATGGGAATATCTCAAGTTTTAGATTTTGGAATTGGGTTTTGTTTATTGGATATTAAACTAGACAACTATGCCTAGAAGCTTGTCCCGAATATCACAATAGTTCATACAATCAATCTACAATATACGTGTAGTGTGACTCAGACCTAACCATAGGACTCGACAGATCCAAAATCCCGCCTAGCACTCCAAAACCTGCAAGAGAACTGAAAAGAAAGCCGAGTTCAGTCTATAGGAGATTGGTGGGTATAAAACATGGCATAAGTATAATATAAAACAATATTTAAACATTCACATGCAAGTTATAATCCCATTTGAGGTTTTCGAAATATCTTCCAAGGGGGCGAGATAAATAAATCATCAAAGGGGATTATAACAACCAATTTCCATTAGGTCTTTCATGCCCGGCGAGTAGGCGTGCATTATCTCCAACCAACACCTTGTGTAATTCATTAAACATTCATTCTTTCTTTCTTTTAATGCATTACGTTCTTTCGTGCACATTCATGATCATTTACACCTTCTTCCTCCGGGTGGTGGACAGGTTAGCAAGCCCCGGCCACCCATGGATTGACCAAAAGGGGTTACATGACTCCCTAGATGGCACTCAAGGTCCATTCCTCACTAACTCCTAACGAGGTCCGGTTACGCCGTTCATTGGTTGGAACTAGTGTGAGGGATCACCGTCGGCCCATGCCTCCCCGGATAACCACTCACACCAATTCCCTGGGCCCCATTCTGTGCATTCATTCGTTTATTCTCGCCAAAACATTGGGTAGGGTTCATAAAATAGAGGCTTTACGTTGCAATCATTTACTCTTAAAACGACTCTATGTACATATAATAAATTTTGTCCGAAATCTTTACACATTTGGAGTATATAGGGTCATTTAACAAAATAGTAGAGAAACCCACCTGATACACCTTACCGACCAATACCAAGAAGAAAAGAAGACTTGACACAAGCCTAAGACCTGGCACGTCTCCGCCCTGGAGAAAACTGTACAAAAAGACCACACCGTGTAATCGTGAGACTCAAGACTCCAAAGAACCAATGAATTAACATGATAAGACATGTACGAGCTATAACAATATGCTAATAAGATGTTCATGTCACAAATAATTCCACTTAGTCACATAAACAAGCCTTTCATTCATTACACGAGTAAATCGTGTTTGTCCATTATCATTCGTTCAATTCATACCATTCGTTTAATCAATATTCAATTCATAATACTTTATAATACATGTCTATAATGCATATGAATCATTCAGTTGTAGAAGGAATCCATTTAGCACATAAGCAAGGCATTGGGTACAAGAAGATTCACATTGTAATTCTTAAACGTTTATGCATACATTTCTCGTTTGTTTAACACAATTCAAGCCATAAAATTCATAATTAAATCATAAAATGCCATTCAATAATCAATTAATATCATAAATACAAGTTTGAAGCGCAAGAAATCGATTAAAATACATACGGAAGTCAAGGAGGTGAAAGGAATGCAAGAAGATGGATTTTGACGAAAGTTGATAGTTCTTCGGAAATGAACAAGTGTAGAAAATTGAAGATATCTCAAGTTCTAGAAGTTGGAATTAGGTTTTATTTGTTGGAAATGAAACTAGACACATAGATATTTTCAATGGTATGTGGCACGAATCTTGTTTCAAATCGAGGTGAAAATGGTATAGGTTTGAAGTTGGGTCAATGCAGAATTTTGGCGAAGTGGTGGCACAATTTTCAAATAATCATATCTCCTAAATGAGAAAAGATATTGAGGTAATTTCAATTATAGAATGTTTGAAACTTCAAGAGGTTTTCGTAGGTTCAAACATCAGGTCAATCAGAGTTCATTTGAATAGTGAACGGTCGTTCGAAATCCATGTACAAAACCGGGAACGACAGTTCGAAGAGGCAGGACAGTTCTGTATGGTTGAACGGCCGTTCATGAAGAAACCGAACGACCGTTCGGTTACTTCTGGGTCAAAAAACAGGGCATATCAGCTGCATAACATGAAGGGGAAGGTCCCAAACTCCTCCAACTTCAATTCCAATCAAAATACACCATGAAAGTACCATAAAACACCATAATACACATATATATGCACATATCACTCATCAATACTTCAATTACGCCAACAAATTACATAAACCCACATAATACATATACATATACATACACATACACATATATACACATATTTGCTCCAAGAATTCCCAACAGTCAAACATAGAAGTTATAGATCATCATGTATTCATGCATATTCACACAAGAATTCAAGTTATTAGACAAGATCACAAAACTCCATCTTAATTAACACACATGTATATAAAACCCACATATACCTTGGAAAAGAGGAGGAGAAGAAAAGGATTAAAGCTTTATTCTTGCCTTGAAGCTTGATGAAATCTCCTTGCTTCTTGTCTCTCGCTTGGGGCTTGATTTGGAAGACAGGGGATGAAGGGTTTGGGGCTTGATGTTAGGAGAAAATGAGAGATGAAGAATGGGATTGGGGTGTGGTGTGTATCGTGTGTGTAAGGGGAGAAGGAGGGGGAAATTGCACTTTGGTCCCTTGAAATTTTAAGTTCTTCAATTAGGACCCAAAAGTTTGGTAGAATAGCAATTGGGGTCCAAATAAAATTTCGGTTGAGTCCAAGGATTTCATATAATATCAAATAAGTACATATTCAAAATAATACATCTAAAGGCGAGTTTACATATTAAAACAAGTTTAAGCAACATAATCACTTAAGTCATATTGGTCACATAATTACAATTAGTTCAAGAAATTATTAAATTAAACAGTTACTTACCAATTAAAACATATATAAGTCACATAACTCTCAGTCTAACCCCCCTCGTGACGTCATACCTGGACGGCCGAAAAGTCGGGTCATTACAACCTCTCCCCCTTAAGAGGACCTGGTCGCCAGGTCCACTGCCTTGAATTTGAACTCTGCGTAAACTTTCCCGTGTTCATCCCACCCGGGTTAGCAACTCCCCGTCAGGAATTTGTTCGGAAAAGGTTTTCAAGCAACAAGGGGTCTTCAATTGTTGTTTAAGTCACGACCATTGACTCCCCGAAACCTAAGCACTCGAAAGTCTAAACAGGTAGCAAGCAACGAAAGAACCCCGTCTTTCGAACAATAAGGAGAGAACCCCGTCTCTCACAAGCAACAACGAGAGAACCCCGTCTCTCAAACAGACAAAGAAAACGAATCTCTCAAACTCTCAAAACAACAATTAAATAAACAATCACACCACAACTACATAAGAAACAAGTAGGAGATGTCAAATACATAGAGTGTTAATCATACAAAAGCAGTTAATACAACAAGCAATCTAAACACTTAGCATCATAAAATTAATCGAACCAAAGTTACATGTATGCATATGCCATGGTTGCTTGATGTACCGTTCACCGATGTTCGGGAATCTTCCATTGTATTGATTCGATTCCACACTTGATTCATGGTTGGCGGTTCCTCTACCCATAGTGTCAGGCATTGAAATCCCCGATGTGTCCAATACTTAAACAACCACCAGGTCTTCATTCCACAATCTTTTCTCTTATCCTTCCTAAACACCATGGTCCGAAGCTCTAATTTTTAGTGTGCCCTTGATCTTAACCCAATTAGCTCATTGTCCATCTTGAATTGTATTCGACCTTCTTGGTTGCTCAAGCTAGCCTTTAATTGCTTGAGTTCTAGTCCCCAACCTGAGTACTTGAGCTAATCTTTAGTAGCTCAAATTTCATTCTCCAATCCTAATAACATCCCCGGTTAATCATGAAAAACGCCCGACGAGATGGTAACCCATCTTTCATGTTGTGTGTTTTCCTTCTAAGTATTCCTCTTCCAAATTAACTCTTATTTTCAACATTTGAGTTGCTTCTAACTTCGTTTATCATGGAATATGATGATCGGGTCAGGTTCTTCTATCCAATGTCCTCCTTACCAATTCTTGAACTTCCTTCACGGTCCCATCGTTTTCAAGATATGAAATCCATCATACAACATATTCCATTTCAACCTTGGAAGATTAATTTCGTACATCTCCTATAGTTAGAAACCAACGGCGTTAATTCTACATCTGAAGTTATCATCGAATCCTTTAACTAATCTTGTCATTTTAATTCCCACATATTTCTTGAATCCAAACCTTCATCTCTCGAAATACCTATTTCTTTTGAAAGTACTCACGTAGCTTCATGCATCTTGGTTTTGAAATTGCATCGAACACTAAATCTCCCATTTTATCTCTCTCCACTCTTGCAAAATCTCGATACTTGTTGATTATTGGCTTTCCAAAGTTCCTAATAGAAGTAACTCAGCTGAGCACAACCGTGAATTCGATTTATTTCCCGGTCGGCTCTCCCCCTGAAAAGTTTCTATCTCAACCCTTTGAACTTGTTCTATCACTTATGGAATATGAGATTCCCAACTTCTTCACCTCAACTTCCTTGGTATAAAGGTCCTAGTCAAGCTACGTGTCCGGTGATATTATTCATATTTACGTTGAAGTGATTTGGTAGAGATAACTACTTACTTCTTCTATTCTACCCCCCCCCCCAGCTCAACTTTCCCGAGCCTCGATATTTTCTCTTTCCTTTCGTTCCATACACTTTGCAATCCAATAGTCTTCTTATCTGAATTCGGATGTGGCTCGGTCGGAGTAACACTGGAGGAATGGAGTGCAGCAAGTTCCCATCAAGTAAGCACTAAACCATGCATGTTGGATTAAGATGCCAATGCACATAGTGAACATATAAAGATGCAACACATTAGAGCAAGCATATCAAGTAAAGATGCACGCATACATATAGAAATATAGAAGAGTAAATAATTTAAAGCTATATATGATGCACGTGCCATGAATATATTAAACCTGTCACCGTGGTGGTAAGCTTTTAGCTCAGCAACTTGTTAGTCACTTCTTTAATTACAGCTTGCTTTGAGCTCGTTGTTCCTTTCCTTGTTTACCCACGGTCTTCTTAAATCTTGAAAGTTTTCTTGTATCAATTCGTGTGTCTCCGTGGCCGAGATTACAATTTCTTTAAACCAAAGTCTTCTACAACCATGGAATCGATATCTCGACTTACTCCCAAGTATCAATCTCCAAAAGTTGTACAAATCTTCACGTTGATTATGACCTTGATCAACGTTCCATTGACTTATACTTTATGAGTTCAGATGGGTGGAGTAAACTCATTCTCCAATTGTTTAAACCTGATTTCACAATTTCCTCCAAAAGCTCTTTGCCTTTCTTTATCGTTTCTGTTTGCTGTTCCATCTCTCCCAATTCAACCTCACAACACGACAATTCAACTTGGATGTGGAAGATAAACTCCAGTCCGGCCCAAGATAAAACCGTTAGCATTGTGGCCTTCCATAGGTTGCATTCACCGTGTTTGTTCGATTTTCTTTGACTCTTTTCAAATCCAGCTTGTGACGCCCCGTTTTCTCGAAGGGCGTTCTTACGACATCAACAAGTAAGTCTCTACACTTATGTGTGTTTAATTTAAGAGTTCTTGAATTATGTGATTTAATGTAAATCCAATTTAATATGTGTTCATTCGAATTATTCTAAGATTAATTGCAACTTGATTAATTACGCGCCTATTTAACCCTAACTATCTAATTTGATTTAATTCAAATTTATTCCATGAAATAATTGTCAAGTTGATTTCAAATTCATCATGTTACTTAACTTGTTTAATTTCGGTTTACTTGAATTCCTTGAGATTAATTGTCAATCATGTGTTTACAAAGTGCCGCTAAATTATACGAAAAGCTTCTAAAATTAAATTGAATTAAACTCTAATTGATAAATCTCTATTTCACTTTTATTTGTAAAATTAATTCGGAGCTTGATTGTTTATTCGTAACTTTACCAATTTTATTTACGATTATTTGTACGCGCTATTACTTGCTACGCGATAAGGATACCCGGTTGTATATAGCTTGTGCACAAGACACATTTCTCCCAATCCCTTTTTCTCTCTCTCTCTCTCTCCTCTCCCACTTTCTCTCTCCCGCGGGTTACTATCGCGGCTTTGGTTACGAGCCCATAACTCGATCGTTTCTCGACGGAATTCAACAAACGAATAGTCCATTTCGATTATCTTGGCGAGACCGACGTAAGAG
The DNA here is from genome assembly GCA_037501455.1 of Lantana camara. Classification (NCBI taxonomy): domain Eukaryota; kingdom Viridiplantae; phylum Streptophyta; class Magnoliopsida; order Lamiales; family Verbenaceae; genus Lantana; species Lantana camara. The sequence goes on from CM074865.1 coordinate 42,226,140, forward strand.
TACCAATTTCACGGCCTAACGACGAACGGTGGCCGAGTTATGGCGGGATTTCAGTAGCAGCGGCGGAGCTGTCAGACCGCCGCCACTTCGCCGGCGTTTCGCGGCGGTTTCCGGCCACCTCCTTGATGCACGCGCCCCATGCCCAGACAGAGGACTTCCAGGCGCTTCGTTTGAAGTTGGAAACGTGGCCATCGGAGTAGCGAAGGAGCCGCACGCGCCGCCCAAAGCTCGCGGCGGCGGCGCGAGTTACTGTAGCAGCGGCGGCAGAAACTTCGGCGGCCAACGGGGGCCTTTTCCGGCCATCTTTTGGTCTCGGACTCTTCACGAAAGTTGTTCGGAACGACGAGAACTAATGACCTGTGATCAGGCGACTCCAGATTCGGTGGTTTGGCGGCGGATCGGCGGCGGCAAAGTGGCGGTGCAACGGCGGCACTAGCTCCGAGGATTTTTCCGGAAAGCTACCTTAGGGCTTTCGAAGAGCTCATCATGGGCAAGTCAACACCTCTTTCGGATCGCATTTTGGTTCACCGGTTTGGAAGTAATTTGAGTTTGAAGATTTAGGGTTTTCGTGCTCTTAGATTTCAGATCTAGGACAATCGGCTTCGAATTTCCAGAAATTGATCGAGGATTCGGAACGGGAACGAAGACTTCATTCGGGATTGATTTTTCGGGATTTTTCCGGCGACTTTTGACGGCGGTCCGGTGGCGGCCCGGAGACTTTCCGGCGGCTCCGGTGGCGGCACTCCGGCGACTTTCGGACAGAATGTTCGTCTCGTTGTGGTGAGTTCAACGCCACTTTCCGTTCGTTAATCGGACACTCGGTTTATTTATTACGAATTATTTTGCGTAATTGTGATTATTTGAATTAATTGTTTTAAGTGCAAATAAATTGGTTATTGTTGGTTTGTTGATCGAGATGTATTCCAATCGTATATGAAAACATGTGTTGAATGGATTGTGATATGTATGAATGTTTCGATTTACAATTTGAATCCCGATGTGATGAATTTATGCTATGTGTTTTGATATGAAGGGGTGTTAGTGTAATATTTATGAAACTATGAATGTGACTTGAGCTTGTGTACCAAACATGTTGTGAAGTCGTAAAGTATGATCTTAAGTGAATTAAATGCACTCTTTATTTGTATCAAGCATGCCATCTACGTACAACGACTTTGTATGTTTATATGATCAAGTTGCTCTTACTTATGCACTTTATAACTCGACATGAACTTGATGCTTAATTCTAATATTATAATTGAACCCTGTGACATTGGATGATTTAATATGCATTTCGTGAATACATTGACTTCCTAAATTGATCTTGCATCTTTGGATATGGAATTGCATGATGGTTGCTTGTAAATATGACCTTGTTGAGCATTGATATGCCTTGAATGACCACGACACCTTATCCAAGCACAACATGAACACTTATGCATAACCACGATCATGTTGAGCAATGCCGTGCGTCTTGTTTGGTTCATATAGAGTCTAAGTCTGGGCTTCTGTATGTCTTGTCACAGAGTTTGGTGGTGCCGGTGGGCCCGAGGTTTAGAGTGTTTGGCCCTTCACACTCTCAGACTCTACTTTCACGAGGTGAGGTTTAGGATTTTGTATAGTTACGTGACCTATGGCCTTTACATGTTGATTTCTACCCTTGCATGCGAGTATACTCTATTATAGATATGTATGTGCTGAATATGATATGTTGATGATCTTGTGTGAGTCCTGCGTGGATGGAGGTCATGAGGCTTAAAGTTCCATCGCGTAGGAAGGGTGTAAATATAAAACCAGTTTTTGAGGCATATGTAAGCTATTTTGGAAAATTCAGTGGTGTTATGATTCTGTAGCGAGTTAGCCATGATATATGGTATCTGTTCTATTCTGTACTGTTCTGTATGTGGATCCAGGAGCTGGTACGAGTGGAGACCGGTACGGCATAGGGCCGTCGGATAAGCCACTGTGCTAGTTTCCATTTGAGATATCATTGCGCGACCTTAGGGTGATGAGGGAGGCGTGATATCTTGAGCCTTCGGTGTTTTATCCGGGGATGACTCTTGTGGGTTCGCTACCCTCTTGAGATCGAGTCTATTTTTAGACGGTGTTATTATAGATGGTTTTGGGGACTGTACATCCCCTCCATCATTGGTGTAGCGGTTGGATTGATTGTGATTTATGTTCTGAGGAGTAAAGGTGGGAAGCTCGTACTCGCCGAGCAGTTGATTATGTTATGTTATGGAATTATGAATCGGGATAGAGTCTTTCTGGAAAATGATTTCCAAACTTATATCTATATCTTATTTGGGTTCTTTCAAAATGTTTTGGTATGTAACACCTACTCCCGGTTCATGAGTCCATCCTTTTTATTCTGTGCTATGCTCCTTATATATATATTGTGGGTGTGCTTTAGCCCCCTCACTCGGTCAAGTTGACTGACCCCTCATTTACACTTTTAGTTGCAGGATTGTTGGCGTTTGCTAGGCGGAAGTGAGTCCTTTGAGTTGCACTTCATCGGTCTAGTCTTTCTATTTGCATTTGTCTTTTCATACACTTTACTTATGCTTTGACTTGTAGACTTGAGATTATACTTTACTATTCGGTAGCCCTGCGTGGCACTCTCATTCGGCCCTTGTGGCACTTGATGATTATTACTTTATGTTGATATTCGGGACTAGGGATTTATGCTAGTTGAACCCGTCACTTGTTATGTTTGTTGATCTATTATTCGGGATTAGGTATCTATGCTAGTTGAACCCGTCACCTGCTTTGTATGTTTTGTTTTAAATGCTTCCTCTATCTATTGTTGTCGGTTTTAATTGCTCCGCACTCTGAGTTTTGGTCAAGTTAGATCCGCCTAGCCTAGTGTGTGAGTTGGTCTCCCGTTCGCTCTGATTCGGATTCGGGCATGGACTTTCATTTCATCTTCCGGGTCTGGGTCATAGTGCGGGGGATGTGACACTTCTCCGTTTGGGGTGTTACACAGCTTCTTCCCGAACTCGGCTTCTGAAACTTGATTTATTCGGAAGTTCTGCTTTGCCGATTGGCCTCGCTCGCCATTCACATATCTTAGTATATGCAGAACCTTATGTCCTGAACTTGAAACCAATTGGCTTGGTTGACTTGGAAACTCATCCTCGATTGCCTTTGTTGCTTATCTCTCGACAATCGATTTTACTTCGAGTTCTCTTGATTATCATCACCTCTTCGTTGATCCGAACCTCAAACTAAAGTACCTTCAAGGTTTTCCTTTACTTCTTTCATGAATCAGGTGGTCCCAATTGGCCATTACATAAGTGTATTAACTGATCAATTTAGCATAGGTATCGAGTAAAGTAGTAACAATCTTAGTTGTAGAACCAAAAACCCATGTTGATCCGAGCGAAAAGGAGAAGCCTCCATCACCATCCAACAGTATATGGTGCCTTGAAGAATAATGCTCAATCCATCTCTCTTTGCTTCTCCACAAATCTCTAAATCACTTCATTGCCTTAATGAGTATGACGTCTTACCCATGCCAAGTCCTCTCCTAAAATTTAGCTCCTATCTCAAGCCCAAGCTTTCAACCTATGGTCTTGTTATAAGGATCACCAGTTACCCAAGTTTTTCTAAGTCCCCGAAGTTTTCCTCAATCACCCACACTTGAAAGAAAACCCATAGCAAGTTGTTGTAGTTGTGAGAATTGGCCGTGGTTAGATGTTGTAAGAATATCCTACAATCACAGCTCATCTCCAATACAGATGCATGTCGGTTAGTGAGTGCATATGACACATAATTAACATCCAAAGCAAATATTTAATGCGAAATGCACCACATAAGTTAACAAAATTTAAGTTAAGCACATTTAATAATATAATTCCATGTCAAATTTCAATAACAACGCTCATGATCAATGCGGTGCACATGTTGACATGTTGTTCCTAAGCCATTCGACCTACACTTAACATGACACGACACAAGAAACCCTGGTTTTGCAACCTGGGGCTCTGATACCACTTAAGGATGTAGCACCCGAGCGCAAGGTACCACATCCCCCACACCGAGCCCCGACCTGCATATGAAATGGAAAGTCCATACACGAGCCGAATCACGGCGAACAGGGACATACACACACGCTATGCTAGGTGGGGCTAAACTTCGAAACCAAATAGGCAATTAACCAAAATTAAATTCACGTGCGGAAGCCAATCATAAGTTCAATCATAATATAAGCAGTAAGTGACGGGTTCAACTAACATAAATAACTAGTCCTGAAATTCCAAACATAAATCATAAATCATAAATCCTAACGTACGGGTTCAAACTATCCCTAGAAGCCTATCCCGAATATCACAATAGCTCATACATTCAATCTACAATATATGTGTAGTGTGACTCAAACCTAACCATAGGACTCGACAGACCTAAAATCCCGCCTAGCACTCCAAAACCTGCAAGAGAACTGAAAACAAAGCCGGGTTTAGTCTATAGGAGACTGGTGGGTATAAAACAGGGCATAAGTGTAACGCCCCAGCTTTCGGCAATTCAGGTATGAACGACACGGGTGCGTTTGAGAGATATATTTACTTTAATTGATCCTTTTCTTTAATTTCTCATAGCATGACATAATTTTTATAAAAATTATATTCTTCGTATTTTATTGGAAATTCACATCATATCATATTTATTGGATATTTTGAACGTGATTGCTACGTGAATTATTTTCCCGAATGTGATTTATTTCTTTTATGTCCTTAATTGCTCGTTTTCATGAATATGGGACCTAATTGCATTGGACCTAATTGATCATTTAAAATTGAATTTGGACCTTATTGCATAACTTAATAAATGAAGGGATTTAATTGCAAATTGGCCATCTCTTTTCTCTTCTTCACTAGCATTCACGTACCACTTGCATTTCATTCATACAAAACATATCATCTTGCTCCATTTCTTCCCTTCTTCAACCGTGATCAACCCTAGCTAGACAAGAGGGTGATTTCTTCATCCAAGCATCAATTCTTGTGGGATTTGTGACCATACAAGCATCATCAACATCATTTCATCATCTTTTCTTCCATTTCTTTCTCTTGAGGTAATTATGGAGAATGAGTGATTTTCTTGAATAATTATGATATCTAGGGCTTTGTTATATGTTGAGTGAATTGTGTATTGGGTGTTGGAATTATGTTTGTGATCTTTAAGCTCAAGATTGATGCATATATCTTGAGTTGTATGAGCTTGAAGCATGATGGAGTTTATGGGTTTCATATGAGTGAATATTGATGATCTAACTTGGGATTATATGTTTTTATGAGTTATTGTTGATATATTTGCATGCTAGCATAATTGTTGTATCAAAAATGTGCATTACATCTTGAGTTTTATCCATTTTGGTGATTTTTGGGTTGTTGCTTCGTGTTGCTCTGTTCTGTTCTGCATTTCCAGTAGCTCACGTATTTTGGGAACGGCCATTCCCAACCCCAGTTCAAAACTGGAACGGCCGTTCCCATGATGCTGAGACTTTAGGCCAGCGAGACTGGGAACGGCCGTTCCCACTTTGGCCTGTGAGCCGGAACGGCCATTCCCAGCCAGGACGCGTTTATATTTTTAAAAACGCTGGCGCGCTTTCTTCAGACCATGGGAACGGCCCTTCCCATTTTCAAGGGAAGGCCGGAACGGCCGTTCCCACGGCGATTGTAGAGCAAAAGCTACTGCATAAAATTAATTTTTCAACATCATCCTCCAATCATTTATTTGACCCCTAATTGATGTTATATGATCGCATACATGTTGAAACGTGATATTTTTATGGTGCATTGTATTTTTGTCGTCGTCTCGTTGCATTTCCGCCGTTCGTCATATTTGGAACATTTTGAGTCGTGTTTCACGGACAATTGTCTTTCTTGCACAGACCAGCTTCCTGGTGACGAGGAGCAGGCCCCGTGAGCTATCTCCTTGGATTTTTAGGTCATTCAGGTGAGGTTTAATTTTAGATATATAGGACCCGTACAACCCTATGTGATGTTTTAAGCCAAAACCTATCTATATAATTATAGTTTTCAAATGGATTGGTTTTCAAATGTTTTATCGAACTATTGAAGGAATTGATTGATTGATTGATTGATTGATTTGGCGAGAATTGTATTGCACTGTGGGCCCGAGGGTAGTGACTTGAGCCAACCGGGAAAGCATGGGCTGACGGGTAACTCGAGAGCTATCCTCACCAAATTGGGATGACCCCTGAACCCTCTAGGAGATTAGAGGAGGAAGGAGTTCCGGGCTTAGGGATTCATGTACCCTCTGCCCAGATTGATTGGATGGTGGGGCCTTGCAATCCCACCATCACCCGGAGGAAGAAGGTGTCATTGAAACTGCTAAT